>OX326947.1:43743720-46143720 GCA_946800315.1 Misopates orontium | reverse complement strand
GGCTCAGGTATTCTTCATCTATATTTGTTCACTCAAAGTGATCAGAATATATTCTCTATTTCTTTTTAATGTTTCTTTTCAAATTTTCATTTATTGTTGTGATAAACGCAGAAGTTGGTGCTGAAGGTTTTGACCATGACTGATGAAAAGACAAAACAAAAAGCCATAGAAGCAGCTGCTGATATTCTTGGTATGTCAAAAAAATGAGGCCCAACTTTTTTTACATCAATACATCACCAATTTTTAATTTTGAAAAAATCCCATTAATCTTTGTTGTGTTTATGAAAAAGGGGTGGATTCAATTGCTGCTGATCTGAAAGATCAGAAGTTGACAGTGATAGGAGAAATGGATGCAGTTGCTGTGGTGAAGAAGTTGAAGAAAGTTGGTAAAGTTGATATAATATCAGTTGGGCCAGCAAAAGAGGAGAAAAAAGAGGAAAAGAAGCCTGAAGAGAAAAAAGAAGAAAAAAAAGAGGAAAAGAAAGAAGAAAAAAAGGAAGAGAAAAAGGAAGAGAAGAAAGAAGATAAGAAGCCTGAAGATAAGAAGTAATTAATTGTATTCAAACTAATATTTCACTGCAATATTATAAGTAACAATATTATGTGTTTTTCCTTTAGTATCTTTATATCTTCTACCAATAATTCTATCAATCATCTTGTAGATGAGCATCGGATCTACATCATATGTTATAATAAGTCTTTCTGAATGAATTTTAATATTTTTTCATATATAGAAGTCTTTGTCGAGTTCGAATCTTTTGTAACAAACTTCTGTAGAATTTTGTCGTAAATCAGGTTTATTTCATGTATCTCAGATTTAAAAGAAATGCATGATCTAATAATAGCATGGTCAGTTGTGAAAATTATCAATAAGATGAATGAATCATCACGTTGTAGGTAAGTAATACAAGTTGTATATATCTTACGGTAACCACAATGCTAACATGTGTTAGAACTACTTCTAATTTTAACGTGACAATCTCCACACCATTTAGTTTTGACTCTTGCACATAACATAACTTGTTTGGAATGACACCATTAAGTAAAAATTATAATGGATATTATTCTGATCTAGCTAGTTACCGTTCAAGTATCAGCTATATTATTTGAAAAAGATACATTATAATGTTAAATGCATGAAAATTGATTAACACAATTTGCAATATAGATTTAACATAAAAAAGTCTTTATAAACTTAAACTAGGTTTAAATGAATAAATAAATAACCGCCCCTATCAAACTGGCCCCCTCATTACATATCTTGCCGTCACTCGCAGCGGAGATGATTCACGGCCCCTACCGAGTTTCCTCTTCCATTTTTCTTATATATATATATATATATATATATATATATATATATATATATATATATATATATATATATATATATATATATATAAGTTATTGTGGGTCCTTGTCCATCCAATAAATATCTGATAAAGATTCCATAAACGTATAAAAAATTCAATCAAACAAACAAAAGCGTAATGCTTTTGGCCACTTCAACAAGTGCGGTTTTGGACAAGTTTCGTTGAATCTAACATGTGTGCATGATTCAGAAGATCAGATGCTACCTTTGATATGTCTTTCAAATGTTTTTAAATTGTCTATGTCAAATAATTTTATTGTACGACTGATCAAAATGCCACTAACGTAGTGCACGGGCATAAAGCCAAATATATTGTCTTGTCAGGCAAATCATTTCATAATGACTTGCATATGCTTTTCACAAAAAAGTCAATAAATTTTATTTTTTGGAAATTATAAGACGTTAAATTTTCGTCATCTCGTCTGAATTGTGTATTAGGAAAAAAACAATTGTATAACCTACTCAACAATTTCATGCATCATCTAATGGCGTAACCACTCCAAAGGCTGGGGTGGGCTACGGCCGGAGTAATATTTTAAAATACATGCATATTAGATATATTATAGCCCAACTCAGTGTCATTTGATTAAGAAAAAATTAAAAAACATAAGTATTTAAGTCTAATTTAACAAATTATTTTTCTAACCCAACTAGCATTCTCACTTGTGTCAAATTCATATTATTAAGAACCTACAACTAGTTACAAGCTAAAGTTTTTTTTCCTGAACCCACTCATAGTAATTAAAAACCTTACACCAAACTCCCACTTATTATAACAAAAGTACAAAAAGTTTTACAAGATACGTAAAGTTGATAACACAAATTAACTAACGTATGTTAAGTCATTTGTTAAAAGGGGTTTGATGGTAATTTTTGAAAAGAAATGTTATGCATGTTCCCTTAGATTTGAATTTATTTGTTTGATAACATATAAATTTTACAGTTTTTTTTTTGTCTAATAAATGCTATTTTCTCATTATATATATTTTTTATTCAATTCTTTTCGACTTTTTTGTTTAAATAACTTAATGTTTTAGCATAGCCCAGGGTGAGAAAAATTCCTGGCTACGCACTGATTATTTTCATCGACTATTAGAAATAATCACGCTTTGACGTAGCCTCGCACTTTAGTTATGACCAGGTTGTAGTCAAAATAAGCAAGCTAATTCCGTGTTTCACTCGATCCCCTAAGTGGGCAATGGGCCTTCACTTGTGATGGTTGATTCAACAATTGAGTTAGAGAAACTGTGTAGATGAGTTTCGATTGGGATGGGCTAAGAAATTGGTTAGAGTACTTAGAGTTGTGATTGGGAACTGGCTGAGTCGTAATTGGGTGGCGAACACAACAAACTAGAAACGGGCTAAATAATTGACTTGACTTTGATAGAAAAGCTAAATTTCAGGAGTTAGTTATAACTATCAATTTCGGGTAGTTTGATAGTGGGAACAGTGCAGAATCAATACATTGTATAAGTATTTTGTTATTTGATGTGAGAGCGCTAAATTGTAAAGCAACTTATATCACCTCTCCTCTTGTAATTTTGTTGAAACTCTTGAAAAATTGCGATCACTCCCTTGCATGTATAAAATAAGATCAAATTGATCTTAGTTGAACCAAATAAAATTGATTATTTGCATGCGCGATTGATTTTCTTTGGCTAATACTTCTAATCGGATTTTTCATCATCTATGAAAGAATTAAAAGTAGCGAGATTAAATTTAAATCTCTAACATCACTAAATACTGAATATTCCTGAATACTAAGAACTAAAGTCTTATACTTGGTGAAAATATACTTTCATGGCGGCTAAAGCCTCGGAATCTCTTAAGGTTATCAACTTGCCATGTCACCATTGAAAGGCTTTCCAGCAGCCATTTCTACACTATTAAACGTGATAATAATCATCGACACGAAAGTCTTTTGAGGATATGTCAAGAAAAGCATCCTGGTGAATCAATAACTGAAAGACCTTTTGAAATCAAATTGGGTTAATATGGACGATTATTTTATTTTAGAAAATATCACCAGTTGTACATTCTAAAAACCTTTTGAAATCAAATTAGTCAAATTTCAGAGGCTTCAGAAAATCTCAATTTTCTCGTATTTAATATCAAGAATGGTTAATTGCAACAAACCCCTGACCTAGGTAGTCTGTTGCACTTTGCCCCTAACTTATGAAAATATGCAACATAGCCCATAATCTATTGATTTTTGTGCAATTTGCCCCTGAGTCATTTATCAACCGTCTGTTTTGGACACGTGTTTGAGTTTTCGTCCATAAAATTTAGCATCAGAGGCCAAACCGCACAAAAATCAGTATGTTGAGGGGGGAAATATCGCACATTTCCATAGGTTATGGGGCAAAGTGCAACAAACCCCATATGGTGGGGGTTTTGATGCAATTAGCCCTATCAAGAATTTACCATAAACTTTAAGGGTAATTTTTATCCACCTCCCCTGAGGTTTCATACTTTGGCATATAGCCCCCTCATGTTTCATATTTTGGCATATATCTCCCTGAAGTTTCGCTCATTGGCATATATACCCCCCCCCCCCCCCCCCCCCCCGAGGTTTCAATTCTTTTGCATATAGCCCCTGAGGTTTCAATTCTTTTGCATATACCTCCCTTCCATCAATTGACCCTTAATTAACTATCAAAAGTGAGGGTAAATATGTAATTGTTTTATAATTTAAAATATGAAAACTCATTCATGATTATTAATATGTTACTTAGCTCAAATATAAACTATTTATTCTTATAATCTAAATTAAGCATGATTTATTTTGAGTTATATTAGTTCATTAGCAATTTTGTATTTACAAAATTATTTTTTTTACAATTTTTGTAAGTAGTTAAAAATTAACACGATTAGGAAAATTATAACTTATGGTCATTGGCTTATTTTTAATATTTATAGAAAATTTTGCAGCATTTTTATTAGAAATTTTGAACATTTTATTCCTAGCTATTGCTGATGATTATATTGATTAAATGACATTTTATTAAAATATCGACCTTATTAATATGTTGCGTGAAATAAAATATAGAATAAAAGAATATGTCTCTAAATTATATTATTGTTTGGTAGAGAAAAATATGCATATTAATGGATGGACCAATATGAATAAAAATAAATCATACTTAATTTGGATATATAGACTATAAGAGTAAATAGATTATGTATTCTTATAGATTATGTTTAAGTTAATTAACAAGTTAATAGCCATAAATAAGTTTTCATATTTTAAAGTATAAGAAAATTACATGTTTACCCTCACTTTTGATAGTTGACTAAGGGTCAATGGATGGAAGGGAGCTATATGCAAAAAATTGAAACCTCAGGGGGTATATGCATAAGAATTGAAACCTCAAGGGGGTGTATACCATGAATGAAACTTAAGGAGGGCATATGCCAAAATATAAAACCTCAAGGGGCTATATGTCAAAGCATGAAACCTCAGGGGAGGTGGATTAAAATTACCATAAACTTAATTTAGGTATAAAAAGGTTATTAATATATTACATAAAAAATTTAAAGTAGAACATGATTAACCACATGGGATTAACACTTTAAACTTTAAAATGCTCTGCTTTGTGGAGCTTTTGAGATATGGGAATCATGTTCGTTCGTCTATAATGTTCACGTGCGAGAGGTACCTTTTAGTATTTCAACAAGATCTGACTATATGTATGTATGGGGCTTTTAATTCTTTTCAAAAATAGAGTTAAATAACTAATAAGTCACTGACAGTGAGACACTCTGTTCCACTACTCTTCACTCTTAAACTCCATTCAATTCAAACCAATAGAATCACAAAAATTTGAGCCCATTTGTGCAATAAAATCCACATATTTTTTGAATAGTTCCAGTTTGTTGTTCAGTTACAAAAAGGTGTGATTTTTCAACTAATATTCGTTTTTTTTTTGCTTTGTTTGATGCTCGAGAGAAGATTTTCGTGTTTTGCCCTGAACAGATAGATTTTATTATTCTGCATTTAGCATTATGTTATAACTTATACGTTTATTTGCTGAAATCCTTGTATAGATCTTTATGATATATAAACCGGTGAGATTTCGTTGTGTTTCTGTGAATACGTAAACTGATAATTTCACATCAATTTAGAAGTGTTTGTGTGTAATTTGTTATTGTAACTTGAAACTAATAACATTTCTCAGTGATTGGAGGATCACTGTAATTTGCTCCTATCTAACGATTCTTGCGCTGTAGGTTATTGATCCACGATGGCCTTGATAACCACGGCTGAAGTTTGCGACGCAAACACGCAGCTTCTCATGAGCGGTGAGCTCAGGGCACTCCAGCCTGTGTTCCAAATCTACGGTAGGCGTCAAGTCTTTTCTGGTCCAGTCGTCACACTAAAAGTGTTTGAAGATAATGTTTTGGTACGTGAGTTTCTCGAGGAGAAGGGTAACGGAAGAGTTCTTGTGGTCGATGGGGGAGGTAGTTTGAGGTGTGCAATATTGGGTGGCAACCCCGTGGTTCAAGCACAGAACAACGGATGGGCCGGAATTGTGGTTAACGGATGTATAAGGGACGTGGATGAAATTAACGGTTGCGACATTGGTGTGAGGGCTCTGGCTTCGCATCCGGTGAAAGCGTATAAGAAGGGCAATGGAGAGAAGCATGTTCCGGTGAATGTTGGAGGGACGAGAATATGCGATGGGGAATGGCTTTATGCGGATACTGATGGTATCTTGGTTTCGAGAATGGAGCTGTCTGTTTGAGAATATAAGTCTGCTGGATTTGTCGAATGTGCTATTCTTTTGCAGTTTTGTGTTATGTTAACAGAGTTAAACAAATTTTCTTCATTTCCCGTTGTTCTGTGTTCTACCATTTTAAGTCCACTTAGAACACGCGACAAAGTATCTTGTTTTATTTTCAATGCAGATCGTAATCTGAAGCAATTGTATTTCGATCATAGGACAAAGTTTCTGATATAATTTTTATCGCGGAAAGTAATGTGTAATCTGTTGTATTGTTACAATGAGGTCCAAAGATGTTATATGTGCATTGTAATTTTGACATGCTTTTTAGCTAGTCTTGTCTTCACTAATTTGAGTTGAATTCCCAATTTGAACTCTTTCTTCTTGTTATCTCGGTTTTCTGAGAATTAGTAGTATGTTATTCATAATGAAGAACACGACGAATTTGTCTATGAATACAACAGCGTAGAAGAAACTTTTAGTATGATTTCACTTCTTTTGCTCAATCTTAGTTCTGCAGGTTAACCTTTCATATATTCTGTTGCTTCGTCCTCTATGTGTTTGCATCCATAGGCATAAATTTTGCAGTTAAGATGTTATTAGTTGTTACAGATGCTACTATTTGATCTAGCTTCTAGTATATGAGATATGGTCATCAAACTAAATGTAAGGTCCATGAATTTGATCTGATTTTAATGAACTGTTGCCAAGTTCGATTTGTTCAGTATCTTTACTTAGGAAATTTCGCCCTGTTATAGAATTTCAGAAGCCAAGTTTCTGTTTTGTTGAAGGTATGAATGCTAATGGAGATGAATTCTGAAAATTAACTTCTATTCAATTGGTTTAAAGGACTACTTCAAATACAGATTTGCTCATTTGCATGTGTGAACTTAAGTATTCTAGACTCTAGATCTAGAGTATCTACACTCCTGACTTACTTTGTTTTGCTCTGAGTTCAAATACTTTCTGGTGATTCTGGGAATTCCGAAAATATTTTTGGAAACACGATTCATGTTGATTATTTGAGGCGTGATATTATCGCTTTTCTAAAGACAATATTATCTCGCTATATTTTGATTATAAGCCGGAAGACACAATAAGGTTTAGAAAATTCTATAAGACGATGAAAAATTAAAATGCCAAGTAATTAAGAAGGAGTATCAATGTGGTATAAAACATGAAAAAGTTAGTATTAAACATGTTTCCAATTTTCCATATAATAGCCATGTACATGAAAGAGATTGTGTCTTTTCACTAATCGATTTTGAATTCGCATGATAAAATAATTTCTTGAAACTTTGTCAAACAAAAGGAAACTTACTTATTTGCCTTGGAATCATATATATAGGAATAGAAGCGAAAAAGTTTATTTAGTGCACCGGCGTCACTCACCAAACAACTTGTAATTATATTAAAAAAAAAAAAATGAAGAAGTTATAGCCCAACATGCTGTACAACTTATTAGACTAACTTTTGTGGATTCTTTTAAAACTATGCTATATAAAAAGAAAATGGTTATAGTTTTTGAAAAATGGTTTGTATAACTTTTCATTCCTTAATAGTTCTCAAATCTATACATTTTATTGATCATTTTAAATCTTAATCATTTTGTTTTCATTTGTCCTTTATTTACGACTTCGTAAAGAAATTATTGGATTCTGTACAATAAATTATGGAATTATCTTGATATTAATAAATATAATTTACACCAAAAAAAAAAAAAAAAAAGAAATTGCAGGTCATCCCTGACGTGCTAGTATTACATATGCAAAATTGGACGGATTATTAATCACATGGACTTAACACTTTACGCCGCGCTGTTGGGGGTTTTGGAATCATCTTCTTTTTTCAAACGTTAGCAATTCTTTAATTAGCATTTTGAAAAGGTTATAAAATCCACTAACCTAGTTGGATCACTAACCGCTTCACCTTCGTTCTCCATTTCACGAAAAAAAAAAAGGTTATAAAATTCACTAAGACACAATTAATGATTCACTCACAATTTTCTTCTCTACTCCTCAACTTCCTTAAGTTCATTCAGAAAACTTAAGCCCATTTTTTTAATATTGTTGTACTTAGTAATAATTCAATTTCTCGTGCAGTAGCTGCAGAGGGCAAATCACTCAGCTGTCATCTCCTGAATTAATAGTATGAATCCTTGCTCTCCTGAATTAATAGTATAAAATTTCTTGTTTATGCTGAATTTGTTGGTTGTTACCATTGCCTTTGTTCTGATTCATTGTATTATGTTATATGTTTTTGCTGTTGAAAGTTTTGTGTGGTTCATGTGTAACTCATCCATTAAAATAAAAATGGTACTGATATTTACTAATAATTGTTGTACTGTAACATTTCTTGAATATTTCAATGTTGAAACTCTAAATGGATCCAATGTTCTAATTGGTCAAATAAATATAATTTACTCCTAATGATGGATGATTCCTTTCCTGAAGGTTATCAATCTGCGATGGCCTTTCTAACGACAGCCGAAGTTTGTGATGCAAACACACAGCTCCTCGCGAGCGGTGAGCTTCGCGCACTCCAGCCGATTTTTCAAGTATACGGTAGACAACAAGTCTTTTCCGGACCAATTGTCACATTGAAAGTGTTTGAAGATAATTTTTTGATACGTGAATTTCTCGAGGAGAAAGGTAAAGGAAGAGTTCTTGTAGTCGATGGTGGAGGTAGTTTGAGGTGTGCAATATTGGGTGGGAACCCCGTGGTTCAAGCTCAGAACAACGGATGGGCCGGGATTGTAGTTAACGGATGTATAAGGGACGTGGATGAAATTAACGTTTGCGACATTGGCGTGCGAGCTCTGGCTTCGCATCCTGTGAAAGCTAATAGGAGGGGAATCGGGGAAAAGCATGTTGCGGTCAACATTGCTGGGACGAGAATAAGCGACGGGGAATGGCTTTATGCGGATAGCGATGGTATTCTGGTGGCAAAAGCAGAGTTATCTGTTTGAGATATGTTCTTTGTTGGAATTGTGATATTTCATATGTTTGGAGTTTCGTGTTATGTTACACGAGTTTGCTCTATTTCTCGTCTCATTGTGTTCTACTAATTTGGTCCATTTCGAAGAAATGTCTGTTCTATCTTTTATGTTGTACAGTAGTGCTTAAGTTGTCCTTTACTTGTAAGTTTGTAAACAAAAAGTTAAAGAAATGCTTAAGCTATTGTATTGTGACAATGAGCTCCAAATTAAAGATGTTGTATGTACGTTTATTAATTAGAGTTGTTTGTCATTCATTGCTTTGTTTTGCTGGTTTGCTTTTATTCTTTGCTTAATCTATGATAATAGGATTGTTTCAGTTTACATATCTATTGCTGCTTTAGCTTCTGCTAGCCTTTAACCTGACATATGTAGCTCACTATTCTCTTCGAGTCTATTTGCAGTGGCATAAAATTTAGTTGGCAAGATGTAGTTATATATTGCGTATGGGCAATAAACAAATTTAAATTCCATGAGTCTGATCTGATTGCAACGAACCATTGCCAAATGCCAAATTTAACTGGTTCCATAAGGGGTGTCCGTAAACTATTTGAAATTTTAGTGAAAGTTTATTTAGTAACCGAAATTTCAAATGTTACAAATATGATCATCTCTAGTTTGTGTGTATTTTATGAATTTCGAAGGCAAAATATTGGTGTATTATTTTGGACTCAATTCCAAAATAACTCCAATAATGATTTAAACACATACAAGTTCTAACAATTTTTGCATTGATTCCAAATGTTTTTATATGATCATGTACATAAAGAAACATAGATCTTTGAAGCAATAAAAGCATCAAATGCCCTATAATATACCTCTATTAGACTTTGTCTTCTATTCTTCTTTTTTTTTTTTTTTTTTTTTTTTTGTGGGATTTGCCCCTTAATTTCACTATTAAAAAGTAAGCAATTTGTCCCCCTAAGTCGTTGATCAACCGTGGGATTGGACACGTTTCTGCATTTTTTTTACATTGATTTGGCTTTAAGGGACAAAGTGCTTATTTTTCAATAGTATAGCGGCAACTCACAAAAAAATTAGAATAATGAACAAAGTGCAAAAAGAAACATACTATAAGGGTTTGATGTTTTTATCTCATCCTTAAATCAAAAAGTAACTGGGAAATGATTACGTTTGAATTAAATGATCACACACGAACAATACTAGCTACTTCACAATATGTTTGATTGTAGGGTACTAGGGTCATTAAAAATAGATGGAATAAAATTTTGCAGCTAATAAGAGGAAAGTACAATATTTTTTGCAAAATTAATGCAATATAGTATGTAAATGATTTTATAAATATCACTTACATTGTTTTATGAAATTAAAGACACTCTCCCAACATACCTGATAGAATAAAATAGTTTATATTATTTATTTTATTATTTTTATGTAATTTAAGTATTCCTTACTAGACTAGGTCTACCAGGAAACCTCTGGTTAAGTATTCCTTACTAGGCTAGGTCTACCAGAAAAGCTCTGGTAATCTATAAATACTTGTAATTGCTCTTTTCATTATTCAAGCAAATATAATTCTCTACATGGTATCATGAGTCTTACGACCTGTGACCTTAAACCCTAACCCTAATTTCCCCAGCCGCCGCCCCACTGTCGGCCATGGCTACCGACCCCCCCTCTCCAGCGTCGGTCTCTTCATATTCCTCCTCTCGTCCATATCTCGGCTATTGCCAGGCTTGTGACGCTCAGGGTCACACCGCCAAATCTTGTCCCAATTTCCGCATTCTGCCGATCAATCAGCTTGCTCAACCGCTGTCTCCCTGGAACAATGGCAAGGCACACACACCTCGAGTTCATTACTCGGAAAATACACCTGATTCCGGAAATTGGATTATGGATAGCGGTGCCAGTCATCACGTTACTCCGGATCTTCAGAATCTTTCTCTTCATGCTCCGTACTCTGGGTCAGATAAGGTTATTGTCGGCAACGGTTCCAGCATGCCTATAACTCACATTGGTTCTGCTATTCTTTCTTCTCCTTCTCGTTCTTTTACTCTTAATCAGCTTCTATGTGTCCCGTCCGCTCGTCATAACCTTCTCTCTGTCTCTCAATTTTGCAAAAATAATAACACCACTATTGAATTCTCCCCCTCTTCTTTTCGTGTCAAAGATCCACGTACGGGGAAGATCCTGGTCCAAGGCAAAACTAAACATGGTCTCTACCAATGGTCTTCTTCTCAGCCTACCAAGTCCACCAACCCTCCTCTTCTTGCTTTTTCTGGTGTCAAAGCTTCTTCCTCAGCTTGGCACAGTCGGCTAGGACATCCATCTAGCTCAATTCTAAATAATATTTTGTCCACTTTTCATTTATCCATAGTAGATGTTGCGTCACCTTCTTTAAATTGTAATGCTTGTCAATGCAACAAAATGCATAAACTCCCTTTTCATATTTCTACTGTTGTGTCGACTCATCCTCTTCAAATTATTTATTCTGATGTTTGGACATCTCCACTTATTTCTGTTGATGGTTTTAAATACTATGTTGTGTTTGTTGACCACTTTACTCGTTATTCATGGCTTTATCCGCTCAAACGCAAGAGTGATGTTTATCAAGTCTTTCTAAATTCCGTGCTCTTGTTGAAAATCAATTTAACCACAAAATTAAAACCTTGTACTCTGACAATGGTGGTGAATATATTGCTTTATCATCTTACCTCTCTACCACTGGGATTTCTCATCTCACGTCCCCGCCCCATACTCTGAGCACAATGGTATATCTGAACGTAAGCATCGTCACATTGTTGAAACTGGCCTCACCCTACTTCATCATGCATCTGTCCCCCTCTCTTATTGGTCATATGCCTTACCCGCCGCCACTTATCTCATAAATCGCATGCCTACTCCCCTTCTCTCTATGAAATCCCCTTACCAGTGTCTTCTTGGTCACAACCCCAACTATACTAAACTACGTGTCTTTGGGTGTCTCTGTTATCCGTGGCTTCGCCCATATACACCTCACAAACTTGCTGGTCGATCTGTCCCATGCGTTTTTCTGGGTTATGCACCGTCCCAAAGTGCATATTTTTGTTTTGATCTTCTCACATCTCGACTATATGTTTCTCGTCATGTCCAGTTTGTCGAGTCTATATTTCTCTTTGCCTCTCGGCAACACTCTCTTCCTCCATCCTCTAGCCCTTCTCCGCATTTTTCCGCTTCTGACCCACCTCATACTATCCTACCAGCCCCGACCCCTATTGTTCAGGCTCCGTGCGCACCTCCGGGCTTCTCCATCACCTCGCCCGGGCCTCCTGCGGCGCCCGCAGTCTCTCTTCCGCCCGCGGGCCCATCTGCCTCTCCATTGGGGTCCACTCATCAACCGTCGGGCCTCCCGAGCTCCTCCTCATCCTCCCATGCAGCCTCGCCTGCATCCCACATATCGGCTCCTTTATTAGCCACTCCTTCCCCACCTCCGCCTCGCACTATAGTCACTCGCTCCATGCATAATATCTCCAAACCCGTCCAAAAACTCAATCTCTCTGCTTCCATTCCTTTTGTGGATACCGAACCAACGTGTGTTTCTCAGGCTCTTGCTCACCCGTGCTGGCGAGACGCCATGTCTACTGAGTTTATGGCGCTTGTTCAAAATGGTACTTGAGATCTTGTTCCACCGTCTCCTTCTCTGAATGTGTGGGTTGCAAGTGGGTGTTTCGTATCAAACGTAACCCAGATGGTTCGGTGGATCGTTATAAAGCCCGCCTGGTGGCTAAGGGTTTTCATCAGCGTCCCGGGGTAGACTTTCATGAGACTTTTAGTCCGGTTATCAAACCGACCACCATCAGGCTTATTCTCTCTCTGGCTGTTTCTCAGTCCTGGCCCCTTCGCCAGTTGGATGTCAATAATGCTTTTCTTCAGGGTCGTCTGTTTGACGATGTTTTTATGGCTCAACCCCCGGGGTTTATTGATCGTGATCGGCCTTCTCACGTTTGTCGCCTACACAAGGCGATTTATGGTCTTAAGCAAGCACCTCGTGCTTGGTACACTGAGCTTCGGGATTTTTTACTCTCCTCCGGGTTTTCTAATTCTAAAGCGGATCCTTCTCTCTTTATTTTTTGTCGAGATGGTAATTTGGTCTATATTCTTGTTTATATTGATGACATTATTGTTACAGGCAGTGATAGTTCACAAGTGGATTCCGTTATTGCGGACCTTGGCCGCCGCTTTTCCATCAAGGATCTCGGTCCTCTGCATTTTTTCTTGGGTGTTGAGGTTCAACCACACCCTGGTGGTCTCTTTTTGTCTCAGAGACGCTACATTCTTGACCTCTTAACCCGCTTCAAGATGGCATCTTCCCGGCCGGTGAAAACCCCTCTTGCTGCTACCTCTACTCTTCGTCGGGATGGTGGCGAACCACTCCAAGATCCGAGTGTTTATCGGAGTGTTCTCGGCGGTCTTCAATACCTTTCTCTCACTCGTCCGGATATCTCCTTTGCTGTCAACAAACTGTCCCAGTTCATGCAATCCCCTGGTACTGATCACTGGAATGCAGCTAAACGAGTCTTACGTTATCTGCATGGTACGCTTGATCAGGGTATCCTTCTCCGGGCCCGAAGCCCTCTTACTCTTCATGCTTATTCTGATGCTGATTGGGCGGGTGATAAAGATGACTACTCATCCACGGGGGCATATATTGTTTTTCTGGGTTCCAACCCTGTTTCCTGGAGCTCCAAGAAACAACAGACAGTTGCTCGATCTTCCACCGAGGCCGAATATCGCTCGGTTGCTTCCACCGCGGCTGAACTCCGGTGGCTTCTTTCTCTTCTCACCGAACTTGGTATTTCCATTCCGAGTCAACCAGTCATTTACTGTGACAACGTTGGTGCTACACAACTTTGTGCAAATCCGGTGTTCCATTCTCGGATGAAGCATGTAGCTCTGGATTATCATTTTATTCGCCGACATGAGCAGCAAGGTATCCTACGTGTTTCTCATGTTCGCTCTGAAGATCAACTTGCTGACTTACTCACCAAAGCCTTGTCGTCGGCTCAGTTCACCAATTTATGCTCCAAGATTGGTCTGTCTCTTAGCCATTCCATCTTGCGGGGGCATGATAGAATAAAATAGTTTATATTATTTATTTTATTATTTTTATGTAATTTAAGTATTCCTTACTAGACTAGGTCTACCAGGAAACCTCTGGTTAAGTATTCCTTACTAGGCTAGGTCTACCAGGAAACCTCTGGTAATCTATAAATACTTGTAATTGCTCTTTTCATTATTCAAGCAAATATAATTCTCTACAATACCCACCCCGATCTCTCTTATTTCTTTTAATTCTTACACTTATATAAGTACATACATATAGAAGTGCTAAATCGTCATAGATAAACAGATTTTTAATAAGTTATTTTCTATATGAAAAATTATGCTATGTGAGCCTGTGACTATGAAACATAAGCATAAATACTGGTTATGGAATGCCAAGCAGTCAAGCTTGTGTCCGAATTCTTTTGCTAGCAAAGCTGATTTCCTTAAACATAATAAGACAGGAAATAAGTTTAAACAAAAAACAAAAAAAAGAGGGGTAATGTATTTATATCTTTATTCCTTGTTTGCAATTTATAATTTTGTTAACTTCTCTTAGTATGTATTAGTACTACACAAGAAGTAGAAAAAATGTATTAAGGGTAGATATGTCAATATACAACACCAACTGAAGGAGAAAAACTTTCTCTCCCTCCCTCTTATGTTTTTTTTTTTTATAAAGAGATTTTGTTGAGGATGAAGATGAAAAACTGAAACTCAAAAGGCAAAAAGGGTAATCAAAGCAACACAATTTTATTAGCCACATAGCAATATTCTCCTATATCTCCGCTTGTGATCATTGGATTTAGAAACTTACAATATTAAGCTTTATTACATGGAAGGATAAACTTATTAAAAGAGAAAATATTAATTGAATAAGTTGCCGAGGTAACATTGTCACTACACCACACGAAGCGAATGAGAATAACTTCCTTGTATATATATACTAGTAAGGTATGCTGATGCCTTTGTTTTTTCGTAATTAATTGATATTAATAAATAGTAATAAGTTTTTTATGCAAGCTATGTTAATTCAGTAAATTAGATTCGTGGATTAAGGTGTTTAAATTTTGGTTAAATGAAAACTATTAACTTAATTGTTTTAACATGAAAATTATTTAATAAGTGATACGGGCGATAATGTATTTTTTTTGTTTTAACATGAAAATTAATTGATAAGTGATACGGCCTATAATGTATTTTTATATATATTAACAAATGAGAAGATTTGAATGTCAAATAGAACTACAAAAAATTACATAAAAATTATTGTTAAGTTGAAATTATTACTAAACAGTCGAAAATAAAAAGACTTGATGAAAAACGAAGAAAAACTAAAATTTAAAATATTGAGGAATAGTGTTACGTAATGAAATACAAACAACATAAGTTAGTAGCCCTTTAATTAATCCATACCCCAGGAGTATTTGTGTAATTTTATCTTCATAAAAATTTAAAAATATATGTTTGAAGTTTTCTAGCACGTGGAGGAAATAAGCTAAGAAACTCATTCTTGTAATATAGTATTGATGTATTTTTATATGTATTAACAAATGAGAAGATTTTCATTTCAAACAGAACTTCGTAAAAAAATTAGATAAAAATTATTATCAAGTTGAAATTATTAATAAACAGTATTAATTCCATCGAAAATAAAAAGACTTTGATGAAAAATGAAGAAAAACTAAAATTTAAAATATTGAAGAATGTAATGAAATACAAATTATAGGGTGCATTTGTGCGATTTTTAGAACGTAAGCTAGCGGACCTTTAATAAATCCATACCCCAGGAGTATTTGTGTTATTCTATCTTCATACTAAAAAACTCATTCTTCTAATATACTAGGACAAGGGCACGTGCTTCACACGTGTGTGTTTAATCTTAGATAACGCAATTTAACTTTTTTTATTAATTGTAATCCAATTGAATGATCAGATATTTAGGAAGTAAAACATCAGACAATTAAACAATATTCATTCGTAATATATACTTTTTGCAACATAAACCTATACACAGTAGCTAGAAGCAAGATTCGTGATTCAAAATTATAATGTAATAATGATAGGTCAAAAAATTAATATTAGAATAACAAATCAACCAAATATATTTTGAGAATAATCTTTCTAAAGATTGAAATCACAAAAACATCTCATAATCTTTATAAAGATTTGTAATCACTAAGACATCTCTCGATTTAAAATATGCAAAGGATCCAGGTTGAAGTTTACAAGATTACAAAGACACCTCTCTTTAATTAGAAATTAGTTATAGATAAACACCTTCATAGTTCATGTTTATTCAGTTTAAGACGAAATTTTATATTTATTTTAATTTAAGTATATGTTTTTTAGTTTGGCAAAACATGTAATTATTGTCAAATAAAGCAAACTTATTGGGAAGCAAATTAAGTAAATGTCCGCAAAAAATGATTATAATTTTTTATTAATAGTAAATATAGTTCTTCGTTTTTTTCATATCACCTAAAAATTCTGATAACTTTTTATTTATTTTAATTAAAATTTTCTTGATTTTAATTTTTTCGTCATTTGAGGATTTTTTTTTTCTCACTCTCCACTTGCAAACCCACCCCAGCCGCTCAACGGTTCCACCTCATCGCCATCCACCCGTGCCACTCTCCCGATACCTTCTCACGAACCACGTACACACCCACGACCGATGATCCCAACCCACCTCCCCACCAATCGCCACCAACCCTCTGTCAATACAACCACCCGAAGGAGTCGCCCACCGCCATCGGCGGCGCAACAACCTTCCCAAAATAAACCATGAACCAATCCGCTGAGAAGGAGGGAGAGAGAGAGAAGTTTGTGCAACTTGTACAGAGAACGGAGGCGGCGGATGACAGGAGCGAATGTTATTTTTCCTATCTAATTATGGAGAAAGTAAAAAGATATGGGCAAAATCGGAAATATGAAAATTGGAATACTATAAATTTATAGGGGCATATTGGAAAGGATGAAAGACTGACAGACAAAATCCTTCCCATTTATATATACAGTATAGTATAGACGAGGGATGCTCACGGTGGATAAGGGCGGTGGTTCTGCCTCTAGAGTGTGACGGTGATGGATTGAAGATGTTACGAACTCAAGGGTCTATTTTGCAATATTGAAGGGACTGTTTTGCAATTACAGGGACTGGTTTTGCAATTTTAAGGGACTATTTTGCAAATTATGTACTTTCATATAGGAACAGTATCTGAAGCTTAAATTTTCGAGAATAGTACTGAATATAAAAGTCCAACAACCTTGATTAGCTTCCAAATTTAAACCATAAGATACCAAAAAATAAATTTGCATGATTCGTAACCCCTTGAATAACAAGGCCTTTAATTTGGCATTCAGAATCAAAATTGCTTTACACAAAGCCGTAAGAAGCAGGACATCGATATTAATTTTGGAATAGAAACCTCTAAATTTGGCAATCAAAATCGAAATAATTTAGCCAAACCACTTACGAAAACCTCACCCTTTTCAAAAGATAACAAGTTGGTTATAGTTAAGGTAGAGCAAGGGCAAAAAAGGAATGTTGGGTCTATCTGATATGTTACTTCAAACTTTAGGGGGTGTCACTGATATTATTGAAACCTCAGGGGAGGTTTCTGATATTACACCAAACCTCAGGGGTGTGAATGATATTATCCCTAGTATAAATTGGAAAAGGACAAAATTTAGAAAGGGTAAAAGTGACTTTTCATGGGGAAGCATGTGGAGAAAAACTCCCCCTTTTAGTATAGTATAGACTAGGACAGTGGCACGTGCTACGCACGTGCGTGTATCAAGACACACAAATTCGGAATTGATGAACCAAATTTTTTACTTTAAATTGTGTTGCTAAGATAATTTCTCTGGGATCAACATTGATTTTTCAAAATTGATGCTACGACTTGAAATTAACTACTATAAAATAGCTATAAATGCCTATAAAAATATATATCTTTTGTTATATAGATATATGATTTTCGGACTTACATAACTTCCCTTCATCTTGATCCGATAAAAAAATATTATTGTAATATGGTAAACCTTCGTCTCATATTTATAATTATGCTTATGTTCTTCTAGTTATCCATCTATTTTGAGATATAACCTTGGATAATTTTGAATTTTTTCAGTTGATTTTATGATTTTAAAATTACTTATTTTACTTATTATTAATACGATATAAACAAATCTATTATTATTTGAATAATAAATTTATAATTGTTATTATCATCATGCTTGTATCTAATATCTGATAAAGTTTGAAACATTATGATGTGAGTTCTTAAATTAGGAAAGACGAAAGAAATTAACAATCATGCAACTACAAGATTCAATACTTTAAAGGGCTCATGAATAATGCATAAGACTTCTGAGGCTCTTGTATAAAAGTTAAATGTATTATACAAAAGATTGACTAAAAAAAAAAAATCAATCAAAGAATAAAGAAGAGGTGCACTAATATACCTAGAGATCTAATCATAATAAATTAGCAATTTTATTTCACTAAAACTCTAAAAAAGCATGAGTGGACTTACTTAATTATTAAGTGAATAAGAAGAATTTTTGTAAATGTATATAATGCTTTTAATAACGGAACGAATGACTTGAATAAAGGAAAAATTGAAGTAGTTAAAACTATATGTAGATCATACTGAAATTAACATTTGAAAAGATATATCATTAAGTATAGGTAAACTAAATAATTTTATTTTAACTAATTAGTGAATTTTTAACACTATCATTTGAATGAACAATTTATGTACACCTCAATTTATCAATGTTGATTTTACGTAGTAAGTGAACTTTTTAATTTCAGCTAATCAATATATATTCGACCTAATAAATGAACTATTGAAGTTATCATTTTAAATGAAAGTCAATGTATTAAACTTAGTTAATATTTCTTGTACTTATATAGACCTTTTTTCATATCTTTGTTTTTGTTAATTAAGTCTTTCACCAGTCAAACAAAATAAAATACATATTTCAAGTCATTTCACCCAACTCATGAGTCACAATCGTAAGGCACGTATAAAATTCAATTAAATTAAAATATAAATAAATTTCCCCCGTAATAAATTAATAATCCGTTGAGCATTAATGAGTGTGTGTGAGTGAGAGAGTAATTTTAAAGGACGTGACGTAGCAGTAATTGACGTACTGAGAGTGTGAAAAAATATAAATTTACAAGGGTATTATAGGAAGGATAAAAACGTCTTTTCATAAAGGATGAAGTTTTATTATACTTTAAATTGAGTTAATGTCTTCAAGATATAGTTTTTGTGGAGGAAAGGAGAGTAAATGGGAACAAGAAAAAGAGAAGATAGTACAAACAAAATGTAACATATTTTGAAAAGAATTTAATCACAGGGGGTGTTTGTGTAATTTCTTAAACATGAGGGGGTGTCTGTGTAATTAGCTCATACCTCAGGGGTGTTTGTGTAATTCTCCCTACAAACAATGTAAAGAAAAAGAACAAAATCCAAGAAGGGCAAATTTGTCTTTTCATCAACAAGTAGGTGGAGAAAAACTCCCCCTTTTTATATAGTATAGATTACTAGAAACTGTGGCACGCGGAGTCCGCGCAAATTAATGTTTTATATTGTAAGTATAATGATCGTATTCAAGTGTAAAAAAAAAAATTGGAAGAAAAGAAAATGCAAGAAAAAAGATTTATTTAGATGGAAATAGTTTAAATTAATGGGAGAGTGAATCAACATAATTATAGTAGAATGGAAAGAAAAGTAATTTCCATTAAAAGAACATGAATTATGGGGAACTAAATCATCATTCTTAGTAAATGGTATAATTAATTTTGTCTAACTTAAATTGTAGGGTTAAATTGAGAAATTAATAATAAGATGCTATAGTGGAACATAAATTATAAGGTTAAACATGGAAATCAAAAGTTTGGTATCACAAATACCTCTTCCTTTATATAATAGTATAGAAGATTAATAGTAACAATTTACGATCTCACTATCACTATATAAAATATAAACTGGATCCCAATTCCCACCTAATTACTAGGCAAATAAATTAACATACTCTTCAACAAACTTCAATTATACTAATTAGATGGTTTTTTATTAAACTGATTTTTAAGAAAATTAACAAACACCATATATTGCATACTTAAATGTACAGCTATATCATTAATCTCTAAACCCCAAAAAAGGAAAAAAAAAATGGTCAACTGTTTTTCTAGAAAGATTTCTTTTTATGATACTCTCTTGAACTTTATTTTCCTTAAAAAAAAAATTTTGGGCACAACTCAATCTTTTATTGTAAAATCAAAATAATACTAGTACAACAATTATTGTCAAATTCAACTACAGTAAGTGGTATGATATATCCAAAAAACTTTGTATATGATAGTTTTAAAATTTTTATAAGGATGTTATACACTTAATTGTTGTAACAAAGATCCATGTACAAAAATGTAAGAAATGATTCAAAAAAATATTCCAGTTTGATCAATAATACAATGCATCAATAATTCTAAAAGAGAACAATAGTTCAATTAGGTCATTATTTCATCATCTATGACTTGGAAACTTTACATTGCAGTCATAATATTAAGATGGCATGAGAAGATTGTGGGAATAAGTGTTTATTTTAAATCGAGCTAATAGCAAAATCATACTACGAATTGTAAGCTTTTTACGAATTGCACCATAAATTGTAATTACAAGCAAAACACACCATGAATTGTTGAATTTTTGCAAGTTGCACCGCAAACACACATTGTAGGTTTTTATGAGGGTATTTTTGACATTTCAGATTAAATCAAATTAAATTTTACAATTTGCACACCAAAATAAAATATCAGCTTTCTAAAAAACCAAAAAAAAGTCAAAATTGAAAAAAAAAAAAAAAATAAAGAAAAACAAAAGAACGATTTAGCATTTCTTCTCCGGCTGCGCACTTTCGGCAAATTGTTAGCCGATCACGCCTCAATTTTCATAGTAAATAACGAAACAGAAAAACTAAGCAGAAAAAAAAAAAAAAAAAAAAACCCTCACTCCCAAAAAATAAAAATAAAAAATCGGAATTTTTTCCACTAAAAACCTCTTAAAACCCCAATTCCTCACGATTAAGAACAGGCTAAAAATCACTTTCATCAAACAAACAAGGAAAAATTAAACTGAATTCTGCAAAAAATCAAAATCCCACAAAAAAGCTGCTTCATCTTCCACAAACAAACCAAATCCATATGGTTTATGAAAGAGGAGACTGTTTTTTTGGTTAATTAAAAGGCAGCAAGGCTCAATCAATCAAAAAAATCTGAATTTTGCTGCATATTTCATCAAAACGCAGCAACAAAAATGAAATTTGCCGGAAGTGCGCAGCCGCGACTGAGAAGAAATGCTAAATCGTTCTCTTTTATTTTCCTTTTTTTTCCAGCTTTGGCTTTTTTCTTTGGTTTTTTTAAAAGCTAATATTTTATTTTGGTGTGCAAATTGTAAAATTTAATTTGATTTAATTTGAAATGTCAAAAATACCCTCATAAAAACTTACAATGTGTGTTTGTGGTGCAGCTTGCAAAAATTTAACAATTCATGGTGTATTTTGCTTGTAATTACGATTTATGGTGCAATCCGCAAAAAGCTTATAATTCGTGGTAAGATTTTGCCATTAACTCATTTTAAATCTAGACAATTATTTTCTATTTTGAGTCTAAAAGAATTTATCAACAAAGACATGATTCCCATATATTTATAAAGTAGTAGGTACCCTCTACTTTTTCCCTCAAATTAAATTTGTTCCCAACGTCCACATCCTACACTACAAAAATCATCGACCCTTAATAGCACTACCTCGTAGATTAATCAACTAAAAATACCCATAAACCCATTTTAGTTTTAGCAGTGTCAATATTTTAGACCCCACAAGGTTTATCCCGATTCATTATCAGCACGTCCTAATTAAAAAATGATGTCATGGGTTAGCTAAGCTTTTTAGTCTTTTTCTCATTCCCACTAATAATTTGGTTTATCCAAATTTATATACATATATATGGTGGACTCATTTTTTGTATAAAATAAAAAAAATGTAATGTAAAAGCTTGTATGACAAACTTAAATTCGAATAAATGTACGAAATCAATGATTTCTTCTAATATTCCCGGTAAAAGGTACGCGTGTGGCTTACTAAAAAAAGTCAAAATGTCTTCATGGCCATGGATCAAAGTTTTATTTTCGCTGTATATTTTTGTGCGCTAAATATTCGAATTTTTTTTCGCAATTTCTCGAGATCGATATGTTTCAAAAAGTTCGTAAAAATTATTCTTGTAATAAACGTATAAAGTGTTGTATATTTCCTTTCCATAGAGTCAAATACACAAACGTTACGTTACTTTCCGAAAAAAAAAAAAAAACTATGAGACTTTGATCCAATTTTCATGGCTAATAGTTTTCAATATATTTGAAACCATTACATAAAATCTCTCAAATTTCTTTAAGAAAAAAGAAAAAAAAAAGGATAAGATGGGAATGAATATTCTACCAACCTATGAACCTGCCCATAAAACAGAACTAAATTGAAGAGTTATTAGTTGGAATCAAAAAATTGCGGTGCACACAAAGTACACGAAGACCAATGGTAGCTGAAACACGTGAGACAGACCTACCCTATCACATCCATCCACGTGGCACCTCATCCAAATTCAATCCATGATCATCTTCATCCAACGGCCAGAAAAACCCATCAAGAATCACACGTCAATTTTAATAAAAAAGTGAAATTTATGAAGACCCCAGATGAAGAAGATAATAAAGATTGGACCTTTTTGTTAAATCTCGAACATATATATATTGGTTCGACTGAAAACTGAGTTGAAAAAGAAAACAAGAACCAAGAAACAAAAAAATGGCGATGGGTGTGAAGGCTTTGCCAATTTCATTTGTAGCCCATTTCTTGGGGATCGTGGGTGCTGTTCTGGTGTTGATTTGGTGCATCAGCTTCAGAGGTGGCTTGGCCTGGGAAGATACTAACAAGAATCTTATATTCAATGTAAGGATTATTACAATCTTTTTGATTGTATGTGTTTGTGTGTTGTGTTTTACTGGGATTTGAGCTGTTTTTTCAACTCATTGTTTTAAGAGGATTATGTGGTTTTTGAGTGATGTGGAATACATAGAAAGGATGGTTTTTTTTTGTTGTTGTTATTTTTAGTGTTTATGATGTGTGAATTTGATGATGTTTGACTTTTTGGGGGTTTGTTCTGATTTGCTGTTGAGGGGTCTTATTATGAGTAGTTGTGTTGTGTGTATGAGAATATTTGCTTAAAACTGGTTTTGGGTTGAAAATGAGAAGTAATTAATTGAGAATACAGTAACTTTTGAGCCATTTTCATTTGGAATGTGAAGTAGTAAAGGTATAGGTAGTGGCTCATGTGAACTATGAGATGCTTTTGATTGGTATTTTTAGTGTTAGATGGGTGATATACTGTACTGGAAGTGGCTCCCATTTTTAGTTAAGAATCTCTTTAATTCAATTCTGAGAACATGATACATCACTATCACTCTTTCTTTAGGTTATGTATTGTTTTTCCGAGTGATGATGAAATTCGAGAGCACACGTCCTTGTTTGTAGGGATAATCGAACAACTATCCAACTGATTACATTAATTATATGTTTAGCAAACACCACAAGTTCTTACAGCACTTCTGAATAATCTTGCTAAATGATGGAGGAAGCTTCTCGATCCTACACTTCGTGTGGATGAAAAAACGATGGTTGATGGATGGTGTGAATCAACAATCTTCGCCTCCAGCCTCAACCCATTTTCTGTTCAGTAAATTATATCATAAGTGATTTGTTGCACTTAAATCTTCCTAGAATTAAAGAGTTGGGGATTTGAGTTATTTCTTTTTTCTATCTTTAGACAAAGTGGGATAGACTCTCTTGCTTGGCTTTACTTTTCTCAAGTTAAAGTGTACACTTTCTATGTTGAACATCTCAACACTTTTCAATGTACTTCTTGAGACATCAACTCATTTGCTTTCTTGTCTCAAAGAACCTTCCCCTCACTCTCCAATTCTAAGGAAGAATTTTACTGTAGAGATATTTAACTTCACCAAATCGGTGACTAGATTATCTTTTGAAGAAAATATGGATTGAGGCTGGAGGGGAGGTTGTTGATCAACACCAGCCGTCAACCACCATTTTTCCATCCATGTGAAGTGTCAGATCAAGAAGCTTTCCTCAATCATTCGACAATATTTTTGAAAAGTGTTTGTAGTAATTTGTGGTGTTTGTTAAACATAAAATTAATGTGATTAGTTGGTTAGTTGTAAAATTGTTCCTACAAAATAGGGATGTATATTATGAAGTTCTCATCACTTGAAAGACAATTACAGAAATAAAAGGTGAGTGATCATTTGAGTGCCGTATTTTGTTCTTTGTATTGAATAATAGAGTTTCTTGACTCAACACCTACTATGTAGGTTTGGTTTGTACTTAATGCTTGCAAACATAAGGGAGATGTTTTGATAACATAAGTTTCCAAATACAGTTGGTGGAACTGGTTAATGTTTGCTACTGTTTTGTCTCTCTCCAATTTAGGATAGAGAAAACAGAGTGGAGAAATTCTTATCTAAGATGAACTGATCACATTTCCCTACCCTTAACCACAGCTATAAGATTAGGATTTTCTTTTTATTCGATATTTCATGATTTTATCCATAACTTGCTAAAAAAAATGCCACCACCAATTGCTACAAAGAAGCTATCTGATGTTCTTCTAAGAATGTTCAGGTATTCTTTATCTATTTTCAAAACTTCATCTTTCTGTTTTATGTATCTTAATTTTAGAAACCAAATACTGTCTTTTTCTTGAGGGTCCTGTTAGTTATTTGATCAATATTTTGCCTTTTGATTTTATGTGTAAATATGGAAAGTTTCACTATATCTTTTAGCTAAGATAGTGTGCCTAAATACTTGAATAATTTTTCTTTATAATCTTTGTAACTTTATGTTGCCTCGAGAATATTTTAGCTAGTAGTTTTTGTCTTTTCAATATTTTTACTTCATTAGTATTTACAAAAATTAAACACCAAAATTTGTGGGGTGCCCCACCTTTCGGTATGTAAAACAGCAACATCTTTTAAGCTACTATTATTAACTCAACTGAACTTTTCTTGGACCTTCATATTGTTTGCTAATGCATGGCAGTCGACTAACTCTTTCAAATTGTACTGCTTTGATACCACTACCTTTATTGATTTTCCTATTCTTAAGTTTGTTCAATTCCTTTTGATATGTAATATGTGCATCTGAATTTCTCATATTTTACTTACTTCTTTTCACTCCAGCTTCATCCTGTACTGATGCTTATTGGGTTCATTATAATTGGTGGTGAAGGTAAGTAAACTTATTTTTGTACTCACCTAATTTAACATGACATTTAGAAACTTCTTATTTTTATATTTCATCTTCTATGTTCTTTCTTACTGCAGCCATCATGAGTTACAAATGCCTGCCACTAAAGAAGCCGGAGAAGAAACTAATACATCTCGTTTTACACGCGGTTGCTCTTATACTTGGCATAGTTGGAATTTACACGGCATTCAAGTTTCACAATGAAAGCAACATTGCTAATTTATACAGTTTACACTCATGGCTTGGAATTGGCACTATTGTTCTCTATGGTATTCAGGTAATACTCCTATGCATAGATCTCAGCTCACATTTGGTACTCGTCTGGTTTACTATAAGTGGATTGCTTTTGGCCAGTGGCATTTCGTGCTAAATCTTCTTGTATTACCTTTTGACGTAATTTGCAGTGGCTTTATGGCTTTCTGGTGTTCTTCTACCCTGGAGGAACTCCATCAATTAGAAGTGAGTCACTTCCGTGGCATGTGCTTTTCGGCACCTTTGTATACATCTTAGCTGTTGTGACTGCTACGCTAGGATACCTCGAAAAACTTACGTTCCTTGAGAGTTCTGGTCTTGCAAAATATGGTTCAGAGGCCTTCCTTGTCAATTTCACTGCCATAGTCACGATCTTATATGGGACTTTCGTCATCTTGACTACTCTTTCTCACGCCCCTCCAGAAGATGACTATAGTTACTCGGCTATATAATGTAACGGGCGGTGTTATCTACTGTTGCTGGTATATTTTGCTGAACTTCGTCCTCTTCTCTCGTTTCTTTTCTTCTATTTGGTCAGTTCTGATGAGAGTTGTTGTGAACTACATATTTGATATGTATATTTACATGATTAAACTGCTTCTCCATGATGGCAAAATCAAGGAGACTGTAGATATTATTGTCTTTGTTATGAGTATGTAAAATGTAAAGTGGCTCCTGTTTAGCACCTTATGTGTTTAATGAGATAGTCATTTGTAGGGGCAAGGTGAATAAGTTATCTCAGCATGTCTACTCTCTTTCTGATACTATCTGCATGTATTGGTAGTTTTTGAAATTTATTTAAATATACCACCAGCTGGATTGACAAGTGCATAAGGTAGGCAAGCACTCTTGTAGTACTCTCCAATACTACTTTATGTACAAGATTATTACGGATTTTCCCGTTCCGTGTTTATGTTGATTAATATACTGTTTAGAGACCATCTGATAGGCACAGATTATGTTATGAACAAACTACACCAAGTCATTTGCAGCTGTTTGGCAAGTAATGACACATACTATGATCCGACCTCTCTTTGGGCCCTCACACCACGAGCCGGATTAGCTAATCTTCCCAGGGAGGACGGATCATATTAGTTTGATACGGGTTGGCCATATAACATCCAATTAACTCATATTCTAGCATGTATACCAAATCCTTTACAAGGCTGTCGGTTTTAGATTGTCTTTGTCCTATTTTATTGGGTCTGAAAGTACTCTTATAAACTAGATATCTTTTGGGGCAGATTTGATGTCTAAGGAGGAGTAGGCACTGAGTATGATATCTTCAAATTAGACAGCGTTTTAAGTTTCTTTCTTTATTTTCAAAATTATATCTATATTATGAAGTTTCTTATTTTCACGATTGTATCACTTATTGCAGTAGCAAGTACATGTTGATGATTTCTTCTCATGCGCCATGTAATTTACTTGTGGTATCTTGATTCAAACTTATTATATATGTTGTTTAATTGCCATGCTTCGAGATATATCTATGTATATGTAGCTGGGGTTGAGACGTTGAGTAGGTGGGTGCGTCTCAAGTCTCAACAAAAAAAAAACTTTGTTTAAGTTTTTCCTATATATATATATATATGAAAAATAAAGAAAGGTAAACTAATGGCTTGACTTATTTCTCGGTTGGTTGACCGATACTCACCGATCGGGAGTTCTTTTGTTCTAAATGGGCAACAAGAGCTATATTGTGGGCGAACATATTGGTGTAATGATTGAATCATATCACATGAACGAATCACTGATTTGTGTCAATGATATATAAAATCCTAACAAACAACCGAATCATAACTTGAAAATAAATATACCTCGGTAAAACTCTCGTCGTCTTGGCAACTGCATACCTGATACAACTGCAAATTTCGTTAGTTAAAGTAATTGTAAGTATTTGAAATATCTTGTCTATAAGTATTTCATGTCTACTAAAATTGATTAGCATGTGTTGTAGTTTCAAATAGATTTTCCTTTACCGTAATTTTTTGTTACTTTTGACCTTAAAATAGTTTAGGTTTAAAGTGATTTTTCGAAATTCCCATTTCTTTTCCCATGTGATTCTTTTTACCCAATAACGAAAAATTCAAGTTGTAGAAATTGTCCAAAACCACAGAGTAACGGTGAAATTAGGCTCTAAAGAGACAGCCATAGGTTATAGGACCACCAGAAATGGTCAAGTATGTGGTAAAAAAAAACCCTGCAGAAACAAGACCACATTCATTTACTTTGACGAGAAAAAAGGGACTCTCAAGTCTCGATCATCAAGATTTTTCTACGCCAATATATGATTCTTTTCTTTGATGAGAATTTTATGATCTGTTTACCAAAGACATTACATAAACCTAATATTTATTCAGAAGTTTGTATAATTAGGTGTATAATATTTGACCGTTTTTATATAAAGGTAGAGTTTTATTGTTGACTAAATAATATGTATGAACCAATTATGCGAAAGGCCTTATTTGATGTAAGTTCAGAATAGGTAATTTTGATTTTTAAAAAATGTGAAAAAATCAGGCACTATTCAAAAAAAAGTAATAAATCACAAGCAAATGATTTTGATTACTTGTATAATTATCAAAAATATTGCTATTATGATAAATGTTTTTTATTATTTGCACGGTTTCTGAGAATGAATTGTGTCTTTAGACCATTTCTTTCTACCGGTATAATCCGATATTTGTTACCTATGAAATGTGTCCAAATGGATAGAGTTTAGGTTTTGAGACTTTAGAGTTAAACGTCTGAATTATAGTGAATTGTGATCAATTGGTACAATACACACACACACACACATATAGTTATATCCAAGTTCAAAACTTCAAAGGTTTTTAGAAACTTAAAGGCGTCGAAAGTTCATAAGTTTTAATTTGTTTAATTCTGAAATATGGATTAATAATATCAAGCATCATATACCATATCAAATCTTTTTTGGGTGAACGAGATAGTAATTATTTTTTGAATATTCTCTAATATAAAAAAATAACAAACGATATGATGGCGTGGTGTAACGACTAACAAAAATACAATATTTCTGAATTGAAGTATAAGCAAAAGCAAGATTTCTTCCCAACTTTACATTTAGATAAGTAATCGAACTAGGCTTATTGTATACGCTTATCATGCAGTAGAGGTTGTACGAAATAATGAATCCATTACATAATTCGTTTATTTAATTTATCCAAAATAAATAAATAAGCTGTTTTATGTCCTTTAACCACCCAAACAAGTTCAACACGCGACAAATTAAAGTTGTCTCAAACTCTTGTCCATGTTAAATGATAATTGTCAAATTCATGGATCAAAGTTTCTTTTCTTTTCCTCAAAAAGTAGCGAAACGTTTCCATCTTTGATTATATGGAAAAGAAGCATGCAATATTTTCTACATCTATTAGAACAACAATTTTCACTAATTTTCCGAAATATATCGAAAAGATCTCGAAACATCAACTTTAGAGCACCCAAACATAATGTGGAAACGAAACTTTGATCCATGGCCAAATCTACTCCCTATATACCATTGTTCAGATTCTGTTTACTAATCCTACGTACTCGAGTTAAGATATTATCATTTGTTACTAAGTAAAGAGGGCTAAGTTTTCAGAAGTACTACTAATGGCGGGTGAAGAAGCCAAAAAGGTTGAACCGGAGGCTTCTTCCGTACCCACCAAAACCGAGGACAAAACCGTCATTTCACCTCAAGACAAAGCTGAAGAATCATCGAAAGCTCTTGTCGTTATTGCAAGTAATTTTACTCTCCACAATCCTCCTGTCTTATATCAGCCTGTTGGTGTGTACATGAATGAAAGTCCAATTCGTATTCAAATTATTCTTTTGTGGTCTGTTAATGCAAAGAAAAAACCAAAGGTCTTGTTTTGTCCCTGTAAGAAAGTTTGTTTCTTGAGTGAAAAATCTGAATTATCATGGTACGTATGTGTATGTGACTATGTAAGAATTGTTTTTTAGATGAAAAATATTTGTCTTATGCATGTAAGAAAAACTGGGCTTTTCTCTGTTGGCCTGTTAAAGCTGTTTTTAAGTGGATATTTAATAAGCTTAACTAAGTTGGTTATTTGTATTTTTCTTGTAAATTTTTTGGGCATTAATCACCTTCTATTTATTTTTTTGGGACTGAGTGAAGTTATTCAGTCCCAAAGGTTTGAAGTACATGAACTATTGAGTTTGCTGTTGGTGGTTTCTTTTTGTTGTTTTGATCATGAGTAAGTTTGCAGGTTGGCCATTCTTTTCTTTTTTTCTTTTTCTACAATTGCCTAAAGTATTTGCTTTTTGTGAGCAATCAGTTTCTTTTCCCTTTATGCTTTTGGGTGCTGATAGAATTTTCAAGTTTTGAGTGTTAAATTCTCATGTGAAACTAAACCTACTTCTCATTTGATATCCCAAATCTGAGGTAGATTCATTATTTATTATTACATTAACTATGTACTGTACTTCCTATATTCTAAACTTTTGGTTTCTATTACAAAAGAACCAGAAGCTGCTGAGGAGAAGAAACCTCAGACACCCACAAAGAGAGGTAATCAACAGTTTCATGGATACTACTTCTATTTTTTGTCTCGTTAAATAATGAATAAACTAGACAAAATATTTAATTTCTTCTATTCGTTCATAGAGGCCGTTCTGGCCCGGGTAGCAACAGAGAAGAAACTGTCTTTAATTAGAGCATGGGAAGAAAGCGAGAAGTCGAAAGCTGAAAACAAGTAAAGCTCTTTGTGTATAAAACATTTGAATTGTACATATAACATAGGCATGGATAGGATATTTCAAATTAACATGATGTCTTTAAATCTTTTGCAGAGCTCAGAAGAAGATATCTTCTATTGCTTCTTGGGAGAACAGCAAGAAAGCTAGTTTAGAAGCCGAACTTAAGAAGATGGAGGTAAACTTTGTTTATTTATCTCTATGAAAAAACTACTGAAACTTCCGAGTATAGAATATAAGTTGCATGTCTGATTTATTCGAATTGGTGATTGTACTTTGGCATGATGGATTTGTAAACTTCGGTTAATACACTTATATATGGTCAACCGCAGGAGGCATTAGAGAAAAAGAAAGCAGAATACAGAGAGAAAATGCAAAACAAGGTTGCTCTAGTTCGTAAGGAAGCTGAGGAAAAACGAGCATCGGTTGAAGCCAAACGAGAGGAAGATATCCTCAAAGCAGAGGAAGAAGCAGCAAAGTATCGTGCCACTGGAACTGCTCCGAAGAAACTGCTCCTGGGATTTTTTCAACAAAGCTAATATTATTCAGTCGCATTTGTTCATTTTATTTTATCTTATTGAGATATCTCTTTATCAGAAGTCTTTCATTGTTATGCAAGCAAAAGAGACTAATTTATACATTCTGGAGATAAGTAACTGCACTTTCATGATCACAATTTTTCAAGTTTGTAAGAAATTTTTCGCAAGAGATTTCGAATGCATGGGCTCCCTTTTCACTTCAATTGTGATCTTGGGCTAGGTTGAGACATCATTAAAGGGTCATTCGATAAATCCCATATCATTGCCACCCACTGGAAAATCTAGAAATAGCTTCAGCATTGCATCGGAGGAATCTTCAAACTCACAAGGTCTCGTCATGTCTGAATAGGTCACAATTTCATCAACTACTTCCTTCTTGGTGTCCCAAGTTTCTGTTTTCTGATCAGCTATTACAATCAGCTATTACAGGAGAATCGGTCATCTTGCCTGATCCGGTAGGATTTGCGCCTTTGGAATCTGATTCGGCTTTTATCAAGGACAAAGTTTCTGAATTTGGACTTTCAGATGCACCTCTGTCCCTTTCACTTGTGTTCTCGTGAACATTTCGAAATGATTCTCCAACTTCAGAATCCCACAGGGGCAGGAAGTAATCGCCTTTGGCTTTACCCTTTGATGGTGCTTTGAGCAGCAATGGTGTAGTAAGGAGACGGGACTCAGCCTCAAGCCTAACACTTTCCCACTAAGACATGTGGCGAGTTAACGGTGTGTCAGAGTTCATATCAGTCGGTTTAGAAGAGGACGATGATGATTGGTTGACAGCCGCGCTGCCAAAGTGTTTCCTCAATTGTTAAATAATTAAGTTGTTAATTTTTGATTAAACCAAAAAAAAAACCTTCATAAACTAACTTACTTTAATGAATTGATATATTTTAAGTACGAAATCCATTTCTACTTATTAGTGTTAATAAATAACGGAACAAAAGCGAACATGTGCGAAGCACGTGCGCTGAACTAGTATATTCTATGTTAGACATTTCAGCCTCTTTTCTAAAATATAATATTAGATTATAGGTGCATTAATTTTTTTGTAACGGTACTATGGCCTACAAAAAATCTATAGGTAAATAATATAAGTATGATTTTAAGAATTTGAAAAAAATATATAAATAATATTTTAGAATAAATTAAGATAAAACATCAATGTGGACCGAACTGCAACACCTTATCGCTTTTCAGGTAAAATAATTTAATAGGGTCGTCACTACTCAAAAACCATCATAACTTTTCCGATTTTGACTTTATAGAAATATTTACAAGAACAACACTTTTATGACGTTTTGGAGACTTGCCGAAAACTCGCGAAAGTGTTTAATATTTAGGTGATTGAAACAAAACGCACCGAGTGCTGACGTAACTATCCCTACATTTAAAAAACACTTTTCCATCCCACATCTCTTTTTGAAATTGCATGCAAGTATAATTCACATCACTTATCATTTATAATCCTAAACAATTAAGTTGGTAATTTTTCATAAAACCACCAAAAAAAACACCCTTCATCAACTAACTTAATTTATTGAATTGATATAGTTTAAGTACGAAATTCATTACTACTTGTTAGTGTGAATAAATAACGGAACAAAAGCAAACAAGTGCGAAGCACGTGCGCTGAACTAGTATATTCAAAGTTAGACGTTTCAGCCTCTTGTCTAAAATATAATATTAGATTATAGGTGCATTAGTTTTTTTTTTTTTTTAACGTTACTATGGTATGATTTTAAGAATTTGAAAAAAAAATACATAATATTTTAGAATAAATCAAGATAAAACAACAATGTGGATTACTGCAACACCTTATTGCTTTTCAGGTAAAGTAATTTAATAGGGTCGTCACTACTCAAAAACCATCAAAACATTTTCGGTTTTGACGTTATAGAAATATTTATAACAACAACACATTATGATGTTTTGGAGACATGCCGGAAACTCGCAAAAGTGATTAATATTTAGGTGATTGAAACAACGTAATTATCCCTACATTTAAACAACAGTTTTCCATCCACCTCTCTTTTTGCAATTGCATGCAAGTATAATTCGTATCACTTATCAATTATAATCCTAAACAATTAAGTTGGTAATTTTTCATAAAACCAAAAAAAAACCCTTCATTAACTAACTTAATTTATTGAATTGATATAGTTGAAGTACGAAATCCATTACTACTTATTAGTGTCAATAAATAATGGAACAAAAGCAAACAAGCGTGGAACACGTGCGCCGAACTAGTATATTCAAAGTTAGACATTTCAGCCTCTTGTCTAAAATATAATATTAGATTATAGGTGCATTAAATTTTTTTTAAAGGTACTATGGCATACAAAAAATATATAGGTAAAAAATATAAGTATGATTTTAAGAATTTGAAAAAAAAATATTCAAAATATTTTTAGAATAAATTAAGATAAAACATCAATGTGGACTATTGCAACACCTTATCGCTTTTCAGGTAAAATAATTTAATAGGGTCGCCACTACTCAAAAACCATCAAAACTTTTCTGGTTTTGACTTTATAAAAATATTTATGACAACAATTTTATGACGTTTTGGAGACGTGTCGAAAACTCGCGAATGAGTTTAATATTTAGGTGATTGAAAAAAAAACGCACCTAGTGCCGGCGTAATTATCCCTACATTTAAACAACACTTTTCCATCCCACGTCTCCTTTTTGCAATTGCATGCAAGAATAATTCATATCACTTGTCAATTATTATGCTAAACAATTAAGTTGGTAATTTTGGATTAAACCAAAAAAAAAAACCCTTCATCGACTAATTTAATTTTTTAATTGATATAGTTTAACTACGAAACCCATTACTACTTATTAGTGTCAATAAATAATGGAACAAAAGCAAACAAGTGCGGAGCACGTGCGCTGAACTAGTATATTCAAAGTTAGACGTTTCAGCCCCTTGTCTAAAATATAATATTCGATTATAGGTGCATTAATTTTTATTTTCTTAAAGGTACTATGGCATACAAAAAATATATAGGTAAACAATATCGGTATGATTTTAAGAATTTGCAAAAAAAATTTACATAATATTTTAGAATAAATCAAGATAAAACATCTATGTGGACTACTGCAGCACCTTATTGCTTTTCAGGTAAAGTAACGTAATAGGGTCGTCACTACTCAAAAACCATCAAAACTTTTCCTTTTTTTATTTTATAGAAATATTTATAACAACAACACTTTTACGACGATTTGGAGACATGCCGGAAACTCGCGAAAGTGATTAATATTTAGGTGATTGTAACAAAACGCACCGAGTGCTGACGTAATTATCCCTACATTTAAACAACACTTTTCCATCCCACCTTTCTTTTTGCAATTGCATGCAAGTAAAATTCATATCAGTCATCAATTATTATGCTAAACAATTAAGTCGATAATTTTTTATTAAACTAAAAAAGAAAAACCCTTCATCAACTAAATTAATTTATTGAATTGATATAGTTTGAGTACGAAATCCATTATTACTCATTAGTGTCAATAAATAACGGAACAAAAGCAAACACGTGCGCTGAACTAGTATATTCAAAGTTAGACATTCCAGCCTCTTGTCTAAAATATAATATTAGATTATAGGTGCATTAATCTTTTCTACGGTACTATGGCATACAAATAAATATAGGTAGATAATATAGGTATCATTTTAAGAATAAAAAAAAAAAAACAATATACATAACATTTTAGAATAAATTAAGATAAAACATCAATGTGGACTATTGCCACACCTTATCGCTTTTCAGGTAAAATAATTTCATAGGGTCGTCACTACTCAAAAACCATCAAAACTTTTCCGGTTTTGACCTTATCAAAATATTTATAACAACAACACTTTTATGACGTTTCAGAGACTTGCCGAAAACTCGCAAAAGTGTTTAATATTTAGGTGATTGAAACAAAACTCACCGAGTGTTGACGTAATCATCCCTACATTTAAACAACGCTTTTCCATCCCACCTCTCTTTTTGCAATTGCATGCAAGTATAATTCATATCACTCAACAATTATTATGAGCGCTTAACAATTAAGTTGGTAATTTTTGATTAAACCAAAAAAAAAAAAAAACCCTTCATCAACTCACTTAATTTATTGAATTGATATAGTTTAAGTACGAAATCTATTACTACTTATTAGTGTCAATAAATAATGGAACAAAAGCAAACACGTGCGAAGCACGTGTGCTGAACTAGCTAGTATATTCCAAGTTATACATTCCAGCCTCTTGTCTAAAATACAATATTAGATTATAGGTGCATTAATTTTTTTTACGGTACTATGGCATACAAAAAATATATAGGTAAATAATATAGGTATGTTTTTAAGAATTAAAAAAAAAAACAATATACATAATATTTTAGAACAATTAAGATAAAACATCAATGTGGACTACAGCTACACCTTATCGCTTTTCAGGTAAAATAATTTAATATGGTCTTCACTACTCAAAACCATCAAAACTTTTCCGGTTTTGACTTTATAGAAATATTTATAACAACAACACTTTTATGACGTTTTGGAGACATGCCGAAAACTCGCGAAAGTGTTTAATATTTAGGTGATTGAAACAAAACGCAACGAGTGTTGACGTAATTCTCCCTACATTTAAGCAACACTTTTCTATCCCATCTCTCTTTTAAGGAGGAAATGCAAAATTTGCCCACTAACTTTGGCGATTTGACACTTTTGCCCAATATTTTTTTCGGGCTGGACTTTTACCCTGTAGGAATCGACTTTCGCCGCAAAATATACCCAATCGGGCTGTAAACGGGCTTTTTGCCTATGTGGCATGCCAATGGACAAAACGTCATCCCACGTGGAAAAACGCAATGCCACGTGTAATTTTCATTGTATAGCGAAAATTACCCATGTTTTATCTCTAATTGACGAAAAACCCCTATATTATTTTAATTGGCAAAAATAACCCCTGTTTTAAGCTTAGCTTTAAACTAAAAATTAAGAAGAAACAGAGAATGTTTCATATTAATAAAGTTATTATGTTAAGTTAAGTACAGATGTTTATATTTGAATGTTAAATAATTATTACAAGTTTTGCTATTTATATTTGGAATTAAATATTAAACAAAATAGGGAAAAAAAATCTGGTTGTCTTCTTCATGTCACCCATCCCCTCCTAAATCTGATTTCACCAACTTCGCAAGAAAGCAAACTCCATAAATTAAGGTCAATAATTTCAAGTTTTTCTCTTTACTTTTTTCTTTTTATTTTCCTTTTCTCGTAAGCCTTCTTGCCCAGTAGCGAAAAAAAAAACCCCTTCGTCTTCTTCATCCGCCGCTCTCCGCCATCTCCGCCGCTCGAAAGTTTCGTTCAGCCACCATGAGAGCGCCATCGCTCCTTCAACACCACTATTGGATGGGTAAATATAGTTGAGATGGAGGAATTGATCGATGTAATTGAACACCCCCAATTTCCAATCTCCAAACCAAATAGAACTGAATGAATTGATGTCAAATTGTAATTTTGTCTAATTCCAAACTAGTACTTCTAAAAATAATAATTATAATTATACTAATTACTATTTAATATATTCTGAAATTTAATTTTTTTTGGACTTTTTAATTACTATTTAATATATTCTGAGGGTGGAAATGTAATTTCGGACTTTTATAAGGTTGTAGGGGGTGTTTTGCATTGACTTTTATAACACATGGGGGCTTTTTCCAATTAGAGATAAAATAGGGGTAAATTTTGATATACAATGAAAAATACATGTGGCATTGCGCTTTCCCACGTGGGATGATGTTTTGTCCGTTGGCCTGCCACGTAGGACAAAAGCCCATATACAGCCTGATTGGGCATATTTTGCGGTGAAAGTCGATACCTACAGGGTAAAAGTCCGGCCCGAAAAGATATTGGCAAAAGTGCCAAATCGCCAAAGTTAGTGGGCAAATTTTGCATTTCCTCCCTCTTTTAATATCACCGAGTGTTTAATATCAAGGACGAAGTTTCTGAATTTGGACTTTCAGATGCACCTCTGTCCCTTTCACTTGTATTCCCGTGAACATTTCGAAATGATTCTCTAACTTCAGAATCCCACAGGGGCAAGAAGTAATCGCCTTTGGCTTTACCCTTTGATGGTGCTTTGAGCAGCAACGGTGTAGTAAGGAGACGGGACTAGGCCTCAAGTCTGACACTTTCCCACTGAGACATGTGGCGAGTTAACAGTGTGTCAGAGTTCATATCAGTCGGTTTAGAAGAGGACAACGATGATTGGTTGAGAGCCACGCTGCCAAAGTGTTTCCTCAATTGTTAAATAATTAAGTTGATAATTTTTGATTAAACCAAAAAAAAAAAAAAAAAAAAAAACCCTTCATCAACTAACTTAGTTTAATGAATTGATATATTTTAAGTACGGAATCCATTTCTACTTATTAGTGTTAATAAATAACAGAACAAAAGCGAACACGTGCGAAACACGTGCGCTGAACTAGTATATTCTAAGTTAGACCTTTCAGCCTTTTGTCTAAAATACAATATTAGATTATAGGAGCATTAATTTTTTTGTCACGGTACTATGGCCTACAAAAAATATAAAGGTAAATAATATAAGTATGATTTTAAGAATTTGAATAAAAAAAATATAAATAATGTTTTAGAATAAATTAAGATAAAACATCAATGTGGACCGACCACTGCAACACCTTATCGCTTTTCAGGTAAAATAGTTTAATAGGGTCGTCACTACTCAAAAACCATCAAAACTTTTCCGATTTTGACTTTATAGAAATATTTATAACAACAACACTTTTATGACGTTTTGGAGACATGCCGAAAACTTGCGAAAGTGTTTAATATTTAGGTGATTGAAACAAAACGCACCGAGTGCTGACGTAATTATCCCTACATTTAAACAACAATCCATCCCATCTCTCTTTTAATATCACCGAGTGTTTAATATCAAGGACGAAGTTTCTGAATTCGGACTTTCAGATGCACCTCTGTCCCTTTCACTTGTATTCTCATGAACATTTCGAAATGATTCTCCAACTTCAGAATCCCACAGGGGCAGGAAGTAATCGCCTTTGCCTTTACCCTTGATGGTGCTTTGAGCAGCAACGGTGTAGTAAGGAGACAGGACTCGGCCTCAAGCCTAACACTTTCCCACTGAGACATGTGGCGAGTTAACGGTGTGTCAGAGTTCATATCAGTCGGTTTAGAAGAGGACGACGATGATTGGTTGAAAGCCGCACTGCCAAAGTGTTTCCTCAATTGTTAAATAATTAAGTTGTTAATTTTTGATTAAACCAAAAAAAAAAAAACCCTTCATCAACTAACTTAGTTTAATGAATTGATATATTTTAAGTACGAAATCCATTTCTACTTATTAGTGTTAATAAAAAACGGAACAAAAGCGAACACGTGCGAAGCACGTGCGCTGAACTAGTATAATCTAAGTTAGACATTTCAGCCTCTTGTCTAAAATATAATATTAGATTATAGGTGCATTAATTTTTTTGTAACGGTACTATGGCCTACAAAAAATTATATAGGTAAATAATATAAGTATGATTTTAAGAATTTGAAAAAGAAAATATAAATAATATTTTAGAATAAATTAAGAAAAAGCATCAATGTGGACCGACCACTGCAACACCTTATCACTTTTCAGGTAAAATAATTTAATAGGGTCGTTATTACTCAAAAACCATCAAAACTTTTCCGATTTTGACTTTATAGAAATATTTATAACAACAACACTTTTATGAAGTTTTGGAGACATACTGAATACTCGCAAAAGTGTTTAATATTTAGTTGATTGAAACAAAACGCATCGAGTGCTGATGTAATTATCCCTACATGTAAACAACACTTTTCCATCCCATCTCTCTTTTAATATCACCGAGTGTTTAATATCAAGGACGAAGTTTCTGAATTTTGACTTTCAGATGCACCTCTGTCCCTTTCACTTGTATTCTTGTGAACATTTCGATTGTATGGTCATGACTTAGATTTTGAATTCAATTTCAAAAAGATCTTTTAGATGCATTTTTGTATGAGGATTCTGTTGCTGCTTTATGGCGTCCATTAGAAGCGCACTACGATTTAAACAATGGACCTTTACTTTATCAATTACAGGGGAAGTAGCTTCGATTTCTCGGGGCAATTCTACTGTCTCTCAATAGTATACGAAAATTAAAAAATTGTGGGATGATTTGAGCTGCATCATTCATGTTGTCATTATGTTGCTGCTGCTTTGTGTACTTGTGAGATGGCTAAGCTTGCTTTAGATTTTTTTTCACGGACTAAATTGATGCAATTTCTTATGGGATTGAAGATGAATTTGATGCTATTAGAAGCTAAATTCTTGGCTTGGAACCCTTCCTTTGGTTGAGAAGGAATATACTATGATTTTGAGGGTGGAAAAACAAAAGGAAGTACAAATTCTTTTGTTTTGCGATAACAAATCTACATTGCACATCAATCACAATCCTGTTTTCCATTAACGCACAAAGCACTTGGACATTGATTGTCACATTGTGTGCAGTTGCTATAAAGATGGTTTCTTGTTGCCTCAACATTGTTCTGCATTGTTCTAGTTGGTAGACTTCTTCACTAAGCCTCTTCCTATCATAATTTTTCACCATTGGTTGTCCAAGTTGAGGCTTGCTCACTATCATCGCCTTCCAACTTGAGGGGGGCTATTGATATATTTATATATTGTAGGGACTATATTGTATTTTCACTCTCTTTCCAGTTAGTTAACCAACCAAGCAATTAGCTTGTTAGATTTGGCGGGTAGTGGAACTCACTGTATATAAACCAGTGTTTTAAAAAACTCGCCCGAGGGCTTGCCTCGGGGCATTTTGACCCTCGAACGCCTTGAGGCAGCTTGTTGGGGCTTAACTTTAATGGGGGCTTACACCTCGTAATTTAGGTCATACGCTTAGAGGCAAAAGGCTTGCCTTGTGCGCCTCAAGGAGCTAGACTTACTATCATGTGCTAAGACTTTCCTCACAAAAGTTATAGAGTGCGGTTTTACTAGCACCTGGTGTTCCTAACAAGGTCCCTACAAACTCAAAGGTTGTTAAGAGTGAAAAAAGACAAGGAAGTATGTGCAAAAGCTTGTATGTAGTGCTTAAAAGTAATTTTTGTTGTTTACAATGACTCCAAACACCTATATACAAAGTCACCTCCTCAAGGGATGGTGGAGATCAACTCAATCTAATGACTACTATTTCGCATCTACAATGTTCTAAACTCTTTTAACTGGCAAGTATTAGGCCTCTAAACCGCCCTACAAGCCTCTACAAACGTGTAGTCATAAGAAATCCCCTGAAAAGATAGAAAAGCTGTAAAATTGGCCCATGTAGTCTCTATGGGCAGCTTGTGCGCTCAGCATGCACACGGGCTGTGCGTGTTGCGCCCGTCGGGTCGCCTGGCGATGTTCGTTTCTGTTGTCCGCTGCTTGCACCCGATGTGCTAGCCCGACCTTTCTTCTTTTTGCGAGACCAGGCTTGCTGTGTTCTTGCTCGTGTGTGCTATCTTTGTTGCCTGGTACACCAACATGCACGATATTTTGTGCACGAGGCACGCAAGACGACTTATTATCCACTATAGAATAAGGATTACTTTGTCTATTTTATCCTAAGTTTCGTTTGCAGGAAAAGTAATATTCCACATAAATTACAAGTATATTGAGAGCTATTTGATATTCATATTCGATATTTAATAAATTTCAAATTCATCTTCTACTTATTATATATGTTTTAATCATAATAATTAAGTTGATGATTTTCTTTTTAGGTCTTCTTTTAGTAATTTATTATATTTCAATTCTATGCATAGTTATCAATTAATTTTATCATATGTTGAATATATTAAGGGTCTATGAAAATATCTTTATGCATCATGTATGTTGTGCATCCTATATAACATGTAAAGTAAAATATATACATAATCTTTTGTGTTTCTTATAAACTAATATAGCATAAATAGTCTTTATAATTTTTTATCTTAGCCTTTTATTATAAATATATAGATTTAAAAATAGTAAATATTCAATTGGGGCTTACGCCCTACGCCTTAGGACTTATGCCTCTCCCCTGGTCCATGAAAAGCCCCGCTTTACGCCCAACGTCTTTTAAAACACTGATATAAACCCATCTCTCTCATTTGTAACAGATTCGAGTATTCATTTTCAATACAACTGATTGGTCATTTTACATATTTTCTCTCTCAAATTATCTGATAATCAACATGTTCCCAATAATGTAACACATAATTTTTCACTTTTTATCATCTCTACACCCAAGAAACATTTAATTTTGTACTCCCCCTACTATTTACTTATCTGCAACTATAATTTTCTTCTATATTTTAAAAGTGACAAACAGACTTCATTTTCTCAAGTAACAACAATTTCCATTTTTAAGTGGTGGAACATATGATTAACTTCTTCAATCCAAAAAAATCTAACAGTAAATGTTTCATTTACACAGTGTACATTGACATGCATGAACAAAACAAGTACAAAGACATAAACGGAGAGAAGAATGAGAAGCGGTGCTTACCAAAAAATCAAGAGTGAGCTGAGTCTGAAGGGAAAATGATGCAAATGAGATTATTTCATGTGTTCTTTTGATGTGTACCGTTTATGCTTTTGGGTGCTTATATAATTTTCAAGTTTTGTGTGTTAAATTCTCATGTGAAACTTAACCTACATGTCATTTGGTATCCCAAATCTGAGGTAGATTCATTATTTATAATTACATTAACTAAGTACTGTACTTCCTATGTTCTAAACTTTTGGTGTCTATTGCAAAAGAACCAGAAGCTGCTGAGGAGAAGAAACCTCAGACATCCACAAAGAGAGGTAATCAAGAGTTTTATCGATTCTACTTTTATACTTTGTCTTGTTAAATAATGAATAAACGAGACAAAATATTTAATTTCTTCTATTCTTTCATAGAGGCCGTTCTGGCCCGGGTAGCAACAGAGAAGAAACTGTCTTTAATTAGAGCATGGGAAGAAAGCGAGAAGTCAAAAGCTGAAAACAAGTAAAGCTTTTTGTGTATACAACATTTGAATTGTACATATAACACATGCATGGATAGACGTTCTCAAATTAACACGATGTCTTTAAATCTTTTTCAGAGCTCAGAAGAAGATATCTGCTATTGCTTCTTGGGAGAACAGCAAGAAAGCTAGTTTAGAGGCCGAACTTAAGAAGATGGAGGTAAACTTTGCATGTCTAATTATTCGAACTGGTGATTGTACTTTGGCATGATGGTTTGTAAACTTTGGTTGATACTCTTATATATGGTTGATCACAGGAGGCATTAGAGAAAAAGAAAGCAGAATACCGAGAGAAAATGCAAAACATGGTTGCTATAGCTCGTAAGGAAGCTTAGGAAAAACGAGAATCGGTTGAAGCCAAACGAGAGGAAGATCTCCTCAAAGCAGAGGAAGAAGCAGCAAAATATCGCGCCACTGGAACTGCTCCAAAGAAACTGCTCCTGGGCTTTTTTCAACACAGCTAATATTATTCGTCGCATCAGAAGTCTTTCATTGTTATGCAAACATAAGAAACTAATTTGTACATTCTAGAGATAAGTAACTGCACTTTGATGACCACAATTTTTCAAGTTTGTAAGAAATTTTTTTGCAAGAGATTTCAAATGGATGGGCTCCCTTTTCACTTCACTTCTGATACTGTGCTAGGCTGAGACATCATTAGAGGGTCCTTCAAGAAATCCCATGTCATTGCCACCCACCGGAAAATCTAGTAATAGCTTCAGCATGGCATCGGAGGAATCGTCAAACTCACCAGGTGTCGTCATGTCTGAATACGTCACCATTTGATCAATTACTTCCTTCTTGGTCTCCCAAGTCTCTGTTTTCTGATCAGCTATTGCAGGAGAATCAGTCATCTTGCCTGGTCCGGTAAGATTTGCGCCTTTGGAATCTGATTCGGCTTTTGTCAAGGAAGACGTTTCTGAATTTGGACTTTCAGATGCACCTCTGTCCCTTTCACTTGTATTGGCGTTAACATTTCGAAATGATTCTCCAACTTCAGAATTCCATAGGCGCAGGAAGTAATCGCCTTTGGCTTTACCCTTCGATGGTGCTTTGAGCAACACTGGTTTAGTGGGGAGACGGGACTCAGCCTCAAGCCTAACATTTTCCCACTGAGACATGTGGCGAGTTAACGGTGTCTCAGAGTTCATATCGGTCGGTTTAGAAGAGGATGATGATGATTGATTGAGAGCCGCGCTGCCAAAGCGTTTCCTCAGATGTGAGTTCCAGAAATTCTTGATATCGTTATCTGTTCGTCCTGGTAAGTGTGTGGCCATGGCGGCCCATCTTGGAAATATAGTAAGCAACAAATTAGATAAGCAATGAAACCTTTTTTAATAACAACATAAGCAACTGATGTCTGATAAAAGAACCTATGTTGCTTTTTAATTTAAGGAAGCAAAGAAAAAGGGTGGTCTGGATATTGAACTCTATAGATTTTTCCAGGGATTATTTAGAGCTAGGCCCCTTAGGTCTGGTCTAACTACAAAATAAATTCACTGAAATATGACTAACTATTGACATATTCTGTGTGGACATATGACTATGGAAGTATATGTTGAATATTAATAGGCAAGTTAAATTTGTGGAATTGTGTTCTCATTCCACTATTATCCACTCCATTTTGAGGACATTGTCACATATAACCACAGCATGTCATGCAAAAGTGAAGTTATAACTATGGTTACACATTAATATCTTCTTCAACATTATTTTGAATGTTAGACCAACACATGAGGATATTAGGGGATACAATTCTGATAATATTGTTAAAAAGAGAGGGAATTACTTGTTTCCAAGAGTGCTGTGCAGATGAATGATGGTGTTCTCTTCTTCTGGAGTAAAAGGACCTCGTTTTATGTCAGGTCGAAGGTAGTTTGTCCAGCGAAGACGGCAGCTCTTTCCACATCGGAGGAGACCTGCAATTGTCAAAAAAATATTATCTCCCTCTTAATTTCTGAGCATAAATGAGCATATGATATATTCAATCTCGAATTCAATTATCCTATTCGCAAAATAACTCAAAGAACACGGAAGCTCTGGCGTTAGTAGGGAAAAATGGTGCAATATCGAAGTCATACGACAACAAATTCTCCCTAACGTAAGAAGCTCAAGAAATGGTTAATAATACTACAATAAACTAGGAGTAATGCTACAAAGTAGAGAAGCCATCACATTGTAGAATATGCAAAAAATATATGAATGGGATTGAAAGTACAAAGCCACAAGAAAAATTAAGAACTTATTAACTTTGTAATGAAACTCTGTTGCTATGTGCAATATGCAATACACTTCGCATGTGTGGCTTAAAAACAAGTATGGCAATGTCTGGACCCCTCGGTGAAAACATCACTTAAGAACTTGAATCAGTATTTTAAACCTCTCATGCGAATCTTCACTTTTTCTTTAAGAAAAAAGAAAGAAAAATTTTCTCCTATAAGAACAAACGCACACTAACTCAGGTTGTAATAATAGATATGATCAAGATCCTTATACTAGTGAACACACTATAAACAGCATAATCTTCTACTTGTAATAATTTCAACTTCACAAAAAGATTTGTCTAAACTTTTTACGAGGTACTTTCTCAATTGTTGATACATGTACAAATGAATTATTGATCCTATCACTTGTCAATTATCATGATAATTAAACAATTAAGTTGGTAATTTTTGATTAAACCAAAAAAAAAAAAAAAAAAAACCTTCACCGACTAACTTATTTATTGAATTGATATAGTTCAAGTACGAAATCCATTACTTCTTATTAGTGTCAATAAATAACGGAACAAAAGCAAACACGTGCGAAGCACGTGCGCTGAACTAGTATATTCCAAGTTAGACATTTCAGCCTCTTGTGTAAAATATAATATTAGATTATAGGTGCATTAAACTTTTTTTAACGGTACTATGGCATACAAAAAATATATAGGTGAATAATACAAGTATGATTTTAAGAATTTGAAAAAAACAATATACATAATATTTTAGAATAAATTAAGATAAAACATCAATGGCCTACTACAACACCCTATCGCTTTTCAGGTAAAATAATTTAATAGGGTCGTCACTACTCAAAAACCATCAAAACTTTTCCAGTTTTGACTAGAAATACTTATAACAATACTTTTATGACGTTGTGGAGACAAGCATGCGGAAAACTCGCAAAAGTTTTTAATATTTAAGTGATTCAAACAAAACGGACCGAGTGCTCACGTAACTATTGCTACATTTAACAACACTTTTCCATCCCATCTCTCTTTTTGCAGATGCATGCAAGTAAAATTCAATGCATTTGAATGAAGAAATAAATCAAACTCCCCTTTTAAAAACTAAATATTCTTTATCATTTTTGCACCCAAGAAAAATGCATAAAAATCCCCCTCAGCTTTCCAAAACATGCACGAAGCTCCCTTGTATTTTTCAAAATCTGCACTAGAATCCCTCTTAGTTTTAAACCATGCACCAAAATCCATCAATCTCAAAGGTGGCGAGTCTAATGTACTATTCGTTAAAATAAACGGAAAAGACATTTGGTCCATAGTTTTTTTGATATAAAAAGATATAAAACACGAGAGGGTTTGGCGTCGGTTTTTTTATAACATAGTATGAGACTTTTATGTATTTTTATGGGAGAGAGAGACATAGAGGGATCCAAGCATTGGACTAAAAATAACCATTAAAAAAACAATGTAGAAAACAAGAAAAATTAAATAATACTACTAAATAATAAACTAATCAACAAAATATATGATAAAGACAAGAGAGCCAGAGAGACCTGCAAGTTTAGGGAGATTTCGCCAAGTCCCATGCCCATTTTTAGTGATGAAGTCAACAAGAATCTTGTCCTCTTCAGAACTCCATGCACCTCTTTTCACTCCTTCTTCTCTCTCACAGCATGCCATTGATCTTCTCTTTTTCTTCTTGTTCATATTCTCTAATTCCTCCTCAAATCTTTTCTTCGCCATTCTAACAACACTTGCAAAAAACAAAAAAAATTATAAAATGAAGAAAAAAGAAACTAATCTTTATGCAATTCCATAAAAAGAATAAGGAAAATTGACTAGACTTGAGGCTTTTCTTGGGATAAGAGATATGTTTATATTTAAAATTTATAATGAGAGAATCACACAGTAAAATTCATAATCTGAAGACCATAAATGCATGGGGATTGTTCACAATAATGCAACACGTAATTTTTCACTTTTTATCATCTCTACACCCAAGAAACATTTAATTTTGTACTCTCTACTACTATTTACTTCTCTGCAACTAATTTTCTTCTATATTTTAAAAGTGGCAAACAGACTTCAATTTCTTAAACAACAAAAAATTTCCATTTTTAAGTGGTGGAACATATGATTAACTTCTTTAATCCAAAAAAATAATAGTAAATTACTAAATTCATGTGCACAGTGTACATTGACATGCATGAACAAAATTAACAAGTACAAACACACATAAAACAGAGAGAAGAAAGAGAAGCGGTGCTTACCAAAAAATTCAAGAGTGAGCTGAGTGAGATAGTACTGAATGGAAAATGTTGCAAATGAGATTTTTTATTTCATGTGTTCTTTTGATGTGTACCGTTTTAGCTGATTTCATGGGTTGTTTTGTTTTTTCAGAAAGAGGACAAAAGATTGTGAATTCTTACTGACGCCAAATAAAAAATAAAAAATAAAATGCAACATTAATGAGCTATAAATTTGATATCAGGGACAATTACACCTACACCCTGAGTTTTGTGTAATTAAAGGAACTACCGTTATTGTTGTTAAAATCACAAAAGCCTCCATTGAAAGCAACGGCAGTTAGAAGGGATAAAAGTATTAAACCCCCTAAACTATACCCCTGTTGCACTTTGCCCCCTGTCCTTTTATTTTTTGTGACTTGCCCCCTGTACTATGGAGAAATAAGCACTTTGCTCCTTGAGTCCAAATCCAACGGCAAAAAATGTTGACACGTATTCAAATCCAACGGTGAAAAAGTGACTTAGGGGGCAAAATGCTTATTTATTCATAGTACAGGGGGCAAGTCGCAAAAAATAAAAGGACAGGTGGCAAAGTGCAACAGGGGTATAGTTTAGGGGGTTTAATGCTTTTATCCCCAGTTAGAAAAACCTTATGGAATTGACAAAAAGACGGTCAATTTGAATTTTATAGTTCAAAAAATATATTAATCCCGTTATTAAAAAATAAAAATAATTAATATCAATAATAAAATTATTTTACTACATGAGTACAACCCAGTTCAGAAACCTACCATCTATTTTAAATGCAGATGTTGTCGCAACTAACGACTGTTATACACCCACGAGAATGTAGGTCGTCTACCAACTACTATCAAATCGTGTCAAGGCACAACTATATACCCCTGGTAGCATTGTTAAGTGACCTACTCGAAGAGCGTAATTTGCTCAACAACGATGAGATGGGGTTAGAGAAGAAAACAATGGTCTACGTATCTTTATTAGTAAGTTTTCTATTTTACTAAGTTAGAAAAAAACTAAAAATTAAAAAGAAGAAACAAATCGGAAAAATGTTTTCAAAACTATAAAAGTCACATATCGTAATTTTAAAATTGAGAACAACATAATTAATGTCATGTATCTCTCATACTTAGTTAAGAATTTTTGTCCAAAATATTATTCAATGTCAAAACAAAATCGAATGACCAAGAACAAAATTAGAAATTTATCATCTCATGCTAACGAAAAATTATTAGGTACACTCGTTGTATGATGGCGTGGTACAACTTAGGTTGAGATTAAAAATAATTCTTAAATTATAATAACATCAACAAATCCCATCCACGTTTTTTAAGGTCGAACTCATTTGAAGGTTAGTATAAACTTCATGAGAGGTATCTGTAAATTTTCCAAATAGTGTGAGATTTTTGTAGTTACATCCTACCAAAGGAGGTGTAGACGTAATTATCCTTCGATAAAATAACCGCATAATGCCCTCGTTTCCGTGCAACCGGATCGACTCTGGACGAGTTTTATATTTTACCACGTGTTATGGGTGTTATAGACAATAGTAGTAGAAAAGTTCTCTGTCCATTCTTTCCTTTTCATTTGTAATAACTTTTTCCCCCTATTGACTTTTATTTAGTTTTTAATGGGTAATAAATAACATAATTGTTTTATAGAATTAACATCTCTCCTTTCTCAAAGGATGTCCACTGTTTAACAATATATTAAAAAGAAATTTGATTGTATAACAAAAACAAAAGCCCCTAGAGCGAACTCCCATAAAATTTAATTAGTATCTAAGGTGAAACTTATCCTTGAAACATGTGCATTATTGTACTTGAAACAGATTCTTAAATTCTATTCCATTTCCATAATCTTTGGATTGCAGGTAATTACATATATAAACAATTTCAATTCTTAAATAAAGTGGACTTTTTTCTTTTTCTTTTTATTTTCTTTTTCTTTTTCCTTTTCGTTTTTGTCTTTGGCACCCAATAGAAAGAAAAATATACACATAATACAAGTTGCTGAGAATTGATTGAATTCGTTGATGAAACATAATAATACTAACAATACATATATAAACCATTGGAATTAGAAAATTGAAAGAAATATCTAAAAATCTAATAATATAATGGCATAATATAATACTTGAGAGCCAAATCATATTTTGAAATTACAGTTGTAGTCCTAAATTTGTTGGACTCTTGCTCACACATAACTTGCATGGTTGCCACGCTTTCAGACAATTACTCGGTAACTCACCTACCATGCTTATATATTTGAGCATGATCCATGATAATTTGAGTTTCCTAGTACAAACGGCAAGTTATCCTTCTTTATTGTAGAAGAAAGGATGCGTGGAATATTTAAATATTATCGTAGCACCCTAATAGTCAACGATCAAACTGTGTCAAATAGAACTAAAAAAGATGTATAGAATTCATTTATTTTTTGGAGTTACTAAATTAAAATGTTACATTGTTTTTTAGTTTCGTCAAATAATTAAATTATTTATGTTGCACTGAAATTGCGGAGGCATACTTTAATACTTTATTCTTTTAGATACAATTATGGACAAATTTAAGAGAAGAAATTTTCCTCACTACAGTTTGTCCTAAAGACGGACAATGTCTATCATTAAACATAAGTTAATATATAGTATTAGGAACGATAAATGTTCTAGAAGTCATGTTGTATTCTTCAATTCGAAAAAACAAAAAGGACTGCAAAATGGTTACAAAGAACCGAGTATATTTACACTTAGCCAAAGAATGGAAAACTACCTACCACTTATATATTGTCACTGATACACGAATATAGTACTTCTCAGCGCTTTAAGCAATCCACACATTGTTGTGTTGCAATTTACAACAACTAGTATATAAATGTGTTGAGATGTCCACATATCTAATTCTCTCCTAAGAATATCTAACTATGTTTAGATGGCAAGATGAGTTTAAAGAAACAGAATTTACAAAAGAATTGGGACGATGACCAATTGATCAGGTCATCAATCAGACGTGTTTCCTCGCGAATTCTTTGAAGTCCCTTGTCAATCTAAGGATTGATCATTTTGAGCTGAAACCTGGATAGCTGATGAGGGATGGCAGATATAACACCTCCGTATGTCTGTCATAGATCAAAAAGTTCATTTTAGAAGTCGTATAAGCCACACTAAGACGATGCTCAACAAAAGAGTACTTAATTTGACATGCTGGGTGAATAATGTTTTCATACCAGAGCATTGTCATATAGGTCATAAAAGGGAACAGCAAGAAGTTGCCAGTTCTTTGGCACCGTAAAATGCTCTTGTTCGGACAAGTGAACGAGAAATAGTTTCTTGCACTCCTAGATTACCATACAAAATGTTAAGTCTACTTATAATAAACCAACATTATGATCAAGTCATATGATATGATCAGATCATACTAATATGCAGTAGCAAGAGATTCATAATGAAGATCAAACCTTAGGCTCGTCGTACCAACGGCATAAAGGGTACATGCCGGTGGCAAAATAGGGTCTCCACCATTTAGCGACACACTCACCAATCTGCTCAAAACATTGCATTCCAATAATTAGGATAATCTCTAAACTCAATACTTTGCTCAATATAATGGAAAAAACATCTAAAGGGTGTTTAATGAACAACAGTACGTGTCAATTATCAAGAATTCCTTGTATGCGAGCATGAAATTTATTTCCTTATATGATAGGTTTTGTTATAACAATATGAATAACATGTTGTTGCATCGTTCAGATATCCAGCCTTTCTTCGCTAAGATTTTCACTACGCAAATCGAATTGCAGCTCTCATATTAGAATACAATTCCGAAATTTTTCTACTCTGAACTAATAATAGCACCTCAACATTTACCTGCCAATCTGGCAAAGGAGCAGGATAACTTGCAGCAAGTTTACTAGAGAGCTTCCTTTTCAAGCCTTCGATTTCTGCGACGACCAGCAATAGTTCAGCAAACTAGAATTCGGAAATTAAAACAATGAACCAACGTTGATTAATGTTAAGATACACAAATCAGCCTAAACTCACAAAAGTCGCGTTTTACAGAACGCGTTTTTCATTATTTTAAATATTAGTTTAGTTAGTTAATTAAGTTACCGTTAGCTTAAGCTGTGAGTATAAGTACTCCCTCTTCAGATGTTTTCCAACTAATTTTTCAATTTACAAACTTAATGATGAAGAGATCAAACTCTTCAATCGTTCAACTCGTGTAATCGTTGATATCAAATTGTCAATACAAAATTTCAATTCTATACATTTGATATGGTATCATTCGACCGGTGATTTACGATCTTCTTCCGCTGTGCTAATCTTTCTGCGCGATTGATCATCTTCGCGATTCTCTGGTTTGTTTTCTGCGTAATTGTGCGAACATTACGATCTACGATTGTGTTTTTTACAATCGATTGTTAGATTCTGTTTTTGATCGGTTAATTCTGTATCGGATCATCTGTTATTACTTTCTATCGGTTTAATTTGTTCAATTTGTTTCAAAAATGTCTGGATCGAACAATACTCCTGTTGTTCCTGTTCGTAACCCTAGCGATGATTCATCCTCTGTATATTTTCTCGGTAATCACGATCTTGGTGGTTCTTCTATAGTTGGGGACGTTTTGAACGGTTCTAACTATGTATCTTGGAGTACAGGAATAATGATGGCTTTGAAAATCAGAAACAAGGTTAAATTTGTTGACGGATCTTTGCCATATCCTGCTGATGAATCTGTTGTTCAACAAACTTCTTGGATGCGTGCTAATACTCTTGTTTTGTCCTGGATTCTTAATTCTATATCTAAGGATATTAGACAGAGTTTGCTTTATTTTACTAATGCTTTAGATGTGTGGAATGAGTTGAAACTTCGGTATGCTCGCACTGATGGATCAAGAGTAGCTCAGTTACAAAAGTCCCTATCCAATATCACTCAAGGATCTATGTCTGTGACTGAGTTTTACAATCTTTTCAGATCCACTTGGGATGAATATGTGAGCCAACGCCCTGTTGTGGCTTGTACTTGTGGATTGTGTACTTGCAATGTTAACAAGAACATGCAAGACTTGCAACAATATGATTCTGCTTTGACTTTTCTCATTGGCCTCAATGATAGTTTTTCTGGAGTTAGAAGTCAAATTCTACTCATGAACCCTTTGCCTGCATTATCCAAGGTTTACTCTATGGCTCTTCAGGAGGAGAATCAAAGGACTTTGACTGTTGTTCAATCTAATATGGACAGTTTAGCAATGTTTACAAGGGGCAAGGGTGTTTCTGATACACAAAACAAAGGGAATTTCTCACAGAATCAAACTGGTTTTAAGGGTAAACCACCTCATTTCAAGGATAAAAAGAAATTGAAATGTACACACTGTGGTTATACTGGACACACTGTGGATAAGTGTTTCCAAATCATAGGCTATCCACCTGGATGGGATGGACCTACAGGCAAAAGAACACAACCTAATCATTCTGCAAATGCTGCTACTACTGATGATTCTGTTTCTCATGTTTCTGATTCACAGATTACTCCTGCTAAATCTGATGATCAACTTCTCTTTGAGCAGTTTATGACTTACAAACAGGCTCATGCCTCTAAGACGCAACAAGCAAATAACTCTTCTTATGCTGCTTCTGCCATGACTGGTATTTCTAAGCCTATTCATTATGTATTTGCTTCTGCTATTTTCTCTTCTGTCATTGATTCTAATGTTTGGATTCTTGACACTGGCGCCACAGATCATATGATCTGTCAATCTAGGTTCTATACTTCTGTTCCTAGTTATACTCAAACACAAATTCATTTGCCTAACAATAATGTCACTATTGCTACTTTGATTGGAGAAGTCAAAATTTCTGATTCTTTAATTTTAAAGAATGTGTTATATGTTCCTAGTTTTAGTTATAATTTGCTATCTATTTCTAAACTGACAAGGGACTCCAACATTTCTTTATGCTTCTCTGCTTCTTCTTGTGTAATGCAGGACATACCCAGGCAGAAGATGATTGGTTCTGCTAGCCTATTGAACAATCTCTATGTCTTTCATTCTAGAAATCTAATAAATAAAAGCTTCTGTAATGCATCTGTTTCTGATGTAAAGAGATCTCATTTTGACTTGTGGCATTATAGATTAGGACATGCTCCTTTCAAGAAGCTTAGTTCTATTCCTCAATTGAATATTGAATGTTTACCTGCTGATTACCACTGTAATATTTGTCACTTTGCTAAGCAAAAGAGACTTGCCTTTCCTCTGAATTCTATTTCTTCTTCTAATGGCATTTTTGACTTGATCCATTGTGATGTTTGGGGTCCTTACTCCACTACTTCTTTTGATGGATATAGATATTTTTTAACCATTGTTGATGATTACTCTAGATGTACATGGGTTTATTTTCTTAAACAGAAATCAGATGTCAAGTCTCATCTTATGCAGTTCTATAAACTAGTCCACACTCAATTCTCTGTTAAGATTAAGTGCCTAAGATCAGATAATGGTACAGAATTTCTTTTGAAAGATTTTTATGCAACTAATGGTATTGTGCATCAGACAAGTTGTGTGTCCACTCCTCAACAGAATGGACTTGTAGAACGAAAACATCAACACCTTCTGCAGGTGGCAAGAGCCTTGAGATTTCAGTCTAATGTGCCTCTGATTTTTTGGACTTATTGTGTTGCAGCTGCATCTTTTATAATTAATAGAGTTCCTACTCCTGTTCTTAAAAATAAAACTCCCTATGAAATGCTTTATAACAGGTCCCCTGATTATGGTTTACTTAAAGCTTTTGGTTGTTTATGCTATGTTTCTACTTTACCTGTCCACAGAACCAAGTTTGAGGCTAGAGCTTCTAAATGTATATTTTTAGGATATCCTATGGGAACTAAAGGCTATATTCTTTTTGATTTAGACAAATCCAAACTTGTTGTCTCCAGAGATGTTATATTCTATGAGACTTTGTTTCCTTATAGAGAAAATCAAGCTCATTCTCCTGCAGATTCAATAGATAAACTCAGTGATCCTTTTGTTCTTATTCATACTAATTCTGTAGTTCCTGATGAATTAGTTCCTGTTCAAGAGAATTTGAACCATGCAGCTATTCCTGAAACATCAGCTTCCAGTGATTTTTCTCAAATTCCAGCAACTCCTGACATGAACAGATTCACAGAAAATGACACAACCATGGAACACAACTATACTTCAGTTCATCATAATATGGACTCAGATACAGATTTGCCTCTGAACACTGATGTTCAGACTAATCACTCTATCATTCCTATCACTGATCCAATACAGCAAGTTTCTGATTCTTCTTCTGTTGCTGAGGTTCCTATAAGAAAATCTGGAAGACAAACTGCTCCACCAGCTTATTTACAGGCATATGATTACTCTTTACCTTCATCAAAACATAAAGCTAATTTCTGCATTGACAAGAGCAAATGGCAAGGAAAATCATATCCTATTGAGGATTACATCTCCACTACTGCTCTTAGTGAAAGTCATAGAGCCTTTACTGTGTCTATATCTCAAATTACTGAGCCTCGCACCTATGCTCAAGCTAGCAAGGTTTCTGAATGGAATGATGCAATGAAAAAGGAGATAGATGCATTAGAAAAGACTAAAACCTGGATCCTCACTGATCTACCTCCAAATCAGCATTGCATAGGCTGTAAATGGGTGTATAAAGTCAAGTATAAATCAGATGGATCTATAGAAAGATACAAGGCAAGACTTGTAGCAAAAGGATACACACAAGAAGAAGGACTTGACTACTTTGATACCTTTTCTCCTGTGGCAAAACTCACCACAGTTAAAGTTCTCTTGGCAGTAGCTTCCTCACAAAAATGGTTTCTACATCAACTTGATGTCAACAATGCTTTTTTGCATGGTGACTTAGATGAGGAAATATATATGCAACCTCCTCCTGGATATTGTTCAGATAAAAAGAAGGTTTGCCTCCTAAAGAAAAGTCTATATGGCCTAAAGCAGGCATCAAGACAATGGTTTACAAAACTTACCACTTGTCTCCTTGATTTTGGCTACTCTCAAACCATTGCTGATTGCTCTCTTTTTATCAAGCAATCTGGTTCCTCAATAACTGCACTATGTGTGTATGTGGATGACATTATCCTAGCTGGTAATGACATGACAGAAATCGATGCTATAAAGCATCATCTTGATGCAAAGTTCACTATCAAGGACCTAGGTATTCTGAAATATATATTAGGAATTGAAGTTGCAAGATCAAACAAAGGCATAACATTATCTCAAAGGAAATATGCTCTTGATGTTCTCACTGAAGCTGGTTATCTTGGGAGTAAACCAGCATCTACACCTATGCAAACCTCTTGCAAACTAAAAGAATCTGACAGTGCACTCTTATTCGATCCTTCCATGTACAGAAGGCTGGTTGGTAGGCTTCTTTACCTTACTATAACCAGGCCTGATCTATCCTACAGCATACAATGCTTAACTCAGTATATGTCAAAACCAACTGCATCTCACCTAGCTGCAGCTCACAGGGTTTTAAGATACATCAAATCAGCTCCAGGTAAAGGTATTTTTCTCTCATCTCAATCTGAAACTCACATTAAATCTTTCTGTGATAGTGACTGGGCAGGCTGCCCTGAAACAAGGAAGAGTGTTACTGGATATGCTATCTATCTTGGTCACTCATTAGTCTCATGGAAAGCTAAGAAACAAGCAACGGTCAGCAGATCAAGTACTGAAGCAGAGTATAGAGCCATTGCTACAACAGTTTGTGAGGTGTTATGGCTCAAGCAACTACTGTCTGACTTGAAGATTACTCAAACTAGAATCCCTGTGTTGTTTACAGACAACAAGAGTGCGGTTTGTATTGCAAATAATCCGGTGCATCATGAACGCACCAAACATATCCAGATTGACTGCCACTTTGTAAGAGAACAAGTTCATCACAAGCAACTCAAAATCATTCATGTATCAAGTGATCATCAGGTTGCTGACATTCTAACGAAGCCTTTGGCCTCACCTCAGTTTCATTCAATGGTTTGCAAGCTTGGCATCATTGACATCCATGCCAATCTTGAGGGGGGATGTTAAGATACACAAATCAGCCTAAACTCACAAAAGTCGCGTTTTACAGAACGCGTTTTTCATTATTTTAAATATTAGTTTAGTTAGTTAATTAAGTTACCGTTAGCTTAAGCTGTGAGTATAAGTACTCCCTCTTCAGATGTTTTCCAACTAATTTTTCAATTTACAAACTTAATGATGAAGAGATCAAACTCTTCAATCGTTCAACTCGTGTAATCGTTGATATCAAATCGTCAATACAAAATTTCAATTCTATACATTTGATAATTAATTAAGTATAAGACCATTCTCTCCGGGCCTCAGTCGGCCACCAGGAAGTCTCCAGTAAGTATCTCTAACTCGCGAAACAAGAACACGAGGATGATTGTGCTCATGTACCTGTAAGTTCAAAACTTTAGACACGTAACCAAACAACGACTAGCAACATTATTTCCAATTTGACTGGTTCGAAAGATATATATCTAGAAGTTCAAAAGTACATAATCTGTCTAGAAGCTTAAACTTTTAAAGAACACGTCAATTCAATTTGAAAGCATTGTCAAGCCGAAAATTGTCCAGTATTTGAAACCCACCGCACTCATTCACAATCTGCAAGTTATGGGGCATATTGGAAAATTTAACATAAGGCTTTCAATATGACAACCCCAAAATAAAAATTAACCATATAGAATCAACATTTTTACAAAACCATACCAATAAAATCCCTTCGACGGTTGTCCTCATGCCTTCACCCATGTAACTGCAACGTACTTATACGAAAAATAATAAATATAACAGAGGATATCACATTTCTACTGCAAGAATCAACCGATTATTTATGATCCCTAAATATCATCAGTGAGAATTTTGATACGACGCCAGAGAATGTAACTAAATGAAAAGGAAGAGAAAGAGAAAGAGATTACACAGACTTGAGTTTCATGCGGGCGTTGTGATCGTCGCGGGAGGCGTCTTTATCCATCCTCGGCTCTTTAATCCCGAGATCGTATTTCGAAAGCGGGTAAATCTGAAACTCTGGCCTCAACATTTTTCTTGTTGTTTCTTGAAAATTTTCTTGATTGTGAATGGGGTTTCGTTTTTGTGTTGTATGCAGAATTCAAAAAGGCAGAGCTGGAGGGAAGTAGTGTATTATATACTAATGTAGTGTATTGTTAATAATGACGCTTTTGTTAACGGATTAATGCGACTTCGCTTTTGTTAAGCGGATTAATGCGACTTTTGTTGCACGAGGAGTTGCACAAGGCGGTTTGTTTCAATTCCCCGCCAATAACTACAATGTTTTTAGGGAATTGTGAAACGAAATAATTAAAATTATCTATCTAAATTGAATTGCTTCTTAATTGCATTCTCATGATTTTTTGAAAGAGTACGAAAAGTTCTCTAAAATACTTAAAAGAGGAAGAAAAAAAAACTGAAAGTGTTTAAAGTTGTGAGGCTGAACTTAGGAAAAAAAATTAGAACTTACTATTCTAAAATGTAGAGTAGAATTTTAAAGAGTACTGTGGACATGTCGTGCTGACTGCTGAGTTTCATTGAAACACTTTTATTTATAGCCACTCTACGAGCTTATTGTGAAGAATTTAGCACCTAATCTCCTCTTATTAGAAGAAATATAATTTAGGATAGTTAGGAGGAAGATGGTTGGGTAATTGGTAAATGAGAATGAGAGTAACTAGATGAAGAATGATTAAGGTAGAATGTGATTTGAATTTTCCACATCAATATTTCGAAAAACAAAACGACGCGAAATTCATGTCCCATAAATTTCACATTAATTAAGATCATAACAGTTGTTGGATCTTAACATCTTTGTGAAATAGAAGCTAATACTAAAAAAGAAACAATGATCTAGTTTGTAAGATACTATAAATAGTAGATCGCTTAAAAGTTTAAACTCTCAATTTATGGGTGTTTCACAATGTGTCCTTCAACTAAAAAAGAAAGAAGAGAAAACAACCCTTCAACCGATTAAAAAATATGTGAAATGTCTCTTAATCATTGCCACTGTTTGATTTAGACACATATCTATATCTTTCCAGTTGGTTTTGGTCTCAAAGGACATTTTACACACTATTTAATAAATTACAGGAAATTTTTTTTTTTTTCTATAGTTTACCGGGTTAATATTATGAAACACCTCATAAATTCAGGATTTAAATTGTAACACCACAATATTGATCTTGACTCTTGTTGAAGTACAAGCAGTCGAGCACACAGTTATACAAAAAAGGCGCCAAATCCCCACCGGAGCGGCCAAAACATTTTCCGACCACCACCGCCATGGTTAAGCAGAAACAGCAAGTCATTTCCCGCTTCTTCGCCCCCAAATCAAAACCCTCTTCACCCACCCCCACCCCACCCGACCCACCCACCCCACCCCCCAAAATCAACACCACCGTCTCATTCTCCCCAGCCAAACGCCTCCGTAACACCCAACTCTCTTCTCCTCAAAACAAAATCCCCAAAATCACTCAAAACCCTAACCCTAATTCTTCAAATTCCACCACCCTCCACCAAAAATTCCTCAACAAACTCCTCGAACCACCACCACCCTCCTCTTCCACAACAACTGGTTCAGTTCCAAACCCTAAAAAATACACCCCATTAGAACAACAAGTGGTTGAACTCAAATCCAAGTACCCTGACGTCCTCTTAATGATTGAGGTTGGTTACAAGTATCGGTTTTTCGGTGAAGATGCCGAAAATGCTGCAAGAGTGTTGGGCATTTACGCGCACATGGATCATAGTTTCTTGACGGCCAGCGTGCCGACGTTTAGGCTGCATTTTCACGTCCGGAGGCTTGTGAGTGCTGGGTATAAGGTTGGGGTTGTGAAGCAGACGGAGACGGCCGCGATTAAGGCGCACGGGGCGAATAGGCTCGGGACGTTCTGTCGTGGGTTGTCGGCGTTGTACACGAAGGCTACGTTGGAGGCTGCGGAGGATTTGGGGGGTGGTGGGGAGGAGAAGTGTGGTGGGAATAGTAGCTATTTGCTTTGTGTGGTGGAGAAGGGAGTGGGGGATGTGGATGTGAGGATTGGGGCGGTGGGGGTTGAAGTTTCGACGGGCGATGTTGTGTATGGTGAGTTTGAGGATAGTTTGATGAGGGGTAAGTTGGAGGCTATGGTTTTGAATTTGTCGCCTGTTGAGTTGATTCTCGGGAAACCACTGTCTAAACAGACCGAGAAGGTAGTTTTAATGTTCAAGAATTTAGTTTGCTTTGTAGAAATGGATGTAAAAAGTACGTAACTTGTGATGTACACTAACTATGAGTTTGCTTGTTATTTGGGAGACAACAAGTGGTTGCTTCAAATTCTTGCTTCTTATTGTTGTATTGGTGGTTGTGGTGGTTGTTCATATCATATGTTTGCATTTATTAATATGCTGTTTTACTTTTTGATTGAGAATATAACTTTGCCATGTACTTATTAATGAGATCTAAAAAGTAGTGGAAGCGTTTTCTTGCAAATATTAATAATGGGGAGATATTCATCACATTTTAATGATGGTCATAAGAAATGTTGAATGTCTTACAGGCACGGTCATTGTGTCTGGTCTTCTAATTTATGTAGATATCCGTGTTTTTGCGCATTTGGTGCCTTGTTGTATCTAAGTTCATATATTCTGCTCCCTCTTGCTTGCATTTCTTCATTCACCTTCTTTCCCAGAAGAATAAGCTTTTCTTTTTCTTTTTTTTAGTTGCTATTGGCGTATGCTGGACCTGTCTCGAATGTTCGGGTTGAGCATGCTTCACAAGACTGCTTCCATGATGGTGGTGCTCTAGCTGAAGTCATGTCACTCTTTGAGAACTTTAACGAGAGTAACTCATCAAACGGTAAGCAAGAGAGCGCCATGGTGGCAGGACACATGGGCAGAAATTGTTCTGTAGTTGAGGTGTGACTGTCTTTCTGTAACATTGTAGTGAATAACTCTGAAATCTTGTGCTTTGATATACAATGTATATCCACTCATCTGTCGTGTAATTTCCATCACAAAAAATGGCTAATACAATTTTATCTAATAAAGGGCATTATGGCTATGCCTGACTTGGCCATTCAAGCACTAGCTTTGGCCATTCAGCATCTAAAACAGTTTGGTTTTGAAAGAATTCTATGCTTGGGAGGTTCATTCCGGTCTTTCTCGAGCAGCATGGAGATGACTCTTTCAGCCAATGCACTGCAACAATTAGAGGTTAGTAGCTTACTGCTATGTAACTCCATAGTGACTGATTGCTGTCCACCTCTAATGTCTGCCGCCTCATCTAGGTTCTGAAGAATAATTCTGATAGTTCCGATTGTGCCTCCTTATTGCAATGTATGGATCACACTGTTACTGTATTTGGTTCAAGGCTTTTCAGACACTGGGTATGGATTTGTGAGATTGTGATACCTGATGATTTATTTTTTCCTCCCCCTTTTCAGCCTGAAACACTCACTTATTTCTCAACTGTTTAACAGGTGACGCATCCTTTATGTGATAAAAACATGATACACGCACGTTTAGATGCTGTTTCTGAAATATTGGAATCAATGGGCTCCCGCGAATCTTTGCAAAGTTCTGCTTTTACAGAGGAAACTTCTGAAATTCATGTGCAGCCTGAAATTTATAATATAATATCATCGGTTTTGATCACATTAGGAAAGGCACCTGATATTCAGCGTGGAATAACAAGAATTTTCCATCGAACTGCTACAGCATCCGAGGTAACCTATTAACTTTTGGGTTCCAGTGTCCTAATCTATTTGCATCTCTATTTATATATGACATCTCCCTGCTTCATATGTATAGACCTAATCATGTCTTGCTAGGCTTGCTCCTTGTAATAATCTTTTTGCTAATTCAACTCTCTCAATCCCTTTTGACATTTTTGTTATTCATGTGATTCAGTTGGTATCAGTCTAATTTTCTATTTTATTGAACTTGGTTTTTGTTTCTCATCAATTTTTTATGTTCCATTCATAGTGTAACAATTACTTGCAAAATTATCCTTCTTCTAAATTTCTCAGATAAGTCTTTCGGTTTCAATTTTTGATTACATAGTCGTGATCATCTTTCAGTTTGCAGATAGAATAATTTCTATATGATAACTGTATTTTTTTTAACATTTAAAAGTTATTTCTGCTGCCATCAGCTCTATAAGGGTATCTATGACAATTTTTACTTGCCTGTATGTGTAGTTCATTTCAGTTATTCAAGCCATCTTAGTTGCTGGAAAGCGGCTGCAGCAACTTCGTATTGAAGAAGCAAGTGAATACAATGTGAAAAATGTGCGCTCTGCTTTGTTGAGAAAATTGATATTGACAGCTTCTTCTGCCAGTCTTATCAATACTGCAGGTAGACTTCTGTCTACACTGAACAAAGAAGCTGCTGATCGGCGAGATCTTCTCAATCTTTTTACTGTTGCTGATGGAAAATTCCCTGAGGTTGAATTGAAGAATCCTTATTTGTGCTTAATTCTAACGAATCTTGTCTTTCTCTTGCTTGGCTGTTGCTTACTCTGATTGGATGTTCGTTGCGTATACAGGTTGATGCAGCAAGGACCAAGGTTCACTTGGCAAATGAGAAGCTGGATCAATTGATTAGTTTATATAGGAAACAGCTGCGAATGAGCAATTTAGAATTTATGAGTGTAGCTGTTGTCACACATTTGATAGAGGTATTTTAAATAAAATTGATTTGGTACAATCTCCAGTCAATTTTGCTTTTTCTTTTTTGACAATACATGCATACACATATAGACACTATATATATATATATACATATATATATATATATATATATATATATATATATATATATATATGTATATATATATATATGAGATAGAGAGACACACATGTATATGAGTTTTTAACAATTTAAATAATTTAATCTTTGTTGTAAGTGCACTTTCCCTTGTACACTGTAGTCTCTTTTTGGACATTCGCAGCATCTCTTTGGTGTACATCTCAAATTGTAAAAGTTCTGGTTTTTCCCTTTCTGAATACTTTTTTCACTGTTGATCAATAATTTATGTTATTTCTGGTTCTATAGATTTAAGGTAAGCCAGACATACTGTTTGGTTGTATGTATCCTGTTTATAATCTTTTGAAGCAGTCAAAGCACTTGAGTATTAGTCCCATCTTTCCGAACACAACTTTTTTGTTCATCAATCAACATCCATGAAGTGATAGGGATTTTCGTAGTACAAATTTAGTTAGTTTGATATTTAAAATATGTGGAATAGTCTTTTCTTTATCTAGGTAAATAGTGCTTTGGTACGTTAAATCTGTGGTGCTAATCCTACACACTATGATTGACATAACCTTTGCATGCAGCTGCCTCTGGATGCGGTAGTACCTCCAAACTGGGTCAAAGTGAATAGTACCAAGAAAACAATACGATATCATCCTCCTGAAGTATTGAATGCTTTAGACCAGTTAACTCTGGCGAAGGAAGAGCTCTCTATTGTCTGTCGCGCCACGTGGGATAATTTCTTGAAGACATTTGGTGGATGTTACTCTGAGTTTCAGGCTTCTGTTCAGGCGTTAGCTGCCTTGGATTGTCTCTATTCTCTTGCCATGCTTGCAAGGACAGAGGTTTCATTGTTTAATGATTGTTGGTTCGTTTTCATCATCTTGGAACTTATCCTGATAACTGCCTCTATTTGATTCTTCAGAATTATGCAAGGCCTCTTTTTGTTGGTGATAGTGACCCTGTACAAATTCAATTCAACTCTGGTCGTCATCCGGTATGACTCTGTCCTAATCTCTAAATATAATTAGTGCCAGTTTAACCTTCTTTGTTTGAGATAATTATCTAGGGTTATAGATACCAACTTCAGTTGAATACTTAAATATGCAAGAAGAAGGTAAATATTATGGATTTCTTGTGCAGTTGAATCTTTGCAATTTGTTGTACTTTTCAGACTACACGTTTCTTGTACTATCTGTACATCCGCCACAGTTGCATATCGTATTTTCCCATGACAATCTAAAAGTTTTAATTTTCTGGGCGATACTACCACGTAAGCCATGCTTCAGCATCCGGTTGCCCTTATCCCTCATGAATACAAATGATGTTTCTGTTACTTCTCACTTGTTCATCCCGATTTAGAAGGCTATAAGTTTTTTTAAACAAGTATAGTTTCAAGTGATAAAACGTGCTTTCTGGTTTGTTTATCTTTACTTTGCTTGAAGGTATAGCAATCAACAGCAACTTATAGTTATGCAATTTGATATGGCCTAATGTAGAAGCTTATGGATGTTCGTTGCTTTTAGTCTCAGTCCTTACCATGATACAATAGCCTTCTTACTCTCACCAGTCTGTATCTTCTACATGATGCTTCAGAGATGGTGGTCTTGCCAGAGTCTCTTTCTGTCTTGCCAAATTGATTATTGTGTATTTATGTTACATGTTCGGACAACTACTGCTGAGGCTTTTGTTTCTGTGACCTATGTTATGATAAAATTTATTGTTGCCAATGTGTCGGTTTTTGCCAGGTTATGGAGAATATTTTACAAGGCAATTTTGTCCCAAATGATACAGATTTACATGCAGATAGGGAGTACTGTCAGATTGTTACTGGACCAAACATGGGCGGAAAGAGTTGCTACATTCGCCAAGTTGCTCTTATCGCTCTCATGGCTCAGGTAAATGTTTACGACTTGTATCCATGAAATATTTGTTACATGTCATATATGTGATCATTCTCTTGATGCCACATCAGTATGAATTTATTTTTTGTGCTTTGAAACTTTGGTTACATGCATTGTAAAAAGCTCGTTATGCATATTCGATTTGTAAAATATTATTTTAAATTTACTCCTTCCCCCATGCCCCCCTGCCTCAGCTAGCACGACGCATGTTAAATTTACATAAACTTCTGGTTCTAAGAATATTTTGTTTCTCTTTAATGTCGAATGTTGGGATTTATAATATACTAGTAGCTCAGAGAATTTTGTTTAAGAGAATTGCATAAAAAACTGTATCTCTGATTCCTCTAGGTTGGTTCTTTCGTCCCAGCATCGTCAGCAAAACTGCATGTGTTGGATGGTATTTACACGCGAATGGGAGCTTCTGATAGTATTCAGCTGGGAAGAAGTACTTTCTTAGAAGAATTGAGCGAGACATCCAATATTCTTCAGCAGTGCACATCCCGCTCGTTGGTTATAATTGATGAACTTGGGAGAGGCACTAGTACACACGACGGTGTGGCTATTGCTTATGCTACCTTACATTATCTACTGGAGCATAAGAGATCTTTGGTTCTCTTTGTCACGCATTACCCTGAAATAGCTGGCATCAGAAATGAATTCCCAGGTTCTGTGGGAGCATATCATGTTTCGTATATGGCACCGCAGACAGAGATGAAACTTGGCTCTTGTAATAACCAGCATATGGAAACTGTGAATAATGATGACATAACCTACCTTTACAAACTTGTTCCCGGTGTCGCTGAGAGAAGTTTCGGGTTTAAGGTTGCTCAGCTTGCACAAGTAAGCTTCCGTGTTCTTTACTCTCATGAACCATTCACTTCAAACAGGTCACCTTTTCTGTTCAATAGTTAGATTTGTTATTTGTTGGTTACATAAATATTGCAAACAACTGGTAACCTATCATGGTGTGATCTACTATTGATGATAATCGTGGATGATTTTTTGGCAAGTGTATTTCCTCGTAGTGCATTTTATATCTTACTCATGCTTACACATGATTGCAGTTACCTTCTTCGTGTATTAGACGGGCCATCTCAATGGCAGCAAATTTGGAACTAGAAGTCTCCAAGAGAGGAGGAAACAAGTTGTTGACTAAATGTACTAGAGAATTGCTGTGCAATGATAACCCAGAAGATATGGAAGAAGATAGTCGTGTACTTCTGAATTGCATGCCGACAGCAGAAATCAAGGACATAGAAGAACTTGAGAGTGCTTACAGGGATTTATTCTTTAAACTAAATGCTGCCTCCCATGAAGAAGAAGATGTTTCAAAGAGGTTCCACTGTTTGAAACAAGCAAAAAGCATTGCAGAACAACTACTAAGCAGGTATGAATTTCCTTATTACTAAAAGTAACATGCTTGTTGCCAGAATTTTAGAATGGAAAGTTAGCAGCTAGTTTTTGCTACCACTATTCCCTCCACTGACAAATTATCTGAGAAAGCATTTAATTCTTAGCAATAGTTTCATTTACGCTAATCACAAAAAAAAAAAATCCCTTACTATTTGAATAATTACGGAAACACCTCTTAAATATATGAAACCATAATAGATAGACTCCTTATGATACCTTTGAAGTTTGAAAAACATAACCAGTAAGTCCCCTATTTCTTCATGTTATCAAACTTTATGGGGTATTTCTGTAATTATTTAAATTCAAAAGTGGAGGTTTCTGTAACTAGACCAAATCGCAGGGAGTGTGATGTAATTATTCCTCATTTTAATCGGATGCATTTACTGATGGAACTCTGAGCTATGTTTCTACTGACTTTGCTAGATGTTCCCCCGAGGTCTCCTGAAGTCTGGATCAGCAGTGGTTTTTCGTTTTCTCCCACCATTTTTCATTTTTAGTTGGTTGGTGTATATTGCATTTGCCTGTCATTGAAGATACGTCCATGTAGTCGAAAAGGAATTCCTCTATTGAACATGTGCGTTCTGAATCTGACCACTAAGCATTTCCAGGTAAATGCAGGAGAACGTGAAAGGCAAGCATGTACAGGACATCATCAACCACTTTATTCGGACTAACAAAAAATCGACACTTAGTACTTACTAGAATCAGTAACACATGTATCTGAGCAAATACGGCATGCTGTGGGAGAAATATTATGTCTCCAAGATCTTCCCGATCTAACAATTTATGGAGATCTATGCCATTTTCTTTGGCATTTATATCCTTTGCTAACGGTGTTGGCATTGCTTAAGAGTTCAATTTTGGAAGCGGGATGTATTATCCGTGGCTCACAGTTGATTTCATGCTTGTGGTGAAACTGTAGTGTGAGTCTGTCAATATATGTCAAAAGGTTTATTAGGAAGAGTTGGTTCCTGGGATTTAGGCATGTTGGTTTGTGCATGTAAGATCAGTAAGGTAATACTTTATTGTATTTGATAATATTAATCCTAAAAAGAAATTGCTGTTATTGACATCTCGAGTCTCCACTTGGTTTTGTTAAATTTTCTTCTAATAACTGTGACGAGCAGTCCAGTAAGGCTTGTTACTCCAAACATAAATGAAGATGTATTTCGGTAACTTCTTATTCTGTTAAATGAGACATCACAATGACTTTTACCAGATATGAAAGAATTACAATTGGGTAAAGATTGCTCAAGAGCTCACTAGTTAAGATTCATTTATGGATTTTAATCAATTCTCCCGTTCTAATGAAACGATATTTAAGTCTCGTATGACTTTAGAAGGACTTAACTTCAAAGGCTAACGATGGTGGCAAAGTCGGAAGTCATATAAAGACCACAACATACTTCGCATATGTAAGTCAAGTTTTGTATTTTGCAATTTGGGTTACAACAAATTGAGATGTAAGGAGATGGAAATCAAATTTTGTGTTTTGCATTTAGGATTATGACAAATTGAAGTGTAAGGAGATTAAATCTTGACCAAACACTTGAATCTATCACCATCATTATTGATAAATATATCATTCACACACCACAAATAACATAGAGTTTCATATGACAATTCCATCATCATTAGTTATCGGTGGGGCAAAAAAATTCTGGGTATTGTTAATGGGAACAATCCGGAACGGGGTTTGCCTTGCATTGCAGGAAATTATTCTAGAACAACTATCAATCATGAGAGTAAGAGCGAGACAAGACTCGGAAGACGATGAGAACCAAGAGCTGAAAACCTTTGTTCACTTTACATTTGTTTGCTTTCATGTGCTTAGTCAAAAATAGAGACGTTATGGTGGCTGGTGAATTGATCTTTTCTCTTGCGAAAAAGGGAGCATGGCTCATGGCATCAGGGAGGAGTGAAGGAGACAGAGTCATGGCACTAGAAAAGGGGTGAAGCAGGCCCCTTGACTTTAAAGTTTAAATAACTAGTCAATTCTCCTTAACATGATTACTTTATGTACCAATTATAACTTTATCAAGTATGATATATCATTCTACAAGCTATGTAAATCTCAACGTTCAAACAATCGTCTATGACATGTTCTATTGAAAGATACTCTTGCATAAAATCTATAAAAGCTGAGAGGATCTTTCAAAAGCATATTAGGTAATTTTTATCTTCCCGAAGTGGATCTCATCTGAGTCGGGTTACTGGGTGACTCACGTCTCTTATTTTATGAAAAAATATTTTGTCCAACCGCTGCATGGACAACAAAGAATTTGTATGCGGAGTTTCGATTCATCCCACGCACTGACATATTGCCATCGCCAATTTGAAACGTGTTATCATTTTATGCATCTCATTTCTCTTCTGTACAGAGAGGCAGGCCCTCATCTATAAAAGTCCGAAGGTGCGCAAAACTTACTATCCGTTTGGCGCAGATCATCTTGTTAGACTTGCTTCTGTGTCCCTTGTGCTAAGTGTTTGAGAGATTCTTTTATTTATTTTCCTGTTCATCTGTCATGTTATTTAATCATATTTGATCTCTATCTGGGTTGAATCCTACTATCAAGACAGTTATAATCTTTCATGTTATATTCATCTTATTTTGAACCTGCTGGAAGAAAAATATAAGTTCTTTCTTTCGATCTTAGTATTCTTTCTCTGATAGTTGTTCAGTTTGATCAGTAAGCCAGGGCGAAAAGGTGGATTCGCGCGAGCCTAAGCCCGTTAGCTGAGATTGAGATCGGAGCGGCACAGATCCAGAGCGGGACAAAACCTTCGCCTCTCTCCCATTGTTCCTTCCTCCTTCGTGTCCCATCCGGTCAGTAGGCTAAGGTATGACTCTATAAAGCATTTTCATCGATCTGATTTTAGAAAAACCTATGCTTAACGCACTGACTAACTCAAATCTAGCACATCTTTGAACTCCAAGAGACTCATAAAAAAACATGGAGTTGGCATAAAATAGTTTTGTCTAAAGTGTATGTCAGATATAATGTGCAAATCAAGTGGTTCTCCAAATTTTTCACTGTGCATATTATTTGATACTTGATGGTGGTGTCTAGAATTTTGAAGTTGTAACATTGTGGAACAGATGCTATCCTATTTGCTGAATATCTTATGTACAATATTTTTCCTGTGAGAATTTTTGTACATCTATTGAATCATATGATCTCATGTCTAGGTGTGTCAACAAAATTATTTGGAAATGTCGTTTTCGATATAGTTCTAAAGTTAGTTAATTCTCTTACACTTATCCATAAAATGTAGTGTAGAATAAGACTTTATGCAGAATTCCCGAACTGATCATTTTCGTTCTTCTTTGCAGGCACTGTAATGTCTAAAGCCGCGCGTCTAGGAAAATGTTCACGAGCCAGTGTAATGCGTGATACTTGCTCTGGATTGAGCAAATGGGAGGACATGAATATCAATATATTGGTCAAGATTTTCGAGAATCTCAGTGTACCTGAGCTGATATCTGGTGCTTCTCGTGTTTGTAGCACGTGGAGATTGGCAGCCCGTGACCCTTGGCTGTGGAGAACGTTTGATCTATCAATGTTGAAGTCGAACTATATCAAAATCCCGTTAGAGCCATATGTGTACGTCGATGAACGATCTGACAAAACAATGACGAGGGTGTTGAAGATTGGCCTTAATCTCAGCTGTGGAAACATATCAACCTTGATACTTCATTATAATCTGTATGTGACTGATCATCACTTGACTTACACAGCGGAAAGGTAAATCAGAAAACCAGTACTTTTCTTTCAGAGATAATCACATTTACTCTCCTTAGAGTTTGATCTAATCACAGAAACCCTCCTTTACTGTTTGAATGATTATAGAAACACCTCTTGAAATTTAAAAGTAATAAAACAAACAAACTCTCATGATAGCTTTATTTAGAACTTGAATTTCTACCATTGTAGGTGCCCTCGTCTTAAGCGCTTGGTCATGCCTGCCTGGAACAGAATAAAGCCGATGGTCATATGTCAGGCTATTCGAATGTGGAAAGATCTCGAGTCACTGACGATGCCAAGCATATCAGAACCACCATATCTCGTGGAAGAAATAGCGAGAAACTGCAAGAAATTCGCTGAACTGAAGATCATGGGCCCCTTTGATATTTTCTTTGCCTCTTCCCTTACTGAATATCTACCAAACTTGAAAGTTCTAAGCCTACGGTGTTCAATAGTGTTTATGGATGCTCTGATGGCAATCTTGGAGGGGTTGAAAGGTCTTGAAGTATTAAACATCTGTCATTGCCTTCTCGTTGAAGCCCGTTCAGTTTCTCCACATAGAGTAGCGCTCAAAGATCTCGAAAGATCCATTCTTTCAAAGCCTAGTAACTTGAAGAAATTTCTGACGTGCATGAGCGATTCGTGCATAATGTGCCAACGCACGAGGAATGACGAGGGGCTGATGAGGTGGTACAAGTATGAGGAAGATCTTTGGAAAGACGATGAAGTAAGATCTCTTGCAGTTTAAGTGTATCGTCTGAGGCGGAAAATTTAAAAATAGTCGATCCTTTTATTGTTTCCGGGTGCTATACTGTGGAAATTGCTGACTAAACAATACATGTATATTACAGATTGTAAGTTTCATTCTGTAGCAAATTAAGTATTCTTTAGAAAGGACTGAAAACTTTTGATGTACATTGTTATGGATGTTCTGTGCTTTTAGTCTCAGTCCTTACCATGATAGTATAGCCTTGTTGCTCTCACCGTTCCGTTTCTTCGACATGAGCTTCAGAGAGGTTGGTCTCGCCAGGATCTCTTTCTCACTTTGGCAAATGGGTCAATAGCGATCACCCCCCTATCGTTTGAGGTGATTTGCGATGTCCCCCCTAACGTTTCAAAAGTTACACTTTCCCCCTTAACGCTTCATAAGTTTTGCGAGTTGCCCCATGGACCGTTGACCTGTGGAATATTCCACTGGAGATTCCAAAACGTGCCCGGCGGAAGGGCATTTTCGTCCGACCACTTTTGACTATACCCCCCTAACCTTTGGTAACCAACGTTTTCCCCCCTAACGTTTATGAGTTAGACATTGCCCCCTAACGTTTGCACAAATTGAGCAAAGTGCCCCCTAACGTTTGCTACAATGTAAAACTTTGCCCCCTAACGTTTGGCAAAGTTAAGCATATTGCCCCCTAACTCATAAAGTAATATTTTCTTTATGTAGCATATTTATTTTTTCTCCTTTTCTTTGTTTGCTCGCAAATACATTTTTAATGATTTTTTTTTTCTTCTAACTTTGAGCTTTGGAGCATCATTCTGTTTTAGGGGTGGTTTATGTGGGTATTGACTTCTACGTACTTTAGATTCAGAAATATACATTTGTACAATTTTGACTCAACAATTCAGCTATGCTCTCGCTAATAGTACGTTGGAGCATACTATTAACTTCTTTAGGAGCTGTGATATGTACATATTTTCGGTTGTTAAATGATGTTTTTTAGCAGCAGTGGCTTGAGGGCCATAAAGGCGATAGAATATTAAGAGATGCCTTTGTTTCTATCCTCATGATGTAGTAGGAGATTTAGTTAGAATTTATCACTTTAGATGCAAGGAGAACTTGGAGATTGAGAGTGGTGATTACTTCCACATTTTCTCACTCACTAATTGATCTCTTTTAGACTGATTAGAAGTGCAGCTTGTGTAACTTATAGCACTGCTTGACTTTGGGTGTAGTTATTTTCATATGTTGCTGACGTTTCAAAAATTCAAAGGAACACCCGTGCAGATAATATTAACTTAAGTGACAACTAGTAACACAGTGTTTATTAGATCAAGTATTATTGGTTTGGAAAAGCTTATTAAAGAATTGCCGAAGATCATATGAATGATAAAACTCGCACTGTAATAGGTATATCCAATTATCCTAATTAAAGAACAGAGAAGATGAAAGAGCGGTTTCTGAATACCATAATATCTAATGATCCGTGAAATGGACACAAAACTCTATACTTCACAAACAAAAAGTATAACAACAAAGAAAATATATGCTCTCGCTAATAGTATGTTGGAGCATAGCTGAATTCTTGAGCCAAAATTGTACAAATGAATATTTCTGAATCTAACGTACGTAGAAGTCAATACCCATATAAACCACCCCTAAAACGGAATGATGCCCCAAAACTCAAATTTAGAAGAAAAAAAAATCATTAAAAAAGTATTTGGGAGCAAACAAAGAAAAGAAGAAAAAATAAATATGCTGCATAAAGAAAATATTACTTTATGAGTTAGGGGGCAATCTGGTTAACTTTGCCAAACGTTAGATGCAGCAAACGTTAGGGGGCACTCTGCTCATTTTAAGCAAATGTTAGGGGGCAATGTCTAACTCATAAACGTTAGGGGGGGAAACGTTGGTTACCAAAGGTTAGGGGGGTATAGTCAAAAGTGGTGGGACGAAAATGCCCTTCCGCCGGGCACGTTTTGGAATCTCCGATGGAATATTCCACCGGTCAACGGTCCAGGGGGCAACTTGCAAAACTTATAAAACGTTAAGGGGGAAAGTCTAACTTTTGAAACGTTAGGGGGGACATCGCAAATCACCCCAAACGATAGGGGGGTGATCGCTCTTGACCCTTCGCAAATTGAACATTGTGTATTTATGTTGCATGTTTGGACAATAAATACTTTGTTTTTCTTTAAGGGTAAAATGCATCAAACCCCCCAACCTATACCCCTTTTTACAAGTTGCTACCTAGTCTTTATTTTTTTGCAACTAACCCCCCAACCTATTGAAAAATGTGTGAATTGCCCCTGAAGCCAAATCCAACGGACAGAAATGTAGAAACGTGGCCAAATCCAACGGTTGGATTTGGGTTCAGGGGGTAGTTCGCACATTTTTCAATAGGTTGGGGGGTTAGTTGTAAAAAATAATAGGTTAGGTGGCAACTTGTAAAAGAGTGTATAGATTGGGGGGTTTAATGAGATTTACCCTTTCTTTAATATTGAATTGGGGTTTATAATATACTGGTGACTCAGAGAATCTCGTTTAAGAAATTGCCTAAAAATGTGAACCTGATTCCTCTAGGTTGGTTTAATCGTGCCAGCAACATCAGCAAAAATGCATGTAATGGATGGTATTTACACACGAATGGGAACTTCCGATAGTATTCTTCAGCACCGCACATCGCGCTCGTTGGTTTTATAAAACATGTTTTTTCTGAATCGGACCCCTAAACATTTTCAGGTAAATGCAGGTAACGTGAAGGCAGGGGCGGGTGTACTTGAGGGCTAGGGAGGGCTATAGCCCCCCTAGATTTATAGACCAAATTTTATATTTACACACACATATATATATATATATATATATATATATATATATATATATATATATATATATATATATATATATATATATATATGTGTGTGTGTGTGTGTGTGTGTGTGTGAAAAGTAAGAACAATAAAAAGAAGCCTAATATTATCTTAAGTATATATTTACAAATAATAATAAAGATAAGCCTAATAAATTATTGAAGTTTTCAAACACATTTTTAAATAAAAGTTGTAGAGCCCCTCAAAATCGCTATTAATTTTTAAAACCCAATAACAACCACATTGTCTTCCAAAAATAAACTTTAGATTCATATTCAACAACTATTTCGCTTATTTCTACATAGAGAAAATATATACTCAAATTATGTACAAATATACTATGTAAATTTACTTTCTTTCTTTTCACGTAGTATTTAGTGATTATTATTATACTTATCATGCTTTTGCCTTTGTGTCGTTATTTACCTTGTCTTTTGTTAGATCACTTTTATACTAATAATTATATTTTAATTGTTTTTTTAGATTTTTTTATAATTACTTGTATTACTTTTACATATTTTAGCCTAGGTTTAATTTAAGCATGAAACATTTTTTATAGACTTTTATTTACATTTGGTTAAGTGTTTAAAAAAAAAACATTAAACTAGCCCTCCACAGATAAAATTCCTGGACACGTTCCTGCGTGAAGGCCAGGCATGTACAGGACATCGTCAACCACACCTCCTTTTTTTCTTTAAAACTTTTTGGGATGTGGTGGTAGGGATTTAATCAAATTTGTTCAAGCTTTCTTTTCATTTAATGCCTTCGGGCTTCCGCTATTAATCATACCTTTATCGTTTTGATTCCTAAAGAAAAGAATGCTTCTAACGTTTGTAGATTTAGGCCAATAAGTCTTTGCAACGTTTCTTATAAAGTTATTTCAAAAACATTAGCTGAGAGGCTCAAAAAGGTTCTTTCAAAATTGTTTCCTCGTTCCAATTTGCGCTTTTAGAAGGAATGCACATCCATGAGAAGAATATTCTTACGAATGAACTGGTTCATTATTTGAAAGCTAAAAAAGTGGCAAAAGGTTTTATGGCGTTAAAGGCTGATCTTGTTAAGGTTTACGACAGGGTTGAGTGGCCACTTCTTCTAATTTTGGAGAAGTTGGGTTTTTATGCTAAGTTCCGTTGTTGGATTTCGTGTCTTTCTTCTACGAGTTTTTTCATCCTTATTAACGGCTATCCTTATGGATTCTTTAAGCCGTCCAAGCAAGATTCGTCAAGGTGACCCTATTTCTCCCTATCTTTTTGCCATCTATATCGAGTTTTTATCTCGAATAATTGCCAAGGAGGAGAGCAATGATTGCATTAAGGGCGTTAAAATCTCTTGTACTAGCCCCCTATCTCTCATCTCCTTTACGCCGATGACTTGACATTCTTTTGTAGATCTTATTTGAGGGATGTAGAGGCTATTAACTGATGCCTTGCAATTTCCAAAGTTGGGGGCAGTTGTAGGCCCAACAAGTATTTTACTTATTTCAATGGTAACATTGGTTCTGCTCTTAAATTAATTATCCTTGATCAGATTGGTGTTCAGGAGTGTTCTCAGAGAAACTTGCTTTTGGGTATTCTTTTCTGTCAGCCTCACTGGAAGGAAACTTTTGCCCGCACCATTGAAGCTATCCACTATAGGCGTTTTGCTCAAATCTGTTATTCAAGCTATTCCATCTTAGCAAATGACCGATTTCCGTCTCCTGGTTAATGTTACATCCAAAATTGATAGCCTTATGCTCTGTTTTCGGTGGGGGGAGAATGAAAGAGGTAATTGTTTTATTGTTGAAGTGTTGGGATTCTCTTTGCTTACCCAAAAGAAGTGGTGGACATGACTTCAAAAAAGCGAGCGATTGCAACAAACTTCTAGCATCTGAAAATTCATGGTATGTCGCTTGAGAAGCTAACAAACTTTGGTTAGGATCTCTAGGGACAAGTACGTCAAGGATAATATTTTTTTACCATAAAAAAGAAACATGCATCATCTTGGACTGCCTACGATAATTTTGAAGGAAGAGACTTTATCTTAAAAGGGGCTTGTTTTGAAGTAAAATCTGACTATGATATCAAAATCGATTCCTAACTTCAATGGTGGCAGGACTCTTTCTGAGGCTAACGAAGTTGTGAATTTGGATCAGGTTCGGGAGGTGAAAGAGCTCCTCACTTCAGATCAAACAAGCTGGAATTCTGATCATGTTGTTTCTAAAGAGGTGTTCGCGCGGGTTAAGGCATTTTGTCGTGAAAAATGTGACTATACCCAAAATTTGTGGGTTATCGTGCGGGTTAAATTAAAAACTAAACCATGCGGGTTGCGGTTTTGGCGGGTTGCGGGCGGGTGGCGGGTTTAAATTGTGAGAAAAAAATATATTAATATTTCCGTATAAAAACAAAAACCAATCTATTTTGTGTTCTAAAAAAACAACAAAAACAATACCATAACTTAATAAAAATATTTAAACCAAAAATTAACTTAATTAAAATAACAATATAAGCATGTAAACGGACATTTTATCCACGTACGTTATAAAAAAAATAATTAAATTGATTCACGACCCAAAATACAACTATCAAACAACATAAACTAACAAAAAAAATTATATTATAGCATTAATATGAACATACAACTATATGACTTCCGAAAATTCTCCTTGCTCTCTTCATTCCTCTACAAATATACAAACTAAGGGTGTACGCGGGCGGGTTTTGGCGGGTTGTCATTTAAAATGTGACCATACTTAAAATTTGCGGGTTACCAATTTATCAATCCGAGCGGGTTAAGTTAAAAACTAAACCATACGGGTTACAGGTACGGCGGGTCGGGCAGATCGGGCGGGTCATGAACACCCCTATGTTTCTTTATTCCCACATACAGTCGCGGAATCTACTTTATGTATATCTGTAACTCAGTCTTTTTAACCAAAACAACTTATGTGGATCTCCATCCAAGTAAAGGGACTTCTCCACTAAAAGTTCATTTATTTCTCTTATTCAAAATCGCTACCTTATCCATCTTTTAGAGTCAAATTTTGACAAATTAGAGTTCATAACCGTCATAAGCTTTTGCGGTGGAAGTGCCTTGCTAATGCTCTCCCAACTCGGACTAAGCTTAATTCCATATTTTCCATTACTGATCTTTCTTGTCCTATTTTTCACATTGAAGATGAATCAATTGATCATTTACCTTTGCGGTGTCATGGTGCAAAGTCCCTATGGTTTTGCTCAAAATGGAGTATTAGACTTGATGTATTTGTGATTTTCTGGATTGTAGTTTTTACCCAAACCTTTGCAAATATGATAAACTGGAATTAAAGGTGTTTGGTGCAGGGTTGTGGATTCAATTTCAAACCTTTGCGAATATGATAAACTGGAATTACAAGTGTTTGGTCATGGACTCAATTTGGAAGCTACGTAACCAAGTTATCCACTCAAATGCAACCATTGATCTTGATAGAGTGAGCAAGAATGTTGAACAAGAAGTGAAAGATCACACTCAGGCACAAATTTGTAATCTTACTGTGAGGAATTCTCAATCACTAGTAGTTGGATGGATCAAGCCTGAACGTGGATTGCTTAAAGGCTAAAGCTAATTGTGATGCCTCTTTTTCTAACTTTAAAGCACATTTGAGTATAGCTTGGCGTAATTCCAATGGTTCTATTACTTTTGCACCAACTGATTTCACTGTTTGGATCCAACCATGGCCGAGGCTGGAGCATTGCTTGAAGTAATCTGTACAACAAATCAGTTCAAGCCGACGTTTGTTATTTTTGAACCAGATTGTCAGGACCTTATCAACTTCATCAAGTATCCTAACCATTGCACTAGTTGGAGCTCGAAAGGCTAAGTTAGTGGGGTTAGACGTTATCGGGCATGTTGGGCAAAATAGAAATTTAAATTTAAATTTTTCGGCTCATAGGCTCGTCGCTTGGGCTGTTTCCCACAAATGGGTTGGGAAGATCCTTCCTTTGAGTTTGTCTATTAATTTATTTTTGTGACGGGGGGTTTCCGATAGTGGATCCCCTATTTTGATTCTTTCATCATCACTGTAAAGCCTTATTTTAAAAAAAAAAATCACTTTATTCAGACTAACAAAAAATTGACACTCAGTATTTTCAGTAAAATACAAACCTGTCTATGCGCATATCTGTCTTTCGAAATCTAAATTAATGAAATTCTGTGTCGTTTTATATTGCCGTTTATAACTCTTAGGTTGCAATGTTGGAAGTGCTTTGGAAACTGATGTTCTATCCATGGATTGTGAGCATCTCATTTTTGTACTGAAACTTTACCATGGACATGTTATTTGTCAGTATAAGTCACGAAGTTAATTAAGAAGAGTTTGTTGCTAGGATCCATGAATGTTTGGTGTGTGCATGTAAGATTATATTCTAGGGGTGACAATTTGTAGATGGATCCAAGAAATTACCCACATTCAATCCAGATAATCAAGTTAAATCGTTCATGGATCTATGCCAGGTCCAACTGAAATTTAATTTGGTGGTTTCATGGTGATCCTAGACATGCTATCAACCCATGGCAGATATGTCGTCAACTTGAGGCAGATTTAACAGAATAGAGGTGTCAATCTCAACACTAAACCCATCAACTCCCCCAACTTACTAACATCCAACTGGTCGTGGATTAGGTATCGCCGATTTATAACCCACTATTAAAATGTGTAACTCGCAGGTGACCCAGGATACCATTAAAATGCATGACTCCACAGTTGTAGATTCAACCAAGGAAGTAAAGAAATGAAGGCAAATCAAATCCATAGCCATAGTATGCCCTTACCAGATTGATTTTCAATTGCTCACTGCAGTGCTATATATGACCAAAACAGAAAGAAAAAAAATGTGACAAGGTCTCTATGGATAATCCCTCAAGCTAAGACATGTCTTTTCGTGGAATTTATCAAAACACAAGTCTATAAATAAGCCAAGATAAACCATGATGCTATTATTCATGGTAAACCATCCCTTTGTTGAGATCTTTGTCGCTGACAAAGCTCACAAATGAAGGACTTGATTTGTGTGCTCAATATTTGCTCCTTGAAACTCGTCATACTCAAGTTGTTAGTATTGATTGGTCCCCCTATATATCCTCGTGTTGGTTTGAAGTGAACACAAATGCGGCTTTCATCAATGGTCGTGCTTTAGTTGTTTTGTTCCTTCGAAACCAACCGTGGTTCAATTCCTAAAGCTACCTCGGATATTTTTTGTCTTCCTCTGATGCTACAACAGTTGAGATCCGAGCTCTCCATTTCACATGCTCATTCATCATGATCTCAATCAAATTCAGCGAATGGAACCTCTTTTTCTTTTTTTCATCAAGAGGATCCTGCAGCATTCTGGGCTTCTTCAAGTGTTTCATGGAAATTCCTATATTTGAAAACAAATTTGTGCATATATGGTAAAACTAGGCGCCAGAATCAAACCATTATGGACATATTAGCTCCACTCTCATTGAGGATTTGTCTCTTTTTTTTCGTATGCTTTGTGTAATAAAGTTTATAGTTTACTTCAAATTCCTTTCATCTCTTATAAATGAATGATATTCTTGATAAAAGGAAGAAGTAAAATTAGCAAGCAGAAAAAAAAATCAATTTTCTATACGTTTGCTAATTAAAAGAATCACTTCTTAAATAAGTAATAAAAAAGAAGCACGAAACCTTCTAGTTTTGTTGTGTAAGTTGTGAAAGATTCTTGTGAAAAGGTAATTCTACAATAAAAGTCATGTGCATACAAAAATTAAGGCGGGTTGTCACTTTCATCAAAATAAGAAGGGTGGTCTTTTGCATGTTTATCTCTCAAATATGGGCTTGCGACATAAGATATCGCATAAAAAATTTATTTTTTTGGCTTTTATTTTTCTATTCAAATTTCCTTTCATCTTAAATTTTGAATCAAATAATCTTAGATTATTCATATCCTATCATCGCAGCACATATTTTTATGATTTGGTCTACAAACTATTTTCATGTTTTAGGCCAAACACACTACACAGTCAAAGTTGACCATGCTAGTCCTAGGCCCCACTAACCAACATTATCGAGTTATTAGGTTTATACGGTCCGAGCCAATACAACTCAAATTATACTTAAATTGTAAACAAAATCGTGTCTCATTAAATAGTTGTGAAGTCATGGTCGTTAATTCCGAGAAAATCCGCCTAGGGGATTAAGCAATTAATGTCCGTTAAATTTTGGAATATTTATAACCAAAAAAAGGTGGTGACTTTAGGCAATTTCAGACTAGTTAATAGTTAGTAAGATTTATGGAAATAAAAGAGACTGGTTTTAAGTCAACTCACAAATAAACCTCCAAACGCTTCAAATCATCTGAAAACTCAACTGGAACACTGTGAAGACACACAAGAAAAAAAATCATTGTAAGGAATTCCTCTAACTTTTTAATGCATGTGAGATTTTATCTTTCGAATGTTAGCGGGTGGATCAAGAGGGATCTGTACTCTAAATATTTTATTTGTTGTCGGAATCTTTTCGATGAATTCTTGTGCTTGAATTTTAATTCTAGAAAATTCTGATTCATGCATTGATTGTGCTTTTTTTTCTTAAACCCCTTTCAAGATGATTGACTTGTTTTGTGGTTAAAATTCATATCTGTCAGGAAATGTTTCTAAATTTTATTTCTCAGATTCTCGCAAGAATGAAACTTAAAGGAATTGACAGGGCCCTCTTTTTCCAGATTAGAGTCCTTAAAAGAAGTCTATGGGATCTTATGGCCGTTTGTCCCTATTTTGACTCCTATCAATTATTATTTGCTGATTTTTTTTAATCTTCGAGGGTTTTAAATTGAGCGTCTTGTTTGTGACTTTTCTCTGGTCTTGTAACCTTGAATTATAATTTCAAATTGGTGTAATGTTGTTTATCATTTTCAGATATGTACTTTATTTTGAAATGATTCTTGTTGCTCTAAAGTTTACTTGAAAAAAAATAATTTTATTAAATGAATTTGGGTGACAAAATTGATTTTAAGGGGTAAAAAGTATGAGAACCCCCAATCTCTTGCCCATGTACAACTCATCCCATAACTTTTAGAAAGTTACAACATACCCCCTGACGTCTCAAAAATAGTGTGAACTGCCCCTGGAGTCGTTAATCAATTATTCGATTTGGACATATTCCTACATTATTTCCCATAAATTTGGTCTCACGGGGAAGTTTGCACATTAATTTTGAATAGGTTGGAGAGTATGTTGTGACTTCATAACGCGGGCAATAGGTTGGGGTTTGATATTTTTTACTTTATAGTGAAGTTTACAAGTATTTTACATAATGCTTCTAAAAAGCTATATGTACCATCTGGAAAAATATCAATCTACTTTGTTAATCACTTGATGAGTGTCCCTCCTCTCTCTCCGTCTTGATGAGTGTCCCTCCTTCACATATGTGGATTTGAAGATGCACAAATATAAAGTTGTGCTCACATACCAAAAGCTTTTTCTAGTCAGACATGTGTTCTGTGTTTGGTACTCCAAAAGTTTACCATGCTGTTTATCTAGTACCTTTAATGGTGGTGTCTGTGTTCTACCAATGGCCTTCGCAAAAGATAGGAAAAATAAAATTTAGTGAAATTCTTAGGCCTATTCTTGTCACCAATGTGGAATGGGATCTTCTGTATTTGTAACTCTTTTATGTATGAGAATTTGATCCCAAAATTCTTGTATGTCTAAGGAACCATTTGGTCTAATTGTCTAGGTTTCTTCAACAAGCTTCCTTAATAACTTTATTTACTATATAATTCTGAAAATAACTGATTGATTGATACTTGGGCATACATATACAATGATATATCTTTAATATTTCTCTTGTTTTGTCTTTCTCTTTGCAGGCATTATAATGTCTGAATATATAACATATTCACGCGGCAGTGTAAAGTGTAGTAAATACTCTGGTTTGAGAAAATGGGAGGACATGGATGTCAACATAATGGTCGAGATTTTCAAGAACATTAGTGTCCCTGATCTTACAGTTGTTGCTCATGTTTGTCGCAATTGGAGATTGGCTGCACGTGAACCCTCGTTCTGGAGAACGGTTGATCTATCGATGTTAAAGTCTAACTTTATCAAAACGCAGCTAGATCCATATGTGTACGTTGCTGAACAATCTGACAAAACATTGACGCGTATTTTGAAGACCACTCTGAATCTCAACAGTGGAAACACATCAACCCTGATTTTTCATTATGATCTATATGTGACTGATGCCCAATTGACATACACAGCTGAAAGGTAAATCAAAAAAGTAGTAATGCATTATTCTTGTGGAGATAATAGCATTTACTTCCTTAGAGTTTTGTCTGATTGCATACCTACCCTCACTTATGGTTTGAGTAATTATAGATACACCATGTGAAATGTAAAAGAACATCACAAAAAAAGTCTCATGATGTTGGAACAATTACCTTGATACCTCCCTTAAGTATATGAAAAATGTGGCTCTTACGTCTTCATAAGGTAAAGGGCATCAAACCTCCTAACATATTGCTACTATGCGATTTGCCCCTAAGATTAGAAAAGTTACACCCCTCCCCCCCCCCCCACAAAAAAGGTGAGCATTGCCCCCTGAGTCATTCATAAGCTGTTGGAATATTTTAATAAAAACAATATTTTGAGAATAATTTACAAGACATTATTGTCTTGACTAGTGGGGGTTAATGTGGTGGTGGTTACATACATTGTTGTTATTGAGATTAATTGAAATGAGACCCCTAACCTACACATTTATCACCCTTTTTATTGTGTGAATTAAAACACCCTCATTACTATCATATTTTTATTGTATAATAATATACATATTTATATTATATATAAAGTTTCTAACTATTTTGGAGTTACAAGAATAATGAGTGTTACACTATAAATATTAGTCTTGCAAAACATTTTCAAAAATGAGAAAAATAGAAGAATATACAACCCTCCCTTCAACAAGTGCTCTTTCTCTTATTATATGCATAAAACATATGATAGTGTAATATAAGAAAACCTATGGACAAAGAAAAGTGTTGGGCTACGCTTCGACTTCCTCAAGTAGTGCAGACTTTGAGCGAAGTTACGATAAGGAAGGTTGGGCTGTTGTATTTCGGAGGCGTACGTGTCGATAGCCTATTGAATCAGAGAAAATAATCCGTAGGGGCGCGAAACCGTCTTTAAGTGGGCAGACCTAGTCCGTGCCTCATCCCAACGATTATACTGTAACATTGGCGGTAATTAACTAATTATCGCATTCGAGGTAACTTTCATCCTTTGTAAACTTGAGGTAATATCTGTTTTATGTTAAAGTGTGGTAAATTATTATTTTGTTCCTCTATGTTATTATTGTGATTTTTGAACAGAGGAACAACATAAGCCTTTCATTTTGGACAAGTTTCTGCATTTGCTTCCGTTAGATTTGACCTCAAGTGGCATTTGGTACAATTTTAATAGGTTAGAGGATATGTTATAACTTTTCATAGATTTGGAGGCAAATCGCACATAGGCAATAGGTTGGAGTGATTTGATGACTTTTACCCTTTTCCATATTTAATTGTAAAGTTTCATGGGGGTGTTCGTGTCTCTATAATTATTAATATTCTACTAACCTTCAAAGGTTACATATCTTACTATCCCTTTCTTTTATGCATTCACCATCGTAGATTACTTGAACTTGATCGCGTTCTACCTTTGCAGATCCCCTCGTCTCAAGCGCTTGGTCATGCCTGCCTGGAACAGAATAAGTCCAGAGGGCATTTCTGGAGCTATTCGAATGTGGAAAGATCTTGAATCAATGACGATGCCAAGCATATCAGAACCCCGGTATCTCGTGGAAGAAATAGGGAGAAATTGCAAGAAATTTGCTGAGCTGAAAATCATGGGCCCGTTCGATATTTCCTTTGCTACCTCCCTTGTTACAAATCTACCCAACTTGAAAGTTTTAAGTCTTCGGTGTTCTGTGGTGTTCAAGGATGCTCTGATCGCAATCTTGGTGGGGTTGAAAAGGCTTGAAGTACTTAACATATCTCATTGCATTCTCTTTGAAGTTCGTCCTTATCCTCATCGCATGGTAGCACTCGAAAATCTCGACGGATCCATTCTTTCAAGAGCTGGAAAATTGAAGGATTTTTGGACGTGCATGAGTGATTCGTGCGTAAAGTGCCAACGCGCGAGGAATGACGAAGGGTTGATCAGGTGGTACAGGTATGAGGAAGATTTTTGGAAAGATGATGAAGTAGAATCTCTTGCACTTAAATTAAGTGTATGATCCGAGGCAGAAATCTGGAAAAACAATGGATCCTTTCAACATTATCGGATGTTACAATGTGCAAGAATCTGCAAACTAAACAAGACTTTTATATTCCCGTTGGTAAGTTTATGTTATAGAAAATTAGTAAACATGCTATTGAGTATGGATAAGACTTTAAGACTTAAATAATAAGGTGAATTTGGTTTGTTGATTTTGTTCCTTTTGGTTTATTTCATTTTCTTTCTTGAGATCACATAAGGTGATTGGTGTATTGGATTGGCTGATTCTTCCAACTCCAGTGACTTATTTAGATTGTTATTTTATTTGTGTAGTCCAGGTCTTTATACGATGATTATAATGTTCTCCCGGATTTTCTAAATTATAATATTGAATATATTGTATAAATATATATAACCTCATGTTTTAGTACACAAACAAGTATACAGTACCATAATTTACATAATTAAGCCTAGTAGAAATAAGAATCTTTGTTATTGCCTTCGTCTCTACATTGTTGACATTTGAATCTGATCTGATGGGTACTACAAGCGAAGACTATTGATTTTGATCCCAAAAAAAGTGAAGAATATGGATTTTTGCTACCCCTAAAGTGAAGTAGCTAGAGATATTTGATTAAGAGGATACAAGTTAATTTGTTGTTCGTTCCCTCTATTTGTTTCTATATTATCGTATCTTATTCTGTTATACGAAATTTGAAGTGATAGTCATTATGAGAACTCTCAAATGCACTAGCAATAGTCATCTTTGAGTTTTGTCATGAAACTAAAATTATTTTATGATCAAGTATTTAGAGGTTTTGAAATCATCACACAAACTTTATAGCTCTTATTTAGGAACTGTTTTCAGATTTTGATACATGGGAAAAAAAAATATAGTATTTGAACTAAGGAATGCGAGATATAGAAAATAATATGAATTGGGTAACATGGAATAAATTTTTAGCATCTTCTTATAATTCTTGAGAAGTTGAGTCAAGTGATGTAATGTGTTTGTACTTTGTAATGTTCGCTGATTAAAACAAGTTATTACACAATGGTTGCGTTACGAGTGCGTGCTGCTGTCTTTTGAGTTTTGAGCAATATAATTGTTTAAGATCTTTTATCCTAAGACTAATAGCTTCCCTTATGAATAAACTCAGATTTTAGATTCCATTTTACATTCACATCAATTAATCGGTTACTTTAAAGTTTTAACACTTAATTTGCATTAATCTAAACTGATTTCAGTCAATTAACATATATTCTTATACACAAAATGAAAATTATAAAAGAGCCAATAAACACATTTCAATCAGTGGACACGATTATTTTTCTAATATTGTTATGCCAGTTTTTGGCTTTTATTTTCTATTCAAATTTCCTTTGCATCTTACATTTTGAAAAAAATAATCTTAAATTATTCATATCCTATCATTGCAGCACATATTTTTATGATTTGGTCTACAGACTATTGTCATGTTTTAGGCCAAACACACTACACAGTCAAAGTTGACCATGCTAGTCCTAGGCCCCACTAACCAACATTATCGAGTTATTAGGTTTATACGGTCCGAGCCAATACGACTCAAATTATACTTAAATTGTAAACAAAATCGTATCTCATTAAATAGTTGTGAAGTCATGGTTGTTAATTCCGAGAAAACCCACGCAGGGGATTAAGCAATTAAAGTCTGTTAAATTTTGGAATATTTATAACCAAAAAAAGTTGGCGACTTTAGGCAATTTCACACTAGTTAATAGTTAGTAAGATTTAAGGAAATAAAAGAGACTGCTTTTAAGACAGCCCACAAATAAACCTCTGAGCGCTTCAAATCATCTGATAACTCAGCAGCAACACTGTGAAGACCTGGAAAAAAAATCATTATAAGGAGTTCCTCTAATTTTTTATTTCATGTGGGAGATTTGATCTTTGGAAAGTTAGCGGGTGGATCAAGAGGGATCTTTACTCTGAATATTTTATTTATTCTCGGAATCGCTGCGATGAATTCTTGTGCTTGAATTTTATTTCTAGAAAATTCTGATTCGTGCATTGATTGTGTTTTTTTTTAAACCCTTTATCCTTCAATTCTTGAATTTCAAGATGATTGACTTGTTTTGTGGTTAAAATTCATATCTGTCATGAAATGTTTCTAAATTTTATTTCTCACATCAAGTTTGGCGTTCGCAAGAATGAATCTCAAAGGAATTGATGGGGCCCTGTTTTTCCAGATTAGAGTCCATTAAAAAAGTCTATGGGATCTTATGGGCGTTTGTCCCTATTTTGACTCCTATCGATTATTATTTGCTGATTTTTTTAATCTTCGAGGGTTTTAAATTGAGCATTTTTTTTTGTGACTTGACTTTTCTCTGGTCTTCTAACCCTGAATTATAATTTCAAATTGGTGTAATGTTGTTTATCATTTTTAGATATGGGCTTTATTTGGAAATGATTCTTGTTGTTCTGAAGTTTACTTGAAAAGAATATTATATTATCAAATGAATTTGGGTGACAAAATTGATTTTAAGGGGTAAAAAAGTATTAGAACCCCCAATCTCTTGCCCATGTGCAACTCCTCCCATAACTTTTAAAAACTTACAACATACCCCTCGGCGTCTCAAAAAGAGTGTGAACTGCCCCTGGAGTCATTAATTAATTATTTGGTTTGGACACATTTTTACATTGTTTTCCCATAAATTTGGTCTCACGGGGAAGTTTGCACATTTTGAATAGGTTGGAGGGTATGTTGTGACTCCATAACGCAGGCAATAAGTTGGGCTTTGATATTTTACCCAAGTTTACAGGTATTTTACATAATGCTTCTAAAAAGCTATATGTACCATTAGGAAAAGTATCAATCTAGTTTGTTAATCACTTGATGAGTGTCCCTCCTCTCTCTGCTTCTCGATGAGTGTCCCTCCTTCATATATGTGGATTTGAAGATGCACAAATATAAAGGTGTGCTCAGGTACCAAAAGCTTTTTCTAGTCAGACAGGTTTTCTATGTTTGGTTCTCCAAAAGTTTACCATGCAGTTTATCTGGTACCTTTAATGGTGGTGTCTGTTGTCTACCAACGGCCTTCGCAAAAGATAGGAAAAAATATAATTAAGCATTTTGAAATTCTTAGGCCTATTCTGTCAACAATGTGGAATGGGTTCTTCTGTATTTGTAACTCTTTTATGTATGAGAATTTGATCCCAAAATTCTTGTATGTCTAAGGAACCATTTGGTATAATTTTCTAGGTTTGTTCAACAAGGTTCCTTGATAACTTTATTTACTATATAATTCTGAAAATAACTGATTGATTGACACTTGGGCATACATAAACAATGCTATATCTTTAATATTTCTCATGTTTTGTCTTTCTCTTTGCAGGTATTACAATGTCTGAATATATAACATATTCACGCGGTAGTGTAAAGTGTAGTAAATACTCTGGTTTGAGAAAATGGGAAGACATGAATGTCAACATAATGGTCAAGATTTTCGAAAACCTTAGTGCCCCTGATCTAACAGTTGTTGCTCATGTTTGTCGCAATTGGAGATTGGCTTCACGTGAACCCTTGTTCTTGACAACGGTTGATCTATCGATGTTAAAGTCTAACTTCATCAAAAGGCAGCTAGATCCATATGTGCACGTTGCTAAACATCTGACAAAACATTGACGTGTATTTTGAAGACTGCTCTGAATCTCAACAGTGGAAACACATCAACCCTGATTTTTCATTATGATCTATATGTGACTGATGCCGAATTGACATAAACAGCTGAAAGGTAAATCAAAAAAGTAGTACTGCATTATTCTTGTGGAGATAATAACATTTACTTCCTTAGAGTTTTGTCTGATTGCATAAACCCTACCCTCACTTATGGTTTGAATAGTTATAGATACACCTTGTGATATGTAAAGAACGTCACAAAAAAAGTCTCATGATGTTGGAACAGTTACCTTGATACCCCCCTTAAGTATATGAAATATGTGGCTCTTACTCTTCATAGGGTAAAGGGCATCAAACTCCCTAATATATTGCTATTGTGCGACTTGCCCCCTAAGCTTAGAAAAGTTTTATTGTATTTATCACCCTTTTTGTTTTGTGAATTAAAACACCCTTTTTACTATCGTGTTTATATTGTATAATAATATACATATTTATATTGTATATAAAGTCTCCAACTATTTTGGAGTTACAAAAACAAAGAGTTTTACACTATAAATATTAGTCTTGCAAAACATTTTCAAAAATGAGAGAAATAGAAGAATATACCACTCTCCCTTCAACAAGTGCTCTTTCTCTTATTATATGTATAAAACATATGATAGTGTAATATAAGAAAACCTACGGGCAAAGAAAAGTGTTGGGCTACGCTTCGACTTCCTCAAGTAGTGCAAGCTTTGAACGAAGTTACAACAAGGAAGGTTGGGTTGTTGTATCCCGAAGGCGGACGTGTCAATATGCTACTACATAGGATAGAAGAATCCGTAGGGGCGCGAAACCATCTTTAAGATAGCAGGACCTAGTTCGCGCCTCATCCCAACAATTATATTGTAACATTGTCGGTAATTAACTAATTATACTTCGAGGTAACCTTCATCCTTTGAGGAATTGAGGTAATATCTATTTTTATGTTAAAGTGTGGTAAATTATTATTTGTTCCTCTATGTTATTTTTGTGATTTTTCAACATGGAACAACATAAGCCTTGCATTTTGGACAAGATTCTGCATTTGCTTCTGTTAGATTTGACCTGAGGTGGCATTTGGTACAATTTTAATAGGTTAGAGGATATGTTATTACTTTTCATAGATTTGGAGGCAAATCGCACATAGGCAATAGGTTGGAGTAATTTGATGACTTTTACCCTTTTCCATATTTATTTCTAAAGTTTCATGGGTCTAAATTTTCATGGGGGTATTCGTGTCTCTATAATTATTCATATTTTACTAACCTTCAAAGGTTACATATCTTACTATCCCTTTCTTTTATGCATTCACAATCGTAGTGTACTTGAACTTGATCGTTCTACCTTTGCAGATCCCCTCGTCTCAAGCGCTTGGTCATGCCTACCTGGAACAGAATGAGTCCAGAGGGCATTTCTGGAGCTATTCGAATGTGGAAAGATCTTGAATCAATGACGATGCCATGCATATCAGAACCCCGGTATCTCATGGAGGAAATAGGGAGAAATTGCAAGAAATTTGTTGAGCTGAAAATCATGGGCCCGTTCGATATTTTCTTTGCTACCTCCCTTGTTACACATCTACCCAACTTGAAAGTTTTAAGTCTTCGGTGTTCTGTGGCGTTCAAGGATGCTCTGATTGCAATCTTGGTGGGGTTGAAAAGGCTTGAAGTACTTAACATCTCTCATTGCATTCTCTTTGAAGTTCGTCCTTATCCTCATCGCATGGTAGCACTCGAAAAGCTCGACAGATCCATTCTTTCAAGAGCTGGAAAATTGAAGGAGTTTCGGACGTGCATGAAGGATTCGTGCATAATATGCCGGCGCGAGAGGAAAGAGGAAGGGTTGATCAGGTGGTACAGGTATAAGGAAGATCCTTGGAAGTACGATGAAGTAGAATCTCTTGCACTTTAATTAAGTGTATGATCTGAGGCAGAAAATTTTAAAAACAATCAATCCTTTTTATCATTATCGGATGTTATAATGTAGAGGAATCTGCAAACTAAACAAGACTTGCGTATTGCCAATGGTAAGTTTTATTTTATAGAAAAGTAAGCATACTATGGAGAATGGATAAGACTTGAGACTTTTGATGCACGTTGTCATAATTCTGCCTGCAAAAACTAGACTACAGTAGAATTATAAGGTGAATTTGGTTTTTTTTTTTTGTTTTTGTAAACCAACTATATTAACCATCAAAACATAGGGGCTACAATGGGGTAGCCCCCGTCACAAAATACATTGTTTGGGATATCATTCAAATCAACAATTCCAGCGAACTGCACATTCCTCGCCCAAACTGCCAAAAAATGCGCTGCAAAATTGCAGTGCCTTGGAACAAATTTAAATCTCCAAAAAGGCCAAAATAAGCTAGTCTTCCTGACTTCCAAAATCAACTGTTCAGCTCTCCAGTTTGTGCAATCTTTATTTGAAATTATCTGGGAGATGGCATTCAAATTGTCGCTTTCAAAGATCACCTTCTTAATTTTGAACTAGGCAGCAAATCTAACAGCCTTGAGAATGGCCATTATTTCCCCAGTTTCCACATCAGTGCACTGGAAAAGGTCCGAATGTGCAAAAACTATTGATCCATTGTTGTCTCTCCAAACCGCTGCACTTGATGCACTTCCATTGCTTGCAAAAGAGGCATCTGTGTTCATTTTGTCCATTTCTTTTTTGGTGGCTTCCAGATTATCTGATAGTTTGGTGTCGATCTGTCTCTTCTAAGATTCTTCTGGGCCTCAAGGTGACTTTCTGTTTGATCTTTCACCAATCTAATCATGTCATGTATATTGACAATACCCCCATTGTGAATGAGCTCATTCCTGACTTTCCAAATGCAGTTGATAGCGCAGGAAGCAAAAATCATCATCTCCATGCCATCCACATCGTGGCTTCTCCCTGTCTTGCTATTCTCTGCACAAAAACAAAGTAAGTCAGTAATAGAGTCAATAGGTAAATTGCCCAGTCTTACCCCCCCATTTAGATGTGAACCATAAGATTTCTGCAAGATGGCAACGAATGAACAGATGGTCCACTGATTCTTCTTCCTTTCCACATAGAGGGCAAGCCAGATTGTCAATATGTAAGAGATACTTTAGTCTGCTTCGAGTAGGCACTGCATTAGATAGGCACTTCCACCAGAAAAGCTTTTGCCTGTTATGGATTCCAAATAAAATTCCACACTTTCGCCTGATTAGAATTGCTTCTTTGCTAGACAAGTAAGTGGTAAGCACTATGGACAGTGAATCTTCCTGACGAAGATGGGGTTTTTTTTCAACTTTGGTCCCTTAATGAGTACTGACTCCATCTTTGGTCCTCTATTGATTTTTTTTGCAACTTTGGTCCTCTAATGTATCTCACAATTCATACTTGATCCCTTTTTCCACCGAAATCGTTCTTTTTGGCCAAAAAAAGTCACGTGTTGCGCACGTGGTCACATGAGGGTTGTTTTTATGTAGGAAAGAAGTCGTGATTTTGAAATTGCACCTCTCTTTTGTTGTTTTAAGGCAACACTTTTTCTATTAGGGGACTAAAGTTACAAAAAAAATCAATAAAGGACCAAAGATGGAATCAGTACTCATTAAGGGACCAAAGTTGAAAAAAACCCCGAAGATGGAAACCAGAAGAGTTTCCTCTGTTCTTGGGAGACAGCAATTGGGATTTTTAAAATCTCGTTTACTGTGTCTTGCAAGAATAAAAAGTTGAGAAGGCTTTTGTTCCAAAGATTAGAGCCCGGTTCATGCAGATCACTCACTCTAGGACAAATAAACAAAGTATCAGCTTTAGCATCCTTGTGACAAGGTAAACCATTCCCAGCCACTGGGATGCAGGGGTCATTCCATGTTTTAACATCAGAGTTGATACAGATTTTGATCCTAGCTCCCATCCTGACAACCTCCCTACATCTGAATATATCATTTGCTATCCAAGACAGGTTGGTGGAGGGTTTTTTCATTTCCAGGAAATTCTTCTGTTTAACATACTTGTCCTTGAAGATATTGATCCACAGCTTCTTTTCCTCAGTTGTTATTTTCCAGGAGAGTTTTGACACTAGAGCTATGTTGAGATCTTGCATTCTTTTGAAACCCAGACCTCCAGCCTCTTTTGGGAGACAAATTGCATCCCAGCATTTAAGTGGAAGAATGTTGTGATCCTCATTCTCTCCCCCACCAGAATCTCAAAATCAGGCTATCCATTTTTTTGGAGATCTTCACAGGCAACAAGAAATTTGCCATTTGGTAAGTGGGCATAGCTTGAGCCACTGCATGCATTAACCATCGCAGATCTGCCAGCTTGTGAAAGTATGCCTCTTTTCCATCCACCAAGTTTGTTCCTCAGGTTACTAGTCAAATCATCAAAGGCTTCCTTCCTCCTTCTTGGTTTGCAGAAATGGATCCCAAGGTGCAGATTTTTATGATTGCACTCTTTAACTGAGTTAGAGCTGAAATGAATGTAGGATTTATTCTTGTTCATATTTTGGCTACCCCACTGCTCAAATGTCTCCAGAGACTTTTTAATGGCCTGCACTTCATTCTTCTCAACTCTACAGAACACAGTTAGGTCATATTTTGGTTTGTTGATTTTGTTCCTTTGGGTTTATTTCATTTTCTTTCTTGAGATTACATAAGGTGATTGGTGTATTGGTTGGCTGATTCTTCCAACTCCAGTGTCTTATTTAGATTGTTATTTTATTTGTGTAGTCCAGGTCTTTATACGATGAATATAATGTTGTTCCCAATTTTCTAAATTATAATATTGAATATATTATATAATTATAACCTCAAGTTTTAGTACAAAAACAAGTATACAGTACCAAAATTTACGTAGTTAAGCCTCGTATAAATAAGAATCTTTGTTATTGCCTTCGTCTCTACATTGTTGACATTTGAATCTGATCTGATGGGTACAAGTGAAGACTATAGATTTTGATCACACAAAAAAAAAAAAAAGATAAAAAAAAAAAAAAAGTGAAGAATATGGTTTTTGGCTACCCCTAAAGTGAAGTAGAGATATTTGATTAAGAGATACAAGTAATGCAACAAAGTTTGGCACACTTTTGTTATATTTTTTAACTACTTTACGGTTATGGGAATCAGTCATTAGGCTAGATATTGCTTGTGCTGCAACTTCTCTTGCATTACTAGCTTTAGCTTCCAGCATTCTTACAAGAAACGGGATACATCCAGAATCGCCGACCATACTTTTTATTTTTGTTGAGATGCAAATTCGACAGATTGCTGAAGCCGCTGCCTGTTGTGCGCCAATTCATCCAGATTTCAGGACGTGAACTAGTCTTGGAAGAATACCAAATTTCTCAATGCCCCGACTGCCGATTCTTTAGGGAGTGGACTGTCTATATAAGCCAGTATGCTCCTTATTCCACCTTCTGAAATTACCGATTTTCGAATGTTCTCGTTACCCAAAGTGAGATTTTGCAAGCACTCCGCAGCATATTCTTTAGACCCTGACAAAATTCCGTAATCCAAAAGATCAATCATCAAGCTCACGATCCCTTCTTCCACAAGTGATTCCCGTGCCTCCGGCAGAGTAGATATGTTTCTCAAGGTACAAGCAGCCGAAGCTTGTGAAATGGAATCACCACTTCGACATATTTCAATTAACGGTCTCGCCCCACCATGGCCAATTATCAAATTAGCCGTTTCTGATGCCATTGATAGCCGTTGGAGAGCAATTATAGCCTTCTCTTTCCCAACTAAACTACCAGATTCCAAAAGCCTTACAAGGGGAGGAAGCACAGTTTCCGACACAAACCAATCATCGCAATTTCCAGATTCCACAAGCGAGCAAATGATGGCGTCTTATTCTGTTATACGAAATTTGAAGTGATCGTCGTTATATTAATGGGGCTATTCACGAGAACTCTCAAATGCACTAGCAGTAATCATCTTTGAGTTTTGTCGTGAAAATAAAATTATTTTATGATGAAGTATTTAGAGGTTTTGAAATCGTCTCACAAACTATAGCTCTAATTTTGGAACTGTTTTCAGATTTTGATACATGGGAAAAAATGTAATATTTGAACTAAGAAATGCGAGATAGAAAAAATAATATGAAATTGGGCAACATGGAATGAATTTTTAGCATCTTCTTTTAATTCTTAAGAAGTTGACGCAAGTGATGTGATGACTGTGTTTGTACTTTGTAATGTTTGCTAATTAAAACAAGTTATTACACAATGGTTGCGTTGCGAGTGCGTGCTGCTGTCTTTTGAGTTTTGAGCAATACAATTGTTTAAGATCTTTTATCTTAAGACTAATCGCTTCCCTTATGTATAAACTCATAGCAATAGTTTACTATACTTATTTCAGATTTTAGATTACGTTTTACATTCATATCAATTAATCGGTTACTTTTAACACTTAATTTGCATTAATCTAAACTGATTTCAGTCAATTAACATATATTCTTACACACAAAAATACAAAATGAAAATTATAAAAGAGCCAACAAACACATTTCAATCAGTAAGACTTTCCTTTTGATGGGTAGGACACAATTATTTTTCTAATATTGTTATGCCAGTTTTTGGCTTTTATTTTCTATTCAAATTTCCTTGCATCTTACATTTTGAAAAAAATAATCTTAAATTATTCATATCCTATCATCGCAGCACATATTTTTATGATTTGGTCTACAAACTATTGTCATGTTTTAAGCCAAAGACACTACACAGTCAAAGTTGACCATGCTAGTCCTAGGCCCCACTAACCAACATTATCGAGTTATTAGGTTTATACGGTCCGAGCCAATACAACTCAAATTATACTTCAATTGTAAACAAAATCGTGTCTCATTAAATAGTTGTGAAGTCATGGTTGTTAATTCCGAGAAAACCCACCCACGGGATTAAGCAATTAATGTCCATTAGATTTTGGAACATTTATAACCAAAAAAAGGTGGCGACTTTAGGCAATTTCACACTAGTTCATAGTTAGTAAGATTTAACGAAATAAAAGAGACTGGTTTTAAGACAACCCACAAATAAACCTCTGATCGCTTCAAATCATTTGATATCTCAACTGCAACACTGCGAAGACACAGAAAAAAAAAATAACTGTAAGGAATTCCGCTAATTTTTTAATGCATGTGGGATTTTGTCTTTGGAATGTTAGCGGGTGGATCTAGAGGGATCTGTACTCTTAATATTTTATTTATTGTCGGAATCTTTTCGATGAATTCTTGGGCTTGAATTTTAATTCTAGAAAATCCTGATTCATGCATTGGTTGTGTTTTTTCCTTGAACCCTTTATCCTTCTATTCTTGAATTTCAAGATGATTGACTTGTTTTGTGGTTGAAATTCATACCTGTCATGAAATGTTTCTAAATTTTATTTCTCACTTGAAGTTTGACGCAAGAATGAAATTCAAAGGAATTGACGAGGACCTCTTTTTCCAGATTAGAGTCCTTAAAAGAAGTCTATGGGATCTTATGGGCGTATGTCCCTATTTTAATTCCTATCAATTATTATTTTCTGATTTTTTTAATCTTCGAGGGTTTTAAATTGAGCATCTTGTTTGTGACTTTTCTCTGGTCTTCCAACCTTGACTTATACTTTCAAATTGGTGTAATGTTGTTTATCATTTTTAGATATGGACTTTATATGGAAATGATTCTTGTTGTTCTGGAGTTTACTTGAAAAAAAATTTATTTTATCAAATGAATTTGGGTGACAAAATTGATTTTAAGGGGTAAAAGTTATGAGAACCCCCAATCTCTTGCCCATGTACAAATTCGTCCCATAACTTTCTGAAAGTTACAACATACCCCTGACGTCTCGAAAAAAGTGTGAACTGCCCTTGGAGTCGTTAATCAATTATTCGATTTGGACACATTCTTACATTGTTTCCCATAAATTTGATCTCACGGGGAAGTTTGCACATTTTGAATAGGTTGGGGAGTATGTTGTGACTTCATAACACGGGCAATAGGTTGGGGTTTGATATTTTTACCAACTTTATAGGGAAGTTTACAAGTATTTTACATAATGCTTCTAAAAAGCTATATGTACCATTTGGAAAAATATCAATCTACTTTGTTAGTCACTTGATGAGTGTCCCTCCTATCTCTCTCTCTCTGTCTCGATCAGTGTCCCTCCTTCATATATGTGGATTTGAAGATGCAAAAATATAAAGTTATGCTCCATACCAAAAGCTTTTTCTAGTCAGACATGTGTTCTACGTTTGGTTCTCCAAAAGTTTACCATGCAGTTTATCTGGTACCTTTAATGGTGGTGTATGTGTTCTACCAACGGCCTTCGCAAAAGAATGTGGAATTCTTTGGCCTATTCTTGTCAACAATGTGGAATGGGTTCTTCTGTATCTGTAACTCTTTTATGTATGAGAATTTGATCCCAAAATTCTTGTATGTCTAAGGAATCATTTGGTCTAATTGTCTAGGTTTTTTCAACAAGGTTCCTTAATAACTTTATTTACTATATAATTCTGAAAATAACTGATTGATTGACACTTGGGCATACATATACAATGCTATATCTTTAATATTTTCTCATGTTCTGTCTTTCTCTTTGCAAGCATTATAATGTCTGAATATATAACATATTCACGCGGTAGTGTAAAGTGTAGTAAATACACTGGTTTGAGAAAATGGGAGGACATGGATGTCAACATAATGGTCAAGGTTTTCGAGAACCTTAGTGTCCCTGATCTTACAGTTGTTGCTTGTGTTTGTCGCAATTGGAGATTGGCTGCACGTGAACCCTCGTTCTGGACTACGCTTGATCTATCGATGTTAAAGTCTAACTTCATCAAAACGCAGCTAGATCCATATGTGTATGTTGCTGAACAATCTGACAAAACATTGACGCGTATTTTGAAGACCGCTCTGAATCTCAACTGTGGAAACACATCAACCCTGATTTTTCATTATGATCTATATGTGACTGATCCCCAATTGACATACACAGCTGAAAGGTAAATCAAAAAAGTAGTACTGCACTATTCTTGTGGAGATAACAACATTTACTTCCTTAGAGTTTTTTCTGATTGCAAAAGTCCTACCCTCACTTATGGTTTGAATAATTACAGATACACCTTGTGAAATGTAAAAGAACATCACAAAAAAAGTCTCATGATACCCCCCTTAAGTATATGAAAAATGTGGCTCTTACTTCTTCATAGGGTAAAGGGCATCAAACTCCCTAACATATTGCTACTGTGCGACTTGCCCCTAAGCTTAGAAAAGTTACGCCCCCTCCCTCCCCCACAAACTTTTAAAAAAGGTGAGCATTGCCCCCTAACTCATTCATAAGCTGTTGGAATATTTTAATAATAACAATATTTTGAGAATAATTTACAAGACATTATTGGTTTGACTAGTGGGGGTTAATGTGGTGGTGGTTACATGCATTGGTGTATTGAGATTAATTGAAATGAGACCCCTAACCTACACATTTATCACCCTTTTTATTGTGTGAACTAAAACACCCTCATTACAATCATATTCATATTGTATAACAATATACATATTTATATTATATATAAAGTCTCTAACTATTTTGGAGTTACAAGAATAATGAGCTTAACACTATAAATATTAGTCTTGCAAAACATTTTCAAAAATGAGAAAAATAGAAGAATATACAACTCTCCCTTCAACAAGTGCTCTTTCTCTTATTATATGTATAACAACAAGTGCTCAACAAGTGCTCAAATTCTTATTATATATATACAACTCTACAGAGCAAAATCCTTAATTACAGAGCAATTTTTTATTGTTTACTATAATACCACTCTCTATTATAGCTATTCATTCACTTTCCTTTAACTAACGGCCAATCATAGCAGAATCTTTGGAAACATAATCTAAACATTCATCTTTCTAATTTAAGAACCGGAAAGATTATCTTTTTCAATGTAACCTTTGTTAATAATTCATGTAAATAAGTGACATAATAAAAATATAATTAAGTATTCAAATTCAATTATGTATTAAGAATTTGTATATCACATTTTAACAACAAGACAAAGTTTAATAATATAATTTTAAAATGACTAGATTTACTCGTGAACTACTCAAAAAATGGTAATTTTTTTAATTCATATTTATCACAAATTATTCACCATCTTACCCTTCAGAAAAAAATTACTTCAACAGTACTTGTGATAAAAATAAGAAAAGAACATATTAAATCTAAGTAAACCAATTATTCTAATTAACCCTTCAGACTATGCAATTTGTAATGCACATTCAAATTTTGAAAGATTAAAGAACCCATAACTAACTAATACGTTAAGCAAAAAACTGTAAATTTATAAAATAAAATAAAAATGATTAATACAAGAAAGCAGTTAGCACAGGTCATGAGTTATTATAGTACATAGTAAATTCAATTCATCTACTTTCTGACAAATTTAATTTTGCAGGAAAAGTTTGCTGTATTATTATTATTATTATTATTATTATTATTATTATTATTATTATTATTATTATTATTATTATTATTATTATTCAGTCATAATACCAATGGAGACCAAAATTTTGAAGTAATATATAAATATTAGAGTACTTATTAACTAGATTTGTATTAACTTATTTACAGTAGTAACTAAATATTGTAAAGAAAGATAATCTTTCCATTTCATACGTTGGAAAGATTATTGCTTTGATTATGTACTTCAAAGATTTTGCTAATGATTGACAGTTATTAAAAGGAAAGTAAATGAATAACTAATATGGAGGGGTTATAATAGTAAACAACATCAAATTGCTCTACATTTAGGGATTTTGCTCTGTATATATTATCTACCATGTATTAGAGTAATTAGATAATTTTTGGCCCACGCTTTCGCATATAAACACAACACCCTTCACTATTACATAATGAATCTGATAAAATCACGAATTTATCTATATGCGTATGTATTATATATATATATATATATATATATATATATATATATATATATATATATATATATATATATGTGTGTGTGTGTGTGTGTGTGTGTGTAATGCAATATTTAGTCAAAATAAGAGATAGCGACAATTTAAAAATGGCATATATATAGTAGTACATATAGATTATAGCAGCTAGTATTTTATTGAAGTATTGTGAAAAAGCAGCAAAGAAGAATAAAATATAACTTTTAGTGCATATATGGCACGGATACAAATAGGTCAATGCAAATATGATAGGGTATGAACATGTATGACATAGTTTTTTTTTTATAATGATATAAATACGGTATAACAATGATACGAAAATCTACAATAAAATTCATGTGCATACAATAATTAAGGTGGGTTTTCGCTTTCTTCAACATAAGAACGGTGGTCTTTTGCATGTTTGTCTCTCAAATATGGGCTTTTAAAACATAAGATATTGCATAAGAAGTTTTTTTTTTTTTTTTGGGGGGGAGGGGGGGTTTTATTTTCTATTCAAATTTCCTTGCATCTTACATTTTGAAAAAAAATAATCTTCAATTATTAATATCCTATCATCGCAGCACATATTTTTATAATTTGGTCTACAAACTATTGTCATGTTTTAGGCCAAACACCCTACCCAGCCAAAGTTGACCATGCTAGTCCTAGGCCCCACTAACCAGCATTTTCGAGTTATTAGGTTTATGCGGTCGGAGCCAATACAACTCAAATTATACTTAAATTTTAAACAAAATCGTGTCTCATTAAATAGTTGTGAAGTCATGGTTGTTTATTCTGAGAAAACCCAAGCAGGGAATCAAGCAATTAATGTTCGTAAAATTTTAGGATATTAATAACCAAAAAATGGTGGCGACTTTAGGCAATTTCACACTAGTTAATAGTAGTAATATTTAAGGAAATAAAAGAGATTAGTTTTAGACAGCCCACAAATAAACCTCTGAGCGCCTCAAATCATCTGATAGCTCAACAACAACACTGTGAAGACAGAAAAAAAAAATCACTGTAAGTAATTCCTCTAATTTTTTATTGCATGTAGGATTTTATCTTTGGAATGTTAGCGGGTGGATCAAGAGGCATCTTTGCCCTAAATATTTTATTTATTGTTGGAATCTTTGCGATGAATTCGTGTGCTTGGATTTTATTTCTAGAAAATTCTGCTTCATGCATTGATTGTGTTTTTTTAAAACCCTTTATCCTTCACTTCTTGAATTTCAAGATCATTCACTTGTTTTGTGGTTAAAAATCATATATGTCATTAAATGTTTATAAATTTATTTCTTTATTGAAGTTTGACGTACGCAATACTGATACTCAAAGGAATTGACGGTGCCCACTTTTTCTAGATTAGATTCCTTAAAAGAAGTCTATGGGGTCTTATGGGCGTTTATCCCTATTTTGACTCCTATGAATTATTATTCGCTGATTTTTTAATCTCCGGGAATTTTAAATGGAGCATCTTGTTTGTAAATTTTCTCTTGTCGTGTAACCTTGAGTTATAACTTCAAATTGGTGTTATGTTGTTTATCATTTTTAGAGATGGAATTTATTTGGAAATGATTCTTGTTGTTCTGAAGTTTACTTGAAAAAAAAAATTATTTTATCAAATGAATTTGGGTGACAAAATATTGATTTTAAGGGGTTAAAAGTATGAGAATCCCCAATCTCTTGCCCATGTACAACTCGTCCCGTAACATTTAGAAAGTTACAACATGCCCCCTGACCTCTCAAAAAGAGTATGAACTGTCCCTGGAGTCGTTAATCAACTATTCGATTTGGACACATTCTTACATTGTTTCCCATAAATTTGGTCTCACGGGGAAGTTTGCACATTTTGAATAGGTTAGAGAGTAAGTTGTGACTTCATAACGCGGGCAATAGGTTGGAGTTTGATATTTTTGCCCACTTTATAGTGAAGTTTACAAGTATTTTACAAAATGCTTCTAAAAAGCTATATGTACCATTTGAAAAAATATCAATCAACTTTGTTAATCACTTGATGAGTGTCCCTCCTCTCTCTCTTTCGGGATGAGTGTCCCTCCTTCATATATGTGGATTTGAAGATGCACAAATATAAAGTTGTGCTTACATACCAAAAGCTTTTTCTGGTCACACATGTGTTCTATGGTTGGTTCTCCAAAACTTTACCATGCAGTTTAATAGGTACCTTTAATGGTGGTGTCTGTGTTCTACCAACGGCCTTCGCAAAAGATAGGAAAATTATAAAATAGCATTTTGAAATTCATAGGCCTGTTCTTGTCAACAATTAATGTGGGATGGGATCTTCTGTATTTGTTGATAGATCTTTAAGTCTAATACTTTACGTTATAAGCAGTAGTTGCAGTACCTAGTCTAGACAGATAAGTAAGACAGGCAAGTAAGACAGTAAAGTAAGACAACAGATTTTAACGTGGTTTGGACTATGTCCTACATCCACGAGGCTTTCGCCTGAATCAAACTTCTTTCAACGGACAAAAGTTATTACACCAATTGGTTTTACTCTAACACCGAATCCCTCTAATGTTGATACCATCGGAACCTTTTTCGCGTCTACTCCGTTTGACCCGTAAGACCAAGACTCCCGTAATGATCTTCTTATGAGAATGCTTCCAAGCGAACTGCAAGTACGTATAGATCCCTCTAACTGGCGCAATCCTTTCCCATTGAACTCCCTTCAACTCTTGTCGGCTTCTCACGTTCTTGATGTAACTCAAGAGGGCGAAAACTAAGAAATCAAAATAAAAGAGAACACCTAAAGATGTATATTTTGTTACACGAGTGTTCTACATTGATTTCTAGGATTTCTACTATTTATAGGATAGCTCTCCTGAAATATATCCTTGAATCTCGGCTAGTCTCCATATCCAGTCGAGACAGGATATTTCCAAATATATCCGAATCTTTCCGTGATAAGGCGATCCTTCCTCTTGCAACGTCTCTGTTTCCGTTTGATAAGATCTTCATGATCTTCGTATATTCTGCACATCAAAGACAAAGAAGAACTCCACAAGGAATAGATTACTAAAGGATATAGGAAAGAGTTTGATAAAGTTTAACTTTTCATAAGATAAGATACTATAAGATCAAGTTAAATCTTTCCAAACTCACCTAAATATTCACGCGTCTAATAACAGGATAAATACCATAAAACCGTGTGAATAAATAAGTAAATAAATCAAAGTAAATAAAACCGAATTTTCCTGTAAAATAATTTTGCAAACAAGGAAATAAAATCTAGTTGGACCTGGCAGTCCTGACTGTTCAACCGAGTTTGAAACCTGTCGGACTTTGCGGTCCTAACAATCTCCCCCAATTGACTTGTTTGGCAAAAACACTTTTAAATCCCAAGGAAAATGTAGACATGCTGAAATAAAACAAGTTAGTAAGAGATATGCACATAAATCAACTAACGAGTCTCGACAGCAATAAAAATGTGTTGCAACAGCGGTGCAACACTCCGCAAAACAACTTAATAAAATAAGCAGTTAAAACATTGTTCTTAAGCGGAATAAAAACAAAACAAAATAAAATAAATAACAAGATAAAACAGCAGCAGCCAGTAGAAATCTCCCCCATTCTTCAAGACTCCCCCATTCTACATATTCTGTTTACTCCCCCATTTTGCCAGAACTAGTCAAGGCTTTGCCGCTAATTGGGCAAGGGACTCGTTCATGGACTCCAACAGTGAAATGACCTGGGCAAGTTGCGACTGAAGGTTGTCGAGACTGCCCTGGGGAACAGACGGTCCAGCTTCGTTATCCCTGGCAGTTAGGACAGGACACCGGATCGGAGAACCAAGTAGAGCTTGAACAAGGTGACTCGGGGCATGATAAGGCCTAGGGCGGCTCGTCATCTTGTCCTTAGAAACCCGGATATCCATTTGAGATGTGAGCAAGCGATAGACCAATGATGGATAGCCTAAGGTCATCTTTACCTTGTGGTCGAATGCTTCAAGTGTTAAACACTCAAAGACCAGTTTCCCAAGATTAATGGGAGCATTCGAACCAATACGGAATAAGACAGAAGCGGTTAACGGACTAACAGTAGAAGTATGGGACATAGGGTACCAATTTCTTACCATTATGCCGTAGATCAGACCATACCATGGAAGAAGGGAACCTCGCTGTAGATTGCCATTCTTTGGCCACTTCATGGGTTGGCCGGTTATGGTTGACGCGACTGCATCCATGTCTGCTTCCAGTTCCAACTCGGAGTCGCGACCGGTTTGTACGTCAGGAGAACCCAACTGCATGTTCAGAATTTGCGGACTGATCTTGAAGATGAACTTCCGGACAAATGCTGAATGTTCCTTGGCTGAGCCCGGAACGCCTAGTTGAGTATCCAGATTGGCGTAAAACTCATGCACAATCTGGGTTACAAACGGTTGTACCCTGCGAGTGGATTCAAGAAACCCTCTCCCTTCCAAAAACTCAATAATACCCGTACCCTCATAAGAATCATCATGAAGTTGAACTTCACGAACAGGAATACGGCTAGTTAGACGAGAATACCTGAGTTTGGCTTGAGATGTGTAGAACCTGTCAGAAAATGCCTTTTTCACCCTGAAAGGCTCATCGGACGGTGGAACACGGGGAGGGACTGCAAAATCTCCTTCAGCTTCTTCTTCAGCCTGGTCGTGACTGCCTTCCTCAGAGGCCGACTGGTCGCCTGACTGGTTGTCCTGATCAGACAAGGACTGAGCTGAGCGTTTCTGCTGTTTGCGGACAGGGCTGGAATCTGAGTCAGAGACCTCGATTGGAGCAGAGTCCGAGGCAGCAGGAGCGGATCGGGGACGTTTGGATACAGGAACTTTCTTGCGTGTCCCGACTCGGCTCGCGACACCCTATGCAACAGGTTTTAACTTTTGGCGAGCAGATGGAGTGCGCTTAGGAGGTTGAGCCTTCTGCTTCCCTTTAGCTGCGGCGGTGTGGCGGCGAGAGGATGCAGGAACAGGTGCAGATGACGGCGAAGCGTCGTCCGGCATGGGAACAGAGTGCGAGTCGTCCAAAGGAGGAGAGAACTCGCGTGCCTGAGGAGAAGTGGCACGGGTGGTGACGCTGTTGCCGGTGGTGGTGGTGTGGTGTCTTGCGGTGGTGCCGTGGAAGATGGCGGTGGAACAAAGTCCGCCGGAATTCGGATTTTGAGCGGCTTTGGCTGCAAGACTTGGGACAACTCGTTGCCCGTGGTGGATGCACTGTCAAGGTCGACTGGTGGGGTCGACTGAGACGATTCACCTGATGACTTAGTTTTCACCATGTTAAATATTTTCTTGATAAATGTTGGTGAGAAAGAAGACATAAACACAAATCCACACACCAAAAAAAAATATGAACACACGAGAGAGAGAGAGATAGTAGGATGGCGTGAGATATGATACAAAGGAAAGATATATAAATAGATGTAATCAAATCAATGTCATATTTTCTATAATCATTATCCACAACTTTCCATAAGTGATAGGACTCTTACCAAGACTCATCTAGGAAAGATTCCAACAAGATACGCAACTCAATCTCTACGAAATTAAAACGCGGCAAAACATAGGCGGGAAACAAATTCATGCCGAAAATAAACATATCGCGTTTTAAAGACAAAATAGAATAAAAAGCACCTGTTTAATAAAAATTAAAACAAATTTAAACACAAGTTAAAAGAAACAAACAGAAAGTAACTCAGCAAATTACTCACATAACTTACCGAGGACCGATTCAACTGGTGTAAGTGGATGTCGAGACACCCTGTCATGACAGACTATAAGACTGAGTATAAAACAGGTCGAGACTGAAGCATACTCATGAACCAGATGAATACATTAAAATGTGTGTGTGTGAAATCTCATATGATAAACAGATGAAAGGGAAGAGAATTTGAAAGGGGCAAAAATCGTTTTGCAAGATATCTCTTTTCAAACAATACAATTGCACCTTGTACACACACTTTGAGCCTTTTGCATAGAGGTAGCTTTCGCACATAACTTTATATAGAATATGGTAGCTCTTTTCAATTTTGTGATGACCGTGAAATATGAATTGAATGCTTTCACTCATATTCATTGAGTTTAGGCAGCTTTTTCCTCCATATATTTTTTCTTTTGAAGCACTTTTTCTTTTGGCTCATGCTCTCTTTGTTCTTTTCTTTTCACAACTCTTTTGATCACTCATACTTTTCTTTTCAGCTCAATTCTTCTATTTTTAAAGTGATGAGGTAGCAAAAGTGGACAATGTCCATGTCAAAGAGATTATAAAAACAAAATAAAAACAAAAGTTGCCCGTTGCAAAATCCTTCGATTTCACTGATTTAACTGAGGGAATGATGTGCACTGTGTATCAATGCAGTTCTAAGTACGCTTCAGAACCGGCTATCCAACAGGTCTGCAAGTAAGTCATGACAGTTAGTCCAACAAATAAAAACATCTCAGTTAAATCGGGCACGCGACCAGCGCTTAGTGGAGACAAATGCTGAGAGACTTTCTGAGGGTCTCAAAGCTTTGTGAAACAATTTTCTTTATAAGAATAACAGCAGTTTGTCTTCCAGTCGCGACATGCTTAATGACAGCACATTCATTATCACCTAAATCACATATGAGATGGTGCCATATATCCGTGTGCTGTGTGCATATGTGCTTAACATGATTATGAGCAATGATAATAGCACAATTGTGGTTACTAAAGACCAACACATCACTTTGCACAAAAGCAAAATTCTTAAGCATGTGATCAACCCAACCAATATCAAATAATATGACACGATTATGCATAGTTAGGTAGAGATGACTTCCTGTTCCAAAAGTGGAGAAACTGAGGTCTATGAAGTTGCCTCTTGTTTCATTGACAACCCATGTAGGAGTTGCGACAAGAATCATCGACTGTTCTGCAGTTTCAAGATCAAGGTCCTTGATAGTATATTGAACGCACTTGGATTGATCTATGACCAATCTGTTGGCTCCTTGACTGACCTGCGAACCATAAAAACAAATTAGTTCACTAACAAACGGAGAGATAGATCTGTTTGAGACAGAGTTTGTGAACTGTTCTATAGGGAGTCGTGACTGCGTTAGAGTATAGCAATTTTTAGCAGTCCGATTTCCTGAAAAAATACAAAACCTTTGGTTATCAAATACATGACATTCATTTTGTGTAAACGTGACAACCAACTTTTGATCGCATAGCTGGCTTATGCTAATCAAATTCTGCTCAAGTCCAACAACATGAAACACATCGCTAAGCTTCGGAAACCCGTTGATGTTGAGTGTTCCTCTTGCAACAATTTGACCCTTTTTACCATTTCCAAACTGAACTGTTCCACTTGGACCAGTAACGTAGTTAGTCAAAAAGTCTTTGTTCCCTGTCATGTGATGCGAGCATGCACTGTCAAGATACCAACAATTAGGTGAGGCGTTTTCAATAGAAGAATGTGCATAATAAACATTATGATGATTAGAACGTTTCACCCTTATGTGATTTGTTGACTTCGCTTCTTCATTAGAGTCATTTATCACTGTTTCTCTTTGAGTCCTTCGAGCGGTTGCAACTCGACGATGAACTTGTTTTGGTGCTTTGTCCTTATATGTGTTCTCCTTAAGTCTGGGACAGTTTGGACGAATATGTCCTTCAACACCACAGTGATAACAGACGGGGCTAGACTTGCGAGCTGGTCGGGACCTGCAAACTGAACTTGTCTTGTGAACTGGACTACACCTGCGATTAAAAACATGAGAAACAATAGATGAGTAAGCATAGGCAACATTATGATAATCTGAATTAGAACGTTTCACCCATGTTTGTTTTGCTGGTTTCTCTTTTGGAACAGCTGCCTTTTTCACTGGTTTGTCTTTAGTCTTCTTGGCTGTTGTGACTCGTTGTTGAGATATCCTTGGAGGATAGTCAGTGAATGGCGTTTCCCGGAATTGAAAGCAGTATGGGCGGATATGTCCTTTAACACCACAGTGGTGACAGACGGGAATGAACCTGTCATAAGAATTACCAGAATGTGAGATATCAAATTTTGAGTTCTTTCTAGAATTCTTACCTGCTTTCTTCCTTGGTTGTGAAACATCTTTTGCAGAAATATGATTAAATTGAGAATCATTTGTTGCAAACCCAAGTCCTACACGATCTCTCGTTGGTTTTTGGTTTTTCAACACATGGTCCAACTTTTCTGTTCCAGAACTGAGAAGTTTCACATTCTTTCTGACAGTAACAAGTTCTGTTTGCACGTCTTGGTGCATCTGCTCAAACATGTTGGCTGTCTCTTTGGCTCCTTCCACAGCAGTTTTGAGGGCTTTGATTTCTCGCTTGAGGTCAGAATTTTGATTTTGTAATTCAAGAACTTTCTGCTCAAGTGTTGCATTTGATTGAGGTCTGCTGTGACTCATGGACTTGATTTTTTCTTCCAACTCGGCAATTCTTATAGTTCCTGCTTTCCATTTGTCGGCCAAGATAAGAAAATTTTCGCCAAGAGATGAGTAAGCATAGGCAACATTATGATAATCTGAATTAGAACGTTTCACCCATGTTTGTTTTGCTGGTTTCTCTTTTGGAACAGCTGCCTTTTTCACTGGTTTGTCTTTAGTCTTCTTGGCTGTTGTGACTCGTTGTTGAGATATCCTTGGAGGATAGTCAGTGAATGGCGTTTCCCGGAATTGAAAGCAGTATGGGCGGATATGTCCTTTAACACCACAGTGGTGACAGACGGGAATGAACCTGTCATAAGAATTACCAGAATGTGAGATATCAAATTTTGAGTTCTTTCTAGAATTCTTACCTGCTTTCTTCCTTGGTTGTGAAACATCTTTTGCAGAAATATGATTAAATTGAGAATCATTTGTTGCAAACCCAAGTCCTACACGATCTCTCGTTGGTTTTTGGTTTTTCAACACATGGTCCAACTTTTCTGTTCCAGAACTGAGAAGTTTCACATTCTTTCTGACAGTAACAAGTTCTGTTTGCACGTCTTGGTGCATCTGCTCAAACATGTTGGCTGTCTCTTTGGCTCCTTCCACAGCAGTTTTGAGGGCTTTGATTTCTCGCTTGAGGTCAGAATTTTAATTTTGTAATTCAAGAACTTTCTGCTCAAGTGTTGCATTTGATTGAGGTCTGCTGTGACTCATGGACTTGATTTTTTCTTCCAACTCGGCAATTCTTATAGTTCCTGCTTTCCATTTGTCGGCCAAGATAAGAAAATTTTCGCCAAGAGCTTCTGGATCAATTTCCTCATCATCAGAGTCAGGTTCATCATCGGTCGTCCTTGTCTGTCGAGACAGGTAGGGAGTCAGGACTGATGACAGAGGACAGTGCTATGTTTGCTCTTTCTTCTGGTTCATCCTCACTTTCATTTGATTCCTCATCGCTCCAGGTGGATATTATTACTTTGTTTTTATTCTTTGGGAGAAGATTTTCACAATCAGCTTGAATATGACCAAAGCCTTGACATTCCCTGCATTGAACACCTATTCCTCTTCTTTTACCACTAAGATCATTAGCAGCGGAAGTTTTTAATGTATCATCAGAGTATGAAGGAAGAGTGTTCGTACCTTTGATTTCAGCTTTGAGAGAAACACCTTTATGAGTGACTCCATTCAAATTCTTTTTCAACTCAAATGTTGAAAGTGCACCCATGAGTTCTTCAAGTGACAAGTTCTCCACGTCTCTTGCTTCTTCAATCGCCTCAATTTTCATATCAAATCTTGAGGGCAAAGTGCGAAGAGTTTTCTGAACAAGTTTAGACTCACTGTACTCGTCACCAAGGAGGAAGGCCTCATTTGCAATATCTCTAAGTTTGGAATTGTATTGAGCGATTGTCTCATGTTCCTCCATTCTGAGCTCCTCAAACCGTGTGCCAAGGATTTGTCTTTTCGATCTTTTCACGGATGGAGTTCCTTCATGGGCAACGCAAAGAGCATTCCATGCATCCTTAGCCGACTCACACTTTGAAATCAGTTTGAACTGGTTGAGGTCGACTCCATTAAGTATTGCATTGATTGCAATGGAGTTGTAACTCGCGTCTAGATCTTCTGCGTCAGACCAGTCGAGCTCGAGCTTTGGCTTTCCATCTTCATCTTTTGGTGGAGTCCATCCTTTGAGAATGCTTTTCCACGCTTTCTGATTTTCCCGTTTGATGAAAGCTTTCATGCGAACTTTCCAGTATGAGTAGTTGAACTCATTCAAAAGTGGTGGCTTTGATGATGATGATCCTTCAACGTTTTGTGCCATCAAATCTGCAAGATCTAAATAAAACCAGAATCTTACCAATGTAAGTAGGTGATAGGCTCTTGATGCCAATTGATAGATCTTTAAGTCTAATACTTTACGTTATAAGCAGTAGTTGCGGTACCTAGTCTAGACAGATAAGTAAGACAGGTAAGTAAGACAGTAAAGTAAGACAGCATATTTTAACGTGGTTCGGACTATGTCCTACATCCATGAGGCTTTCGCCTGAATCAAACTTCTTTCAACGGACAAAAGTTATTACACCAACTGGTTTTACTCTAACACCGAATCCCTCTAATGTTGATACCACCGGAACCTTTTTTGCGTCTACTCCGTTTGACCCGTAAGACCAAGACTCCCGTAATGATCTTCTTATGAGAATGCTTCCAAGCGAACTGCACGTACGTATAGATCCCTCTAACTGGCGCAATCCTTTCCCGTTGAACTCCCTTCAACTCTTGTCGGCTTCTCACGTTCTTGATGTAACTCAAGAGGGCGAAAACTAAGAAATCAAAATAAAAGAGAACACTTAAAGATGTATATTTTGTTACACGAGTGTTCTACATTGATTCCTAGGATTTCTACTATTTATAGGATAGCTCTCCTGAAAGATATCCTTGAATCTCGGCTAGTCTCCATATCCAGTCGAGACAGGATCTTTTCAAATATATCCGAATCTTTCCGTGATAAGGCGATCCTTCCTCTTGCAACGTCTCTGTTTCCGTTTGATAAGATCTTCATGATCTTCGTATATTCTGCACATCAAAGACAAAGAAGAACTCCACAAGGAATAGATTACTAAAGGATATAGGAAAGAGTTTGATAAAGATTAACTTTCCATAAGATAAGATACTATAAGATCAAGTTAAATCTTTCCAAACTCACCTAAATATTCACGCGTCTAATAACAGGATAAATACCATAAAACCGTGTGAATAAATAAGTAAATAAATCAAAGTAAATAAAACCGAATTTTCCTTTAAAATAATTTTGCAAACAAGGAAATAAAATCTAGTTGGACCTGGCAGTCCTGACTGTTCAACCGAGTTTGAAACCTGTCGGACTTTGCGGTCCTAACATTTGTAACTCTTTTATGTATGAGAATTTGATCCCAAAATTCTTGTATGTCTAAGGAACCATTTGGTCTAATTGTCTAGGTTTGTTCAACAAGCTTCCTTAATAACTTTATTTACTATATGATTCTGAAAATAACTGATTGATTGCTACTTGGGCATACATATACAATGCTATATCTTTAATATTTCTCTTGTTTTGTCTTTCTCTTTGCAGGCATTATAATGTCTGAATATATAACATATTCACGCGGCAGTGTAAAGCGTAGTAAATACTCTGGTTTGAGAAAATGGGAGGACATGGATGTCAACATAATGGTCAAGATTTTCAAGAACCTTAGTGTCCCTGATCTTACAGTTGTTGCTCATGTTTGTCGGAATTGGAGATTGGCTGCACGTGAACCCTCGTTCTGGACAACGGTTGATCTATCGATGTTAAAGTCTAACTTCATCAAAACGCAGCTAGATCCATATGTGTACGTTGCTGAACAATCTGACAAAACATTGACGCGTATTTTGAAGACCGCTCTGAATCTCCACAGTGGAAACACATCAACCCTGATTTTTCATTATGATCTATATGTGACTAATGTCCAATTGACTTACACAGCTGAAAGGTAAATCAAAAAAGTAGTACTGCATTATTCTTGTGGAGATAATAACATTTACTTCCTTAGAGTTTTGTCTGATTGCATAAACCCTACCCTCACTTATGGTTTGAATAATTATAGATACACCTTGTGAAATGTAAAAGAACATCAGAAAAAAAAAGTCTCATGATACCCCCCCTAAGTATATGAAAAATGTGGCTTTTACTTCTTCATAGGGTAAAGGGCATCAAACTCCCTAACGCATTGCTACTCTGCGACTTGCCCCGAAGCTTAGAAAAGTTACGCCCCCTCCCTCCCCCTCAAACTTTTAAAAAAGGTTAGCATAGCCCCCTGAGTCATTCATAAGCTGTTGGAATATTTTAATAAAAACAATATTTTGAGAATAATTTACAAGACATTATTGTTTTGACTAGTGGGGGTTAATGTAGTGGTGGTTATATACATTGGTGTTATTGAGATTAATTGAAATGAGACGCCTAACCTACACATTTATCACCCTTTTTACTATGTGATATTAAAACACCCTCGTTACAATCATATTTATATTGTAATAATATACATCTTTATATTATATATAAAGTCTCTAACTATTTTGGAGTTACAAGAATAATGAGTTTTACACTATAAATATTAGTCTTGCAAAACATTTTAAAAAATTAGAAAAATAGAGGAATATACAACTCTCCCTTCAACAAGTGCTCTTTCTCTTACTATATGTATAAAACATATGATATTGTAATATAAGAAAACCTATGGGCGAAGAAAAGTGTTGGGCTACGCTTCGACTTCCTCAAGTAGTGCAGACTTTGAGCGAAGTTACAACAAGGAATGTTGGGTTGTTGTATCCCAGAGGCGGACGTGCCGATAGCCTACTGCATCGAATAGAAGAATTCGTAGGGGCTCAAAACCGTCTTTAAGAGAGTATGACCTAGTCAGCGCCTCACCCCAACGATTATACTGTAACATTGTCGGTAATTGACTAATTATCCACTTCGAGGTAACCTTCATCCTATAGAAATTGAGGTAATGTCTATTTTATGTTAAAGTACGGTAAATTATTATTTTGTTCCTCTATGTTATTGTTGTGATTATTGAACAAGGGAACAACATAAGCCTTTCATTTTGGACAAGTTTCTGCATTTGCTTCCGTTAGATTTGACCTCAGGCGGCATTTGGTACAATTTTAATAGGTTAGAGGATATGCTATAACTTTTCATAGGTTTGGAGGCAAATCGCACGTAGGCAATAAGTTGGAGTGATTTGATGTTTTTACCCTTTTTCGTATTTAATTTTAAAGTTTCATGGGAGTGTCTCTATAATTGTTCAAACTTTGCTAACCTTCAAACGGTACATATCTTACTATCCCTGTCTTTAAATTTATGCATTCACCATCATAGTTGTACTTGAACTTGAAGGTCTACCTTTGCAGGTCCCTTCGTCTCAAGCGCTTGGTCATGCCTGCCTGGAACAGAATAAAGCCAGAGGGCATTTCAGGAGCAATTCGAATGTGGAAAGATCTTGAATCAATGACGATGCCAAGCATATCAGAACCTCGGTATTTCGCTGAACAAATAGGGAGAAATTGCAAGAAATTCGCTGAACTGAAGATCATGGGCCCCTTCGATATTTTGTTTGCCACCTCCCTTGTTACACATCTACCGAACTTGAAAGTTTTAAGTCTTTGGTGTTCTGTGGTGTTCAAGGATGCTCTGATCACAATCTTGGTGGGGTTGAAAAGGCTTGAAGTACTGAACATCTCTCATTGCATTCTCTTTGAAGTTCGTCCTTATCCTCATCGCAGGGTGGCACTCGAAAAGCTCGACAGATCCATTCTTTCAAGAGCAGGAAAATTGAAGAAGTTTTTGACGTGCATGAGGGATTCGATGAGTGATTCGTGCGTAATGTGCCAACGTGCGAGGAATGACGAAGGGTTGATCCGGTGGTACAGGTATGAGGAAGATCTTTGGAAAGAAGACGAAGTAGAATCTCTTGCACTTTAAGTGTATGATCCGAGGCAGAAACTTTTAAAATCAATTGATCGTTTTTATTATTATCGGATGTTATATATAATGCACAAGAATTTGCAAACTAAACAAGACTTTTATATTCCCGATGGTAGGTTTTATGGTATAGAAAAGTAAGCATACTATGGAGTATGGATAAGACTTGAGACTTTTGATGCACATTGTTATAATTCTGCCTGCAAAAACTAGAGTCAGTAGAATAATAAAGTGAATTTGGTTTGTTGATTTTGTTCCTTTGCGTTTATACATTTTCTTTCTTGAGATTGCATAAGGTGATTGCTGTATTGGTTGGCTGATTCTTCCAACTCCAGTGTCTTATTTAGATTGTTATTTATTTGTGTACTCCAGGTCTTTATAATGTTTGTACTTTGTAATGTTCGCTGATTAAAACAAGTTATTACACAATGGTTGCGTTGCGAGTGCGTGCAGCTGTGTTTTGAGTTTTGAGCAATGCAATTGTTTAAGATCGATCATTTATCCCAAGACTAATCGCTTCCCTTATGTATAAACTCATAACAATAGTTTACTATACTTATTTCAGATTTTAGATTACGTTTTACGTACACATCAATTAATTGGCACTTTTAAAAATTATTTGCATTAATCTAAAAATGATTTCAGTCAATTAATATATATTCTTATACACAAAATGAAAATTATAAGAGAGCCAATAAACACATTTCAATCAGTAAGACTTTCCTTTTGATGGGTAGGACACAATTATTTTTCTAGAATTGTTCTGCCAGTTATTGACTAAGGCGTCACAATTGCTTAGATTAGAACAAAATGTTATCACGTGGAAATAGATAAAACGTTTTCCTCCGAAAATCATCCAAATAATTCTTGATTAGGTATCACAATTCGCACCGCCGTATGAGAAAAGTAAGCATGCCATTTTTGTTTCGTTAATAAAAAATAAATCTCACAGAAAAAAAAAAAAAATTTTGATGAATGCAGTCTGATGTGTAATCAATTCAAATTTAATCAACATATATAATTGGAACTGACGATGTTTTACCTTATTAGGGAGAAAATGGAAAAATAGGTAACAATCTGAAATTGATGATAAAACTTTTTCCCTTTTGTTCGTGTAAAGAACATGAAATGGAACTATATATTAGAGTAATTAGATAATTTTTGGCCCACGCTTTCGCATATAAACACAACGCCCTTCATTATTACATAAGAAATCTGATAAAATCACGAATTTATCTATCTATCTATATATATATATATATATATATATATATATACATATATGTATATATATATATATATATATATACATATATGTATATATATATATATATATATATATATATGTACATATACATATACATATACATATACATATATATAATGCAATATTTAGTCAAAATAACAGATAGCGACAATTTAAAAATGGCATATATATAGTAGTACATATAGATTATAGACAGCTAGTATTTTATTGAAGTATTGTGAAATTGCAGCAAAGAAGAATAAAATATAACTTTTAGTGCATATATGGCACGGATACAAATAGGTCAATGCAAATATGACAGGGTATGAACATGTATGACATAGATTTTTTTTTATAATGATATAAATACGGTATAACAATGGTACGAAAGTCTACAATAAAATTCATGTGCATACAAAAATTAAGGTGGGTTGTCGCTTTCTTCGACATGAGAAGGGTGGTCTTTTGCATGTTTATTGTTAGGACCGCAAGTCCAACACGATTCGAACTTGATTGAACAGTCAGGACTGCCAGGTCCAACTCGATTTATTTCCTTGTTTGCAAAAATATTTTAAAGGAAAATTCTCCTTTTATTTTAGTTTGATTTATTTACTGAAATAGTCGCTCTTGATTTTATGGTAATTATCTTGTTAAAGGCGAGTGAATATTTGGGTAAGTTTTAAAAATTTAACTTGATCTTATATAATCTTATCTTATGGAAAGTTAATCTTTATCAAACTCTTTTATATCTTTAAGTAATCTGTTCTTTGTGAGTTCTTTTCCGTCTTTGGTGTGCAGATTCACGAAGATCATGACGATCTTATCAAACGGAAACAAAGACCTGTCAAATGAAAAGAAGCCTTATCTAAGGAAAGATTCGGATATTGTAATATCCATAATTTTTTATTATTTGAAATATTTATCATCTAAGTATATTTATATATATTTATGATACCTTATTAAACAAGGTGACATTTTCTTTTGTTAAAAAGAAGAAAATTTAATTTGTTGAAAAGTGATAATTTATTTTTAAAAGAAAAAGATTGATTCCAAAACCTTGAATTTGGAATATTGCTCTTGGCATTGCAAGAGTTGATGCCACATCACGTTTTTTTTTTTACTATAGGTCCTAATCAACACAAATTAATATAGACCTGTCATATTAAATACATGCATGTATTATTTGTATGGACATGTTGGCATGAGCATGCAAAGGCACGGTCTAGCAAAGCATTATGGATTTAATTAAACCCAGTCTATTCATTTAGAAGATATGGAAGAATAGGGATTACATAAGTGAGTGCCACCTGCCAATTATCTACTTTACACCTGTTGCCTCCAACATGCATGCACCCTCAATTTGGTCATATTTATAAAACACCACACATTAAACATATACACACACCGGCTCAAGAGTTACAAATATAGGAAATTAAGGAGTTAGAGGGAGATGAAACGTAAGGTAAGAAAAAAATATGGCATTGAGAAATTAGATATTTTATTCTTCACGTGCAATTTTATTTCTTTGTGATTAACTATAACTTGAGTTCGTTTAGAAAATTACAGATGGATTAGTCCAGAAATTAGAAAGCGTTTGTTATGGGGAGTTTATATAATTTGGATTATTTTATGCCTTAATAGTGATTTCTCCTCGAACCATATAGAAAATACATGAAACAACAAGGTAAAAATATCTTTAGTATTTTCTGCTTTTCGACTCCTTGATAGACGAATTATTTAAAATAGTAAATGCTGTCTTTTATGATGGAAACTTTTTGTTTCGTAACATCTGGTTGTTTGTAACCTACCTGTATATTTTTGTAAATTTAGGATTTGTGACTGATTTTGTAAAATTGTTCAAAACTCATTGCCAAATATTCCTGCGTAAAAGCATATAACGAACTTAGGAGACTGTTTGAGTATGTTAAGACTCTCCTTTTTAGTAGATGAGTTTTATGTGGTTACTTCATTATGTTTTTAATGTTTTTATAATATTTCATAGAATATTAAGGAGTTCATAATGTTACAAAATTTAGTGAACTCAACTGCCATAAATTAGTTTTGAATCACATACTCCTCTCAATTATTTGAATATGTTATTCTCACTAATAAAATAAAATTAAGGGATTAAGTAAGTAATTTTTATATATATAATTAAGTTATTAATTATGTGTGATTATATTCTCTGTGTGTGTATATAAGATAAGTTAACATCAATAATCATCATTTGAGATTTGCTTTCTTTACATTAGGATTTAGTTTAGTGGAATTGAGGTTGATATTTCGCTTGACCAATAGGTAGATGAGCTTATTTTTGAGGTATCTCGACATCCTTGCAACTGGACTTAAGGTGAGTGTTCACAAAGTTATTACGTATTTTTGAAAAACTGGAAGGATGCATGTATGTATATCTATGTAGATGTCAAATTACGTATATTATATATTGTTTTACTCAAAGTCAATTTCCTAAAGCATGTGGATCGTTAAATTGTTTGAAAAACAAAATTGTTTTGTCATTTATGATGATTATGTCCCGTTATGTTCGGATATGTCCCTTTCAGTTAGTTGGATCCAACTTGGCTTGGGTGTGCATGGGGTGCCACCGGGCGGCGGAGGGCTTGCCGGTTGGGCCTTATGTCCCCATGGCCAATTCCCTCTTAGGCACATCGGGAGGTCGTTGTGTCTTTGTTGGGTCGTAGATTTCCACATGTACCATGGCATGTGTTTCAGATTGTAAGGTCGCTCCTTACACGGGGAGATAAGGACTGTTTATTATGGGTGATATGGTTGGTCTGCATCGACAAAAATGTGTGGACTTCATCATCATAAGTGACTAAAGTTTCAGTTAAAGTGGTCTTTCAAAGACTAGAGTTTCAACTAAAGCGTTCTATAAAAGATCCACGTTTAATTAAAGCGATCTATCAAAGATCAACGTTTGAGCTAAAGTTATTCATCATTAAAGATTAAAGTTTCAGTCAAGTTATTTTTGTCAAAAGCGAATATTTCAATTATAGTTGTTTTGGTCAGATGTTCACGTTTCAGTTTTAATGATTTCTGTCAAAAACTAAAAGTTTGTTGTTGAAGCTATTTCCTTATAAAGTGATTTCCAGTTAAAACACTAGCGATTTTCACAGTCAAAATTATTGCATGTTACGTCTCGCTTTTATTTCTCAAATCTTTTTAAAAACAACTATTATATTAATAAAAGTTGCACACACCTTATGAACACTCACAGAGATTTTTTATCTCATCAAATGTTTTCTTTTTTCATTCCTTCCAGACTTAGACTTTCAGGAGTAGAGCTCAGAGACCTTGGAGTGCTGACATTTACTCACCTCAAGACCTAGAGTATTATATTTGTAACCCTTGTTACTTTAAATGTACTGTAACATCCTTTGCGGTAGTGAGAATTTAGAATTCTTGTTAACATGTTCCGCTCTCTGGTTTTATATATTTTTAGGTTTTAATATTTTTCGGGCTATTACAGATATATTTGGAAAGATTCTGTCTCGACTGGATATGGAGACTGGCCGAGAATCTCGAGATCTTTCAAGGAGAGCTATCCTATAAATAGTAGAAATCCTAGGAATCAATGTAGAACACTCGTGTAACAAAATATACATCATTAGGTGTTCCGTTTTATTTTGATTTCTTAGTTTTCATGTCTTGATTCAATTCAAGAACGTGACTAACTGACGAGAGTTGAAGAGAGTTCAACGGAAAAGGATTGCGCCAATTAGAGGGATCTATACGTACGTGCAGTTCGCTTCGAAGCTTGCTCATAAGAAGATCACTATGGGAGTTATAATCTTACAGATTAAAATGGAGTAGACGCGAAAAAGGTTCCGGTGGTATCAACATTAGAGGGATTCGGTGTTAGAGTAAAAACCATTAGGTGTAATAATTTTTGTCCGACGAAAGAAGTTTGTTCTCAGGCGAAAGCCTCGTGGATGTATTACATAGTCCGAACCACGTTATAAATCTGTTGTCTTTATTTACTGTCTTATATACCTGTCTAGACTACGTATCGCAACTACTGTTTAAAACGTAAATTTAAAGACTTAAAGATCTATCATTTATCTCTCAAATATGGGCTTTTACAACATACGATCTCGCATAAGAAGTTTTTTTTTTTTGGGGGGGGGGGGGGGGGGGGATTTTATTTTCTATTCAAATTTCCTTGCATCTTACATTTTGAAAAAAATAATCTTCAATTATTAATATCCTATCATCGCAGCACATATTTTTATAATTTGGTCTACAAACTATTGTCATGTTTTAGGCCAAACACCCTACCCAGCCAAAGTTGACCATGCTAGTCCTAGGCCCCACTAACCAGCATTTTCGAGTTATTAGGTTTATATGGTCTGAGCCAATACAACTCAAGTTATACCTAAATTTTAATTGTCTCATTAAATAGTTGTGAAGTCATGGTTGTTAATTCCGAGAAAACCCAAGCAGGGAATTAAGCAATTAATGTTTGTTAAATTTTAGGATATTAATAACCAAAAAAAGGTGGCGACTTTAGGCAATTTCACACTAGTTAATAGTAGTAATATTTAAGGAAATAAAAGAGACTAGTTTTAGACAGCCCACAAATAAACCTCTGAGCGCCTCAAATCATCTGATAGCTCAACAGCAACACTGTGAAGACAGAAAAAAAAAAAAAAAAATCACTGTAAGTAATTCCTCTAATTTTTTATTGCATGTGGGATTTTATCTTTGGAATGTTAGCGGGTGGATCAAGAGGCATCTTTACCCTAAATATTTTATTTATTGTTGGAATCTTTGCGATGAATTCGTGTGCTTGAATTTTATTTCTAGAAAACTCAACTTCATGCATTGATTGTGTTTTTTTAAAACCCTTTATCCTTCACTTCTTGAATTTCAAGATCATTGACTTGTTTTGTGGTTAAAAATCATATATGTCATTAAATGTTTATAAATTTATTTCTTTATTGAAGTTTGACGTACGCAATACTGATACTCAATGGAATTGACGGAGCCCTCTTTCTCTAGATTAGATTCCTTAAAAGAAGTCTATGGGGTCTTATGGGCGTTTATCCCTATTTTGACTCCTATGAATTATTATTCGCTGATTTTTTAATCTCCGGGAATTTTAAATGGAGCATCTTGTTTATGAATTTTCTCTTGTCTTGAAACCTTGAGTTATAATTTCAAATTGGTGTTATGTTGTTTATCATTTTTAGAGATGGAATTTATTTGGAAATAATTCTTGTTGTTCTGAAGTTTACTTGAAAAAAAAAATTATTTTATCAAATGAATTTGGGTGACAAAATTGATTTTAAGGGGTTAAAAGTATGAGAATCCCCAATCTCTTGCCCATGTACAACTCGTCCCGTAACATTTAGAAAGTTACAACATGCCCCCTGACCTCTCAAAAAGAGTATGAACTGTCCCTGGAGTCGTTAATCAACTATTCGATTTGGACACATTCTTACATTGTTTCCCATAAATTTGGTCTCACGGGGAAGTTTGCACATTTTGAATAGGTTAGAGAGTATGTTGTGACTTCATAACGCGGGCAACAGGTTGGGATTTGATATTTTTACCCACTTTATAGTGAAGTTTACAAGTATTTTACAAAATGCTTCTAAAAAGCTATATGTACCATTTGGGAAAATATCAATCAACTTTGTTAATCACTTGATGAGTGTCCCTCCTCTATCTCTTTCTGGATGAGTGTCCCTCCTTCATATATGTGGATTTGAAGATGCACAAATATAAAGTTGTGCTCACATACCAAAAGCTTTTTCTAGTCAGACATGTGTTCTATGTTTGGTTCTCCAAAAGTTTACCATGCAGATAAATAGGTACCTTTAATGGTGGTGTCTGTGTTCTACCAACGACCTTCGCAAAAGATAGTAAAAATATAATTTAGCATTTTGAAATTCTTAGGCCTATTCATGTCAACAATTAATGTGGAATGGGATCTTCTGTATTTGTAACTCTTTTATGTATGAGAATTTGATCCCAAAATTCTTGTATGTCTAAGGAACCATTTGATCTAATTGTCTAGGTTTGTTCAACAAGCTTCCTTAATAACTTTGTTTACTATATGATTCTGAAAATAACTGATTGATTGCTACTTGGGCATACATATACAATGCTATATCTTTAATATTTCTCTTGTTTTGTCTTTCTCTTTGCAGGCATTATAATGTCTGAATATATAACATATTCACGCGGCAGTGTAAAGCGTAGTAAATACTCTGGTTTGAGAAAATGGGAGGACATGGATGTCAACATAATGGTCAAGATTTTCAAGAACCTTAGTGTCCCTGATCTTACAGTTGTTGCTCATGTTTGTCGGAATTGGAGATTGGCTGCACGTGAACCCTTGTTCTGGACAACGGTTGATCTATCGATGTTAAAGTCTAACTTCATCAAAACGCAGCTAGATCCATATGTGTACGTTGCTGAACAATCTGACAAAACATTGACGCGTATTTTGAAGACCGCTCTGAATCTCCACAGTGGAAACACATCAACCCTGATTTTTCATTATGATCTATATGTGGAGAAAATCACATTTTTGGTGCCTTAACTTGGCACAATTTCGTTTTTGGTGCCTTAACTTGGCACATCACGTTTTTGGTCCCCTAATTTGTCTTTTTTTTCGATTTTGGTCCTCCGGTGGCGGCAATTTGAATTTGTCGCCGGAAATTGCCACGTTGGCGGCAATTTGGGGATTTTGACCCAGTCAAAAATCCACCACCCTATGTGGCACGCCATGGATAAGTTATAAAAAAAACTGAAAAAATGTTAAATTACAAAAAAATTACAAAATTAACAAAAATTAAAATTCTTTTAAATTCCAAAACTACACTCAAATAACCTATTCTTTAATTTAGAAAATTATATATATTCAACTCAAATTTTTAAAAAGAAAACAAAATACATTTTTTATAAATTTATATATTAGTATGTTATTTTCTACTTCAGATTATTAAAATTAATTTTGGATTTTTGAAAATATTGTAAAAGATTAAAAAAAAATTTTACAATAATTTTTACAGAAAAAATGAAAAAAAAAAAAAAACTAAATCGGGGAAGACCGTCTTCCCCAATTCAGACTCGCCGGCATCCATTCGCCGCGCCGGCCTGACCTGGGAAGGTCGCGCGATGGCGCGACTAGAGGTGGTAGGTGGCGACCTCCTACTCCCCCGTCTTCTCCTCTATCCCCTCACCGTCAAACCCTTCAACTCCCCCATCTTCTCCTCCTACACCGTCAACCACCCCTTCAACTCCCCATCGTCATCTTCTTTTCACCTTCTCCGTCGGCTGCCGCCGATGCAGGAGATCCAGACTTTATTTTCTTTCTTTTTTTTTGTTTTTTAATTAATATTAAATTTATGAAATTAGAAAAACCTTTTATAATTACATTTTATTTTTTATTTAGTTTACATCAATTTGAAATTATAATATCTTTTTTCTTAATTTTGTAATTCTTTTTGTAATTTAACATTTTTTTTTAAAAAGTCCACGTGGCGTGCCAACTAAGCATTTGGGTGACGTGGCACCTTGACTGGGTCAAAATCCCCAAAATCCGTCCAACGTGGCAAAATCCGGCGACAAATTCAAATTGCCGCCGCAGGAGGACCAAAATCGAAAAAAAAAAAAGCCAAATTGGGGGACCAAAAACGTGGTGTGCCAAGTTAAGGCACCAAAAACGAAGTTGTGCCAAGTTAAGGCACCAAAAATGTGATTTTTTCTCTATATGTGACTAATGTCCAATTGACATACACAGCTGAAAGGTAAATCCAAAAAGTAGTACTGCATTATTCTTGTAACATTTACTTCCTTAGAGTTTTGTCTGATTGCATAAACCCTACCCTCACTTATGGTTCGAATAATTATAGATACACCTTGTGAAATGTAAAAGAACATCAGAAAAAAAAAGTCTCATGATACCCCCCTTAAGTATATGAAATATGTGGCTTTTACTTCTTCATAGGGTAAAGGGCATCAAACTCCCTAACATATTGCTACTGTGCGACTTGCCCCTATGCTTAGAAAAGTTACACCCCCTCCCTCCCCCTCAAACTTTTAAAAAAGGTTAGAATAGTCCCCTGAGTCATTTATAAGCTGTTGGAATGTTTTAATGAAAACAATATTTTGGGAATAATTTACAAGACATTATTGTTTTGACTAGTGGGGGTTAATGTAGTGGTGGTTACATACATTGGTGTTATTGAGATTAATTGAAATGAGACCCCTAACCTACACATTTATCACCCTTTTTACTGTGTGATATTAAAACACCCTCGTTATAATCATATTTATATTGTAATAATATACATATTTATATTATATATAAAGTCTCTAACTATTTTGGATTACAAGAATAATGAGTTTTACACTATAAATATTAGTCTGGCAAAACATTTTCAAAAATTAGAAAAATAGAGGAATATACAACTCTCCCTTCAACAAGTGCTCTTTCTCTTACTATATGTATAAAACATATGATAGTCTAATATAAGAAAACCTATAGGCGAAGAAAAGTGTTGGGCTACGCTTCGACTTCCTCAAGTAGTGCAGACTTTGAGCGAAGTTACAACAAGGAATGTTGGGTTGTTGTATCCCGGAGGCGGACGTGCCGATAGCCTACTGCATCGGATAGAAGAATCCGTAGGGGCTCGAAACCGTCTTTATGAGAGCATGACCTAGTCAGCGCCTCACCCCAACGATTATACTGTAACATTGTCGGTAATTGACTAATTATCCACTTCGAGGTAACCTTCATCCTATAGAAATCGATGTAATGTCTATTTTATGTTAAAGTACGGTAAATTATTATTTTGTTCCTCTATGTTATTGTTGTGATTATTGAACAAGGGAACAACATAAGCCTTTCATTTTGGACAAGTTTCTGCATTTGCTTCCGTTAGATTTGACCTCAGGTGGCATTTGGTACAATTTTAATAGGTTAGAGGATATGCTATAACTTTTCATAGGTTTGGAGGCAAATCGCACGTAGGCAATAAGTTGGAGTGATTTGATGTTTTTTACCCTTTTTCGCATTTAATTTTAAAGTTTCATGGGAGTGTCTCTATAATTGTTCAAACTTTGCTAACCTTCAAACGGTACATATCTTACTATCCCTCTCTTTAAATTTATGCATTCACCATCATAGCTGTACTTGAACTTGAAGTTCTACTTTTGCAGGTCCCTTCGTCTCAAGCGCTTGGTCATGCCTGCCTGGAACAGAATAAAGCCAGAGGGCATTTCTGGAGCAATTCGAATGTGGAAAGATCTTGAATCAATGACGATGCCAAGCATATCAGAACCTCGGTATCTCGCTGAAAAAATAGGGAGAAATTGCAAGAAATTCGCTGAACTGAAGATCATGGGCCCCTACGATATTTTGTTTGCCACCTCCCTTGTTACACATCTACCAAACTTGAAAGTTTTAAGTTGTTAAAATATGTATATAAACCGTGTTTTATTATTTTACGCTTTTAGTTTTCTGTTTTAGTTATTTAGTTTTTAGTCCTTCTTTTACTTGTATTTTAGTCTCGGGCCCCTTTGTATATAAGGGCCATTTAGGGTCATTTTTACGAATAATGAAAGATATTTTTTCCTTTACGAAACCCTAGCTTTCTCTCTCTAAATCCGCCGCTCTGCTCTTCGTCTTCTTCCTCACTTCTCTGTAGATTTGAGGAAGTTTACATGGTATCATTCGTTAGGCGTTTTCGATCCGCTTCTATTTCCGCTACATCTCTGATATAGTTACTTCTTTGCGAAATTTGTTCGCTGAAATCCTTGATTCTGCGCAATTTTTTGCGATTTCTTGTGGTTTTCACCGTTTAAATCCTTCGATCTTTCGTTTTTACCGTTTAAACTTACCGATCTATTGATTCTACGGTTTGATTTCTTCAGATCTATACTTTTACGTGTTTTTTTCGGGATTGTTGATTTTCTCGAACTATAATCTCCGATCTGTTGCTGTCTCATTCAAATGACTTCACCTGCTCCGGTTAGTTCATCTACTCCGGTTACTTCGTCTGTTCCGGTCAAGAATCCGAGCGAGGATTCTTCGTCGGTGTACTATCTTGGATCTCAAGATTTCACGGGATCTGCTATAGTTGGAGATATTTTTAATGGTCAGAACTACGTTTCTTGGAGTAAGGCTATCCTAATGGCGCTGAATATCAAAAACAAAGTGCGTTTCATAGATGGCTCGCTTCCTCTCCCTGATGGTGATCCTAGTCTGCGTGTTTGTTGGACACGAGCCAACAATCTGGTACTATCCTGGGTACTCAACTCTGTATCGAAAGAATTACGCAGTAGTCTTCTATATTTTTCCACTGCACTAGAGGTTTGGCAAGAGTTGCGGACCAGGTATGATCGTACTGATGGCTCTCGAGTCTATCAGCTACAAAAATCTTTATCCACCATATCTCAAGGTTCTATGTCTGTGACTAGCTATTATAATGCTTTTCGTACACTCTGGGATGAATTTGTGAATCAACGACCTGTTGTTTTATGTTCTTGTGGTCTTTGCACATGCGATGTGAACAAAAATATGCTATCTCTGCAACAAAGTGATTGTGTACTTGCTTTTCTGATCGGTTTGAATGAATCTTTCACTGCTCTTCGTAGTCAAATTCTTCTAATGACTCCTATGCCTACTCTGTCAAAAGTTTACTCACTGACTCTTCAGGAAGAAAACCAAAGGGTTTTATATTCTACTTCTGCTTCTGAATCTTTGGCTATGTTTACTCGCACTAAACCTCTGTCTGATGCTCCTAAGCCTCCTACTTATAATTCTGGCAAACCTTCTAATCCTAAGGATAAGAAGAAATTCAAATGTACCCACTGTGGGTACACTGGTCATACTGTTGACCGTTGCTTTCAAATCATAGGCTATCCCCCTGGTTGGGATGGTCCTATGGGAAAAAGGCAGATGCCTAATAATTCATCTGCTAATGCTGCTGTTGTTGACAATGATAATTCTCAGGCTGAGCAGGCTGAGGTGCCAGATACTGCTCATCAAGCCTTGTTTGAACAATTTTTGGCTTTTGCAAAATCTCAAAATGTTTCTCAAAGTATGCCTGTTCAACATTCTGCTGCCACCACTATAACTGGTATAAAATGTTCCTATGTTTTTAACTCTAGTACTTTTAAAAATCCTAAAACTATTAACACTTGGATCCTAGACACTGGTGCTACTGATCATATGATATGTCAGTCACATTTTTATACTTCTCCTCCTACTAGTATAGATTGGGACATTCATTTACCAAATAATAGTAAAACCAAAGCTACTTTAATTGATAACATTTATGTTTCTTCTTCTTTAACTTTGTTCAATGTGTTGTATGTTCCCTCTTTCTCCTATAACTTGCTCTCTGTCTCTAAATTGACTGCTTCAAGTCAACTTTCTCTACATTTCTCTTCCTCTTTGTGTCATATGCAGGACACTGTCAAGAGGAAGAAGATTGGTTCTGCTAGTTTACAATCTGGACTTTATGTTGTTGACATTACTATTCCTGTTGTTAGATGTAAAACTGATATTGTTTCATGTAATTCTGTTACTGTTAATGCCAATCTTTGGCATCTTAGACTGGGTCATCCCTCTGTTCAGAAACTTTCTAGAATTCCCCAATTATCTGTAACACATTCTCATGACAAAACAGCTAGTGATACTTGCCATCTTGCCAAACAGAAAAGGTTATCTTTCCCTGAAAGTATTCATACTACTGCTTATGCTTTTCAACTTGTCCATTGTGATGTGTGGGGTCCTTTTTCTGTGATTTCTCATGATGGTTTTAGATTTTTTCTAACTGTGGTTGATGATTATACTAGATGCACTTGGGTGTTTTTATTGAAACATAAGTCTGAAGTTGAAGTCAAGCTTACTCAGTTTTGCAAGCTTGTTGAAAAATTTTCTACTAAAATTAAAACCATTAGGACAGATAATGGTACTGAATTTATTATGAAACACTTTTATGATAACTTTGGCATAATTCATCAGAAAAGCTGTGTTGAAACACCTCAACAGAATGGGTTGGTTGAAAGAAAGCACCAACATCTTTTACAAGTAGCTAGATCTATTAGATTTCAGTCTAATGTTCCTTTGCTCTATTGGAGTCATTGCATTTCTACTGCTGCTTTTATTATTAATAGACTGCCTTATGTTACTCTTGCTAATAAGTCTCCTTATGAGCTTTTATTTCATAAACCTCCTGACTATGATTCTTTAAAAGTTTTTGGTTGTTTGAGTTATGCTTCTACACTTAGTGCTCATAGGCATAAGTTTGAACCTAGAGCTATTAAAAGTGTGTTTTTAGGATATCCCTTGGGTACCAAAGGTTATCTGTTATTGAATCTTGAGACTAAGAAAACTTTTATTTCTAGAAATGTTAAATTCTATGAATCTGAATTTCCTTTTAAATCTGATTTACTGACTAACAAAACTAATGTTTCTCCTGAGTTTGTTAGTGTTTGCACAGATTCCTTTATTCTTTCACAGGATAGAAGTTTACCAGAACTTGTTCCACAAGAGGTTGCTCCTCCTGTTATTGCAGATTCTATTGAGGATGTGCAGTCACAGGTTGCCACACCAGATATCAATATCAATATTGATATTCCTGATTCATATACCAGTGATTCATTCACTGAAACCACTAGTAACATTCCTGTTATCTCTGCTCCTTCCAGTATTGCACCATCTGCTGAACAACCTGTGTTATTATCTCATGATTATGATGTTCCTATAGTCAGAAAATCTACTAGAACTACTGTTCCTCCTGCTTATCTTAATGATTATAATTATAACTTGCCTGCATCTCTGCATAAGAGCAATTCCACTGTTGTTAGGTATCCTATTAGTTCATATTTGTCTGCTGAGCATCTTAGTAAACATCATAGAGCTTTTACTACTTCTGTTTCTTCTATAGTAGAGCCTAAGACTTATAAACAAGCTAGTAGATTACCTGAATGGCAGGCTGCCATGAAATCTGAACTTGCTGCTTTAGAGAAAACCAATACATGGGTTTTAACTGACTTACCACCCAATCAGCATTGTATAGTATCTAAATGGGTATATAAAGTAAAACTTAAATCTGATGGTTCTATAGAAAGATACAAGGCTAGGTTAGTGGCTAAAGGTTATACTCAAGAGGAGGGTCTAGATTACTTTGATACTTTTAGTCCTGTTGCTAAACTCACTACAGTTAGGGTTATTTTAGCTGTAGCTGCATCTCATAACTGGCATTTGCATCAATTAGATGTTAATAATGCATTTCTGCATGGGGACTTGGATGAAGAAATTTACATGTCCCCCCCCCCCCCCTGGATATTGCTCTAACAGTGACAAAAGAGTTTGTTTACTTAAGAAAAGTCTTTATGGCCTAAAACAAGCCTCTAGACAATGGTACAACAAACTTACATCTTCCCTCATTGAAATTGGTTATAAACAGTCTATTTCTGACTGTTCTTTGTTCATCAAACATGTTGGTTCTTCTTTTACAGCCTTATGCATCTATGTTGATGATATTATTTTAGCTGGTAATGATTTGACTGAATTTAGTAATCTTAAGACACATCTTGATGCTAAATTCACTATTAAGGATCTTGGCAGTTTAAAATACATTCTAGGTATTGAAATTGCTAGGAATTCTAAGGGTATTTCATTGTGTCAAAGAAAGTATGCTTTAGATATATTGGAAGATTCAAATTATATATCTTGTAAACCTGCTAACACTCCTATGGAAATATCTACAAAATTATTACCTGATGATTCATCTCCTTTCTTGACTGATCTAACAGTATATAGAAGATTAGTTGGGCGTCTCCTTTACCTCACCATTACTAGGCCTGATTTAAGCTATAGCATCCAGTGTTTAACTCAACACATGGCTAAACCTAATACTACTCATCTCACAGCAGCACATAGAGTGCTACGATACATTAAATCAAGCCCAGGTAAAGGAATTTTTTATCCAGCTTCTTCAGAATCTCACTTAAAGTCTTTTTGTGACAGTGACTGGGCAACTTGTCCAACAACAAGAAGAAGCATTACAGGGTTAGCTGTATATTTGGGAGATTCACTCATCAGTTGGAAAGCTAAGAGGCAACCAACAGTGAGCCGATCCTCCACAGAAGCTGAATACCGAGCATTGGCATCCACTACTTGTGAAGTTCTGTGGCTTCATCAACTACTTGCTGATCTTCAAGTCAAGCAAACCAAAATTCCAGTTCTGTTCACTGATAACAAAAGCGCTGCTTGTATTGCTGTGAATCCAGTCCAGCATGAAAGGACAAAACATATCCAGATCGACTGTTTCTTTGTCCGAGAAAAGGTTCAACAAGGTCTCGTTAAAGTAATGCACATATCCAACGAACATCAACTTGCGGATGTGTTTACAAAGCCGTTATCTCTGCCTATTTTCAACAAATTATTGTCCAAGATGGGCATTTTAGATATCCATGCCCCTCTTGCGGGGGGATGTTAAAATATGTATATAAACCGTGTTTTATTATTTTACGCTTTTAGTTTTCTGTTTTAGTTATTTAGTTTTTAGTCCTTCTTTTACTTGTATTTTAGTCTCGGACCCCTTTGTATATAAGGGCCATTTAGGATCATTTTTACGAATAATGAAAGATATTTTTTCCTTTACGAAACCCTAGCTTTCTCTCTCTAAATCCGCCGCTCTGCTCTTCGTCTTCTTCCTCACTTCTCTGTAGATTTGAGGAAGTTTACATAAGTCTTCGGTGTTCTGTGGTGTTCAAGGATGCACTGATCGCAATCTTGGTGGGGTTGAAAAGGCTTGAAGTACTTAACATCTCTCATTGCATTCTCTTTCAAGTTCGTCCTTATCCTCATCGCAGGGTGGCACTCGAAAAGCTCGACAGATCCATTCTTTCAAGAGCTGGAAAATTGAAGAAGTTTTGGACGTGCATGAGGGATTCGATGAGTAATTCGTGCGTAATGTGCAAACGTACGAGGGATGACGAAGGGTTGATCAGGTGGTACAGGTATGAGGAAGATCTTTGGAAAGAAGACGAAGTAGAATCTCTTGCACTTTAAGTGTATGATCAGAGGCAGAAACTTTTAAAACCAATTGATCGTTTTTATTATTATCGATGTTATATATAATGCACAAGAATCTGCAAACTAAACAAGACTTTTATATTCCTGATGGTAAGTTTTATGTTATAGAAAAGTAAGCATACTACGGAGTATGGATAAGACTTGAGACTTTTGATGCACATTGTTATAATTCTGCCTGCAAAAACTAGAGTCAGTAGAATAATAAAGTGAAGTTGGTTTGTTGATTTTGTCCTTTGCGTTTATACATTTTCTTTCTTGAGATTGCATAAGGTGATTGCTGTATTGGTTGGCTGATTCTTCCAACTCCAGTGTCTTATTTAGATTGTTATTTATTTGTGTACTCCAGGTCTTTATAATGTTTGTACTTTGTAATGTTCGTTGATTAAAACAAGTTATTACACAATGGTTGCGTTGCGAGTGCGTGCTGCTGTATTTTGAGTTTTGAGCAATACAATTGTTTAAGATCGATCATTTATCCCAAGACTAATCGCTTCCCTTATGTATAAACTCATAACAATAGTTTACTATACTTATTTCAGATTTTAGATTACGTTTTACGTTCACATCAATTAATTGGTCACTTTTAAAACTTATTTGCATTAATCTAAAACTGATTTCAGTCAATATGTATTCTTATACACAAAATGAAAATTATAAGAAAGCCAATAAACACATTTCAATCAGTAAGACTTTCCTTTTGAGGGGTAGGACACAATTATTTTTCTAAAATTGTTATGCCAGTTATTGACTAGGGCATCACAATTGCGTAGACTAGAACAAAATGTTCGAAAATCATCTTAGTACTTCTTGATTAGGTATCACAATTCGCACTGCCGTATGAGAAAAGTAAGCATGCCATTTTTGTTTCGTCAATAAAAAAAAAAATCTCAAAGGAAAAAAAAAATTATTTGATGAATGCAGGCTGATGTGTAATCAATTCAAATTTAATCAACATATATAATTGGAACTGACGATGTTTTACCTTATTAGGGAGAAAATGGAAAAATAGGTAACAATCTGAAATTGAAAAAAATAATGTTAAATTATTCATATCCTATCACAGCAGCACATAGTTTTATAATTTGGTCTACAAACTATTGTCATGTTTTAGGCCAAACACCCTACCCAGTCAAAGTTGACCATGCTAGTCCTAGGCCCCACTAACAAACATTATCGAGTTGTTAGGTTTATACGGTCTGAGCCAAATACAACTCAAATAATACTTAAATTTTAAACAAAATCGTGTCCCATTAAATAGTTGTGAAGTCATGGTTGTTAATTCCGAGAAAACCCACGCAGGGGATTAAGCAATTAATATTCGTTAAAATTTAGGATATTATAACCCAGAAAAGGTTGCGACTTTACGCAATTTCACACTAGTTAATATTTAGTAAGATTTAAGGAAATAAAAGAGACTGGTTTTCAGACAACCCACAAATGAACCTCTGAGGGCTTCAAATCATCTGATAACGCGACAGCAACACTGTGAAGACATAGAAAAAAAAAATTATTGTAAGGAATTCCCACTACAAGAAAAAAGCCCTCTAGAAACGGGCTTTTTACAAACGGGCAAAAGCCCGTTTGTAAAAAAGGTTATTACAAACGGGGCGCCCGTTTGTAATAACCGGGAATTTTTTACAAACGGGCGCCCCGCTTGTAGTAATATCCTATTACTAGAAACGGGCCACCCGTTTCTAGTAATAGGATGCTCGGGCTTTAGAAACGGGAGGCCCGTTTCTGAAGCCCGAGTAAATAATGGAAACGGGCATGTCTGTTTCTAAAGCCCATATAATACTAGAAACGGGCTGCCCGTTTCTAATAAGTTATTAGAAATGGGCGGCCCGTTTCTAATAGGGTTATTAGAAACGGGCGGCCCGTTTCTAATAACCCGTATATAAAAAACGGGCTGCCCCGTTTCTATCGCCATTTTTGGCGATTTTAGCTTTCTCTCTCTAAAATTCTCTCTTCTCTCTCTAGAAAACTCGGCCCTCTTCCGTAGAAATTGTACAGTACATGTTTTTCACCGATTAAATTACATTATTTACATTTTTATCGATTTTAGCATGTATTTATCGTGTTTTTGTGTTATTTATCGGTTAATTAGGGTTTTACCTAGTTTTTTGTTGTAATTTATGGTTTAGATTGTGATTTACGTTGGGTATGCTAGTTTTTACTGATTATATTACGTTATTTACGTTTTTATGAAGTCTAGCATGTAATAATCGAGTTTTTGTGATATTTCACCGGTTAATTAGGGTTCTTAACGTTAATTATTTGTAATTTATGGTTTAGATTGTGATTTACGTGGGTATGCATGTTTGTTTTCACCGATTAGATTACGTTAATTACGGTTTTATGGCTTTTAGCATGTCTTTATTGAGTTTTTGTGATATTTCATCGGTTAATTAGGCTCGTCAATACGTTAATTATTTTTAATTAAATATCTTTTAGATTGTGTTATATCTATTGTTAATTATTGTATGCTCGATATATATATATATATATATATATATATATATATATATATATATATATATATATATATATATATATATATATATATATATATATTGTAATGTAATTAGTCGATTGGTTTGACGATTGAACGATTTTCTGATAGAGTTTGTGAAGTGGCGTTTGTTTGTATATAATTCAGTGTTATGAGTTACGTATACGATTTCTTGGAACTTGTGCTTGTGCTTGTAACTGATGTTTGGTATATGACGTTTACAGATGGCAGATGAACAGAGACCTGTTGATTCTCGTGTTGGGTCGACGAAGCGTAAAGCTGTGACCCATAGATCCCGGCTTGACACTGATGGCCAGGATGATGCACCGGCCGTTCAGGGTGGCCCGTGGACCAAACGATCAGCTCCAGCACCACCTGCCCACGTGCCACCCCCAGTTGCCAGTGCCCCGAGGCCGAGCGTTCAGCGTGGCCTGCGTACTCGAGGAGCTGCGCCGCCACCACCACCCCTTAGTCCTGTGTCGCTTGTTGCTGATCAGGGCACCGGCTCGGCCTCATCAGGGGCTACCTCTTGATACCGGACGCCGACCGGGTCTACACCTCCACCTCTTGCGATACCCGATTTGAATACGGAGCCTCCCAGTACTGCATCGTTTGGGAGAGGGGGCCCCCCAGGCCGCGGAGTTCTGGTGTCCCATCCCCTGTTGGCTCGCTTGGCAGATCTATCGAGACACCTGAAGGTTCTCGTATATCTCACGGGCAGCAGGACCGCCACCAGTAGCACCAGGGGCAGACGCGGTCCATGCAGGTCCGACATCTCAGTCAGGGCGAGGTGCAACGGCCCCCGATCGCGCAGGCCCGTTCGCTCGGGTGCGCCACGAGGATGTAGCTGGGCCTAATAGAGTTGTACGCGGTATGGCCGTTGCTGATCAGCCCGCCGCTCGACCAGAGGACCGGATTTCGATATGGAGGGATTGGCTGGGGAATTGGAGCGAGCAAAAGCGGATCTTACGCACTATTAGTAGGACGGTGAAGACGGGATTGACGTTACCGTGGGCCACGTACGATGAGATTCCCGAGGCCATCAGATGGGAGTTCTGGAGGCGTTTTGAGGTATGTTATCCTTTGTGTTTCATATAGTAATACGAATACAAGTCTTAGAAATTTTTGTGGATATCTAATTCTTGTAATCACTGTTCTTTATGCAGTCCATTCATCAGTGGGATCCGGTGCAGACGGATACGATCTACGAGGAGTTTGAGTGGTGGGCGACCCGCCGGATGTCTGCCGAGAACTCACAGGCGAAGTTCTGTTACTTCAAAAGAAAGGACGATCCGAAATGGAGGGATAGCCCCTGTTGGATTCCCGAGCGACTTCTTCGACACTACATTCACCTTTGGGATCAAGAGGAGCACAAGAAGAAGTGTGCCCGGAATAGGGCAAACAAGTTGAAGGGGCAGAAATACAACTATCGGGGGAGGGGGGGTCTATCAGCACGCAGGACCATCACGCCAGGAAGGTAATTAGTTTGGAAATTTAGTTGTCAAATAATAATTTGGTGCTTTTTAAGTCGATTTGGTTAAATATTTTGACATGAGTTCAATTTCCAGAAAATTGAGGACTCGACGAAGGAAGTGTCGTACCTCGAGACGTGGCTCAACACGAGGACCACGACATTGCCTGATGGGACTAGGCAGTTCATCAACGACGACAACAGGGTTATATTTGTCAGTTTCTTTTTTGTACTTTTTAACTTCGATAGTCTTAATGTAATTGTATATGCTAACTCTAGCTTTCGTTTACAGAGGAGAGGTACGTCGAGGATTGTACCGATATTCTGCCAATAATTTTTTTATTTTTTTAAATAGTATTACAAACAGAAATCCTGTTTGTAATACTTAAAAAGAAAAAAAAAATACACGAAATGTAATAAAAACGGGTGGCCCGTTTCTATTTCTTTTCGAGAGTACTAGAAACGGGCTTGCCGTTTGTAATACTTCGAGAGTATTACAAACGGGCCTCCCGTTTTTAATAGTTCTTATTTTTTTTTCTTTTTTTTTTCACGGGCCGGGCTGCCCGTTTTTTTTCATAAATAGTTTAGGGGTAGTTTAGGTATTTAAGTTTGTACAAACGGGCCTGCCGTTTGTAAAAGTGGACAATCTTTACAAACGGGCCTGCCCGTTTTTAAAAATTGTCGGTTTTTACAAACAGCAGGCCCGTTTCTAAATTTTTTTTTTACAAACGGGCTTGTCGTTTGTAATACTAGAAACGGGCCCGTTTTCTTTTGATCAATAGAAACGGGCTTTGGGGCTTTAGAAACGGCTCGGGCCGTTTCTAAAGCCCTGTTTTTTTGTAGTGTCCTCTAATTTTTTACTGCATGTGGGATTTTATCTTTGGAATGTTAGCAGGTGGATGAAGAGGGATCTTTACTCTAAATATTTTATTTATTATCGAAATCTTTGCGATGAATTCGTGCTTGGATTTTATTTCTAGAAAATTCTTATTCATGCTTTGATTGTTTTTTTTTTAAAACCCGTTATCCTTCGATTCTTGAATTTCAAGATGATTGACTTGTTTTGTTGTTAAAAATCATATATGTCATGAAATGTTTCTAAATTTTATTTCTCACTTGAAGTTTGATGTTTGCAAGAATGAAACTCAAGGGAATTGACGGGCCCTCTTTTTCCAGATTAGAGTCCTTAAAAGAAGTCTATGGGATCTTATGGGCGTTTTGTCCCTATTTTGACTCCAATCAATTATTATTCGCTGATTTTTCTAATCTTCGAGGATTTTAAATGGAGGATCTTGTTTGTGACTTTTCTCTGGTCTTGTAACCTTGAGTAATTTCAAATTGGTGTAATGTTGTTTATCATTTTTTAGATATGGTCTTTATTTGGAAATGATTCTTTTTGTTCTGAAGTTTACTTGAAAAAAATAAATATTTTTTCAAATGAATTTGGGTGACAAAATTGATTTTAAGGGGTAAAAAGTATGAGAACCCCCAGTCCCTTGCCCATGTGCAACTCGTCCCATAACTTTTAAAAAGGCACAACATACCCCCCACCCCCCCCCCCCCCCACCCCCCCGACCTCGTCCCATAACTTTTAAAAAGGCACAACATACCCCCCACCCCCCCCCCCCCCCACCCCCCCGACAGATTGCTGAACTGTTGTGCGCCAATTGATCCAGATTTCAGGACGTGAACTAGTCTTGGAAGAATACCAAATTTCTCAATGCCCCGACTGCCGATTCTTTAGGGAGTGGACCGTCTATACAAGCCAGTATGCTCCTTATTCCACCTTCTGAAATTACCGATTTTCGAATGTTCTCGTTACCCAAAGGGAGATTTTGTAAGCACTCCGCAGCATATTCTTTAGACCCTGACAAAATTCCGTAATCCAAAAGATCAATCATCAAGCTCACGATCCCTTCTTCCACAAGCGATTCCCGTGCCTCCAGCAGAGTAGATATGTTTCTCAAGGTACAAGCAGCCGAAGCTTGTGAAATGGAATCACCACTTCGACATATTTCAATTAACGGTCTCGCCCCACCATGGCCAATTATCAAATTAGCCGTTTCTGATGCCATTGATAGCCGTTCGAGAGCAATTATAGCCTCTCTTTCCCAACTAAACTACCAGATTCCAAAAGCCTTACAAGGGGAGGAAGCACAGTTTCCGACACAAACCAATCATCGCAATTTCCAGATTCCACAAGCGAGCAAATGATGGCGTCTTATTCTGTTATACGAAATTTGAAGTGATCGTCGTTATATGAATGGGGCTATTCACGAGAACTCTCAAATACACTAGCAGTAGTCATCTTTGAGTTTTGTCATGAAATAAAATTATTTTATGATGAAGTATTTAGAGGTTTTGAAATCGTCTCACAAACTATAGCTCAAATTAGGGAACTGTTTCCAGATTTTGATACATGGGAAAAAATATTATATTTAAACTAAGAAATGCGAGATAGAAAAAATAATATGAAATTGGGCAACATGGAATTAATTTTTAGCATCTTCTTTTAATTCTTAAGAAGTTGACGCAAGTGATGTGATGACTGTGTTTGTACTTTGTAATGTTTGCTGATTAAAACAAGTTATTACACAATGGTTGCGTTGCGAGTGCGTGCTGCTGTCTTTTGAGTTTTGAGCAATACAATTGTTTAAGATCTTTTATCTTAAGACTAATCGCTTCCCTTATGTATAAACTCATAGCAATAGTTTACTATACTTATTTCAGATTTTAGATTACGTTTTACATTCATATCAATTAATCGGTTACTTTTAACACTTAATTTGCATTAATCTAAACTGATTTCAGTCAATTAACATATATTCTTACACACAAAAATACAAAATGAAAATTATAAAAGAGCCAACAAACACATTTCAATCAGTAAGACTTTACTTTTGATGGGTAGGACACAATTATTTTTCTAATATTGTTATGCCAGTTTTTGGCTTTTATTTTCTATTCAAATTTCCTTGCATCTTACATTTTGAAAAAAATAATCTTAAATTATTCATATCCTATCATCGCAGCACATATTTTTATGATTTGGTCTACAAACTATTGTCATGTTTTAAGCCAAAGACACTACACAGTCAAAGTTGTGAAGTCATGGTTGTTAATTCCGAGAAAACCCACCCACGGGATTAAGCAATTAATGTCCGTTAGATTTTGGAACATTTATAACCAAAAAAAGGTGGCGACTTTAGGCAATTTCACACTAGTTAATAGTTAGTAAGATTTAAGGAAATAAAAGAGACTGGTTTTAAGACAACCCACAAATAAACCTCTGAACGCTTCAAATCATCTGATAACTCAACTGCAACACTCCGAAGTCACAGAAATAAAAATCACTGTAAGGAATTCCGCTAATTTTTTAATGCATGTAGGATTTTGTCTTTGGAATGTTAGCGGGTGGATCTAGAGGGATCTGTACTCTAAATATTTTATTTATTGTCGGAATCTTTTCGATGAATTCTTGGGCTTGAATTTTAATTCTAGAAAATTCTGATTCATGCATTGATTGTGTTTTTTCCTTGAACCCTTTATCCTTCTATTCTTGAATTTCAAGATGATTAACTTGTTTTGTGGTTGAAATTCATACATGTCATGAAATGTTTCTAAATTTTATTTCTCACTTGAAGTTTGACGCAAGTATGAAATTCAAAGGAATTGACGAGGACCTCTTTTTCCAGATTAGAGTCCTTAAAAGAAGTCTATGGGATCTTATGGGCGTATGTCCCTATTTTAATTCCTATCAATTATTATTTTCTGATTTTTTTAATCTTCGAGGATTTTAAATTGAGCATCTTGTTTGTGACTTTTCTCTGGTCTTCTAACCTTGACTTATAATTTCAAATTGGTGTAATGTTGTTTATCATTTTTAGATATGGACTTTATATGGAAATGATTCTTGTTGTTCTGGAGTTTACTTGAAAAAAAAAAATTATTTTATCAAATGAATTTGGGTGACAAAATTGATTTTTGAGGGGTAAAAGTTATGAGAACCCCCAATCTCTTGCCCATGTACAAATTCGTCCCATAACTTTCTGAAAGATACAACATACCCCTGACGTCTCGAAAAAAGTGTGAACTGCCCTTGGAGTCGTTAATCAATTATTCGATTTGGACACATTCTTACATTGTTTCCCATAAATTTGATCTCACGGGGAAGTTTGCGCATTTTGAATAGGTTGGGGAGTATGTTGTGACTTCATAACACGGGCAATAGGTTGGGGTTTGATATTTTTACCAACTTTATAGGGAAGTTTACAAGTATTTTACATAATGCTTCTAAAAAGCTATATGTACCATTTGGGAAAATATCAATCAACTTTGTTAATCACTTGATGAGTGTCCCTCCTCTATCTCTTTCTGGATGAGTGTCCCTCCTTCATATATGTGGATTTGAAGATGCAAAAATATAAAGTTATGCTCACATACCAAAAGCTTTTTCTAGTCAGACATGTGTTCTATGTTTGGTTCTCCAAAAGTTTACCATGCAGTTTATCTGGTACCTTTAATGGTGGTGTATGTGTTCTACCAACGGCCTTCGCAAAAGATAGGAAAAATATAATTTAGCATTTTGAAATTCTTAGGCCTATTCTTGTCAACAATGTGGAATGGGTTCTTCTGTTGTATCTGTAACTCTTTTATGTATGAGAATTTGATCCCAAAATTCTTGTATGTCTAAGGAATCATTTGGTCTAATTGTCTAGGTTTTTTCAACAAGGTTCCTTAATAACTTTATTTACTATATAATTCTGAAAATAACTGATTGATTGACACTTGGGCATACATATACAATGCTATATCTTTAATATTTTCTCATGTTTTGTCTTTCTCTTTGCAAGCATTATAATGTCTGAATATATAACATATTCACGCGGTAGTGTAAAGTGTAGTAAATACACTGGTTTGAGAAAATGGGAGGACATGGATGTCAACATAATGGTCAAGGTTTTCGAGAACCTTAGTGTCCCTGATCTTACAGTTGTTGCTTGTGTTTGTCGCAATTGGAGATTGGCTGCACGTGAACCCTCGTTCTGGACTACGCTTGATCTATCGATGTTAAAATCTAACTTCATCAAAACGCAGCTAGATCCATATGTGTATGTTGCTGAACAATCTGACAAAACATTGACGCGTATTTTGAAGACCGCTCTGAATCTCAACAGTGGAAACACATCAACCCTGATTTTTCATTATGATCTATATGTGACTGATCCCCAATTGACATACACAGCTGAAAGGTAAATCAAAAAAGTAGTACTGCACTATTCTTGTGGAGATAACAACATTTACTTCCTTAGAGTTTTTTCTGATTGCAAAAGTCCTACCCTCACTTATGGTTTGAATAATTACAGATACACCTTGTGAAATGTAAAAGAACATCACAAAAAAAGTCTCATGATACCCCCCTTAAGTATATGAAAAATGTGGCTCTTACTTCTTCATAGGGTAAAGGGCATCAAACTCCCTAATTGCTACTGTGCGACTTGCCCCTAAGCTTAGAAAAGTTACGCCCCCTCCCTCCCCCACAAACTTTTAAAAAAGGTGAGCATTGCCCCCGACTCATTCATAAGCTGTTGGAATATTTTAATAATAACAATATTTTGAGAATAATTTACAAGACATTATTGTTTTGAGTAGTGGGGGTTAATGTGGTGGTGGTTACATGCATTGGTGTATTGAGATTAATTGAAATGAGACCCCTAACCTACACATTTATCACCCTTTTTATTGTGTGAATTAAAACACCCTCATTACAATCATATTCATATTGCATAACAATATACATATTTATATTATATATAAAGTCTCTAACTATTTTGGAGTTACAAGAATAATGAGCTTTACACTATAAATATTAGTCTTGCAAAACATTTTCAAAAATGAAAAAAATAGAAGAATATACAACTCTCCCTTCAACAAGTGCTCTTTCTCTTATTATATGTATAACAACAAGTGCTCAACAAGTGCTCAAATTCTTATTATATATATACAACTCTACAAAGCAAAATCCTTAATTACAGAGCAATTTTTTATTGTTTACTATAATACCACTCTCTATTATAGCTATTCATTCACTTTCCTTTAACTAACCGCCAATCATAGCAGAATCTTTGGAAACATAATCTAAACATTCATCTTTCTAATTTAAGAACCGGAAAGATTATCTTTTTCAATGTAACCTTTGTTGATAATTCATGTAAATAAGTGACATAATAAAAATATAATTAAGTATTCAAATTCAATTATGTATTAAGAATTTGTATATCACATTTTAACAACAAGACAAAGTTTAATAATATAATTTTAAAACGACTAGATTTACTCATGAACTACTCAAAAAATGGTAATTTTTTTAATTCATATTCATCACAAATTATTCACCATCTTACCCTTCAGAAAAAAATTACTTCAACAGTACTTGTGATAAAAATAAGAAAAGAACATATTAAATCTAAGTAACCAATTATTCTAATTAACCCTTCAGACTATGCAATTTGTAATGCACATTCAAATTTTGAAAGATTAAAGAATCCATAATTAACTAATACGTTAAGCAAAAAACTGTAAATTTATAAAATAAAATAAAAATGATTAATACAAGAAAGCAGTTAGCACAGATCATGAGTTATTATAGTACATAGTAAATTCAATTCAAATACTTTCTGACAAATTTAATTTTGCAGGAAAAGTTTGCTGTATTATTATTATTATTATTATTATTATTATTATTATTATTATTATTATTATTATTATTATTCAGTCATAATACCAATGGAGACCAAAATTTTGAAGTAATATAATATAAATATTAGAGTACTTATTAACTAGATTTGTATTAACTTATTTACAGTAGTAACTAAATATTGTTAAAGAAAGATAATCTTTCCATTTCATACGTTGGAAAGATTATTGCTTTGATTATGTTTCAAAGATTTTGCTAATGATTGACAGTTATTAAAAGGAAAGTAAATGAATAACTAATATGGAGGGGTTATAATAGTAAACAACATCAAATTGCTCTAGATTTAGGGATTTTGCTCTGTATATATTATCTACCATGTACTAGAGTAATTAGATAATTTTTGGCCCACGCTTTCGCATATAAACACAACACCCTTCACTATTACATAATGAATCTGATAAAATCACGAATTTATCTATATGTGTATGTATATTATATATATATATATATATATATATATATATATATATATATATATATGTAATGCAATATTTAGTCCAAATAAGAGATAGCGACAATTTAAAAATGGCATATATATAGTAGTACATATAGATTATAGACAGCTAATATTTTATTGAAGTATTGTGAAATAGCAGCAAAGAAGAATAAAATATAACTTTTAGTGCATATATGGCACGGATACAAATAGGTCAATGCAAATATGATAGGGTATGAACATGTATGACATAGTTTTTTTTTATAATGATATAAATACGGTATAACAATGATACGAAAATCTACAATAAAATTCATGTGCATACAATAATTAAGGTGGGTTTCCGCTTTCTTCAACATAAGAACGGTGGTCTTTTGCATGTTTGTCTCTCAAATATGGGCTTTTAAAACATAAGATATCGCATAAGAAGTTTTTTTTTGGGGGGGGGGGAGGGGGGTTTTATTTTCTATTCAAATTCCTTGCATCTTACATTTTGAAAAAAATAATCTTCAATTATTAATATCCTATCATCGCAGCACATATTTTTATAATTTGGTCTACAAACTATTGTCATGTTTTAGGCCAAACACCCTACCCAGCCAAAGTTGACCATGCTAGTCCTAGGCCCCACTAACCAGCATTTTCGAGTTATTAGGTTTATACGGTCGGAGCCAATACAACTCAAATTATACTTAAATTTTAAACAAAATCGTGTCTCATTAAATAGTTGTGAAGTCATGGTTGTTTATTCTGAGAAAACCCAAGCAGGGAATCAAGCAATTAATGTTCGTTAAATTTTAGGTTATTAATAACCAAAAAATGGTGGCGACTTTAGGCAATTTCACAGTAGTTAATAGTAGTAATATTTAAGGAAATAAAAGAGACTAGTTTTAGGCAGCCCACAAATAAACCTCTGAGCGCCTCAAATCATCTGATAGCTCAACAGCAACACTGCGAAGACAGAAAGAAAAAAATCATTGTAAGATATTCCTCTAATTTTTTATTGCATGTGGGATTTTATCTTTGGAATGTTAGCGGGTGGATCAAGAGGGATCTTTACTCTAAATATTTTATTCATTGCCGGAATCTTTGCGATGAATTCTTGTGCTTGAATTTTATTTCTAGAAAGTTCTGCTTCATGCATTGATTGTGTTTTTTTAAAATCCTTTATCCTTCAATTCTTGAATTTCAAGATGATTGACTTGTTTTGTCGTTAAAAATCATATATGTCATGAAATGTTTCTAAATTTATTTCTTTATTGAAGTTTGACGTTCGCAAGACTGATACTCAAAGGAATTGACGGAGCCTTCTTTTTCCAGATTAGAGTCCTTAAAAGAAGTCTATGGGATCTTATGGGCGTTTATCCCTATTTTGACTCGTATCAATTATTATTTGCTGATTTTTTTAATCTTCGGGGATTTTAAATGGAGCATCTTGTTTGTGAATTTTCTCTTGTCTTGTAACCTTGAGTTATAATTTCAACTTGCTGTTATGTTGTTTATCATTTTTAGAGATGGGCTTTGTTTGGAAATGATTCTTGTTGTTCTGAAGTTTACCTGAAAAAAAATTATTTTATCAAATGAATTTGGGTGACAAAATTGATTTTAAGGGGTTAAGAGTATGAGAACCCCCAATCTCTTGCCCATGTACAACTCGTCCCATAACTTTTAGAAAGTTACAACATGCCCCCTGACCTCTCAAAAAGAGTGTGAACTGTCCCTGGAGTCGTTAATCAACTATTCGATTTCGACACATTCTTACATTGTTTCCCATAAATTTGGTCTCATGGGGAAGTTTGCACATTTTGAATAGGTTAGAGAGTAAGTTGTGACTTCATAACGCGGGCAATAGGTTGGAGTTTGATATTTTTGCCCACTTTATAGTGAAGTTTACAAGTATTTTACAAAATGCTTCTAAAAAGCTATATGTACCATTTGAAAAAATATCAATCAACTTTGTTAATCACTTGATGAGTGTCCCTCCTCTCTCTCTTTCGGGATGAGTATCCCTCCTTCATATATGTGGATTTGAAGATGCACAAATATAAAGTTGTGCTTACATACCAAAAGCTTTTTCTGGTCACACATGTGTTCTATGGTTGGTTCCAAAACTTTACCATGCAGTTTAATAGGTACCTTTAATGGTGGTGTCTGTGTTCTACCAACGGCCTTCGCAAAAGATAGGAAAATTATAATATAGCATTTTGAAATTCATAGGCCTGTTCTTGTCAACAATTAATGTGGGATGGGATCTTCTGTATTTGTAACTCTTTTATGTATGAGAATTTGATCCGAAAATTCGTGTATGTCTAAGGAACCATTTGGTCTAATTGTCTAGGTTTGTTCAACAAGCTTCCTTAATAACTTTATTTACTATATGATTCTGAAAATAACTGATTGATTGCTACTTGGGCATACATATACAATGCTATATCTTTAATATTTCTCTTGTTTTGTCTTTCTCTTTGCAGGCATTATAATGTCTGAATATATAACATATTCACGCGGCAGTGTAAAGCGTAGTAAATACTCTGGTTTGAGAAAATGGGAGGACATGGATTTCAACATAATGGTCAAGATTTTCAAGAACCTTAGTGTCCCTGATCTTACAGTTGTTGCTCATGTTTGTCGGAATTGGAGATTGGCTGCACGTGAACCCTCGTTCTGGACAACGATTGATCTATCGATGTTAAAGTCTAACTTCATCAAAACGCAGCTAGATCCATATGTGTACGTTGCTGAACAATCTGACAAAACATTGACGCGTATTTTGAAGACCGCTCTGAATCTCCACAGTGGAAACACATCAACCCTGATTTTTCATTATGATCTATATGTGACTAATGTCCAATTGACATACACAGCTGAAAGGTAAATCAAAAAAGTAGTACTGCATTATTCTTGTGGAGATAATAACATTTACTTCCTTAGAGTTTTGTCTGATTGCATAAACCCTACCCTCACTTATGGTTTGAATAATTATAGATACACCTTGTGAAATGTAAAAGAACATCAGAAAAAAAAAGTCTCATGATACCCCCCCTAAGTATATGAAAAATGTGGCTTTTACTTCTTCATAGGGTAAAGGGCATCAAACTCCCTAACGCATTGCTACTCTGCGACTTGCCCCGAAGCTTAGAAAAGTTACGCCCCCTCCCTCCCCCTCAAACTTTTAAAAAAGGTTAGCATAGCCCCCTGAGTCATTCATAAGCTGTTGGAATATTTTAATAAAAACAATATTTTGAGAATAATTTACAAGACATTATTGTTTTGACTAGTGGGGGTTAATGTAGTGGTGGTTACATACATTGGTGTTATTGAGATTAATTGAAATGAGACGCCTAACCTACACATTTATCACCCTTTTTACTGTGTGATATTAAAACACCCTCGTTACAATCATATTTATATTGTAATAATATACATCTTTATATTATATATAAAGTCTCTAACTATTTTGGAGTTACAAGAATAATGAGTTTTACACTATAAATATTAGTCTTGCAAAACATTTTCAAAAATTAGAAAAATAGAGGAATATACAACTCTCCCTTCAACAAGTGCTCTTTCTCTTACTATATGTATAAAACATATGATATTGTAATATAAGAAAACCTATGGGCGAAGAAAAGTGTTGGGCTACGCTTCGACTTCCTCAAGTAGTGCAGACTTTGAGCGAAGTTACAACAAGGAATGTTGGGTTGTTGTATCCCAGAGGCGGACGTGCCGATAGCCTACTGCATCGAATAGAAGAATTCGTAGGGGCTCAAAACCGTCTTTAAGAGAGTATGACCTAGTCAGCGCCTCACCCCAACGATTATACTGTAACATTGTCGGTAATTGACTAATTATCCACTTCGAGGTAACCTTCATCCTATAGAAATTGAGGTAATGTCTATTTTATGTTAAAGTACGGTAAATTATTATTTTGTTCCTCTATGTTATTGTTGTGATTATTGAACAAGGGAACAACATAAGCCTTTCATTTTGGACAAGTTTCTGCATTTGCTTCCGTTAGATTTGACCTCAGGCGGCATTTGGTACAATTTTAATAGGTTAGAGGATATGCTATAACTTTTCATAGGTTTGGAGGCAAATCGCACGTAGGCAATAAGTTGGAGTGATTTGATGTTTTTACCCTTTTTCGTATTTAATTTTAAAGTTTCATGGGAGTGTCTCTATAATTGTTCAAACTTTGCTAACCTTCAAACGGTACATATCTTACTATCCCTGTCTTTAAATTTATGCATTCACCATCATAGTTGTACTTGAACTTGAAGGTCTACCTTTGCAGGTCCCTTCGTCTCAAGCGCTTGGTCATGCCTGCCTGGAACAGAATAAAGCCAGAGGGCATTTCTGGAGCAATTCGAATGTGGAAAGATCTTGAATCAATGACGATGCCAAGCATATCAGAACCTCGGTATTTCGCTGAACAAATAGGGAGAAATTGCAAGAAATTCGCTGAACTGAAGATCATGGGCCCCTTCGATATTTTGTTTGCCACCTCCCTTGTTACACATCTACCGAACTTGAAAGTTTTAAGTCTTCGGTGTTCTGTGGTGTTCAAGGATGCTCTGATCACAATCTTGGTGGGGTTGAAAAGGCTTGAAGTACTTAACATCTCTCATTGCATTCTCTTTGAAGTTCGTCCTTATCCTCATCGCAGGGTGGCACTCGAAAAGCTCGACAGATCCATTCTTTCAAGAGCAGGAAAATTGAAGAAGTTTTTGACGTGCATGAGGGATTCGATGAGTGATTCGTGCGTAATGTGCCAACGTGCGAGGAATGACGAAGGGTTGATCCGGTGGTACAGGTATGAGGAAGATCTTTGGAAAGAAGACGAAGTAGAATCTCTTGCACTTTAAGTGTATGATCCGAGGCAGAAACTTTTAAAATCAATTGATCGTTTTTATTATTATCGGATGTTATATATAATGCACAAGAATTTGCAAACTAAACAAGACTTTTATATTCCCGATGGTAGGTTTTATGGTATAGAAAAGTAAGCATACTATGGAGTATGGATAAGACTTGAGACTTTTGATGCACATTGTTATAATTCTGCCTGCAAAAACTAGAGTCAGTAGAATAATAAAGTGAATTTGGTTTGTTGATTTTGTTCCTTTGCGTTTATACATTTTCTTTCTTGAGATTGCATAAGGTGATTGCTGTATTGGTTGGCTGATTCTTCCAACTCCAGTGTCTTATTTAGATTGTTATTTATTTGTGTACTCCAGGTCTTTATAATGTTTGTACTTTGTAATGTTCGCTGATTAAAACAAGTTATTACACAATGGTTGCGTTGCGAGTGCGTGCAGCTGTGTTTTGAGTTTTGAGCAATGCAATTGTTTAAGATCGATCATTTATCCCAAGACTAATCGCTTCCCTTATGTATAAACTCATAACAATAGTTTACTATACTTATTTCAGATTTTAGATTACGTTTTACGTACACATCAATTAATTGGCACTTTTAAAAATTATTTGCATTAATCTAAAAATGATTTCAGTCAATTAATATATATTCTTATACACAAAATGAAAATTATAAGAGAGCCAATAAACACATTTCAATCAGTAAGACTTTCCTTTTGATGGGTAGGACACAATTATTTTTCTAGAATTGTTCTGCCAGTTATTGACTAAGGCGTCACAATTGCTTAGATTAGAACAAAATGTTATCACGTGGAAATAGATAAAACGTTTTCCTCCGAAAATCATCCAAGTAATTCTTGATTAGGTATCACAATTCGCACCGCCGTATGAGAAAAGTAAGCATGCCATTTTTGTTTCGTTAATAAAAAATAAATCTCACAGAAAAAAAAAAAAATTTGATGAATGCAGGCTGATGTGTAATCAATTCAAATTTAATCAACATATATAATTGGAACTGACGATGTTTTACCTTATTAGGGAGAAAATGGAAAAATAGGTAACAATCTGAAATTGATGATAAAACTTTTTCCCTTTTGTTCGTGTAAAGAACATGAAATGGAACTATATATTAGAGTAATTAGATAATTTTTGGCCCACGCTTTCGCATATAAACACAACGCCCTTCATTATTACATAAGAAATCTGATAAAATCACGAATTTATCTATCTATATATATATATATATATATATATATATATATATATATATATATATATATGTGTGTATATATATATATATGTACATATACATATACATATACATATATATATAATGCAATATTTAGTCAAAATAACAGATAGCGACAATTTAAAAATGGCATATATATAGTAGTACATATAGATTATAGACAGCTAGTATTTTATTGAAGTATTGTGAAATTGCAGCAAAGAAGAATAAAATATAACTTTTAGTGCATATATGGCACGGATACAAATAGGTCAATGCAAATATGACAGGGTATGAACATGTATGACATAGATTTTTTTTATAATGATATAAATACGGTATAACAATGATACGAAAATTGTTAGAAGTTTGCTTTTTTAGACTGCACGTTTGTTATTTTCTTTATTATTAAGAGTTTGATAAGACTAAGTCATTGTTAGTTCCTATTATTTAGGGATAAGAGTCCAACTTCAGTCAGTTGCTTAGCTTATTTGTCAAGATATTTTCTCTCATTAGTTATTTTTCTGGTCTATAAATGTAATCTTTTGTGATTGAAATTATATACACTTCCGCTGATTATTGTCTTCTTTCCATAGCTTTCTAAAATACTAACAGTTGGTATTCAGCGCCTTTATTCTTGAGGGACTGTGAGTTAAAAAAAAAGTGTGTTTTCAAGAGAGTTCAGGGTTACTAAACACCACGATTTCATAGAAACTTCAAGCATGGAAGGAGACTCAAGTTTCTCTGCAATAGCACCTCCAGTTTTCAATGGTGACAATTACACCATGTGGGCTGTGCGGATGCAAGCCTACCTAGAAGCTGTAGATCTATGGGAGGCTGTCGAATATGACTACGACGTTCTTCCGCTGCCAAGCAACCCAACGGTGGCTCAAATGAAGAATCACGAGGAGAGAAAATCCGAAAAGTCTAAGGCAAAAGCATGTCCTTTTGCAGCAGTTTCAGCAACAATCTTCACCCGAATTATGTCTTTGAAATCAGCCAAAGCCATATGGGACTATCTCAAATCCGAATATGAAGGAGATGATCGGATAAAAGGCTTGAAAGTGCTGAATCTGATTAGAGATTTTGAGTTGCAGAAGATAAAAGAGTCTGAAACCATCAAGGATTACTCTGAAAGGCTTTTGAACATAGCGAACAGAGTAAGATTGTTAGGTTCGGAGTTTAAAGACTCTCGTATTGTTGAGCAGCACTCTGGTTACTGTTCCTAAAGATTTGAAGCTACTATCACAACTTTGGACAATACCAAAGATTTGTCTAAGATCACGTTGGCAGAGCTGTTGAACTCTCTGCAAGCTCAAGAACAACGCATGATTATGAGACAAGAAGTTATGGTTGATGAAGCATTGCCTGCCAAACATGAGGAAAGTTGGAGAAACAAAAAGAAGAAGAACAAGAAGCACCAGCAAGCTAATGGAGAAGCTTCAGCACACAAGAGCAATAAAAACAATGCTGAAAATTCCAAGGGAAAGTACCCTCCTTGCAAGCATTGTAACAGAACAGACCACTCACCATTAAAGTGTTCGAGAAGGCCAGATGCTAAGTGTAACAAGTGTAATCAACTTGGACATGAAGCTATCATTTGCAAGAATCAAAACCAACAGCAAGAAGCAAATGCCCAAATTGCTAATGAAGAGGAAAATGATCACCTCTTTGTTGCAACTTGTTTTTCAGGTAGCATTTCTGGCGATGGTTGGTTGATTGACAGTGGGTGCACCAATCACATAACTCATGACAGAGAACTTTTCAGAGAATTGAAGCCTACAAGAATTGCAAGAGTTCGGATAGGTCATGGTGGTCATATTTCTGTGAAAGGAATTGAAACTGTTGCAATAGCAACAACTTCAGGTACTAAAGTCATTGATGATGTGCTTTATGTACCCGAAATAGACCAAAACTTGTTAAGTGTTGGTCAGATGATAGAAAGAGGTTTTAAGGTGTACTTTGAAGATAATTACTGCCTAATTAAGGATGCATCTGGTCGGGACTTGTTTAAGGTCAAAATGAGGGGAAAAAGTTTCTCATTAGACCCATTTGAGGAAGAACAGATAGCTTTTCCAACAAAAGAAGAAGTTGCTGACTTATGGCATAAAAGGTTGGGGCACTATCATTATCAAGGGCTTCTCAAAATGCAAAAATCTGACATGGTTGAAGGCTTACCTGAATTCGAAGTATTTTCTACAAGTTGCCAGAGTTGTCAATATGGAAAGCAAAGCAGATTACCATTCCCAACAGCAATTTGGAGAGCTTCAAATAAGTTGCAGCTGATCCACACTGATGTAGAAGGACCTCAACGCACACCTTCACTCAAAGGTAGTCGTTATTACATCATTTTCATAGATGATCTAACTAGAATGTGCTGGATATATTTTTTGAAGTTTAGACCTGAGGTTGGGAACACTTTCTGGAAGTTCAAAGCAAAAGTGGAGAATGAAAGTGGCTGCAAAATTCAGATTTTAAGATCTGATAACGGCAAGGAGTATACTTCATATAAATTCAGTTCATTTTGTGAAGAAGCAGGAATTGAGCACCAACTTACAGCTCCTTATACTCCACAACAAAATGGAGTTAGTGAAAGAAGAAATCGATTTATATTATGGAGATGGCCAGATGTATGTTGCACGAGAAAAATTTGCCAAAGAAATTTTGGGCAGAGACAGCAAATACTGTTGTATTTTTGCAGAATAGACTTTCTACAAAGGCAGTAAAGAATCAAACACCTTTTGAAGCATGGTATGGATACAAACCTCCTATGAATTTTCTTAAAGTATTTGGTTGTCCTTGTTTTACCTATATTCCTCAGGTTAAACGAGATAAACTAGATAAAAAGGCTGCAGCAGGTATTTTCATTGGTTATAGTTCTGTTTCAAAGGCTTATAAAGTCTTCCACCCACAAACTGATTCCATAATCACCAGTAGAGATGTTCACTTCATGGAAAATGAAGAATGGGATTGGGAAGATTCAAAGACAGAACTTGAAACAAGTTTTTTGGATGAAAGGGTAGATGATCCACCAGTAAGAGGTACTAGATTACTTTCTGACATTTACCAAAGATGCAATGTTGCACTTTATGAACCTGTTGACTATGTAGAAGCACTTAAAGAAACCAAATGGAAGAATGCAATGAAGGAGGAGCTGTTCATGATTGAAAAAAAAACAACACCTGGGAGCTGGTTGATAAACCTCAAGAAAGAAAAGTAATTGGGGTGAAATGGGTGTTCAGAACCAAGCTAAATGTTGATGGTTCAGTCAACAAGTATAAATTAAGGCTCGTAGTTAAAGGATATGCGCAGATTCTTGGTGTTGATTATTCTGAAACATTTGCGCCAGTAGCAAGACTTGACACATAAGATTACTTCGTGCTATTTCTGCACGATTTGGCTGGAAAGTGCATCAAATGGATGTTAAATCAGCATTCCTTAATGGATTTCTTCAAGAGGAAATTTATATTGAGCAACCAGAAGGTTTTGTTGTGGAAGGAAAAGAAGAAAAAGTCTATCGACTTCACAAAGCTCTTTATGGCTTAAAACAGGCACCGAGGGCATGGTACAGTCGAATAGATGATTATTTGCTTGGTCTGAATTTTAAAAAGAGTCTTTCAGAATCCACACTTTATGTTAAGGAAAATAACAGTGAAATTCTTGTTGTTTCTCTTTATGTGGATGATCTTTTGATTACAGGAAGTAGTGTAAAGCTTATTGATGAGTTCGAGCTGGATATGATGCATGTTTTTGAAATGTAGATCTGGGGCTAATGACTTACTTCCTTGGAATGGAGATTAAGCAATCAAAAGATCAAGTCTTTATTTGCCAGCGAAAGTATGCAAGGGAGATTCTCAATAAGTTCAGAATGGAAGATTGCAAAGAAGTGAATACTCCTATGAACCAAAAGGAGAAGCTCAGCAAAGAAGATGGAGCTGAAAAGGTGGAGGAGACATACTACAGAAGTCTCATTGGTTGTTTGATGTATCTTACAGCAACAAGGCCTGATATATTATTTGCTATAAGTGTTCTATCAAGGTTTATGCATTGTGCTGGTGAGTTGCATCTAAAGGCAGCAAAAAGAGTTGTGCGATACATCAAAGGAACTATTGACTATGGAGTTAAGTTTGAAAAGATTTCAGATATGAAGCTGATCGGGTATTCTGACAGTGATTGGGGTGGTTCTTTAGATGTAATGAAGAGTACTTCAGGGTATTGTTTCAGTCTTGGCTTAGGGAGTTTCTCATGGTGTTCCAAAAAATAGGAAATTGTGGCTCAATCTACTGCTGAACAAAATTTATAGCAACAACAGCAGCAGTAAATCAAGCGTCGTGGTTAAGGAAAATCTTGGTTGATTTACATATGAAGCAAACACAAGGGACTAAAGTCTTTGTGGATTATCAGGCAGCAATAGCCATCTCTCACAATCCTGTTTTTCATGGAAAAACTAAGCACTTCAACATCAAACTCTTCTTTTTGAGAGATGTACAGAAAGATGGAGATATAAATCTTCGCTACTGCAAAACAGAAGAACAAGTGGCTGACATATTCACAAAGCCTTTGTCAATCACTAAGTTTGAGGTTCTCAGGAAAAAGCTTGGAGTTTGCAATCCCAAAAGCAATGAGCAGTGTTAGAAGTTTGCTTTTTTAGACTGCACGTTTGTTATTTTCTTTATTATTAAGAGTTTGAATAAGACTAAGTCATTGTTAGTTCCTATTCTTTAGGGATAGAGTCCAACTTCAGTCAGTTGCTTAGCTTATTTGTTGAGATATTTTCTCTCATTAGTTATTTTTCTGGTCTATAAATGTAATCTTTTGTGATTGAAATAATATAGACTTCCGCTGATTATTGTCTTCTTTCCATAGCTTTCTAAAATACTAACAAAAATCTACAATAAAATTCATGTGCATACAAAAATTAAGGTGGGTTGTCGCTTTCTTCAACATAAGAAAGGTGGTCTTTTGCATGTTTATCTCTCAAATATGGGCTTTTACAACATAAGATATCGCATAAGAAGTTTTTTTTTTCGGGGGGGGGGGGGGGGGGGGAATTTTATTTTCTATTCAAATTTCCTTTCATCTTACATTTTAAAAAAAAAAAATCTTAAATTATTCATATCCTATCATCGCAGCACATATTTTTATAATTTTGTCTACCAACTATTGTCATGTTTTAGGCCAAACACCCTACCCAGCCAAAGTTGACCATGCAAGTCCTAGGCCCCACTAACTAGCATTTTCGAGTTATTAGGTTTACACGGTCTGAGCCAATACAACTCAAATTATACTTAAATTTTAAACAAAATCGTGTCTCATTAAATAGTTGTGAAGTCATGGTTGTTTATTCCGAGAAAACCCAAGTAGGGAATCAAGCAATTAATGTTCGTTAAATTTTAGGATATTAATAACCAAAAAATGGTGGCGACTTTAGGCAATTTCAAACTAGTTAATAGTAGTAATATTTAAGGAAATAAAAGTGACTAGTTTTAGGCAGCCCACAAATAAACCTCTAAGCGCCTCAAATCATCTGATAGCTCAATAGCAACACTGTGAAGAAAGAAAAAAAAAATCATTGTAAGAAATTCCTCTAATTTTTTATTGCATGTGGGATTTTATCTTTGGAATGTTAGCGGGTGGATCAAGGGGGATCTTTACTCTAAATATTTTATTTATTGCCGGAATCTTTGCGATGAATTCTAGTGCTTGAATTTTATTTCTAGAAAATTCTGCTTCATGTATTGATTTGTGTTTTTTTAAAACCCTTTATCCTTCAACTCTGGAATTTCAAGATGATTGACTTGTTTTGTGTTTAAAAATCATATATGTCATGAAATGTTTCTAAATTTATTTCTTTATTGAAGTTTGAGGTTCGCAAGACTGATACTCAAAGGAATTGACGGAGCCCTCTTTTTCCAGATTAGAGTCCTTAAAAGAAGTCTATGGGATCTTATGGGCGTTTATCCCTAATTTGACTCCTATCAATTATTATTTGCTGATTTTTTTAATCTTTGGGGATTTTAAATTGAGCATCTTGTTTGTGAATTTTCTCTTGTCTTGTAACCTTGAGTTATAATTTCAAATTGGTGTTATGTTGTTTACCATTTTTAGAGATGGACTTTATTTGGAAATGATTCTTGTTGTTCTGAAGTTTACTTGGAAAAAAAAATTATTTTATCAAATGAATTTGGGTGACAAAATTGATTTTAAGGGGTTAAAAGTATGAGAACCCCCAATCTCTTGCCCATGTACAACTCTTCCCATAACTCTTAGAAAGTTACAACATGCCCCCTGACCTCTCAAAAAGAGTGTGAACTGTCCCTTGAGTCGTTAATCAACTATTCGATTTGGACACATTCTTATATTGTTTCCCATAAATTTGGTCTCACGGGGAACTTTGCACATTTTGAATAGGTTAGAGAGTATGTTGTGACTTCATAACGTGGGCAATAGATTGGGGTTCGATATTTTTACCCACTTTATAGTGAAGTTTTGAAGTATTTTAACAATGCTCTAAAAAGCTATATGCACCATTTGGGAAAATATCAATCAACTTTGTTAATCACTTGATGAGTGTCCCTCCTCTCTCTTTCTGGATGAGTGTCCCTCCTTCATATATGTGGATTTGAAGATGCACAAATATAAAGTTGTGCTCACATACCAAATGCTTTTTCTAGTCAGACATGTGTTCTATGTTTGGCTCCAAAAGTTTACCTTGCAGTTAAATAGGTACCTTTAATGATGGTGTCTGTGTTCTACCAACGGCCTTCGCAAAAGATAGGAAAAATATAATATAGCATTTTGAAATTATTAGGCCTATTCTTGTCAACAATTAATGTGGAATGAGATCTTCTGTATTTGTAACTCTTTTATGTATGAGAATTTGATCCCAAAATTCTTGTATGTCTAAGGAACCATTTGGTCTAATTGTCTAGGTTTGTTCAACAAGCTTCCTTAATAACTTTATTTACTATATAATTCTGAAAATAACTGATTGATTGATACTTGGGCATACATATACAATGCTATATCTTTAGTATTTCTCTTGTTTTGTCTTACTATTTGCAGGCACTATAATGTCTGAATATATAACATATTCACGCGGCAGTGTGAAGCGTAGTAAATACTCTGGTTTGAGAAAATGGGAGGACATGGATGTCAAAATAATGGTCAGGATTTTCAAGAACCTTAGCGCCCCTGATCTTACAGTTGTTGCTCATGTTTGTCGCAATTGGAGATTGGCTGCACGTGAACCCTCGTTCTGGACAACGGTTGATCTATCGATGTTAAAGTCTAACTTCATCAAAACGCAGCTGGATCCATATGTGTACGTTGCTGAACAATCTGACAAAACATTGACGTGTATTTTGAAGACCGCTCTGAATCTCAATGGTGGAAACACATCAACCCTGATTTTTCATTATGATCTATATGTGACTAATTCCCAATTGACATACACAGCTGAAAGGTAAATCAAAAAAGTAGTACTGCATTATTCTTGTGGAGATAATAACATTTACTTCCTTAGAGTTTTGTCTGATTGCATAAACCCTACCCTCACTTATGGTTTGAATAATTATAGATACACCTTGTGAAATGTAAAAGAACATCTGAAAAAAAGTCTCAGGATACACCCATTAAGTTTATGAAAAATGTGGCTTTTACTTCTTCATAGGGTAAAGGGCATCAAACTCCCTTACAAATTGCTACTGTGCGACCCCTCCCTCCCCCTCAAAATTTTAAAAAAGGTTAGCATAACCCCCTGAGTCATTCATAAGCTATTGGAATATTTTAATAAAATTAATATTTTGAGAATAATTTACAAAACATTATTGTTTTGACTAGTGGGAGTTAATGTGGTGGTGGTTACATACATTGGTGTTATTGAGATTAATTGAAATGAGACCCCTAACCTACACATTTATTACCTTTTTTATTGTGTGAATTAAAACACCATCATTACAATCATATTTATATTGTATCATAATATACATATTTATATTATATATAAAGTCTCTAACTATTTTGGAGTTACAAGAATAATTAGTTTTACAATATAAATATTAGTCTTGCAAAACATTTTCAAAAATGAGAAAAATAGAGGAATATACAACTCTCCCTTCAACAAGAGCTCTTTCTCTTACTATATGTATAAGACATATGATAGTGTAATATAAGAAAACCTATGGGCGAAGAAAAGTGTTGGGCTACGCTTCGACTTCCTCAAGTAGTGCAGACTTTGAGTGAAGTTACAACAATGAAGGTGGGGTTGTTGTATCCCGGAGGCGAACGTGCCGATAGCCTGCTGCATCGGATAGAAGAATCCGTAGGGGCTCGAAACCGTCTTTAAGAGTGCATGACCTAGTCCGCGCCTCATCCCAACGATTATATTGTAACATTGTGGATAATTGACTAATTACCCACTTCGAGGTAACATTCATCCTTTAGAAATTGAGGTAATATCTATTTTATATTAAAGTGCAGTAAATTATTATTTTGTTCCTCTATGTTATTGTTGTGGTTTTTTAACAAGGGAACAACATAAGCCTTTCATTTTGGACAAGTTTCTGCATTTGCATCAGTTAGATTTGACCTCAGGTGGCATTTGGTACAATTTTAATAGGTAAGAGGATATGTTATAACTTATATAGATTTGGAGGCAAATCGCACATAGGCAATAAGTTGGATTGATTTGAGGATTTTTACCCTTTTTCGTATTTAATTTTAAAGTTTCATGGGAGTGTCTCTATAATTGTTCAAACTTTGCTAACCTTCGAAGGGTACATATCTTACTATCCCTTTCTTTAAATGTATGCATTCACCATCATAGCTGTACTTGAACTTGAAGTTCTACCTTTGCAGGTCCCTTCGTCTCAAGCGCTTGGTCATGCCTGCCTGGAACAGAATAAAGCCAGAGGGCATTTCTGGAGTTATTCGAATGTGGAAAGATCTTGAATCAATGACGATGCCAAGCATATCAGAACCTCGGTATCTCGTTGAAGAAATAGGGAGAAATTGCAAGAAATTCGCTGAACTGAAGATCATGGGCCCCTTCGATATTTTGTTTGCCACCTCCCTTGTTACACATCTACCAAACTTGAAAGTTTTAAGTCTTCGGTGTTCTGTGGTGTTCAAGGATGCTCTGATCGCAATCTTGGTGGGGTTGAAAAGGCTTGAAGTACTTAACATCTCTCATTGCATTCTCTTTGAAGTTCGTCCTTATCCTCATCGCAGGGTGGCACTCGAAAAGCTCGACAGATCCATTCTTTCAAGAGCTGGAAAATTGAAGAAGTTTTGGACGTGCATGAGTGATTCGATGACTAGTGATTCGTGCGTAATGTGCCAACGCGCGAGGAATGACGAAGGGTTGATCAGGTGGTACAGGTATGAGGAAGATCTTTGGAAAGACGATGAAGTAGAATCTCTTGCACTTTAAGTGTATGATCCGAGGCAGAAACTTTTAAAAACAATCGATCCTTTTTATCATTATCGGATGTTATAATGGATGTTATAATGTAGAAGAATCTGCAAACTAAACAAGACTTGCGTATTACCAATGGTAAGTTTTATGTTCTAGAAAAGTAAGCATACTATGGAGTATGGACAAGACTTGAGACTTTTGTTGCGCACATTGTTATAATTCTGGACTGCAGTAGAATTATAAGGTGAATTTGGTTTGTTGATTTTGTTCCTTCGGGTTTATTACATTTTCTTTCTTGAGATTGCATAAGGTGATTGGTGTTTTGGTTGGCTAATTCTTCCAACTCCAGTGTCTTATTTAGATTGTTATTTATTTGTGTAGTCCAGGTCTTTCGAAACCACAAGGGGGTTTTAGGTTGATTCCCCCACTTTAAGTGTATGATCCGAGGCAGAAACTTTTAAAACCAATTGATCGTTTTTATTATTATCGGATGTTATATATAATGCACAAGAATCTGCAGACTAAACAAGACTTTTGAGATTGCATAAGGTGATTGGTGTATTGGTTGGCTGATTCTTCCAACTCCCCAGTATCTTATTTAGATTGTTATTTATTTGTGTACTCCAGGTCTTTATAATGTTTGTACTTTGTAATGTTCGCTGATTAAAACAAGTTATTACACAATGGTTGCGTTGCGAGTGCGTTGCGAGTTTTGAGCAATGCAATTGTTTAAGATCTTTTATCCTAAGACTAATCGCTTCCCTTATGTATAAACGCACAACAATAGTTTACTATACTTATTTCAGATTTTAGATCAATTAACTGGTACCTTTTAACACTTAATTTGCATCAATCTAAAACTGATTTCAGTCAATTAATATATATTCTTATACACATGTATAATTGATATGACGGTGTTTTACCTTGTTAGGGAGAAAATGGAAAAATAGGTAGAACCTGAAAATGATGGTAAAACTTTTTCCCTTTTGTTGGTGTAAAGAACATGATATGGAACTATATATTAGAGTAATTAGATAATAATTTTTGGCCCCACGCATTCCCATATAAACACAACACCCTTCATTATTACATAACGAATCTGATAAAATCACGAATTTCTATCTAATGCAATTTTTAGTCAAAATAACAGATAGCGACAACAATTTAAAATTGGCATATATAAAACAGTACATATATAGACTATAAACAGTTCGTATCATATTGAAGTATTTAGAAACAGTAGCGAAGAAGAATAAAATATAACTTTTAGAGCATATATTGGCACGAATACAAATAGGTCAATGCAAATATGATTGGGTATGAACATGTGTGACATAGATTTTTTGTTTATAATCATATATAAGTATGGTATAACAATGATACTATTATTTATTTTAATATTGTATATATTATGCACTAATATAAATCATAAAACATATTATCAATCTATAATACATCAAAATTTAGTCTATAATGCATTTTTTTTTTTTTATAAAAAAATGAACTAAAAGCACTCAAGCTACATCCGTATCTAGAATAGATAAAACCGAAACAGGAGGAACCATAAACACATTAGGTTCTTCCATCGATAAATTAGGTAACTTCGCCACCGCATCCGCTAATCGATTTCTGGAACGAGCAATCCATCGAAATGTTTGGTTCCATGGCTTGTGCAAATAGATTCTACATTCTTCAATCTTGCTCTTAAGAGGATGGTTAACTGTGGATTCAAGCATGATAAGGTCGTAGGCTTCTTGCGAGTCCGTTTCAATTTCAATCTTCGGCACTCTTTTCTCCCATGCAATAGAAAGACCAAGTCTTATAGCTTCAAGCTCCGCTTCAAAAATTGTCGGTTGTGCAATCCTGCACCCAAATCCCCAAATCCATTTTCCCTTTTCGTCACGAAGCACTCCCCCAGCCATACCTTCATTATTGCGCTCAAGAACTCGTCCATCAACATTTAACTTCACCCATCCAACCGGCGGTTTTTCCCATTTATTCTTATGAACCTTCTTCCTTTCCTTAAAAATCAACGAAAGATCACTAACAAGCGTTTTGATATGAAATAAAATTGTGGACTTACTCTCCTCCTTTCATTGAAAAACACGAATATTGCGAGCTTTCCAAATCCACCAAATAGCCGAAATAAATATTACATTCCACTCGACCGTTGGAAACTTGACGCAAAACTTCTCTTTGCATTGCAAACTTGCACCGAACTAACTCTCAACCTCCATGTTGAAAAATGCGTCCCATTGTGTATTTTCCAGCAAGATTTCCCAAACTTCTCGCGCCTGTTTACACTCTCTCAAAATATGGAGCACCGATTCTTCACTTTGCGGGCAAACTTCACATCGGGAATCATCTGTCATCTTTCGGATTCGTCTCAGCTTATTTGTCGCCAACCTATCCTGGAGTGCAAGCCAGACAAAGTATTTAATTTTATTGTGGCACGGTAACTTCCAAATCCAGTCAATTTTGCGGCCCAACGGAGGTGAAACCGAGTATGTTCGGTAAATTGCTTTGTACGCACTTTGACACGAGTACATTCCGTTCGCCGTTTCGTTCGAAATCCTCACATCATCCTCCTCCTTTAAGTTAACCCGATAATCCATGATTTAATTCAGCCAAACCGACGGTATTCGAGTACTAAGTCCGGACAAATTCCAATTACCTCCTTCATCGAGCAATTCAAAAGTTTCAGCCCAAATTCCAATTTCTCAATCCCTGGAATTTCATCACAAAGTCTCACACAACCTAGCCAGTTATCAAACCAAAAGGAGATACTTCGGCCATTCCCAATCTTCCACCTAATGAAAGGTGAGATAAGCGCCATACATCGAACAACCCCTTTCCACGTAGGACTATCAGTTGGTCTCGTCACATATTCACTTAAGCGCACTCCCTTAAGATATTTCGCTTGGATAAGATCACTCTACACGCTCGCTTGGTTTTTCAAGATTCTCCAGCTTAGTTTAGATAAGAGCGCCTCATTGTTTGTACGCGCTGTTCTTAAACCCAATCCATTCTCTTTCGTGCTTCGAGTAACTCTATCCCATCCCACTAAATGTATTTTACGCACATCCGGGTTGCTCGACCAAAGGAAGTTTCTATTAAGTTTGTCCAACCTATTGCAAATTCGCTCGGGAAGCCAACAAGACTGCATTAGGTGGATTAGGATAGCCGTAGAAACTGCTTGAATCAGTGTCTTACGCCCCGGCAACGACAAATTATTACTCTTCCAACTTGTGAACCTCGCCATCAGTTTATCAAAAATATCGTTAAAGTATTCATCCTTCACGCGACCCTGAAACAGCCGAGCTCCCAAATACTTCCGAGGTTATTTGTTTGCACAAACTGAAAAATCTCGCAAATTTTCCTTTTCAAACTACTTCCACGGCTCTTCGAAAAGAAAACTTTGGATTTCCCCACACTCAATTTAAGACCAGACGATTCGCAAAAAGCATCAAGAACATTTTTCATACCTCTTGCATTTCGGATTGTAGCTTTTCCCATTAGAATTAGATCATCGGCAAAAAAGAGATGTGATAAATTCGGCCCTCCCCTACATGGTATAATCGGCTGTCATGTACCACCTTCCACCGCCTCCTGAATCATGTAAGAAATGCGTTCGACACACATAACAAATAAATTGGGAGAAAGGGGGTCACCTTGTCTAAGGCCGCACCCATGTTTGAACTCCTCAAGTGGTTCGCCATTCCAAAGAATTTTCGTTGAAGCATTTCGGACACAGAACATAATTAAATTAATCACGTTCCGAGGGAAAAGGAATGCTTCCAGTGTTTCCTCAAGAAAACTCCAACTAATTTTATCATACGCGTTTTCAAGATCCAATTTAAGAATCATGCACCCAACTTTATTTTTCCTCTTTGCTCTAAGCGAATGAAGAATCTCTTGCATGACAAAAATATTGTCTTGCGTGCTTCGCCCTTTGATAAAGCTCGATTGTGTTGGCGCGATAATTTTTGGCATGATATCCCGAAGGCGCAAGGTAATGCACTTAGTTATCAATTTATAGATGACATTACAAAGTGAGATCGGCCGAAATTGGGAAATGAATTCCGGGTTGTTAACTTTCGAGATCAAACAAAGGAACGCCTCACACACTTTCGGGTCAAAGCAGCCCATACGGACCGCATCTCTCACAAACACCCAGATCGACTCACCAGTCCAATCCCAAAACCTTTGATAGAACATAGCTTGAATACCATCCGGTCCCGGGGCTTTATTCAGGTGCGTCCGCCAAACCGCATCCTTAACCTCTTCCAAGCTCACTTCCTTTCCTACCTCCAGTTTATCTTCTACCGTGAGGGTCCTTTGAAGTCGGGAAACATTAAGTGTCGATGTCCGATTAGAAACACCGGTGAACAGATTGTGAAAGAAATTGCGAGCATGTGTTCGCAAAAGCCCCTGATCTTCAATCCATGTATCCTCCACTCTCAAGGTCAGAATGTGATTTTTCCTTCTCCTAATGATGGTGGATTTGTGAAAGAATGCGGTATTTTTATCTCCGGCCTCCAACCATTTAATTCTGGACTTTTGATGCCAGAAAACTTCCTCTTTTTTCGGAGAATTTCATTGTACTCGTCGAGAAGCTGCTGTTCCAGTTTTTCAAGGAAAGCATTCGGTCGACAAGCGAGCTCCCGTTGTGCACCCTCAAGCCGTCGGAGAACCATATGTTTCTGCTGAAAAATGTTTCCAAATCTTTTTTTATTCCATGGTATTATCACTTCAGGAACATGAGCAATCGCCTCAATGACTTCTTTTTTTCCTGTCCAAACTTTTTTCAGCAACACTTCGCACTCCGTATGCTTTAACCACATGGCTTCAAACCTGAACGGACGCGAAACTCTCGAGCTAATCCATCCGTGCGTTTTTGTGAGAATAGGGTGGTGATCGCCATGAGTTCTTGGTAAATGAAAAACGGCATTATCAGGAAAGATATCTAACCATTTTTCATTTGCATGTGCACGATCAATTCTTTCTCAGATATGAGCTTGACCCTCTCGTTTGTTCGTCCAAGTAAACTCGGGCCCATAAAAACCAAGATCCTGAAGACGCCAAGACTTAATATTCTGTTGAAACCACCAACACCTATTATACACATTCCCACGCCCCCCTTGCTTCTCATGGGCGAAGCCAATTTCATTAAAATCACCTTGCACAAGCCACGGGAGTTCCATCGACTTCGCCATGTCCTCTAATTTATTGAAGATGCGAACTTTATCTTTTCTATGCGGCTTTGCATAAATCCCAGACAAAAACCACTTATCATGACGCTTTGGACCGATTAAAGCATGTATACCTTGATCGTCGATGCTTTTAATTTCAATATCAATATTCTCTGCGTCCCAAAGCATCCAAACACCACCATCCATACCATCCGTAGGGGCTATACAAAAATCCGAATACCCTAAACGAGAGGCTATCTCATACGTCGTGTCTTGAGAGACTCGGGTTTCAAGCAAGAAAACCACGTCGGGTTTATGACAACGAACAAACTCTCTAAAGTTATTTCTAAAATCAGCATCACCTGCACCTTGGCAATTCCAGGAGACAACTTTCATTGAAAAATTTAGAAGTTGGACCAATTAATTGGATGTTCAACGGTTCGACCCATCCATAATATCATCAATTGGCGTAACGCCTCCAACTGTAGGTACTCATGCCGTGCCGTCTCCCACCGACTCATTGATAGGCGTTGCCAGCAGATCGGAATGTTTTCCACTCGTTCTATTATCTCGGTTATTATCTCCACCTCCCAAATTAGCGGAGATATCATTATCACATTGACGTCCCTCGGGTCGATTAGTGATATCTTTGAGGGACCGTCGAACCGTAGATGGTTTGTTCGGAACTCCCAAAATTGGGGCTGAAATTGGACATTGAGCATCCCGTTATCCATTATCAAGATTAGATTGTCTTCCTGCTCCATGGCTCCTAATTAGGCTCGCGTCAACAAGCTTTCTCAGAGTCGATGTGCTTGTGAGAGTATTCGCTTCTTTGATCTCCGCCAGAACCGAGAAGGAATTTTTATTTTCTGCAGATGAGGAAGTGGAAGGATTTTTTCCCAATTCTTGCGTCTTTCCTTTACTCGACTTATGAACTGATTTTTTAGCTTGTGTTATTGAAGCAGGAAGAACCCTCTTTCCTTTAGAACTCTCAGGGATATCAATAACTTTCCCTGGATGAAAACCATTGATTTTAGGACTAGGAAAACTCTCTCCCTCTCTCACATGAATTGGGATTTTAGACATATCCTTGTTGAGCAATTGTTTTCCTTTTCCTTTTGCGTTGTTCGTATCCACTTGCCTTGTAGTACTCGGTTTCCTTCTTCTTGGAACCTCCATCCAATCTCCGAATTCTTGCTTTTCAACTTTTTCAACTAACCATTGAGTCGGTGCAACTGTAGTTTTTACCGACAATTCTGTAAGTTCTGTAGTATTCTCATTTGAATTCAGATTGTCGCTCGAACTTGTATTAGCGCATGAATTCGCTAAATGTCCAACACATCCAAAGTTATAGCAAAGGGAAAGGAGATTTTCATACATCACATGGTATAATCTGCCTCGGATCCGAATACCTCGTTATAGCGGCTTGTCTGTGGGAACTTGAACACAAAAGCGCGCAAACTTACCTCTTGCTGCAGTAAACGTGTTTCCATCAATCTTGATGGGGTCACCAATACACGTAGCAATCTTTTTGATTATCGATTCACAGAATAATTCAACCGGGAGATTCATGACTCTCACCCACGTTATTGCATGATTAATTATATCATTATCAGCCCTAAAGTTTGGATTCCACTTTCTGATCGACAAAAAATTACCTGCAATCTGCCACGGGCCTTGTGTGAGGATCAGTTCACGTTGATTTGGATTTAGTCCCTTCAGGCAGTAAGTTCCAAATCCCAAGTCCACGAAATCGCATCCTTCCGTAAGCTTCCACAATGCGCTCAATTTGTTAACCAGATTAGGGTAGAACCATGGCTTACCAAGCACCTTGATAAGATCGTCTCTTGCCATTGTTGTTGCAGAATCAGTTCAAGGTCATCCTCAATTTCAATGGATTTAAACTGATCACCGAGAGAAGGTTGAATTACCCTAATTTTCTCACTTTCGTCCGTCATGATTAGTTCATCCATACGAACATCCTTTGGCTTAACCTTACTCGCATAGGACAGCTTCTCACCCCCAAAAATTACTGTCGGGGTCTTAGAGGAATCCATTCCAGTGTTCGCCTGAAATTCGTACGTTGATCATTGACGTTTTTGGGTGCCAATTGCAGTAGAAGTGTCAAACCCTAGATTCGTATTTTGTTCCATATCCATTGCATGATGACAGGATGTATCAATCGTCGGGTGAGATGGGCTCCGTGACATCGAAATCTCCGGTGCCCGATGAAATTGGTCGTCAAGATTTGCCACTGTATTTTCGCCTATTTTCGCCGAGGATTTTTTGATGATTTATGCGCATTGTAGTCTATAATGCATTAAAATGTCTAACCACGCAAAATTTATCTAAACGTTAGGCTACCATACAGAAAGTATTGGACCGTATGCTACAATCCAGCTCGTATGTTATTCTTTAACTATTATTTTTTTAGCCACGCGGTTCGTGCGTTTCCAATCCAACAACAGAATAGAGCATAAAACCAAATATATAGCTAATAAATAAAAAGAATCTTGGGACAGTTAGAAAATGACAAGAATCCCAAAAAAAAGGAATTGCAGTTCAATGGATGCCATATTTATCGCCCATATCAGTAATTTTGTGGGCTTTCGAAACTTTATGAGAAGCATTGAAGTTTTGGGACAATTATATTAGCAGTATGCAGTACATATTATATTAACATTATACCATGATAATTAATCTTTTTGTTTGTATTAACTATTATATATATATATATATATATATATATATGTATGCCATGATTGTCAAGATCACAAACATATTGTCCGTAAAATAATTGAAATATCAGCTCATAATCTAACTAAAATTATAGATGGAAACAAAGCGATTAGAAATTTAAGGTACTTACTACAATATGCATTTATAGCAATCGAATATATTTATTTACTATTTTCTGAAGAAGAAAAAAAAAAGAATAATTAATTAAACACAAGTGGCCATGATTCACTTTATCACAAGTCTCTAGATTTGGAAAAGAAATTGGCGTGGATCTTAATAAATCTACCTTTTCATAGGATTAAAGTAGTGACGAAAAAGTTGGTGGGGTGCCCTAGCTAGGGAGCATGCTCAAGTGCCTCATGATGTACCACCTTCTGTCCTCACATATATATGGGTTCCACGGGCCCACGTACATGTGAGGACAGGAGGTGATGCATTATGAGGTACGGAAGACTATCCCCTAGGTAGATCCGCTCCTTCTCTGGGTAAAAAGAAAGAAACCCACAAAAGTCCTTTTTACATATTCCTCTTTTTAGGTTGCACTTGCATACTCACAACCTTTACATTTAAAAAGTTATTTTTATGATTAACGATTAAGATTTTAATAGATTTCATATAGAAATACTTAAAAAAAAAAAAAGAATTCATACTTTTATTATAATTATTTAGAGAACTATTTGCATTATGTGATCGTGCAAGAGTTGTACAACAAAATAATTCTTGACGTTTTTTTACATGAGATAAAAATCAGAAAAAATTAGACAAGCATTAAATATATATTGGATTCTGAAAATTATTGCAACCTAAGATTTATTCAACATCTACTCAGCGGACATTCTTTCCAAACAAAATTTAGTGGGCCAACAAGAATGAAATATGATGGGGAGAATTGCATAAACGCCCTTGGGTTATGGGCTAATTATACAAAAAGCCTCTCATGTCCAAAGAATTATACAAACACTCCTAGTGGTTAGCTTTCGTTTAATACGTATATTTGTGTTTCTCATTTATTCTGTATAGTAAACAAAAAGTAAACCAAATTTACTAGACAAATAGAATATAAGTCACATTTACTCTTTGGAGGAAAATGCAAAACATTAAAAACAAGGATATTGTGAATTTTTTTTGTTAATTATTGTCCCGTCATTTTTTCTGTCAGGATAAAACATATTAAACTTGTTTTTGTAACTATATACATACTACAAAATGTGTGTGCAATGAAATGCATCTAAAGGGGAGTGTTTGTGTAATTTTCCAAATATAAGGAGATGTTCCTATAATTATCCCATATCTTTGTGGTGTTTATTTAATTCTCTCAATATATTATTGATTCTAAAATATTTTTCGACCAAAACAAATTATTTCCATTTCTCGTGGTCAATATAATAGTATCACATTTACCAGTCAAATAGTCCAAGAAACAGAGCAGATACAAATCATACAATACACAATCAATCACAAACTCATTCACTACCCTTCTCTCTCATCAATCTCTCTCTCTAAAACAATGGGCCTTGAGTTGTGGTCGACTTTTAAAGAATCAATCACAGCATACACAGGCCTATCTCCAGCCACTTTCTTCACAAGTGTTGCTCTAGGACTTGCTCTGTACTATGCGGCCTTAAAATTCTTTGGACCGTCATCATCATCTGATGATGGCCATGTTCATCAGAGCTCTTCAAGAGGGTTTGAAGAAGAAGGGTTGCAGCCTTTGCCTCCTCCAGTTCAACTTGGTGAAATCACAGCTGAGGAGTTGAAAGAATATGATGGCACTGACCCTAAAAAGCCTCTGCTCATGGCTATCAAGGGCCAGATCTATGATGTCTCTCAGAGCAGGTATAATAAAGTTTGTATCTTTGTGGCTAAAACTTTGTTTTTTGTATTCTTGGATAATTGGTGTTTTGGGCTGAAGTTGTGAGTTTGATATGAGCTTATTGTTGTGTAAAGATTGAATCTTTTCTCAGCTTTTGTGCTTATGGGTGTATTTCTTTATTTTTTGTTACTTCTTTTTTGTGTTGTGGTTGTGAGTTTTTGGTAGTTTGGGGCTTTTGGTGTTTAAGTTGAGAAGTTTTTGGTGATATAAGCTTCTTGGAATGTGAAATTTTGGATCTTTGTATATAGTTTTTGTTTTTTTTTTTTTTTTGTGTGTGTTTGTTTGTGTTTTCTTGAAATTTTATTGTTTTATGGGGGTGATAATATTTTGGACTTTTGGGCTTTTTGGTGTTTAGCTTCTGGATAGGATTGTGCTTATTGGTAGTTTGAGCTTCTTGAAGTGTTAAAGTTTGGATCTTTTTTGTTTGATTTTAGTTATTTATTGGGTGCCATAGGAATGAGAAAGGGTATCTTTGATTGATGATGCTTTAGTGATGTTTGGCTTGAGTATATATGTGGAATATGCATAAAGAGGATGACTTTGGGGTGTCCTTTTGATGCTTCTTCCCTCAGAATCACAATATCTGCTCAGTGTGTTAACTTTGTTCATTCTTGTGCTTATGGGTAACTTTGTTTTGTTGTCCTAAAATTTTGGTATTTAAGGTTTTTTTCTTTTAAATTTTGAATATTTGGTGATATGAGCTTATGGGGTATGTAAAGTTTGGATCTTTTTGTTGATTTTGGTTTTAAATTTTATGTTATAGAAATGGTTTCTGTGATTGGTGGTGCATACTTCTATGCATCTTGGCGCCAGATAAATTTATCCATGCACAGTTAAAATACGAGAAACTTTACACATGAAAATATACTTCCATTTAAGCTCATTTGACATATTTGCAGGATGTTCTATGGACCTGGTGGACCATACGCCTTGTTTGCTGGGAAGGATGCTAGTAGAGCACTTGCAAAGATGTCTTTTGAGGATAAAGATCTGAATGGTGATCTTACTGGCCTTGGCTTATTTGAGCTTGAAGCTTTGCAAGACTGGGAATACAAGTTCATGAGCAAATATGTTAAAGTTGGAACTGTCAAGGCTACCGTGCCAGTAACTGATGGTGCTGCTGAAGCAAGCGCAGCAGAACCTGCTGAAAATGACGCTGCTAAGCCCACAGAAGTTGATGTCGCGAAGCCAGCAGAAGACGGCCCATCAAAGACTGAAGTAAAGGAAACTGAAGAAACCACAGCTGCTGATGAGACCGATACAAAGGAGTAGTTTCTTTTATCGATTTATAATCTGTAAAATGAGCTGAACCATTGGCCACTTGATCTGAGTTGTTAAAGATAGAGGTTTACTTTCTGTGTAGAATAGCTTTGTATATCAAAACTTGGCTGAATATCCAGTTGTTGTATCAAATAATTACTGGAGGTTTAATAAGTTGGGATCGTCTTAGCGTTCGTATTCTCCTGTGCTTTTCGTTTTTCATTTCCTTTCTGAATGAGTTGAGTCAAGTTTTATGGATGCATACACAAATGTCTTACTAAGTTCCTTCTTGGTGTTAGAAGTTAGAACTGCAGATGAAGGCTAATTAGATTTGGAGTTTGCAGACTAAAAGCCCATGTGTTGGTAGCTAGCTCCTTGTGAGAATTTGGCATTGTGTTGCTTTCAGTTTTACTTGTCACTTTGGGCATATTAGAAAAAGGCCTATTTACCTATGATGATCATAGAGTTTATAGTCGAGTATCCCATTTATTCGCCGAGATTTCTTATGTTGTAGGTATAGTTATAAAAAATTCCAGTCTTTTGTGAATCAATTTGGTGCAGTATCCAATTTAAGTTGCATTTGGAGTTTTGAACCACCAAGACAATGCACAAATCAACCACAATCACATTTTGAGCATAACATTAATATTGAATCAATGTCCACCCAAATTTTAGTACTACTATCGTGCACTATTATAACTGTTGGTAGAGCTATTGCAAGCACAAACTAGACAGAGGGATCTGTTCGTACGTATTCATGACATAATTTAATTTGCCCCTCATCGTAATATGTCGAGATCAACCTGTAATACAACTTACCAGACGACCATCTAATCATCCAAATTATATACTTTACTAAGTATAAATAATAGGGATAATTACAGCTACACCCCCTGAGGTTTGGTGTAATTACAGATACCACCCCTGAGGTTTGAGAAATTACACAGACCACCCCTGAGGTTTGCATCAACCTTACAATAAAGTCCCTCTATTGAATATGTAGATGAAAACTTCCAAATTTACCCTTGTTCCATTTTAATTGATATTATACAAAGTTTGAGTAGGTTTTATTATATAAAGTAAATAGTATTTTTTTAGATTCTACAAATACCTTTATAAATATCAACATAAAAATTATATTATTAAGAAATACTAAAAATAAAAAGTATATTTTTTTAAAAAGAAACACACATCTATTTAATTAATTCATTTATTTAAATTTAGTTATAAATGTTTAAAAATTCATTATATTATTTTAATGTTTACTAATTATAGTTTCTTCTAATAATATAAAATAAAAGAATACAATATGCTAAGAACTCCTCATTCATCTCAATAAAAAATGCACAAAAGAAGGAAGCAAACATAGGTTTCTTGATTTGCAAATTTAATAATATTTTAGTATCAAATTTATTACAAAACTAAAAGAAAAAAGAGAGGAGAAAAATTGAGAGCTAATCAAACCAAAAAGAAAAAAACAAAAACCAATTAGCCTTTTGTAATTAATTAAGATTCTCTAACAAAATTAATGAAGGGCATTATTGTCTTTTATATGGCATAAGTTAGTTACAGGGGAGGTGAGTGTAATTTCTCAAACCTCAGGGGAGGTATGTGTAATTATACCAAACCTCAGGGGGTGTAGCTGTAATTATCCCTAAATAATAAGGGCAAAATGCATCAAACCCCCAACCTATATCTCTTTTTACAAGTTGCCACCTAATCTTTATTTTTTTGCAACTAACCCCCAACCTATTAAAAATGTGCAAACTGTCCCCTGAAGCCAAATCCAACGGACAAAAATGTAGAAACATGGTCAAATCCAACGGTTGGATCGGGTTCAGGGAGCAGTTCGCACATTTCTCAATAGGTTGGGGTTAGTTGTAAGAAATAATAGGTTAGATGGCAATTTATAAAAAAGAGTATAGTTTGGGAGGTTTAATGAGATTTACCCAAATAATAATTTTGACTTAACCATTAACTGTCTATCAAAAAGCAACTTATTTTCCCTGACGAATTGCTTATATTAGACATTTACCACGAAAATGCAACAGATTTGGCTATTCCATGTGGTTAGTGAACAATGCCATGGCCTATTTAAAGTTATGACCTTAGCTCAACAAGGCCCTATACGATACTTTCGTAGAGCCGGCCCATAATCTTTTGCTTGGCCGCCTCATTTTTTTAAATTAAAATTTGAAAAACCTCACTTTATGAATGTAAGTTAGAAAAAACACCTTACATTTTGAGACGACCCCATGAGAGAGACGAACAATAAAAATACAATTTTTTTTTTTGTAGGAATAACAATAAAAGTACAATGATTTTGGGCGAGATACTCTTTTTTTTATTGTTCATCAATGTAAGGAGGGATGGATCTAGAATCTCTAGATACACCGAGGACATGTGGAATAGACCTGTACTTGTCTATTTGACTCATGAGGAGAAAAAACTAGTTTTTTTTATTTATTTATTTTACCAATCAACTTGTAATTAATTCTACTGCTGGTGCTTTTAAGAATTACATAACATTGTCATACGAAATGGACCGAGATAGCGTATATAAACTTTGTGTGTTTTTTAAAAGATAGACGTAAATAAACTTGTCGGCTTCATTTGTTTTTTATGTTGTCAGCTGCAATCCAAAATGTAGTAGTTCAGTGGAATTTTAGTGTTGTGTAGTTAAACAACGAAATAATACATAAGTCAATTATAGAAGGAAGAAAAAGTAGACTAATTTGTTTAGCTAAATGCGGTCTCTGACTTCAAAAAGCAGAATAATATTTTCCCTTCTATCACGTATAAGTAGCTGGTGGGCTTTTATAACTTTTACGAGTATTATATCAATTGGGGATGGTCTAGTCAGTTAAAAAGGTGAAATTTTTTTCTCTTAAATTTCAAGTTCAATCTTGATGTAAACAATTTAATGTTATACAGATGAAAACTTGTCAAAAATAAGTTGTCGAGTGTGGACTATCTAACTGACGTTCAAGGGTGGAGCCACGGTCTAGTTGATTAGGGCTTTTGGCCCGGGTAAAAGTTGGGCCAATAAAATTTTCTTACTAGTTTATCTAAATAATTAGGGTCGGAGCTGCTTGGAACTTGGAAACATAACATTGTGAAGAGTATACACTTATCTTCTCTTTCATCTCATTTTCTCAAGTATTTATTATATACTACTTATTCAAACGACCTCGTTTTGATAACTTTTTATAAAAAATGAAACTAACAACTAATTGTTTCTTATCATTTATTCGTTTACCCCCCTCCCCAGATAATATATATCACCCCAAATTCTACATTCTCATGAAAATAGCCCAAAAAAAAATTTTCAATTTTGAAAATTTCCTAATAACAGTTAATAGAATTTTGTTTAAAATTTTTTATATAAACGCATATATCCAATTATATAATATGCCAGCTGAAACACGTGTGCAGGGGCGGAACCAGGGTTTTGGTTTGGGGGTGGGGGGGGGGGGGGGGGGGGGGGCGAGATCATGTGAAGAAAATTTTGAATAAAAATGATCTTTTTTTTTTGTTAATTTACTCATTTTAAATATAACAAACTATCGTCAAAACATAAATATTTTAAGTAGATATTTAATATTAAAATTTAAAAATTACTAACAGAATATATAGCTAGTGAGTTTAAGAGTTTTAAAGAAAAACTAGATTAATATATACAAAAAATATGTCATACGAACTAGAGATATTGTATATGCTCCTAAGATATTTATGGTCATTTAGACATCTACAATTGTGTCGCATGTTTTAAGAGGATATTAACTTATATCTAAATCGATATCAAGGTATTGAAATTACTAGTGCAATACTAAAGAAATTAAATTTAGCTCTAATCTTTAACTTTGCCTCAATTAGTTTTTCAATACAAAACCACATGTTTCATGTTAAAAAACTTAAGAGAAATATTAAATAATCCTAAAAGTAAAATATACACTCAAATGTTATATTATATGTGTTAACTATATAAAAGGAGTAAGAGAAAATTTAGATAAAACTCAGAAAGTAGTATAATAAATACGGATTAATTATATTGTGAAATTAAACAATTTTATAGGTTACTAGAAATACCACAAAAACTTTGAGTATATAGTTATGTCATAATTTGAAATTATATAAAATTATTTTTAACAATATATATATAAGTACTATATTAAAAATATATATGTACAAATAGTATTAAGGTGGGGCTGGGGGGGGGGGGGGGGAGCGGTGGCCCCCAATGCCCCCCCCCCCCCCCCCCCCCCCCCGCACGTGTGTAACTTGTGAAAACAACACCACTGGAAGCTTTCTCCCTCTAAATATTCATGTCAACAAGCATTTTCAATTTCTTTAAGTAGAAATTACAAGAAGCAACATGAATATCGACTATAAACTATATAAAAATATAAAGAAGTGGTGGGTTTTTTTTTTGGTTAATCATCTAAGACCTTCCAAATCCATCATTTTTAACCCAGTGTGAACAAAAATTCTAACTCCGTCTCTACTGACGTTGTTTGTAAACTATTGTATCTAGTTCGAGAGTTATTCTCGTTATAGGCTATAGAGGGTGGGGCGGGGCTTGGGGGGGGGGGGGGGGGGGCGGTGGCCTCCAATGCCCCCCCCCCCCCCCCCCGGCTCCGCCCCTGCACGTGTGTAACTTGTGAAAACAACACCACTGGAAGCTTTCTCCCTCTAAATATTCGTGTCAGCAAGCATTTTCAATTTCTTTAAGTAGAAATTACAAGAAGCAACATGAATGTCGACTATAAACTATATAAAAATATAAAGAATTGGTGGTTTTTTTTTTTTTTTTTTTGTTAATCATCTAAGACCTTCCAAATCCATCATTTTTAACCCAGTGTGAACAAAAATTCTAACTCCGTCTCTACTGACGTTGTTTGTAGACTATTGTATCTAGTTCGAGAGTTGTTCTCGTTTGTTCTCTAAGACTATCGGAGGCATGTTCTTGCGTCATAAAAAAATCAATTTAGTACTTGAGTCTTTGAGTAAAATCTGTTCTTTTTTGCATGTTCTATTTATTTATGGTTGCTAATTTCCGGATGAATAAAAAAAGAAAAGGAAAAGGAACAGATGTTCTTTTCGTGTGATAAATTATGACGCATTGGACTAAGACATTCACGAGGAAGATGAATATCCCATCCGAGTTTTATGCTCAATTACAGCCTTATTTCATTCATTTCCAATGACTCGAAAAAATGCCATTTTCTCAGTTTTATTCACACAGTTTTCTTACCTCATTACATACTTTTATCACGCATGAAGCAAAAAATCTGAAACGAAAAAGCAAGACTGCTGCACATAAGAAAAAACAAGTCCAAAAGTCAGAAAAAGCAGATTGCTTGCTTAATTAATCAATTATATTCAATTAATTAATGGGCTCAATCTCAACCTCATAATGAATTCAGGATTTATACAATAAAAAGGGAATCTTCTCATGGATCCTGTTTTGAAAAAAAAACATCATTAATTTTTTCACATCAAATTCTTCTTAGTACTAATAGTTTTAACTTTTAACCCATGTTCTGTGGCTAAATAAACTAATTGGAAAAAAAAAAAAAAAACACCTTAACAAAACCAATAACTACAGGAACAACAATCACCAAGTGGGATCTGGTCAAAAGTGGATAAAATAGACAAAAAAATTAACAAAGCCAACAAAAGCGAAACGAAACAGCCGCAAATACTTAAACAACTTGTTATAACGTTATTTATTATATTCGAATTTTTTGGGAGTCTAAAGATTTAATCTTTACTACTGCTCTTCAAAAAAGATTTAATCTTTAAATTTTTGTGAGTCTAAAGATTTAATCTTTACTGTTTCTGTTCAAAAAAGATTTAATCTTTACTGTAAACGGATTCATTTGGTACACAAAAGCTCATAGAGTTTATGTTTGAGTTAAGGAAAATCCATTAAGACTTAGATTTTATGCCATCATTTTTTTATTTATTTTTTTCAGTTCTTGAAATGCTAACACATCGAAAGTTTGGGTACAACACGTGGTTGTGAATTCATTTTGTCCGATTCTCCCCACCATTTTAGACCACCCCACAATGTATTAAACTCTCTCTCTATAATACTCTTTTTTATTTCACAAACTCCTTTTGAAAAATTTAGCCCTTTTCTTGTTTTAGTCCTTCAGTGAGAGATAAAAGAGTTTATAGGCACTGAAAAATGGGATTGATTGATGGGTAGTGAGTAGAAAACTGTAAAAGATTGGATTTTGCTGAAAGGGTCTCTGTTTCTTGTTTGCCTTTTTAGTTTTTTTTTTTTTTTTTTTTTGTGTGTGTGTTTGACTTTTGAGTTTTTTAAGCTGTTTCTTGAAATGGGAGATGAACACCCGGATTGGCTGCCGGAGGGTTGGGAAGTTTGTGTCAAAGTTCGGAGTTATGGAAGAAAAGACAAGGTAAATTGGTTCAACTGGTTTTAATCTTGCTATTTATTTGTTTGCCTTTTTATATTTGTTGAGATTTATGTGGTCTTTTTTATGATTAGTACTGTTTCTTGAGGATTTTGTGGTTTCATGGTGATTTTAATTGAATGGATAGACTGGAAAAGGAAATGGTTTGTGGGTTTTTGTGGGATTGTTATCTGCATGGATGTAAGGAGTTCTTAGTTTGATGTTGTGAGGGATCTGAGAAGGATAAGAGTGGGAGTATGGGGGATTTTTCTTGTTTAGAATGGAGTGCTTGATGTATATAATGTTTGTGATTGTTACTTTATTTTACTTGAGATAGGGGAAAAGTAGACTAAGGAAGCTGAGTTATTGAAAAGGGGACTAATTTGGAGTTTATGGTAGCTAATTGAGTTGAACGGAATTAGAGAAAGAAATTATCGAAACCATATTCATATAGTCAGAAGTGCAATGAATCTTACCCTTTTATGTGTTTGCATTTAACCGCATTGTAACAAACTTGTGGAAACTATACTCTTAAAGTAAATTCCTTGGATAGACTAAAGTGGTTTTCATGAGGTCTTAGAGCTAGCGGTTCGAGTTTCTATGGAAGTTTTGTACAACTTACTGTGCCTCTGCAATAGGAATCTCATGATGATACCAGAGCATGCATGGGTCCTAGGTTGAAATCCCATTCTTAAGACAAACTGAATCATGAAAGTTAGATGGCCAACAAGTTAAGACTCTTATCGATGGACGCGTGTCAGTGTAGAAATGACAGTTTGTTAGAGGTAAATATAATAAGGCAGATATTAGTGAAGACGGGATACTATGTGGTGGATTCCACTCTAATCCATTTGTGGTAGCATCCATACACAGGTTCTTTGGGAAAAAAACAACTCCCGACTCAACCCATCCAAAGACTTTGGTTCGCCAAAGAAGCCCCAACTACAACTGAGATTCCAAACTCCAATTTCATAACTGGTTGCCTTCTCTTGGTATCCCAGCTAAAGATGGAGCTCATTTGTGGATATATTCTGACCCTTAACCAGAAAATAACCTCTAAGCTATCTCCGATCACTTTACAGATAATCCCTCAAATACGTTGGATGATATATGATGTGAATTTCAGAAAGATAACTACAGTTCTCTGAGGAAAAATATCTTTCAATAGTTCTTAACTCTTTCCCATACCCATTTGAGAACCAAAAGGAAATGAGATCTCCCGATGGGTCAAGGTCATTTCAGGATTGGCTTTAATTAACCTCTTTAAAGACTCAATTAAACCACTGGAATTTGAATGGGTAATTGTATCATAAGTACCTCTTCTAGTTCTGCAGCCATGTTGCGATATTCTTCTAATCTTGTTGATGCATTACAAATGAAAGTTTTATGAAGCGTACTTAGCATATAGTTGATGCTTTCTAAGATCATTTCAAAGGGATTGATTTGGGAAGTCAAGTGTCAACCCACTGACATAAGTTACGGGGTGTAAATCTGGTTTTTTGGAGCTCACCGACCATATAGTTGATTCTTCGTTTTACACATCCAGTTTTGATACGGATACTCATCATATCACATTGACTTTCCTTTTCTTATTTCTACCTGCATAAATTTAAGATTACTAAGCCTATCCTCTTATTGAAATTATTTCACCTCTTTATAGTACTCCATGTATTCTTCATGATAAATGACGGAGGATAAAGCTCACTTAAATTATTACCATATCATAGCATTGGTTTGAGGCCTTATTTTTCTTTCTTTCTTTGACAATTATTGTAATTCGTAAAAGTTCAGAAGTTAATTTGACATGTTTTCTTGGGTGTGGAGATTCACCCTTAGTTGCACATACTTTGGTTCAGCCTCTTGTAAACTTGGCCCTTGGCGTTCTACAAGCCTTAACAGTGTACATATTGATATTCCTCAATTATTTAAGTATTTAGCAATGCATAATTTCCAAATCAATGCAACACCTGCAAGTGTTCTAATGCCGAACTTTATATGCAGTTTACTTTTATGTTGTAGCCAGATAGAAAGTTTATTTTGATGGGTTTGCATGTTCCAATGCGGATAAGAGATTTTAATATATGCATTTTTGAGTTTCTCTCATTATGCTTAGGCATATTAATCTGCTTGACATTCTACTGTATTTCCTCTTGTTCAAAAAACTTAAAAAATATCAGTAAAGTTCTAAGTTACTACCGTGTACTTTGTAATATAGAAAGAACCTTAGTTCAATCGTTCTTAATGAGTAAAACTGTGGGAAGATTCTAGTTGACTTTATAGAAAATTAATGTGCATATCTGAATAATTGATACGATTTCAGATTCTTAGAGAATCCCATCTATAAAGGTAATTAATGTGGAAGATGCTAAGATCACATAAACTCCATGCAAGTACCTCATATCAGTGGTCTAGGATTCAAATCTCACATTGTACACTTAGGATACAATAATCCGCCACTTTACACCCCCAACGCCTATGTTGGCTGGCTTGGCAACTAGCTTAACTTAGTTCCAGACAAATACTCCAATATCGGCATCACCACCCATCGTATGATTTCATCTAAAAGGTGCAGTAGAGAACTCTAATGCCGATTGATGCGATTGTAAGACATCTTGTTGCTAGCTTTTAAGGTAGAAGAAGCCAAGACCAAATAAAACCTACACAAGTACCATGTATTATTGATGTAGGATCCAAGTTCCACGAGTTACTACTAAGATGATGACAATAATCCAAAGATAGAAGTGACCATGGAAATGCAAACTCATAAAGATATATCTGTCCAAAAATCTCTAGCAGTTCATTAGATTGAGTAATAGATGGAGCATTCAATGTATGTCGGTAATGTTAAATATACAAAAGGTAGATACGTGAATTATGGCTCGTAGATACTTAAGAATCAACACAAACAAAGTTTTTCTTTATTAAATAACATGTGAAGCCTCTGTCTTTTTTCTTCACGTACATATTTTGTAAATGACAGATACAAGGTCTTAATAATGTACTCTGCCAAAACTCTTTTTTGTTGATTCGATGACATTGAAAGGTTTGATTATATTAAGAAACAGGGAAGTTTTGTATTGTACTTGACTTAGAAAAATAGTGTGTAAATATGACAAATGAATAAATCTTGAGGAGAATTCCACCTAAAAAAAGCTGGCTATTAAGGTGGAAGAGTCTAAGACCATTTAACGCTTTGCAAGTACATCATATCACTGATGTAAGATTCAAGTCTCACAACTTACATCTAGGATTATAACCACCGCGGGCGCAGTGCAGTGCTCACGTGGGCTGGCTTTGCACTAGCTTAACCTAATTCGATAATAACATTGCAAGTCCAGCATCACCACCTACCCCGCATGATTGTAACTCGAAGCTCGCAGTAGGATGCATCTGATACCATGATCAAGCTTGCTATTAAAGTGAAAGAGATCAGTGTCACATAAATCTCGCACTAATAACCCTATTTAACGATGTGGGATCCAAGTCCCGTGCATTGTAAAAGAATAATGACATAATCCATGGATAGAAATGTCATTGGAAGTGCAAACTCACATAGACATTTATGTCCAAAAATTTCCACTAATTCAAGATGTTGAGTAATAGATGAAGAATTAAATATTTGCAGTTAATGGTAAATAATCAAATATACAAAATCTAGGTGTGTAAACTGTGATTTTTAGTTACCAAGAGAGCAACCTTGGCAAAGGTTTTCGTCGAGCAAAATTGCATTCTCGACTTCCTTTTTCTTCATGTAAATTATTTATAAAGTGATATATGTCAAGGTTGCAATGAACTTTGCCTAGAATAGCATAACCTAGCTCCAAAGTAACACTGCAATTTTGTTGTCACCACCCGATCAGCACGATTGCAATTGGAAGGTAGTAGTGGATGACTTTGATATCATGATCAAGCTAGCTATAAAGGTGAAAGAGGCCTAGGTAACATAAATCCGGTACAAGTATCCCATATAATAGATGTGGAATCCAAGTCCCATGTATTGTTTCATCAAATAAAAAGTCTCATGCCTCGTAACTAGGATCATGAAAAACAAATCATTAATTGAAATGCTATCTCACAGAGACTTTTATGTACAAAAATCTCCGCTAGTTCAAGATGTTATAGCAGATGAAGAATTAAATGTATGCAGAGAATGTTTAACATTCTAGAACAGGTATGTAAATTGGGATTTCTAGATACCAAGGATCAACCCTAGTAAAGGTTTATATTAAGAAAAATGTGTGAAGTCTCTATTTCCATTTTCTTCATGTAAATCTTCTGTAAAGATGTGAAGGTCATAATGAAGTTCACCAAAAATCTTTTTGTTGATATATTAACATTGAAAGATTTGATTAGATTGAGAAACAAAGTGGTGTTGATCTGTGGCATGTCAATCGATGGCACGACTACCCAGACGTTTTTTTTTCCTTTTCCTTTCTCTTTTTACCTAGTAGGCATGCTATTTCATGAAGGCACAGTAGAAATATAAGGATATACTAATCTGTGCACACTTCATTTTAATTATAAGTTCTTAACAAAACATGAAGGGTATCTTTCTTCTAAGATTAAGTATTTGTCGTCTTTTCCTTACCTTTCGCGATTATGGAGTATCTGCTGCAGTAGCGGCATGTAATAAAGTTGTCCTAAGAGCCTGAACATGATCCGTGCTTGTTTTTACTATTATTCTCCAAAACAGGAGTTATTGTTTCAGCTTATCATGCATCTAAGTTGAGTATGTCCTTTTCCTAACCAATCTTCAATAACACGACAGAAAAACATGCTCCATGACTATAGCAACCTGTAATATGGTAACAGATATTATCATAATGCATGTACAATGTATTCTTAATGCATGACAGATTGTACATGCATTCTTGCATGGTTATGTGCCTTATGGCCCTTCATTCTTCTGTTCTGCTATATATCAAATATGTGTTTCTCATTGTCGTCTTTGGTTATGATGCAGTATTATATTAATAAATCGAATGGCCTCAAATTCAACTCCAAGCCTGAGGTGCTTCGGTATCTCAAGATTTCTGGGAAAAGCAAGGAGCGGAATAAGGTGACCACCTGGAATAGCTCTACTTTTAATGTCTGACCAAAGCAGATAATTATGACCTTTACTTCATTTCTCCTATTCCTACTACACAAATATTTCTTCATTGTGGTTTTGCAAATGCGGGCCCCAGCTAAACTACAGCGCCTATAATAATCTCCCACTATATATGGGGTGTGCATCTTATATTTTTCTTGTAAGACTGTTTCTCATATTAAAGAATTACTTTGCTGTTAATTATAGATTGACATCACGAGGACTGCTGCAGAAAATTTGCCTCCGGGATGGGTTAAGGAAATTAGAGCAAAAAAGAAAGGTCGCAAGATCCGGAAAGACCCGGTACTGAATCCTTAATACCTTTGTGTTCCAAGTTCATGGCCCATTTTTTTTTACTACATTATGTCCTGCTTTCTGCGGCAACATTAGTCTTCTGAAACACTGCTTGTTTCGGTTTCTGCTTTTCCTGCACAATTGTTTCATTCTATCTCTAGTGCAATTTTTGCGCGTATTCTTTCTTTTTCCTGTGCTTACTTTGAAATGTGGACTAATTTCAGCTGGTTGTGGTTTTTCTAGGTCTACATTGATCCTGTTAGCGGATGTCATTTCCGCTCTGTGCCAGAAGTTTTGCGCTACCTGCAAACTAAGGATTCAGGAAAGGTCGAGTCCAAGCCAGAGGACAAAGATCATAAAAGTGTGGAAAATCATTCGCAATCTGTAAGTTGGCTTGTAGTTTTTTTCCCCTTCCTGCTTTATCATATGATTGATCAGTTAAAAACATTGGCAACTAAATGTTAACATAAGTAATAATCTGAAAAGACGGCAAAACGCTGATAATAAAGCATTGGCTCTTTCATAGCTAGTATTCGATTTCTTTGAGCCAACCAACTACAATTTGAGCCGAGTGCTTCACCTGTGAATTGTGCATTTTTTAATATTTAATCTAATAAACAGTCCTATATGGTCCATTTTCCTAGCTTGCAAAATGAATGCCTTTTGAAGCATCTTAATCGAGTCCTATATTGTCTATTCTGACTTAACTTCTCCCTTTTTGTGATTCATCCAGTCATCCTCTGAACCTAAAAGACAGAGTTCGATCATCAAGAAAGCAGATAGAAAGGCTACCAAGAAAAACAAGTCCGGTATGAAGCATGTCCCTGTTTATTGTATCCTCGACTACAACATACTTCCTGTCTTTGTATCAGCTCCAAAGTTTGCAGCTTGGTCTACAACTATTACTGAGTTCACCTTTCATTTTACCTTTCCGAAATTTTGATTTCTATGCCTGGCTAATTTTATGGCTGATTTGATTCTCTTGATTTGTTGGATTTGCTTGCCGTGGAATTTGTCTTTTTTGTAATAGATAAATTAATTACACTTTTGTAGATACTTAATAGCTGTTTATAGTTAAGAATTTCTATTTTATATGCAAATCCATTTGATTCATGTAGTTCTATTTTTTCATGATTTACTTGTGTTATTTCTTGCAATCAGATTGTGAATTTGCTGGATGCTCAAATTGTGCAATAATTATCTATGTAATATGCCAGATGACAATCAAATGGAGCAAAGAGAAGGAGATGATTCTCTCCCTGTCAAGCTTTCTGATGAGCCTCAACCAGGAAGCAGCGGGGAACAGCATCCAGATAGAATGACGGATAATACGGAAGTAACTACTCGGAGACTAAGATCAGGTGCAGAATATGTTCTTGAGTGTATTTCAATACTTGTATTGATTGCTGTCACGGTTGTATTTTTCTGGATCCTTTCTTCATTAATTTAAACAAGGCTGTACTTCCTATAGTTCTTCTGTGTGCAATACATACTATCTTTTGAGGAAAATGGAAACATGTGATAGTTTATCATTTCAAGTAGGGAAAGATACTATTTACAGATAGATTCACTTTGAAAAAGAATATAGAAATGAAAAACGAATCTTGATTATAATTACTTCGTATCAAAGTCATATATGTTCTGCTGAACTGATGCATGATGTTTCTTGTATCCGAAATTGCAAGTGCAGGTACAAAAGTTGCTGTACTGAGAAAAGTAAAGGTGCCAGAAGCAAATCGTGTGCAGAATTGTGACTGCAACTATGATTCTACGGCTGCCGATCCTCCAAAGAAGCTGCCAAAACTAAATAAAAAGGAACAAGAAGGTGGCGAAAACCAAAATACAAGATTGTCTGATTCTAAACAAGAAAATAATGTCACTGGAACCGAGTCCTTGAAATCAGGTGCACAGTCGCATTTTATATATTTTACATGTCACTGTGTGCACTATTTGAGCATATTTTCTGCACTCAGAAGTTGAAGACGCCTCAGTTTGGAAATGTTGTTTGATGCAAATATGGCTTTTGTTGCTTTACTTTTCCTTATGTGCTTCATTTTCTGTAATCTCCCTGCTCTAAATTTGTGTTTGTTATTGTAATTTAAGGAAATTGATGTATCCAATAAATAATTTTTAACTTTGTGTTGCACAGAAAATAAGATGTAGGATAGATTGTCCATGCAGATATGCAAACAGGAAATTTGATTGTGAAAAGTTGTTTTGCGTCGTCTTTTTCTGTGCAGGCTCAAAAGGTGCTGCAGTGGAAAATACTGTTGTACCTAAGGTCAGTGATTCGGAACAAAGAGAAGAAGGGAACAATGCTGTGAGCGAAAGCCAACAACATAAAAATGTCAAAAGCTTGAAGAAGAGAAAAAAATTGACGAGCGAGTCACCTCGGAGGACTTCAAGAAGACTTGTTCGGGCAGAAGTTGAGCCATCATTAGGACTGTCAAACGAGGCTGAAGTTAGTTCTCCGAAAGATAGCAGTCAATTCAAACTGTCAGGCGATCCAGAGATTAAAACAGCCGGAGAATCCCGTAAATGCAGTGAGTCAAATGAGAATCCCCCTGAAAGCAGAACAGAAAATCCAACCAGTAGTAAGCCGAAAGAACCTGCCACAGTGGTACCAGAAGATATTTCTCGCGTTGAAGAGCATAAAGGGGTTGAGGTTAAGGAAGAGGAAAAGCATGATAAACAACTCGATTCCTCTTTGGAGGATCTATTAATGGATCCATGCATTGAATTTGCGATCAAAACTCTCACTGGCGCAATTCCATTTGAAGATGTGAGCAGAATTGGTGATGGCCCAGTGTCCTCTCTAACTGCAGCCAACCAACCCTCGTCGTCTTCCCCAGTTTTGTCCTCTGACGATATTTGGGCTGATCCTTGTTTTGAGTTTGCCGTAAAGACGCTCACCGGTGAAATGCCTGTTGAGAATAAGGGCTCAAATCTTCAGCTGCCTCTCAGCCCACCTGAAGCTAGTGGAAGTAAAAGCTTATCATTACCAACGTTCGGATTAGAAAACTTGCAACCGTTAGCTTCTTTTGGCCATTTTGGTGCTGAAACGAAGGATTATAAAAGGCAACAAAATGTAAAAGATCTCCCATTACCTCATTCTTTAAAGGGTAATGCACAGAACTTCGTCGACTCCAACCCCTCACAACGTTATTAAGGGGCGAAGGAACTATGTTTAGGAAGTTGTTTCAGTTAGTTTTGGTGTAAGAGTAGTTGTATGCTGACTGTGTGTAGTAGAAATTTGAACTGCTCATCTTGACAGTGTTTGGAGCATATTTAGTGCACTTTTTTTTTTTTTTTTGATAGGTATATTCAGTGCACTTTAAGTGCAACATATGATGATTTTCTTTTTCTGATTTTTTTTTCTCCAACTCTCCCACACTTCTTTTTTTCCTAACTTGAGTAAGGGATAAGAGCTATGATGCATGGATATGGATACGGGGATACGGGTACGGTACGATACGGATACGGATACGGGGACACGGATTTTATGAAAATATAGGATACGGGTACGCCGAGGATACGCTATATATATTTTATATAATAATTTATATTAAATATAAAAACTAAAATGAACCGTAGATTGAAATTTAAACTCTTGAAACTTTGAAAGTAACAAAGTTTGAAGGTCAAGATAATAAAAAAAAAAAACAAGAATAAAATGAATTTTAAAGAGATTCTAAGCAACCGAGTGTTGTTGGTTTGAAAGTTGAAGTTTTTTATTGTCATTCTTGAGAGGAAGTTAGAAACGGGAAGAAACTTTCTGCTTTTATACTTACTAGATATTTATTTTTCTTTAATTTTTATTTTCTTCTTTGTTATTTACAATATGTTTTAAGTTTCTGTTTTGACTCTTGAAAATCAAAACTTCTTAAATCTGCAAAAATGTATCCTGAAGGTGCCGGATACGTCCTCTAGAAGTATCCGATACGTATCCGATGTTTATTATTTATTTTAAATTCTCGGATACGCCATGTGGCGTAGCCGATACGTATCCAAGGAGTATCGGTAGAGTATCCGAATATCGGAGTATCCGATACGTGCACGGGGTAATTTTTTGGAGTATCCGTGCATCATAGGATAAGAGGTTTTGGCAATTTACCCCCTATGTTATGCCATTGGCAAATTACCCACCTATAAAAAATAAATAGGCAAATTACCTCTCTGTGATATTAAAAAGTTGCACACCACCTCCCTGTAACTTTTTAGTGTATTTTTTATATTTAATGACCAAAATACTCTTTTTATTTTTAATACTTATTTTTTTAAAATTTTAAACTTTATTATAGCTTATCTTTAAAAAAATTATAAGTAAAAGTATTAAAAGTATTTTCAAACTTTTACTTTTTTACAATTTTTAAACAATTTAAAGTATTAAACAAAAATATCTACGTATCTTTTGGAAAAAACGGAATATAATTGTCTTATTTGGCCTAAAGAGCTATTCTCACTTTCAAGCTTGGGCAAGTGAGCTAAACTTTCTACATAAAAGGGTAAATCACCATTTTTTTATTTCAATTGGAGATAATTTGCTTATTGATTTTTCACAAACAGATAATTTATCAATTTATCATAACAGGGGGGTAAATGACCAAAAACCCAAGGGATAATAATTACATCCATTCTCCTGAATTCTTTGTCTAATTACAAAATCTTTTCATAAGGTATGAATAATTACAGATACATTCCATGGAGATCTAAAAACATGTAAAATAGGTTCCCGTAAAAAAAAAAAAAAAAAAAAACATGTAAAATAGGAGGTTTACTCTTAGTATTTTTTTTTTAACTTTATGGGCGCGTTTTTAGCTAATCCAATCTAAATATTTAGTGTCGTATTTTTGTTTCTACGTATCAAAAAGTTACTTACTTTTAATGGGATGTATAAAAACTTAAATTTGAAAAATATTACAAACGGGTTAATTTCTCTCGTTCAAATATACGAAAAGCGCGATTTTCGCAATTTACTCCTAATTCTCTATTATCATGTGTATTTTTTTTTTAAAATTATGTGATAATAAATATTTATTGTTGACCAGTGTTTTAAAAGGCGTTGTGTGGACCTAGAGGCGGGGCGTATGCCTCACATATTTTGATATTTAATTTATTGAAATTATATATTTATGATAAAAAGTAGAGACTAGAATTAGGAATATAAAGAATAAGTTAAGATATACATGAAAAAAATAAAAAGAAATATTAGTACCAATATAAAGTTAAAAAAGATATTAGAAAACGTTATCATACTTTACATATTGTATAAATTTCATATCAACTCATCCCTAGAAAAAACTACATAAATGTCGGAAAAAACTCACAAAATAATGATCATAAAACTAATTTAAAATTCAGTTTTAGAGAATAATTTAGCAAGGATTTCAAATATGTTCTAATAGACTTGTTAGATTTAGTCAAATATATATTTTGAAAGAATAGTAAAGAAGAAAACTTATAAATAAATGAACAAAATCAAACTTATTTGATATCTTTCTCGTGCGTAAGCCCAACAGCTTAGGATGCAAAAGACGTAATTTTTGACTCCGGACGTAAGCCCTAAATCATGGAGCGTAAGCCCCGTGAAGATTAAGTCTCAAACGACTGCCCCGAGGCGTTTTGAGGTCAAAAAAGCCCCGGGTTTAAACAGAGTTGCTGACACAAACTATAAACGAATTAATTATCATAATGGAATAGCTCAAAGCTTCTAGCATTTCCCGCCAAATCCCAACAAAACAGCAGTCTTTTAACCAGCTCCCAATTTCAAAACCCTAATTTGATTTGATTTCACAATTTCGAAAAAGAAAACATACAAAATAGGCAAATGAAAATCCAGATAAAGTGCAGTTGTGGGGAAGAAAAGTGCCCAGAGTGGGCAATTGTTGAACTTCAGGGAGTTGTTGAAGCTCAGCCCTCATTTCAAAATCGCCTCCAAAACCTCGAGATCGGCGTTTTATGCCGCCCTTCTTCTCAGGTCTTCTATCAATTTTCTGAATATAATCATCCACTACTGATTTGTATATAAACTATCATCTCGATCTGAAGAATTTTATCGTTTGTGTTTGTTTGTTTGTGTGTTTCTTCGGTTTTTAGGAGAGTTACACGTTTACGGTTGGGTACCACGAGCTGACGGGGACGAAAGTGAGCCTGAAGAAGCCAATATTGGTGTTGAAGAAGATCAAAATCGGTAACGAGGAAGAACGGACGGAAGCATCAGATGTGAATTCTTCGAGGGTGGAGTTGGATGTGATCGGAGTTATTCGCCAGAAGATTTTGTTTAAGACCAGGCCGAAAGCTCTGATATCGAGTATGTTTCGATTTTGATCGCTTGCTACAGTTAATTGGTTTTGAATTTCATTTGGCTAATATCGTAGTTCACGTTACGCGATTAGTTATATCTACTGTCAAATGTGCTAAGTAATGGTGTTGTCTAAAATACGAGATTGATTGGTTGCTAAATGCTAAATAAATTTACTTCACTCATTCGGCATGAGTTATCTGAACATAACTTAGATATAGTGACAATGATGTCCTAGTAATTTATATTCTTATCTCTGATCTGAGAGATCATCTTGGCATAGGATTGAAATGGAATCTGCACATTCCGAATGTTATTATATGTCTGGTATTTTGCTAACTGAGAGCTATCGGTTATTATTTGTGTGAATTTGGTAGTGAGTACTAAACACCTAAAGATCATGTGATGACTTGAAGGCTGAAGCTAGGAATATATGCCATGTCAATAAAAAGTCGAGGGACGGTCTGACTGGATTAGTGTTTGTTAGATAGTCGATTCAGTTCAATATCTAGAACAGGTTTCATTTATCGAATCTCGTTGTGCAAAGTGATGATATGGTGTTAAGATTGAAGTTTGTGTTTACATTTCAATAGAGGTGATTTCAAGGGGAAATGGATTGGTCATTCAACCTCACACAGATCAGTTGCAGTCATCCATTTGATAAATATAATGACCACTGTGCAATTTTCATGGGTTAATACACAGTTTTATTGTATTGATTATGGCTTAAGAGATTCTACTTCAGTACATAATAACACAAAACATCATTCACATGCATGGAATCGATACAAGTATCTTTCATGTATGCTTTTTATCTGCTTCTGTTTTGTCTATACTTTAGTGTCGTTACCGTCTCACAATGAAATCATTCTCGTTTTTCTGCTGTGGTTTATTTTGCTGTTTTCCGTAACGTGTAGAAGTGAATTCTGTCTTCTTTTGTTTCTTGGCAGGACCTCAGCCTACTACCAAGGGAAAAATCGCTGCACTTAATTCTGCAGTGCCAAACTAGTGGTTTTTCATATACAGTTTTGTGGTGGTGCAACTGCACAAGTGAGGGGAAGACTCAGAGTAGTTGATGACTTGCCATGATCGATGTTGTATTGTAAAATGTTGAGGGCTTTTGCCTTTGCATATTGTCACACAGTCATAATGAGAGGGTATATGTTCGTTTCATGTGATTTCTTTCTCTCTTTTATTAATTGACGTGTTTTTGTTTCATTTACATTAGTTTGCACGCATTCTGCTTTAGTTTTTAATTTCCGAGTCACTTTGGAATGAAAACTTCCATATCTTGTTTTATAAAAATGTGAAAAAAGCAGTAGTTAATAATCTTTCTGCATCACTGAGATGTTTCCTCAAGCACTTTTTCCCCTGTGCCAATTTCAGTTATAACAGCTAAGAATATCATGTCACGTTACAATAGATGTGAAACCATTTGGTTTTCGACCAAATATCAGTGGATAAGCGCACAACTTTGCTCATTCCAACAAATCCATGTTCAAGATTGAATGTACTTTAAGCCGGACTATTAATTTTGACCCACCTTGTAAAACAAAAGACACTCTGGTTCTCAACAAATTGATGGTTATGAAACAATTTCTGAAAACATGACAATGTACATTGCCGAGGCCTTGTTCCCTCAAAGCATGACAATGTACAGATCTCAGAAAGCACTTCAATTGTTTTGTAAGACAACTATTCAATTATCACATGTACCCATGCCAATCTAAGCAGGATCCAAAATGACATGATTTACATATCAAACTATGAAATAATGGTGAAGCATATGTATATCATCACTTCTAGACAACACTAGATCCTACGCGAAGTCTCAATGTTTCAGTTCTCTTACTTCTCTCCATAGCATCTACCAGCCAGTTTACACTTTCTTTTATTCCCAACCTGCAATATAATTCCAAATTCAGTCATGCTTCAGTTGCCACCTTGTATGTGTGGTGGGGGTGGGGGGGAGCCAAATGGCTCATTAAATTGTGTAAAAAAATATATAAGTTGCATCTGCTTACCCATCAAATGCTGAAACAGCTTGAAATGTAAAAACCCTCTCATCCAATTTTTTGAGGTCCAGATATTGAGAAAGTTCATCAGGCGTTACAGCATCTTCAAGATCCTGATAAGAACACAGATTCACGGAGATAGTTCTTCAACTGTATAATGGACAATTGATTTGTTATACCTGTTTTTTTCTTTTTCTTTTTGATTCACAACATTCTTACATTGTTTGATACAACAATATGAAAAAACTGAACAAGAGATTTCATAGAGTATGTTCTCTTCACATCTCACTTCTCCATAAGGGAGTAACAAACGAGTAGATAGATATTTATGAACCCTAAACAACAAATATTGACCAACAGTAAAAAATATTTGGGGTTTGGAAACATATCACAACAACGACGACCGGTTGAGAAGTCCTACATTCTTCCTCTTCACGACCAGGTGAAGAGGAAGTATACTATAGTATTTGGCAACCAAGTGCCATTATGTCGTATAATTTCCTCTACGGGGATAATCATTGTGGGGTTAGAAGAAAAGGCATACCTGCTTGTTTGCTAATATTAGAAGAGGAGCTCCTTGCAGATCCTCGTGCCGAAGGACCTTTTCTGCAAACCCGAAGGTAGTATCATAATATTAAGTTTCTAGAACAGAAATGGAGGTAACAAGAACTTTTTGTGGTTAATTCACAACACACTTCCCCACATACCTAGTGCTGATTTTGAATCTTCAAAACGGGATGGACAAGCTGCATCAACTACGTAAATCACAGCATGAGCCTCATCATAATACTTTTCCCAAATGGAGCGAAGGCCAGGCTGGTGAAATATAAGTCATTTAACACTTATAAGCTACTCCAAGGTGCTACATAATATAACCGGGAAAAATGAAGCAATGGACACAAGAAAAATAATACAATCATAAAAGACCAAATTAATAAAGAAGTCGGAGCATATTTCAAACCTGACCTCCCAGGTCCCAGAACACAAGTTTTGTATTTGACACTTCAACACGGCCAATATTAAGTCCTACAGTTGGAACAATTCGATCTGGAGGAAGGCCTTCCAAGTTCGAGTACTGTGACTTCAACTTCTCTAGTAAAGTCTGCATTTCAAGAGTATGAACTTGCTTAAAACAAATATTTACAATAAAATTGCAGTGACTTTCCTCGTATAACTCAATAGTAACACCTCCAGCCAAAGGGGAGGGAAAAGTATCGTCCAAAGGAGGTTTCGACAAACACTATGGGTTGAAAAACAGCAGGACCACTTACAGCATTTTCTTGCTTAGTTTATAAGACAAGAATGCTTGCAAGCCATACGGCTCCAAATACATTGCCATCTCATATCTGGCACAGCCTTTTTTCGACTGTTTAATAGGACGTACAGCTTTAAAAAGTTAAAGAGAGTAAAGGGTGCCATTTACATATTGCACCATATCTGATCAAACGTGATACAGTAATCCTTTTTAGGTGCGGCAAATGGATCAGCAATAATAGGTAATGATTTGAAAGCCACTCATCCACAAACAACCCATGTTAACGGTTTGAAACTCATGCATCCATTAACAACCTAACTTAGATGGGTTGTTAATGGATGGGTGATAAATGGCTTGGTTTCACCCAAAAAACATCAACCAATCATTTACTATGTATATGTGAATGTAACTAAAATGTTCATCTCTTTTTAACTACAAATGATACCAAACTGAACTATTTGAATCTGGAGTGATTGAAAACATATAAAACACTAAATTAAAAAAACGTTTATATGGCTTCAGGGGCAGTTCGCACATATTTCAATAGGTTGGGGAGTGTGGCAACTTGTCAAAAGGGGTATAGGTTGAGGGGTTTGATGCATTTCACCCTACTATTTATTTTTAAAATTAAAAATCTTTTACCCACAGCCAAACACCAAAGATGCACCATTATCCCCCGCATTCCAAACTGCGAGCATCTCCGCTAATAAACATCACTATTACAGTAGCCATATTTAGTGCATATGTGTGTTTGTGTGCATGTATTTCAAGGTATACATATTCACGAATATTTATAATTTACAAGTTTATGTGATACAACAAAATAAAAGTTTATGTAATACAACAAAATAAATGTTTATGTAACCAAAATATTAGTTTTAGTTTAAAATTCCATAACGAGTAACCATTGGGTACCATCGAGTTGACTTTTGAAAAAATAATAATTGTTCACAAGCCACTCATTTATACACAGTTTTAAGTGAATGAACTAGTAACCATTTAACATTGATGGGTTTGGAAGAACGGATGGTTCTGGGTTAACATTAATGGGTTTGACAAACCTGACGACAAGTCAAATTCTAGAAGGTAATCACAGTTCTCCCGATTCTCAAATTTCAAGAATAAACCCAATTAAATAATGCATGTTTAGAATTATAAGAAATGAAGTCGATGCTGCATAAAGAGAAGAGTAAGCAGATTACTGTTTTTCCAGCCTTGTCAATTCCTAGAATAAGAACATGAAATTCCATCTTGCTGAACATGTACTTCCATAGTCCATAAACGAGTGAAAACATCTCCTTGCACTACGGATGATCTTCTAAAAAGCCTTTACTCTGTAGCTGAGGAAAAACAATATCCTGCAAATGCAGAAAAATATAGATTAACTAAGTAGCAAAAAGAATTATAAGAGAAATGAAATATTATTCTAAAAATGCACTGGATGGAAAGGATGAACACTATAACACTAATAACAGAACTCTTGATGAGATTTGATATCAAGTGGATCCACAAGAAAACTCATCTGATGTTCACGGTTGAAATGGTATGACAATCTACCGCACACTAGCATTTTGGTCCTTGATGTCACTATTAGACTATCTTAATGATCACTCAACTAAAACATTTAATACTTCCATACTAACTCTGGCGAAAATATGCATATGCTCTCCGCCTCAGTTGTTAAAGCTCATTTAAACCACCATTGTCGGTGAAATAGTTCTTGGGTCGATGCATCAGAAACATTAAAGTCAAATACTTTAGTAAGTTCCATTTCCAATCTCCAGCATCAGATGAAACACTAAAGTCAAATAGTACAATCAACGATCATTTCATTTTCAATCCTCCAGCATCAGACGAGTTTTGTCGTGGATCAGTTTTCACACTCCACTGCAATGCACTTCACATTGTTAGGATTTCACATACAACTAGCTGCACTTCAAACTAGTCTCTTCTAATATATCTAATTGGTGTTCATGCCTCTCACTATAACCCATATTACCGTCGCATTTCTATCAGCCAGGCCTAGGATCAAGTTACAATAAAAGGTGTTAAACCCTCAAAAATCAAAATAACACTGATCAAAATTGAGATAAATCTCAGCAGACCTAAGACCAGAATCATAAGATCAATTTTAATCCTAACACCATAAAGGCATAAACCTTTAATTACTATGTCTTTTAAATCAAAAATCCCCCAAATCCTAAAACTACGGTAACAATTACATTACAATCAAAAACAAACTATATACAACATCGCCGAGATCAATAAAAAAGCGTCTAAAAAACACCAAAATGATGAAGATCTCAACTCCGTTAAACATATAACAAATCGACACATAATTCAATACATTAAACGGAGATCAACACGCCCAGATCATGAAAAATTGCGTCAATCATGTGACCTAATTCAGCGTCAATTAGGAACAAATGAGCATGAAATGGAAGATGCAGAGGAATTAAGAGAGAGAGAGAGAGAGAGAGAGAGAGAGAGAGATACTTTTTGACGGTGGTGAAGAGAGTAAAATGAAGAGAGCTTTACTTACAAGTTTTTGCTATTTGAAGATTTCAATTCCAGTATTTAATGTGTTCTGCGATTTGACTCGGCGCAAAATCGATTACATCACAAACATTTTTCACAAGTTACAAGCACACTCTCAAAATTTTATTGTTTCATAGTGTTTTAAAAATATATTCATCTAAATTTTGTATTCGGGAAAAAATTGTATTTTTATTCCGTATGTTATTGTTAATTGAAGTAGTCTTTTAAATTAACATGGTTCATGATGAAGTAAATAATGTTCGAGATGATTATTTGGCCTAAATACTCGAGTTAGATGTAATTAAATGTGACCCCCAAACGAAAGCAGTATCAAGCTCGTACTGAAGAGGAGTGCGAGCCCTTAAGAAGCATTAGGCTCGTACTGCAGAGGAGTTCGAGCCCTTAAGGGTCACATGGCTCATGTTGGAGAGGAGCTCCAGCCCTTGGGAGTCATCAGGCTCGTTTCGAATGAGAGTTCGAGCCCTTGGACCCACGAACCACGAAGGTACGAATATGAAGGCTCGGATCGCATGATTAAAGTATGCATGAAATCGATCATCAGAGGGGAAACAAGGCCTAGGTGGACGAAGGGAAGCTAACGACAAAACATTAATGAGATCGTTATCTCGGGCCATAATTACAAAGGAGCTTTGTATGAGGCAGATAGCTCGAAATTAACTAGGACCACGTGAATACGAGGGTCAAACTAGCACACGAGGCAGCCTCGTGAGGTCTTAAATGACATGTGGGACATGCCACTTGTCCTCCCACTAAATGCCTTGTCGGACATAACACCTGGCAACGAGTGACACCTGTACATTTCTACACGCCTATAAATACCCTCCGATCGGCTCGAATAAGAGGCTAATGCAAAAAAAGTGAGAACGTCCCCTAATCTGAACTATATACCCACCACAGCTGCTTACGAGGTACGCTTTGTACACAGCCTTCGAGCCCAAGAATTGAGTGTTTCGTGTCTTAATTCGATCTTGTGAGGGCTTAAGCCGGTCTTACTAAATTTTCCTTACCAGTTCAAGATTAATATTGATGAAAACTTTAAGATGAAGTTGCTATAACTTATATCATGGATGCAAATAACAGAAAAGTTTGAGGACACGTGTAACATTTTTTCCGAAATCAATGACCTAAATGAAATGAGTTTCATTTAGTTATTTGAAAATATTTTATCTTGATTTATTGAAAGTATTTATAGTTATTTATAACTATTCAGGTGTATAATAATATAACTGATGTTATTATTTGGATTTTGAACATAATTGATTACTGCATCACGAGATTCGATATTTAACATATAATTTCTTATTTGGGGTAAGAGATAGACATTGGTCCTTTGGATCGCAGCATTACTCACCAGTATTCATATTTATAGTTTGAGAATATAAACGAATTAAGTCGTAAATGTAAATGGATAACCATGTCTTGTAGGATCTACTAGTATGGTGACATCAGGATGTTTGCAGTCTTATACAAATCATTAGTCTAAAGAATTAGGGCACGATGTAAGAAATATTTGAAATCAAATTGATGATCAATGAGATCTTGATCTTAGTCCATTGTCTTTCACAAAATTCAGCTTGTCAGGGGACTTCTTCTTAACTTATGCATCGACTTCCTTAACTTATACATCATGATGTTTTTAATCTCACATCACCTAACATCCTATTATAGAGGAATTTTGGAGTAACTCAAAGTTTGACTAGATCGAACAAAATCATGAATTATACGATTCCAACTGGGATAATTAGCAAGCACTTATCTCGATCCAAGCACTTAGTTCACAATTCAATGATGGACATGGTCAAAGATATCTTATGTTAATCGAAGTAAATAATACAATATGTGATTAATATAGTAATGCTTTTTTACATGTTCAATAAACATATTAGGAATGATGATCAATATAACTGGAAATGACTATATCAGTGGGCATTCATAAGTAGCTCCAAGTAAAATTTATATATTTGAGGACGAGAGTTGTAACAACTGAAAAATTCAAGTAAATAAAACACCATCAACATGGAACTAACCACTAAACAAGAAATCCAAATATCTCATGATTGAAAAATGACACAATATAATTGCACGAAATGTCACATATCTAAAAGATCTAATGTTTAATACTAAAATCTAGAATCATAACGGGACAAATCCAACACACAAAGCCTCCTATGTTCTTTCCTAATGGTTGTCTAAGCCTAAAAGGAAGAAAAATATTACAACTATGAGATAAGAATTTTAATGAGTTCTCGTGGTGTGTATGAAGTGAAATACTTTAAAAAAAATATTCGAAGAATAAAAATATGCATCGTTAAAAGTTTCCACTACAAGAAACCAATATATGTGGGTGTATTCAATTTTTGATAACATGTACATCAAGTTTCAAGTATTTTAGTGTGGAGGTTACACAACCTAACCTTATCTCTCCCAATGGTCTACCCTTATATCCTCGTGCAAGGACTTGAGTGGTGAAATTTCAATAGCTCTGGACAATGCAACAACTCGCTCTTCTACTGAAGATGCTTGAGTCAATACTTTGACTTCTTGCCTTGCCTCCGATATAAGTGGTGCTTTAATCATCAATAAGAAAACCCTTACCTATAGCTCCATTTACTTGTCCAATCTTGAGGAATAGTTGACTTCTCTAGACTCCAAGTTTAAGGATTTTCAAGCAAGGAGATGAGAGGTAGAGACTGTCCCAATAGGCATTCCAAAATTTGTAGGGACAAGATTTAAAGTCCTTAAAATAAAAGACAAGAAAAGCTAATACAAATAAGTTTATATATAAATATGAATAAATATGGAGTACAATCCCTAGAAATTCTTTAATTCTTTTCAAGAATACATGAACTTGAAAACTTGGTAGGTTCTAGGGTGGAGTTGATTTTGATATCTTTTACGTTTTGATTTATACTTCGATTCAAGGGCATGCACTGTGAGGGCCGCGCCCCACGAGTCACAATCCGATCTGAGTTGGTCCAGTATTGGTCACCTAACAAACTCAACTTAGACCGAACTGTAGCTCATAGAAAAGGTTCTCACTCACCAGGATCAAAATCATAGCAGTATAAAATATCTTTACTTTAAATACAACGGAAGTTTTCGGAATACAAATAAATTTTACAATTTCAAAATGACTTAAATAAAATCAAATACATAACAATTTTTGCAAAGTTTCCAAAATGCAGACTTCGTTCGTTCCATCCATGCTGCTATACCAATCGTGTTATGAGAAAGGGACCGATAGGACAAAAGAGGAGTAAGTCTTTAATGACTTAGTGAGATTCTTAGAACATGACAATAAACAAACAGTAACTCATAAAACGAACAAGAATGGCCAGAATAGTTACATCTGCATCATTAAACTGAAATTATCGTTTTGAACGATAACAATGAAATATTCAGAAGAACGAGAAAATGAACTTCTGCAATTACTTATAACAGATCCAACCATAACTCCAACAATTCAACCGTATACCTCCCTACGAGGAGCGACCTCGCAACAGAACAGAAGACATGCTCAAGTACATGCCAATCTAACACGCGGGTCACAGCCAACTCCTGACTGCAAGCGGCGCTTAGACATAATGGGTATTAATCAGAATTACTTAAACTGACAACCCTTTGCTTCATAGCAGTAAATCGTCTCAATCCCTGAGCCCAACTTCCCAAAGGCGTCCCAATGGGTGAAACAGAAATATCAATATGAGCTAGTAAGCCAGATAATATCTGTTGCTCATTTGTTAGCTACATAGGCCGAACATAGTTTGTTGCTCGTTGCACAATTCAAGAATTGATAGGGTGGTCATGATACCAGAATAATTATGATTATGAAGTAAATTTCAATTATGAATTAAATGAGATATTTGATTTAACAATAGGTAAGAAAACTGATATGTAACGAATTAACGAATATGAATATAAAAGCATTAAAATGGCGATAGGATGTTGCTCGTGATTCAAAACAAAGAATCACAATTGTTATGTCCAAGTTTCTCAGGGCCGGTGCCAAACGGGGTTTGAACAAATTAGAAATCAAACCTCACCTTTTACCATACGGGAAATTCTTCATTAACGTCAATAATTGTCAAACCTTAAATAAATCAAAAGATATAATTAATTGTTGGCTCACAAATTTACAACAATAAACATATATTTCCAATATTTATCATATTTAAAGAAGTTCAATTAAATATCTAATTATTGTTAATTTGGATAAATCCCACATTTTCCTATTTTAAATTTAACTATGACGTAAAAACATAAATAATGAGATTTAACCTTTCAAAGTAACAAGTTGAAGACTAAATCAGTTACAAAATTATTATTAAAGTCTTCATTTCTAATTTATTAACAACATATTTCATATTAATAAACATATATATATTTTCAGTGCATATTTAAACCTTTTTAAAACAATTTTTCTTAACAAAATTCTAGTAAATTACTTATTACATAATAATCTCAAATCAAAAGTTTTACCATGACCTTAACATTGAACAAATACCTCAGGAAGCCCTTGACGTATATAACATTGGTAAAAACTATTTTTCTTATTGTTATTAGTATTAAATAACATAATATTGCATATATCACTATAACAATTAAAATAAATTGTAAACATGTAGATCTTATTAAAATTAATATTTCCAGAATACTTATTATTCTAATAAACTAAATTAGATGGTTAGATCACAAGATAAACACAATACTTCACTTAAAGTTAAAGAAATTGAAAGATCAACCGCAAAATAAACTACATGTCATCTTAATGTTGCAAAATCCATGAAAAATATTTAACACGATTCTAAATTATGATCAACTGATCTAACATCATTAATAGTATGCAATGAGTCCGTATTAATGATCAATTTCATAATTTGGGTAGCTTTTGCAACATAAATTGGTTAAACATAAGGTTAACGCAAATATGAGGTTAAAAACTGTAGCAGTCTCGGATTTACCTTTAATCGGACTTTCAAACGATATGAAAATCTAAAATCGGTTAAGGGGTTCAATCTTAAACATCATGTAGAGTATGTAGCTTCAACCAGATCAAGAAGTTAAGGTTTGGTATTTTAAATAAATCATGAAAGTTAAAAGCTACTTTCAGACTTTCTGGACAATGGACCGTATTTGACAACTTTAGACCCCTCAAACCATTTCGGTTGAAGAAGGCTTCTGAATATGAAAGTTATCTTACACAATTACTAGTATGTGGTAAAAATTTTAGAGAAATATTCGAAGTTTTGATATGGTTTTCGGACTTCCAAAGTTTCTGTACCAAAACTGGCAGTTCTGACAGAACTCAGTTTTTGAGGATTTTTAAGGACGATAAAGAAGGCTAAAGGATTGAAACAATTTTTCTAGAAATATAAACATCAAGAGGAAGAACTATGCAGAAGAAAAGGAGAGAAAATGCGGAGAAGAGAGGTTTGTGAAAAATGTTGAAGAGAGCCTCCCTTTTATAGGTGAAAATGGGAGACAAAGAATTAATTACCATACCCTACTCATTTTTATTTTAATCCAAGCTAGGCCACCCTGATTATGAAGATGATTCCAGGTCTTATCTGATAGAATTTAATAACAATAAATATTAGAAATATCTAGCATAAAAGACAAAGCAAAGTTACCTTTTCTCAAATGTAAATGTAAATATGTGAAGATTTACCATTGTAAATGGATGCTTGGATATTTTGAAACTACAAGAGACCACATTGAAAGTTTTGATAACTCATTTGGTCTTAAAGAAAATATTTGTGATCAATCATAATTTTTTCAAAAGGTGAAGGACTAAATTGTAACTTTTCAAATCTTTTGGGTCAAAATCGTATTTTCAAAAAGTTCAAGGACTGAAATGAAAATTATAAAATACTTTTATTTTCTTCCAGTTTCAGGGGTACTACATGCACACTTGATCTTCAATAAGTAATCGACCTGAATTGATTTTCGCGATGGACAATTTGATCTTCTTCTTCTTTTTTCTTTTTTTTTTTTTTAATTTTTTTTTTTGTCGCTTTTGATCTTCTTCTTGATTTCACTGAATCTATATCTTCTTTAGAGGAATTTCGATCCTCTTAAACATTAACTTTAGAGCTTCACAACTTAATCTCAGATTAAGGAAGTGCTTGACTTGATTTAGCATTCGTTCAAAGAGTTTTGGGCTTATTTTTGAATTAAAATTAGACTTGACTGGAGCTCATGTTTGTTTTGAATTCTTCGAATACGTTAAAAATCTCGATTTCTTCAGTAAAGTCATGATTTATATTTAGAAACAATTTTTCAACAGCTCTGCAGTTTGATATCGAAAAAAATGGAGTTTTTCTTAATTTCTGTCAAGAAAGAATTTGATCCTTGCGAAGAATGCTTGAAGATGATGAACTTGAGAGAGAACTCTCGGAGTTTCTTCTCTTCAATAATATACTTGATGCTTTAATAACATTTGTGTGTAATATTCTTTTTAGACTAAATCTATATTTATAGGTGAGAAGTAGGTCATGATGAGCTGACAACATATGATTGACTTTTTTCACTCTTCAAGATTTATATGAATTTAATTGATTTGCATTTATCAAGAAACACTTTGAGTGGTTAAAAAACAAATCATATTGTCCACGTGTATTAATTTGAATAGCCACATGCTTTATCTTGATTTGATTGGTTTGAACACCTCACTTTAACACTTACTACAATTTAATTGGCCAACAAAAATAAATATTAAATCATTAACTAGTTTAACTATTTAAAAAAAAGGTAAAATCTCAAATATAAAATAATTAACAATAGGTTAATTTCTAATATATTAGTTAACACATAGAAAAAAATTGGCTTGTCTACAACTTATTTAAATTGTCCAAAATAATAAGATTCTTTCTTTTTTATCGGGGTCAATTGCGACCACCCCTTGAAGTTTGACTCATTTTTCAATGTCCTCCTAACCTATTAAAATTTGCGACTTGCGCCCTGATGTTTGCTTAAGTGTGCAATTTGCCCTCTGATGTCAATTGTAATAGATAAAAAGATAGACACTGAACGGTTGATCGAGGACTTAGGGGACAAATCACAAATTCTAACAAAACGTTAGGTGGCAAATCGCTCTTCTTAAAATATTAGGCGGACATTGCAAAACGATTCAAACTTTAAAAAAGGATGATCACAGTTAACCGTAACCCTCTTTATCAAATCTTTATATAAGAAATATTAACATGTTTTTGGGCCACATATAGCTTGGTTGTAGTGAGCCCAATATATAAAATCTCACACATCTACATTCTACACTCAATTATATTAGTGTGTGTTATTATTATTACTATTACCCGGTAAAATCTCGGCTATAAATGAGACCAACGGTGCGTATTGATTCCCCCCCTTTTCAGTGAGTGTGTGAGGCCTCACTTTCATTTTCTTTTTTGTTTCTCTCTCTACAAACCCTAACCCCGAACAGACCATATCCTCTTCTTCTTCGATCGATCAATCAAATTCGATTTTCAAAAATCAATCGAATAATAAAATGCAGAATCAGAGATTGAAGCAGCAACAGCAGCAGGCTCTGATGCAGCAAGCTCTTCTTCAACAACAGTCGCTCTATCACCCTGGTCTCTTAGCTGCTCCGCAGGTTCAGTTTTTCTTCTGTGTTTCATACGTATTTTATCAATTGATTGTTTGTTAGTATGATTGTTCTAAATGTGTTCGAGATTGCTGATCCTTTATTTGTTTGCGTTGCTGGTTGTAATTAGCAATTTGTCATTTTCGTCGTGTATGTTTTTTCCTTGTTCTGCAGCTCCTCCATCTCTGATTGGTTGATTTTACACTTTTTCTTTGTAGTTACGAAGTATTAGCGCGTCTGTTTGTTAGATTTTGTGGATTGTCTTGAAAATGGAGTGGTAGCTTCTGTTACGTGTTTTGCAATATTTGGAGAAGATAGTATTGTGTTTTTCAATGTATAATAGTCCAAGTGCTTAACTTCTGCTTTTATCTGAGAAGTTCAATAGGATTATTGATCAGTTATTCTGATTCTCGGACTTATTGCCAAGTTATGTTAGTACTTTTAGTGGATAAGTTCAGTTCGTCAAAGTGAATTCATACGTTATGATTGTACAATCTGAACTTTTGACTATCGCACGTTCTTTGTGCATCTTTTGATTTGAAAAGTTGCTTGAGTGTGTAATACTCTGAATGGTTGCACTAAACATATGGAGGACCAAAAAGGAGAGAGTGAGTTTGTTATGTGCTCCCAAGAAATGGTTTTTGATGTTGGATTGTGAAAGATTAGTCCATGTCCAGTGAAAAGTTCACTGATCCTGAAATTAGAGGTTTTCTGCAAAGTTATCAAGGCCAAAAAGCTAAGACAGAGTTGGAAGAAGAGGTGGAGAAGTAACTTGATTAGCACTAATTAGTGTGATCATTTGAAAAAAGAAAATGAGAAGCAGGCCGTGTAAAAATATAAATACTTAGTAAATTTATCTTTTGGAAAATTTGGATCACCTAGTTTTTCTGTCCATGAGAAGTGAGCAAGACATGGCTCAACAAATTCGAAATTAAATATCGATTAAAGAAACGCTAGTTTTTCTTTGTTCAACGGGTATTGTGTTATATATGGCACAGAGCATTCAAAAGATTTTTCAATGTGTTATTTGCATAAGTTCTTAGAAATAGGACATCCATTTTTTAATACTACCCACCCTTTTCTTGTGTTCTGTTCTTTTAGTTGTTATCTCAAACATATACCTTGTAAATAGGTGATTTTTCTTTTCCTGTTTTTATCCTGGGGTGGAGGGTTAGGAAATTCTTTTCTTTGTTTTTATTTTTTATTTTTTTTCTTTTCACTTTTCATTTTGCAGATTGAGCCTATTCCAAGTGGAAATCTGCCTCCTGGGTTTGATCCAAGTACATGCCGCAGTGTGTGAGTGTTGTTCAGACAGCTTAATTTTCTTTTTCTTTTTCTTCTTTGTGGCATGCTAGTGAACCTTGCACGCCTATGCAATATTCCAGGTCCTAGATTTTCACATAGTCTCTGTGTATGAGTCTTTTCGCCATAGCTGTTGCTTCACATTTTGTCTAATTTATTGACCTGTAAAGATCAAATTCTATATCGGTAATGTAGTTGCTCGTTGTAGATCATCTTCACCGTATCGTCATTCCTCTTTCCGTTATTCATTGATGAAATGCGTCGTGTTTATTCATGTGATTGTTTTGTATTTTCTGGAGCAATTTTCCGTACATTATCTACTTTCCTTTGCTTTCTTTTCTTTTCAAACCTCTAGGTTTTCATCTTTGAGAAAATGCAGGTTTATTGGAAACATTCACACACAGGTGACTGAACCTCTCCTTCAAGAAGTTTTTGCTAGTACTGGTCTAGTTGAAGGCTGCAAGCTTATTAGAAAAGAAAAGGTAATACTGACTCATACTGGTTTATATTTTAGCTCTTCAGATGCCTTTGACATTAATCTTCTTCTGTTTCCTTTTTCATGTCTTATGCAGTCATCATATGGATTTATTCATTACTTCGACCGCAGATCAGCTTCACTTGCAATATTGACTCTCAATGGGAGGCATTTGTGCGTAAATAAAAGATTTTTTTCTTGGTTTCTAGTTTAGCTTGGGATAATATCTCATTTGAGTAAATTTCAGGTTTGGGCAGCCTATCAAAGTGAATTGGGCATATGCCAGTGGCCAGAGGGAAGACACATCAGGTGGATCTATATTTATTGAAATATTTTCAGGCCTCTGAATCTGTTTGTTTTTCATGTAACAATGCCCAGTGTTTATGTGTCTCATGGAAGCTTTACCTCTTATTCAGGTCACTTTAACATTTTTGTTGGTGATCTTAGCCCAGAGGTTACAGATGCCATGCTGTTTGCCTGCTTTTCTGTTTACCACAGTTGTTCGTAAGAATCTCTCTCTCTCTCTCTCTCTGATTGTGTTAGTTATGGTTGGTTAATTTTATTGTCTTAAGTACCTATATGTAATGAAATTTTCCCTTAATATTGCAACTGTTTTACTGTTTCCAAGCTATGATTTAATTTAAGAAATGCTATTTTCCTTTGATCTAGTGATGCACGAGTTATGTGGGATCAAAAAACTGGGCGTTCCAGAGGGTTTGGATTTGTTTCGTTCAGGAACCAGCAGGTATGTTATTGGCTCATCTCTTAATCTATCAGACTATAAGTTTCTTCCTTTTAGCTGAATCTTTTGAACTTCTATTTTTCAGGATGCCCAAAGTGCAATTAATGATTTAACTGGTGAGGAAATTTCAGATTAATTTCACTGGATTAGTTTTTGAAGTATCCCAAAATAAGTTGTGTTACTTGTTCTGACTGGTATATGAGTACATGGTATAATTAAATCAGTTATTTCTTTTTCTACCACAAATTATCAGGAAAATGGCTTGGAAGCAGGCAGATCCGTTGCAACTGGGCAACAAAGGGTGCTGGTACTAGTGATGACAAGCAGAGTTCAGATGCTAAAAGTGTTGTTGAGCTAACAAATGGCTACTCAGGTCCATACATAAAATTACAATTAATGCTGAAAAATTGTGAGCAAAGTGTATTTGATCCCTCAAATCTATTGAGGGTAAACATAAACGTTACGAGCTGTTAAATGTTTTTGATATGGGGCAGTGGATCTTAACTGAAGAAAAAAAGGAAGAGGAAACCTGTTACTACCTGATACAGATACTATTTAATTGGCTTATTGTGATTATTAGTTCTTAAATCTTAAAGAAGTCAGATTTATGTTTTAAATACAATCTTAATTACGGTTGTATTGTAGTTTTATGCGGCCAAATCCAAGGAAAAGTGGGTCACTAAAAAATTAATACTGGTTATTCTGTTATTTTGTCACAACTATAAGATAAAGTTCTAAAATGTTCAATGAAAAAGCTGGGGGACTGGTCAGCCTCTAATTTCTAGGAATTTATAAGCTCCTAAGCTCGGATATTTTGTTTTGGAGATTATAGCGTTTTTACAAATGCCTATCCAAAAAAAGGGTTATGTAGCTCAGAAACACTTTATTAATGTCTTTAGGAGCTTGTAAGATCGACAAATGCCTTCACAATAGACTCCAGATAATGATGTTTTTAGCTATAGTTGATTTGTTAGGTAAGTGAGGAGTACCATTGTCAACTGACAGGAATATTATACTCTTAGGGAAATCTTTTTTGTCTTCATCTTTTCTGAATTTGTAATGGCAGCTGTCTTATTTCTTAAACTTTTAAAGCTGTTTCTTAGTTATTATCAAATTATTTTACCATAAACTTATCAGTTGTCAAGCACTTGTTATTTCTTTGGCTAATAATGTTGTTTATCCCCAGAAAAAAGAACTCATGTATCTTTGTCATTTTTCAAGAGAAAATAACGACATTAATAGTTTATGTGGTTCCTGGGTTCCACTCTGCCATTTACAACTCTTAAATGATTTTACCTGAGCATTTGTCATCTATGATACTAGTAAATCGTTGTGCTTTTACAGAAGATGTTAAAGAGCCGGCAAGTAGTGATGCTCCTGAAAATAATCCTCTGTTCACCACTGTTTACGTTGGCAATCTCGCTCCGGAGGTAATCCTATTTCCCATCCTCTGCTTGTTTGCCATCCTTGGCCGTCCTATCAGCTACAGGATTGGAATCTCTATTTGTGGATTCTGGGTGCCTTAAATACTTTTTCTGGTCTCCTCATTTTTTGGTTATGGAATATATCGTAGTTTAAATTAGGAAGTCTACTTTAAAGGATTGTACTTCTCATGCATCTTAGTCCCCAAATCTAGAATAGGGAATACAAGTAACCCCTTGAGAGTTAATAGGAAATTGATTGGACATTTGGAAGAAATCGTTGGATTTGCTAATTCTGTTACTCCATCAATAGCTTTTGTGAAGGACAACCTATTCTTTTACCTCATGAACTTTGGAGGGGCTGGTTACAGGTATTTATGGACTCTTTCTCTTGCTTTTGTCTGTCAGGTAACCCAAGTTGACCTCCATCGACACTTTCATGCTCTTGGTGCTGGATCAATTGAAGAAGTCCGGGTCCAGCGTGACAAAGGCTTTGGTTTTGTGAGGTACAGCACCCATGCGGAGGCTGCCATGGCTATTTCAGTGGGGAATGCTCAGTCATTTCTTTGTGGCAAGCCAATTAAGGTTTGCCTTCTATCTCTACCTGTTCTTCAGTAACGAGGAGCATCCATTTGGGAAGTATATGGTCATTTTTTATGAGTTTTTTGGGCCGTGATTGCTATGTTCTGCTTAGAGTCTAAAACTGATTGCCATGCCACTGAGAGTTCTATGACTTGCTGCATACCAAGAACATAACTAATTCAAAACACAACATCCATTTTGCATATGCACAAACGTGCAACAAACGGATAAATTTGGGATAAGGCTTTATAAAGGAGTTAGTAATACTATTAAGGCCAGTACAATGTGATGTGCAATGGATTTTTACGGATTCATCCTTCAGGGACATTCCAGTTGTTAGAGTGCATAAATTTCTCTTGTAGATATCACGGGAAGCCTTTATACGTGTGTAGAATTGTTCACCACTTGCTTTCATGCTCTCCTCCTTGTAGGTTTTATATTAGAATAAATTAATTCCCTTCTTTCACGTCAATTCGTCTTTGCGTTCCTTTTGTACATGGCTCTATCCTATTCTGGGGATATTGTTGGCCTCCATGTACAAAAATGTAAGAACAAATAATTGTTTGAGCATCAAAATATGTTTCCCATGTGAATAGTTCAAGTGCATTACGATATTGTTCTTTTAGCATTACATTTCCGATATAACCTTGTCGATATTCTTCCTCGAATACAGTGCTCGTGGGGTAACAAGCCAACTCCTCCTGGAACAAGCTCCAACCCACTCCCACCACCTTTACCTGCACCAGTGCCCGGCCTTTCGGCAACCGATATTTTGGCATACGAGAGGCAACTTGCACTGAGCAAGATGGGCGGTGTCCACGCCTTGATGCACCCACAAGGCCAACATGCTCTGAAGCAAGCGTCCATGGGAATGGGAGGCGGTGCAAGCCAGGCCATCTATGATGGTGGCTTTCAGAATCTTGCTGCTGCCCAACACCTCATGTACTATCCGTGATTTATATAGTGAGTTCAACCATATTGAGTCGGATGGTATTCAGCCCCGGAGAGAGGCCTTGTTGTTTGAGTCTTTTTTTTTCTTTTTCTTTTAACCGTTTTAGGATTTTTGTAATGCTTTGTTATTGTTGTGGCTTTCCAACTTAATACATATGGCATGTCGTATGTATACATTGTGCTGTGTATTCATCTTTTGTTGTAGGAATGAGTGGCTTCTTGACAATTTAAGCCCCATTTGTTTTATGTGAAATACCTTTAAACAAATCTAGCAGGACTCTAAAACTGTTAAGTGGGATCGTTTGGCGTAACTCGAGTTTTGTAGTTTAAGATTCAAAATTAAGGAAAATTCTTACTCGCGTTAGGTATACATATAACCCAGTCCGTTCTTTGCCTTCTATTAACCGCGAAAAAGGGGGATATTTCTGACTAAATTCTTTGTGAAGTAGATCCTGCCGCGATAGTGAAGTTTTGGTTATAAAATTTTGAAGGACTGGTAAAATTGTAATAAGGCCGGCAGATATTTCAAACAAAGAAATGATAAGAAATGGACAAGAAAATGAACCTATCTTGCATGGATAAGGAGACAAGAACACGTTACGGATATGGGGTACGAATTTTTTGAAAGTATAAATATACAGTACTTAATACATATGTTTATATATTTTTTAATTGTATTATTTATGATGTAGTAAAATAATAAATTTAAGTGTACTATAGTTTAAATGTGTACGTCATAATTTTGACATTATATTTTAAAAGTAATAAACATAAGTCATATGCATGATCTTAATTAATTTATAAAATATTAAAAGAAGCAAAAATGTAGTAATACTTAAAGGTGAAAAAAGTTGTTTCAATCTAAATTAAGAGAATATATCTGGTACAGGAAGATTGCATGTAATCGTTTTTTATTTTTTATTCTTTGTTCTGATTATATATCAATGCTATTGCTTGCCATCAATCGAACTCATTCTTTATCTCTGGATATAAGTAGAAAACTATTGCTTGCCATCATTGGAACTCATTCTTTATCTCCGGAGATTTATCTCCAAAAATAGAAAACGTATACAACAACTTTTAAAATAACAAATAGGGTCAATTGCATTTTTTCCCTTAACGTTTGGAGTGTTTTGCGAAGTGCCCCTAACGTTTCAAAAAGAGCACTTTGCCCCTTAACGTTTCAAAAATTGCCCCTGAGTCAAATCTAATGGATGAAAAGATAGCCACGTGGCAAAAACCAACGGTAGATCAAGGACTCAAGGGGCAACTTTACAAACGTTAGGGGGCAAACTGCTCTTTTTGAAACGTTAAGGGGCACTTTGCAAAACACCCCAAACGATAGGGGGTGATCGCAATTGACCCTAACAAATATATAACCAATTTATCTGAAAACTTGAAGAATTTTGAAAATGGGTATAGCACAACACCACTCTCATTATTGCTTAACCTTCTTACAAGAAATGCGCCTTTTTTTCTTAATAACTTGACCAGACCACTTAACGTGATGAATTCTAACTCATCCAAGTCAATACACACAACTGAATAGAGTCGTCTTGAATTAGGTCCAGCCCCAAATAATTTGCAAGTTCAGTAGCAGCTCATAAGTCATCTCAAAACTACAAACCTCAAACTTCCGTCCAACTAAGAGCATGGATCAAAATTTCGGTTTCGATGTATGTTTCGGTGTCCTAAATATTAGAAATATTTCGTAATTTTTCGGAAGCTTTTCGACATGTTTCAAAAATTTCGTAAAAGCTATAGTTGTAATGAAATTGAAAACTACTTCTAAGTTTCGTTTCGACTATGTGAAAAAAGGAAACGTTTCGGTGGTTTTCTAGGAAACGTATGGAAATATTTTGATCCATCTAAGAGTCCGTAGGCAAATTCTGAATCATAAAACTCTGGCTGATAAGTCCTTTTAAATATTCTGATAAAACTTTGACTTGTTACAATGCATAGATAGAACACCACTGGACACTCCTGTGGATCACGAAACTACGAGAATAATGTAATCAACCTTGAGTACCACCGGCCAGGCACATCAAACACAAGGAACCGGCAGCAGCCCAAGAACCAAATTGTCCTCATCACAGTGCTCAAGTGTAGTGGATCATACAGTTTCGGACAAACCGTTTCAAACATCGACTCCCTCTCCAAAAATACATTTCTGCAGTGTTGCAAAAAGATCAGTAAGCAAGAAAAAAGATATTAAGAAGAAAAACAAAGAACAAACTAAAGATACAACATGCCAAAAAGTAAAAAACTAACCTTTTGTTCCTCTCAGGCAGACCAAAAAGCAAACTTCTAGATTCAGAATCCCGTCTGTCTTTCTTCGCAGTATACTACTTCAATATGTCCCCCCCTCCCACCCCCACTCAAAAAAGAACACTAGCCATGACTGCCTCATTTAAAACCCCGCTTTACAATTACATAGTAAACTACAACAGCATGACTACAGATTCAGTTACAGTATGATGACTCCATTGTCTGATGGGTCCGGTAGTGTAAAGCCATATTTCTCAGTTCATATATACTCTAAACACTGGGAGCTCTGTAACCATGTCTGTAATGCATGAAAGACGATGAATGCGGGTTTTGACCATCATCAATTACCTACAAAAGAGAGCAACTTTATGTTTGTCCCAAAAATGATTCCCATAAGAAACAAACACACCACCTGATTTTATTATCTGGCCAGGTATGTGTTACCTGCTTCAACTGAGTGCCGTTTGACATAGGATCCTCAAACTGGTTACGAATCAGAGACTCCTGCATTAAGTAAAGGAGCAGGGCAGTAAATGTGAAGAACTGATTTATAAAATACAAATACCGTAACTAATGAAGGAAATGAACTTGCCTGAAGGAATTGAGCATGGCTGGGAGAATGATGTTGGTTAGAATAAAAGTTCTGAGGCTCATACATGTTAGGATTAGGTTGTTGGCTGATGGTTAAGTTGGATGCTTGATACATACTCTGCACCATGTGACTTGCTTCGACTGCATATAAGCCCTTCAACAGAAACGTACATTTCTCAAGTTTGGTTATAACAAAAATAAAACAGCCGGTGAGGAAATAGTGGTATATTTAACTAGTCTAACCTGGGGAAGAGGACTCATGGTTGGGGTTGTACCATGAGATGACATATATGATGAAGGGGCACATGCAACTGATATAATTGTCCCGGATCGAGGTGGAAGCACATTCAGACATCCACCAGCACTTGGGATTTGGTCATTTATATGATCCATTTGATCTTTATTGGGAATTATATTTTCTATTTCATCCGTTTCTTTCAAGATGTCTACCTCCTGGCCCTCAAAATCATTTCTAGCATTTACATCAGCAAGATTATTTTCAGAAGCACACGTCCTTCTAGTTTCCTCGTCCGATTTGAAATTTAGGATTCTTTCAATTCCTTGCATCACTTCATCGAGTTGTCTTGCCGCAAATTCAAATGCTGGGTCAGATCCAGCAGCTCTTGCAGATATTCTAATTATATTGCGACACATATCTTTGTAACGAGTGGCAATTATCTCTCTGTTGTCGTCCTGCAAACAATCGTGATGTTCTCCAGCTGGCAAGATCCTTGCATCTTTTGTCCATCTCTTGAGGATGTAATAGGAAGGGACAACCTTTATATTTTGATAATCAAGAACTTTCAAAGCATGACTGCACAAGAAACCCACATGCTCGAACTTCATACAGTTGCAAGAAACAGTTCCATCAAGAGAGTTATATGTGACCAGAAAGTCTCTAGACTTACCATACATTTTAGCTTTGTAATCAACTTTCGAATCTCGTTCACCACACTTGTTTAAAACAACATTTAAACATTTCTCATATTCTCTTTGAAATACTTCAAATGCCTTTGGAGTGTAAATCAGACTAGGGTCCTTCAAGAAAACTGCATTAGCCATCAAAACTGGAGCATGGCTTTCCATGTCAAAAGTTGATTCTATTTCTTTATACCTTTGTTCATTCACCACGCTCTCAAAATGTTTGAAAAATTGAAGCACGTCAAGGTCAGGCCTCAAATGGCTTTTAAGTTTATGGGACATCTGCTCCGCTAGATGTGTAGCATTTCTGTCAATAAAAAAAGTATTCCTACCATATGCTACGGCCCATTTTTCTTTTTCTCTAAACATCCATCTCAACCATGCATTGTCACGCAGGCAATATCTCTCCAACATAAGATCCCATGCCTGGATAAAATCTTCTTCCTGCTCATGAGAAAACATGCAACTCCTAAAATCAATGACAAATAAATCATAGTCCTTTATTACACGGCGTAGATGTTTAAGTGCGATTAGGTACATCTGCCAGGCACACATACAGTGGCTTGTTTCCGGTAATACTGCGTGAATAGCTTGGACAATTGTTGCATCCTGATCCGAGAGAATAAATTTAGGTTTTTTACCAGACATTGCCTCAACAAAAGTTCTGAACAGCAATTTAAAGGTACTAACACTGTCATCGTATAATAATGCAGCACCAAAAATTACTACCTGCCTATGATGATTCAGTCCAATTAACAGCACAAGTGGACGAGAATCCGTTCCTCTTGTGGACGACGTATCTAGACAAACAACGTCACCAAAGTGACCATATTCCACAATCATATTGTCATCAGCCCAAAAAATGTTGCTTATCTTATCATCAACATCCAGTTGTATCGAGTAAAAGAACGAAGGGTTCTCAAAATGCTGCCTTTGGAAGTAATACAAAAGGCGCGCTGCATCCCCCTCCTTCATATCCCTTGTCCTCCCAGAGCTTAAGACAAGATCGTCACTTATTTGAAGATCCTCAAGATTCTCTGGAGCACAAAACCGTACACCTAATAACTGTAAAGATAGTTTTGACTGATTCTCTGAGTTCTTCATTGAATCAGTTTCCAAGACTTCATTAGATTGCTCTTTTCCAGACAGTGGTGATTCCAACAACTTGTGAGCTTTACTCAGATTGACATCATCATGATTGTGCCCCGCTTCAAATTGTGTGACTTGATATTTTCCATTAGGTTGACGAGTTACTACCATGTATGCCAGACAACCCGTTCTTGTTTCCTTGCGATGCTTCTTCACATTAACGTCTCGCTTGTCTTTCTTACGATGCCCTTGTCTCGAACAAGTAAATTTTCTGGACATAACCCGACCATGGACCTTACTCCTATTGACCCAATCCTTCCTTACGCTAAACCCCGCCAACTCAGCATACCTATTATAGAAACTATACGCTTGCTCATCCGATTCGAACTCCACGCCAAGTTTGAGCACTTCTTGATTCGAGGAATGAGCATTGAAACTCGACGATTTAGGGCTCCGACAGTCGTGTTCCGCATTCAAATCCAAGTTATTCGACATTCTGATATCCATATGCTCCTCGCGAGTCATCACCACCTCGCCCTCGTCTCTATCCATGACCTTTCTCCACCCAAAGAAACATGAAGATCGAAATCCAATATATATTAAATTAGAAGCATTGATCACAAAATGTCAAACCCAGTGGCAAGATTCTCTTTTTACTTCAAACCCACATGTCGCACATGAAGTATTAACAGTCACATAATAGGAAACAGAAAATTACTCACTATTTAGCACCTCATTAATAATTCTAGTACTAGATAATACAGAATTTTATGAACAAAAACCAAGAACTAAGCCCATACACCAATAGCAATTAAAGAGAAAAGAAAAACAATCTTGAAGCATTTGGGCACAATCACATGTATCATCATGATGTAATATTTGCCTATTTTCTTATTTAAGACACACACTACATGAGAGAATTGTACCTCGTAATTAGAATTAAGGGTTTTCGAGGAGACCCAAAAAACTCGAGCTGGTGCTTTATGCTCTAATGGCGGATTTTGTTCTCTCTGTTTTCTTCGATTAGTAGCAGCGATGGCCAATTTTTGTTTGAAAATTATGAAAGATAATAAGAGGGGTTTGTATTGTTGCAGTTTCACCGTTCACTCCTAAAAGTAAAACATCATTTACATATAACTTAGTGGGATATTTATATATCCCACTAAGTTAAGTGATCAAATATATAAGATTTTAGAATAGAGAGAGGGTAATCAAAATGAAACTTAAGCCCATTTATATTTTTGATTTGATCAGTTTATATGATTTTTAAGACTTGAAATTGTTTTTTTACCCTTTATTTTATGATTTAGGGATACCTTGTTAATTTTATATTATACATTTATTTATGACATGTATAGATCATTACTAATTTTATTTTTATTTCTCAAGTATAACTAAAACATAATATTAATTCAACTTTTTTTTTTGTTTCTTTAAAAAAAACTTATTTTTTGATTTTTACAATATGTGAATGCATAATTTTGAATATAACAAATGTCGAAGACCAAATTATAAACTAAAAATGAAAGATAATTTTTAAAATATGCATTAAAAAGATTACAGAATCCCGAAACGAAAACTGTCGAGAAACCGGATCAATAATCCGGTATGAAGTTGTGATTCGATACTTGATTTTCAAACCATATACAGAATCTGGTACTGGTTTGGTCACAATTTGGGTGCCCCGCTTACCGATTGTATCGAAACTAGCCTCTAAACAATATCTAAACACCCCAAATCCTGGTCCGACTTTCTACATTACAAAAAAAGAATTTGTGAGTTTTGATTAATGAAGTTGTGAGTAAGATATTTGTGAGTTGTGATTTATGCGGGAAAAAATTATTTTTCATACCATAACTTGACACAATTTTTATTTTCATACCTTAATTTGACACTCATCAATTTGCATACTATAAGTTGGAACTTTTTTCACAATGGGTACTTCGACGTCAAAAAAGTATAAGGTGGCATCCGGTGAACCCAATTTGGGGATTTAGACCATAGACTGATTTCAACCTAAATTCAGCATATTCCACGCCAATTGCACGTACTTTCTCGGCATCGGAGTGACAAATTAAGGTATGAAAATCGTGCCGAGTTATGGTATGAAAAATGATTTTTAACCTGATTTATGCTCTTCAAGACCTTTTACATTTGTGAGTTGGGAGGATAAGTTAAAAGTTAAGCGTGTTAGTATTTTTTTCATGGCTTGTATGTTGTAAAATCTTTTTTTTTTCCAATTTAAAGTTGAAATTTAAGACCATTATATTGTACCTTTTTTAAAAACAAAGGCACCAAATAGAACTACACAAAATCAAAATTGATGTGGATCGAACCGGATTGGAATCCATGTGAACCGTATCATTCTGCCCTTAATGGTTTGGTACGCTATCCTGACATTCTTTGAACCAAACTGATTTTGTCTTCTGAAAACTTGATCGATGATTTCGCAAAAATAGGTCGCCCACCCTACCCTTTTCACTCTCAAAAACCTTAAGTTGGACTTTATGCCATTATACAAAGTTTCATTAGGTGAAGCACAAAACCTTTTAAAAGTATGAACAAAATATAATGTTAATAAAGCTCCATCCAATGAATTAGAATGTACCTTTGTATTCATAAGCATTGCATTCACCATGTCAACCAATGATCTATTTGTTTTTTTCTTTCAGCCAATTCATTTTGTAGAGTGGGATATTGAGTTGTTCTTTGTTGAACTATACATTTTTCATTACAAAATATATTGAATGATTGAGGAGATATTTCCCTTTCTATCACTTAAAGTACTTTGATTTTTGATCTTTTTGGTTTTCAACTTCGGGTTGAAACCTTTTAAATTTATTGAATGTGTCATACTCTATGATGCACGGACACGGACACGTGGACTCGGACATGGCGACATAGATTTTTTAAAATTACAAGACACGACACGGCGGCGACACGACTTTATTTTTTATATTAAAATATAGAAGGCATGATCATAATTTGCACAAATAACATTATTACGTTCAAATATAGAATCAAACCAAACATATTTACACTCAAAACCAAGTAACCAACTACTATAAGTTCAAATAAAATAGTCATTAAAGTTTAAGTCATAAATTTTAAGCATTAAATACAAAGACATATATTAAATGACAAAACAAAGTGTTATACATACTCAAATAAAATCTTTAAATAGGATATTAGTGCCACAGCTCGAAGAAAAAACGATTTTTTCTTGCATGTCCTTGTTTTTGCGCAAAGAGCAATGCAGTAGACTTATTCGTGAGATTCGATTGAGAAAAAAGTTGTCATTTAAGCATTTTTACTACTTAATTATTTAACTTTTAAAGTTTAATGTTTGATTCTTCTAATATCTTTATCTATATATTTTAAGAAAATTAAATTTTAACCATAAATAAAAATTAAAAACTACAATATTAGCTCAAAAAGTGTCGAGCGTGTCGGACACGTCCCTAAAATGTGTCCGACACGGTGTCCTCTTTTCTTTTTCTTTTATTTTTATTAAGACACGTCACGTGGTATGTTCGACACGTGTCGGAGAGTGACGGTGTCGTGGCGGGGTGTCGAACACGGCATAAATTTTTTTTCCGAAGTGTCGGTGCATCATAGGTCATACTTGATTTTATCAAGTTTATATATGTGTATCTTGAATAATCATCTATACACGTGATGAAAATAACACTTTCTACCTCTTGTTAATTGACCATTTACGTTAGGGTAAAATGCATCAAACCCCCAACCTATAGCCCTTTTAACAAGTTGCCACCTAACCTATTCTTTTTTTACAACTAATCCTCCAATCTATTGAAAAATATGCGAACTGCCCTCTGAAGCCAAATCCAACATATAGAAATGCAAAAATGTGGCCAAACTAACGGTTGGATTTGGGCTAAGGGGCCAGTTCGCACATTTTTCAATAGGTTGGAGGGTTAGCTGTAAAAAATAATAGGTTAGGTGTCAACTTGTAAAATAGGGTATAGGTTGGGGGGTTTAGTGGAATTTACCCTTTACGTTAATAATATCAGAATGTACAAGTTCTAATAGCTCAAAGTATCGTCCAATTTTAGAATCACTTGGGCATACAGGACAACCTTAAATACCCTCTTACATTATATATTTGCAGAAAATAAGTTCTTTCTCAAGTTTGGAAGATGTGAAATATTAACAAGGGTGGGGTTTTGTCCATAGGTGAAATTCAATTCTAAATCCCTTTTCCAAGAATTTTATCATTAGCATGATTTCCATGAGATCTTTTTTAGGTTCTTTCAACTCGTTTTAGGTTTTGAACATACTTTTATGTTTTAATATTTCTGCACAAACTCCACACGGTACATGTTTATTTGTACAACGTTGTATTTATTATTACCATTGCATAGATTGTATTTTAGGTTACAGATATGAGTAAATTTTTTCCTTTTCTTTTACTTAATATTTGCCACCATAAGGATGTATTGTTCTTATGTCGTCATTTTTTTCCTCTCTGCTATGATGTATTTTAATAACTATCATACAACACAAAGAAGATAAATGAAATCAAATGTGAAGCATTTTCTAAATTTTTTTTTTATTTTAGAAATTCATGTTTTAATATGAGGTTCTTATTACTGAAGAAAGAACGAAGTCTTACTTTTGGTGCTCTAGGATTACCCCTTACCACATCTAGTCTCATAAGGTTACTAAAAACATAACTAATTAAAAAATTTCATCCCATTTGGTCTCACAGGGATTACTAGGTCCCAAATTTTAAAACTTATCATCACATTTGGTCCCAAACTCAATTTTAAAAATTGATAAATGATAATTTGCTCTGGGAAAGTTTCATCTTTTGGGACTTTACATCTCAAAATATACTTTTGATATTTTACACAACATAACAATATATTTATGTTTTCTCTTCAAATTTTAATTTTTTAAGTATAAATTAATTATAGTAACTATGTGAATTATATTTATATTGATATTTCTAGCTTTTATAAGTTAGACATTAAGACCCAAGATCTGGAAACATTGAAGAACAAGTTCTCGCAAGCCTTTGTTGCATGAAAATTTAAACGAGTTATCAATAACAGATTACAATGGTGTCATGTTTCCTAGTTGGCTTGGTAATCCACTATGCAAGCTTTCAAGTATTCACCAACACCATAACATCCTTACACCTCTTGGGAGACTTCAGTATTTGAAGTCATTGAAGATATGTCTAATTGTTTGTATCCCAACAAAAAAGATAACAAGAAGCTGGGTTTCCATCATTGGAGTATCTTATGATTAAAGAGCATGCCTATTTTGACTTAATGTATGTGGGAGCTTTTCTTGTCTTCGTTCTCTTAATATCATTGATTGTCGACAATTAATTAATTTACCATCACTTATGAGTTTTTAGTTGTTTTCTACTGTTGATGACCAGAAACTGAGTCATTGTATGGAGATTGTTTACCAAATTCTTTGCAATCATTGATGATTATAGAAATTGACAAAATTAAAGTGAGACCCAGATTAGAGGAAGGTGAAGATTGGTACAAGATAATAAGTATTCCCAGACATTGACTATGCTGAAATTCATTGGGAGCAAAGAAGATTTTAAAAGTTTCAATTAATGTAAGTTTATAGTATGCATTTCACTTTGTTTGTAACCGACAAAATATTTACTATTATTTGGATTTGTGAGCTTGAATGGTTCGAAAAATGGCGATGTCAAGTTGTAGTTTGATATACAACATACTTACTTAAGGTTTGATGAATGTGGTATACCAAAGTTGAAAGCATTAATAACATTACATGATCATTTTGAATCTCAAAGACTAGAAAATATTTGGAAATTTAAGAAAAAAATTCATTTTGACTTTTGTTCTATCACTTGGCTAGCAACAGTCCCTAGTTCTACCAAGTAAGCGTAACTCAAATGCTACATAACTCTAGAGAAAAACAACCAAGGCAATGTATGCAAATAATCTCAAGAATGCTCACTACTCCTTAATGATTTACAAAAGAGGGAGAATCTATATTAATAGTACTAGTCACATCAAATAGACAACTGAAATTGATTTGATCGAGTGGTTGAAACGATTATTTAGATCTGCCATGAATTGCATTACCTACCCAAATTTGCTCAAAGAATATATTGTGCATTTACATACTCGTCCCTAAGCTCTCTATAATATCATAAAGTCCTCAAGGTTCTTTAAGTGTTACAAACTTGTATCATGCAAATGCAGTGGAGTGTGACTTAAATTTAGATTTAGTTAGAATTGCGTTTTCCCGTAATCTATTAACATTTATTTAATGACATTGCTCTATAATGATAGAGATAAAATTCTATTATTGCAGTTGCATCAAATCAAAGAAATTAAGAAGTATGTTAAACTTTTTCATATATTTTTTAAAATGTGGAAGTTCTTCCATTATCAGCTCCATAAAGAAAAAAATATTTCCACATATTATTAAAGAGCAATCAATTGACCAAAATCATTTATTGTTTAAGTTAATTGCACAAATAATTGTTATTTGTTTATTTTTGGATACAAAATAGAAGTAATATTATTTAAAACAATAAGACTAAGCGACTAGTTTGACTTGATTTTGGAAGACATAAAATCGATTTCATCTGCAACCATAGCAAAAGACCTACAATTGAAGTCTGAAATAGTTACGGACTCAATACTACAAGTCGACATTCTTTGAGCTCCTTTGCAAGTGATCATTGACAGGCTCGCTAACTCCCTATGAACGAAACAAGTCTATACTTTGCACACTTGTCCCTCGATTGTGATTGGTCCCCGTATCTTTGAATCCGTCCCTTGTGAACTGAACATAATGTTTGAACTATTGTGATGGTAGCCTAACCATGACTTTGTCCCATTCTTGAAACTTGATCCCTTGGTGTTTAAGATCGTTCGACCTCTTCATTTTCTTCTCGGCCCGAGTTTTTTCAAGCTTTAGTTTGTTTCTTTTCTTAGATGAAAATAGCAGTGGAAATCTTGAAATTGAAGTTTATGGTAGCATTGTACGTTGCACACACCTAAATCTAAGAAACAAAGCTTCACTATTGAGATTTAGCAATAAAGAAACAAGTGTTTTTTTAACACCTAACTGTAGAACATCAACCCGGGGATAGTGTTCTCATCTCTGTCTTTAGATCAAAAAAATTGGTAGATTGAAGATACCATTAGCAACTTCAAGGAATCTAAACTTGGAGGTGTCATAGGCATTCCCTGCAGCATGCTTTAAGACACCATGTCACTTTACACAAGTGGAATGTTTTTCTTAGTGAAGGAGGCTATGCCCAAACAACTTTAACATCATTGCTATTCTAAAAACCAACATGCATGCGCACACGCGCACACATTTTTAGGGTCGAAAAAAAATTACTCTATGATGATTTATTAAAGTCTAAACACCAATTCATCTAATCATTCACTAAAAAAGCTAGTGTAACATAAATATATAAAAGTATTTTAGTATCGAAGTATCAAAATATCGTATACAAATACAAAGTAAGTATCAAATACAATACGTTAGGAATTTTTTTCAAGTACCTGTGTATCGAAGCTTGAAATTTATTTTTGAAAAAATATGTAACCATGCAAAAGTGGTAGAACTAATCATGGAATCCTGTTGTGAAACATGGAGAATTTAGTCATTTATCAAAAAAATATAGTTTTTGAGGAGAAAGTGTGTTAAACTTTTAAGAAGCTCGAGAATATTTTAGACAATTTACCAACCGTATAGAGTTTCATGCAGATTTTTCAAACTATGAAGGTGCTTTAGGTTAATAGCACAATCTTGTTTAAGCGTAACGGGAAAATAGCATCTATTTAGAAACCAATTGGGCTCGTTTGGTTACTCCTATTAGGCCCTTTATCCTGAAAATACGCTGGCTTAATCTGTATCTCATTTACTTTGGTTATGCTGCTTTAAACCAGGGTCATCTTGGAAATAATCTCATTGACCCGGGATTCATCCGGGATTTTTGCCAGACCTCACCCCCTCCGTTCGTTTCGCAATCTGAATTGAACAGTGTTTTTGAACTTATGACAAAATTACTAGCGTATCCTCATGAATTAAAAATAGTTCCAAAATCACCCCTCGGATCTAATGCTCAGCAAGCTGTGTATTTTCGCATCCCCAACAATTAAACCCTAACCCGCCCCCGGCGATTTCTCAACTCAAAAACACCTTAGGACGAAGGTTATACTCCCGTTTCTCGCGTTTATGTTTGTTCATGCGATTAGTATAATTATTCAATTTTGTAGATGAATTTCGTGTTTCTTACGTGGTTCATGCTCTAAATCTGGAGATTGACAATTGATGTTAGTTTCAACTCTTGTTTTCATGTTTTTGGTTGTTCGTATCTCTTGCAACACAATTAATTAATTAATGTTTCTATGAAAAATTACAAGAGTTGCAAGAGATACGAACAACCAAAAACATGAAAACAAGAGTTGAAATTAACACACTTGTTTCTGGAGATCTGCATGAAACTCTATACGGTTGGTAAATAAATTGTCTAAAATATTCTCGAGCTTCTTAAAAGTTTAACACACTTTCTCCTCAAAAACTATATTTTTTTGATAAATGACTAAATTCTCCATGTTTTACAACAGGATTCCATGATTAGTTCTACCACTTTTGCATGGTTACATATTTTTTCAAAAATAAATTTCAAGCTTCAATACCCAGGTACTTGAAAAATTCCTAACGTATTGTATTTGATACTTACTTTGTATTTGTATACGATATTTTGATACTTCGATACTAAAATACTTTTATATATTTACGTTACACTAGCTTTTTTAGTGAATGATTAGATGAATTGGTGTTTAGACTTTAATAAATCATTATAGAGTAATTTTTTTTTGGACCCTAAAAATGTATGCGCGTGTGCGCATGCATGTTGGTTTTTAGAATAGCAATGATGTCAAAGTTGTTTGGGCATAGCCTCCTTCACTAAGAAAAACATTCCACTTGTGTAAAGTGACATGCCTGTCTTAAAGCATGCTGCAGGGAATGCCTATGACACCTCCAAGTTCAGATGCCTTGAAGTTGCTAATGGTATCTTCAATCGACCAATGTTTTTGATCTAAAGACAGAGATGAGAACACTATCCCCGGGTTGATCTTTTTACACTTAGGTGTTAAGAAAACACTTGTTTCTTTATTGCTAAATCTCAATAGTGAAGCTTTGTTTCTTAGATTTAGGTGTGTGCAACGTACAATGCTACCATAAACTTCAATTTCAAGATTTCCACTGCTATTTTCATCTAAGAAAAGAAACAAACTAAAGCTTGAAAAAACTCGGGCCGAGAAGAAAATGAAGAGGTCGAACGATCTTAAACACCAAGGGATCAAGTTTCAAGAATGGGACAAAAGTCATGGTTAGGCTACCATTCAAACATTATGTTCAGTTCACAAGGGACGGATTCAAAGATACGGGGACCAATCACAATCGAGGGACAAGTGTGCAAAGTATAGACTTGTTTCGTTCATAGGGAGGTAGCGAGCCTATCAATGATCACTTGCAAAGGAGCTCAAAGAATGTCGGCTTGTAGTATTGAGTCCGTAACTATTTCATACTTCAATTGTAGGTCTTTTGCTATGGTTGCAGATGAAATCGATTTTATGTCTTCCAAAATCAAGTCAAACTAGTCGCTTAGTCTTATTGTGTTAGATAATATTACTTCTATTTTGTATCCAAAAATAAATAAATAACAATTATTTGTGCAATTAACTTAAACAATAAATGATTTTGGTCAATTGATTGCTCTTTAATAATATTTGGAAGTGTTTTTTTTCTTTATGGAGCTGATAATGGAAAAACTTCCACATTTTAAAAAATATATGAAAAAGTTTAACATACTTCTTAATTTCTTTGATTTGATGCAAATGCAATAAAAGAATTTTATGTCTATCATTGTAGAGCAATATCATTAAATAAAAGTTAATAGATTACGGGAAAACGCAATTCTAACTAAATCTAAATTTAAGTCACACTCCACTGCATCTGCATGATACAATTTTGTAACACTTAAAGAACCTTGAGGACTTTATGATATTATAGAGAGCTTAGGGACGAGTATGTAAATGCACAATATATTCTTTAAGCAAATTGGGTAGGTAATGCAATTCATGGCAGATCTAAATAATCGTTTCAACCACTCGATCAAATCAATTTCTGTTGTCTATTTGATGTGACTAGTACTATGAATATAGATTCTCCCTCTTTTGTAAATCATCAAGGAGTAGTGAGCATTCTTGAGATTATTTGCATACATTGCCTTGGTTGTTTTTCTCTAGAGTTATTTAGCATTTGAGTTACGCTTACTTGGTAGAACTAGGGACGGTTGCTAGCCAAGTGATAGAACAAAAGTCAAAATGAATTTTTTTCTTAAACTTCCAAATATTTTCTAGTCTTTGAGACTCAAAATGATCATGTAATGTTATTAATGCTTTCAACTTTGGTATACCACATTCATCAAACCTTAAGTAAGTATGTTGTATATCAAACTGCAACTTGAAAAGGGAAAAACAATACATTATGGATGCTCCAAGGTTTCACCAAACAATATATCACTATCATCGGCCAGTTTCAAAGGTTCCACATGAGAGAAAACAAATAAATCAATTAAACTCACTGCTTACATGTCAATAAACCCACCTCACTGCTTGCATAGTAACAAAACATCACACTGACATGCCAAAAAACAATAAAGATATCTCAAAAAAAGTAAAAAAAAATCACGTGCTTTTGTTTGTCTAAAACAAGTTTCAAGAGCATTTGTTGATAGCATCTGCTTTTCCACCTAGTGATTTCCAACAACGAAAATGATAGAAGTTTCAGCTCTTTTGAGTAAAAGAATCCAATTTATTTCAGTCATCTTATTCGAACCTGCATTTAAAATAGTGTAACTAAGTTTGAGATATTACAAGTAAAATCACATGCCAAATAGATACATCAGCTCTAATAATTTTATCAAACCTGAATTAACAGGTAGATCAGATTCTCGATAGAAATGGGGAGTACAACGCTGCAATAAAAATATGGATAAATAGCTAAAGCAAAGAAATAAGTGCAATGTACAAGTATGCCTTACTTGCTATCAAACTACATACGAATACGTGAGATTTTGTCAGCTGAAGGGTTGAGTATCGTTTGTTTATGAGTTCTACTCCACCAACATTTGGTACTGTCCATATGCTCATCTTCTTTTACCTTATTTTTATCATGCATTTTAAATTCCAACCACTGATATGCCTACACAATAATATAGAAAGAGAAAGTAAACAGGGTCGTTCTACCAATGATTCAAACTCTAAAACACTACTTATCAATCGTATATTACATTATTATGCAAGAAATCGAAACACATCAAATCAACTAAGATATGTGTTTCTTACAATTTGTTTTATTAATGCAATTAGTTAAAGAACTCTTACCTAATGACAGGAGAAAATAAGCTCAAACTGTGAACTTACTTATATTTGCAATAACTCAGCATGTGGTGGCATTCTTTTCATGTGTATATTAAAATTGTGACAGTTGAAGAAAATGCCATAGCATTTCTAGTATAAATATGTACTTCCACTTTAGTGTCAGCCACTATATTAATTATATGATAGAACTTTGTGTGGCACTTCTTTGCCAGCATCATCAAATTATATTTTGTGACGGTTTTATGTAATGCCCTTGCATTAATGCCCAATAAAACTTACTCTTTGTTGCAGTGTCATTAGCTCTCTATAGTATGCCCTATATATACATATATATGTATCAATGCTTATTTTGCGATTCCTAATAACAGGGTGATGGAACCAGGGACATATCTACTTATGGGCTGGCCCTCTCCAGATTTCTCAGCCCTCTTGTATCGTATGTTATGCATATGGAAGGAACAATAATTCAATATAATTATTATTGTTAACAAAATTAATTTTGAGTGAAAGCTAACATCAAGATATATGAAAAATCCTGTTGTCTTCAAAACCGAGCAATCAAACTCATCAACGAAATCTTAATATGATTGTTTCAATTTTGGAGTAGTTTGAAGTCCTAATCATATAGCTAAAGAACAATTTTTGTATTTCTACACTCATCTTTTTAACCATTTTCTTGTGTTGTTTAGAGTTAATATCATATACCATATAGTAATCTTAACTTTTCAATTTTTATCATTATTTAGTTCTCTTTTTGTGTTATATCATCACATTTATATTATTATATATTATTTCTTTTATTAAAAAATATTTTGATTTCTTATATTATTGAGATGCATTGTACCTTTATTCTCTTTTATTAGTATGTTTTCATTGTTTCAAAAAAGATATCGCTAGCTTATCCCGGGGGTTAAGTTTTTTAAAACACCACTGGATGAAACTGTATTATTCCATGATGAATAATGATATACTAGCTAAAATATAGTTCGGACTAAGAGAATAAGTTAAAATCTCCCGACCATATTACAACAAAAAGTACATCCAACTCAGTTTGCTACAACAAGAATGACACCAACAACCATTTGATATATTAGAAAGAAGATCATCTATTCCATAAAGATCATATATATGTTGTGATAGAAAAACCTGTAAGAAAAATGCCAACATAATTTCTAACCGATTAGGCTTCGGTTTCTACTGACTCTAGTTTTTGCAGGCAGAATTATAACAATGTGCATCAAAAGTCTCAAGTCTTATCCATACTCCGTAATATGCTTACTTTTCTATAACATAAAACTTATCATCGGGAATATAAAAGTCTTGTTTAGTTTGCAGATTCTTGTGCAATATATATAACATCCGATAATAATAAAAACGATCAATTGGTTTTAAAAGTTTCTGCCTCGGATCATACACTTAAAGTGCAAGAGATTCTACTTCGTCTTCTTTCCAAAGATCTTCCTCATACCTGTACCACCTGATCAACCCTTCGTCATTCCTTGCGCGTTGGCACATTATGCACGAATCACTCATCGAATCCCTCATGCACGTCCAAAACTTCTTCAATTTTTCAGCTCTTGAAAGAATGGATCTGTCGAGCTTTTCGAGTGCCACCCTACGATGTGGATAGGGACGAACTTCAAAGAGAATGCAATGAGAGATGTTAAGTACTTCAAGCCTTTTCAACCCCACCAAGATTGCGATCAGAGCATCCTTGAACACCACAGAACACCGAAGACTTAAAACTTTCAAGTTTGGTAGATGTGTAACAAGGGAGGTGGCAAACAAAATATCGAAGGGGCCCATGATCTTCAGTTCAGAGAATTTCTTCCAATTTCTCCCTATTTGTTCAACGAGATACCGAGGTTCTGATATGCTTGGCATCGTCATTGATTCAAGATCTTTCCACATTCGAATTGCTCCAGAAATGCCCTCTGGCTTTATTCTGTTCCAGGCAGGCATGACCAAGCGCTTGAGACGAAGGGACCTGCAAAGGTAGAACTTCAAGTTCAAGTACAGCTATGATGGTGAATGCATAAATTTAAAGAAAGGGATAGTAAGATATGTACCGTTTGAAGGTTAGCAAAGTTTGAACAATTATAGAGACACTCCTTGAAACTTTAAAATTAAATACGAAAAAGGGTAAAAACATCAAATCACGCAACTTATTGCCTACGTGCTATTTGCCTCCAAATCTATGAAAAGTTATAGCATATCCTCTAACCTATTAAAATTGTACCAAATGCCACCTGAGGTCTAATCTAACGGAAGCAAATGCAGAAACTTGTCCAAAATGAAAGGCTTATGTTGTTCCCTTGTTCAATAATCACAACAATAACATAGAGGAACAAAATAATAATTTACCGTACTTTAACATAAAATAGATATTACCTCAATTTCTAAAGGATGAAGGTTACCTCGAAGTGGATAATTAGTCAATTATCGACAATGTTACAATATAATCGTTGGGGTGAGGCGCGGACTAGGTCATGCTCTCTTAAAGACGGTTTCGAGCCCCTACGGATTCTTCTATCCGATGCAGTAGGCTATCGGCACGTCCGCCTCCAGGATACAACAACCCAACATTCCTTGTTGTAACTTCGCTCAAAGTCTGCACTACTTGAAGAAGTCGAAGCGTAGCCCAACACTTTTCTTCGCCCATTGGTTTTCTTATATTACACTATCATATGTTTTATGCATTTAGTAAGAGAAAGAGCACTTGTTGAAGGGAGAGTTGTATATTCCTCTATTTTTCTCATTTTTGAAAATGTTTTGCCAGACTAATATTTATAGTGTTAAACTCATTATTCTTGTAACTCCAAAATAGTTAGAGACTTTATATATAATATAAATATGTATATTATTACAATATAAATATGATTGTAATGAGGGTGTTTTAGTATCACACAGTAAAAATGGTGATAAATGTGTAGGTTAGGGGTCTCATTTCAATTAATCTCAATAACACCAATGTATGTAACCACCACCACATTAACCCCCACTAGTCAAAACAATAATGTCTTATAAATTATTCTCAAAATATTATTTTTATTAAAATATTCCAACAGCTTATGAATGACTCATGGGGCTATGCTAACCTTTTTCAAAAGTTAGAGGGGGAGGGAAGGGGCGTAACTTTTCTAACCTTAGGGGCAAGTCACACAGTAGCAATATGTTAGGGAGTTTGATGCCCTTTACCCTATGAAGAAGTAAAAGCCACATTTTTCATATACTTAAGGGGGGTATCATGAGACTTTTTTTGTGATGTTCTTTTACATTTTACAAGGTGTATCTATAATTATTCAAACCATAAGTGAGGGTAGGGTTTATGCAATCCGACAAAACTCTAAGCAAGTAAATGTTATTATCTCCACAAGAATAATGCAGTACTACTTTTTTGATTTACCTTTCAGCTGTGTATGTCAATTGGACATTAGTCACATATAGATCATAATGAAAAATCAGGGTTGATGTGTTTCCACTATTGATATTCAGAGCGGTCTTCAAAATACGCGTCAATGATTTGTCAGATTGTTCAGCAACGTACACATATGGATATAGCTGCGTTTTGATGAAGTTAGACTTTAACATCGATAGATCAACCGTTGTCCAGAACGAGGGTTCACGTGCAGCCAATCTCCAATTGCGACAAACATGAGCAACAACTGTAAGATTAGGGACACTAAGGTTCTTGAAAATCTTGACCATTATGTTGACATCCATGTCCTCCCACTTTCTCAAACCAGAGTATTTACTACACTTTACACTGCCGCGTGAATATGTTATATATTCAGACATTATAACGCCTGCAAAGAGAAAGACAAAACAAGAGAAATATTAAAGATATAGCATTGTATATGTATGCCCAAGTAGCAATCAATCAGTTATTTTCAGAATCATATAGTAAATAAAGTTATTAAGGAAGCTTGTTGAACAAACCTAGACAATTAGACCAAATGGTTCCTTAGACATACAAGAATTTTGGGATCAAATTCTCATACATAAAAGAGTTACAAATACAGAAGATCCCATTCCACATTAATTGTTGACATGAATAGGCCTAAGAATTTCAAAATGCTAAATTATATTTTTTCTATCTTTTGCGAAGGCCGTTGTAGAACACAGACACCACCATTAAAGGTACCTATTAATTTGCATGGTAAACTTTTGGAGAACCAAACATAGAACACATGTCTGACTAGAAAGAGCTTTTGGTATGTGAGCACAACTTTATATTTGTGCATCTTCAAATCCACATATATGAAGGAGGGACACTCATCCAGAAAGAGATAGAGGAGGGACACTCATCAAGTGATTAACATAGTTGATTGATATTTTCCCAAATGGTACATATAGCTTTTTAGAAGCATTTTGTAAAATACTTGTAAACTTCACTATAAAGTGGGTAAAAATATCAAACCTCAACCTATTGCCCGCGTTATGAAGTCACAACATACTCTCTAACCTATTGAAAATGTGCAAACTTCCCCGTGAGACCAAATTTATGTGAAACAATGTAAGAATGTGTCCAAATCGAATAGTTGATTAACGATTCTAGGGACAGTTCACACTCTTTTTGAGAGGTCAAGGGGCATGTTGTAACTTTCTAAAAGTTATGGGACGAGTTGTACATGGGCAAGAGATTGGGGGTTCTCATACTTTTAACCCCTTAAAATCAATTTTGTCACCCAAATTCATTTGATAAAATAAATTTTTTTTTTCAAGTAAACTTCAGAACAACAAGAATCATTTCCAAATAAAGTCCATCTCTAAAAATGATAAACAACATACCACCAATTTGAAATTATAACACAAGGTTACAAGACAAGAGAAAATTTACAAACAAGATGCTCCATTTAAAATCCCCGAAGATTAAGAAAATCTGCAAATAATAATTGATAGGAGTCAAAATAGGGATAAACGCCCATAAGATGCACAGACTTCTTTTAAGGACTCTAATCTGGAAAAAGAGGGCTCCATCAATTCCTTTGAGTATCAGTCTTGCGAACGTCAAACTTCAATAAATAAATAAATTTAGAAACATTTCATGACATATATGATTTTTAACCACAAAACAAGTCAATCATCTTGAAATTCAAGAATTGAAGGATAAAGGGTTTTAAAAAACACAATCAATGCATGAAGCAGAATTTTCTAGAAATAAAATTCAAGCACAAGAATTCATCGCAAAGATTCCGGCAATAAATAAAATATTTTAGAGTAAAGAACCCTCTTGATCCACCCGCTAACATTCCAAAGATAAAATCCCACATACAATAAAAAATTAGAGGAATTCCTTACAATGATTTTTTTTTTCTGTCTTCACAGTGTTGCTGTTGAGCTATCAGATGGTTTGAGGCGCTCAGAGGTTTATTTGTGGGCTGTCTAAAACTAGTCTCTTTTATTTCCTTAAATATTACTACTATTAACTAGTGTGAAATTGCCTAAAGTCGCCACCTTTTTTGGTTATTAATATCCTAAAATTTAACGAACATTAATTGCTTAATTCCCTGCTTGGGTTTTCTCGGAATTAACAACCATTACTTCACAACTATTTAATGAGACACGATTTGGTTTAAAATTTAAGTATAATTTGAGTTGTATTGGCTCAGACCGTATAAACCTAATAACTCGAAAATGCTGGTTAGTGGGGCCTAGGACTTGCATGGTCAACTTTTGTTGGGTAGGGTACTTGGCCTAAAAAATGACAATAGTTTGTAGACCAAATTATAAAAATATGTGCTGCGATGATAGGATATGAATAATTTAAGATTATTTTTTTCAAAATGTAAGATGCAAGGAAATTTGAATAGAAAATAAAATCCCCCCTCCAAAAATAAACTTCTTATGCGATATCTTATATTGTAAAAGCCCATATTTGAGAGATAAACATGCAAAAGACCACCCTTCTTATGTTGAAGAACAACCCACCTTAGTCTTTGTATGCACATGAATTTTATTGTAGATTTTCGTATCATTGTTATATCGTATTTATATCATTATAAAAAAAAAAAAAATGTCGATATTAGCTTTTATAGTGTATGCAGCGTTTGGTTTCGCATACAGAGTAATAGCGGATACAAATTTAGAGATAAAAAACGCTGATAAAATTTATCTCTATATCCTATCCCTCGTTTGGTTAGGCGAGATTTAGGTAGACACAATCTCAGGTGCTTATATTGTCTAGCATTTGGTACATTATTTAAAACCGAGATTATAACTTAAAGTTCTAAAATACCGTCAACTTAAATAGTGAAATATGCCCTAAAATCCTCATTCTCACTTCCCTTTCTCCACTACACGATATTATAACCACTTCCTCCCCTTCTTCACTATCAACGGCTGCGAACCACCCCTCTTTCGTCGGAAAGCGTGCATCTAAGCCAAGGTAACTTCTTGTCACACGCTGTTCGAAAATTAGTTACACGGTTTTCTTTCTTTTTTCTTGTTGAATGACGTGATTTATGTTCTAATTCGTATGAAATTTGCGTTTTGTGGTGTTCATACATGAGAGAAACGGGTTGTTTGCTGGATTTGTTGAGAATCAACTGAAAATTGATGGGTGCTTTTATTGGTTTTCTTCGATTTATTCTGAGTCACTAGAAAATTTGGTGATTTTTGCTGGATTTGTATAACCATGAAATTGATGGATTTTTACTGGGTTTATTGAGATTCAACCATGAAATTGATGGGTTTTGTTGGATATATTAAGATTCAACCATGAAATTGATGAATTTTTGTTAGATTTATTGATTCAACCGTGAAATTGATGGATTTTTGTTAGATTTATTGATTCAACCATGAAATTGATGAATTTTTGCTAGAATTATTGAGATTGAATCGAAAAATTGATGAACCTCTTGACCAGTTTATTAACAGGCAAACTTTGTTTCTTTAAATGCCATTATTTACTTTATGGTGTTTCAACAAATATCAACTATTTTGGGTGTTGTTATATAGATGGTGCATCCGTATAAACATTCGTGTGAATGTGGTCGTGGAGATATGCTTCACTTCCAAGCTGGTGTGCTTTCAAGCCCATCAATGAACTCATGCTCGACATCATTTCCACTTTCTGTAGGCACGTCTTCGTATTCCATTGGATCAACCGTCATTTCTGTACGGATATAGTTATGCAATAGAGCACAAGCAACGATGATTCTGTTTTGGACCTTCATGGGGTATTGCCATGGACCTTCTTTAAGAATTCCCCACCGATTCTTCAACCTTCCAAATGCTCTTTCTATTTTGTTTCTGGCCTTGGCATGCTTCATATTGAAATATTCCTGATAGTCACGAGACACTACATTCCCATTACCCCACTCTTTGAGATGATAACGCTTTCCACGGTATGGAGCCAAATACCCTCACAATTAGCGTAGCCACCATCCACAAGATAATAGTTACCTATAAAGTCCAATATTGCCCATGAGGTCAATGTTAGTGACATACAATGGACCTCTAAAATAACAAAATATTAAAAAGAACTAGTAGTCAATGTGGTAATCATAATTTCACACACTTTGAGGTACTTTTAGACTGGTTGGCCTATTTACCGCATCCTTGAGTATCCTACTATCTGTCGTTGATCCTTCCCACCCCGCCAATACATAAACGAATTGCATATTTATATCACAAACACCCAAAACATTCACTGAAATCTTCCCCTTACGCGTCCTATACCTTGGTTGGTCACGACGAAGAGCCCACACGTCAACAAATGTCCCGTCCAAAGCACCCAAAAAACTCTGCAAATTAAAGTAGTATGTTATATGACATAACAAGCATAGATTGGTCAATAATAACTATGAAAATATGTTTAAAGATACCTTAAAACACTTCCATGGTTCATGACAATTGTTGTTTTCATTCGCAATAGGCTTTGGTGTTACAAAAATATGCTTTTCCAACAAACGCAAGGCGCGAAGAGTCTTGTTGAAATAACGACTAATTGTGTGGCCTGACCGGTGCCAATGAGATTCCATTATTCGATTCTTATCATGGTGTGCCAAGACTTCTAAAAAAAAGCGTTACTTGTTCACGAACACTAACATATTTCTCATCTCTTAAACCCGCTCCATGACAAAGAACATAACAGAGACGCAAAAAACAGTTCCTATCCATCCTCAAATTATTAATGCATTGAAAGTCAGTCAATTCGGTGAGCTTATCCTATATGTCCTGATGTCTAGTATCTTGCGAATCAAACTATATCGAATTCCACGCCTACGACGCATGTTACGGGTGTTCCGAGCATGAAGATGTGCAAGAAGAAGCATACACATCATATGGTTTGTGCGCAATAGTATAATTTGGAGTAATGCTAACAGAAACATTTTCTTCCTTTATTCCATGGTAAACCAAAGCAACTTTCTTGCAAAGAATGCAAGTGTCAATCAAATAATTATTTGTTGGGTTGAACTTAAGCCTAGCCAAATGTATCAGCAATACAACAATAGTTCATTACAAACCACAAACAAATACCAACTTTTGAATATAATTTGAACAAAAAAATGAAGTCAGAATTCTTTTTCAAACATTATTAGTTTGTGCAGAAAATAAATAGTGCAGAAATATAGTTTCTACATCTGCATATAGGAGCAAACAGGGCAAAAAAAATAACAAGATACCTCTTTCTCATTATACATTGGAATTTGAACAAGAACCATAGGATAAACAGAGTTCCCCTGTTCCAAATCATCCACCAAAGGCTCCGATTTGTAATTTTAATCAGGTTTTCTACCAAAAACCTTAACCAAACTAATCACAATCTCCATGTAAACCCTCTCAATAAACAATATAGTTGACATTGCTAAACACAAAAAGACAAGAACTTTGAGTAGAGGAACAATCAATGGCGCACAAATTTGACCCCAAATCAAATTCAATGGAGTCCAAAAGATAGCTATCTTAATCTAATCTAATCTATTCTAACTCTTATAAAAAAAAATAAAAAAATCTAATCTAATTACAAACATAATAAAAGAATTAAGAATATGTAATTACCAAAATTACAAACACACACCGTTGTTGTTTGACGAATCTCGAATTCCCGCAGTATTAAGAAGCCTTTGCTGTTTCACGAAATCACGCCTGATTCAACAAGAAAGACAATTGAAATCACGAAAATAATTGCTTAAAACGAAAATTACAAAAAAGATTAGTAGGCTCAACAATCCAACCTGTTGCTAATTTAGAGAGAAAAGGTTGGCTGCTGAAGAACCCTAACACACGATGGGTTGTGAAAGAATTACGGTTTTTTGATCCTAATAAGAGAGGGCTTTTGGTCTTTTTCTGTCTGAATTTGAGGACATAATGGTCATTTTAAGTTGACATTTTTTAGCTGAAAGACGGAGATAACTTTATCTCATTGGGGGGGGGGGGGGGGGGGGGCGACAATATTTTAATGAATAGTATCAGTTTTTGTCTCGCTCAGGTTAATACCCAGGCTGGCCCGCTTTTTTTATTCCGAAACCAAACGGTAGATAACTAGAGATAACAAATATTGTCACACCTTATATACCGAACCAAACGCCAATGCTTATTTTGTGATTCCTAATAACAGGGTGATGGAACCAGGGACGTATCTACTAATTATGGGATGGCCCTCTTGTATCGTATGTTATGCATGTGTAAGGAAAAATAATTCAATATAATTATTATTGTTAACAAAATTAATTTGAGGTGAAAACTAACATCAAGATATATGAAAATTCCCGTTTTCTTCAAAACCCAGCAATCAAACTCGTTAACGAAATCTTGATATAATTGTTTCAATTTTGGAGTACAGCTAGTTTGAAGTCCTAATCATATAGCTAAAGAACAAATTAAAAGCGCTATTTTTCTATTTCAACAGTCATCTTTATTTTAACCATTTTCTTGTGTTGTTTAGAGTTAATATCATATACTATGTAGTAATTTCAACTTTTCCATTTTAATCATTATTTAGTTCTCTTTTTGTGCTATATGATCACATTTATATTATTATGTATTATTTCTTTTATTAAAATTATTTTTATTTCTTATATTATATATTGAGATGCATTGTACCTTTATTCTATTTTATTAGGAATAAAGTATGTTTTCATTGTTTCAAAAAAGATATCGTTAGCTTAGCCCGTGGATTAAATTTTTGGATACACCACTGGATGAAACTGTATTATTCCATGATGAATATGCTAAAATATAATTCGGAATAAGAGAATAAGTTAAAATCTCCCGACCATATTACAGCAAAAAGTACATCCAACTCAGTTTGCTACAACAAGAACGACACCAACAACCATTTGATATATTAGAAAGAAGATCATCTATTCCATAATGATCATATATATGTTGTGATAGAAAAAACTGTAAGAAAAATGCCAACATAATTTTTAACCGATTAGGCTTCGGTTTCTCAGTTAATTACTAAATTTGCTGTTATCAACTAATTAACTAATTAAATTCAAAAGATTCTTCACCGCACAGTATGTAATTCCAACTTTAAGTTGTTTAATGGGGGCAATGGCCGACTAATAATTCGATCCCATGCAGTGCATGCATGGAAGATATCGACATAGTACTAATACCTAAAGAGAGAGACATGTGAAACATTAATAGTACTTTTCACTTTGTATATATATAAGACTTGCACCACTTCAAGAAGAAGAAGAAAAATATATACCACATCAAAAATGATGTTGCCATTGATTTTTCTTCTACCTCTCGTCGTCTTGCTTTTGATCAAGCGTGCCTTATTCGGAGTGTCTCATAAACTTCCTCCCGGCCCTAACGTATGGCAGTTTTTACGTAACCTTCCTCAATTTGGAAAAGAACCTCATATCGCCTTTCGAAACCTAGCTAAAACCTATGGTCCTCTCATATCTATACGACTCGGGGGACAACTCGTGGTAGTCGCATCATCGCCCGATGCTGCTAAAGAAATTCTTAAGACTCATGACAGGATTTTCTCGGGAAGGTATACTATCAAATTGTCGATTATGTCATGTAAAAGTTTCAGTTTTTGAGAAATTAGACATTTATATTTACACATTTCAACGTGTAGATGCATACTATAATTCTTTTTGTTAGGCCTGACATGTGACATTTTTTAATAAGTACAAGCCTAACTTTGATTTCCTATCAAAATTGTTCTCTCTAAGAGTTTAGATTTATGGGAAAATCGAGCATTTCAATATTTCTTGTATATTTTTTCTTTCAAAAGGTACATGCCTTCGGCGTATTACGCGGTCCCCCAAGTGATGAAATCCTCAATGACAATGTGCAGAGAATGCAACGAGACATGGAGATTTCTACGTGGGGTTGGTCAAAGCTACATCTTTTCGTCTAGGGCAGTCGACTCGAAAGTCCAAATAAGAAAGTTCAAGCTAGCGGAGATGATGAAATACTTGCTAGAAAAAGAAGGTGAAGTTGTGAGGCTTGACGATATAATAAACGCGACGGTTTCCAATATCTTGACGAATGTTTTGGCTTCAAGCAATCTTTACGACGTGAGAGGAGAGGGCGAAAATGATCGAAAAGTGAAGGATTTAGTGAATGAAGTTGTGCAGACGGTGGCTTCTCCTGGTTTGGCTGATTTATTTCCTGTTTTGAAGAGTGTTGATTTCTGGAGTAAGAAAAAAGCTATGGCTTTGCATGGGAAAGTGATGAGTGTGTGGAATGATATTGTTTGTGAAAGAAGATTACGAATTAATGGGAATTGTAGTACAGCCACTTCAAAAGATTTCGTTGATGTCTTGGTTGAAAATGAATTTTCTGATGATCAGATCAGCCTCCTGTTAACGGTTTGTATATTTCTCTCTTTAACTCTATAACATACAAACAATACATATGAAATATCTATAATTTACAGTGAAACAACAATTAGTTACCAAGAAAAACAACAATTTATAACTTTAATTAATTCTGTAAAATATATCAATTTGTCGTCTTCCGTTACGGGTATTTTCTAAGTACGGAATATCTCGTTTTTACTTGTACTACCCTATACTTGCAACAAAATTTGAGATTGAAACAATTCTTGTGAATATAGTTATAGATTATAGTATTTTACTCTTTGGCTATATTTAGCTGTCGTGTTATCTTTATTGCATACAAAAAGACAAGCAAATAACTTCTCATAATTGTCGCCATAAGCTTTAAATTTGCATATACTATTTTTGTCTGTACTGGTGAAAATCATAAAGCATCAAGCATATTTCAATATTGTATCTATTGACTTTTTATTGTTAATTTTACGTAACTTGCTTCATAAGCATATGACTCAAAAGTTGATTTGCTATGATCCTTCACATTGCAAAAACTCTCACAGTTACACAACAAAATCTAACTCAAGCATCAGTCTAATTATTTTCATGTTACAAGCGCAGGAACTATTGATTGCTGGAACAGATTCAACCATAATAACCATAACATGGCTAATGGTCCAGTTGATTAGAAATCAAGAAATCTTGCGCCGAGTTCGTGTCGAAGTCGCACAAACCATCGTAGAAAACGAGATAAACGAGTCGCTTCTATCCGCATCAAAATATCTCAACGCATGTATCAAGGAAACGCTTAGGCTCCACATTCCAGGCCCGTTTCTCGTGCCCCATCGCGCGATCAAGAACTGTAACGTTCTCAATTACGACATCCCGAAAGACAGCATGGTGTTGGTGAACGCCTGGGCAATTCAAGTGGATCCCAAAAATTGGAAAGACGCATCGATTTTCAAGCCTGACAGGTTTATAGACTCGAGTGTCGATTTTAGAGGAACGCATTTTGAGTTTATACCTTTTAGTGCAGGGCAAAGAATGTGCCCTGGATTTAATATGGGATTTAGAAATATTGAATCAGTGGTTGCACATTTGGTGCATTATTTCGACTGGAGTTTGCCGAATGGAGGAGATCCGAGGGATCTTGACACGGTTGATAAATTTGGTACAACGTTGAAGAGGGAAAAACCGTTGTGTTTGGTTCCAAGGATTAGAGAAAAATATGTTGTTGGATGAATATGTTTTGTTTATTTAAGTTGTCAAGTGATGTACCTATTGGTGTTTATGATGTTTTTAATATTTCTTTGTGTCGTTCACAGTAAGTATTGTTCCAGATTTTCCTAGCATTTGAAACGAATCACGACACTCTCATTGAAGAGTAAAACATAGATCATTCATGTATACATATGGTTAGGCTTGTGCAAATATGTTTATCGAATCAAACAAATGATATGGTAATTGGTTAATACTAAATTACCAAATACCTATTTAATTCAGTGAACGACAATGGACCACGATAATGAAATAGTACCAATATGTATACAAAGGCCATGCACCAATATAATAATATTTTGGTATAAAAATAAAAGTATAGTTTACTTTGCATTCTAAAAAGCAAAAAAAATAACTTAATAAAAATACTTAAACCACAAATAACTTAATTAAAATAACAATGTAAGGATGCAAATGAACATTTATCTGCATCTATTATACAATAATAATTTAAATTAATTTACGGTAAAAAATACAACTATCAAACAATATAAAATTAAACAAAAAAAAAACTATAAAGCAATTTTATGAACATAAATCTATATGACTTCCGAAAACTTTCCTTATTCCCTCATTCCTCTACAAATATATAAAACATGGGTAATTGTGGTCGTGTTTTGGCGGATTGTATTTAAAATTACGACCATACTCAAATTTTACGGATTACCAATTTATCAACTCGAACGTGTGGGGTTTTAGCAGGTCGAGCAAGTCTTAAACACCCCTACTCTAAAATTCAATTTTTGACACAACAAAGCTTGAACTTAGGGATTTTCTACAATCTAGTTGGGGTTTTATAACCTACAAATTTAATTATAGACATATACATTATATAGTGTATTTTTTTTGAAAGATATATATATATATACTCTATAGTGGAATCATAAATATTCTTATTCTTTTTATTTTAGGTAGTTATATATATGGTCTTGTGGAGAAATAAAATCTTGTCCAAATATAAAATTAAAACCTCCTTCTCCTAAATAGTAAAACCCTTCAACTCCAACGCTAAACCAACACTCTTCACTGTTATCACTTCTTCACCAAAAATGGCCGCCAAATCAAATAAATCAAAACCTAATTCCAATTCAGCTCCAGCACCAATCTACGCCAAAGACGAACCCTATCTCCAATCCGTCGTCCCCAAACGCATTGCACTGTTCCAATCCATTCAAAATCAACAGAATCTCGATCGATTATCGCTCTCTCCCGATTCAATCCAGTAAATCTCATCTCTCACCGTGTTGTTGTGTTTTTGGACTATAAAAAATGTCAAATTCTTAAAAAAATTTGCGTTTTGTTTATCGGTGTGTGTGTGTGTGTGTTTAGGATTACGCTGCCGGACGGGAAAGTGAAGGAAGGCAAAAAATGGAACACGACGCCGTTCGATGTGGCGAAGGAGTTGTCCAAGAGTTTGGCGTCGAACGCTCTGATTGCGAAGGTGGATGGTGTGCTGTGGGATATGAACCGGCCTTTGGAAGGGGATTGCAAGCTCCAGATCTTTACGTTTGATTCGGATGAAGGGCGCGATACGTTTTGGCATTCTAGCGCGCATATTTTGGGGGAGGTGAGGATCGATTGCGAGTTTGCGGTTTTTTTAGTGGAAATGTGAAGTTTTTTTTTTTTTTTTTTTGTAGTGGATTATCGTTGATTGTTCGGTTCTTTTGGTTGATGTAGTCGTTGGAGCAGACGTATGGATGCCGGTTATGTATTGGGCCATGTACCACGAGAGGAGAGGTGAGTAAATGGTTTTGTGTTTTTTCTACTTAAGACTGATGTTTTCCTTTTATAAAATGTTTTATTTGTTTTTGTTTGTTGAATGTAAATGATATAGCGACCCACTCTTGCGTATTTACACCTTCATTGGATAGCTTTATATTTGGTTACCATGACATTTTCAGTAGTATTTGTTCCTAGTATGAGCTCGTTGCTTTCAACATGTGAGCAACTTACGGTAAACTGTTTGTATGATTGCAGGGCTTTTATTATGATGCATTTTATGGCGATCTAGGGTTGAATGAAGAGCACTTTAAACAGATTGAGGGGGCTGCCAAGAAAGCAGTAGATGTACGTCTCTTTATATTCTGAAATTTGTTTAAAATTAAAGTTCTACCAAATCTGATTTACCAAAGCTTCCAGATTTCCCTCCCTCCCCCCCACCCCGTGTCTGTGTTTAAGTGTCATTTTCAGACCTTTTGTTCTAATTTATATTATATTCATGTCCCTTGTGTTTCAGGAAAAACAACCTTTTGAGCGCATTGAAGTTACAAGGGATCAGGCTCTTGACATGTTTTCTGATAATCAGTTCAAGGTATATGAGTTACCAGTTCTATTATGTGTCTGATTGTTTATGATCTTCTATTCGATGTCGGCAAATTGAACTGTTCACAGACACATCTATGGCTCATATAATCTATCTTCTACCCATTGTTATTAGGTCGAAATTATTAGGGATTTACCGGCGGATAAAACAATCACAGTGTATCGGTGTGGTCCTTTAGTTGATCTGTGTCGTGGACCCCACATACCTAATACATCTTTTGTGAAAGCGTTTAGCTGTTTGAAGGTGAGCTGCAATCCAGGGGAGTAAATATTTGCATTTGCATTCTGCATTCACTTGATCTTATAACTTTTTGTTCTCCATTAATTAGGCTTCATCTGCATATTGGCGTGGAAATAAAGACCGCGAAAGCTTGCAGAGAGTTTATGGCATATCATATCCTGATCAGAAACGTTTGAAGGTGGCATTCTCTCTTTATTTTCAATCCTTTATGCCTTTCCTTTGAGGTTATTTTGTAGATGGCGCAATAAGAGCCCAAGTTCATATTTTTGCACCATCAGCTATTGATGAGATAAGCGGTATTCTTGCAGGAGTACAAAGCCATGCTGGAGGAAGCCAAGAAATATGACCATAGAGAACTCACCAAAAAGCAAGAGCTTTTCTTTTTTCACCCACTCAGGTAAGAGGCTGAGATACTTCGTTGTACTATATGCTATTAGTTTCCTTCTGTACTGATCAAGTATGTTTTACATGCAATTTTAGCCCAGGAAGTTGTTTCTTCCTTCCTCATGGTGCCCGAGTTTGCAACAAGTTGCTAGAATTTATTCGAAGTCAGTACTGGAAGAGAGGATATGAAGAGGTAAATCAATTTCCGAGCTAGAAAAGCTGCATGTAAACATATTATGATAATATACACTGTGTCACTAAGTTTTTTGCGTGATTTTGATAGGTGTGGACTCCAAACATGTACAATATGCAGCTCTGGGAAACATCTGGTCATGCTGCTAACTACAAGGAGAATATGTTTGTGTTTGAGGTTAGATAATGCAGTTAGAAAGATCAGATAGGAAAATATAAGATCTTCATTGTTTTATTTCCCTCCATGTTCGAAAATTTAGTGTAATTATTTTCACTTCTATTTATTTGCCAATTGTGATTGAACGAAACGCTGTGATAATTTGCAGGTAGAGAAACAAGAATTTGGACTCAAACCAATGAACTGTCCTGGCCATTGTTTAATTTTTGACCATCGAGTTCGTTCATATAGAGGTAAGCCTGGTAGTTCAGTCCTTGTCATCATTTTTGGGTAGCTTTAGTGTGCCATCATCTGGATGTCAGATGGTGCATATGCAGGTTAATTATAAATTGGTTTTTATTTTTGTTTCCTGTGTGATGATGAACGATGCAGCTCGGCAGATACCCGATAAAATGTAATTAAAAAATTCATACGGACTTTAATTCTTTCTCTGACGTTTAATCATTTATTTTCTGCATTTCTTTCGTTGTTTAAGAAATTGTGACGGTCTCATATTTTAAGTGAAAAATTAGTTTGTGTTTGAATTTATTTTTTGATTTACATCTTATAAATCAATTAACATATTAAATAATGTCTTATAGCATTCCCATCATACTGATAAAGTCTTATGTATGAGTAAGTGCGTACCGTGCAAGATTCCTCACCAATCGGCTCATTTACAATGAAATATGAAAGTTGACGTACAATAGTGTTTTGCAGAACTTCCACTTCGCCTGGCTGATTTTGGGGTCTTGCATCGTAATGAAGCCAGTGGTGCGCTTACTGGGTTAACTCGTGTCAGGAGATTTCAGCAGGTACCACTAGACCATTATAAATTGGTGTGAAATGGACGGTGTTTATAAAACTACAAACTTGTTTCTTATCCCAACTCCCAACCAACAGTTGCTGCTCTGCAGTGACTACAAGCTCTAAACCAATGGGTCCTTGGATTTCTTTATTTGCTGTAAATTGTGCCTCTGAGATGTTGGTAACACTAGCTTGTTATGAACATTTTAGTCCAATAGTTTAAGCATTGATGCCACCAAAAATTCTTCTTTGACTTATTGAGTCCTCGATGCATCTGACACTTGGTTATTGGTACAGGATGATGCTCATATTTTCTGCAGGGAGTCCCAGGTAAGATGGGATTTATGGTGTAGACATGGATTTCCTGTTCCAAGAAAATGTAGTTTTGAGTTTCTTTTCTTTCACAGATTAAAGACGAAGTCAAGGGTGTCTTAGAATTCATCAGTCACGTGTACAAAATATTTGGCTTCACTTTTGACCTGAAGTTATCTACGGTATGGGATTCAATTCTTCTTTGTGGATATTATATTTTTGACCTTTAACTGGTAAAAAGTATCCTTTATATCCGCATTCTCTTGCTCGTTCATAAAGAGAAATGTATGAAATGAATATGAGAAAGAGAAGGAAAAGAAAACTCTTAGCTCAGGGCACTGCAGTATATGTTGCAGAACTTGATCCATGTGCTTTTTTGGTAAAGCTTGATAGAGTCTGCCTGTCGAAGAAGAGAAGGTTAATAATGCCTTTTCTTGTGTTGCAGAGACCAGAAAAATATCTTGGAGACATAGAAACATGGGACAAGGCTGAAGCTGGTCTTGCAGAGGCACTTAATGAGTTTGGCAAGCCCTGGGAGGTTAGTTACTCATATAGGTTGAATGGGCTCCATCAAGATGATAAAATCATTCTTTCAGTGAAATGATTTTGTATAAGTCTTCGCCTCTGGTTTACCCTTCTATGTATGTATTTTATTACCTTTCTCTTTTCTAGGACTCACTTTCAGAAATTTTTCATTAGATTAATGAAGCTGATGGAGCATTTTATGGGCCAAAGATTGACATCAGTGTTTCCGATGCGATGAGAAGAAAATTTCAATGTGCAACTTTGCAGGTTTATTTTATGACTGCTCTCTTGGTTTCTTTCTCACGTCTCGTATCGTGTCAGTAAATTGACCAGTGAAGGTTCTGAGTGAAACTTTACTAACCATAGCCATGGGGTGTGTGAAGCAGGTCATGGCTTTAATCTACCATTAAAAAATTTATGGATTTAATCCTAGATGCTCAAATATACTGGAGATATAATATTGACTGTAAAATTTTATAACATGGTGGAGAAGGATTAGATGAGCTAACTGTGATAAAAAGTACAATATTAAGTAAAAGGTGCGGATAATTCTTCCAAAGTTGAAAATTGCTGCTTAATGTTAAACAGTCCGTAGACCTTAAATGCTAGAAATAAGCCCTGGACTGGAAGTGTGCTTCAAGAGCTAGTCAATTTAAAATATAGATATTGGGTGAATCAAGAAAGCATGTGTACACTATAGAGCATATTTCCTAGTTTTCTCTTAAGTGCGCAACAAAACTAGATGGCTTTGTTCTAATGTAATGATCATTTATCAAGTGCTTTACTTTTTCAGCTGGACTTTCAACTCCCTGCTCGTTTCAACTTATCTTATTCTGCGGAAGATGAAACTAAGAGGGAGAGACCCGTAATGATACACAGAGCCATTCTTGGCTCTGTTGAACGAATGTTTGCTATACTTTCAGAGCACTACAAAGGGAAATGGCCGTTCTGGCTTAGTCCCCGCCAAGCAATAGTCTGCCCTGTTTCTGACAAATCCCAGGCGTATGCACTGCAGGTTAGTTGTCTGCGAGTACTTTTGTCCCTACATCTTCCTCTCTCTAGTCTCTCCTCTCTAATATCGAGCTGTTGGGTTGAAACTTGCCATAATCTTTTTATAGTTGAGATTGAATAGAAACAATATCACTTGTACGATGCCCCCCTCACAATATCATTTATCTTCAAGGCGAGTTTTTTCACAACCGAGTTGGATTTGAGACTTTAAAAAGTCTGGGTCTTGCATATTTTACTTGTTTTCATTATATGAAGATTAGATGGAAGTGCCAGCCTTTTCTCTATCTCTGGAGATACTGACTCTGAGATATTTTGTGTCTTATCCTCTGAATCTGTGCTACTTGGTCCAATGATTTTGTGGACTTTATGGCTTGTAAGTTTATTTTTAGTTGACTTACTGTTACTACCCTATTGTGACACTAAATATGGCATTGTGATTTAACATATGTTCACAAGAGGAGATCATCTCATAGTTTGGTTCATGAAGGCATTTCTCTGTCCTCCGAATGATTGAGTTTAGATCCGTTTTACTGAATTCTCAACATTGGATGTAATAGGTTGTGCTTTGTTTTTCAGCTGGTTATCATCGACATAATCCAGCCATTAAAGAGAAAGATCTTAAAATATATCATTTTTTGTAGTTGCAATCACAAGCATGTTCCTATCATGTGAGTATACTCATTGGTGTTATGTAGGTGCGAGACCGCATACATGAAGCTGGATTCTATGTTGATGTCGACACAACCGACAGAACAATCAACAAAAAGGTATAAATAAAGCTTCTTCTTTGTATCTTTGTCGTTCAGAAAAAGTACTTGCTTTAAGCTGTAGTCTTATATTCTAGTACAAGCCTGCAGCTTAATCAGATGAAGTATTTTTTTCTGCCTTAATATTGTTTATTTGAGAGTACCATTTGGCAGTTGGTGTTAGACACCAAGTGGTGAATATTCTTTCAAGTACCACTAGGAATATGGGTGTTCTTTCGCTTTCTGTAAAAGCCTGATAGTTCAGGGTTTCCTTCCATAAAACTTAAGTCTGTAAAGGAACAATCATTTACTTCCTTCGAGATTACAGCACTTGTACTTTGACAATGCATACAAGTCCCAATATTAAGTCACATATTTGATCAACTTTATTCATTTCTTGTGAAAAGCTATTTAATTCTTTCAATTAGAGAATAGACAGAGAAAAGCTTTGTATACAGCCAACCCTTGTGTATAATCTGGTTGTGAACATTTCTTTTTAATTCTGCTTAAGAGTTTCATGAGTCAGTACAATTTTGATATATCCTAACCAGTAAAATACGGATGCTTTTAGGTACGAGAAGCTCAAATGGCGCAATACAACTATATATTGGTTGTTGGTGAGAAAGAAGTTGGAACCGGACAGGTGACATTTACCTCACAAATTAGTACTTATGTCTTATGTGGTGCATAACGATAATATCTGATACATTTACTGATTGTTACATGCAAATGGCATTCGATGTGTTTTAAGTTTTTATTTAAACCTTGCATCAACTGCTGTATATGTTGTTTGCTTGTTCATCATCTTTCTTGAATAAACTTGCGTGTTTTGTGGGTGCAGGTGGCTGTCCGAATTAGAGATAGCAATGATGCTAACCTCAAGAGCACCGACGATCTGCTGGATTTCTTCAAAAATGAAGTGGCCGCATTTAGGTAGCAGCTTGCTTCTATCATCAGATGTGGAAGTTCTGAAAGTTTCTAAACAAAATTGATTTTTGAATTGTCAACATGAAAAGGAAGGAACAATAAACAATGTGTACACATTTTCATTTTCGTTTTGGCCTCTAATTTTATGGTTAAGAATGCTGGCAGTACTGGTTCACTGTTAATTTAGTTTTTGTGCCCAAATTTCGTAAAGCTGTTGTTCCCTGTTTAGTTTTCGATGTTTTGCTATTATTTTCTTTATTAATGTGATGCACATTGTAGAATTTAATTTATTGCCACCGGCTCAAAATTTAATTCTTAACGGGGGAAAAATGTTTTGCCCATTTAGTTTCATATTTATTCGTCAAATGTATGATGTACTAACTACTAACATCTGCAAGCTCCACGAGATCTTTCCTATTTCCGATTGTCTAGTGATGCTGTTCTTTCTAGGGTGAACTTCTGGTGCTCTTTAGACGTTTAGTCACATCAGATTTCTTGCTGCTCTTCAGTCATGGTCAAATATTAGGTAAATCTGCACCTTGCAAAAAAGTTCAATAGATAAAGAAAGTTTAAATTCTCGAACTAAATAAAAGCCCTGCAATCATCACACTCATACTTGCCATGGATCAACGTTTCTTTTTCTATTGTATGTTTTTAGAAACATTTTACAATATTTTGACATCTTTTTGGCATGTTTTTGAAAAACTCGTAAATATTGTTTACAATACTGAATAGATTGACAGAAATAGTATATTCAAGTACTTCACAGAGTATAGGATATTAAATGTCAGAACAGGTCTCCATAAGCTAGAGAGGAGATGGTAAAGCACTGGAGAAGCAAACCTTGGAATCTTAAGCTTTTTGCAAGGGGTAAAGATGGTGAACACAGGAGAATAAACATTTACAATAAAAAAGTGCAAGAAAACTCAAATTATCTGGCTATCTTGAACTTCAATATAATCACGTTTTCTCCTAGCTGCAAATTTACCAAAAACAATATAAAATAACGACGGGGCTAGTTCGATTGTAAAGGGTTTACATGTCATACGCCCCCCTAGATTGTAAATAAAATGATTAACGAGATAACATCACACATACAGATTAATTGCTTAGAAGTTTGGACTGTTTAAGTTGTTCCTAGTAAATGGAGCAAAATTTTTGAGAACGATAGACATTTCTAGTGAATGCTTTGGTTGATGTTGAAAAATGTTGCTAATGGACATAAACAAAATTTGGTAAATAGTTAATCAAGTCTCGCCTGCTACTACCAGCAGAATCAAGCTCATCCCTACTTACCCTCACGGGACGGGAGAAGACACTTACATGCCTCAGTTTCACTCCCAAAAAAACAAACGACTTACGGAATCTTCAGGGAAGGAGTTGCAATGGGCTGAAATAATACGTAGCAACCTGTTTCTGCCCACTAGATTGAGTATCATAAGAAATGGTGCCATATCAGGCTTCAAAGTTTTATAATTGAAGAGTGTCTTTATTGCCATAGGATGATTACTCCCTTTAAAAGAATGTAAGTGTTGACAGGATAAATAGGAAAGGGATTATAGAGGAAACAAGCAACAATAGAAAACCAAGTATATATAAAATATGGAAAACAGAAGTACAATATCGAGATATATAGCTCGGGTAATATATACGACAATTATAGCTGCAAGTCACTGAAAAACCAGAAGACAACCATCACAACTACATATATCCATCAAAGAAGTACATAAGAGCCCTGCTTCTCTGGTGTAAAATCATCAAGGATAATATGGCTCTTCTGGAATCTTATACTTGTGCTCTTTTGGAATCTCATATTTTGGCTCTTCCTTAATCCCATGCTTTGGCTCTTCATGAATCTTATACTTTGGCTTCTCTGGCTTGATCTCATATTTTGGCTCTTCCTTGATCTCATGCTCGGGCTCTTTCGGAATCTCATACTTTGGTTCTTCGTGAAACTCATGCTTCGGCTTGTGTTTAGGATACTTCGGGTATACTTCAGGGTACTTTTGAAGCTCATGTTTATGCAATGATGGGAATTCGGGTAACTTTGGAAGTTCGGGCTTTGGTAAAGTTGGGATTTCAAGCTTGGGAAGCTCGGGGAGGGTAATCTCCAAGAGGTGACGCGCCTCACCTTGAATCCTGTTGCAAGTTATTGGAGCTAAAGCCATCAGCAGTAGCAAGTAAAAGGAGGCCATAGTAACGAATGACTTTTTGAGAATTTTATTTGCTTTGTCGAAGAATTGCATGTGGATGCATGAAATTCGATGGTTCGGGTTTATATAGAAGAAACATGAAATGTTTTGCTTTGGTTGATGAGAAAGATTGCATCTTAGTTCAACTTCCAGAGGCTATTGCATATTGCTTCTAATCCTAAATTTGCTCCTTTTCTGTCATATCATACGGTTTTGAGATATATTCTGCATGTAATAGTCATATGTTGTAATGAAAAAAAAAGCTTCATTGCTCTCAGACTTGCTTAAACTCAACTTGTTTCGGTCTAATAAGGATCCAATGTCAGACTGAAACAAGCCAAAGTAGGAAAAACTTATAAAACCCACATGAGTTTCTGATATAATTTGTTAAGGTAGGTCATCCAAGTCGTCCGTGATATTAAAACTGTTTTCTTCCATGAAAAAACATTCCTAGTCTAAAATGATATAAGGAATCCCAAGAATTTAAGTAACTTCTAGTGGAGTTTATATTGTAAATTAATCAAAATATACTTGATTTTCGGAATAAAATAAGGGTAATAAATTGTATTTGTTGTAATAAAACAGGATACATAAATTAAAGCAAAGTATTATCGCTAAAAGATATTAACACTACAAGAAAAACACGTATCAGGACGGACTTTATGCAACAATTTAAATACTTGCTCCAGAATCAGAGAAAAATCAAGGCCTCCAAAAGAGGAGGTAACTAAAACACTACGCACAATCTATAACACGCACAAGATTTTTCACAGCATAACTTTTCTTAGTACTCGAAACTATTCGGAATGATGACAGTGTAAATCACTTGTCATTACCATGCATTTCTACTTGTTTAATTCTTCATTCTTGTTAGTTTTGTGCTACTTTTATATTTCTTTTCATGTCTTCTAGTTATCAAGTGAAACTTGGCGAAATGAGAAACCATTGCATGAATAACTGTTACTTTCGGGAACAAAGTATAATATGTGCTTTACACCTTTGGAAAGCCATGAAGTCTATTTGTCAAATCAAACAATGGTTCGTGATTTGGAAGACTAGAGAAGAATTTAGAACTACAACTGGGAAGCTGTGTAAGTATCAAAGTATCAGGCGCAACTTGAGCCTCTCAATGCGCGACAAGCGCCTCATGAGTCGAATTAGATTATCAACAACTTACTAGGCGCGACTAGCGCCTCTTCAAATGTATATTCTTAAAAATTCGGGGTGTGGTTATTTTTGACGCACTGTAAAGACCTACCTATAGATTGAAGTCATGAAAACAAAAATAAAAGTTTAAGAGAAGTTTTTAGAAAAGTCAAGTTGGAGAGAGAGAGAGAGAATTAAGACATGAGTAGGAAACTCAAAATTGGATAGGATTCAACCTATGATCGCAAAAGAATCCATCATCATATTTATGTCTTCTTTTATTCTACTCTTTAATTACGATGTTGTTATTTAACCTTTGTGATTGTTCTCGCTTAATCACAAGTTAAACACCTTATTCCTAGGATAAGGAAGTAGTAGCTAGAATCAACCCCATGTTGAATTCTCTCTTTTGATTTGGATGAATTGAGTTTTTATTCTTTTTATATCCTATGCTTAATGCTTTCGCATGCTTGATTACCATATGATTGATCGGGATATCTTTGAGAGGAATTGACGAAAAAATCTCTTAGGAATATATTTTGCTGATAGGAAAACCATACACTACGTACTAGAGATAAATCTTGGTATGGTCTATCTTGCTAACAAAAATCAGGTTCAAAGTGTGCCTGACTATCTCAAATTGATGACATATGCATTTTGGTTATTAACAAGGGAAGTCTTATGGATCAGAGACGCTATGAAAATTGTGAATGTATAATTACTCAAGAATTCGATAGAAAGTTATAAAAAGAAACATGTGAAGATTCTAGTGAAATTGAAGCATTGGGATCTCATGATGCGTACAAATTGTGCAACTATATTATTGCAAAAGCGGGAATCTCCTAATACAGGGAGTTTCTACGTCCTACGATATTGATCCAAGAGACAATGCTAAGCATATAAAGCATATTACTTTTACTACATTAATTTTACTTTAAGTTGGTTGATATATTGATAAGTATCAATTATATGCTAAGTTATAGCATCAACTTACTTGCTTTTAAACCTGTTCTTTGTTTGTATCATTTTATGTTTAGTATCATATTTTATAGGTTTTGAGTCAAACATGGTGAAAATAAGTGACTAAAGGAAGAAAAGTTGAAGAATAATAAAGTCAATGAGCTAAATGGAGCCTTGAACATGAAGAAAGTCGAAGAAGAAAAGATAGAAGAACTGCATAAAATTGGAAGTGTTACAAGCACCAAAAAAGCGCTGCCAACACGGTAATCGCGGAGAAAGAGAGAGCACCGAAATGGAGTTACAAGTGAATCAACTAGAAAAGCGTTGTGAACGCTTGCAAAAGCATTACACGTGCGAACGATACAGAGAGAGCCATGTTACCGACATGAAGGCTTACGAATGCGTGCAGGATTACGAATGCCTCAAGCAGAGCTATGGATGCCTCTGAAGCAGGAAAAAAAGGTGATAACAACACCGATTTTGGCACCCAAAGTATGGCGATCCGGTCAGCTTATTCCAATGCTGGGCGTTCTGAGGCATTCTGTAAAAGTACGTTGTTTCAGGGTTCCCTTTCGTAAAACTTAATATGTAAAGGAGCAATCTTTTGAAGCAATCAGCACTTGCATTTCGACAAGTAACTGCAAGTCCTATTTTAAGTGTCACAAATCTAAATAACTTTGTTAAGGGTCACTGGAGGCCCTGGTATGAGCTAAGCTGTAGTTTTCTTCCCTGCGTTTTATGTTTTGACTTGTTACACTTACACATGTTAATGCAGATGACATAAACAGTACTTGTGGAAAGCTATTTGATTCTTTCAATTAGAGCAGTGCCAGAGAAAAGCTTTATATACAGCCAACTATTGAGTACAATCTGGTGGTGGTCATTGTCTTCTTTTAATTCTGCACGAGTTTCTCACGAGTCGGTACAATTTTGTTATACGGATGCTTTTACATGCGAGAAGCTCAAATGGCGCAATACTACTATAAATTGTGTGTTTGTGTTCGACCAGGTGGCTGTTCGAGTTAGAGATAAGAATGATGCCAGCCTCATTGACGATCTGCTGGATCACTTTTAAAATGAAGTAACCACTATCAGATAGCAGCTTGCGTCTATCATCAGATGTGGAAGTACTAAAGTTTCTAAACAAAGTTGATTTTTGCGTTGTCAAAAGTGAAAGGAAAGCAACAATAAATGTGTACGCTATTTTTTCTTTTCATTTTGGCCTCTAACTTAAGATTAAGAATGCTAGTTCACTGGCTGTTTAGTTTTTGCTCAAATTTTGTGAAGCTGTTGTTTCCTGTTTTCTTTTAGATGTTTTGCTACAATTTTCTTGCGCAATGTGATGCATATTGCAGAACACGTTATCTCACCATTTTCTCAAAATTGAATTATTTGAGAAAAAATATTTTGCCCATATATTTTCAAATTAATTCGTTAAATGTGCGATGTAATAAATATCTTTAGACATTTACTCAAATCAAAATTAGAGCAGCTTATCCTGTTTTCTAGGGTGATTTTTTTGCTGCTCTTCAGTCACTTTCAAGCATCTTCTACTCCATTTAGGACACTAGGAGTCAAAAGTTAGACAATAGCCAACTTAAAGTTCAAGATCACTAACCGCAAATGTGGTGCAAGAAGGAATAATTTCTAAATTACTATTAGGAGATCACACTTGCAAACAAACCGTTGCAGTGGATAATCCATAAGTTAGAATCAAACTAAGCTACAGAACATCCCAAGAAGCTCCACAATCAGAAAAAGAAAACCAAAAAAAACAAAAACAAAAATACTAACTGGAAGTACCTGTGCAAAGACAACCTCATATTCAGACCCACACAATTATAAGCTTACAACAGTGCACGACATATTAGTCATGCCTTCCAGTTGAAGTTCATGTCATCGTCAAGATCGTTGTCAAAAAAGCCATTTTCTGTAAACTCATGCACAATATCTTGAACCATATCATCTGACAAATGAAGGTCCTCTGACAAATCCGAGGTTTTTTGACTGAATCCAATATCGCCAACGGGAGCTAGAGATTCACTGTCGGCTTTGAAACCAGTGCTTCCATTTGTTGCGTGTCCTGCAACATTCGCTGGCCCATTCCCTGCAGCAGTAGTTGCCGAAGAACTTTTAAGGTCAAGACCCGGATTTTGTACAGAAAGGGACTGAGGAGGAACTGCTGCCCCGTTATTCTTATTGCTTATGTCCTGCAGATATTGCTGGACCATTTGCTGTTGCAATGCCTGGCTGCCTAGGGAGGGTAGAGACTGGTTTTGCTGTGATAGGCCATTCCCGTTTGGTGCATGCTGCTGCAACTGGCCACTAGAAAACGCACCAACTTGTGAATTCTTCAGAACTCCTGGTAAAATGCCTGACGATTCTGGAGTTGTAGGAGGATGGTTGGGAGTACCAAAAGGTGAAGATTGCTCCTGCTTTACTGAATTGTGGGTTGCGTTCATAGAACTTTGTCTCATCGGCAAATTTTGGTACTTACTTGACACAAGAGCAGGCTGTGCCAAGCCACTGAAAGCTCCTGTCCTGTCAACTGTATGTTGGTTATTGTTCTTTGGGCTGGTAATTCCAGGATGCATTGACGTTAATTGATTGGGGGTGTTACAATCAGCTGGCAGACCCTGGGGACCCCCCTTCTCAATTTCTTGCGCTTGCATCTGAACCTTTGGTCCAGTAGCGTTACCAGGAAAACTTTTCAAGCCTTCTGTAAAATAAAGTAATTGAATTCTGTTGATGAGCTTCATGTATCATTCAAACAGTCCTAAATGTGATCTATGGAAACCACATATCGTTTTACATGTAACTAATAGATCCCACAAATATAATAAAAATGGGTAGTGTAAGAGAGACTATATGCAAATGAATCTATTGCGCCCCAAGTGCTTGGCGCATAACTTTGATTTGAATAAATAGATGGTAGTAATTTATTACCAATAGAGCCGACTTTTTGGTCTTTGCAGAAATCCATCAGGTCTTTCATGCTATTGACAACCTCAGCAATCTGTCAAAATCAGAGATTACGAATAACCATGGGGAAACAGGGCAGCGTAGATTAAAAACTTTGCAATAGTGAAAACATGCCTGCAGGCACCGTACGTATCGTTTGGGAAAGCCCAAATCATTTAACGACTGTAACTCCAAACTCCTAGCAAGCTGACGTCCAGCTGTTACAACCCTGAAACATCATATCCATCGAATGGTAAATAAAATGAAGGCCATATATGGTTCAAACAGTTGATGTCAAGAACCTACACCAAATATCATACAGATGGGCACCGACTTTGTATTGTCAACTTCATCGTTCATTTCAACTCACCCGCTCCCCCTTTTCTTTGTTTGGCTTGGAGCGGGAAAGGGGTCAAGGATGAAATTTTTTTCACGTGGTTATTAAATATTCAAAACCAAGTGAAGGGGGATATTTTTGTTCGAATGCTGAATATATTGGATAGAAAATGGTAAAGCATCGGAGAAGCAAACATTGGAATCTTAAGCTTTATGAATGGATAATGATGATGTATAGTGAAAAAATGTTGTAAACTCGAATTCACCTAGCTGCATACTTACCAAAAAACACTGTAAAACCACTAAGTGAGGGACTAGTTTGACTGTAATGGGTTAACAAATCATACGACAACCTAGATTGCAATTAAAATGATTAACCTGATAATTCACATACAAATTAATTGTGCGGAAGCATGGATCAAAGTTTCTTTTATTTTCCTCGAAAACTACAGAAACGTTTCCATTTTTGGCTCTTGTGAAAACGAAACATACAATATTTTCTACATCTATTGTGCGCACAAATTTTACGAAATTTTCGAAACATATCGAAAATATCTCGAAACATTGCGAAAAGTTTCTAATATTTAAATAACCGAAACATACTGTCGAAACGAAACTTTGATCCATGCGCGGAAGTTTGGACTGCGTAAGTTGTTCCTAGTTTAGTTTGCATCAGATATTTCAAGAAGTCTCTCAATCGTACACTCAGATTTTCAGAACTATAGACATTTCTAGTGAATGCCATTGTTGGAAAGCAGTACATTGACTAATGCGGCTAATGGACATAAGTACATTTCTACTAAATAGTGAATCAAGTCTCTCCGGCTACATACTAGCAAGAGTCAAGCTCATCCCTACTTAACCACGTGGGAGAAGAAAACACTTGAATGCCTCATCTACAATACTAAAAAAGAAAGAGACTAACTCAATCTTTGGAAAAGAATTGGACTTTGCTGAAATAATTTATCATGAGAACTCCTTTTGTTTTCATCAATTTCATAGAGACGTAAATGTGATTCTCGCTAGTCCAGTTATAGAGATTAGAGAGTAAGCTAAGATTCAGAAAATCCAGACTAACAGAACAGAAAACTTTGCACTCACATAGCACTGTTCGTTTGTACATCTGGTTGTGAGACACCATCAGGTCCACTTTCAGATATTGTGCTTTGGCATTTCAGTGCAACCTGCAGTAATTGATTCACCTGCAGTAGACGTTTGCTCTATAAATTTTCACATACAGAACGTAGCAATCTGCTTCTACCCACTAGTGTATCATGCGAAATGGTGTCACATCAGGCTTAAAAGGAAGGGTGTCTTTAATGCATTTAATATTTACGAACATTTTCTAACCCAATATGCATACAGCATATGCGTAATGACAAAAAGAGTAAAAATTCAATGCTTCAGCACGATATTGCACTAATTAGCAGAAGGGCCGACACTGCTAACACGCATCACCTACAGTGAGTAATACTACAATGAAAGTCAGACTATCAAAATGATTGAACATCTAATCACGAAAGATTCAAACATCGAGATCACAGCAGTCCAACAGTAAAGATTCAAACATCGAGATCACAGCATTCATTAACTTCTGCAGACTTCTGCAAAATGGTTACATAGTGTTCCAAAGAAAAATAAAACCATAAAGCTACTGCACCATTTACATTCATACGGACACCATCAACCCTAGGGACTGTATTATCAAAAAGAAAAAAAAGCCAAAGGATTAACATAGAAAGTGAATTCATGAGCTTCTCACTTGTTCATACAGCCTACCCCAATTAAATGGGATTAAGGGTCTGGTGGCTGATTATTCCTTTGTAGACACCATGCAACAATTTTTCATGATAAAGATCAACTGAGATCTTGATGGAAATCAAGAATCCAAGTTAATTAGGATCATAGGATTATTTTAATTCTAGAGTTGTTAGGTTTATTTATTTCTTAGTTTATTTTATTACCTTTGTTATTTCCTAGTTTAGTTAGGATTCTAGCTTATTTCCTAGTCTTGTTTATTTCCTAGTTTATTTTATTACATTTGTTAAGAGCCCTAGTTTTGGTATGTTTTAGTTTCTTAGCCCATAAATAGAGGGCTAAGGTTTTATTGTCAAAAAAAAGTTTGATGAATATTGATTATTATTGCTGATATGCAATTTTCTCTCCTTTCTGTCAAATTCTTGTTCTTATTCTTCTATACCTTTCTCTAATCCCTCTACATTCTGATTTCTTCTCTCTTATTATCCAATCTCTCTTCTCGTAAGTCGTCGATCTCTATCAATATGGCACCAGAGCCAACGTATTCCTTCCCCTTTTCCGCAGCATTATTTTGTTCCCCAGTTATAGTTCTTAGTTCAGTTTAATTTTTGCAAGTTTTTCAAAACAAGTTTCTTTTAGTAGTTGGATAATTATCTTTCATGGTTTTACTTGGCGTGGTGAATTTCAAGGAAGTCTAATTATTTACTTGTGAATTTAAAAATGATATCGGCAAATAAATCGTGTTAGAATAATATGAGTTCATATATGCAGCATAATAGTTGTACATATCATGTCTACAATCACGATCGGTACCAAGAGCATGAACATCACCCAAGTAAGTATGATTACTTTCGACCTCACCAATCCCGAGATAGGAATCAACATGTGCCTAATATGTATCATTCATCCTGGTAATGAATATCGTAGATATCAATCTTATGATTATCGCTATGATATGTCTACAAAACATAAAGTTGATATCCTAGAGTGTGATGGGATAAGCGGTTATATTTCTTTTGATGATTGAATGAATTGTCAAGAAGACTACTTTGAACATTATGGCATGGCCAACATGGATAAAATTCGTTTTGCTACAGTGACATTGGAAGGATCTGCTAGAAATTATTGGCTTAGTGTTAAGTTGGAGAGTGAGCAAATATATATACCACCAATAGCTTTGTGGAAAGAGATGGAGTATATATTGAGAGAAAATATTCATATTCTTTCTATTAAAGTCAATTATTGAGCAAGTGGCTAGATTTAAAACAATTGTCTTCAAATGTGAGTAAATACTTTGATAGATTTAAAGACTTGGAGACAAGATGCAAAATTAAAGAAGAAGATTGGGTCACAACCATGAGATTCATTAATGGGTTAAAGATTACCTTAAGAAAATGGTTGATTTTTGGAAATTCGAGACACTGTTTCACGCCTAAAGAAGAGCTTTAAATTACGAGAAACACCAAAGGTCAACTTATTTGGCACTACGACTTTTCAAGTCGGGGAGTCTAGGCAACTGAAGATTGTCTCATCTGAAGGGTTTGATAATTCTTACAAGTCCTCTCAAGACATTGACCAAGAAATTGTGTGTGTTACATGTCTAAGAAATTGGTCATCGTCCTCTAATTGTCCGCGTCTGGAGTCCAATGAGGGTAACCAAGAACTTTCATCTTATGAGACTTCTAGTGCAAAGTTGCATTTAGAGACTAAGTGCGAAAAGGATGTTGAGGCTTGCATGTCATCATCGGTTGAACATTATTTGCATACTAATTTCCAACCAAAATTTGCACAAAGTAATAAAGATTATAAATTGGTTATTGACCTGTGATAAATAGGAGTTGAATAAAGGTGATTATTTGATGATCAAAATTTGTCCTGAAAATTCTTTTACATGTGTTTTCGAGATGTTTTTTCCTAAAACTTTAGGAACTTTTTGTGCTTTAAAATATTTTAGATCTAATGCATACTTGCGAGACTTGCCTCCTAATTTATTGGTTAGTCATATTTCAATAGTAAGGACTTAGTTCACTATCGTGGCATTCTTGAGCCTCCATAATTTTTTGCTAGTGCTACAAGTGATTTAGCGCCTTCTTTAAGTTTAGTGCATAAGCTACTTCTTATTCAACTGTTGATCTTGAAGGAAGTCTATGAATTAAACAAGGCTGGAGATGGACTTTTAATGTATCAGGATCGATGGAAAGGCCGACCTAATTTTGATAACTTGGAAGTTTGAGTGTTGCTTTCATTGCTGATTTCCACACCTATTAGCAAGTACTTTCATGCAAACACTCCGGGGGCGAGTTTTTTTAAGCCGGAAAAAACGGAGGAAATCAAGATTCCAAGTTAACTAGGTATAGAATAATTTTAATTCTAGAGTAATTAGGTTTATTTATTTCTTAGTTTATTTTATTACTTTTGTTATTTCCTAGTTTAGTTAAGATTCTAGCTTATTTCCTAGTCTTGTTTATTTCCTAGTTTATTTTATTAATTTTGTTAAGGATCCTAGTTTTGGTACGTTTTAGTTGCCTAGCCTATATATAGAGGGCTAAGGTTTTACTGTTAAAAACAGTTTTGGTGAATGTTGATTATTATTGTTGATTTGTAATTTTCTCTCCTAATTTTGTCTTCTTTTCTTTTCTTTCTTGTACTTATTCTTCTAATTCTTTCTCTAATCCCTCCACATTCTGATTTGCTCTCTCTTATTCTCCAATCTCTCTTCTCATATTCCCCGATCTCTATCAGATCTGATTGTTCAATAACTGTTTGAATTTAATGCAGATTGAAATTAGCATAACATGAACGAAAAATCTCTTTCTTCGTACAGAGGACAAATGATTAAATTTTCAGAGCTACACCAGAGATAAACTGATAATTCAGTCGAGCATAAGTCTACCTGTGGTGCAACCAGTCTACGAGAAAGAAGCTCTTCATGACGCCTTGCACAAAATTCCCAATGTAATATCTAGAGATGTTATGGGGATCCAAGTGTTAAACACCAATAAAAGTGAGCAGATAAACCAGAATGTACTTTCAAATGAACATGTATTCACGGCTTACCTTCAAATCAGGGGTGAAAATGATGCGTAGTTGACCCTCGTGAACCACACGAATATGCTCATATACACTTTCTTGAACAGCCTTTGCATACTCTAGCATCATCATTCCTGAAGGGTATCGACATTCACGAGGCAAGTCCAGGAACAGAAGCTCGTCAATAATACCACCGCCATATTTGAACTCATTGAGCCTTGGGAGTACTTCAAAAGTCGCCTCTATGAAAAGATATAGGAAACTTAGAGCAGCTATAGATGTGAATAGTATATGAAGCTTCAAAACAAAGATTGAATACAAACTTGGCAAATCAAATTTCAGCTGAAAAAGAAACCTTGAAGCTTCGGGAAAGAATGATATACGGGTTGGAACAAAACATATAACTAAGGAATACTTCCCAGCTATGAGATATGGGTATAGCTCAGTGGCACAGATACGATATGATACAAAGTTCTAAAAATTTATTGGATAAGATACGGCAGGACACAATAATTTATATAACTAATACGCGTAACATAATTCAATTGTTTAAGTAAAAGACATTGTACATAGTATTTATGCAACATTTTGAAAAATAATATATTTTACATACATTTCTTTTCTGGCATCTTCATACGATATATATATATATATATATATATATATATATATAACTCAAACCACATCAAAACATTAAAGACCCCACTGATTCAACTTAAAATCAGAAAGAATTAAAGATTTGGGGCTGACGAATTAACTAACTATCCCTGAATTTCAAAATACAATAAAGAGAACCCCCGGATTCAGGAACATCTAACAGCCGCTTATGGTCGTGCCTAAGAAGTATCTGATACCGTGGTTGAAACATTAATTTCTATTACGTGCTATACAAAATGCAATCCACACGTATCCAATCCATAATTTGTCTACGAAGAGTATCTAATACTTCACAGTGTGATTTTTAGGTGAATCCATGTAACTACATAACAGCTTCAGCTGATATATTTGGATACATCTAGACTTGTACCACAAACTAAGGAATAATGACAACCAATTACATAGGACAAATAAAGCTCCATTGACCCAGTTCAACAAATATTGTAACAGTGTAGTTATACGGATTATACAGGAACTTTCCTGTATAAGAAAATACATATCACTCTCCACAGTACTGTAACGGATGTATGCTAGACATGAAAAGCAATATCATTGAAAATCTTCACATAGAAAAGGATATTTTGGCTATGAACATAAGGATCAAAAGATGGACAAATTCATCATGAGCTTATGATCTCGTATATAATAAAGGCTGTCAACTATGTAAATTATCTTGTACTCGAAAATAGATGATCACCTCCTTATGACTTTCTAAATTGCCTGGCTGAGATTTTTAAGTCAATTCACTTGTTAGTAAATGAATCCCCCCCAACGCAACTGGGAGGTAATGCTAAGATATGCACTAGAGTATGAAACGCCCAGCCACAGTTACCATGTTTTGTAGGTTCATCAATCAGTATAAATTACAGAAAAATGGCATAACCTAGAGCCCCTCTCAACCTTGGAAACATAGATATTACGTTAAAAAAAAAAAAAAAAAAAAAAGGACATAATGACATATACAATAGAAGACAAGCTCACCAAATCCCTTTCCAGATTTTGAACCGCATATGTCGCACTGCCACGAGTCCTGCACAAATGGAAGCAACAAAAGAACACAAATGAACTCATGCTATTGACAAATTTCAAAATCCGGTCAACTGGACAAGAACATATAACAACTTTACACGTATTGGCATCAATTCATGGAAACAAATGCTAAACAATGCTTCTTTCTACGACAAAAGGTTAAGTCATAGCGCAATAACATAACCAATAAACCAAGATACTCACAATTGCTGCCTGAGGGAATACCCCGAGTGATTGATGCCCAACGTTATCGTATAGAGATAGACACCACCTTTTCTTTGCCCGAGGAGAGTAATACTCGGCCACAAATTTTCTCCAATAAGCAATGGTATTGTCCTAAGAAGTACAAGTATCACCAGAAGGTGGTTAAGCACATTTCTAAAGTCAGCTAGCAACAAGGCTGAAAATAAAACTACATGCTCACATGAACTTTATATCAGCTCTCTTAGGATTCTGGAGAAAGAAGAAATAAAACGAAGAACCAAAAAAAGAAAGTGTTACTGGTTCATGTAACGTAAAATTTACTCACAGCAGGCCGCTGTCTCTGGTGATACAAGTATTGCATTAAGCGACGCGAACATACACCACCATCATATGGGCGCTTTATTCCAGAAGACGGTTGCAGTCCCTGCTGCAAAAACTGTTGTCGTAACTGCTGTTGCTGCTGCTGCTGTTGCTGCAATGATTGAGCCCGCTGCATTGGCAGCATAGACTGGAGAAGCTGCTGCTGTTGTTGTTGTTGGTGCTGCTGCTGTTGCTGCCTGAGTCTCTGTTGCTGGATCAGAGCTTGCAACTGAGGATTAGGGCTCCTCATGTGCATAGAATCTTGTCTCTGCAATAGTTGTTGCAAAACCTGCTGTTGTACAACATCTTCCTGCTTGATATCCAAGCGGGGTTTCTTTTGTAGCTGAGATATAGTAGTTGGATCCTGCATGAAAGAATTAGGGACCTTTGGACCACTCGGGAGCTGGACTTGCCCCATATATGATGAAGGCAAAGATGTGGCACTTGAAAGTCCTTGGTGCTGCAGAGTTTGCTGGTTTTGTTGTGAACCTGGATCTTGATTGGAGTTTTGGTGCATAATCGAGGCCCCATCCAAGATGGACGAACCAGAAATGCTAATGTTATTTGATGAGAACGACAAGGGCGATGCAGGCATGCGCATATAAGCTTCTGTATTTGCGCTGGCACTTCTTCGTAAATGGGGGCCGTTTGGAAGCCCCGAGTTGGCATCAGTTACCAAAGAACCGACACTGGGACCAGAGTTCGCGACGTTGCTGACATCCCCCAAATGTGGACCCACATTACCTCGCGCGTATCCAGGAATTGAATTCGCTGACAACCCAAAAGAATTCAGCTGAGAACTTCCAGCAACCTCGGACGGCCGATCTCTTTGGACATACATTCCTGAACTCAAAGATGACTGTGCCATTCCTCCAACGACACGTGAGGGCACCATCAGAGGCAAAGGTGTTTGATCCCGAGAATCCAAACCAGCTGTCCAGGTGCCAGTTTTTTAATAGTTATAGGCAAATATACAGAACCACAAGACTCAAAACTAACTCAAGTTAGAAAGAACCTAACTTCATCCAAATCCCTCTGTACTAAATTCTCCACACCAAGCCCTCACAAAAAAGACACCACTTCTTCTTCACCACATTCTTTCATAACCCAGTTATTTTTCCCATCCAACGCAAGGCGATCTCGTAAAAAATGTTTTATTCTGCAAAGTATAAACACAAACAGAAACATCAACAATTAACTAAACAAGGCAAATTTAACAAAAAAAATAAAAAAACTAAACAGGGAAAAGAAACTAGCATTAGCAATAAAAACCCTGATGGCAAAATTGAAACTTTACACAGTAAAACCATCTTTCTGAAAGAAAAAAAAAAAAAAAAAAAAAAAAAAAACTTAATTTACAAATTCACTTCAAAATCCCAATTGAATAAAGAAACCCTCATTCACGATCACCAAAAAACAAACTACAATTCAGTTATAAAAAAAAAAAAAAAACAAATCTTTACATCAATTACGAACTACAACAAGAACAACAAAATCGAACTAATCAAACAATCTAAAACAATTAAACCAAAATATATCAGCAAAAACCAAATCCCAGTTCACTTCAAAAAAAAAAAAAAACACTCAAAACATCGCGATCAAACACAATTCACCACAATTAAGTTCAGTTTCACTCGAATTAGATGTGTAATTAAATACTGTAATCAAATTCGCTAAAAATAAATAAAAATGCAAACCTGTGAAAATATTAAAGTGAATTGAAAAGAATTTTTATGCAAATTTGGTGACAGTGCAGTGCTGCTTATGTTTTATATATCGAGCGAGTGAGGCGGAGTGACCGGATATAGGCGGTGGAGGGATCTAAGTGACCGGGTACAGCCGGTGGGAACAAGGCACACGTGCGTGATTGTTGATTAAGATGCGAGGGTCGTTGCAGTATCTCACGGTAGTGAGGTGAGGTCTATGGGTTGAATTGATTACGTGGCATGATGGAATTGGGTAATTTTTAGTGGATTGGTCTTATTACGGTCAAATCCGCCACCAATTATTACGTGTAGTCGTTGCATGATCAAGTACGGTCAATTTGAGATTTGATCGCTTGTCCGAATTTAAATAGGTCGGGATCATTTCAAATGTTTGGTATGCGGTTTTCTGTGTTACTATTGAATTTACGACATGTGTAATAATTGAAAGAAATTGATATATTCAAATTGATCGAGATTGTTTAGGGTTTAAGGATTGTGTCAGATATTTTGTATGCTGTTTATTATATTAAAGCAGAATTCATGACATGTGTAATTGAAAAGTATAAATATATGGAGATTGGTCGGGGATCATTATGTGTGGACTATTTATTACGTTATCGCTTTTCGGAATCCTTTCAAATATTTGGTATACGATCTTCTATACTACCATTGAGTTTACGACATGTGTAATAGTTAAAAAGGAAAAAAATAAATGTTAATTTCTCTAACAACTTACTCTCGTTTATATATATATATATATATATATATATAGATATTAAACATTATGTGCGCTAGTTTTAGACTTGGTGGGAGTGTGCCCGTGTGGTACATCATTTCATTTCAAAGAATTTGGACTGGATTGAATTAATTTGTTGAAGATTTAGAGTGTACAATTTCAATTTACAATTCTAGTCATGGACTGCTGCAATCATTGCCTTCTTTTTCTTCTTTTAATTGCACACTTAGTTTAATTAGTGTAAGAAGAAGATTATATGCTAATGATGCTTCTTTATGACAATGTTGGCATGTTTTAGTTATGTCACAAAATAATGATCATAATAACACAATATGAGTTTATGGGAAAAAATCTGATTCATGTTATTGGTGAAGTTAACATGTTATTTTCGTTGTACCTTAATTGCAACAAATTGAAAAACGAAAAACATGGCAATGAACCTTTGGTTTATGAGGTCGGTCGATTTGCACGTGCACCGCGAGAAGAATAGAAACTGACTCACGTGCTGCTCTTGCCAGCAAGTATCCAACTCCAACCTCGTATGATCCAACAAGAAAATGTTATATTCTTTTCATGCTTTATATATTTTAGCTTCTCAGATGCTTCTTATTATTTATAAATCTGCAAAACTCACTTTCAACATGACATGTTTTGACTTTATAACTAGCACTATCTTATTATAGTATGAAACAAATTTAAGATGAAATTTAGAATGTATGAGATGTCTATAAGGAATCAAAGATGTATGACTTCAATTTGAATTGACCACTTCCTTGTATTTATATATAACTAAAAAAGTACAACTAGTGGTTACATATAATTAAGAAGATTTATTTTGTATCTTCCTTTTCATTTTATGGTGGTTTGCTTATGGACCAGTCCAACAGGAAAGTATGCTTTTTTTATTGAAACCAGTATTACAATAGAGAAATAAATATATTTGGACTTGTGAAGTCTATGCGTATAGTGCAGAAAAAGAGTAGGAGTTTCATTAATAAAAGCCTGGTGGGGTAATAAGTTAGTTTATCTTTTCTAATTGATTGTAGGTGATTTAAGTAAGCCAAGTCTAGTTTTTCTTTTTAGTTCTAATTATAATTGGCAGAGCAGAACTATTGTTATTTTCACCGGTTTTTGATTTCAAATCTTGTTACATGGATTTGTTGAAAAGTATATGGGTCAGTATTAAATCTATGAATTGAATAATTATGGATGAGTAATGCTGCAGTTTCAGTTGAGGTAGCAGTAATTCGATTCACATAAATCAACTTGATTATTTTTGTCAATTTTAAAAATATACCTTTGGTCATTGACAGATAAAGAAATGAATGAAATGAGTTGTAAATGAAATACTAATAAATGGGTTAGGCCCATTAAGTCGTCAGCCAGCTTATTTAATATTTATACAGTTGATCAGTAAATATAACAGAAATTTAAACTCATATCTACAAGATCGTGAATATTTTATTTAACCTAGCTACACTAAGTAGATATAAATTGGATGCTAGTATATACAATACTCTCTGTTTCGAAATTTAAAAAGTTTTTTTCTAGAAATAAAAATAGCAACATGGGCACATACTTTATTGCATTAATTAAATTAAAAATCATTTATACTTTCTGTTTTGAAATTTTAAAAGATTTTCTAGAAACAAAACTATCAACCATGGGCACTTACTTTATTACATTAATTAAATTGTAAATCATTTATTATGTAAAACCAAAGATTTGACGTATCCCAACATCCAATTAGTCATACACAAACTAATTCTTGAATATTCATATTCCGACGTCTCTGGATATGAATACTACTATTATATAAGCCATATTTAGTATGTGTACATTACTAGAATTTTACTCATTAAACATGAAAAAGTCCGTTCATAAGGTTTCAGTTGGTTCAACAATAAGACTCAGTTTTGTTCCTAAAAAATGGGGGAAAGAAAAGAAAATAGGGGTAAATTTCATTCTCTTATTATTTGGCAACTTAAGATTTCTTCAAAAAAGAAAGGAAATCTCCGAAAAAAGAATTAAAAAAGGGTGTTCGGGGGCGGGATTGATTATCGTTGAAAATATGACTAGACCCAAAATTTGGCAGTTACCAATTTTGACATTGCGAAATGGAGAAGTTAAAAGTTAAACCACATGGGTGGCGGGTTGGGCGGTAGCAGTTTTAAATTGTAAAAAAAAGAGCAATAATTTGGTATAAAAATATATATGCTTTCCGTTCTAAAAAACAACAATAACAACATCAAATTTATAAAACACTTAAAAAACAACATAACATAATTAAAACAATAATATAAGGATGCAAACGAACATTTTATTTGCATGGAACTATAAAATAACAATTTACATCCATTTATGGTCTAAAATAACACTAATAAACAACATAAAGCTAAAAAAAAACTATATCAGATAAAAAACAATCAATATTACATAGTCTCACTAACAACACATTTAGGAAGTGTTTGGTTGGGGGTATGATGATAGATTAAATTTTTAGTCACTCCTCATCTAGTGCACACTTGGAGTGATATTTCGCACGGGCTTTTCGCCAAATGCGCGCTAGCCCGGTCCTGTAGCAGACTAATCCTCCTTTTTTAATCTCACACCCCCCCCCCCCCTTAAGATTATTTTATCTCGGTTTTGTAGCAATTGGGTCCTCTTTGTGAAAATACAATTATATCCCTCATTTACACGTGTTAAAAACGTAATCAGCAAATGAACTCGCGATTTTGGGCTTCAAACATCACGTTTTTTCAGATCTGAAGCTATAAAAAAAAAAAAAAAAATTCTCCTTTCTTCTTCTCTTCGATTGCAGAACTAGGGTTTGGCGAATTTAGGGTTCTTCTCTTCGACTGATTACACATTCTTCATCGTAAGAATTTCGTAATTATTTCGCAACTCTCGTAACAACTCGTTTGGGCGCCACTAATCTTCTGTTAATGTAGGTAAATCGCTTCGCAATCGAGTTGGGCGTGAGGTTTGGGTGAAGATTGGACGAAGATTTCGACGAGTATATAGGTGCGTCCAAAATCAGTACTTACTTTTTGTGTTAGTTTATTCGTTTAGGGTTTCTATTACATCGATTTTAACAGTTGTGCTTTTGATAGGAAAAATCATTCGGGTTTCAGCGAGGATTCAAATTTTTTCAGAATAGTTTCTCAACTTTTTACTGCTGAAAAAGGTAAAGTTATCATAAACAATCGAAAATATTATTCTAAATGAAGTTGTGAGTATTATGTGTGTTTGAATGGAGTCTATACTAAATGCCATGTCATGTTATGCAAGTGTTGGTGAAATCTGTGTGTTTCAATGAATTTATGAGCTGCATTTGTTTATCTATGTACGTACTCAAGTATGTTTTCGACTGATGGTGCATTGATGTTAAAGTGTGGATTATAAATTGTTGTAATACAAAGACATGTTTCAGGGAAGTACCATTATTTTAGGAGAAAATAGTAGGAAGAACTTCTTGAAGATCTTGTTTAAAGAGTAGGATTTATTTTGTTAGGATTCCCTTTCATAAGAATTTTTATACTAGAGTCGAAACATCAAACTAAAGTTTATAAAATTATGCTAAATGTCATTTGTATGAGAAAAAATGTTAGTTTTATATTCTCATGAAGATGATCGATGAGTAAGAGAGCAAGATAACTAATTGTAAATGGTAACTCGAGGACATAAAGAGTTGTGTTAAGCTAAGTTGAAAAGCTTAATATGTGCAGATGTGAGTTAAATTTTGTACCCAAGCTTCTTGATTTGAGTTGGCAAATTTATACTTGTCATCAGCACCTCAATTAGATGGTTTGTGATGGTTTTGCACATAGTGCTATACATTACATAAGTATGTTGTGACCCTAATATTTTGATACAAACATATTTGTTGTGTGCCAGATGGATCAGCGGCAGAAAACACTCCTTTTAGTACTTTTGCAGTTAATTTTGTTGAGGGCAAGAATTTTTATGTTTATGATGTTGTTTCACAATCACCAAAGGAAAATGAGGAATAATGGAAAACGTAGGGCAGTTAGATATAGTCTAATTTCTAAGATGGGGGCTATAAGTAGGCACATGGACATTGACGGGTTTGAACGATGTCCACTGCTTGAGTCAACTTAGAATGGACAGATATTGTTTTAATAAACTGTGTTGGGTTCTAAAAGTGGTTGGTGGGTTGAAAGATGAAAAATACGTAAGCATCTGTGAACAAGTATCTTTCTTCTTAATGATATTGGCCCACCACACCACAAACCGAACCATTGGCTTCTACTGGCGAAGATCCGGTCAAACCGTTAGTCGTTATTTTAAGAAGGCGTTACACGCTCTCCTCAAGTGCAACCAACTTATGCTGGAGACTCATAAGCCTGTGTCGGAGGAGAACGGAAACGATGCAGAACCTTGGAAGTACTTCAAGGTAACCAACTTAAGATCCACATTATTGATTCTGCAATGTTTAAGTAATGGTATTGGCACTACAAACCTAAATTGTACTTATGTGCAGGGCTGTCTGGGTGCACTTGATGGTACCCATATCGATGTAACTGCTCCTACGGTTGACCACCCGCGTTATCGCTCTCGGAAGGGAAGGATTTCAGTTAACGTTCTTGGTGTATGTGACATCAACATGCAATTTGTTTACCTTCTATGTGGTTGGGAGGGGTCGGCGGCAAATGGTCGAGTGCTACGAGATGCTGTCTTCCGCCCGGCACCTCATGGTCTGCGAGTTCCACAAGGTTTAGTCCATTTGTTTGTAACGTATCTTATTGCGCTAAAATATTGGTTTTGTTTGTCTAATCTAGAACCAACTTAATGAAACAGGTAATTACTACCTTGTGGATGCCGGATATGCAAATTGTGAAGGGTACCTGGCACCGTACAGAGGACGTCGATATCACTTGAAAGAGTGGGAAGAAGGACGGGATGCCCCGCAGGACCATGAGGAATTCTTCAATATGAAGCACAGCCGCGCACGCTGCATTATCGAGAGGGCTTTTGGTAGACTAAAAAAGAGGTGGAAGATTCTGAAATCGTCGTCGGAGTACCCCCTTAAAATTCAGAATAGGATCATTATGGGTTGTGCACTACTGCACAACTTCATTAAGAAAAACATGGCGGACGATACGATTCTCACATCGTCGGATGACTCTGACTCCGACTCCGACTACGACAACGACGACGATCCCCCAACAGAATATATAGAGGGACTTGACAATTCTCCTGCCTGGACCAACTTCAGGGATACTTTGGCCATGGAAATGTGGAATGAGTGGCGTGCTAATCGTCATTAAAGGACTCGAGAGTGTTTGTGTGATTGTTTTTTACGAACTATACGTGTTTGTGTTTGAAATTCAAGTTATTTTTATGTACTTTTATATAAATGTTGCTGACAGAGAACTATTTTTGATTGGTTTGCTGTTAGTGGTTTTGAATTGTTTGCGATTGTTTATGTTAGTGTGTTGTTTGATTTGAGTATTGTAACGCCCCTGAAATTTGGAAGAAAATAAAAGTATTTTCGAATTTTCATTTTAGTCCTTGAAATTTTTGAAAATATGATTTTGACCACAAAAGTTTTGAAAAAGTTACAATTTAGTCCTACTCCTTTTGAAAAAAAATTATGATTGACCACAAATATTTTCTTTAAGACCAAATGAGTCATAAAACTTTCAAAGTGGTCCCTTGTAGTTTCAAAATATCCAAGCATTCATTTACAATGGTAAATCTTCACATATTTACATTTACATTTGTAAAAAGGTAATTTTGCTTTGTCTTTTATGCTAGATATTTCTAATATTTTATTCTTATAAAATCCTATCAGATAAGGCCTGGAAACATCTTCATAATTAGGGTGGCCTAGCTTGGATTAAAATAAAAATGAGTAGGGTATGGTAATTAATCCTTGTCTCCCAATTTTCACCTATAAAAGGGAGGCTCTCTTCAACAATTTTCTCACACCTCTCTTCTCCGAATCTTCTCTTCTTTTCTTCTGCAAAGTTCTTCCTCTTGATGTTTAGTTTCTTAGAAAAATTGTTTCAGTCCTTTAAGCCTTCCTTATAGTCTTTGAAAATCCTCAAAACCGAGTTTGGTCCAAACTGCCAGTTTTGGTACAGAAACTTTAGAAGTCCGAAAACCATATCAAAACTTCGAGTCTTTTTCTGAAACTTTTACCACATACTGATTATTGTGTAAGCTAACTTTCATGTTCAGAAACCTTCTTCAAAAGAAGTCGTTTGAGGGGTCTAACAATTAGAAATACGTACCACTGTCCAGAAAATCCGAAAACAGCTCCTAGCTTTCATGATTTATTTAAAATACCAAACCTTGTCCTATGGATCTGATTTTTAAACTACATACTCTCCATGATGTTTAAGATTGAACCCCTCAACCAATTTCAGATTACCATATCGTTTGAAAGTCCGATTGAAGGTGAATCTAAGAATGCTACAGTTTTCTGCCTTATATTTTGCATAAACATTTTGATTAACCAATATATGTTGCAAAAGCTACACAAATCATGAAATTGATCATTAATATGGACGCATTCCATACTAATAATGATGTTAGATCAGTTTATCATAATTTAGAATCGTGTTTAATACTTTTCATGGATTTTGCAATATTAAGATGACATATAGTTTATTTTACGGTTGATCTTTCAATATCTTTAACTTTAAGTAAAGTATTGTGTTTATCTTGTGATCTAACCTTCTAATCTAGTATATTAGAATAATAAGTATTCTGGAAATGTTAATTTTAATTAGATCTACATGTTTACAATTTATTTTAATTGTTAATATTGATATATGCAATATTATGTTATTTAATACTAATAATTATAAGAAAAATAGTTTTTACCAAAGTTATATATGTGATGTAATTTTATTCAAGAGCATACTGAGATATTTGTTCAATGTTAATATCATGGTAAAACTTTTGATTTAATATTATTATGTAATAAGTAATTTACATGAATTTTGTTAAGAATAATTGTTTTAAAAAGGGTTAAATATGCATTGAAAATATATATGTTTGTTAATATGAAATATGTTATTAATAAATTAGAAATTGAGAATCTAATAATAATTTTGTAAATTGATTTAGTCTTCAACTTGTTACTTTGAAATGGTAAATCTCATTATTTATAATTTTACGTCATGGTTAAAATTAAAATAGGTAAATGTTGGATTTATTCAAAATTAACAAGAATTAGATATTTAATTGAACTTCTTTAAATATGATAAATATTGAAAGTATATATTATTGTTGTAAATTTATGAGTAAACAATTGATTATATCTTTTTGATTTATGTAAGGATTCTGCAATTATCGACGTTAATCAAGAATTTCCCGTACGGTAAAAGGTGAGGTTTGATTTCTGATTTGTTCAAAACCCTGTTTGGCATCCGGCCCTGAGAAACTTGGACATAACAATTGTGATTCTTTGTTTCGAATCACGAGCAACATTCTATCACCATTTTAATGCTTTTATTTAAAATTGTTAATTATTTACATAATCAGTTTTCTTGCCTATTGTTACATCAAATCTCATTTAAATCATAATCGAGAATTTCTTCATAATCATAATTAACCTGATATCATGATCACCCAATCAATTCTTGAATTGTGCAACGAGCAACGAACTATGTTCGGCCTATGTAGCTCAAAAACGAGCAACGGATATTGTCCGGATTACTAGCTCATCTGATAATTCTGTTTCACCCATTGGGACGCCTTTGGGAAGTTGGGCCCAGGGATTGAAAGGATTTACTGCTGGGCAGCAAAGGGCTGTCGGTTTAAGTAATTCTGATTAATACCCATTCTGTCTAAGCGCCGCTTGCAGTCAGGAGTTGGCTGTGACCCGCGTGTTAGACTGGCATGTACTCGAGCATGTCTTCTGTTCTGTTGCGAGGTAGCTCCTCGTAGGGAGGTATACGGTTGAATTTCGGAGCTAAGGTTGGATCTGTTATATGTAATTGCACAAGTTCATTTTCTCGTTCTTCTGAATACTCCGGTATTATCGTTAAAACCGATAATTTCAGTTCAGTGATGCAGATGTAACTATTCTGGTCATTCTTGTTCGTTTTGTTCTGATCACTGTTTGATTATTGCCATGTTCTAAGAATCTCACTAAGTCATTAAAGACTTACTCTTCTTTTGTTCTATATGTCCCTTTCTCAGAGTAAGATTGGTATAGCAGCACGGATGGAACGAATTATCGACAAGTCCGCTTTTGGAAACTTTGCAAAAATTGTTAAGTGTTTGATTTTGTATTTACATCATTTTAAAATTGTAAAATGTATTTGTATTCCAAAGACTTCCGCTGTATTTAAAGTAAAGATATTTTATAGTGCTACGGTTTTGATCCTGGTCAGTGAGACCCCTTCCTATGAGCTATAGTTCGGTTTGAGTTGAGTATGTTAGGTGGCCAACACCGGACCAACTCGGATCGGATTGTGACTCGTGGGGCGCGGTCCTCACAAGTATATTGGTGAAATGTGTTATGAACAGTTTGCAATGCGTATGGCTCTCTCTTGCTAACTTGTTGATTCTCTTGCGATTGGTCTATGATAAATGTGTTTACATGGATTGTTTTTTACTAACAATTTTATGATATGTTTCGTCGTAGTATTCATGGAGGCGTCTAGTTGCAGTTCCAACCCACCTAAAGGTAAAGGGAAAGCAAACAAGAGTGGCAAATGCAGGCGTGTGTGGACCCGGGCAGAGGAGCAAGCACTAATTGACGCACTGAAGGAGCTGAAGGCTAAGGGGTTGAAGGTGGACAATGCGTTCAGGGCTGGATACTTGTTGCAGTTAGAAGCCTCGATACAGAAGGCATTACGAGGGACTGATATTCGTGGTGATCCCCAAGTCCGGTTGAAGTTGACCGTTTGGAAGAAGACATATTCTCACATGTACACCATGTTCGACGGATCTGGCGATGGAGCAAAGTTCAATGACAAGACCCAGATGATCGACTTGGTGTCCGAGGACTGGTGGACAGAGTACATAAGAGTAAGACCATTATTTTGGTTTAGACAGTGTCACTTGTATAAACTGTATAGTCGTTATACCCCTATCACTAACGAAATGATTTCATTAACTAATGGTACAGGTTCATCCTTATGTGGCGGGGTATCGCATGAAGAGGTTTTCTTACTTCGAGGATCGGGTGGAAGTGTTTGGGAAGGACATGGCTACTGGCGGTGGGGCGGAGGACATTTCGGCGACTGTCCAAGAGGTCCTTAACAGCCATCCATCAGCAAGCAATGGTGCCGGGCCGTCTAGTGGTCCGAACTTCAGCAATAACTCAGAACAACACCCTATTGATATGGATGATTACGACTACGTTGGGGATAATGAAGTGCCGATACCGGACCCTCTCAAGATTGACCCCAAGCACATATACAAGAAAATCAAGAAGGAGAAAGGTGTTAAAAAGAGGAAGACGCCGAGTGCTTCGGAGAATGATGCGCCAGAAGTCCCGCCTTACATGGACCAGTTCATGAAGGAGTGTAAGGATTCTATTGGCCGCATAGCTGATTTGGTGGTAGACCCACCGGCACGAGAGGACCCGGCGTCGATACAGCGTAAGGCTCTCTACTCTACACTTGAAGCAATTCCGGAGTTTGATGAAGACCAGAAAATGGTCCTTGCGCACAAACTAGCTCACTCACCCGAAAACTTGGACATCTTCTTCACTATGCCCGAGGAGTCCCGACCCAAGTATTTGAAGATGCTATTGCGCAAGAAATCCGTGAAGTGAGGAGGCTGATTGGTACAAATTATGGTGGTTAAATGGTTATAAACCATTTCTTTTGGCTAGTAATTAAATTATTACACTATAGAATATTTATTTTGCGAGCGTGCATGGTAGTCCATATGATTATGATTTAATTTATGTTTCGGACGTAGTATGCGAATAGTAGGATGCAAATGTGGTAGATTATGCTTTACTTTTTTGGACAGCTTTAGGCTGCGTATTTTGACTGTGTTAGGAACAGGTGGTTCGGGTGTGCAAACTGTGGTTTAGGCAGTCCAATTTCACACATTTTTTGTGGCAAGTACCAAATGTAAGGAACGCAAATGCAGCCTTTGTTTAACTTTTCGTTGTTTGCTTGTATGTTTTATGTTTGTAGTGTGTATACTGTATACTGCTCATTGAAAAATAGAAATAGGATTGAGCTAGACATGGAAATACGCAACTAAACATGATTGATAATAATTAAAGATACTAACCACTACAGTACCAATTAAAACGACGTAAATAAAGGCTGGAGTGAGTAGCATTACATAACAGAAAGATACATATTAAATCATATTGATTACATCAGAACTCATACGACTTAGCGGAGCACGAGGCTTGGGAGCTATGAGCGGCTGCATTTGCTTTGGAAGCGTCGTCGGGTACAACCGCGCCTAACACCGTCGGTGTTCGACATCCGGTTACACACCACATCGTCGCCATTGCGCGGGTTACACGGCTCCCCCTTCGACCTACCTAATGTGATTATAGAACATAATAAACGTGAGACTATTAAATATAAAATTTGGACAAAGAAGAATTCAAAGCCAAAATGATTGGTGATTACCAGCCTAGTTAAGAAAATTTAAAAATATTCATATTAACATACACCACTACTTTGTCAAAATCTGCACAATGCTAAACAACTAAAATATTGTCCCAATAAAACACTACTCACGCCTGTGTAACCGTTCCATCATCGTCAGAACCAACCACCCCAACAGATACACCTCCACCATTATCGTCACTGCCATCGACGTCACCACCAGCATCTGGAACATCATCGTCACTATCCACCAAAGTCAGGGGGTGCTGCATTGAGCCTATTATCTCCTCGGGTAGTAGTGTTGCACGATGGTCGTCAAACACCATACGGTGCATCTCGTAGTCTGGGAATCCATACAGACGAAAGTATGTCTCCAGAATATTCTCCTAGCAACATACAGACAAAATAAACATGAAAATAATATAAACTACTTTTAAAGTCTACACCATTCTACTAACAACTAACCCAATATACTCAAATCTTAGCACATTTTCGAACCTGTTAATACTATCCCATATCACCACGCAACCAGTGTTATTATTCAGTGCTAGTTAACCATTAACTATCAATATTAATATGCAGGAAAAACTACAAACAAAAATTAAGTTTTTATAGTTAATACTGCAATACATCAGATTACACATGTCATATTATGATAGTTGTTACTTTTTATAGCATATATAAGGATTGATTTTGTTATCACACTTTTATAATATGGCAACGGGAGGTTATAATGTAAAAGTCCATTACCGTACGACGATGTGGATTGTATTCTGGACCAATGCGCACAATTGCATGTGTGTAGTGGTTGAATTGAACACCCGACAATGTGATGAAACGGCGAAACAGTCGATATCGGCGCCTTAGTGCAATTACTTTCTCCCTGATTAGTTGGAGTGAGTAGCGGTGAACTCTTCTGTTCACGTATTTTCTGTGCACCTCAACTAATGCATCTTCCATCACATTTGCATCTGAAAGGTCGTGAGTAGCACCGTAGTTGAGCAACACATGCAAGACATAGAAACCACCAATATTCCCAAAATCTGGTGCATGGAAGTTCTTGTGTAACCATTGCTTTCTTGTCGTAGGCATTCTCAAACACACTATTATGAAGATCATATTAAAATTTAAATAATCAACATCATATTAAAAATGAAATCACAAATGTATTAATCAAAAGCAAGGTTTACATTATAAAGTTAACATACACCACTAGTGATACCAACTAGAATAACATAAGTCATTACATTTCAATCCTATTTAGATACCGTAATGATGGCCATTGCCATGAATGCTACCATACAAACGAACAACATACACCATGACATACAGCAGCAAGCAAGAGCTAATTTTGCTACCATCCTATCATCAATTGGACCAAGAAGTGGTGGAGCCACATCTTTCTTGTGTTCTTCATTGGGGTGGGTGGTTGAAAGTGGCGTCCCACGCCGAATCATGGACGGTGGGTTCAGGGGTGTGTTGGCATTGGATGAATGAGTATCTGGAGGAATGGAGTCTGTACTATTATGGTTAGGCATTGTTTTGCCACAGAATGTAGAAGCCCCAATGTTTGAATTAGTTGCAGTCTTGCTAATATGGTCATATTTGTGGTGGGTTACTTGATCTGCCCAAATAAACCAATCAACGTGTTTCATGCGAAGCGGACAAATGTAATAATAACGGCCGGGAAACTTGGCATTGAGACCTGCTTGGAGGTAAGTCATGTTCCCTTGACGACACGAACAAGTAATCGTAAATGGGGCTTCCATCTACAACACATTTAATAACCACATATCTTTGTGCATTAAATATTGTCGTAATAATTTTTGGATTCCTACAATATATCGCACTTTAATGTATTTTATGGGGTGCAAACAAGCTCAAAATCAACGCAGCTCCAACGTAATAGCAATACAGCCTTTCTAGTTCAATCTACTTTAACCTATTGTCATATTATGGAGCACCTAATAGAGACAAATAACATACAGCCATAAATTTCTTCATCCCACACAACATTCTCAAGCAAAATAACTAAAACAAATCGTCATTTTTAAATAAACTCCCATATAATTATCATTTACCCATATAATGAAACACACAGCCATACAAGTACACCATACAATTTGTAATTTATGCAAAAAAATTTCAAACATGATAAAAAAACAACAAGTTAGTGAAGGTACGAGAACACGGACCTTGATTACGAAGCGGTGCGAATCTCCAACGCCCGAAAGTGCTATTCACCGCAACTGTTACCTACAAAAATATCATAAAAAACAACAAGTTAGTGAAGGTCCGTGTAAATCGGGACATAAATTTCAAACATTTTAAAAAATTTCAAAGAAAACCATCGAGAATCGACCTACGAAAGTTTTTGATTTCGAAGAGCAGACGACCTAGGGCTTGAGTGATTTCGCGATTTGGGGAAAAATGCAATCTGATTTCGTTTGAGGAAGGGGTGTATCTGAAAAGTCGTGCAGGGGTATATTTGTCCATGTACTACCAGGGATTACGCGAACTATTTAACCAAACACGTTTTTGGAAAAGTAGATTATTTAATCCAAGAATTTAACGGTTCAAACAAACGCAAATCTTAAAACGTGGATTAAACCAATAGCAGTTTTAATGTATGTTTTTATCAATCTAAAGATTGCGCTGACTACCCAACCAAACACTTCCTTAACATTTAAGTCCTCTTAATATCAATAAAGAACAATAATCAAACATTGATAAACAACAGACTGTTTCACATAATCGGTTGTTCACTAAGATGTTCTACTACTCATACTACTAGTGAGAGTGGCCTCAGAAAGAGAGAGTCCATATCCCTCCACTCTTGGATGGTCTTTCTTTATTGGCTTCATCCTAAGTTGAGGTAGAAGTGATTTTATGGTGGTAGATTAGTAGATGGTGGTAGTTCTATATGATTTTTGAGAACTTTCCTCGCTCCCTCATTTCACTATACAAATATACAAACTAATGGGTGCATGCAAGCCAGTTTGAGCGGATTGTTACTAAAACTATGAACATACCCAAATTTTGTTGGTTACCAATTTGTCAATCCGAACGGGTGAAATTATAAAATAAAACATGGCGAGTGCGAATTTGCGGGTCGTGTTTTGACGGGTCGGGCGAGTCTTGAGCACCCATAAGTATCATAGTATTTTCATCCTACACAATAGGTTGGAGATATTAATCAAATCTAAAATTATTAAGCTTCTCAATTTCTTAGGTTTTTCATTTTTACGCCGGTGAGAAAAAAAAAAGTTTTGAAAATTTTATGAAAGATTTGAAACCTGTATGTATATCCTCTAAGAACGAGACTTTTGGTTTTTTAATCAACTTTATTCATCTACTTAGGTGGTGTTTGCAAACTCTACTCCAAAAGCAGAATCTCATAATCTAAGTTAAAACTTAAAAAATAGCTTTAGTTCATAAGCTGAAGGTGTTTGAAAAATAATCCAAAAGCTGATATTTAAGTAGTAGAGTGTTTGCAAAAAAAAAGTGATTTTACTGATTTTCTTATAAATTGACTATAATACCCATAACTTATTCACTATCAATTTATAAATGTATTTACCATAGAACAATTACAAATTATAAATATTTAATCAACTGCAAAGTCATAAAAACAAAGAACGATCTTTATAAATATAATAACAATAACATAACATTTTCATATACATAATGTCATTTACTTTATAGACTGTTTATATATGTAATAATATAATTAGAGGTTTCAAATTTATTAATTTTTTTAATAATGAATATATTTATTTATTTCCTTATTTATTCAGATTTTATTTAAAGATATCCATTCCAAACTCAATTTCATGAATCATAAAATAAATCACACTCCTTAATACGATAAAAAAGAAATCAAAAACATTAAGAAAATTCATAAGTTATGCTAAGAAAATAAATTGTTGCTAGATAGTACTAACACTGAGTTGATAAGATCATGACATGTTGATTAGATCTTTTGATATGAAAAAAATTGGCGGGTGATAAGAATAGCTCGTACTTCTTTTTTGAGTTAGATTTTGAGTTAGATTTTGCTATGTGATAATATTAGAAGATAAGGGTATAATTGTACAAAAAAATAATAATTTATTCAAAAATTGCTACCATAAGCTAGAAGCACCCCTAGACCAACTTCAAGATTGTGGGTGTTTTTAGCTTAAAAAAAGTTCTCCCACCACATAAGCTAAATTTGCAAACACTCCAAACTGCTTAACTTAAGTCAAAAGCTGGTTTTAACTTTTTTTAAGAGTTTGCAAACACCACCTTAAGGTGTGGAATTGTTCAAACTTTGTTCTTAATTTCCATTATCTACATGTCCTGAAGTTTAGTTTATTTAATTATGAAAAATCTAATTAGTATAAATTTGTATTTGCCTCTCATCTTCAACTTCCCCACAACAATCATCTCAAGCGCCGTAATAGCAACAATGTTGTCCCTAAATCCGTTTCCAACTCGCGCCAATTTCTTCAAAATCTCCCACAAATTAACGGTCAAAAAACCATCATCAAGAATCTGTTGCTCACAGAACACAAACCAGCAGCAGGAGCAGCTTAATCTCTCAGTTCTTCGCTTCACTCTAGGTATATGAAAAATGTATTTGTTGCCCTTCATTTTTTGGTTAATTAATTGCTTAAAAATTGAATCTTTTTATGTTGGTTTAAAAGGGATTGCTGGATTAGATGAATCGTACTTGCCCAGGTACATTGGATATTCATTTGGGGCGCTTATATTATTGAATCATTTTGTGGGATCAGGTTCTTCATCTATTACTCCTCCTCAGCTTGTAAGTGGGTGTTCTTGCTAGATTCTGGTGTTTTTTCTTTAATGGGATTGTGATAAAGATCGGTAATTTGCTCAATTTGATGATGTTTGCGTTTTCGTCTTGGATATGAAGAGAACGGAGGCTTTGGGTCTTTCTCTGGCAGCATTCTCTGTGGTGGTTCCCTATCTTGGAAAATTTCTCAAGGTAACTTTCGTGTTTATTCTTGTTATTCGATTTTACAGTAGGAGTTAGGTGAAAATGAGACGAGAGCACGTGATTCTAGACTCGAGCGTGTAAATGCACGAACGTTTAAAGGAAGTTGTGCAAATAGCTTAAGAAGTTGGTGTAGGTTTGTTATAACTATTTCGAAATCTATGTTTGAAGTACTGCTTACATGGATATCGTTCGACCGGATAATAGTTTTTCGAAAGAAATGTTAAATCTAATCTTATGTATGATAGGGGGTCGCGAATAGTTCTTTAGACGCAATAGCAACCTATACGATATTTTGCTTGGTGACTTGCAGGGTGCTGCTCCAACTGATCAGAAGAGTATACCAGAAGGTGCCGAGCAAATCTTTGTCATGTCTAAGGATATCCCAGATACACTGAAAGAAGATTTGGCTTGGGGAACATATGTCTTGTTGCGCAATACAAATTCATTATCAGTGGTTTGTTGCCACCTTATGCAGTTTACTTTTATATATTGGGTTGAAGTAGGTAGACGAAAAGGCCAAAAATAATTATAGTATGTCTAATATACGAGTATCTTGTTAAAAGTCCTAACTATCTGGAGGTGTAGCTCATCTCAGTTCAAGATGCATTGTGTGTTCGTGGCTACTGGAAGACACCCGAAGATGTGTCAAAAGAAAATCTGCCTGATTGGTTCAGGAAACAAAATCAAAAGATTGGATTCTCCAACTTGAAGGACACCATGTATTTCCAACAAGCTGCAGGTTTAACTTTAGTTTACTTGCACATGCACATGCATTCACACAATTGTGTTTGTTAATGTCAAGAACAAATATATTTACTGGAAAACTGGGCGGATTGGGGTGCGGGGATGAAGTGAATACTGGGAACGTTATCTTTCTGATCTTGGACTAGATTTTCTACTTTTCATGACATTGTAACCTCGATGCTTGATCAGTGATTGACTTAACAGTACCAGTAAAGATAATATGAAGAATACTAAATGAATCCACACTTTACATCACTTTCCTTTGCATATTTTTCCCAAACATAATTCCATCTCGAGTTGATGTAGAAACTTCCTAAAGTTATTGGATTATTAGCACTCCCAACACTGATATAGCCATGCATGAAAATTTGACACTAGCATACCATATATTTCATCCTCTACCTAGAAGTTGAAGTGATAACTGCAACTATTAGGTCAATTATGCCAAGACTACCAGAAATTTTAACTATTTGATACGTTTCATTGTAATTCTTCTGGTGATTTTAGTCAAAGCAGAATATGTCTAGAGATATTCCAAGAATTCATGATTTATTATTAACTAGAAATGATTGTATGTTTAGAACCAGAAATATCTGAGATGGTTCCAGAGGGGACTCGTTCAATTCTTGTACAACCTATCCCGAGAGCTCCAACAATGAGCCCCAGCCAAGCCGAGAAGAACAAAGGCTTTGTCCTGTTGGCATCTACCATTGATTACGCATATACTGATAAAGATAAAGCATGGATATCTGCCATTGCTAACAAATTTAGAGGTAAGCATTTTCCCTTTTATTTATGGCATCTGGAAAAATTACTGATTTCATTAACTCGTTGATTGTGCTTTGGTGGAGTCGTCATCTCATTATTTGCATTTGTGTCCATGTTCATAGATTGATGTTTTATATTCGTTACCGGTTTGATTTCCAAGCTCTGGCTGCTTGTTATGGATTGCTTTTCCTCTTTTTTTGTTTTTTTTTGTTCAATTTGGACTAGCAATGGTAACTTGTACTATATGTCTTACGATTTGGATTTTCTGCTAGAAATTCTATTGGTCTCTTACGTTGTATGTATCACAGAAATAGGAAAAATAATAATCATTATAAAAGTACTGGGTGTTATTGATTGATCTACTTATTGACCCAACTCCTCAAGGGACCTTTAATGTGCACTCAGGAGTTGAGATTTATTTGAAGGTTTTACAATAAATGTGAGATAGGAAGGTATGCACAATGAGATGCATGGTAATTTTGTACACAGGGAAATTGATAGCCTCAAATAATAGCTTAAGCTTGAAGAATTAGAGGTACATAACCTCATAAATTTTCTACAATATCCTTCATTGATCAGAATATTGTGAAATGTTTCTTCATTAAATATATCTTCATTAAATTACAAAATATTGTGACATGTTTCTTCAGAAGACTATTACAAGAAATGCTGTCTTGGTTCCAGGAACTCGACCTAATCATTTTCCTCTCATGATGTAGGATAAAATGGTGATGCCATCTATTAAATAGAAAAATTCTACGTCAGATGCAGTTCAGAGGTCGTTGATGCTGAATTACAGCATGAGCTACCAAATTATACCCTGGGTTCTATGAGGAGCAAACCAAACCTTTTTAAGGGTAAAGGCAGTATTTCCTTTGGTGTATAATATATCAAGATGATTGTTTTTGTTTGCAGGGATAATTGTATCTACACTTCCTGAGGTTTGATCTAATTACAGAAAAAGTCCTTGAATAGAGAGATATTCCTTGAAGTTTTGAGAACATGAATCAATAAGGGGTTTGTCTACAATTTCTCTCAAACTTCAGAGGGTGTCTGCAATATTTCAAACTTCATGAGAGTATATCTGTTTAAATTTCAAAGGGGTGTTTCTATAATTATTTATATAGTGCGAAAAGTTTCTATGATTAGACCAAACTTCAGGAAGCATAAATGTAAGTTATCCCTTCTTTTAATTGCCTTGAAGCATTCAACTTTTCTGATGGCAAGAGTTAGCTCTGGCTGAAGTTGCTGCATCTCTGTGAAATTGTGTACGTGCGAAACATCTTTAATCCTGGCTTTCTTGTGGATCAGAATGAAGTAGTCTAGACAAGAAGACGTTGACGTTTCTAGAGAAAATTGACCGGTATGCTAGAGGGGAAGAGGAAGATTCGAAAGGTGCATTCCTGCGCCCCATTTTCACCCTGAACTTAGACTGCTCGCCTTGTAAGCGAGAAAAGTTCAGTTTGTAGGAGAAAAGGTAAATACTCTGAGAGGAAATTGTCAGCCATTATAGGTTAACTGTCTCAATTATAGCGTAAACATTTAGTCTAAACGAATCAATTCATGCTGGATCTGTTTTCTTCTTACCGGGTATGTCTGGTTGAAGTATTTTCCCGATTCTATGTTCCAAGGTTGGGATATTATTTCCGTTTTCCACTGCAACCTATTCCATGAGTTTTTTACTAATGCAGATAATATCCTTGCTATGGTTTCGCCACAAATCTGTGTATGCATTCTATGAATTTCCATTCCATAAAAAAGGAGTTGTTATACAGAAAATGCGTTTTCGGGAAATATGTTAACAGTTCTCACTCAATTCCGAAACAACTTCAGCAAAGCAAAAATGGTTCCACTCACAATCCAAAAGATTTCTTTGAATAAACCAAGAAGGTGAAATCTTCAGCAGAGCCAAATTAATATCAGCTTCTTGGAAGGTGTATCTAATGTTCCAACTCTATTTCAGTTTGGAAGTTTTTGGGGAGTAAAGTGATTTTCTATGTAGAGGCGTATAACCAAGTGAGTTATCTTTTTTTTTTTTTTCTTTTTCTTTCTTTTGTCTTGAGTCCTACTATTGCAAATAGGGTGGTACTTATATGGTTGCAAACTGGCGTGTGCTTGCATTAGCAGCGCGTCAAATTCATTTTTTTGGTTTGCTGAAGGCGTTTTTGAAGTGATAGGGGATAAATTTGTTGAAAACACTTTGCAGGATACCTTTTTTTTTTTTGTAGACAAGATGTGTTTTCAGTTAATATGTTTTTGGTTGGAAAGATATGGTTTCTGGCTTGGGATTCCAAATTGTCAAAGCTGAAGCACACTATGAAAGACAAAGTTATTCAATTACTTGATGAATGTTAATTACATTAAATAGGACAGTGAGAATTAAGGTGTCTATTTATGTAAACTCGAGGTCCCAAAGTGTTAATTACTCGATTTTTAGAATATTTTTTTTGATTGCACTCGATTTTTAGGTTTGAAATATGGTCCACAAAATAATTTGATAATATTATACTACTAGAGAATAGAGAGTGCAAAAAGTATTACTATATTCTATTTTTTATTCTCAAAAAGAAGTAAAGACACAGGATAAGCCGCAACTGAGACACATGCATCAAACCAAACAACATCCACTGCAGATGTGACAACATGTCTAAGCAAAAGTTATATCAGAAAAAAGATCCATCCTTGTCTAAGAACACAACACAATAAACTTCATCAGTGCAAATTCAAGATACATAAGTGACAAAATTAAAATCAGTGCTAAGGCACTAAGTATGTCTAAAATTACAGTAGGAGTATAAGCTCATTGACTGCAGCTCGTCGCATCTGGCAAGTTTTCCATTACACAACAAATGCCAAAAATCACGATCATGGCATCTCTCGTGCACCAGGTGATTGACTGAAAAGCATAAGGACGAGGGATAAGGACTTAAATAGATACGTTAGGAAAAAACAAATGGCAAGCAGGTTTAAACCAATACATGAGAAAGGAAATAGAATGATACCTCCCATATCGCTCATCACGGGGGCTTTCTCCATTACTGTAAGCAGGACTTCTATCACGACCATAGTCATCAGGGGTATTCACCTTCTCTCCCTCCTCTCTTGGACTCGCACTGGCTGAGCGACCATAATCTGGATTTACGTTCTTCCCTGATTTCGGCACATGGTCTGCATCACCATTAGACCTCTCTCTTTGAGGACTGGAGTTATTTTTATGGTTGAGCTCAGGATCCCTCAAATTCTTGGGACTTAGATCAGAATCTCTCCGATTTTTGGGACTTGGATCTGAATCCCTCCGATTTCTAGGACTTCGATCAGAATCCCTGCGATTTCTGGGACTTGGACTACGGCGACGGCGATAATCAGAATCCCTTTCTTTTCGACTGGGACTGCGGCTAGACCCATGAGCATAAACTGGACTTGCTCTCTCTCTACGATGTGGACTCGAACTACGGCCACGACCTTGCCCATAATCAGGACTTCCCCTTTCTCTCCTGTATGGACTTGGGGAGCGCACCCTGCCATGGCCTCTCCTAGGTGATCTCTCGAGAGCTCTATCAGACCCAAATTCATTTCGCCTCTCGTCATCATCCTTCATGGCAAATTCAACAGTAATGACACGACCCAGCAGTTTGCTGTATAGAATACCGGAATGGATAAAAACTTGAGATTCCAACCAACAAAAAATTAAGTTGATAAACAGCAATTAAATGGGCGAAAACAAACTCTAGAGTATTTGTAGGTGTACTCACCTCATATTAGTAGCATCTAGGGCTTTTATTGCATCCTCCTCAGATTCATACTGAATAAAAGCAAAATTTTTCCTTATCCTTACATTCACAATTTTCCCATAAGGATCAAAATGTCTCTCTAAATCCCTCGTTCTGGTGCTATATGTATCAAAGTTTATAACAAACAGGGTCTTTGAGGGTCTCTGAGTAGAAGAAGGTTTCCTAGAGATCTCAGGTCGCCTGCTGCCTCCTCGCTCTTGCTGTGGCACCAAAAATGGGGAGCAATGAGAAGCAGTCAAAGAAAATAGCAGACTGGACATCGAAGGTGCAACGAAATCAATGTGCAAATTACCTTAGTCCACTCAACACGGAGCCTACGTCCCTTTCTACCAAATTCAATTTGGTCTAGTGCACGAATTGCATCTTCTGCATCTCTCTCATCATCCATGTAAACAAAAGCAAAACCTGACAGCAGAAATTGAGACATCCATGTTTTACGAACAGTTCTGTTAAGCTAATTTAAAACCTATGCGAAGTAACTCTCCTGTCAACGGTTTATTCATATAAAAAATAACTTATCCTCAGATGAGCAAAAAATCTATGATGACACCTGATAAAATTATTAACGACCAGTTCTCGGTAAATTAAATCAGTGACAGACCTCAGCCAAGGACCTAAGCAATAACAAGATAACCATCCAATGTGGATATCTGATGACACCATAACATAAGTGAGAGCTTTCTTCAATTTACTCACACGCCTCACCTTTGAGGTTTTGCGCATAACGTGGAAAAGTGAAATGTGGGCAAAAGTCATGAGGAATGAAGGCAATAATGACTCAGGAAAATGAATGATTGTGGTGCATTGATGTCAGAGGCTCTTCTACGGAAGTAGAAAAGGTCTACTCTCACTGCCAGGAAATGAAATGTGGAAGTAACCCATCCATCAGCCAGGTATTGTATAGACAACGCAATGAAATCCTGCGACCAAAGAATTAGTTGAGTGGTTTTCACACTTAAAAGATAATACCTTTTGCTTTATACATATCCTGCCACCCCTCTAAACTCAACAAGGAAACACTTGTATCGTCGGCATGCATGTTTACGTGCTGAAGTAGGTCGTGAGTTCATTGAGCTCTCCCCAAGCTTGGCGGCAAGACTTTCCTCGACTTCTTAGTCCCCTCAGGACGTGATCCATAGTATATACTAAAATCTTTATTTTTCAATTTCCAACTTTTTGAAAATATTATACATACTGGTATGATATGAATACAGATTAAAAACATTTACCCTTTCGTGACTCATAACCAGAATATCGTTCCATATAACTCAAGAAATCAAATACTTAACCTATTACTCCACAATATTTTTTACAGTCACACCAAAACCAATATGGAACTACACTTGACAAAAATTCTGTAGCTCTACAGCATATGGACTCTTTTCGGGATTTCATCAGTCTCTGCAAGTTCAAGACGGACAGAAATCTTTCTAAACCAATTAAAGATCTTCCAGGACAGTATCTGAAATGCTTTTTGCAGCCAGGATTCAAGCCAATCAACAAGAACGTGTCTTTGCCATAAACCAGTACACACACACACACACACACAAATATATATTATACGGATTTTTATGTGCATAGCACAGCAGAAATAATGAAGTACTAAATTGCAATCTAATACTGGTAGCAATGGAAAACAAGCTACTTTCTGTGGTGACATCACCTTCACCGTATTCAGTGGATATCACTTGCAGACAATATTCTATGCAGCTTTCCCAGCTTACAACATATAAATGCATTGGATCAATGAGAAAACTAAGAACATGAGCAATGGGGGTTTATTTCCATAATCAACAATCAGCTACCACAATACTTTAACTGCGTTTGTTTCATAATACATAACATGATGTTTGAAATGAGTTTATTATCTAGATACAATTTCATTATTTCAAGCAACAAGATTCACAGAAAACACACTTACCAGACTTCATATCAATCCTATCAACTTTTCCATATCTCCTGAAGATTCTTTCAAGATCAGACTCCCGAGCATCATACTCAAAGTTCCCACAGAAAATTGGCCTCATCGTCGAAGGATTCCACAACCTACATTCCGAAGGATACAATACAAAATCAAAATACTCTTCGTTCACAATTTACCAGTGAACCAACATACCTTTTGAGCTTGACATGTTTTCTCAAATCTACTTTGAGATTTTCTCCCACATAAAATAATTAATATCGTAGTTAAACTCTTGTGCGATTTCATAATAACTTAAACACGAAATAAAAAAAAGTTCTAGGACCCACATCTATGTCTACATTTCTTTCATTAGATTTCGTTTGGAGTAACATATTTTCAAAAAGAAACTGCAAATTTTGGCAACAATCTTGACCGCTTGAAAATCGTTGGTTAAAAGTTTAATTTTTGTTCCGATTTCAATGTTCTGGTAGAACGGAACGAACGCAGCATAAGATTCATCTGTAAACTTATGTAAAGATCACTAATTAGTTTCTGGTGGTTAAAAACAAAAAAAAATACCGAAACAAAAAGAAATTTGAAACATAAGCTAGAGCAGAGAACTCAAAAAATATTCGTTCCGGATCTGAGTGCAATTTGCTCCTCAGAGCTCCCAAAACCAATAACACGAAGATCTTGATCACGTATAAGTCGAAACACAGACAAATCTTAGATATCAAAAATTGCGTGATTCCTTAACAAAATTCGCAAAAAACACTGTCAATTACCGAGCAAATAACACCTCAATCAACAACATAACACGAAGAACATAAAGTAGCTAAAACATTTCCATCAAAAATAAAAAAAAAAATTAACCGAACAAAACTAAATTCAGATTAAAATCTAAATGAACATTCAATTAGATCTTCAACAAAATCAAAAACAAGTGTTCAATAGATCCACAGAGTGATAGATCCGATCAAATATCAACATTCAGCTGGATTGAATTAGCTAAACAATGATCTCCAAAGAGAAGAGCATAATACCTTTGAAAATATCGAAACCCTAGCAGCTCGCTCACACAAAAATATCTTCGTCTAAAATGATTTTAACAGCCAAAACTATTTTTTATCTATATGGAGGGTTAATATGGTCATTTAACAACTGATGTTGAAGTGGAAATATTTGAGCTCGTTGCTGGATGAGTTGTATAGGCCTTGGCCCCTGGGCCCAGCCCAAGATGAAGGATGTTTATTGCAAAGTCCAACTTTCAAACTATGAAATTCAATTTTTTCATTTTTAGTATTTTTGTAATTACGAAGATTAAGATATTTAGGTTGAGAATAATCTTACCTTAGTAGTTTTTGTGTATTGCTAAATCATTATTTTCAATATATATTAGGGGTTTCTATGAATTAAGATATTTTTTAACGGACTCGATAACACGATGCGTCTATTTCTAGTTGCAAAGTATATATGTAGCATTTTTTATTTTTTTTTGGCTAAGAAATATATTTACCATTTGAACTAGAAATAACATATCCCCCTTATTTAACAAGTTCATATATACATCAGTTTGTACACGATGTGGTCCTCCAATTACTGGATAACACTTTTACCAAACCTAAACTCACTAAGCACTATTTATAGGGTTTGGTCTCGACTTGGACCATGACAAGTTAGACTTAAACCTAATATACACATACCATGTTCATTTTGACCCTTTAGTTAAGGGAAAGTGAAAGGAAGAAATGAGTGAGCATTAGCAAAATCCAAACTTGTTTTTTCTTTATCAATTTCTTTCACAAAATCAAAAACGACATTTATATATCAAACACGATAAATGTAAACGTGTTGGCTGTTATACTTCTGCAAAGAAAAACGAATAGGGGTAATAGCGTTAAACCCCCTATACTATACCTCTGTTGCACTCTACCCCATGTCCTTTTATTTTTTGCGACTTGCTCCTGTTTTATGACATGTCCATCCCTGACTAAAGTTATCCTGAGATAGTTTCCTGAAGGAGCTAATCTTCTGTAAGACCTAATAATTTGAAGACCTACTGTGTATGATTTTCGTAGCAGATTTTAAAGCCAAAAAATCCTTAAGAGCATGCCGGTTTCTCAATTCGGGAGCTACAGACTTCAAAACAATAGCAAATATTTCCATTTTTAGGAAAGTATTGTGTAGGTTTCTATTTCATTAGGAACTATTTCATGCTATTTCTCAATTGTTTTCTTGTAGTTGCAAAACTACCCAATGTTTGATCTCGTAATCTTTTTCCAACCTAAAACACAATCCAAAAATTGCATCTTTTACTTTAGTGACTTCATCTTTTGAGTCGCATCTGTATAATAAAGATGGATTACTCATAGTTCACTACCGACATGGTTCACCAAGTTTGATTAACATTGAGTCTCCAATTGATTCAGTTCTTTGCTCTATGCGTCCTTAGGATCCCATGATATATTTTTTTAAATTATTGGTATTGTACCTCTTTTAAACTGAAATAGGACAACATTGTAATATGCTTTTCTCCCTCTTTTATATGTATTCTAATTCCGAGCTAAATGACAGGTTTCGGGGTGTCATCTGGAAGGCTGCTAGAATAGGTATTTTCTAATATACCTGATGCAAAATGTTTGTGTACGATTGACGGTTCAAGTATAATATAATAATATAGTATTCAATCTAGTTTATAAGAGCGTGTATTAATTTTTGCATCTATACTATTGAAAGAAGTACCAGGTTCTAGAATGTCCTGGCAATAAATACTATGCCTCTTTCCATAGTAGAATCCTAGCCTTTTGAATTTTCACCACATTGATCCTATAGACCGTCCTTTGGGTTTTAGAACTAATTATTAATCAGACTTTAGTGTTAAAATTATTTTTACCCAGATGCTTCTCAGTTTCTCAACTATGTCTGCTTCTACTTGAGAGCATCATGGGATAATCATCCCATATGATTAATGGTATAATATTATATTTGATTCATTGATAATAGTTTCTCCCTTTTGCTCTGGAATTATAAGCTGTGTCCAAGATAATCTGCTGAATTAGTTTCTCCTACGCCATTTCTTAGGTGATGGTCATTTATCTGCTATAATTGAAAAATTATGTGATGCCTGTCAAGTTAAATCTCTTACAAAATTATGTGTAGCGCCACAGAAACAAACTTTCTACCCCCAAGCTTTTGGTACCATGAGCCTTAAACATAACCTAAAGGGGTCCCTTCCAATAAAAACTTCCATATTGCAGTAAACTCGGTTGATGTTGAAGGTCAAGTTATTTGCCGGAACTTCAATTATTTTGACCTCTTCCCCTCTTTTTTCTTTATAACTTCATCGGTGTACATTATGCCTTTGCCCTTGTAAACTTCGGGAGGCTTACAACTACGAACAGCAGCAGCGAACTGGTGCACCCTCGCCTTGTCAATTCCAGTGCAACATACTACGTTGTTTTTGAAGCAAAAAACACGAACAGCTGGAGGTACAGTCAGTTCAACCTCATGGCTGTAACCAAGTTTGAGGTACAACAGACGACCTTGTGCTTCTGCTCTAGCTTTGAAACCAACTCCAACAATCTTGAGAAATCGAAAGAATTGGGCTTCCATTATATGATTCTTCTAAAGCTTTTGAAGAAGAGTACAAATCACCTGATATCAAGCAGGAATCTAAGTGAGGAATGAGCATCAAAGGGCAGTTATTTGAAGAAATGACATCTTTGAAACTTTGTGATCTGTACAGTTTTTAAACTGTACTTCAACAAGACTTACTTAATTTAAATCAATTGCTAATTACAAGCTGCTGCATAATTGCATTAATACGCCCAACAGAATTGTGTTCCTCGGTCAGTAAAAGTAAAACGAAAGCAGTAGAACTTATTCTCAGACATGGACAAATAAAGCGGAACTTCAGATTTTATAGCTTGTAGTAGCAGTAACAAACAATAAATGAGGTGCATTCACATGATAGATCAAAACTATATCGACGAGTGAAATATAGCAGCATTACCCTAGTATTGATTCCTGAGTTAACAAGTTGATCTTTAACTCTCACGACAAATATTCAATAATTAAAGAGAACACACATTTCTAAGAGAGGCCTGAACGGAACGGCTAGTTTCAGTGTGTTCTGGTTTGATTCATACAGATTGGTGGTCCAACATAATTTGGCATCCCAATAGATTCAATATATTCATCTCACATTGCATCTTATACAATTGGGTAACAGATTAAGAATTTAAGTTCGAAACCCTTATTCTCTATATTCAAGTACAAGTATTAGAATATAGATGGATCAGAACTCATTCAATCCCGAACTATTCTTACAGCTGTGATCATAACCAAAATGAATTCAAATAAGATTATATCTGATGAAATCCATGAATGTCTGACTGATTAATTAAAAATCGAAGGACAATCTAAGATAACATCAACCAATGAACGCGAGAAAAAACATTTCAGAAGACCATCCTTGATATACGCTCTCTTTACAGCGTAATTATGTCATCAACATTCCAATTTCAGAGTCCTTGTTCTACCAACCGTAAACATGTCAACGGAATCCGTTGAAGGAAGCATGTGACACGACCAATGTCAGTACTCTGTACGACTCAACTCGACGTTACCAACATACGCACAGAGAAAACTCGTATCGAAACTTTAATCAGAAACAACTAAAAATTGATCGGATAATAAATCATCAGGAACTCTAAAAGGTCTTGTTAACAAGCCCTGCGAACGCTAAGGTCCTGGAAAATTTAAACCATAAATCTCTAGATGTGCCAATACACTATTCATATACTTCACAGTCACAATATATTGTACCGAATATCTACATTATCTTGAGTAAAAATGAGGCATGATTTACGAGTTAGAAGAGTAAATCTCAGTTCGTAAACACATAAATTTCTACGGCGGCCTGCAAATCGAATGAACTGGAAATTGAAAATCCTCCGAATCAATTTAACAGTATAAGAATTCAACGTATTACAAATTAAATATGCACGATTTCATCTATCAAAACCCTAGTTCATCAACAAATTCCAACAGTTATCAACTGAAGGAACTCACAGTGAGACCGTACACTAGCATTTCGGTCCTTGATGTCACTATTAGACTATCTCAATGATCACTCAACTAAAACATTTAATACTTCCATACTAACACTGGCGAAAATATACATATGCTCTCCACCTCAGTTGTTAAAGCTCATTTAACACGTTAAATACAAATAGTATAGTAAATTCCATTTCAATCTCCAGCACCAGATGAAACACTAAAGTCAAATAGTACAGTAAACGATCATTTCATTTTCGATCTCGGATCAGTTTTGGCACTCTATGTAATGCACTTCACATTGTTAGGTTTTCACATACGACTAGCTGCACTTCAAACTAGTATCTTCTAATATATCTAATTGGCTAATGCCTCTCACTTCACCCCCATGTCACCGTCGCAAGTCTAACTACCACGCCTAGTAACAAGTCAGTACAAAAGTGTAAAACCCTCAAAATAACACAGATCAAAATATAGACCGAACAACAGAATCATAACATTAATCTTAATCCTAACACCATAAAGACATAAACCTTTAATCAAAAATCCCCCAATTCCTAAAGTTTCAGTAACATTTACCTTACAACCAAAAACAAATGCAACAAAACATACAACATGATGAAGATCTCTGATCTCAAACGTATAACAACAAATCGACACACAATTCAATACATAAAAGCGATAGCAAATCATCAAATATCAATTATCCAGGACAAAAGAGAGATCAACACGCTCAGATCATGGAAAATTGCGTCAATTATGTGACCTAATTCAGCTTCAATTAGGAACAAATGAGCAGAAAATAGAAGATGCAGAGAGAGAGAGAGAGAGAGAGAGAGAGAGAGAGAGAGAGAGACATACTTTTTGACGGTGGTGAAGAGAGTAAAATGAAGAGAGCTCCTTTTACAAGCTTTGCTGATTTAATTCCAGATTTGCTGCACAGCTCCAGTATTTATAAATGTGTTCTGTGATTTGACCCAGAGCAAAATCGATTACATAAGTTTAAAGATCACTAATTAGTTTCTGGTGGTTAAAAACAAAAAAAAAAACAAAAAGAAATTTGAAACATAAGCTAGAGCAAAGCACTCAAAAAATATTCGTTTCGCATCGGAGTGCAATTTGCTCCTCAGAGCTCCCAAAACCAATAACACGAAGATCTTGATCGCGTATAAGTCGAAACACAGACAAATCTCAGATATCAAAAATTGCGTGATTCCTTAACAAAATTCGCAACAAACACTGTCAATTACCGAGCAAATAACACCTCAATCAACAACATAACACGAAGAACATAAAGTAGCTAAAACATTTCCATCAAAAATAAAATAAAAAAATCACCGAACAAAACTAAATTCAGATAAAAATCTAAATGAGCATTCGATTAGATCTTCAACAAAATTAAAAACAAGTGTTCACAGATCCACAGAGCGATAGATCCGATCAAAGATACACATTCAGCTGGATCGAATTAGCTAACAACGATCTACAAAGAGAAGAGCATAATACCTTGTAAATGTCGAAACCCTAGCAGCTCGCTCACACAAAAATATCTTCGTCTAAAATGATTTTAACAGACAAATATTTTTTTTTATCTGAATGGAGGGTTAATATGGTCATTAACAACTGATGTTGAAGTGGAAATATTTGAGCTCGTTGCTGGATGAGTTATATTGGTCTTTGCCCTTGGGCCCCCAGCCCAAGATGAAGGGTGATCAATGTCCGGACCGGCCAAGGGTTCGGACACCGTTCGAACCGGTTCGACCGGTCGGGCCGGTCCGGTTATGAAAACACTGGTTAGAATCTAGTTTAAATTGGTCATCATTAATCACACACACTTTTAGCATTTACAACTCTCATGTTATATTCAAGAATTCTCTTTGAAATAGATGTAATCATCAATCATCCAATTCAATAATCTTCTCTTTGGACTGTTCTTTTTAATTCGTCTCAGATCTACAAAGCTAATATGGTATCATTTGCCTAGGTTGCTCCTATTAATTCAGTTGCAATACATCTTTGATTCTTTGATCGATTCTTTGCTAAACCAATCCTAATATTTCTTTATCTTTTGATTGATCTCTGATTCATCAACAAAAATGACTTCTACTTATTAGGAGTAGTACTTAGTATATATTTCTTATACTAGTCTTTTGTAATTATAGGAATCCTTTCCTTATTAGATTAGGTCTTTTGTACTTTGTATAAATACCTCTTGTGTGTCCAATAATAATTAATTAACACCCTTTTATAGCTCTTATATGGTATCAATAGGAAATCCCTAAAGAGAATACGATAACCATGTCTTCCGCTACTTCTAACCCTAATACATCAGCCACCGCCGACGACTCTTATGCGGGCTCTGCTCCATCGCCCGCTGCTTCAATCACGCATGGTTCGTCTCGCTGGATCAGGCATCTCCGGCAATTTTGGAAATTTGGGTGATCAGCTTGTGCCAATATCTGCGCACACTCACCTTCCTCTGGAGCTTACCTCCTGGAACGCTCAAGTTCGCCATCTGTTTTATGGCTATGGACTCTTTGGTTTTTTGGACGGATCTGTTCCTTGTCGCCATCACTTCGAACCCCTGAATCGGTAGCGACCGCCGCGTACCTTTATTGGATGCGCCAAGATTCCCTACTTTTGTCTGCCCTCTTTGGATCGGTATCTGCGGATATCCTCTTATTGATCTCGATGTCTTCCATGTCTGTCGAGGCTTGGCAACGCTTCAACGCCTTTTTGCCAACAAATCTCGTTTGCGAGTTATGCAATTGAAAGAATCCCTCTCTACCATGACTATTGGTACGGAATTAGTTTTCGAGTTCCTTCATAATCAAGATGAAGATTGATGAACTTGCCATTATTGATCATCCAATTTCAGATGATAATGTGACTTTGTTTGTGCTCAATGGCTTACGTGCTCCTTATTGTCATATTGCGGCACAGATTCATGCTCGGGACTATCCGTTATCATTTGCCGCATTGCATGACAAATTCATCGCTCATGAAACATACGTTAAACGCCTTAAGGCTCAAAACGCAACCCTAGTCTCCACGGCCTATGCCGCGAATTATCAGCACTCGACCAACAATTGCGGGTCTCAGAGAGGCCGTGGAAACCAACAGGGTTGTGGTAATTCTAATAATTGACAGGGAGCACTAATAATAACAATGGTCAGTCGCAGCAACAATTTTGCAACAATAATCAGAACAACAATTCTAATTCCAACTCGAATGGTCGTCCCAACATCACATGTCAACTCTGTGGTTTATATGGCCATGGTGCTCGGACTTGCCGTCTTCTCCAGCAACCTCTAGCCAATGTTGCCGCCTCTCCACCTCTCCTAAAACTGGATCGTGCCAACTGGTTGGTTGATTCCGGGGCCAATCACAACCTCACCTCTGATCTTCAGAATCTCACGGTGCATTCGGAATATGATGGAACAGATGAGGTGGTTCTTGGTGATGGATCAGGTTTGCCGATCTCTCATATTGGTTTATATCATTTACTCCCTCTGATCGTCAGTTTCGTCTTGCTCTTGTTTTATGCATTCCTTCTTCAAAGAGGAATTTATTATCGGTTCACCAGTTTACCTTATCAAACAATGTGACTCTTCAGTTTTATCCGTCTCATTTTTTTGTTAAGGATCGCACTACGGGAAGGAGGCTGCTGCGCTGAGCCTGCATTAGTGGCATTTATCACTTGACTCTTCCACTGCCGGATCGTTTTTATCCACGGCTTGTTTTGGAGTTCGGACGCATCCGGGTGTTTGGCACTCTCGCTTGGGTCATCCTTCGACGACTATTAGTTCTTTTGTTATTAAGAATTTTAAATTACCTTGTTCTAGTTTACGTTCGAACAATTGACTCTTGTCATTTTTGCTTAGCAAATAAAAGCACTCAATTGCCGTTTACTACGAGTTCTTTAAATTCTTTGTATCCTTTGTATTTTATTTATGGTGATGTGTGGGGTCTCTCGTCTGTTCCTGGTGTGGATGGTAGTCGTTATTATTTGCTACTTGGTGATCATTTTTCCAAGTATAGTTGGTTTTATCCATTGACTCACAAGTCGTAGGCTCTCTCAGAGTTTCGCCAATTTTGGCGTTTGGTGAAAAACAATTTGGCTTCACTGTTAAAAACTTCTACTCGGATAATGGGGGTGAGTTTGCGGCTCTGCGCCATTATCTCTCTGATTGTGGTATTAGTTGGCTCACCACAACACCTTACACCCCGCATCAGAACGGTACTGTAGAAAGGCGCCACAGACAGGTTGTTACCGCTGGTAGAATGCTTCTTCAACAGACGTCTCTACCTCCAAAATTTTGGGTTTTTGCCTTTGCTACTGATGTGTTTCTTGCAAATCGTCTCCCTACACCTCTTCTTCATCGCAAAACGCCATTGGAGATATTGTTTGGGCGAATGCCAAATTACTTATGCCTTGGGATTTTTGGCTGTTTGTGCTTTCCCTGGTTCAGCCTTATATTCCCGGGAAACTAGTTCTGGCATCTTGTGCTTCTATTTTGGTTGGATATTCAACATCTCAGGGTTCTTTTAGTTGCTATGAGGTTGAATCTGGTCGTGGTTATACCTCTCGTCATGTTTGTTTTGTCGAAAACAAATTTCTGGGTCCGGGTTCAAAAATTGCTGCTGCATCCCCTGTCTTCCAGGTTCCGTTTTATGTTCATCTTTTATTATTGCCTCCAGCGACGCCTATTGCTCAGGATCCACTAGGCCGTTCAACGCCGCTTCTTGATTGTTCCACTAGTCAACCCGCGGCCTCTGCCTCTTCTTCGTCGGAAGTTGAGAGTTCTCCTCCATCTTCGTCCCCTGTTGCTCCGTTGAATCAGGCTCGTCTGCAACCCATGATCACCAGGGCAATGAACAATATTTTTAAGCCTAAACAACTTAATGTTGCTACTAAGCATCCGGTTGTTGGACCCACTGAACCGGCGTGGGTCACTGCGGCTTTAAAGGATCCTCTATGGCGAGAGGCCATGGCCGAGGAGCACACTGCTCCAATTCGGCATGACACTTAGGTTCTTAAGCCGCCAACTAAAGGTACTAATGTGATTGGTTCTAAATGGGTTTTTTGTATCAAGCGTCATCCCGATGGGTCAATTGATAAATACAAGGCACGCCTTGTTGCAAAGGGGTTTCATCAGCGTGTTGGGGTTGATTTCAGGGAGACGTTCAGCCCTGTTATTAAACCGGCCAGTATTCGCACGGTGCTTTCCATCACCACCTTACGCAATTTGCCGCTTCGCCAACTTGACATTAGCAATGCATTTCTTCATGGCGATCTTGCTGAAGATGTCTTTATGTCTCAGCCTTAGGGTTTCTTGGATGTCAATTTTCCAACTCATGTTTGTCATCTCAAGAAATCCCTTTAGCCTTAACCAAGCTCCACGTGCGTGGTATTTTTCCTTGAGCTTGGCTTTGTGTTCGTTTGGCTTTGTTCAGTCTAAATCGGATACATCTCTTTTTATTTTCTCAGAGGATTGGGCGGTGTTGTATGTTCTTGTTTATGTTTACGACATCATCGTCACGGGAAATCGGCATTCTCTTATTGAGAAACTCGGTTCCAAGTTTGCGGTTAAATATCTCGGCCCGCTGACCTATTTCTTGGCTGTGGAGGTTTTTCGTTGTCGCGAAGGTTTGTTCCTCTCGCAACATAAATATATATGTGACATTTTAGCGCGCCATAAAATGGACGGCGCAAAACCCCTCACCTCACCAATGTCCTCGACATCTCCGACCGCTAGTTCATCTTCTCTATCGGATGCTACGAAATATCGGCGTGTTATTGGGGGCTCTTCAATACCTCACGTTAACCCGCTCTGACAATGCTTTTGCCATAAATCGACTTGCTCAATGGATGTCTTCTCCAACGGAGCTTGATTGGATGGCGCTCAAGCGTGTTTTGCGGTACTTAAAGGGTTCAATTTTACATGGTCTTCTTTTAAGTCGCCATGGTTCTTTAAACCTCACGGCTTATTTCGATGCTGACTGGGCTGGGGATGCCGCGACTTCTACCTCCACTTCGGCGTATATTATTTTTCTGGGCTCTAATCCCGTTTCCTGGTCATCTCGCCGTCAACGTGCGGTCTCTCGTTTGCCTATGGAGTCCGAGTATCACGCACTTGCCAATGTTGTTGCCGAGGTTCGTTAGTTGCAACACCTCTTCCATGAGCTTGGTGTTTTTCTCCCGTCTCCACCTCGTATTCTTTGTGATAACTTGGGTGCCATTCGTTTATCGCTTCATCTTGTGCTTCACTCTCGAATGAATCATATTTCGGTTGATCTTCATGTTGTTCACGATTTGGTTAACAAAGGTTTTTCTTACCGTATCTTATGTTAATACTGTTGATCAATTGGCGGGCGTCCTTACCAAACCGCTAGCTCCAGCTCGGTTTCTTCTCCTTCGTTCCAAAATTTCCATCGCCGACGTCAATTTTGCGGGGGCGTATTAGGAGTAGTACTTATTATATATTTCTTATACTAGTATTTTGTAATTATATGAATTCTTTCCTTATTAGATTAGGTCTTTTGTACTTTGTATAAATACCTCTTGTGTGTTCAATAATACTTAACAACCTTTTGTGTATTTTCTTGGATCTCACGACTTTATCAGCGCTTCGATCTTCGGCGACATTTTCACTGGAAAAAACTATATCTCCATGATGAGTAAGGGGATAAAAGTGGCATTAAAAATAAATAACAAAATTAGGTTTATCAATGGTTCTTTGCCCAAACCATCTGAATCTGATCCGATCATTCATACCTATTGATACGCGCTAAAAATCTCGTCTCATCATGTTTATTAAATTATGTGTCAAAAAATTTAAGAGAAAGCCTGCTATACTTTGATTTTGCTTTAGACCTTTGGATTGAATTGAAGAAACGCTATGATCAAACTGATTATTCGCGTGTTTTTTAGCTGCAGAAGTCTAGTTCACTGATTTCTCAAGGCACTCTCTCTATAACTGAGTTTTATAATAACTCCGGATCTCTATGGGATGAGTATGATACTAAAAGGCTAATTGTAGCATCTTCTTGTAGTCATTGTACTTGTGGTGTTAAATATGCTTATGATTGACACTCAATAGAATGATTGTGTCACTGAGTTTCTTGTTGGTTTGGATGATTGAGCTTCTGCTTTACGAAGTCAAATTCTGATTTTATCTCTTTTAACAGTATAGTCAATGTTGCTCCTAAAAGAGAATCAAAGAGACCTCTACACTTTTGTTGTTTCTACAAACTCTTTGGTTATGTTTACTAGGAATAGTAAGATTTAGGATCAATAACCGAAGCCTACTTATCAATCTCAAGGCAATAACTCTAAATATCAAAAGCATCATAACTCTAAGGATAAGAAAAAGTTGGCATGCACTCATTGTGGCTACACAAGCCATACCATTGATAAGTGCCTTCAGATTATAGGTTACCCCCGTTTGGAGGGACATATGGGCCTACGCCAAGCTCCTCACTCAGCCCATCGTGATATCGAAATCGATGACTACTATTTATGGTGCTTCTCACTATACAAAATTTTTTCAGCATTTCATGGCTTTAAAAAGGCTGAACAACAAGTTCAGCCAACCGCATTTCTGTTAGACGGTCCTACTTCTCATCATTATGAAGCTACAACAATGGTTGGTATCTTTAGAACCTATTTCTTTATCTACTAGTTCAAATCTTAGTTTTGTGCTTAGAGTTCTTGAGTTTCGGATACAGGTGATACATGTCATGTGTTTTGTGCTCAGAGTTCTTGAATTTTGGATACAGGTGATACAGATCACATGATCTGTCGGCTATCTTGGATTGTAAATTCACTTAAACCAATTCATTCTTTCATTAATTTGCCTAATAATAGTTGCACTTTAGCTACTTACATAGGAGACTTTATGCTATTTCAAAATGTTATTTTGCATAATGTTCTTTATGTTCCGTACTTCACCTATAATCTTTTATCATTCTCAAAACTTACTAAGTTCTCTCCTATTAATTTGTTTTTTTGCATCTTCCTCGTGTGTTTTGCAGGACTCGCACACCAAGAAGATGATTGGTTTTCTAGTTTTCGTGATAGCTTATATGTTTTGTCTTTTATAATCCAAATAATTATGTTTCTCTTATCAGCTGTAATGTTGTTTTGTCAAACTCTAATATTTGGCATTCAAGACTAGGACATCATTTTGTGGATAAATTGTCTTTTATCTCTCATATCAGTGTACCTCCTTGTAGTAGAGACATCCCTTGTGATACTTGTCATTATGCTAAACAAAAAAGCTACCTTTTTCTATTAGTTATTATGTTTTCACTACTGCTTTTGAACTCATTCATTCTGGTGTATGGGACCCATTTTTTGTGATTTTACATGATGGTTTTAAGTATTTTTTAACAATTGTTGATGATTTTACTTGTTGCACTTGTGTTTATATGCCTAAACTAAAATCAGATGTCAAAACTCACTTCCTGCAGTTCTATAATCTTGTTCTTAATCGGTTCTCTTTGTTAAAATAAAGGCTACATGCACATAAAATGACACATAATTTTTGCTCAAAAATTTTCATACTACCCATATCTCATACTAATGACAACTTGGAGAATAGTTGAACGCCTTATGGTAATAGCGAAATGCAATTATATCAATTGGTAGGTAGTCTTAATGGAGAAAAAAGGTGATTGCTTAAAAAATCTTTTATCTGTTTCATTTTTCTTTCTAGTTGCAAATCATAATTAAGACAATGACGACTTAAATAGATCCCAATGCCTAGTCGAATTGAATATATGAGAAGTGAGAACACTTGAATATTTATCCTAGGAGCCATAATTACAACCTCTTCAAAAAATAGCAATTAAAAGCATAATGAATCTTTGTTATATTTTCATGAATCTTGTTTACACGTTTATAATAGAGTGAGTGATATAGAAAAAATTAGAACACCTGAATTTCTGCCACTTGCATAAACATGTAATTTCAATGGTGCCATTTTCCGTGAAAAGAAGAGAAAAATCCAATATTCAACAAAATCTATAGTTTGTCATATGACATAAATCATCATCAACAAAACTACAAGTAAATGGTGGGTGCGACGACCACCGAGAATCTCAAAGTTTTCGTGCCCCAAAATAATCTGTGAAATTTTGTTTAACCACATAAGATTTCCCTACCATTCTAACAACTACAAAGACACTCTTGAAGATTTTATAACATTCGCAATAAGTGGCCTATTTGTAATGGTTTTCAAAATTTAGGGTGTCTTTAGTTATTCAAATATTAAAGGATTTTGTCTGCCTTTCCAACTTTCAAATAGTGTTTATGTAGTCATAGAACGAAAGGAAGTTGACTTGGTACAAACCAAACCTTACGAAGTGTAAGTGCAATTATCCCTAAAACTTATTTGGTTTACCAAACTAAAGGGTTTAATTGGCAATGCTAAAAGACGAAGAACAAGATTTAGAAGAAAATATTAGGAAAATGTTGAAATGGTATTTGACATCCATTTGCATGCATGTAGAAACTAGTTAAACGGAAAATCATAACCATTTTTACTTTATTAATGAATGAAAATATGGAACACATAATAAAAGTATGTCTTGTAATGGAACCATAGAAACTATAAATCATCATAAAGCGGTAAAATGACAAATTTCATTTCAAGTAGATTATATGTTTTTGGTTTGGTAGATTTTGTGCAATTTCATCATCCTATCATATTTGATTCAGTTTAGGTATTTCTCATCCACCTCTGCTGAGTTTTTGTCATTTTGGCAAATACCCTCTTATGTTCCAAATTTTGGGGATTACGCCCTTCCATGGTTACTAGTGAGGGCAGTTATGTAATTTTCTATAAAAGATAGGATGTTTTTCACTTTATCTTTTTATACGAATAATTAGCAAATTATCCATTTAGCGTTTAAATATTCAAACTAAGCATGATGTTTGTGTAATCCTAATGATGCCTATATAATTTCAAACTTTATAAAAAAAATTGAATTCAATGAAATTTTTTAGAAACTAGTTTAGTAATTTGATAAGACCGCGTAATTACAAAAAACTATGACAAATATTTTTTGGTATGGTTTGTCAAAGTTTTAGCTCTATTTCTTTTTAGACATTTATTCTAAAGAGGTTTGGAGCATTATTTTTACATTACACATTTCTTGATGGTATTATTAAGTATATAAAGCTTTGTTAATATATTTATCTTACTAATATATAATAATAGACATGTAAATTAGAAATTGAACAAATAAGTTATACCTCTAGATTACAGTTTGAAAAAGAGAAAGTCAATACGCATATCTTGTTCAGCTTGTTTATTATAATTGAAAGAAAATAAGTATGTATAAACATGTTGCATTTAGTTTTGGCCACTAGTTCACAACCCAAAGTTTAAAGAAATACTATGTCTAATGATCATTAAATTGTTCTTATACTATATAATTAATGTCCATCCTCAACGAGTTAAATATAGATAAGTCATTGGACTTTGTAAAATAAGAAAGACATATTTGCATTTTTTGAATGACCATCGTATGGAGATAAATCAAATAATCTTTTGAAAAAAGAAAAACAATTGTATATGTAATATACACAAATCTCCTCAAGTTTATTCATAGACTAGTGGTGAATAAGCAGAAGCGTAGACGAAGAAAAAAAGAAACTTCACGAGTATTTTCAGAACAATGAAGCCTGGGGAAGGTGAGCGTAGAATACCCATTCAGATTGTGGCACAGAGTGATAGAAGAGTAAGGGAGGATTGATTCAAAATTTATTTACTTGTGGTTGAACATTGTATGAACTTTATATACAATGGTTCTAATATAGATCTTTTCTGAGTTAAATGCAAAAATTACCCCTTTGTAATCTCTAATTGGCAGAAAATCCCTGTGTAATTTTCATTGGCAAAAACCCCCACGTGTCATTCAAAAATTAGCACACTTGCCCCAAACTCATTTTTAGCTTTGACTTGGGATGAAATACCATATTTACCCTTGTATTAAACCATTCAATTACTTAAAGTTTTAGTTAGAAGCCCTTAAAACCAAAAAAAAAAAATTTTCTTAAAATTATGAGTCAATTCTAGGGGTGGCAAATGAGTCATTGAAGTTTGAATTGAAATCCAACCTCAATGGTTTTGGTTTTGGTGAATCCAAGTTGAAGTAGGATTTGAAATCTTGGATCTACAACAAGTTCAACCTAAATTGGATTTGAGTGATTCAATCTATGGATCCATTAGATAAATCACAAATGATTTCATCAATCCAAACCAATCCAATTCATTAGAAAATGATGAAGAAACCGGCGACGGCGGAGAGGACGACGGAAACCGATGGCAACAGTGAAAAGTATTAGCAGTAGATAGAGTTTCGATTTTCAGGCTTTGAAGAGACGAAGTAGCTAATATAATATAATTATTGAATTTGAATATAAAAGAAACAAAAGTGGGCTTGGCTAAATGGTTGTGAGAGACATTGGTAAGTTATGTTTTCAAAGTGATGTGGGTTCGAATCCCTCCTCCAATAGATTTTTTTTTAGAACCATGACAGATTGAAATCTGCCATGGAACCATCAGATCCAAGCGGATCCGATCTGCCATGGTTCCATGGCAGGTCAGACTCAATGGATCTGGGTCCAGTGTGAGTAGATCTGTGGACCCAGATCCAAATTGCCACCCCTAGTCAATTCTGAATGGAAGATGAAAAGAAACCCATTCTCTTAAATACATTATGTTAATTTTTATTTCGCTCATGAAATTTCAGAGTACATTAATCTGATTCTTGAAAAGAAGTTCTTGCATTTCTTCCCAAATCAAATGTGATATAAAATAGAAAAAATTATAAAAATGTCTACACCTTCGTCTCCAGTACAAATCCCCCCCCCCCCCCCAAACTCCGACCAGACCACCATTCAAGCGAGGAGCGGATGTGGGTAGATAGCAAATAGTTTCTGTAGAGATTATTCCCCCTTTCTCTTTTCTTCCTAAGCATACATTTAACAAGATGCAAATCCATCAATAATCTCCAAATCATTCCAAAACTCCATTCTTTTTTCATGTATGAGTGTTCAAACATTTTACATGGCCATAAAGTCAATAAAAGCTTAACCATATCTGGGCCATTCCGTTAGGGGTGCGACGAGAATCGGGGTGGGGCTGGGTTGCGGGTAGACGATGTATTTTTTTTATTTGTAATTCTTTCAATAGTTAAAAAATGAAGGGTAGAGTAGTAATTTAGAATCAAAATATTCAATCCCAGTTGCATATCAGGCGTGTGTAATGCACTCTAGGGTCCTAGGGGGGTTTTTGCCTTAGACTAAATAACACAGGGGGATTTTTGCCAATTAAAATTACACAAGGGATTTTTTGCCAATTAGAGATTACACAGGGGTAGTTTTTGCATTTAACTCGATCTTTTCTTGCAGATCTAGTTGAATAGAGAATGCTCGGGCTTACGTAATCCCGTAGAAAATCATATCAAGATCCACATAATACTTCATTTCAAGGGATCTAGTCAAAATTTTGCAAAATCCCAGCTGCCTGGTGGCTAATACTTGAGGAGTCGTGATGCCTTCTTAATGCTTGTTGCTCGAATATATGGTGAAAAAAATCAAGAATAAGTTGTTCTACATGTTGTAAACAACACTTAAAGGTAGTAGGTCTTATATATTATCGGATTCAAGGAGGCCTAATCCCCAGGGGTGGAGCCAGGTATATAGTTTAGGGGGACGAAATTACGGGAAGATTTTTTTTATATATAGATATGAATATTTTATTAATAATTTTTTAGATCATATAAATTGTATACGCTCAAGAAAATCTTATGTTTATTTAGAAATATATATATATATATATATATATATATATATATATATATATATATGTAATGTCGCATGCTCTATAATGAAAATCGTAAAAAAGTTTATATATCTCAAATGTTATATATAATAAGTATTGATTTAGCGGTTCTTAGTTAAACTGAGAAGTTGTGTAATACGTTGTGTAATAAGTTGTGAAATAAATATTACAAAATTAAAACAATTGAATTAATCATAAGACAATAGAAAGATATAGGTTTATGTCAAAGATAAGGTAAGGAGATTCTACACTAGCTAAACAAGGAACAAAATAAATTTAAAAGGAAAACAAATCCTAGATAAGGCCAAATCTCTAAAATTTACAGCTAAAACCTAAGCTTCAAATCTTATTTAACGGTAGGATTATTCATTGCTCATTAATTATATACAGGGGGTTTGGGCTGGAGCTGGGGGGGGGGGGGGGGGGCTATATGCCCCTGGCTCCGCCTCTGCTAATCCCCCTATTGCAGACCGTCTCAATTTTATGTTTTGCTAACCAAACGCTAATAAAAAAATAAACTATTTGATGGTCCAATAAGGTGGAAAACAAAAACTTCCACAAATATAATTTTCTTAAAAGCAAATAGACTTGGACCACTAAATAAGAAGAAGACTTGCAGCACGTGCATTGCATATGTTTTTATTAATTCAACATAAGAATGTTTAACCACATAAACCACCGATATAGGTAACTCGATTCACCATAATGAACACAATGTGAATGAAACACACATCTAGTGCATTTAAGATAACGAAAATGTTGTGTAATTTTGTAACAAGAAGTTCACGAATATAGTGATAAACAAAACGGCACAAAATTCATTATTCATGGATTGTCAAATTTCATTTTCCGGAATATTGTTCGGAGCTTAGAGTTAGCCACAAGATAAGAGTCGATATATAACAAAAGGAAGTTCGCAAACATGCAGAAAGACATATGTAACCATCATTACTCCAGCTTGCTACAACCACCACCGCACTGATGCACCATAGCACTTATAGTATCTCCTTCCTCGATACAATGCTATGAAACAAAACCAAGTAACAAATCAATAGATGGATTGCATACTAGTTATGTTACAATAAAAGTCTTATCAAAACTACATAACTATATACAATATGAATGGTAATAAATGAATGAAGTAACCTTTGCTATCAAAATTATCATGAATACAAAGCATTTTGAATGTGAAGAACGTATTTTGAGTGACATTAAAATAAGAATATAAAAAAATATTGTTATTCAAATCTGTTGAGGAAAAAGGTTGATTGGTAGTTTACCTGAGGAGTATCTGTGGGTTTGACAACACGACCATCATAAAGGAATATCACAGTTTTGTACTCTAAATTCTTGTACTGGCAATACTTCTTAAGCAAAGTTTGAAACTTGTTGTCACATGAAAGCCAAAATATCACCGTGTCTCCGTCCTACAATGCAATAAGAATAAAAGAACTTAATCAAAACTATTAGAATAAATGCTATTATTGTATCTTAGTGTATATATATGGCAGAAATGCAAAATTCGCCCTAATTTTGTCCATTTTCCACTTTTGTCCTGTAATTTTTTGGACGCGATTTTGCCATGTAGATTTCAGTTTCGTTGCAAAATATGCCCATTCGGGCTGTAAACGGGCTTTTTGCCTACGTGGCATTCCAGCTATTAAAACGCTATCACGTGTAAAATCGCGATCCCACCTATATTTTTCAACCCCAAGTCTCCGCCTCTGCTAATCCCTATATTGGAGACCTTCTCATATGTTTTGCTAACCAAACACTAATAAAAAATAAACTATTTGATGGTCCAATTAGATGGAAAACAAAAAACTTCCACAAATATAATTTTCTTAAAAGCAAATAGACTTGGACCGCTAAATAAGAAGAAGACTTGCAGCACGTGCATTGCATATGTTTTTATCAATTCAATGTAAGAATGTTTAACCACGTAAACCACCGATATAGGTAACTCGATTCACCATAATGAACAAAATGTGAATGAAACACAAATCTAGTGCATTTAAGATAACGGAAATGTTGTATAATTTTGTAACAAGAAGTTCACGAATATAGTGATAAACAAAACGGCACAAAATTCATCATTCATGGATTGTCAAATTTCATTTTCGGGAATATTTTTCGGGGCTTAGAGTTAGCCACAAGATAAGAGTCGATGTATAACAAAAGGAAGTTCGCAATCATGCAGAAAGACATATGTAATCATCATTACTCCAGCTTGCTACAGCCACCACCGCACTGATGCACCATAGCACTTATAGTATCTCCTTCCTCGATACAATGTTGTGAAACAAAACCAAGTAACAAATCAATAGATGGATTGCATACTAGTTATGTTACAATAAAAATTCTTATGAAAACTACATAACTATATATAATATGAATGGTAATAAATGATTAAAGTAACCTTTGCTATCAAAATTATCATGAATACAAAGCATTTTGAATGTGAAGAACGTATTATGAGTGACATTAAAATAAGAATATAAAAAATATTGTTATTCAAATCTGTTGAGTGAAAAGGTTGATTGGTAGTTTACCTGTGCAGGAGTATCTGTGGGTTTGACAACACGACCATCATAAAGGAATATCACAGTTTTGTACTCTAAATTCTTGTACTGGCAATACTTCTTAAACAAAGTTTGAAACTTGTTGTCACATGAAAGCTGAAAGAACACCGTGTCTTCGTCCTACAATGCAATAAGAATAAAAGAACTTAGTTAAAACTATTAGAATAAATGCTAGTATTGTGTCTTGGTGTATATATATGGCAGAAATGCAAAATTCGCCCTTTAATTTTGTCCGTTTTCCACTTTTGTCCTGTAATTTTTTGGACGCGATTTTGCCCAGTAGATTTCAGTTTCGTTGCAAAATATGCCCATTCGGGCTGTAAACGGGCTTTTTGCACGTAGATTCCAGATGTTAAAACGCTATCACACGTGTAAAATCGCGATGCCACCTATATTTTTCAACCCCAAGGCGCCGTCTCTACTAATCCCCATATTGGAGACCTTCTCAGTTTTATGTTTTGCTAACCAAACACTACTAAAAAATAAACTATTTGATGGTCCAATAAGATGGAAAACAAAAACTTCCACAAATATAATTTTCTTAAAAGCAAATAGACTTGGACCACTAAATAAGAAGAAGACTTGCAACACGTGCATTGCATATGTTTTTATCAATTCAATATAAGAATGTTTAACCACGTAAACCACCGATATAGGTAACTCGATTCACCATAATGAACAAAATGTGAATGAAACACAAATCTAGTGCATTTAAGATAACGGAAATGTTGTGTAATTTTGTAACAAGAAGTTCACGAATATAGTGATAAACAGAACGGCACAGAATTCATCATTCATGGATTGTCAAATTTCATTTTCGGGAATGTTGTTCGGGGCTTAGAGTTAGCCACAAGATAAGAGTCGATATATAACAAAAGGAAGTTCGCAATCACGCAGAAAGACATATGTAATCATCATTACTTCAGCTTGCTACAGCCACCACCGCACTGATGCACCATAGCACTTATAGTATCTCCTTCCTCGATACAATGTTGTGAAACAAAACCAAGTAACAAATCAATAGATGGATTGCATACTAGTTATGCTACAATAAAAATTCTTATCAAAACTACATAACTATATACAATATGAATGGTAATAAATGATTAAAGTAACCTTTGCTATTAAAATTATCATAAATACAAAGCATTTTGAATGTGAAGAACGTATTATGAGTGACATTAAAATAAGAATATAAAAAAATATTGTTATTCAAATTTGTTGAGAGAAAAGGTTGATTGGTAGTTTACCTGTGCAGGAGTATCTGTGGGTTCGACAACCCGACTATCATAAAGGAATATCACAGTTTTGTACTTTAAATTCTTGAACTGGCAGTACTTCTTAAACAAAGTTTGAAACTTGTTGTCACATGAAAGCCGAAAGAACACTGCGTCTCCGTCCTACAATCCAATAAGAATAAAAGAACTTAATTAAAACTATTAGAATAAATGCTAGTATTGTGTCTTGGAGTATATATATGGCAGAAATGCAAAATTTGCCCTTTAATTTTGTCCATTTTTCACTTTTGCCCTGTAATTTTTCGGCTGCGATTTTTCCCTGTAGATTTCAGTTTCGTTGCAAAATATGCCCATTCGGGCTGTAAATGGACTTTTTGCCTACGTGGCATTCCAACTGTTAAAACGCTATCACACGTGTAAAATCGCGATGCCACCTATATTTTTCAACCCCAAAACACGATTTTTATATTTTATTAATTAGTAATAAAAAAAAACAAAAGATTAAAAAAAAACAAATATATTTTATATTTTATATTTTCCCTGATCAGCCGACGCTGGCGCCACCCCACCCCCGCTACAAACACAAACCCAAGCTCAAAATCAACAACACCACCACTAATACCACTCCTAACCTCCACCATCTCCACTGCACACTCCTTCCTCCTTCCTCCTTCATCAACCGATTAAGATCCTATATGCTTCATTGTTTTAGTCCTCACATCAAAATCAAATCTTTTTAATCAAACATGATAAAGGTGCAAAGAAGCAAAATGCTACCAAAAAGAAGCAAAATCAGTAGTTTCTACTCAGTCTCATGGTACAAAGTTTTTTTTTTCTGTAAAAAATATTGGTTCTTTAGTTTATTCAATCGAATTGGTGCATACCCAGGTGGAGTTTTATTGTTGTTTTGTTCTTTTGGACTTTAAAGATTACAAAACAAACAACCCCATCGGGGATCGTCATGAAGAAACAAACAAACCCATCGGGTGATGAAGATAAGAAGTGATGGGTTGAAGAGGGTTGAGGAGAGGAGGGGTTCGAGGAGGAGGGATTGGGAGGGGAGAAGGTAGAGGTCGTATTTAAGGAGGAAGGAGTGTGCGGTGGAGAGGATGGAGGTTTGTAGTGGGGGTGGGGTGGCGCCGGCGGATCGGGGAAGACGACTTCCCCGATTATTTGTTTTTTTTTTTATTATCTTTTGTTTTTTATTTTCTTTTTCAGTTATGATTAATTAATAAAATAGAAAAATTGTGTTTTGGGTTGAAAAATACAGGTGTGTTAGGGTAGTGGAGTCTGAATTGCCTAGGACTAGTAGGGTAGTCACTCTGGAAACAGAGATCTAGTTAGTTTGGGAAACAGAGACCCAGCTAGTCTAGGAAACGGATACCCAGTTGGTCTGAGAAGTAGAAACCTAAATTACCTAGGAGTTGAAGAGTTCATGTAAAACTATAATTAGGAAAGTGGTCCTATTATAAATAACCAGTAATATGTAATTGTATTCTTGCGTTTGTCATAACTCTTATCAGAAAATCCTGGCTTGGCAGCGCCTCCAGATTTAGTCTTTTGACGAATTGGGTGAACAAATATGTCGTGTCTTTTATCGCTTTTCGTGCGTATGTTTCTTAACAACCTGATTGTTGTGCAACAAGTGGTATTAGAGCTCGGGTTCGAGTGGGAGCAATCACGACAGATGGAGGAAAATCACGGATTGAAAAGTTGGATGGTTCGAATAACGGGTTCTGGAGGATGCAGATTGAGGATTACCCGTATGGTAAAGATTTGTGGAAACTTCTGAAGGACAAACCGAAGGACATAACGAAAGAAGATGGTTTGTGCTGGATCAGAAGGCGATGGGTGTTTGTTCGAGAGCCAGGTGCTCCAATCCATGTGGGTTTCCCAAATTGAATGAGAAAGGAGGTGTGAGCTCTCGGCTTAAGGTGAGGTTCGCTGGTGGTGAACTAGCAGATTAAGGGGATGCTAGGTGGTCCTTTGTTCAAGGGAATAATTGTTGTGCCAAATAATATCCCAGGAACGCATGGGAAAAATTTTATGAATTCCATTCACACGAGAAGTGTAGAGGAAGTTTAGTGGTCCTTTGTTTGAAGGGAGGATTGTTGGGGCGAACAACAGTCGCATATCGGAAATATGGTGGAGACACATCAAAGATAATCCAAGGAGTCATAGTGTTGGCTCGGGGGTTGAAGAAGAGAACTTTGTATGTGACCATGAGCAAGTGGGAGCTTGCTGATATATTGTCTAGGGTTGTGACCTTGGATGGGTTGAAACTAAGCATAGTTTCAACTGGCCTCGGGACTTGAAGAGTTCGAGGATTGGCGTTGTCAGTGTTTATGGATTTTTCTATTGAGAAGGTTGAAGATGATTACACATGGATTCAGTCTCCTAGTGGGAGATTGTTAGGGTAGTGGAGTCTGAATTGCCTAGGAATTGTAGGGTAGTCAATCTCGGAAACAGAGATCTAGTTAGTTTGGGAAACATAGACCCAGTTAGTCTAGGAAACGGATACCCAGTTGGTCTGGGAAGTAGAAAACCTAAATTACCTAGGAGCTGCAGAGTTCATGTAAAACTATAACTAGGAAAGCATTCCTATTATATGTAATATAAATAGCCAGTAATATGTAATTGTATTTTTGTATTTGTCATAACTCTTATTAGAAAATTCTGGCTTGGCAGCGCTCCCAGAGGTAGTCTTTTGATGAATTGGGTGAACAAATATGTTGTGTCTTTTATCGCTTTTTGTGTATATGTTTATTAGCATCCGGGTTGCTGCGCAACAAGGTGGCGTCGCGATTTTACACGTGTGATAGTGTTTTGATACTAGAATGCCACGTAGGCAAAAAGCCCATTTACAGCCCGAATGGACATAATTTGCAGCGAAAACTGAAATCTACACGGCAAAATCGCGGCCTGAAAAATTATAGGGCAAAAGTGGAAATGGGAAAAGTTAAAGGGAAAATTTTGCATTTCTGCCTTCTGATTAATTAAATCTTAACATTTTCTTTTAGAAAATCTAGGTTTTGAAGATCGTTCTCATCCAAATCTATGAAGAGTAGTATAAATAGGAGTTATGGTTTAGGATTCAAGTTGTCGAGTTCATTTTGTTATTTTAATATTGTATTAAAGTTCTTTTAGGTTTTATTTATACTTTCATAATAAGTATTTTTGTTAAGTTGAAAAACCTTACAAGAAGATTCCAGCTAGATTGAAGGGGAGTTCGAACAAGGCAGGACATCTTTACTCAGGTAGAGTAGAAGTAGCAAAGCCATATCTTATAGGTTTTAACTATAGAAGGGTTTCAATGAGTTAATTCAAGTCCTGTAAATCCTTTGTTACTTTGAAAGAGGTTTGTTTTAGAAGGTGAAAGCCTCATGGAATAAGACATATGAACCACGTAAATACCTAGTGTTATTTATTTACTGTCTCTATATTGTTGGAACTACAACTGTAATAGTTTCAACATCAGAACTGAAAGGTTTTACTAGGATAATCTGCAACTAAGATCATACAATTGTATCACGTTATTAAGGTACTCCAAACTGACAATATTGTTCTACATCTATAATAAAATTATTGATCTACAATCTTACTACATATCAATACAATTTTAGATTTGTGAATCGATGGTTTAAAGTGTAAAGATTTGAAACAAGAAGCAAAAGTGAAACAAATACCAAATTCCTACAACGTTAAGGATCTTAATCTGATTGCGTATCCGACTGCAGGTACCAAACTTTCATGTAGTAATATTTGATTTAGATTTGAAATCACGATTGGATCTGACCTAATCCCACCCCCTAAAGAGTTTAGAACCAACTAAGTAATTCAAATTGCATTATTCAAAACATGTAAACCCTAATTCGCCACGTTCCCCCTCTCCTCCCCCCTATGGGTGTTCAATTTTATTAATACATAATTTGACAAATCAAGCTCAATTATTAACCCAAACACTAAAAAATTAAAGTTTCAGTGAGGAAAAAAAAAGTGCACCTGGGACTGGATGTCAATCTCGACCTTTCCTGTCGCACATTGCTCGGCTGGTCTCTTCCCATTAGGGTTTGTCTGGCCACCATTCTCCATTTTGTATAAAGCTTTGACTGCCTTTTGTAAAGTGCAGACGCGTGTGTATGTGATAGGGAGAAAGAGAGATAGAGCGTTCGTGAGTTTCTATGTTGAGATAGTAGCGGAAAAAGAAAATATCATTTAATGTACCAGCTGTAAAAATATTATTTGGCTTGAATAAGTTGCGTACTTCAATTTTCCTTGTAGTCAATGGGTCTCTCTAAAAAAAAGATATATATATATATATATATATATATATATATATATATATATATATATATATATATATATATATCTCATATTAATGACGACTCGAAGAATAGTTGAATCCCTTATGATAATAGCAAAGTGTAATTATATCAATTAGTAGGCAGTCCTAATATAGCAAAAAAGGTGATTGTTTAAGAAATTCTCTTATTTGTTTCATTTTTCCTTTCTCAATGCAAATCGGAATTAAGCAATGACTTCTTAAATGGATCCCAATGCCTGGTCCAATTGAATTCATGGGAACATTTGAATATTTATCCAAGGAGCCTTAATCACAACCTCTTCAAAAAACAAGCAACTGAAAGGAGAATGAATCTTCGTTATATCTTCATCAATCTTGTTTATATATATATATATATATATATATATATATATATATATATATATATATATATATATATATATATATATATATATACTAGAAAAGCCTACACACGCGGGACCACGTGTAAACTTTGTTGCATTGTTAAATTAATGCATTGTTTATTCTTGCAAGCACAATGTGTAATTAATTTAAATTAATTTTAATTGTAGTGGGAGAAGATTAGTAGTTACATTTAGAAATATTTATCCAAAATATCAGTTAGAAATTGAGAGATTTTAGGGGATATGGATTTCTATGTTTTTTACGTGGAAGTTTTGTGAAGAGAGAGAAAAGTGGATATCCCTTGAAAAACCAAATTTATCCTCTTGATAAGTTTGGTGATGGATAAAAATAGGGTAGTTTAGGAAAACTATTAATTTGGTACAACAACGGCAAAATATGTGAGGGTGGAGGGTTTGCTTTTAATATAGTAACTAGAAAAGCCTACACACGCGGGGACGCTTGTAAATATTGTTGCATGTTAAATTAATGCATTGTTTATTTTAGCAAGAACAATTTGTAATTTTTGATTAAATTAATTTTAAATGTAGTGGGAGAAAATTAGTAGTTACAAATTGAGAGATTTTAGGGGATATGGATTTCTATGCCTTTTACGTGGAAGTTTTGTGAAGAGAGAGAAAAGTGGATATCCCTTGAAAAGTCAAATTTATCCTATTGATCATTTTGGTGATGGATGAAAATAGGGGTATTTTAGGAAAACAATTAATTTGGTACAACAACTGCAAAATATGTGAGGGTGGAGGGTTTGCTTTTAATATATACTAGCCATTGTGTGCACGCGCGGACCGCGTGCAATGTGTTCTTAGGTATTAAAAATGGGCTTGTAATTAATAGATTAAGTAGGGTTGATTTACTCTATTGCCAAAAAAATTCATGGTAAAAGCTATAAAAATATGTAGTTTGTGGAGAAAAACGAAGAAGAAATAAGAAGATGAAGATGTTTAAAATTTTGAATTTGTTTAATTAGGAAAGAGGTGGTGAACGTGATACTCTGATTGAATCAATCTCCCTAAATTTTAGGAGGTGGTTTTGGATGATGGTTACAAATATTTGGGTAGTTAAAAGATCGGTGTTGTGGTATACTAAAATAATTACAATATTAGGCTCTTAGAAACTAAATTTAGATGATTAAATAGGGGCAAATTTGGAAAACACTTTATTTGTACAACACAAAACCTGTTTGTTTATATTAATAATATATATATATATATATATATATATATATATATATATATATATATATATATATATATATATATATAATAGAGTAATGATCGAATGATATAAAATAAAAAATTGCGTAACATGTAGATTCAACTTTCTTTTTGTGAAATGACTTCGAGCTGGACTAAACAGATAGAAGTTTAAAGTGGGTTGGCACCTCTAATACGTTCAACCCCCTGAATTCAGATATATAAAACAAAAGACAGGGAAAATCTAAGGTTAAACAAAATTTATAGTTTGCCCTATTACATAAATCACCATGAACAAAGCAACTAGTAACGGTGGGTGCGAGACAACCAAGAATCTCCAGGTTGTCGTGCCCCAAAATTAGCTAATGAAATTTGGTCTAATCATATAAATTTTCGGAACTTTGGATAACTAGTATCCACAAAGTGGTTTATTTGCGGACTATCCCCATGAAGTGGCAAGTCATTATTTTAGTTCCATAATGTGACCCTATCTCCGATAGCAGTCCTTTTTATTGCGGGAGTCAACAACTTTGACCCAAAAATTAGGGTTTTGACAGTCTAGTTTTGAATTTTTTTATACTTATACACCACATCTTTCAAAAAATTATATTTACACCCCCAAAACATTCTAAATCTTTTTTTATAAGCCAAAATTAATTTTAATTTAAAATTTTGTTATTATGTAAAACTTAATTTAAAAAAACACTAATATGTATGCATGTAGAAACTAGTTATAAAATGGGAAATCAGAATCATTTTTACTTTAATAACAAATGAAAATATGAAACAAATAAGAAAAACTTGTCTTGTAATGGAACCAAAGAAAATATAAATCATAATGAAGTGGTAAAATAACAAATTTCCATTAAAATTGTACTTATTTTGGTTTGCTAGATTTTGTGCAATTTCATCGATTCTATCATATTTGATTCGTTAAGGGTGTTTCTCATCCAGCTGCGCTGAGTTTTACTGTATTTAAGTAAATACCTCTTATGTTTCAATTTTTAGGAATTACCCCCTTCCATGGTTAATAGTGAGGGCTATTATGTAATTTTCTATCAAAGAAACAATTTTTTTCACATTATATTTTCATATGAATGATTTGCAAATAATCCATTTAGCGTTTAAATATTCAAATTAAGCATGATGTTTGTTATTTTGTAATCCTAATAATGCCGATCCATGTTCAAAATTTATAATTAATTTGTTTTTGAATTCGGTAATAGTTTTTAGAAACTTGTCTAGAAACTTGAAAACATCGGGAAATTACTAAAACTGTTACAAATAGAATTAGGTATGACTTCATAGATCCTCCTATTGCTGTTATTTCTTTTATCGAGACCGATATAGTTTGATTGCTTTTTATTCACTTGTTTACCAAAAAAAAAAAAAAAAGAATTAGGTATGACTTGTTGAAAGTTAGCTCTATTTCTTTTTAAAGATTTATTTTACTAGAAATATGAAGCATTATTTTTACGTTACACACTTGTTTACGGTGATATTAGTAAATAAAGTTTTGCTAATATATTTATCTTACTTATTTATAATATTAGATATATGAAATAGGAATAGAGCAAAAAAGGTATACATCTAAATTACAGTTTGAAAAAGAAAATGTTAGTATGCATACTGTAGAATCTTTTGTTCAACTCGTGAATTATAATTGAATAAAAAATATATATATATGTATCAACATATTGCATTTAGTTTTTGTAAATAGCTCACAAACCAAAGTTTAGAGATATATTGTCTAATCATTAAATGATTCGTATACTATATAATTAATGTACCATCCTCAACGAGTTAAATATAGATAAATGATTGGAGTTTGTAAAATAAGAAAGACCTATTTGCAGTTTATGACTGACCATCATATGAAGACAAATCAGATATTCTTTTGAAAAGTAAAAAAAAAAAAAACAATTTTAAGATACATAATCGTTCTCAAACTATTCATAGACTAGTGATCAGTAGGTGAAAGCATATATGAAGAAAAAAAAAAAAGACAAATGAAACATCAGAACAGTATTTGCCAAACAATGAAACCTGTTGAAGAAGAAGTCAAAAGTTCAGCAGATTCAAATTCCTCAAATCAAGGAGAACTAACACACCGATAAGGCTTCTATACTATGCTTATCCAAAATGTATTCTGTAGCTTTTCAAATTCAATATCATAACAGACGTGATAGGATGATAGCATTCTCTGTTGTAAAGTGTTCTATAAATATGATGTAATCAAATCATTTATGGGCAATGAAAATATAGAGAAGTCTTTATTTTACAAACCCAAGGGAAGGTGAACATATATAACCAACCATTCATATTATGCCACAGAGTGATAGAAGAGTAAGTACTTTGAGTTTTGCATATTGCCGTAGCGAATATTATCAAGATCCACATGATCCTTCATTTCAAGGGTAACTGCTCAAATGGCAGACTTCCCAATTTTATGTTTTTCAACCGAACACTTAATAAAAAATAATTTATTTAATGGTCCAGTAAGGTGGAAAACAAAAACTTTTACAAAGATAATATTTTTTTGAAAGTAGAAGGATATTTGCAGCACATGCATTGCATACGTTTTTATTATAAAATAATAATATATAAAACTGGATTGTTAGCCAAAATAATTGTTACCTGTGCATAGGGGTATTTGTGAATTTGACAAAACGACCGTCACAAAAGAACATCAGAATTTTGTACTTTAAATTCTTGTACTCATAATATTTCATATACAACGTTTGAAACTTTGTGTCACATAAAAACGGATTGAACACCATGTCTTCGTCCTACAATGCAATAAGAACAAAAAGTTTAATGAAGAATATTTAGAATAAATGCTAGCATTTGTGTCTTGAAGCATCTCCCATCCCCACCCCCAACTTCCGTCTTCTTCTCCCCCTACACATACCCTGCTTCCCAAGCGGTCAACATCTAGGTCAATAACATTAAGGCTAAATTATGAAATCAAGATTAACTAGGACAAAAACATCAATATCCAGGCCACGCTTATTTGAAGCATTGTCCGATTTCTAATATTTTTGTCAAATGGGCAATTTTTCTAAGTAATATCAATCGCAACAAGTGACGATAAATTTATATATGTAATTTTTTCTATTGAGGCATATGTTGCAATTTAGCCGCAATAACTGTTAAGATATTTTTTTACTTATATTTATTATTCATCAATTTTAATCAAAACTAAGACTTTGGCTCATAATTAATGAATGAATAATGCTGCACAACTAATTTAACTATACTATACATTACGTTTTTCTTTAAAATTCTTTTACAAACTAAAGGCCAATTGATTTAGCTGAAAGTTTTATCCAAACTTGTAAAACGCATATCCTTTTTACTAATACACCTGACAGTTGCATTGTCAATATACTCAACCATTCATCATAATTAAATACCATAACTATGTAGTTTCAACTTTCACTTAGTACAACTCGCTCATCTAAGTTAATCAAACTTTGCGATGAACCAATAACCTATAAGTCTACAACCAAGAATGTATGGTGCAATTGCATTAAAGTTGCTCATACTACTGTGCTTATATTCCTTCGAGGGTGTGGTCTTTTGCCAATGGACTAGAGGCAAGTAGTGACTCCAGAAAATCATCGTCTTCGGACTGTAGCAAATAATTTGGAAAAAGAATAGCACCATGTCAAATCCATTTGAATATAAGACAAAAGTCTACAAATATTACAAAAGATTATAAGAATATAAGGGGCAAGTTAGAATATCGCAAGTGGGCTTGCTACTACATGCACAAGTGAAAGCAAGAAGTTGCAAACAAAATTAGGATTAGGGCAAATTTATTCACGTTGTTCGTTATAACAACATCCACGAGGGTATCATTGTATGAAGAGGAAAAAAGAAATCGAATAAAGAAATAATCTTGAAACAAGACAAGAAATTATGTACTGATTTCAGCTTAGATATTAAGTTTTTTTTTTTGTAAACTTTGAAAATTGTAAGTTGCGTGTATTTGACCACGATACTAATATCAAATCAAGTTATGAAATGACTTGCCTGGGTAAGAGCTTGATCAAAAGATGGAACGCGATTGTCCCAATGACTCGTGCCGTCGACGCAGAAGCCGGAGCTTGTAACAATATTTTCACCTCCCATTTGCTGCAAAATAAAATGAATTTTCAGTAAATAGTTCTAATTAGCAAAAACTATTCTATGTGTTATTTTAATTGACTAAACCTCCCTATATTATTCGGATCAGTGGAAAAAGGAATCCCTGATGTTCAGTTTTGAACTGCACGCACTTAATGTGCAACTTTGCTCTTGATTTGTGGCCATTTTGGATTATATTGCCCTCCTTTTCTCTTACTTAATGCTCCATAGTTTTCATAAATCAGCATTAAGACCCCTATGTTTTTATAAAATAGGTAACAAACCCTCATGCATTAATCTTAAAAAATTGGCAACAACTCCCCAAGTGTTTTCATAAGATTTGCAACAAACCCTCTCTTGTTTTTGTTTCCTTCAGGCTGATGTATCAACTTCGTTAAGTTTGGGAAAATAAACTTAAATGGCATAATGGTCTATTTACCTCCAAAAATCAAAATGAGAACAATGTGTGAATTAACGAATAACATGCACAAGGGGTTCTTTGCCAATTCAAATAACCACATTTTTTTTGTTGCCAATTAGAGATAAAGCAGTGATAGTTCCAACTTCCAACAAGTTTGCAAACATACCTGTGGCTGATTTTGAACGTTCACTTGATCTGCAACAGCAGCGTTGAGATCACATTCCTCCAGGAGCTGCTGAGTAGGCTTGAAAATTTCAGCCAAACCAAACATTGGATCACTAGAATTGGACTCGTGATTCTCCCCTCCATTTTCGACATTTCCCAGGAAATATTGAAGATTTGAAGGCTCCAAAGTTCGACAATATTCTGCGATAACATCCGATAAGCTCTCATCCCCACCAGTATTCATATCATCATACGCAAAAGTAGACGACAATGATGATGAAGAAGCTCCCCAATTCTGAGCTAATGGATCCACGTTCGCAGTGTTGTCTTTTGTCGACGTTGGTGCATCATTAAGAGTAGGACTATTGACGTTCTTATCCTTTCCAGATGCAATAAATTTCTGGATATCAGCGAGATTGTACCCCACGTATTTGTACTCCGACTGGCATGTATTTGAAGTGTTCCCATCATTTTTGTGGGATGAAACTTCATCGCTAGTGCTCGAAAGCCAACTCATTAACCTGTTTGAAGCACTTGTTGAATTCCCAGCATCTAAATTATCCGACAGGCCCCTGGAAAGATTCTCCAGGGATCCTTTAGAAAGATTCCCCTGGAACTGTAACGGAGTACTGTTTTCATAACTGTTTTGCACGAACCTGGGAAAAGCACGATGATCGACCTGATTTATCAGGCTTGCTGTTTCGGAGTTTGGTTTCTGCAAATATTCTCGATTGGAAAGAAACCGAGATTGTCCAAATTTAGATTGAGCTACCAGGGTGTTGGATGATGTTCCCTGATTTAGAAGAGATGCAGCGCTAGCTCCTGGAAAAAGTTTCTCGAGTCTGTTGAATTTGTAGAGCCTTGCGATTTTAAGGCGTGTTGCTGATATTGGTGTGAGACTTGATGTAAAACTTGAAGTACTATTGTGAGAAGAATTCTGAATTCTCAAGCTTGCTTCAGAAACCCTTCTGAGAAAGATCCTATATTTCTGCATATTACAACAATTAAAGAGTGGTTCATAAAAAGGACAGTAAACATGAAACAGAAATATAGATATTGCATAAAAAGGCAAGAAAAAGAAAATTATATGCTAGTTAGTTAGGGAGTAGAAAAATTAATAGAGACTACAGACCTTATATGATTTTCTTCTCTATTAGTTTAAGATTTTAAATGAAGTGGTCGTTCAATATGGTATTAGACGTCAATTAAGTCAAGAAAAGGTCATATGTCCAAATTTCAATCACCATTGCTTTAACAGGGCAATAATGTTGCTTATTAGGGTGTAAAAAAAAGTTATGGGCATGTGTATGAGGGCTCTTCTGATGTTCTTCTAATAGCTTAAACATTTAGACGAGATGATTGTTCAATAAAAGTGATATAATAATGCAGGATAAGGAGGTTATTAGCTCTCATTTGTGGGAAAAGTATATGGTTTGTAGGATGGAGATTTACTTCTCATCATATTTTTTAACGTGAAAGATGGAGAACGTGATGGTGAAAGCAACAGGCATCTCAACTAGGTTGGCACCTCTATTGCGCACGGACACCCGTGCTCTCATATCATCATAAATATTTGTGTATTTAGTAGAATATCACAAGAATATAAAGAGTCCTCTTTTTCAGAGAAATGAATACCTGCAAATGGCTTGCCACATTCTCCCTAGTTAAATCCGGGACATTCATAACCTCCAGAATTTTCTTTGGAACAGCTTCTACATTTACAAACAAAAAATTAGAAAGAAGTAATAGTATGGTAATTATAAATACGGAATATCAACCAAAAACTTTCCAGTGGTTTCAAAAAACATGCACGTAATACTCTTGTAGTTTGTAAATTATCTAAAACATTCACGTGCTTTCCTAGATACTGCACAAAATCCCCTTTCTTAAGAAACCATAAGGTTTTGTGATGAGTTTATAAAACCACAAGAGGATCTTATGGCGAGTTTCGGGATTTTGTGCAGAGATTACGGAAACCACAACGAAGTTCTCGGCAATTATAAAACTAAAAGGGTTATCTTATAGATTTTAGAAACGACAAGGAAGTTTTATGCATTTTTTTCCTAATACATACATTCGAAACATCATTAATATCTAAAACGACAAAATAAATACATATAAAATCCTATTATGCGCATAATAATCGACTTGTTGTACGTAGTCACGAGTAAATACGTCTATATGCATGCATTTTCACTTGCCGTCGCATAAGTACAAGTATTTATAGGTTCTATACACACATAGATATGCGAACAAATATGTATAAATCCATATAAATGAGAACAAAGAACAGAAAAAAAAAAAAAAATCTTACCATCAAGACCAATGCTCCTGAGAGCCTCCAAGAAACGGTTGTGCAGCGTATTAGTCCAAACAAGTTTGGGCTTCTTCAGTTTTCCAGATTTAGAACTTTCTCCTCTCTTTTCATCAGCCTCCTCATTTGATGGGGATTTTCTCTTTGATTCCCTTTTATCACACATATCCTCATTCAAAGATGATGTAGAAAAATCAAAATTATCTATGCTTTGTTCTTCAGGAAAATTCAGAATCTCCTCATTAACAAGTCTATTTTTCTTTTTCATCGATGCAAACTGCCACAAATCCCTCAAATCATCAGGGAATATTGGCTTCAGTATAAAGAAAACAGCCCCACACTCCAACCCTCTTAAAACAACGTCCTCTTGGTCATCAGCTGACATCACTGTGCCATGTCAAATTAGGAAAAAACTTAGGCCACCAAAAATGGGGTTGAATAAACTTAAAATATATTTAGAATAAAATGAATAAAAGATAGGAGAAATTGGTAATAGTTTACTGTATTAATGAATTGTATTTATATGCACATATTCATTTATGGAATAAATGTAACTCACATACTACAGGTAAATTGAATTCTTGTGCAATGGCTTGTTGTAATTCAAACCCGTTCATATCTGGCATGTGCACGTCAGATATAACCAAATCGAACGCACCCGCTTTAAGTCGAAGTGTGCGTAAAGCGTCAATGGGGTGTTTCACTGTAGCAACTGGAATTTATGCAAAACAAACCAAAATCAGGATTGATAAAAAATGATAATTATATTTAAGTTGAAATGTTGATAGAACTATGACAAGAATCAGAATGTTGAAACATTGCAAATTACTTAGCTAAGTTTTGCTAGATATTTTTTAGTTTAATAGAATTCTGAACAAAACTAATAGTTTAAATATTTAAGAATCCATTTTGCATGTCGACCTATGCTGATTAAAATGACAAATAAAGTTTAGAATGTATATAAAATAATTTAATATTCCTTATAAGTTATAAGTGAGAAAACCACCAAAAAAATAAAAAGACGCGCATGAACACACATAAAAACAGCTTATATAGTTTGATGAGAAATAGGCAAATTAAATTAAAGGGACAAAAATAGAATCTATAATTTCTTCGTTGCCTCTTCCATTTTTTTTATTTTTTATTTTTTGAAAAACAGCATAAACTCCCATGTGTTTACAAAAATAGCACCAAACCCCTTTTGTTAATTGTTCACAAAATTCTATTGCGTTTCCAAGTACTTTGCACTAAGCCCCTCTTATTTTATGATTATAAACCCCAAGTTTTCTGAAACCTGCACAAAGTCCTTCCATAATAGACACATACACAAAAGTCCCTTTTTTTAATTGTAACCCTCGACTTTTCAATTACACAAAACAATGCACCACACGCCATGCTATTAAAAATCAACATCAAACTCCCTCTATTAAGAGGGGTAAATTATCAAATTTGATAATTTATATTTGATTTAAGTGTTTTTGCTAAATGGGAGTTTGGTGCGGGATTTAAGAAGAAGAAAAAAACAGCGAGGATGTTTTAAAAAACAAAAATAAATAAAACGAGAAAGTTTGATATATGTTATCTTGAAAACCCTGGAGTATTTTAGATATTTTTCCTTCTGTTGTTTAGATGAAGTTTATACCCATAAATAATCTTATGTACATGTATGATTTTTCTCCTTCATTGTTGATGGTGGAGGGGGGGTCCATGAATCATTTTGTACCCTAAAGGGAAAAAATAGTTACAGAAATACAGACGAAAATAATAATAAAAAATAAAAAAATAAAACTAGAAAGAAAGAAAGAAACGAAATCCAAAAAACAATAAACAAAAAAAAACATGCAATATTGAAGCATCATGAATTAATTAAAAAAAAAAAACTCATACCTTCATAGTGAAACTTTTTAAGCATAGCAGCAACTATAGAAAGACATGTTGTATCATCATCTACGACCAAAATGCTCACTGTATCCACCGGTTTTATCAATTCACAAGAGTTGTTCACGTTAATTGTTTCATCATCGTCCATGTTCATCCTTTTTTCAACAGTGGTTGACAACTCCTGATAATGGTCCATACAATGACGAACGAATGTATGTGCACTTTGGTCAACCGTATCGATGAAATAAAAGTGACTCAAAACAAATCCCTACGCTATGAGGGCTATAGAAATATTACCAAGAATAAACTTATAGGTGCGTCGTTTTGTTTTATTTTGCCTCTTCTTCTTTTTTTTTTTTTTTTTTTTTGGTTTCTCACTCTATTTTAAATTCCATTTTTAACCCAGAGTTGAACATACAATTTAAATAGGTTTAAGGGGATTTATTTTGTTATAGTTGGTTCTTTTAATATTCCATGACATTATTAGAGTTGAGGATCTGAGCCCAAAATTAAAAATTAAAGCAATATCCCAAATTATTAAATTGCATATCTCGATTTTTTTTTTCCAGGACGACTTGATGAAATATTGTGGCTTTTAATATTATGCCTTCCTTGGGGTTTTTTATTTTCGTTTTGAAAGAGTGGTGCGAAATGATACGTCATTTCAGATGCAGATGATGGTTTATTATTGTATATGGACGGGTAACAATAATAACAACCGATAATTAAATATTTGCTTTCTGATGAGTAAAATCTATTATATTTTTTGGGCGGTGGGTCATGGCTAGAACGATTTTAAGAAAAATTGCGTCGAATCATTATGGCGGTAAATATTTGCTTTTTTATGAGCACTATATATACCACAATGATTTTTTCTTTCAATAACTAAAAAATTGATTTTACACATAGTAACTAAAAGTACATACTCTTAAATTCTATAGAGTTTGCTAGTTTGCTAAAAATTTGCTTGGAATTGTCCTTGTAACTTAGAGATTACTTGATTATATATAGTGCTGATATTACACATATTTGTAAATTACAATTAACACTTTAACTATGGTATATATAAAGGCTATTGAGTATGGAAACTTTTATGGAGTAAAGAAAAATATATAATAGCCAATCATATTAATATTTTACTTCTGCATGGAAAATAAGAGGGGTGACTGTGGATGGATCGATTAATTTAAGCAGGTGGTCATGTGATGCAAGAAAGTGAACACTAGGTAAAGGACATGGTATATTTATTCTTTTATAAATTACAGAAAACCACACGATCGAGATATAATATATGTTTAAAATTTACTTTAGTAAAATAAATCATGAACAGATAATATTTTAAATTCTAATCAATTAAGAACAATTCGCATGAAATAATCATACAGCTCAAATCATATAGACTCATGCATGTTTCAAGTATTACACACAAGTCAAATTACATAAAGATCATAGAATTATACAATAGTTAAATAATTAATTTAAAATCGTTGCAACTGTTGATATTAATTTAATCACAACTAACAAAAAGTACATAACTCATTTTTAAACTTTACTCAAGTCACTTTCTAGTCACTATAATTGAATATTGATTTAGTAGCTTGAGAAAAAATGCAAATTGCAAATCTTATATAGCTTGATAGTAAGTAAAAAAAATTTGGCAATATACTTTTCTCTTTTATTTTAGTTTTCAAAGTTTAAAAATCTTAAGTAAAAATATTAACATAAGAATTAAGAAGCAACTACTAAGAAATTATAGAAGAAAAAGAAATTGAAGGAAAGGAGAAACTATTTAAATGAATTTATATATTTCAAGTTTTTAATCCATCAAAAGTTGAAGAAAAATAAATAAATGATAGAAGTCCATTTGTTCCATTTTGATGAGAGGAGAAAGTGAAATAGAAACAAAATTTGTTTCCTTTACTTTTCCTACATTAGTTTTGCTCTTTAACTTTTAGCAATTTGACATTTCATCCACATCTCTCCTAGTATTATTCTTTGTATATTTGAACATACTTAAATTATGACCACTAAATTAGTTAAAAATTATCAACTTGATCTCAAAGTATCTGAAACATGTCGAACACTCCCTTCTGGCGTATCTAACACTCATGTCCAAGTTTTCTCTTTTTACTTTATTTATAAACATGCCATGTGGCGTGTGGGACACGTGTTCCAGCCTTATTTGTGTCCCAGAAGTGTTATACAGTGCATTTAATTTGTAATTTTTAAGAGTATTCATGCATCATAAAGGCGGTCACATAAAATATGTTTCTTCTACCTTTTCTATATTAGTTTTGTCCTTGAACTTTTAGCAATTTGACATTTAATCCACATCTCTCCTAATGATATTCTTTATATATTTGGAAATAACTAAATTATGATCAGTAAATTAGTTAAAAATCATCAACTTGATCTAAAAGTATCTGAAACATATCGAACACTCCCTTTAGGCATATCTAACACTCGTCTCCAAGTTTTTGTTTTGCTTTATTTAGAAGCATGCCATGTGGCATGTGGGACACGTGTCCAAGTCAAGCACAAACCGTATATGTGTCCCAGAAGTGTCATACACTGCATTTAATTTGTGATTTTTAAGATTATCCATGCATCGTAAAGTTGTTCACACAAAATTCAATCCGTCCTAATCTAAGTAGGATACACACTTCTTAAACTCTATATATTTATTATCATCTTAAAGTTTACGATTTGGGTTGAACTGATCAGCACAACTTAACAAGGTGGTTGACTAGTCGATTTATTTACTAGAGTTGCACTACAACAACAACAAAAATAAAATCAGTTTTTGGCATTCAATATCGTTACTTATAGCATTCTTAGGCGGTGTTTGCACAGTTGACTTTTACTTTCGCTTGGTCTTCGACAACACAAACCATAAAACTAGATCTAAGGTGTTTCTCAAACCATTTCTGAAAATATGGTAAATATTTTTAAAAAAATAAATAACAAAAACTCAGTGAATATTGCTAACACCTAGTTATAGCAAGGTTATGTATTATAATAGTAGAATTTCTCCAGTGATTATAGAATTTCAATTATTTACATTTTGTATATTCAATATAGTTATAAGTAAAATTAAAATGGGAAAAAGAGCTCTTTGTCTTTTCCCAACCCCTCCTAGCACAACCAGCAGATCGGAATAGATATGGTGATAATTGATTAGTTACAAATTACAATGTTGGTAGATATTAGTACAATTAACTGACATCCCCATCCAATTACCATCCGCAAAACTCCACAAAATGAAAAGGTCACGAACTTACTAATGTCTAATTTGATGTAAAGTAAGCTCAAATTATCATTGATCAAGATTTCTATATGTTTCCTCGAAAGCCACCGAAACGTTTCTATTTTTGATTCAGTCAAAACGAAACTTAGAAGTAATTTCTAACTTCATTACAACTATAACATTTATGAAATTTCTGAAATATGTCGAAAAGCTCCCGAAAAATTACAAAATGTTCCTAATGTTTAGGAAATCGAAACATACACCAAAACTAAAATTTTGATCCATGCGGATAATACTATCTATAGCACTTTACTCATGGTGTCTGACCTATCATTATCACTCGGAATTTAAAAAATTAAATAAACATGTCTTTACATTAGACACAATCATTACAACAATAAAACGTAAGATTTATATTATACGGTACTTTTTTTATCTTTTCCACCACTATTAACTATTTTAGTGAATGTACTGCTCAGCGGTGGCAGAGTAGAGATTGAGGTTTATTAGGAGATTCATAATGGTACGCGCTTTGGTGTTTCAGAAGATGAAGCAGTCGTCTGCAAATCCTAAAATGGCTACCGGGGGCCTGAGATGCTTGCTCGTAGCTGCCAATGACAAACAAGTACAACGATAGTGGGTCTCTTGTCGGAGTCCTTTTGATGGGTTCCATGTTTGTGGTTTGTGTCTGTTGGCCTCTACCGTGAAGTCTACCATACTCATTGCATTATAAGGTAAAAATGGGGAATTTATATGCCATTAGAGTACGTTTCAGAAATTCAAGTTGTATTATTCAATGCTTTCTCGATATCAAACTTTACTCCTATTCCTCCTGAGTTACCCTTTCGCTTAGATTTAATAGTTTATATCATTGCTTGGGCAAGAAGGATGCTGTCTATAACCTGGTGCCCACGGATGAAGTTAATTTGGAACAACAAGATTAAGCAATCCATAAAGTTCGTATTCTATTTACCAGATTTTTTAAGATGAATATTTTGTTTACGTTGCATAGGCTAATCGGTTAGTCTATAGTGTGTGGGCTCCGTAGCATTTTTTTTATTTTTTTTTGGGATCAGGATGATGTATGTTAAATAACAATAAGTAATGTGTTCTTTTGTGAGAAGAACTAAACTCCTAAGAAATGAGATGAGAAAGAGAGACTTAAATTTTAAATATTCTTGATTTCTTTCTTAATAATCATAAGTACAACTCATTACATTTATAGAGTTTCAAACACAATAAACTTCTAATAACCATAATGTGGATAACTACCCACTAGCCACTACTATGATAACTTCTATTCAACTACAACACAACTAGATAAATACTAATAACTAATTAAATAATAATAATAATAATAGTAATAATAATAATAATAATAATAATAATAATAACAATAATAACAACTATCCATAAGCTCGTATTAATGTATATCAGTGAGGCTTGGCAGGAGGGTGCTCGCGAAAAACACACATGTAGTATTTATGTCACCGGTTTCTAAGGTTGGTTCAATATCTCCTACATAAATGTTCGCCAGGCCATCGAGGCCTGGAGCTTTTAATGGCCCAATTTGCTTAACCGCCTAGCAAATTTTCGCTAATGTGGGAGAACTGGAAAGCATATTGTCAACCATGTTTTTCAGATCTTGTTGGGCTAGCCTATCGAAGGGGAATGATATTGCGTCTGTTTGCGAAGTATGGGACTGAAAAGTCCCCAGAAATATATTCACTGTTTCCTAGGGGTTTATGATACACTGGTCGTCATATGGTTGGATCCCTTGGATGAAATTTTTTCTTCTACGTTTGCTAGCAAAGTAACGCGTATTATTGTCGTAGTTGATCCAATGCGATAAAACTATTTTATTACAAGCAGACGAGATATAATGATTCACATCCAGATTTTCTCTTGAATTGGATCAAGCGCAAATTGGGGTTCATCATTTACAAGACCTGAGCCGACTCCCATTGCGCTCGTTCAATTTGGTTCAAATTGTAATCAATGAAAATGTTGGGAATAAAAAAAGCTGAGTTAAGCAAAGTGTAATATGCATCTACATCATGGAGGGGCTCGCAATTACGTAGTATGTAAAATTATATATAACAACTAGAATGGCACGCAGTATAAGCGCGCATCTAATTTTTAGTTTTAGTTTAAAGTAATTGTTTATATTTTGATCAGTTTATTTAAATGTATAGCATAAAATATGTCATTTAAATAATTTTTTGCACACAACATCAAACATATCAAATAAATATGAAGAAGTTTCCAAAACTACATCAGTTAATTAATGGAAGTGAAAGAACTAATGTTCTTTTTAGTTCGCATATGTAACGTAAAACTTCTCTATTTAATTTTAATGTTGTATGCTTTAATAATATTATTAGGTTGAACCTAAGTCACATAGTGCGCGAGCGTGAGCGTATGCGCCAGTGCGTCAAATTTAATATGTCACGAATATGAGTGTGCCTTACTGCGTTAATTAAAAATAATTAACTGTTAATTTATAAGAAATAAATAATAAAAGTAACTAATAAATAATTATAAAGACTAAATCTAAAATATATAATCTATTGATTTCTACTAATCAATTCATTGGTAGGAGTGAATAAAATTTTAGTGTGAGTGATTATATCGTTTTTTTTTTTTTATTTTCTATCTTTAGTATTACTGGTCAATGCCAAACAACATAGCTGATAGCCCTTTGATATTACGTTTCATCTTTCAATGCCTTTATCTCCATATATTTGCTCTTCTAAAATCTTTAATTTCTTCTTCTTCTTTTTTTGCAAAGAATCTTTAATTTCTCTAATTTTTTATCTTCTTACCTATTAAGTCACCACAAACTTTGTGTGAGAGTTTAAAAGCTTATTGTGTTCACTATTTTGTTTTTATAAATAATAAAAGTAGCTAATAAATATTATAAAGACTAAATCTAAAATATATAATCTATTGATTTCTACTAATCTATTCATTGGTAGGAGTGAATAAAAATTTTAGTGTGAGTGATTATATCGTTTTTCTTTTCTTTTCTATCTTTAGTAATACTGGTCAATGCCAAACAACATAGCTGATAGCCCTTTGATATTACGTTTCATCTTTCAATTCCTTTATCTCCATATATTTGCTCTTCTAACATCTTTAATTTCTTCTTCTTTTTTTTTTTTTTTGCAAAGAATCTTTAATTTCTCTAATATTTTTATCTTCTTACCTATTAAATCACCACAAACTTTGTGTGAGAGTTTAAAAGCTTATTTTGTTCACTATTTTGTTTTTATAATTTCCTATAGTTAATCATTTTGCAACCTAGTTCTGTTCCGTTCTTACTTTAGTCCTCAATTTTTCACAATTATTTCCTTGTCTAATTTTATTTTGTCCAAATATTTCTTCAACCTAGTTAAAGTAAAAGGTACTAGACACATTGAGTATGTGAGATTGGAGCAAAATGTAGTTTTGAATATGTGTAACTAATAAATAATTATAAAGACTAAATCTAAAATATATATAATCTATTGATTTCTACTGATCTATTCATTGGTAGGAGTGAATAAAAATTTTAGTATCGTTTTTCTTTTCTTTTCTATCTTTAGTATTACTGGTCAATGCCAAACAAAATAGTTGATAGCCCTTTGATATTACGTTTCATCTTTCAATTCCTTTATCTCCATATATTTGCTCTTCTAAAATCTTTAATTTCTTCATCTTTTTTCTTTTTTTTTGCAAAGAATCTTTTTCTCTAATTTTTTATCTTCTTACCTATTAAGTCACCACAAACTTTGTGTGAGAGTTTAAAAGCTTATTTTGTTCACTATTTTGTTTTTATAATTTCCTATAGTTAATCATTTTGCGACCTAGTTCTGTTCCGTTCTTACTTTAGTCCTCAATTTTTCGCAATTATTTCATTGTCTAATTTTATTTTGTCCAATTATTTCTTCAACCTAGTTAAAGTAAAAGGTACTAGACACATGGAGTATGTGAGATTGGAGCAAAATGTAGATTTGAATATGTGAAAAGTAAAAATTCTTAGTAAAAGAACTAAGAATTCTTATTGTGAAAACTAAGGATTCTTAAAGCGTCTTAGTGCGGAGCACAAGCACCAATTTGTGAGAGCGCGACTAGTGCGCAATGCGTTGACCAGTGATGGAGGATTATGTGACTTAGGGTTGAATATATGCTAAAGTGATAGGAATCTTGACTGAAAAAGTGCGTATATGTAAAATAAATCTCCTTTTCATAAAACCTAAATTTCTTAAAAATATATGTTGAAGTACAAAAAGATCTTTGCCATATAACATGGAATCCATATATAAGGTCTAATTAACATGCAAATGAGAGAGATTATGAAAAGACATACAATGAAAACTTTGAGTGCGGTTAATAATGTAGTTATTACTTATTATGATCTAACTTAAATTATAAGGCTAAAATTGAAAATCAACTATCTGATAATATGGTGCAACTTAAGTTATAAGGTTAAAAATAAAATTCAAAAGTTTATTGTATCAATGTATCAAATACCACATCCTTTATATATGTAGTATAGATTCTGAATACTTTCAAGTGTCGACTTAATATCAACTCCAATCCCATAGATCCATCATCATCTCTTATATAACATAAATCTTATTGACAATCTATATAATGTATATTGCAATGTTCTACAGTACTGACTTAATGACTTGTTCATATACCAGCCAAAGTAAAACACCAATTATAGTATCTCTTACCAAATCTTTGGCGATGGAACCGACCCAACCGTAGTCGTTTCCTGGTCTCTTTCCTGCAAGATCTTTGAACCGCAAGTTCCCTTGATCGGAAACTAGTGAATATATAACTCCATTCATGTGACCCTTACCAATAACTCCCACAACTTTCTTACTGTTATTCACAGCTTTGCTCCTTTTCAGGGACCAAGCAAGAAACTGAAATCACATTACACACAAAATTGAGAAGAAAATAAGTTCCACTGATTTAGTCATAAAGGTTTGAAATGATGAAAGCTAATGCAGCATTAGTCAATAAAAAAATGAAAAAATAAAATCACATTTTTTGTAAGACTTACTGTATCTCGTTCATGTATGAGAGGAGGCAGCAGTGAGGGATACGATAAACTTAGCTGCTCATACAGTTGAAAGTTGCTATCACCACTATCAGATTCCTGACATATAAACGACCACAATAGCATCAATTTTTTAGCATTGAGCAATCACAAAATTTGCTTTCGAGTTCATGAGACAAAACTTTAACCAGATTCAAATTGTGTAGGCCAAATATTACAGTCTCCACGTGGATTATTGTTCCAATTGGGTCCTTTGGTTCGTTTTTTCTTTTTCTTTCTCATGTCATCTGGCATTCTTCACAGAGAAAATAATGCCTTTGCTATTAATACTACAATCATGGTCATCATCGCTAAAAATGAGGTAAGTGCAACTAATGCAATTCAGGTCAAACAATTCACCCTTATGAGATATCTTTGGAGGGCTAAAACATAGTTTCATCAGCATAACTATGCACAGAAACAAGTATGAAGTTAGTAATGTAATGATCTCAAGTCTCGCACGAAAATATGAGGAAAAAACCTCCAAAGTCTTCTTGGAGAGGTTGGAGGATGTTATTCCACGAATGACTGCGGAGACTAAGCTTAGTTTCTCTTTCCACTTCAGTGAACTCCAAGCCCTTTCAAGCTGAAGACAATGTGAACAAAAATAAAATTATGCTTCCATTTTTCTGTAAGAAAATCCAGCCACTCAGCAGAGAGAACAGAAAAACAAGGAAATGCCGCTAAGAATCAGGCTTAGTCCACCTAACACCTAATTTAGATCCCACAGAGCAGCCGGTGAATTTCTAAGTTAACAAAATAATTACTCACGGTTATCTCAATTGGTCGATCCCCCAACACTATCTGAGCACCAATTTCTTCAGAAACCTTTCTAGCAGCGCGAAACTGGAGATTTGCATCCGAAGTTCCTTAAAGGTAACGAGTTATATTCTAAAGGGCTAAAATATATCAAAGGGAAGAAATTATTTAATAGTGTATACCTCATCACCAAAGGGACGATTGATATCTGACGATAATTTTGAAGAGAAAAATGCCAAGAGCAATCGTAATGCTAAAGCAGATTGACCCCCTGTCACATGGAAGGAAGGTATAACACAACTTTCAATGAAATGTAGACTCAAATATTTACTTGAGAGAGGTACAACACAAACCAAGATTGATGCTTCGGCCAACGGCCCCAAAGAATCCAGTTCCACTGAGAGAGAACATGTTTGACCGTAGCTTTTGATTCTGCTCACCATCCTCGGAAATGTACATAATTCCAGCTCTGAAAAACAACTCTGCAACAGGTGAAATTAAGCCATAGATTGATAATCAAACTATTCAATAACTAATAAGCTTATGGTTTGAATAGATCCCCAATACAGACAATCATATCATGCATTACCAAAGCAACATAGAGGTGTTCATGTGGCAAAGAACACACAACGCATACACACCCCTAAAAAAGTGACTACTTCCCTCTCATATCTAAGATTTTGCCCATTCTCACGAAACTACCTGCTAAAGCCATCTATATGGATTAAAGTCCTGGTTTTGTCATATGTTTCGAGTTGCAATATATAATAAACTTTTTGCAAATCTTTCAGTAGAAAAGTGGTCTCATTGAACATGGAACGTTTCTTTCGATTTTCTTTTACCAAGTCGAATATGAACACGTTTCGGCATTTCCAGCGGAACGATTCACAAACATTGATCCAGAGGCCATCAACGCCTATCAAGTCTCAACATCAAGTAACATACTTCATCACTCTAATAACAGAAATAAAAAAATCACTAGTATCTCCCATTACTCAACATATTCAACGAACACGTCGATTCAACCTTCAAAACAACAGTACTCAACAAGCAGCAAGAATTGACAAATCCTGAACAAAAAAGCAATAAACTTGCCTGCTTCTACAAAGCTCCACGACGACATTCTCAGGCCTCAAAGTCCTTATAACCCTCTGAACATCATCAGCCGATTCTCGAGAAACATGCGTCGTCCCGACAATCCAAATATCCTCGGGCTCCACAAACTCGCTCCTCCACGACGGAACAGGGCCGTATTGGCTCTTCTTGATCAGGACCAAGGTGCCATTTTTGGCCAAGTCGAGTAACTCCGGGTGGGTTTCAGCTATGGCGGCGGTTGAAATGTCGAGAAGTTCGTTCTTGAAGTTGAAATTTGGCGGTGGAGGTGTGATTAAAGAGGCTGATATGCGTTTTGGGAGGTGGGTTTTGAGTGGGAGGTGGTGGTTCTTGGAGGGGTGTGCGAAGAAGATTGGGAATGGAGATGGTGTTAGTGATTTCATGGTCGAGATGGGTGGGTGGGTTGTTTGTGGTGGTGGACTGGAGAGTGCTTTTTTTTACGGACATTTGGGGTTATCATGTGATGGTGAGTGATGACAATCTTTTAGTGAAGAAATATCTGATAATGGTCAAAGGTTAAATGTTCAAAATGCTATAAAAAAAAAATTAGTTCAGATTCACAGTGTTTTTAAAATCTAATCGGATTGGCATGTCGAACCGGTTCGATCGGCATTCGGACAGTTGTCCAGTCCGATTAATACCGGTTTGATCAATAAAATCAATAAACCGGTGAGGCCACCGGTTTGATGACCAGTCTGGTTTTAAAAACACTGGTTCAGATTGATATTTTCTATGTGACGTGATTTCAGAATTTTGGGCAGAATATTGAGGTAGGAGTTTAGTTACATAATATAAATGCATAAGCGAGTGCGAGTGCACTAGTGCGTCAAACTTAAAATTTTACATTCATAACTAATTCATGTCTATGCGTGTTTCCATCGGTCGAAGTTGATTTGAATTTATATGTCAGTAATTATATATTTTTTTATTTTCTTTTATCATAGAAATGAGGGATTCGTCATCTACTCCTCAATTTGACATTTTTTTCTTGATATAACTGCTCAATGTCTAACAATCGAGCGCTTCTCTTTCATTTCTTTTATTTATGTATATTTGAAACAAAGTTTATTTTATTTATTTAATTCTAATTTTTATTATTATTTTGTCTGAACAATACATATATCTCATATATATTGAGAGATAAGATGTTTAATAAATTTAAAATTCATCTCTATTTTTTATTGGTTAGAAGCATAGGAATCCAATTTATGATTATTGTTTTTGCAGGTTTGCTTTTAGCTTAATATTTTATGTTACAACTTCTATAGTTATCAATTTATTTTATCTTATGTAATATATATTGAGGGTCTATGAAAATATTTTTATGCGACTTATCTAATATATGTAAAGTACAGTATATTCATAATTTTTGTGTGCTTTTTATAACATAATATTGACACAATTTTCCTTTTTTTCATGAATACCTTAGTTTATTGATATTTTTTTATTTCATTTTTATCAAAAACATAGATTTATTAAATAAATATCCAAATTTATGCCTCTAGTCCATGAAACACCCCCTTACGCCCAACGACTTTTAAAACATTGGTTAAGACATAAGCAAGTGGTTACATCGGCGCACGAAGATTTAACAATTGATATATCACTCAATCGTTTTTTTTTTATTTTATTTTGTAGACTGAGCGGTTTCACAATTTAAAATTTGTGTGTTGCTAATAAGTTGAATTAGAATTCAAAATATCCAAGTTGAATTTGAAATTAGTGGCTTTCGATACATACATTACCAATTTAATTACATAGTTGAATTAGAATTTAATTAGTTATTCAATAAGTTATTCATTGGCTTCATACAAAGAAATGTAATCTTTCCATTCTATAAATTGGAAAGTGAACTTTCTTAAATAAGTTTCCAAAAATTTTACCAGCTAAAATAGGTACTAAAAAGGAAATGAATTGAACAATAAATTCAAAAGGGGTATAAAAGTAAACAACAAAAAATTGCTCTTTATTGAGTGATTTTGCTCTGTATATATCATCTTCCCAATGTGTAATGTATGTCTTTAGGTTAAGGGTGTTCATGACCTGCTTGATCCGCCAAAACCTGACCCGCCGAACCCGCAATCCGCATGGTTTAGTTTTTAAATTAACCCGCTCGGGTTGATAAATTGGTAACCCGCACATTTTGGGTATGGTCAGATTTTTAATGACAACCCGCCAAAACCCGCTCGCATACATCTTAGTATGTATATTTGTAGAGGAATGAAGCGAGCAAAGAAATTTTTTGGAAGTTATTTAGTTGTATTTTTATAATAGTGCTATAATATAATTTTATTTTTTTTAGTCTATGTTGTTGATAGTTGTATTTTAGATTGTGAATCAATTTAAATTGTTTTTTTTACAATGGACGTGAATAAAATGTCCGTGTATATCCTTATATTGTTATTTTAATAAAGTTAAGTTGTGGTTTAAATATTTTATTAAGTTATGGTATTATTTTTGTTGTTTTTTAGAACACAAAATAGATTAGTTTTTATATTTATAATGAAATATTACCATATTTTTCTCACAATTTAAACCCGCAACCCGCATGGTTTAGTTTTTAACTTAACCCGCTCGGGTTGACAAATTGGTAACTCGCAAAATTTGGATATGGTCATATTTTTAAGGACAACCCGCCCAGACCCGCCCGCGAACACCCCTACTTTAGGTTATTTAGACGTCATGTGTGTTTTTCAAATGATTCTAGTGTAGTGTATATTTGTGTAATTTATGCCTTTTAAGGTGATTTTCATCTAATTTAAGTTTGAATTTGTACCATGAATCTATCATAGGTCTGTGTTATAATAAGAATAATATTTGCAAGTCAATTAGCTCCACATATTGAATAGGTTATTAGGTCTTTCAATTTAAGTTGAATTTGTTAAAGACTGTAATGATATGATTGATACATATGGGTTTAGAACTATACGAACCAAATCTTTTAAGGTTAAATATGAATCTGACCCGATTGAACCAGTTGCCCCATATATATGTTATATACATGTTTATTAGCCTTAGTATAATTAGTGTTTTCAGAATGGGACCAAACACAAAATCGGTGGACTTACTGGTTACAAGTTCAATCGACTGAACCAGTCGAACAACTGGTTTACAAGTAAATATGTTATCACAGTATACTATTTATACTAAATTTAAACATATATATATATATATTCTACTTGTTTCCCCTAAAAACGTATATATCATTTCAATAATATATTATATCTATTTTTAAACAATAATATTATAATATATATATATATATATATATATATATATATATATATATATATATATATATATATATATATATATATATATGTCATAATTTTACATTTTTGAGTACAAAACAAATCTAAAGTTATATATGCATAACATAATTATATCCAAGGCCTATGTAAGTATTAAGTTATAACACTGATATGGGTAATATCAATTAGTGAGGTGAAAATTAGATAAGAGTGACGTATGCAGGGTAAAGTGTATAGTAACTTAGGATCGTATAAAACGAAGGGTAAAAACGCACTATTCCCGAACTGAGTGTTCGTACGAAGCGTACCTCGATTGGACTAAGCAAAGTGTTTTGCAGAAATCCTCTCTCTAGAATGTAGAAATGTAATCTGTTTTCCTTGGTGAAATAAACCGTACAGCCGTAGTATATATAGGCTGTCGAGCTTGACGCGTGGCGTCTTCTGATTGACCGTCGGACACGGCTCGTCTTAATGTCACTCACGAGGGGCGTCATTTAAGACTTATCCACCTCGTGGGTCGTATTCAATTGCGCTCATTGAAGAGTCGTCGACCGTATGGGCCGTCTTTAATGTTGCTCATTTAAGAGCCGTCGACCGTATGGGTCGTCTTTAATGTTGCTCATTTAAGAGCCGTCAACCGTAGGGGCCGTTTTTACGTCGCCCCGTTTAAGAGTTATCTGCATCATGGGTCGTCGTTAATGCTTGTCTGGTAGTCGCCGACAGCCCTGTCGTTCACGTGGTCGTTCGATCGTAGCTCTTTAGCTATTTGACCCTCTAACCCCGAAGATGACTTCTTATTTTCGATTCATGCTTGGTTCGAGTTCGTTGACCATCGTAACTCTTGGTTCTACGGTCGTAATATTTTGGACAATTATCAAACACATTTTAAGATGACTAACGTATATATATACTTATATTCTTTTTAAACTTCTCGCGCCTTAAGCCATTGATATAGTTGAAAAATAATTTATTAATTTGAATAACAAAGATAAGCATGTCTTAAAAAAATAATATGCATTAGTTATGGTAAAATAGTAAACGCTTTGGTGAAATTCGTATTTTATTTCTTTTCAATTACTAGCCCCTTAACTATCGAAAACAGATGCATAATATATTCTAAGATTATATTTTTTCTTATTTTTGGTAACTATATAATCTATTACTAAAATAGTGCTTTGATTTAGACCACTAATAGACACACACGGTAAATTGAAAAAGTTTCACTTTTCAATACTCAGACGTATAATAGAAGTCGCACTAAAAAATGTAGTAAGTGGAATGATTGGTTTACATTTCTTAGAAAAACCAACGTGTCTTGTAAATTGTATAACAAAAGAGTAGAATAAAATTCTTGAACGTTTATATTTTAAAAAACAAATTTAATTCGATTGAAATAAAACTAAAAATACTTTGAAGTTCATTGGGAAAACAAGCTTATGGTACTTACAAAAAAGAATAAAAAGTTCAATAAATATTTAAATTAAATGGATTGTGCACTAATATTGAAAAATTATGTAATTCGAAATAATTATTAGATTTATTTTTTTATTTGCTCATTTTTCAATTTTTATTCACACCCAATATTTATTCTAATTAAAAAATATACTCAAAACTTAGCATTCTTAACTATAGAAGTTATAGTTTGAATAGCATATGCTGGCGAACTAGGAAACTAGTTTATTTTCTTTAGAAATATAAAATTAAATACAATAATAAAAGTCAAGAAACTTTCTTAAAGTTATTACAATGAAATATTATCATATGTCAATGTTGTTCATGTATATCAAAACGCCCCCTGATGGTTAGCATATAATAACCTTCTAAAGATTTGAATAGTAAACGGAAATTTTGTTCTAATAAGTTCGACAAAGTTTACCAAGAACAAAGAAGAATGATGAACTTATTTAATATGTTACTTCAAATCTCATAAGGCGCCTGTCATATTATGAAAATCTTCTATGATAACGCCAAACCTTAAGGAATGTGAGTGATATATATTATCCCTTTTTGTTGGAATTATATGCTTTTATAACTATGTATATAGTTACATATATAACTATATATATAATTATGTATTTCTAATTATAGATTTCGTAAATTTCAAAATTTGATTTAACATATAATTAATTTTTGTGGTAATCTTTTCTTTTATTTCGCTTTTTATGTTTAATTTTTACTTATTCACTTGGCTTGCAATACTATTTCTTAAGTTTTATAGTCTTACGCTTTACACGTAATAAATTAAATTAAAAAATGGCAAGTTCTAATAATATTTGCTTGTATGTGTTTTTTTAAATATGGCAATTTATTTTATTTTTTCAAAAACTTGTTAGCACTCGAACGGATTCTTTTTGAATAAGGAATTTGTCTTGGCAACATTTCAGACTAAAACAAACGAATCTTTTTTGCATAGTGCACTGTTGATACCATTAAGAAGTAAATGATATAAAATGTAATATGAATTTTATACCCTCGGTACACACAAATAGAAGTGTTCAAGTCAGGAATATGGACGATAAACCTCTTGTTGTACACATACCATGGCAAAAAAGTAGGCGAAAAATAATGCTCATGCATTATATGTGATTAGCCAAAAAACAAAAACTCACGAAAGAAACATAACAAAAGGACTCTTCCGTTTTAAAGGAAAAAGAGTGATGTGAGGGGGTTGTCATCTTTTATAGAAGAGTGATTGAAGAGCTTTCTATTTCTTTTTTAAAGTAATTCTGTTTTCATGATAAATTATAATTTCTACATTGATTAAAAATAATATTTATGAAAAGGCACACATGATAATTAAATCTTCTTTAACATTATTTTGATTTTCCTAAACTACATTTTTGGACCTGCTCTAATTAGATCCATTCGGCCTTTTAAAACAGAATAGCTAAAAACTAATCGAGTACCAACTATTAAGTTCTCTTTTATATGTTTTTAAGGGACGAAATTATTAATATTAATTAGTGGGGTTAAAGAATTTGTCCCCCTTTAATTCTTTTTCACGCGTTTCCGTGCGTGGCAAAACCATCCTAACCTGAATGCTATTTTAAATATTGATTGTCAAAACCGTGTGGTCAAACCGGGTCGGATAATGTGACATCATCTTAAAAAGTTACGTTTCGTCGTTATTTGCCTCAAGTGGATTTAATACATTATCAATTATTTATATGGGACAACATAAGAATATCACCAGAAGCAGCTCCACTTTTTAATCTATTTGCAATTTGCAAGCGACATAAATACAAACAGTGTGACAGAACTAAAGAGTAGAACATCGGGAAGTTTCTTCTTTGATTTGATACACTGAATTATCAAGTGCTTTACATTCATTCTTTCCCTTTTAAGCACTGCCATCACCCATATCAGTCAAAGATGAATAATATATGAATTCCCCATATGGTCAACACTCGTATCACAAACTGTCACAAGACTCACAACACAAGTGGCGAGGATCATATCTACTTTTTATGCCATTTATTATTTATTTGACGAATAAATTATATAATTAGTAAATAAACTTGTTTAATTATGTTGTTTATTATATTCATGGCAAAATAAACAATTATCTCAATCAAAAGAAGAAGCATCTATTTTATTGAGATAGTAATAGATTGACATGGACTTTTGTTTTATTTATACTTAGATATGTTACTTTTAAAAACCATATTATGCAGTGTCCTATACTTATCAAACACCATTGCTTCTAGAATATGAAGCGAACTCGTCATGTGGTGTATCTTATGATTAAAGTAAAAGAGACATTTAGATACCCGTGTCAGATACTTACCGACGACGTATTTAACCATTTTTGTTAAGTAGTCGGCCTTTACTGTTTTCAAATTTACTGATCTACAATTAAAATAATTAAAAATGTAGAAAAAGAGAAGACTTATAATCTTCATGTACTAGATATAATTCTCTAAATTTAGTTAAAGACAACTTTTCTCACTTCTAACACATTTTTCTTCTGTCACATTCTTTTACGTTAAGTAGAAGTCATGCATGAAATTCTTTTTTTATTTAAACCATAAAATATAAAGCTAACATTGTAACTTTATCTCTTTTAATTATATGGTATATTTAAATTTATAAATTTTATAACTCATAAATAATATAACTATATCAAATATAGACAAATGCATGTAGTGTTGTATCTTTATATTTTTTAAAGATTTGTGTTCCTATATCTACGTCTGTACATCCTATTCGTATCCGTGCGACATACAAGTTAAGTGTAACTGTAATATTTCTCAAGATTTAAATTAAAATGTCTAATTTCTAATTACTCAAACTAACCATATCTGTAGATTATTAACTATTTAACTCTAATAGGCGCTCTATCAATATTCATAATTCAAAGATTTAAGTAACTAAATTATTTTCCAGGGTAGGGATGTAATTTCATTTTTGTGTTATCTTATTGTTGGAGTGAAGTAGCAAAAAGTAGAATAATAAATGCAAACCGTGGGCAGCTATACCCTCACCAGCCTGGCGCTTATTTCCGTGTCTGTCTAAGTCGAAACTTCGCGTGCAGATAGCGTATCAACTAACAAACACAAACACAAACACAAACATATATATATATACAATACTGCGCCCCCAAAACCAAACACAACTCGAAAAACTCTATCACACTGATTATATTCTCAAACTCAAAAGTCAAACTCACTTTTTCAAAAATGGAGACATTCACAAACTACTATGATTTTGATTCACAGTACTCATCATCAGAACTGCAAGATTCTTCCTCTTCATCCGACAACGGAGCTGAATTTTCAAACGAACAAGTGATTGCTTTAGCTTCGGAGAACCCGAAAAAGCGCGGCGGAAGGAAGAAGTTCCGGGAGACGCGCCACCCGGTGTACCGCGGCGTGCGGAGCCGCGATTCCGGCAAGTGGGTCAGCGAAGTGAGGGAGCCCAACAAGAAGTCCAGAATCTGGCTCGGGACTTTTCCGACGCCGGAGATGGCGGCGCGTGCACACGACGTGGCGGCGTTGGCGCTGAGGGGGCGGTCGGCGTGCCTGAATTTTGCCGACTCGGCGTGGCGCCTGCCGGTTCCGGCTTCCACGGATGCGAAGGATATACAAAGGGCAGCGGTCGAGGCAGCGGAGGCTTTCCGACATTGCGAATCCACCGCGGTCGACACGACGGAGTTGTCGGAAGATGTGTGGTTTATGGATGAGGAAGCGGAGTTTGGGATGCATGGATTGTTGGATAGTATGGCTGAGGGTTTAATACTGCCTCCACCTCAGTATTATGATGACGTGGAAATGCACGCTGACGTGTCTTTGTGGAGTTATTCTTTTTAATTTTATTTTCGAGGAAATAGTGAGTTTTTTTTTTGTTTTTAGGGATATTTACAATCCGTGTATAGTATTATTTTTCTACAGAAGAGCGAAGGAATAAATCCAAAATGAGCTCTTTTGGGTAAGAAAATTAATGCACAAAAAAAAAACAAACAAACGTTGAAATTAGTGTTTTATTGATATTATATAAAACACATGTGGGTGTAATTAAATTATTAGAAGCTAAGATTTTCTGAAGGTTGTCATTTTGCAGTTTGATAGTTTTATGATAGTGGCTTGCATGTCATTTGAACTGTAATGTAAAATTGAAGAACTTGACCAAGTTTCAAATTTAATAACTACTCTATTTTGAGTCTTTGACAGCTTAAAAAATTTCAAATTTATTTTGTGTGAGGTCAACTTTTGGCTTCTAGAATCTCGATAGTGCCTTTAATGTGGCACTTTTAGAGAACTTTGACTCTCTGACTTCACGCTTGAACTTCCATAATTCCACGAAACTGGGGCAAAAGGGAACCATTTGAATTGATATTCTGGATGACTGAATGACAATCGCCTCCAATTTGATTAAGAACATGGACATATTGATTCTGGACAAAAATAAAAAAGACAAGTACATCAAACCAATAAATTCTACTTTGTCTTCTTAGTGAGGATCGAAGTTCTGTACTTGCTGTCATCCCTTACGAAACTCCACCACAGGTACGTAAGGGGAATCGCGGTTGCATGCAAAAGAGCACGAGCATCGACAAGTCCCCAATATGGGGGAAAGTCGTATCTCTCGACTTGCATGGCCAGAGCACCTCCCAGTACCACCACCCACAGCTTCCACCGGGAAGGGTGACGAGTGAGAGCTGCCCAGACTGTCCACAAGATAATTTGTAGCATGCCCATCGCCACACAAACCTTCACATTCAGTCCTGTAAACGTGCAAATTATATTATCATTCATCAATCCTCCTAAGGTTTTACTATGTTGTAGAAATTTTGAAGCTCCTTTATTGTTCCACTGTAAAAGCCTTGTTAAAGGGGAGTGAGGAATTTTGTTTACATATCATGGCCAGATTATTCCCCAAGTCATATGTGTCAATTCAATTCAAATAATACAAATGGGAAACAGAATTTTCGAGAAGTACCATTTTTCGTCATCACCGTTTGTACATCTAGTTCTGCCATGTATAACTTTCTGTACGAATATTTGGTTTTGCCAACAGAAAACCGTCAACAAGTAAACTTACTGCTGCAATACTTTTTAAGGCAGAAAGAACACAATTATATATACAACGATCTCCTCATCTCAGATTCTTCATTAAGCTGACAGGTTAATGTAACTTTTTTAAATAACAGAAAATATGATTGAATTATTCTACATGGATCCATCTTGGAATGCCAATCATTATAGAATTTTTAACTATTATGCGTAAAAGTAAATAACTCAATAAACTGGAATGTAATCTGCTTACCATAGTCAAATTGATAAAAGTTCAAATACAAGATATGGGTCGTCACAATGGCGAGTATGGGAGCTGCAGCGATGACTCTGGCAGCCTCAAGTTTCAAACTGAAAGCACGTATTATAGCAAGAACGAGGGAATATCCGACAAATGCCGCAGCCGATGAACAGACCATCTTTTCCGTCAAATCAACATCTCTGCATATTGGTACAAAACATGCCAACGTTACACTGAAACTAGCAAAAGAGTCGAGCATCAATCTGCATACCTACATATTATGTGGTATGTAAACATACCAAATATGTAAAATTATATAATATTCTAAGACGATGCTTCAAGTATGAAAAGTTTAGAAGAGAGAAGTGAAAGAAGTATACTCACCGACTATGGAAAACCACTCTCCAAAACCAGGTATTTATTGCGAAGATGGCATACATATGCCAAAGCCCTGTGTACTCATAATATGACCTCTTGTTCGGCCTAAAAGGCAGTTTGTAATTTACAAGGATGACAAAGGATACCCATCCATGAACTTGCACAGCAAGATTAAGCGCAGAGAGGGCCACAGAGACTGGTTCCTGCTTTTATTAATATTAGCGTGCTCATAAACGAATAATAGGCTAAAAGTTTGGTGATGAAAGAAAAACCTAGATTATTACCTGGATTCCATAAATACGAATCATCGGCCACTTTCCATGGTATTTGACAGGCTTTTGGCCAAGTTTATACCTTTGCTCTTCTCTGGAGAGCATACAATGGTAACGGCAGTCACTACTGCAGTTGTGTTGCTTCCACTGTATATGAAATGGCTTCTCTAGATCAATGGGGTTTCCAACAGAGGTAATATTACAGTGTTGAAAGCATTTGTCTCCGACGCACCCAATCTTCTCACATTGATCAACACAAGTCCTACAAGTAGTGCCAAGTTTTATAAATGAAACAAGCACGAGTTCAGTGAGACAGATAAAGATGCAACTGCTGCTAAAGGCCAACAAGCAGATACAGAGAGATTCACAGATTCATTGCTAAATTGAGTGCGTTACACAAGTCTTCATTTAGATAATGTTTTAGAATTTACAAAGGCACAACGAGCCACATAAAAGCGAGACTCCTGTTGCCAACAATAAGATTGAAGCAAGTCAGACCTTTGCTTCTAACTGAATCGACTTAAGCTTTTTGAAGAGAGTGAGAATAATAATGAATTTTTTAAAATTAGTTCACAAATTATTGGCACTGAATAAACCCACCAGCCAAAACAAGCGAAATCATTGCCTTTTTGTGTACGTAAAGCGGCAAGAAACATTCACATTGCACCCACTCATTGAGCAGCAAATGTTAATGGTATAATAAACGCAAACATAAGCGATTTCCAAACACTTGACGGGATTTTTATAAAGAAAGGCAAACTGATCACTATCATGACAAGGGTAATTTCCTAATGATAACGAATGGAAAACATTCGGTCTTCTATACTTGTGATTGACACCGGAAACGCATAAACAGTGGGATAGTGAAAATGGCCCTCTATAGATAAATGTTTACTTCTGATATCCAATCATCCAAAAGCTCATCTTTATGAAACCCTTTATTGGCTTTTGAGACTTAAGCAAGTTACATACATACAATACAATACAATAAATCACTACTACACGAAAAAGGAATAATATATATATATATATATCTACTACAATTCTTTAACATGACAATAATTCAAATATAATCCAGTAATTATACTCTAACATTATAATAAATGTACAATCAAATTCAAAACCTCAACTACTAACAATTGATCAAAAACCCCTGAATGAAAAAAAAAAAAAAACAACTAAAAGGAGCTTACTGATAAACGGGATCAGCATCACCGGGGCTCGCCTCGATCAAACCGGAAAAGCACGCTAATGCAACTACAAAGAGAACGAAACGACGTCGTTTCATCACAAACCGAGAAAAAAACAGAAGTAGAAGCGAAAAGGAGAATGTACGGAGTGAAAAAAAGATTTGATTTTGATTGATTTAATTCCCAATAATTTGGAGAAATTCTAGCTATTATTAGACTTGTATTTTAGTTGATTAGATTCACATGGTTTGATGAAGGGAGTGAGTTGCTGTCGACAATGTGCGTTATTAACGTAACATTAAGTTATTTGCTCTCTAAAGGAGTGTTTTATTTTAGTCGGAAAACTATTTATAGTTATTTTCTGTATTTGGACTCAATCAATAATATTATTGAATGATGGATAAAAGTCTATGATGCACGGATACGGATACGGGTACGTGGACACGGATTTTTCAAAAATATAGGATATGGGTACGCCGAGAATACGGCTTTACATATTTGTATTAATATTTATATTAAATACAACATATAAACATCTAACTTATAATATACAATAATACAAGTATAAATCATGAGATTATATTAATATTATTTCAAGCAAATAACTTCGACAATCATTTAAAATTGAATACGCAATGCACTGAATCTCCTAGCTAAATCTTACTACAAACTACCATAGCAAACAACCAAACACATTACGATTTTAAGTCAATAACAAAGGGTTGCTTTGTTCTCCATTTACATCAATTTCTAATTTTAGATTTTTCAAAATAGACTATAGATTATAAATTGAACTGTAAAACTACGAAAATATAACAAAGTTTGAGCGCCAAGATGATGAAAGAACAAGAGTACGATAAACTTTAAAGATATTCCTAGCAATTGAGTGTTGTTGGTTTCGATTGCCATTCTTAAGAGGAAGTCAGAAACGAAATGAAATTTCATGCTTACGCAATATGCCTATTCCATTTTTCTTCAGCTTTTGTTATTTTTTGTTATTTACAATATATATGAAGTTTTGAAAATTTTCTTCTAACCCATAAAAATCATGTCCCAAAAGTGTCGGATACGTCCTCCTAAAGTATCCGATACGTATCCGATATTTTTTGTTTATTTTAAATAATTCAATACGCCACGTGGTGTATCCGATACGTACCCGAGGAGTATCGGTGAAGTATCCGATACGTGCACGGGCGATTTTTTGGAGTATCCGTGCATCATGGATAAAAGTTTTTGAAAAGAATGGGTTCACTACAAAATTTACCACTCAAGTATGGCTAAATTGCACAAATCAAGCTTCGTGTTTCAAAAATTACACAAACTACTCCCATGAGTCATGGCTAATTGGCATTACGAAAGCGGTAAGTTTTCAGAGAAATTACATATAACCTCGGGCGTGTTTGTATAATTCTCTCAATACAGAGGGGTGTTTACAATAGCTTATGAAAGGAGTTTGATCACTACTTTAACTTTAAATGACTTTTGATAAAAAGATGGGAGTATGTGTAAATCTTTTTTAAAAACTCTGCTTAAAATATTAATAAAGTGTTTGCGATAACTAATAATAGTTGACTTTTCAAATAACATACTTTCAAAAGCAATTGGAGGAGCACCCTAGATCATGTTTTTTGTGACTTTTGCTAAAACAAATATTAGCAAAAAATCGGTATCACAAACACTAAAAATATGCTTATACATCGCCAAAAACCAATACACCCACATATAAACATTCGCAAACACCACCATAAGGTACCTCATAGCCTGTGTAAGACAACACATACTTTAATGGTACTTTTGTGCGATTTAATTATATTATACTTAAATAGTTTTTAGTCAACGATTTTTATTTAGCTTAACTTACCAAATCAATTTTATCATAACAAATAGTACCTACATATCCATATGTTAAGTACATCTAAAAAAATCAACTTGTTTTAGAAAAACTTTACAAATTCATCTGGTAAGAAAGTTTTAAAGCTCAAATAAGGAGTATTCTTGTTTCACTAGTCAGTTACTTACTTACTACTTTTACTAGCCTCAAAATTGACCCATGCGCTACCAAGTACCAACAAAATAAGCCATTCGCTTCCAAACTCTTAAACAAACCAAACTTATAAAAAGCTAACTCATTGTCGTCACTCTAAATTCTAAAAAAGAGCAAAACAACATAAATACGGTAGCTTCAATAGTATTTCGTATATTAGTGGGTATGTAATTTTAACTTTATATTTTATTGAGTATTTTGTAACTCTTTAAAGAAATTTTTATGTTAAATCGACCCTTCTTTTTTCGAAAGTTATAGTACTTTAGATTGATCCAACTTCTATAAAATCCCTAAATAAGCCATGTATATTTATTTCTCTTTACAAGTTACTCGTCAGTTTTCTCCAATAACAAATAGGCTATTGAATACAAGTTTTTCGAACCAACAAAAACTAATAATAATAATGTGCACAAATTTTGCAGTTTATCTCAATTGAAGTTTCTATATATATATATATAAATTTATTTTTGTCTTCAAAACTACGCTACCTTCAACAATCATCATCATCAAGATATAATAATCTATCCTCCAGACAAATCCTTCTGAAACCCCTAAAATTGACCACATTAGGGTTCATAATCGAAATCCTCTTCAAAACCCTAACTCCCCAAATCATCCAGATCAACCACTCCTACACAATCTCATCTAAGCACCTACTCAAATTCTCGCATCGATCGATCGATCGAATCAACCATGGACTTGGACGGTAACAGACGAGTGTTCGGTCGACTCGGTCCTTCGTCTTCGAGTGGCGGTGGCAACAACAATAATAACAACAATACGAATAATCGGCATCAGCAGAATCAGAATCAGCAGCAGAAAGTGTGTTACCATTGGTTACAAGGCAAGTGCACCAGATTCCCTTGCTCTTTTCTGCACAGCGAATTGCCCACCACGAAACGGGCGCACCAAGGGTTTGGACCGGAGGATAATTACTATCGACGAGGCGGAGGTGGGAGCGGAGGAGGAGGAGGAGGAGGTGAAAGAGGAGGAGGAATTAGGCGGAGTGGGAATTCGTATTTTAATAATAATAACAGGAATAGTACGTGGACGAGGGACCAATTGCGGACGCAATCGGAGCAACAACCGATTAATAGTAGTAGTAGTGGTGTTGGTAGGAAGAAGATTGAGAAGTTGTGTAATCATTGGGTACAGGGGAGCTGTAGGTATGGAGATACTAATTGCAAGTACTTGCATCAGTGGTCGACGGACTGCTTTACTCTCTTGACGCAGCTCGAGGGACACCAGCAGGTGAATTCGCGGAATTGTGTTTGTTAATTAAGATTGCGTAGTGGTTTGTGTTGCTTCTTTGTATTTTGTTTATTATGTTGAAGATATTCAGCATTTGTTTGGTACGATGCGGTATGAAGTTTAGTTTCAGCTGTTTAAGTCTTTTAGTAGAGTGTGATGTTGATGCATTCTGTAATTTGGTCTTGATTTCATGGTCTAATGGCCGGGAAGTTTAAGTTATATTCGTCTATTGAGTGACTGCAATTGATTGTTGACTCGTAGGATTCTGGCAAGAATTTTAGCATTTCTTTGGTGCAATGCAGTATGAGTTTTAGTCTAGCTGTTAAGTCTCCTATTAGAGTGTGATGTTGATGCATTCTGTAATTTGATCTGGATTTCATGGTCTCATGATCAGGAAGTTCAAGTTTTTCCATGTATTGAGTGAATGCAATTGATTGTTGATTAGTAGGATTTTGCCTATAATCTTAGCGTTTGTTTGGTGCAATGTGGTTCGACTTTTAGTTTCTCAGCTGTTAAGCCTTTTAGTAGAGTGTGATGTTGATGCATTCTGTAATTTGATCTTGATTTCATGGTATAATGACCGGGAAGTTTGAGTTCTATTCATCTATTGCGTGAATGCAATTGATTGTTGACTAGTAGGATTTTGCCATCATATATGTACGGAACTTTCTGTCGAGTTGCTCGTAGCATTTTGTTATAATATTGTATCTAATAGAAAGTTTGGTATCAGGTTATTACTGGGATCACTTTGCCCTTCGGGTCTGATAAGCTTTATACAGGGAGTCAAGATGAGACTGTTAGAATTTGGGACTGCCAATCTGGTCAGGTTGTTTATACTCAAAATTAAATACATAATATACACTTCCTTTTCCATTTCTTAGTCATATCTATCAACGATTATTATCATTTATGATATATGTATTTTAACCCAATTGTAAAATAGCTTTTCTCTATGTCTCTTTAACAGACGACAGGGGCAGTGACTTTGGGTGCTGCTGTAGGCTGCATGCTTAGTGAAGGCCCATGGGTGTTTGTGGGTTTAACAAATCTTGTCAAAGTGAGATAAACAAATTACAGTTTCTTAGTACTTTATTTTACTAATAAATTGGTTAATTCGTGCACATGCAAGTATTTCTGTCTCTCGGTGGACTCTCTTTATGTCCATTTCGTTTATATTGTTATCTCGTGCTATACTAGGCATGGAACATCCAAACCTCTACAGAGCTCAGTCTGAATGGACCTGTGGGACAAGTATATTCCCTTGTTGTTGGCAATGATTTACTTTTTGCTGGTACACAGGTACTTTACTCACTTCATTCTAGAGAATGTCATGGCTTTCATTCTTCATATTTGCTAATTTTTTGTGTATGCTGTACATATTTCTTTGATATTCTGGCAAATTATCTATTGCAGTTTCATTTAGCAATGTGCTCCAGTTTCATGGTTTCCGGATAGATAGGCCTTGTTGTTGTACATGAAACATAAAATATTCAAGTTTCTTCATTGACATTAAATTTTGTTGAATACTTTTCTCTTATCTATTTGATAATTTCTCATCAAATAACAAACTCTTATCTGATTTCTCGTGTTTCATAGCATGATCTTTTCCTTTTATGTCTGTATCAATTACTTGCAGGATGGGACAATACTGGCATGGAAATTCAATGTAGCTGCCAACTGTTTCGAACCAGCTGCATCGCTTAAGGGTCACACTCTTGCTGTTGTGACGCTAGTTGTAGGAGGTAGCAGAGTGTACTCTGGTTCCATGGACCACTCTATCAAAGTAAGTTGATCACTTGAAACATGATGCTGATTAATCCACGTTCATTTTCAGAAGAAATTCCTGGCAAATCCCTCCCTCCCCCACCAATCTTATCACGAGGTCTGTCATTACTATTTTTCTGTCTGTTTCATGCTTTATGTTCAGGTGTGGAGTCTGGAAACATTGCAGTGTGTACAAACTTTATCAGGACATACGGATGTTGTGATGTCTGTTTTGTGCTGGGATCAGTTCCTTTTGTCAGCTTCGTTGGACAAAACTGTAAAGGTTTGTAGATTATTTATGAATATGTTGAACTGTACTCTATTTACTTGCTTAATGTATCTTCATTTACCGAAGGTGACTCACTTATTTTTTGATTCACGCTTTATATAGGTCTGGGCCGCAACAGACACTGGTAGCCTCGAAGTAACATATACCCACACTGAAGAACATGTATGCTTTTGCCCGATACTGCTAATGTACAAAATAGTTGCATGATACCAATAGCAAGAGCAATATCTAGTTGAATACAAAATTACTCATGTTTCTAACAATATATATCTTACGTTCTTAACATTCTTCTGTTACCCGTTGAATACAAAAACTCTTGTTTTTGCTTACCTGTGTACGTTTCCATTGCAGGGTTTACTCACTTTGTGTGGGATGCATGATTCAGAATCAAAACCTGTGCTTCTTTGTTCATTAAACGACAACAGCATCCGGGTCTATGATTTACCCTCGTGCGTTTCTCATTTTCCCATCTTTCTGTCATGCACCATTCATGTTTTGGTTTCTCACACTTGCTTCGGTTCATCCTTCAACTGTTGGTGTCAGTTTTTGATGAAACCCTTGTTTTATGTTGTAGATTTTCTGAGAGAGGAAAGATTTTCGCGAAGAAGGAAGTTCGGTCCATTCAGATTGGTCCTGCCGGTTTATTTTTTACTGGTGATGGATCTGGTCTAGTGAAAGTGTGGAAATGGTCAGCTGAACCAACCACTACACCATGAGAGACTTATAAAGGCAACCTAGTAATATCTCCGTTGTGTTGTGTCCAATCTTTATTCTTTGACAATGTACTAGTTGAGGAATGAACACATGATATGAGAGACTTCCAGTTTTGATCCTTTTTCTTCTCATTTCCCTTTCCTTTTCCCACAATAGTATGTTAGGTGCTCTGGGTTATCTCATAATGCCTACATGTAATTTGTTATAGTGAATGTCGAATCAGGTTCTCATGCATTTGAACCATTGTATCCTCTCCTGGAGGTCGAAAGTTCGTATTAATAATGGTCCGGCCAAGAAAAGTTTTGATGTAGGTTTTGTTAGGTAGAGGATTTCTGAAAGGTGTCGATTTACATTTTAGTGTGGGTCTGTTATATTTGTTCTAAATGGTTCTATTATGTTTGATTGGCACTTTGCTCCTTCAAATTAGTGCCTTCTGATACTTTGCAGGTTTGCATCCTGAAAAATTGCACCCTGCAAATATTGTTTATTAGCTTTGCCTATTTTACACAATTGGTAGAAGATTTTTTGGATTTTCTTTTTCAGCCATTTTGGGGACTTAATTATATTTATTAACATTCGTGAATTATTATTATACATTCGTGCATTTTGCGGGTTACTAAACTTGAGCGGATTAAATTAAAAACTAAACCATTCGGGCTGCGGATTTAGCGGCTCGGGTTTTGACCGGTCGGACGGGTCATGAACATAACTACTTTATATCATCTTCATTAAAACGTAGATATTCTATCATATTAAACCTCTTCAAATTTGAGTTCTCGAATTAAACCTTTACAAATTTGAGTTCTGATTTTCCATGCAGTTAATTTTACACTTTTGAAATCAAATAATATTTTCTGCTATTGTGTAGGAGAGAATACAAAAAGTTTGATAATTTAGATTTTTTTTTTTTGACTTTTTAGTGGAAAAACAAAATTTAAATTATTAGAAACAGTTTGAAGTTTGTTGAGTTTTTCAAACCTACTATACATATGTAATACATAAATTTGGTCAGAAAGATTTGTTTGATACTTTTTATGTAGTTTAGAAGAAAAAAATTATTACTTCTTTCTCAAAAGTTTCTTTTTTTTTTTCAACAAATTGTTTGACTCCAAACAAATGGAAACCGAAATCTTTTCCTCATCTCACCCCTTTTCTATTTTCCTTGAAACCAAACTAAAGCCAAATAGGAAAAATAATTTCTGTCGCTTGAGAGCTAAAATTAATTTCTCAAGAAAAATGAAGGACCCAAAATATAGAAATTAATCAAATTAAATATATTTTATAAATCATATATGTATATATATACATACTAAAAGGATAGATATATTCGCAAAAACTCGAAATAAAAGAGTTCAGTTAACAATACTGCGAGTTGGTCCACAATCAATAATCAAAACCCTAGCCACCAAACACACACACACACACACACACTTGTTAACATTATATAAACCACACTGCAACCAAGCCCACCTTCAACCCTAATCTCAATTTGTTCGCCTCTCTCATAAACCCTAATCTATTACTGTCAATAGCCGTCGCAAATCTCAATTTGGTGAAGTTTCTTCACATTTTTCTATATTTAAACTTTTACGAACTTATGTTGAATCATTGCAATTAGATTCGGCAATGTGGTCTTTTAGGGTTTTAATTATCAGCTTCTCTTGTTAATTAGATCGATAATTGAGTGTGGATTTTATGATTAAAAGAGGCAACTTTGCCGAGGCGGTTGATTTTCAATTTAATCTCCTCTTTTCCCTGTTGCCTACATTTGCAAATGGCACATCATCAAATTTTTTGGGATGGTGACTTTTTTAGTGTCACCAGCTTGTTATGGTGAGCCGAAATTCTTGTTGATGAAGTGTTTTTTTTTTTTTTGTTTTTAAGTTTTAGTAAACTAGAATCTTTTGGCTAGTATTTATTTGAAGGGTTGAGACATGATTCTCTCCATATGATGATGATACCAATGAGCTATGGATCTTGCATCCGATGATGTTCTTTTTATAGTCATAGTTACACTGATGGAAATATCATGGTTTTTGTTTTCTTTTTTTAAAAAAAATATTTTTACCATTTATTGAGTGAAAGTTTTCTTTTTTATCCATGTTAAGCTTCTGATTGGTACTCTTTCTTACTAACACCAAGTTACCCTTGATGTTATATGTGAGAATTTGTTGATTCAAAATTGGGTTTTTCTATCTTTTAAGTTTTTTAGCTTCTGCAAATTCTCAGAGTTGTTATAATGATCTTGTATTCAATTATCATTTGCACTTGATAGTTGAATTAATCTGTTGTTGTTTTCTTCGTGATTGTTGATTTGCATTTTATGGCTTTGCATTTTTACTAGATCTTTGATTGTTTAACTCGTCAAATTTGTTTCTTTTTGTGGATGTGAATGGCAACTTTGCCGAGGTGATCATTTGTTGTTGGTTCTCCTCTTTTTCCCTGTTGCCAATATTGCATTAGGCTGCACATATATTATACTTGACTAACTTTTTTGCTGTTAGTCTTGTCATATTGTTCAGCCTACATATCAATTAATTGTTTCCCTGTTTTTTATGGACTATGATTTTGCAAGGCCTGTGTAGTCTAGCAGGTAAAATGACCTGAGAATGGAGATTGATAGTTATTCATGTTTAGTTGGTCTTGTTCTGTAGCAAATACCAAGTAATTGTGATGCCTTATATTATATATTGATATTGCAGCGGATATTCTATTCATATGATAAGCAATACTTAAAACTGCAATTGAAAAGTGTACAGATACTCAAAATCAAAAGAAATTTTCAAGTCCGATATGGTTTACATGTTAAGGTTAATTAAATGGATATGTCTCAACCTTCGTTTGAGAATTTGATTTGATTCTATTACACACAGACATAGATTAAGTTGTGAGTTATTTTCAAATTTCGAAATTTGAGTTTTGATAATAACCATGGCTGAATTTGGAGGAAGATAGTAAATACTTTCATCACCCACTTTTTGTTTCACCATTGCTACTGCTAGGAGTTAAGTTGAACAGATGGCAACAAGTTTCTTGTTTATTGGGGGAATTTAGTTGAAGAGAGAGTTACCTGAGGTTGTCTTGAACTCCATATGGTAGCATAGCCAATATCCCGTGGAACGATCTCACGTTAGACAAATTTACAGTGTCTATGCTACGCTACCCAGCTTCTAATGCATTGTGGTCTCATTTGTCTACACATTGATTTTGGGTGACTGAGTTGTAATGCTCGACATTGTCATGTTTTTGAATTACTTGATTTGCCTCTATAACAATTAGATGCAGACATTCTCGAATATGAAACAAGATGTTTGCAACCAAAACAAGGGAAGAAGAATTTTCAACTTGGTGATTGTTGTTTTTTTGTTATGTTAGGGACATTATTACCTTGAGTTTGATTAAAAAGTAATAGACGACTATGTATAGTTTTGAATATTGTTCGAATAAAAAATAGTATTAGATAACCTATGTATTTTTTCTTCAAGTGTTTTTTACTTTGTGTGTATCAAAATTTCATGTATTTTGGTTGTAAACATGAGAATAATATTATAGATGTGTCATCCTGCCGTAGTGCTCTGCTAGAGTTATATTTTATATTTGCCACTATTTGTGCAAATAAGAAGTTACGTATCTAATGTGCATTACATGATGCAGAGGTATTGCATCTAGTCTTCTGGGATTCAAATTCCTTTCTTATGCACACAGGCAGGCCTCAGACCTGTCTTATTTTGCATGAAAATGAATATGGGTGTTCGAATACTACATACAGTACGTCAACTTTGATCCATGACGGTACGTACACTAAGACTTTTGAATGTTCAAAATTTTGAGAATTCGATAGTGTAGTTTCTTTAAGTTATATAATATGACTGAATACACCAAACAATGGTTTTAGCTCTATATCAAAAAAGAAAAATGAAAAGTAGATTTAATTGCTTTACACATGCGTTTTAGCATTTTACCATCTAATTTTGAAAAACATGGCGCAGCGAGTTTTGGACGAGGCACATTGTTTCACAAGATAGTTTTAAGTTTTATCAAGGGCGTTTTTAAAGAACTTGATTAATGATGTGTCAAAAGCTAAAGTATAGACATCTGATTTAAAGTTAAAGCTGGATATGAAGCAAAAACCCGATAATTAGAGCAAGGTATATTTCAAACATCTATAATACATATACTGATATCAATAATCTGAATGAAGTATTAAGGTTGTGTTTGTAAATCCTTCTCTAAAAGCACAAGCTTATAATTAAAGATAAGCTGTAACATTATATTTACCATCAGTTGAGATTGGAAAAAATCTAACAGCTCATTAAATGGAGGATGTTTGTAAAACAATCTACAAGTTAAGTTAAATATATTAAATTTATTAGAAGTAATCACCACAAGCTAAAGGTTTAGCTTGTTAATCAAACACCCTACAAGTACTTACACAAAATTAAGAGCAGATTGTAACTTTTTTTTTAGAATTTGTAGACACCAACTAATAGGCCTCATATATTGGTAATAGGAATTATACGTTTCTAACTTTGATAATGATAAGATTGTCAATACGTGGAACATGAACAAATAGTATTAATATAAATATTATAAATAAACTAGATTTTATTACTTATATTGTGCTTATTATTCAGTCAGAAACAAGTAAAAGAATTTTCACATATCACACCCTATGTATTTGGTAATTTCATGGCCAAAAATACAAATATAGAAAAATCATACCAAACCGGTGTACTATGTAACTGGGCAAAAAGGTTTGGGAATTGGGATGACCATCAACCTACACGAATACGCCAATCTTAAGAAACCGCAATCGCACAAAGAATCAGATTTTCAGTAGCCAGTATCAAAACAACGAATTTGAAGTAGAAGTAAAAATTTTTTAAGTTTTTTTTGTTTTTAGAAAAACATAATATATAGATTAACGTAGACATGGAAACGGGGAGTGGGTAGTACGAGAAGTAACAGAATACATATCTGAATACAAAAAAGGGAGTAGCCAGGGCAAGGTCTGCAGACCTCGCTTGCCATTCTGCTCCCAGCTTTGCCAAAAAGTCGACCACCGTGTTTAGCTCCCTGTAACAGAAACTCCCCGTGACAGAAGTAAAGCTAGCCATCAGTGTCCATATCTCCGAAATCAGCCCCGCCAGGTGGACGGGATTGTATAAAACTAATTTGTTTTTATTTTGTAAAAGAGTATGACAAGTCAAAAGTAGGAAATATTCTTGACTTCGATTTTTCTTTTTTCATAAAAGATTTTTCAACCACAAATATCTAATTGACGGACTAATAAAAGTAACCAAATTAAGCAATTAAAATGGAAAATGCGAGAACACCAATAGCAAATTTACATCAGGCTCAATTGCTATACTTTGTAGGAAATTCTTTGTCGTTCTACTCATGGATTAAAGTTTCATTTCTTTTTTTCGAAAAGTATCGAAACATTTCCATTTTTAACTCTATGGAAAAGAAACACACAATATTTTTCACATCTATTACAATAACATTTCTTACGAATTTTTCGAAACATAACAAAAAGTTTCTAATATTAGCACACCGAAACCTACTGTCGAAACGAAACTTTGATATATGGTTCTACTCAAAATCCTGCTTTTCCGTGACAAACAAAACCGAGCAATTAGATATTCGAGCTGCATTTATTTAATTCTTCCGAAAATTAAGCCTGCTTAAAATTCTTGCTTCCCATTTCTTGAGTGCTCATGTCACAATTTAAAATTCGGAATCCAACTGAAATATATCACAGAAATCCACTTGTTGACTGAAAAGGAATTAGCAGCTCTTCATAAAATATAGGCATCAAGAAACTGGAATAAGTAACAAAAGAATTGTGTCTCCCCCGATAAAAATTCTCAATTAACAAATTGTATGAATAAACATTTGCTCAACAATCAGCATCGAGAGAACCCAGAAAAAAAAGGAAAAAAATGAAGGAAGATCTGAATACCGAACCCCTTCAGGGTGATTTCTTGTTCCTAGAAACTTAATAGAAAATGCCTCATTCTCTCAAATGTAGTTTCACTGCACACTGACCAAACCTGAAATGCCGCAAACGCTCACCCTTTCTGCCTAAAAAACTATGACACGAAGGGATCACACTATTTACAGTGTGGTTTTGCTAGACGCACTTGACAAAAACACCACTCTAGATTCCAACAATGAAATGAAATCTGAGCAGAAAAAGGTATGAACTGAAACAAAACGGAAAGTATGTCCGGGGTGACCTCGGACCAAGTTATAGAAGATACAATATAACCTGCAAAAGAAGACAATTTGAATCAAACACGCTTCGTATATGTTTGCCGGACACATGCAGATTTAAGTCTCTCTCTGTCATGATCATGAGATCAAATGCGCATAATTGTTATTTATTCTCAAACTTTTTCGTCTGACGGATATGTATACCAGTAACTGTAAATGGCATTACCTTCTAACAGGATGATGTCACATGCAAAAGCAAAATTTAGTAGAACAAGAAGCTTACCCCCACATTCCTTTTTACATCGGTCAGGGGAAAATTGAAAGGACCCTCAGAAGACAAAAATGCTTTTCCAGTCCAAGCTTGAAGGGTTGCAATCACTCTATGGCATGTTTAAAGCCTGTTTCAATTGTGCAAATGCGGCAGGATGCATTCTAGAGATAGCAGTATTAAATGATTCTCCATGAAGAGCAGCACAAGTTTGAAGATTATCCCTCACTGAGTTCTCCAATGAAATCTGGTTTATTGGGTCAGAGATTTTGATCTGGCAATGAAAGATATCACATTTAAAACAATGCCGTACAACAACTTTGTGCAGCTTCATTAATTTCCAAAAGATATACCTGTCTCCTCCTGAACTCTTTGCTAGGGACCTCCAACTTACTAGATTGCATATTGTCACTACTGTTGCTCACCATTTGATTGCCAAATTAGAAAAAAAAAAAAAAAAAAGTCAGCTTATGTTGAAGGAAGTTTAAGTTAAATACAATCATAGTAAAAACATTGATTGAAGAATGAACCTTGATTCTTCTTCTGTTAAGTCCTCACTTCCACCCAATATTACGCTCGTGCATACACTAGCATGACAAAACATACCACAATTGTGTGAAGAAAAATCTTGTTTTGGTTGATCCCAAAAGATAAATCAAGATCAAGTGCACGCATATACCTCAGAATCTGGTCAAGCTTATCAAGCACTTGGGGCAGTCTCAAGGTTAAGATTATCGAAAGGGCCAGCCCAAATGTTTTTCTTTGTGTCGAAACCACATTGTCAACCTACAATCAAGGATAAAAAACAAGTGTAAGCAACCTGTAAATTGAGAATAGGTATGGGCCAAATAAAGTATTCTTCAGCAGTTCAAACATCCAAGAAACTATTCCCAGACCAATTTCCTCCATTCATAAAAAACCCAGTTACACTATAATAAAACATCCAGTAACGACTAAAAACTAGTCTTGCAGAATAATAAGGGTAAAACACTTTAAACCCCCCAACCTATGGGCTGTTTCACAATGTGCCCCCTGAAATATAAAAAAGAGCATATAACCCCCAACCTATTGGAAGATGTGCGAAATACCCCCTGAGTCGTTGATTCACCGTTTATTTTGAACACCTGTCTGCATTTTTATCCGTTAGATTTGGTCTCAGGGGGCATGTCACACATTTTTCAATAGATTGGGGGGCTATTTGCTCTTTTTTATAGTTTAGGGGGCACATTGTGAAACCCCCTATAGGTTGGGGGGTTTAAAGTGTTTTACCCGAATAATAAACAGCTACTTAATCCCGAAGTTCAAATATCCATATTCAAATATGAAATTGCACAGAGAAGGCCATGAGCTCATAAATGAGCTGTACCCTAGGTTTTGTTAATAAGAAGCCCGGTGATCAAACAGATGCACAGTATTAGTACTAACAAAAATTGACAGACAATTATAACCACCAAGAGGCGAAAAAATCTTCAACGAGAAAAAGTACTTATTACCATCATCACTTTTAATCAAGCACAACTAAAGAAAACTTAAGTTCATTTAATAAAGATAAATGATTGAAGATACTCTTACCTTGTCCAGCCATACATCTACAAGGCAAAGGAGTACGTTGTCTTCATTTGGGAATCCAACGTTCTGGAGCTGTGCTAATAGTGATGGTTCTGACGCCAATTGCGCAAGGTAATTAGTATTCATGACCAAAATCCGTGCAAGTATGGCTGCTGAAGATGCTTTTACGGAAGTCTTTGAAGGATCACGATCGTCTCCTCCACTCAAGCATATAACTATTAGTTTCTGGCAACACATAGCAATATTCAGATTCCAGAAATATATCTCCATATACCATGGAAAAAAAAAAAAAAGAAAAAAACCATTGCAAGAGTACCAAGTATACTGATTACAAGAACAGGGAGAACCAATTACCAGAATGGTGGTGCTAATTAGATGGAGCATCTCTGGAGGGAAACACTGTAGATGCAAAAGCAGGTGAATATTAGTTACAACATTAAGTATAAGTCCAATCAAATGCAACTTACCCCATGCGAAGCAAAAATTGTACCTAATTAAATGTAACGACTCGTGAACCCAATTACTATTACATTGTATATAGAGTAGAAAAACTAAAAGCAATGCAGTTGCTAAACCAAGGGGCATCAACCCACTCAGGAGTCCAACGACATATATTCCTTCTCTTCCAAATAGAGTATCAGCAAAATAACTAGGTACAAAACTTGCCATTTAAGTATGCATGTAAATATATGATTCCATTTAAAAATGTATAGCTACATCAAGCATTGCGTCCACAGTAGACTACCTGAACTAAAAGATCCACAACTGGAAGAATTGAAAGCAATCCTCTGTCGTTGACATTACCAATAACCAAATCAAGGAGCTTTGTCAGCGTGGGTGCATGCATATTTAGGAATTCTAGTCCACCAAGAACTACATATCCCTCTATGATGCTGGCAGCCACCTGTATATCAAGTTAACATTAATATAATAATCATGCAAACCAATAGGATGCAATGTCATTTACGCTAATCCATGCCTTTAAGTGATCGAAACTTCTTTCCAAGATTTCCACCAGGCATGGGAAATAAGCCAACATCTGAGGCACCATTGAGGTTGCATGAGAAAGAGTAGCTTCCCATAACTGTACAATAATGACACATGAAAAGAACAATGACTTCTTCTGACTGCCAAAAAAACTGTCCCTGATATTCAAATTAGTGGCGTAGACTAAATTGCACACCTGCATGCTATCTTCCAAAAGTTCATCAGGGCTATTAATATTGATGACACTCTGTAAAATTGGCAGCAGCATGCTGTAACAGATGGGTGACTGAGAAGCAAGTGCAACTACAAAATTCTTTAGCGCCGTGAGGAGCTGAATTTGCAGAAGACTTTCCCCAGAAGATTCTTCCCAGGCCTACATTGACCAAGTTTTATGTTAGGATATTAAATTATAAATAAGAAAAAGACTTTAAAACACATATGTTAAGAGGCTCTTATTTTCTCTTTATTATCCCGTTGTATCTTACACAAAGGAGGAAAGGATTCTATACCAGTTGAACAAGTTTATTGAGAGACCTAATTCCATGTGGTACAAATTCGCTTGCCAATGAGAAACTATAAGATAATATGTTACAACTAATTAAAGTAGAAAGTCCTCATAGAAGTATATCAAGGCCTCACCAATAGGAACAACTCACGGACAAAAAGAAAATACTGTACCTTCTGGAAAAATTGCACCAACTTGTTTGCATAAGGAATAACTTCAGTGATGCTTGCAATGAGACAAGATATAGTATTTAATACTTGAACCTGAGCATATCAAACACAATATTAATGAAAGAAAAGTAATGTTTCGGAGCATGATAGAAAACTCAGTTGATAGTTCCTAAGTATAGTTTTGAAAGCCAAACATATTAGGCATTTTCCACAAAACGTAATTCACTCATTAATAAACTCGTAGCCAGCAATTAGATAGAAACTAGATGGAACAAGGAAATATACACTACGGACCTACATTGAATTAGGTCCTATACATTTTGGTTAAACACTTAAAAACCAAGAGCTTTTGAGGCAGTAACCAAAAATTTATCAGTGGCAGAACTATAAAAAATATAACAAAAATATGTTAACAAGAATTGAAGTTCCTTTCAGACATTTGTTCGTGAAAACCAAGACTTCCCACATAAAAACAAAGATGATCCGTACTGACAGCAATATATTAGCCGACAAAACACTTAGTGAATAGGAGAAGAATACAATAATATACAACTTTCGGCATGTCTAAATATTGAGTAAATGCAATATGGGTAGTATTTGGGGATGTCATACAATTTTGAAAGATAATCTACAAGTAAAACCATATTGCGGCAGATGAACAGTATGCCACTAGGAAGCCCGGTGAGGATTTTCATTTATCACATATGGAATGGATAACGAAAGAACTTCAACTTACTTTTGAATCAAATTCTTGGACTTCTTCCACCAGTTTGAAACACGAGTCCCAACAAATTGGAAGAAGATCTGAAAAGTCCCCCTCAGAGAAACTCGCGTCTTCAATATGAAAATATAGAGATCGTGATGCCGCCAGCTGTACAATGAAACAAGAATTTTAAATTGACAAGGAAAGCTCAAAGAAATTTAAAACATAAAATTAAGTAAGAGGAATCATACCCTAACACACAAGTCTTTCTCCTGAAGCAGTTTTATTAAAGCGCAATACACTGGTCGTCTGGTGTCATCTTTAATCTGTATACAAAATGCAATCAGGAACCAAATTCTTGAACCTTATCTTAGTAAATGGATCAGACTACCAAGGACTCAGCCAGCTTAGACATAAACATCTCATACCCAAAATAACCTATATTTCATCTAGAATAAAGCAGAAGTTAAGATGTCAACTCCTGAGATGACTATTTTTTACTTCATTTTATAAAATGTAATAAAACCTTATAATAATTACCCTTACTCTACAATTAAAATTCTCTAAACTATCATTAAATAAACTTTACAAGAGCAAATCAAGAGAAGTCAGCTTGATATATCAGCAATCCACTTATGTAGATAAGGTTAGATAGAAGGAGACCAACTTCAGTTAGATCTCTAACCTAAATCTTCAATTGATATGAAGCCTGGGTAAAATCTCAGCCTAAGTCTGACCAATCACCAGCAATCTAAACCACTTGTGTTCCAAACATCAGAAACCTCCACAAGTCACTCTGAGTATATGATCTCATGAAAGCACAATTTCTTTACTAGAGGACCATGCACATGTAAAGCACAAGACATGTCTCAGAGTGCAATAGAAAAGGAAGAAAGACTGCCCCAGAGTGCTTCCCTCAGTTATCTCCATAAACAAAAGACACCAAGCAATTCCAGGACCTAGAGGGGTCAATGGTCACTAAAAGTAAACAGTCAACAAGATATGACTTCCGGTGGATGTTAAATAGCAGTCAAGACTTATTATTAGTCTTCATCAGCTCAAGAATAAGAAGCATTCTTCGGTTAGTATACTTGCACAATATTCTAGTAAAGTTCTTATATGGAAGGGGGCGTCAAAATATTAAACACTTGCTAAACTCTTATATTCAAGCCCGATTTTTCGATAACATGTGGCTGGAGCTGTGTTTTGTTTCTTTTTTTTATTTTTAACAGCTATGACATGAAATTAAAGCTGGGAAATTACTCAAAATATTCATGATTGATAAATAGTTTCAATATTTGCCGGCCAAAAGGGCAGTCTTACAAGTAAAACCCCAGATGTCAATGTTATGTTAAGAATGTACCATCCGTAAAAGCAGCCTCATAACCGAAGGATAAAGATTATTAACATCAAATTCCACATGAGTACTGTCTGTGAAAAGCGGATCAAATTGAACAGCAGATTCACAAGTATTTAAGTTCTAATAATACTGATAATTCTAAAGCAAGTAATCACATTCATAAGCAGAAACAAGCAATTAAATTATGGGAGGAGAACTACAATAAGATATATATACAGTCAACTCGACAAAAATGTTACCTCAGAAACCCATTGACCCAATATTAATGCAACTTTCCTATGGATGATCCGCATGTTTGGATGATCGTTTGTGACTTCAACAGCTAATGCACCATTAAACCTGCATAAGAGTGTCGGAGGGATTATTTTTAAAAAATAATGACAAGTACAATCGAAACAACAATCAAGTCATTCAAAACACATGAATTCTCTTCCCCCACTAGTTCCAGATGAGTAAATAGGCTTAATATAAGAGTTTAAGATGTGATTTGGCTTATAGTTAGAACATATTGTGGGCATGGACTATAGAATATTGCTGTATGATATCAGAAAAGCCACATGTAAAGCAAGAACGAATATAAAGGTCCGAGAATAACAAAATAACTAGGCCCTTGCATCAAGACTAACCAAGATGGACCTGGGTTAAATCTCTGCGGAACATGCTACGACAACAGAAATTGCCTCCAAGTTGGATCAGTACCATATTACAGTCAGTTCTTGAAATCACAACTTGATGGAACTTTATTCATTTCAGTTCAGTGTTCCTAATTCTCCCCCCCCCCCCCCTCCCCCCCCCCCCCCCCCCCAACTGGCACATGAATTCTGGCAGCAGCAACTCCAATACGGTATCACTTTGAGCTGAAACAGAGCCACATTTGTCCTTTACAACTAGATTTCCAGACAACAAACTAATTAACATTCAAATAGTGCTGTCTCCAGTCCCCTACCCGAGCTCACACTGAGGAGGCATATTGTGTCCAGAACCATGTAAGAGTCATGCTCACGATGAAGCAAAAACAATTAGGATTCATTTGGTCAGCAGGTACGAAATAACATAGTTGGTGAATCCAACACAACTGGATATAGCACTTAATGCCTAGCATCTAAAACATGAAATGCTCAGAATCTAGAAAGGGAAAGGACTCACCAGTCTTTGAAACTCAGATAATTTGAGAGTTCATAATAAACATAAGCAGCAGCGCCATAAGCAGCGTCCTTGAGAAGCAACGGTGGACTTATTTCATGGACAGAAGAAGGACATCCATTCATTGCCTCTTGAAGAATGGAAACCACAACAGGGCCTAACAGCTAAAAATGTAAATGATGATCATGATCACAAAACACCTTCCAGACACATACATAAATGCAAACACATAACAGGTGAAAATAATATTGAGCATCAAGAGGCCTACATGGCTGTTATTCTCAAACAAAACTATGTATAATGCTTCAGCACATGGTCTTAATCTCTCTGACCATAAAATAGAGTCCTGCTCGTGATAAAAAGATTCAGGATTCTGGTACCAATCTTCCAGATCTCTTGTCGTTAAAACAAAATACCTGATTAAGAAGCAATAACAACAATCGAAGGTTTTCAGTAAAATGCAAGAAATAAGTTGAGACAGCCCACATAAATTTGATTCAATCATAAAATAAAATAAAAAATGGCTATTAGGCACATAACAACCACAGCTGAAAATAAGACCGAGCCATTTTGTAAAAAATTTAAGAAACTAAATAAAAAAATAAGATGTCAAAATTCAGGAGATTACGGCCTCGTTGAAAAGTATTTCAGACTGTGTCCTACCTTTTAGATCTCCCAAAGCATTTATCTTAACCACAACCATTTCCACGGACATATAGAGAAAATCTAAGAAAACGTCACACAGCATGTGGAATGGCACTATAGTCAATATCCTTAAAGCAGCTAAAGAAACTCTGGTATTAGATAGAAAAAGACCCATGGAGATAAGGACAAGCTACTAAGCATCTTCCAATTTGATGCCCCGCGTCAAAAAGTCAAGGAATAAATAATCTCAACTTAACTTTGGTTTCATGAAACACATTAATAGTTTTTAAAATAATTCATAGCTATTTGAAATATAATATAGTTGTATCTGAATACAAGTTGCTAGTACGTTATCTATGGTTAACTTTAAAAGCCCAAAGGCCAAATAGTTACAGATAAACATGGTCGATGGAGTGTAAATAGAGGAGTAACTATCTTTTTTTTATTTAGCACCTGGTAGTGGCATCTCTTTCCTGGTAATATACCTTACACAGGATCTAGTTCAACATATTATGTTGAGAAGAAGAAAAAAGAAAATAATTTATAAATGACTTCATTCTTACCTTCTAATTAATACATTACATAGCAGCACTACACGCTCACTAGGGAGCAGAGAAGCCAAAACACCAGCAACTGCACCAGACACATTTTTCTTCATCTCCTGAATGGTAACTCGGTTGTCATCCATAACACGACCAGTCAAGATTGGCTTGTACTCTTTACATTCCAAAACAGATTTCATCATCGACATACATTGAATTAAAAATTCTTCAAATGACAATACATCTGGCTCAGGATTAGTTATCTTATTTAGGCAAAAGTCCACGACATCCCAAAGGACACTTTTGTCACCAAATGAGTAAGGATGTCTGTGCTGAATTGCTATCAAAATCTTCATCAATTTATTGCATGCCTTCTTCTGGAAATCCCAAAACTTGGGATGTTTCTCTTGAAAAGATGAATCTGCATATAGATTGTAAGGCATTATGTATTTGACAAACAAAAGAAATATGCTCCAAAAGAAAATCAGCATGTCATATCTAATAAATCAACTTAGGAATGTGATGCAAGGCAAAATTCCCCATTGGGTACCAGACACGGGAAGCAAGTAAAACGGGACTTGTACACTTTTCTTTCCTCAATTCATAAAAGAGGCGCAGAAACATCAAATATGGCATGAAACTGAAAATGCCTAAGGATTTTAAAATATCAACTAGTTATAGAGGTAAGTTATAATAAAGAAGGGTTTAGATGTGCAATACAAGGAAAAACCAACAAGATTACAATATCCTCAAGGAGAAAAGAAGAGGAACTTACAATATGGCAGAAACGACTGAATGGCGTTCAGCACAACCGGACAGACCTTCTTGACAGGTTGTACCTCCTAAAAAGCAATAGAAGTTCCATTTAAGTCACAAATGGTACAGTTTATCAAACATGTGGTTTTATAAGGGAAACAAATGAAGAGTATCAAGAAGATGAACCTTCAGTAAAGATTTAAACCAGCAACGATATTTCTTTACCTGTAGAGACTTGGAATCGCTGGGGAAACCGGAAACTATCAGTTGACGAATTATCTTTGAACATAGGAACCATCTTTCACAGGTTAAGTAAATATCATCATGATGCAACTCAGAAGCATTTTGAGCAAGCACCGAAAAGCCATGCAATATATTCTGCACGTCAGTTTGCCAAAGGTGCCAGCTGTAATCGAAAAACTGGGATGCTATCTGCCAAATGAGAAACCATGAACATATTCAGTGGACAAGTGAGCAATCCATTACTAAGATTCAATCAGCACGATGATGAAAACATAAGTGGAATAAAACAGTTTAGCAATCTAGATAACATCTGTCTGTGTGACCATAAAACACCATGGGACTATTTTAATCACACTTATTGAATTGCTAAATGTGACCTCAGCATCCAATCAGCATTACGTGACAACAGAAAATTCCAGATCAAAATAAAGAAAATAAAATGTACACCTCAGCAAATGTCCTTTGATCAGAAGTGAGACGTTTGGTCGATAACTCCTTTAATGTCCGGAAAAGAATCATGAATATTCTATGTGAAGTTAATAAGTCAGCCGACTGAAGCTGTTGTGCTAAAACAGAAAACAAATCTGACCTGTATACAAAATCAGATTTATTAGGCTATGACACAGTGGTGATATATTGTGTGTATAAGGTGCTATTTTAACAGTAAATATAAACAGCTTAAATAAAACACACACAAAAAAAAAACCACAGTGGATTATATCCCAATTTATTCCTCAAATATCTTTTTCTGAGAAACTCTAGGTTAAAATAGCCTAAATCAATATTAGCCCCACTAGTTAGGCTAAGTAAAACTAGGCTCTGCATGCAACTAGTTTCTATGTAATCTCAGTTGTCACATTATATTTCCAAATATAATTGAACTTAGGCCTAGTTTATCTTTTACTGAAAATTTCGATTAAAAATAAGATGTACGACAAAACAAAAAACAGTATTGAACACTTGTGCTGACTGTTTATTTTTCTTATATAGACAGTTGGCTTGTCAAGAACGCAAAACTAGGGCATGCATAGCATTGGTTTCTCTGTTATCATGGTTGGCATGTTGTTTACCCAAATATGATTGAACTAAATCATAGTTTCTTCTATGTTAGAATCACTAAAAGCACTATAAATGGCGAAGACCAACACTAGCTGACACTATAATATGAATAGCTAGTCAAAATAATTATTACAATCTCTAAGAGACTGGTTCACCGGCAGTAATTCAGAGTAAAGTCAAATCATTATATGCCTTCTTATAAATGATTAGCGATTGAGGCCTTAGCTTGTTGCACTCATGAACTTGAGAGGCCATATTTTTCTAGAATCTAAAAAGAAAAGACGAAGTAAAGATAATGATATCATGCTAATTGGCATCTTAAAAATGATTCAACTACTTTCTTCAAACTTGTTCACACGTATTCCTTGTTTAATATTTCAAGAACCTGATACAATATAATTGCAAAAGCTATGCAAACAATGAAATGGGAAAACCTTTTCTTGTTTTACAGAGTTATTCATTTATGTTCATGCGCTTGATTGCCTGCAGAAAAGCATTTGTTTCATGGCCTAAGCAAACTATTACCAACACTAATACTTTTATTTTTTCATTTAACAATGTGCATGAAAACAAAAGAACAAAGAATACAGAAGTATTATTAGAGGAAACAGTAACAGGGGTCTCCCATGTGATTTTGTTCAGGTATGCTGCACAAAACAAAAGAGAGAAGTATACCATTCCCTTGGGTAGTCAAAGCGAGCTATTTTTGAGATAAGTACGGCCAATGTAAGAGCAATCTGTAAAAACACATTTATGAAATACATGAAGCAAAACATTTAGGACGGTTGATAAAGAAAATAACTACAGAACTACTGCAATCTGTGCAGATTTGTATTTACCAAAAAATGGCAAAATATACAAATATAGACTTCGGCAGAGATAAATCAGTAGTAGTAGCAAATTGATTTGCATGCACATTACCTGGTAATTCTCTTCTCTTAAGTGTGTCAACAATTTTTGCCTCAAATGTGATTTCTCTTCAGCGCTAATTCCCCTGCATAGGAATACGGGCAATATTACCTCCTAATTGCAAATGAATCCTGATGTGAAGATATCTTAAATGCTGCTTTTAACGTATGGAACAATAGATTTCTGACATATACACTTCAATCACAAAACATGTAAACCTTATCGAGGTTATGCACCTTTCCCGTTGATGAAAAATTAACAAAAATAACATGGCTTGAGGTTATAATTGTTTAAGACGTTATATGAAGACATCCTTTGCATAAAGGTTTCTTCTCACGATTATATTGGTAAAACAAGCATCTCAAAGAAGTAAGTCTCAAAACTTATCTTTGATTTTTACATATTTGCCAAAAGTTAAAGGTATCCTCTAGTAGCTTTAAGTAAATAAACATCAAGAGACGTCAAATCTTTTCAGAGAATAATAGCAACTCAAAGATTTTAATCTCACTTCTTATACCAATAATGTCCAGCAGGATTAATCAGAGTAAAATGGTAACAAAAATTAGGTTGGAATTCATAAAGTATGATAGTGATTGATGATATATATCCCAAAATTCAAGTTGTTGTGAACTGAAGTAGTTGATGATCAAACTCTGCTGACACAAAACATTTAAAGAAAAAAAAAAACTCAAATTCTACTCGGGAGAAGTACTGACATTTCCGAGCCCCATATTGCCAAGTATTCGAACAAACACACAATTCACAACACTCTAAAAGAGTTGTACTTCAAGAACCTAGATAGAGTTTGAGAACAACACCAAAATGCAAGAACAAAAAAAAAAAAAAAAAAGGAACAAGTCACCAACGTCGAATCGCGCCTGTTCCTCCAATACCGGTTGATGCTGTTCTTGAAATACACCGACGCCATCAATCTCACATCGGTCTGCGCCACTAAATCCTTGGCGGTTATAACTTCCTGCACCACACAAGCCCCACAACTCAACATTTCACATAAAACACCACAAAGAAGTTCACACAGACAAATTCACAAACACCTTATGCACAACAACAACAACAACAACACCAAATAATACCATAAGGCACGAGCAGAATCCAGGCCGGCTCTCGAACTGCGAAAGCGCGTCCTCCGCAGGCTTCCGCACATTCGTATCGCCGCTCAACGAATTCGATAGCAGCGTATATATAGCCGGCAAATCGGAAACTGAGAGCGCCATTTTCAATTTCCTTTTTAATCAGAAATTATTGATCAACAATCGCAAAAAAACACCACCCGAAATTGAGAGAATAAGAGTGGTGTTGGATCTAAAACGTTGACTGATGAATGTTGAGAGTGTGTGTAGCAAAATGAGTAGGTTTAGGGTTTAAGAATTGGGGACAAATGGTTCGAACTTTGAAGAGCTGGAGCCTTTTTCCAGCGCAAGGGTTTAGCGGTGGGGGTGGGGTGGGGTGGGGTGGGGTTGAAGACAGGGTGAAATGAGTAAGTTTTGCTTGCTGAGTTATTTTGTTTTGTGAGCTGGAAGAGTGGTGCAGTGATCATTGGGTGGGTTTTCTTTCTCTCGTATTTATATCTTTGTCACGGCCTCACGGTCACGGGTCTCATTTTTCAAAAAAAAAATGATTTTTTAAATTGAAACATTAAAAGTTTTTACAAGCCTTCAAATAAATCAATTTTTTTTCTTATCTTGTAAAAAAAAATTACCCATATTTTCTACTTTATTTTTATCAGGAAACTAGTTTTATTAGTCTACTTGTTCTATGGAAATCATATATATTATCCGTGGATTGAATACATGTAGAGTGTGATGATAATTAATATTGTTAGACGTGTGATAATTGGTTAATATACGCCAGAAATGAATATGTTGGATCATAATTTCACTTATTGTCAAAGATAATGACAAACTGGCATTTTTTGCAACGTAAACTGTCACATGTACCCAATAAGTGAGTATGGTGAGATAATAAAAGGTTTATAAAAAGGAGCCCTCTAAACATCGACGAACAAAGGTCTCACTAGAGATACCATGTTGATGTTGATATTAGTGGTATGATACGAAAACGCCATAGAAATTTTGCTTAGCCAGTGAAAGAGTTGAGATACTCGTCTTTAAGCCGATATTGTCATGTTATGGTACTTAGAACTCAGTTGTTATTGTCTCTCAAGATATAAAAATTGTGACTTGTTATGACAATACCACAAATATCAATAACAATAAATAAATAAAAGAAGTCTTTTGTTTTCTCCAAAAAAAAAAACACAAGAAAGAAAAGAGAATGAGCGACTTGAAATGAACCTCGATTCTATTTATAAACACCGGAAAGTTAACATGGAGTTGTTTCACGGACATGTCTAATTATTTAGTAAACCAGTTCAACAACGCATATACGTTTAGTTGTGAATGTGCACTCACTAGTCAATGATCGACTCTTTTCATCAATTCGTTGCTCGCCGTGTATATGGATGATTGTTTGCTGGTTGGTAATCTTTCGTCAACAAACACGCTCATTCCACAATGATTTGTCATTTGTCGTGCATATGAAAGTCTATTTGTTGCATACAAATCGTAAAGAATTACTTATTTTTGTTGTATGTTATACAAAGTACCTGGTAGGCGCCAACAACGCACACTTGTTGGCTGGAGAATATAGCTAATGGTATGTAAGTCTCTCTCTTTTCAAAGACTATTGAGACTCTTAATTAGACATTTCGTATAGGATTGTGACATTTCACATTTTCACCTTCTTCTTTTTAACACACCTCATTTGAAATAATTAACTTTAGGCTAAGTTTATTCCCCGAGGAATGGGGGAAAGAAAAAAAATGAGAGAATACGAGATTTTCGAGGAAAGCTTCTGGGAAAAAAATGATTTTTTTTTGTATCCCGTACGTTTTAAATCATGATTAATTTCTAAGAAAATGATTATACTCAAAGTTTTGGTGCAACTAGCATAACAAAAATAACGTTAAGAACCTAAAGTGTGTGATAAAAATGATATTTTAAACGACATTACACTAAAGTAACTAAATATTTGTCTTAAAATTTCCTTATTTTTGTGGATACACTACAACGTTAAAGTTAAAATTGTTATTTATACATTTTAGGTGAAAGAATATAATAATGCAAACTGGGGAAAAATTATTTATTTTTGTCAAAAAAAAATTTCTAAACCAAGAAGACTATATATATATATATATATATAATATCCTTAATGAGATGAGCAAAAGCGTCAAATTGAATCCAACTAAAATACAATTTTAGACACAAGTAGGGGTGGGCATTGGCGGGTACCCGTCCTGAATGGGTACCCGCGGCGGGTACCCGACATGTCGGGTAGTGAAAATTCATTTCCTGATCCCGACCCCGAAATATGCAGGTACCCGTGAAGGCGGGTAGAGGGTACCCAAATATCTCATTTTTTTAGCTTTGTGTTGAAAAAAATTGATGTTTTTCATTTTTTAATCTTCCACACAATGCGATCTTACGTTTTTGGTACTATGGTGAAAATCTCTTGAATAATTACAAATTAGAAAGATGATTTATTCTATTTTGTGTGTGATATTAAGAGCTTAGTGAATGTCCCTTTTTGGACTCTTAGTCCGTGGTCTTTTTTTCTTTATTATTAACCTCAACATACTCTAATATAAGTATAGTTTTTTCTTCTTTTATTGTTAAGCACAGAGACAAATATTATAACTATAAGTATATATATATATATATATATAGCGGGTGGGTACCCGATTGGGTTCGAGAATTTGGTTAGCAATACCCGAACCCGACTCTTTCGAAGCGAGTACCCGACATTTGGGTACCCATACCCATATTTCCCGTCTCGAACGGGAAATACCCGATTGGGACGGGTTTGGGTATGGTACCCAAATTTTTTGCCCACTCCTAGACACAAGCGCGCATGTATTGCAAATATAGATGAGGGTTTTCTCTTCCATTAACCAAAACCCAGACCAAGCCCGGTGTCATTTTCTGGCCCAACTTCAATAGCCATGTGTAATTTACTTTAAAAATAATATAGAGATAATATGAAGGTCTAATCGTTTACTCAACTATACAAATCCACTTTGGCATAATAAGTCCAAATCTTAAGCAAAGTAAAAATGCAACTCAACCCGCTAAAATATACATGTGCAATTGGTCAATATTAAATTTTAAGTTCTTTAATTTTAATTGTAAGTTGATCAAGTTTCATTAACATATTTTGTTATTTTTCATCAAAAATATAAATGATGCGTAGTGTGCATACAAATCATAGTTATCTTTTTATATTTTTTTGAATACACATCAAAATTAAAAAAGAAAAGAAAAAGAAGGTAAAAGCCTACGATGTGCTCTTTGTTGATGGGTTGAGGTAGCACCTAGTAAGTATTACTCATTCTAATTTATACGTTTGATATTTTTATTTTAAATATTTATTTTATTTAATTTACTTAAGTGAAGAGCCCGATGTGGCAAAAAAAACTTGGTTCCGCCCTACCAAAAACCACATGGGATTTTCGCCAATAAAAATGACAATTTTTTTCTAGAAATAACAAAAAGACTGCTTGTGTAAGTAACTCATAGTATAACTAACTAATTACAAATGACATTATTTTAACTAACTCAATTATCTTAATGCCTACATGATAAAACTTTGGTTGTAGAATTTTTTTTGTTTCTTTGCAAACACCGTTTATTTTTAATTTTTTGTGAATCGACCTAAAACAAAAATTCATTAATTTCGTAGGACTGGTTTAATTATCTGTTGTCTTTCTCCAATAGTGCTATGCATGTCTCTCTCACTCTCCCGACCACTGGTTTAAGGATTTTGTTCACACGTTGCTAGCTGTTGTGGTCCTAATATTTGCACAAACATCGACTTCTCCTTCGCAACTATTTGTGCATTACAAAACTTATGTACGAATATTATTCCTATCAAGAACAATAAATAGTTTCTACTTAATTTCCACCTCAAATTCTTTTCCCTTCTGCCTCGGTTCATGTCTCTCAACTATGTATAATAATAACATGTCTTCCACTTCAAACAATTTCTCATTATCACCTTCTCCAGCTTACACCCTTTTTGATAGAAAAGAAGATGACCACTTTGCTCTCCATGGAAGAATCACCATGCTTGTATGCATATCTCTTTTAGCTGTTTTTCTTGTTTTTATCGTCTTCTTTCAATGCGTACGACGTCGTTGCTTCCGCAAGACCAAGTACAGTGCCACGACATCCGACGAGGCACGAAGTTACTAATTCCTTCGGTTTATGATGTCAATTAATTATTAGTCCGAAATTCATACTGAATTTTATATATATTGCATTGTAGCTAGCGATTCTAACTTAGGCAGTATGCCTAAAACATTTTGATTTTGAGTAATCATTTATTTTGTAAGCTCCTATCTTCGAGTATGAACAGCAAGCTATATGGTGTTTCATGAATGTATATATACATCATATAGGACTAGCTAGGTTTAATTGTAATTGTTACAGATAAGGTCTAATTTTTGTGTTGTTGCCATGAAGCAGAAGTAAGTTTTTGGACATACCATGATTATTTAATCGTGTTTCTTGTGGAGTGAAAGTTCAAATAAGAAACTTGTCTTTCTTAAAGCTTCATCCTACTATATATCTAGAGAACTCCATGTTTGAATCTCCACAATTTGTGTTTAAAGATTACAGCAAGTCAAAAGTCAAGCCTAAAAGATATGAAATTAAAAATAAAGTTCAGATAAAGTGAAAAAAGATTTAATGTGGTTCCAAAGAAAAAGGAAAAGGAATTCGTCAACAGCAGGATTCGAACCTGCGCAGGCAAAGCCCAACAGATTTCGAGTCTGTCTCCTTAACCACTCGGACATATTGACTTGTTTGCTATGGGCGATGAATTTAATATTTGATATTTTATCTTGTGTGCTATACATAATTAGACAAAAAGGTTCGAAAAGGAAGAGACAAAATATCCTCTTGTGTTTGCATATGTGAAAAATAAGAAGAGTTTATTTGGTCGTTTAAAAGTTATAGAAACTTGTGTGTCGCTTTGAACAAAAAACAGAGGATTATTTTGCCTCTTTTTCACCACAAAATCTTTTTGCCTTTTTTACTTCTTACGAATAAATACATGAGAGCTTTTTGCTATCAACTCAAAATGAATTACAAGGAGTTCAACTTGAAATTTACGAGATCTTTTAATTGTTTAAAGTACGTTTGACGCTTACGAGGTTCCAATGTATTCCTACCAATTTTATTTATACCAATTTTATTTATATTACTTCTATTTATAATTTATTAAGGATTTTATAACGTTTTGTAAGTGATGTTGGGTATTTTTGTCGCCTGACTTGGCCAATGACTGAATATTCCACATTAGATTGATTTAAGCTTCAATTGATCCTTGAACAAGCTTTGAGTCTCTAAACCTGTACTATGACATCAAACGTGAGCTAAGTTAGGACTAACTTGACATAGAATATCTGGTGTATAAGTGTAAAGTTGCCCATTTAGAGTTTTGAATCTATAAGTCAAAAATGGCAAATAGATCAAAGATTGGCTACAGATCGAACCAATACTATACATAGAATAGTCGATATATATAGGTCAACAGAAGCCTTATCCTCAAATCAAGATATGTGAATTCAACCTACAGGGAATATGTCAAAATGCTCTTGGTTTAACTCGTTCCATGCTTGTTGAAACTCAAAATTACGTTCCTCATAGTGGCGATTTTGCATGTATTTGCTTAGTTATCGAAGCTTGTTGAACTACATCTAGTGTGCGTAACCTGTAGGTCAAATGATTTGTCCAATTTAACCATAGGACGAACTGGTACTCAAAATAGGTCAATTTATAGGGCATAAGTCGAACTAAGTACTCAAAATAGGTCAAATTATGGGGCACAGGTCGAATTGGGCCTAATAGGTCGAATTCGGCCAATGCCCCAACCAGTATGCCTTGACCTTGCTTTGTGCGTTCTGTCCTTGTCTTGATGTCATGTTGTCCAATGTTTATGCCACGTGGATTTCTTTATTCTCGCTGACTCGTGTGAATACCAAATTATGACACTTAAGTAGGCTATAAAATGAAACGTAAGGGTTAAATACATATTTGTAGTGGTAAAAAACCAATGAATCCTTAAATAATGAAATATAATCAAAAATTTGCAAGTGTATGTTTTGGATGTTCTTCAACTAGCAAGAAGTGTTTTTAAGGACAAAGTCTTAAATATTTATGCAGAATTTTAGAATCCCTCGTGTTTCCCTAAAAAGTCTTTTACGGAGAAATATGAGGGACATTACTTTCTTCATAGTAATATAGTATAGAGTATACCAACTCGATATATATGGTTTGTCTACAATACCTATGCATGTGTTGGGATCCCATGATCATTCCGACTTATTCTTGAGAAGGCGTGTTGCCATCTATCACACATCACTTCCTCAAATGCGTATAAAAGGAGTTTATTGATTTTTGCAGCTGAAAAAATACATTTTGAGTGTTTGTGACTTTTGCTTCTGCTTGTCTAAAAAAAGTCGCAAAAAACATAAGACACAAAAGCAGGGTCATAGGTGCTTCTCCAACCTTTTGAAAATATGCTATTTTTGAAAAGAAAAGTCACTTATCATTAATTTTTACAAACACCTAATTAATGCTTTAAGTAGCTTTTTAATTTTTTTTTTCAAACACTCCCGACTTTTTGTCAAAAGTCACTTAAAGTGGCTTTAAGCAAAAATAGAGAATAAACTTCTTATATAAACTCTTACAAATACCCCGTTAATAATAAATTTGAGCTTATGCATATTAATGATCTCATATCTTCCGCTAATGGGGTCTTTTAAGAGAAATCATGAGGATTCTTAGGTGGTGTTTGCAAATGCTTATAAAAAGAGCTTATTCAATACTTATGCTTAAAACCAAGTGACTTTTAATAAAAAGTCGGGAGTGTTTGCAATTTTTTTTTTTAAAAAGCTACTTAAATCATTAATTAGGTGTTTGCAAAAATTAAGGAGAAGTAACTTTTCTATTTAAAGACTTTCAAAAATAGCATAATTCCAAAAGCAGTTAGGGAAGTACCCCCGGGCATGCTTTTGCAGCTTGTGCTTTTTCTGACTTTTTGTTAGACAAAAAAAAAGCAAAAGTCAGCATTCCAAACACTAAAAATGTGTTTTTGCGGCTGCAAAAGCCAACAAGCTCCTTTTATAAGCATTTGCAAACACCACCTTAATTAGTGAAGTTTTTTCTATATGTCATTCTTTCATGCGTAAAACCAATGACTCGGTAAGAATAATAATTTGAAGCTTCCACTAACATTTCATCGCCAGTGATAGTGTTTTATATAAAAAAGAATGTTTGGTTGGTTTGTTATACATATTTCAAGAATAAAATTATTGATTGTCAAAATAATAGGATATGAGCTTTGACGAATTATTTTATATCGGTGATGTACACTTCTTAGTGCTGCAAATAAATTTGTAAAGTTATAATTCCTTAAAAGTATTTTGTAGTTCCCATTAATGGTATATATACTATATTATCAGAAATGACCATATTAAATATATAATATTATGTAAAATGAATGTGAGAAATAGTGAACATTAATCCAAATTTCGCTTTCGATGTATGTTTTGATTTTCTAAAAACGTTTCGTAATCTTTCAGAAGCTTTTCAACATGTTACAGAAATCTTGTAAAAGTTATAGCTGAACTAAAATAAAAAATTACTTCTAGATCTCGTTTCGACAAAATAAAATATAGAAACGTTTCGGTGACTTTTGAAAAAACGCGTGAAAATCTTGATCCATAATAGTGCTTTTCCCGCTTAGGTATATCTTTGAGATCCCTTTATATATATATATATTTAAAGAAATGGAAACCTAACCTAACAAATCTCTTTTTTTTTTGAAAAGGACCTAACAAATCTCTTTTGAGTTTTAAGGGCCCGGAATCTCATACCAAAATATTAAAATAAGACCTTTTTATTTTAAATTTCATCTACTCTCTTTTTCAAAAATTCACCTCTCTCTCTCTCTCTCTCTCTCTCTCCTCTTTACTGTTCAAATCTCAAACCCCAATTACCAAAAACCCACACTCCAGATCTCCATTTCAATTCGACTAATTTTATCTCTGTAAATATATAATTAACCAAAGCATAATTAACCTAAAAATGGATATGGAAGAGCTCATAACTTACGGCAACAATTTGATTGAGATTCTGAAAGACGAAAAAGACGTTGTTGGCCTCAACCATTTTCTGCGCCAGTCTAGTTCTCTACAGTCCCAGTGCGACAAAGATTTCAACCAAGTTCAAAAATCAATTGAAGGTTCGACTTTTCTTTTGTTAGCCCTAATTTTTTTTTTATTTAAAATCTGTTTCGAAAAAGTTACCTTTTTTTTTATTTGTTTGGTTTTCACTTTTATGTTCTTCGTTCAATTGTGATGTTTGTTTGTAGGGATAATCCTGTAGTTTAATTCACTGGTGAATGTGTATTTTTGAATTTGTATGGATCGGTTATTTAGTGTAATTTTGTGAGTATGAGTTAATTAGACGAAATAACCGGGTATAAGATTGTTTGACATGGTTTTGGTAAGCTTCTAAATTTTGTAGCTGTGATTTAGTAATTAATTTTCGATTGAAATAGTTAGCTAAGCTGTTGAATTAACTCGTTGATATGCTTTCGTAATGGTTGAGTTGTTGCATTATTCTGTTTCGAATAATTAATGGTTTCATTTGGTTGAGGAAATTTCGTCTTTCAAAATTAGTTTATTATTCTCACTGTTTGTTTTAGCAATTCGTGGCAGACTATTGGATTTATATACCGATAGAGATAAAAATATTAACTGCGAAGAAATATGTACTTCCATTACTAGTTGAAATAATCAACAACGTATTGGTTTAGTTTATTCGCCCAGTGAATTTAAGTATGTTATGGATTCTTTTGGTTTCGTATGAAGTTCTGTTTTTGTTGGAACTTCCATAAAATTTACACGAGGATTCAGTAGCTTCTTGAAATTCTTGAACCTTTTCTCATTGTGTTCTTTGATAAGATTTGCACATCAAACACATCAACTTGGCCTTATAACCACATCTCATCCGGTTGTGGAGTGATGTATTTGATTACATAAGTATGATTTGTTGCAAAGTGGTAAGATAATGCGGGTCGATTACTTCTCCCTTCTACTGATGGATCACAATTTTTTCCTAGATTATACGAAGAAAATTGATGAATGCAAGAAGAAAACAGTTGCTGCTGAATCAGAGAGTGTTGGTGATGCAGAATTAAGTTCACTTCAGAAAGAGTTGGAAGAGGAACAGCAACTAGAACAGATGTTGAGGGAGGAGCTTAGATAAGTATTTTGATGATTACATTTTATTATACACACGACTTATCTCCAACAGCGGTTGGTTAATAACTTCTTTTCTGATAAACACAGGGATTGTCAATGAAATTGCTGGTCTAGAGCGTCAAGGGGATTCCGTGGAAGAACAAAGCCGTAACATTAAAAAGTTTCAGCAAGATGAAATGAGATCTCAGTAAGTCTTGTGATAACTAAAGGTTTACAATTTTGTTTCCATTACTCTAGGTGATGGTTTTATAATGTAATGATAAATATTTACTCTTATTCATTAGTTACAACTCCATGCTTAAGAAATTCCACAAGATAAGGTAGTTCAAGGCCTGCTGTCGTTTTCTTTTACTTTGGCCTGTTTCCTTACTAGATTCCTTCTTGAGATGCACATGAGGAAAAAACGTTTAGTGTAAACTTATTACTACCATGAAAGGACCTGGGACGCGATGGCTCTTTAAAGTGGATTCCAAATATCCACAATTCTCTTGCTTAGTTTAATTTGCCTTTTGAAATGTAAAACCTTATTAACCTTCTATGTATTCTGCCGCTTCTTTTTTCCTTTGTTACAAGACACCTATACATTCGTATTGGAGTTCATATGTTAGTTCTTTTCAACAACAACAACTACTAAACCTGTAATCCAATTAATTGGCTATGCTATTTGAAGGAAAGAAAAATCATGTAAAGTTGAACATATAAAATATCATTCTCCACTGATTTTGGTTTGAATATAGCGTCTTCATTTAGTCTTTTGATGATTAGATCATTCCATATAAACTCCATTCACATTTGTACTGGTGCATCTATGGGTCTACGTCTCATATGACAAAACCATCATTAGTTATTTTTCGCATCTTTTCAACCATGAGTGCTTCACCTGTTTTGATACGAATATTTTCATTTCTTATTTCTTGTTTGACCATAAATCCAACACAACATGCTCATTTCATTTGTACACTCATCTTTTGAGCTTGATGCCCTAACATTCAGAACCGTGAAGCAAGAGAAGTCTAATAGTAGTCCTACAAATCTTTAAAATTTTGTGTCATCTTGATGAAAAAGTTGTTATATCTATCTATACATAAGAGACCTAGGTTAATGCGGTGTCTAGTCCTGTTTTACCATTGGCGTGGTTTCTCAATGCTCTTCTAACTCTGTATGCTTAATTCTTGAATTTCCCTTTCAGTAGCAGCTTATGCAATTTTCCTTTGATCTTGTAGGATGAAGCTCTCAATGTACGCTTCTGTCACAAATATCATCCCATACTTGGACGATCAATCCCAAATATCAGGCCGTATCCTTCTTTGCTCTTCTTGTTAATATCTAACTCATGTGTACTTGTTTCTTTATGCAGTTGAATTCATATTATCAGTTTATATATACATATTAAAACAATTTCCCTTTAACTTAGATATTCTAGATATCGTGGATAGAGATAAGAAAATCGTGGAGAAATTTGAGTTTGATCCTTCAAACGCTGTTGCCTTTGATACTTGTAATAGTATCTGGAAGATGATCAAGTTCTGATTAACATGATTTATGGACTCTAATGTTCCAAAGTGCTGAAATTTTCTAATGCAGATGAATTTAACTAGTGATTGACATGAGGTGGCTTCATTGAGTTGAGATATTATTGGTGTCTCTTGATCTTTGTTGTGTTATCTGGTGTTTGCATTTTTTGCTTTTGGCTGGCTTTGCCTTCCTTTTCTCCCCCCATCAGTTACAAGTTTTTCAGTTGTTTTTGATAATACAGGTTAATAAATTTCGAAGAAATTATTTTGAATGCGGTTGGTGTCATTTACTTAAAATGTGTGGTCATACAATAATATTTTCTGTGTTAGAACCCATAAAATAGTTTTTCTCTCGTAAGAATTGTAAGTGGTATTTGCAAACGCTTATAAGAAAATAATTTTATCGACTTTTGAGTGTTTACAGTTACACTACTTATTTTTGCTTTTATTGTTTTAAAGAAGAAAAATAAGGCACATGTCGTAGTAGCTGAGTTTAAGAATAGATTTATATGCATTTCTTGATTTTTAGCAATAAGTAACTTTAAGAAGTGAAAAAGTTGTTTTTATCACCTTCTGCAAGAGATTGAAAATTTGATTGGTAAGTGGTTCGTGCATGTTTCTTTCTATCACCCATGTAGTTTTGTTTACTCGACAAAAAAATGTGTTAGATTAAATAGCAAAACGCCCTAAATTAGTAAGTTAAAGGCAAATAAAAAGAATTGCACATAGCGTATGCACTTGTCATGAGTGCAACGTTGTGTTTTGCTATGGATAAAGAAGAAATGCCTTTAAATTTTTTAATTCCACATTTGGTGTTGTGTTTACAGATAAGACTTTCATATGCAAAATGAGAGAAATGAATGAGAAGAAACAAAATATCTACAAATTATTAAAAGTAGTATTCGTTTCTTTGTAGTTATGGATAAAACAATATTTAGATTTTTCACTTCATATATACAACTGCCTTCCAATTATACAATTAAATCCTAAGTCATTCAAACTAAGTCTCCTTTTTTCTTCATTTATATTTTTGGCTTTTTTCTTTTCTTCAAAAATTATCATCAACTTCCAGAATTGAATTAAATTTGTTATTCATCATAATGTATTAATTAATAATTAACTTTGTATTGTAAAATTGTAAAAACTTTATTTTGTTTGTTTCTTGCTTGGGCTGCAAAACCAGGATACGGTGGATAAAGCCATAAAGGTTTTTGGCATTTATAAAAAAATGTGCTCTAAGTTAATAATCCCATGTTTTCAGAGCTACACATAGATTATAGATTAGACAAAGCTTATATAGATAATTGAATATATATATATATATATATATATATATATATATATATAGATCACTCGGGCTGATTTTTTCACGAATACTACTTCAATAGCTTAAATGGACTAAAAATGAATTCGAAGTTATTAGATTACTCATATTTTAAGGGGCATTTAGGATTTTTTTTCTTCCTTGGGACAAAGAAAAAAGTTAAATGAAGTAGTGTGTTAAGAAATCATTACCACAAGGGAGTTTTGCTAATTAATTAATATAACAGATGATATTCCTTTTCTTTTTGTCAAAAAAGAGAACTCAAGAGTATTTTTTGTCTTCAACTCTATAATATAAACCTACATTTTCTAAAACTTTTGATTGATCATAGGTAAAAATACAGTTTATTATAATATATTGATCACATCAAAAAATCTTATCCACAATTTTCATCTTTTAGTTACAAGGGATTTTCCATAATTTTATAAACTTCTAGGGTGTAGCCCTATATATTATTATGCCAAAACAAAAAGTGAATGTAAAAGATATCGGGTCGGATCTTTTAAACCGACCCGAATAGAAAAAAAATGTAGTAGTATCCAATAGATGAAATTTTTATTTCACAAAGGCCCTTTATTCAGCCCATATATAAACCTAGAACTAGGGTTTTGCGAGTGAGAGAAGACACATTGCCGCGGCGGAAGAGCTAGGGTTTGGACGACTGAGAGGAGAGAGAGAGTGAGGCTCCGGCGTCGACGAACAATATGGTCAGTTAATCGAAACACATCGATCTATGTTTATCATAATCTGCGAATTGAATTTGTTTTGCTGAATGTAGTTGATCTGAGAGCACGTTGAATTTTGTGCATGATTGGTTTGCTAGTGAAGAACTATATTAGCTGATTTATCAATCAATTGAGTGTAGTTATAGTGAATTTATCATAGAGAACTGTACGATTTATCGCAAATGAAGAAATATTATAGCTCATGTTATCTACAATCGGAGCATAGTTATGATGAATTGATCATAGAGAACTGTATGATTTATCAAAAATGAAGAAATATATTAGCTCATTTTATCAACAATCGGAGCATAATTTATAATTAATTGATCATATAGAACAGTAGTATTCGTTGTACATTACACTTTCTTATTGATTTATCTGCATAAAATTACAGGCGAGAGGTTTGAAGAAGCACTTGAAGAGGCTCAATGCGCCGAAGCATTGGATGTTGGACAAGCTCGGTGGTGCTTTCGTAAGTTGATTGTGTTTCGGTACTCTGAAATTTATATATACAGGAGTTGATATCTATAGAGACTTTCAGTTCTGTTGGTATGATTTTTATACGTTTTATATGTCTTATATTATATGTGATTGTTGTTCAATGGTCTATGAAATTGTATGTATACAGGCGCCCAAACCATCATCTGGACCCCACAAGTCCAGGGAATGCTTGCCCTTGATGCTTATTATCCGAAACAGGCTCAAGTACGCTCTAACTTACCGTGAAGTTATTGCCATTCTCATGCAACGCCATGTCCTTGTTGATGGCAAGGTTAGGACAGATAAGACATATCCTGCTGGTTTTATGGGTATGTAATCGCTGCTCCATTAAATCAGTTTTAGGGTGAAGTAATTGTTGTTGACTGTTGTATGTTATACGCTTTTTATAGATGTGATTTCTATCCCGAAGACCAATGAAAGTTTCCGTCTGCTGTATGACACCAAGGGACGATTCCGTCTGCACTCACTTAGGGATGAGGAAGCCAAGGTAGACCTTCTTTACAGTTCTGGTTATGTGTGTTTTGTGAACTTTTTCATGCTTTTTTAGAAGATTGCATTTCAATTCTCAGCCTGGGACCATATTTCTAGTGTTAAAAGAACACATCTCATTAATTTCTTTCTGTTTATTAGCTATTAATGTTTATTAGTTTTTGAAACTAAAATAGTTGTATAGAATTGATTGCATGCGCTGGCATAGACTCTATCTGTAATAAGATTCCTGAATGTTTGATCTATGGATCTGCAGTTTAAGCTTTGCAAAGTCCGTCAAGTTCAGTTTGGGAAGAAAGGTATTCCTTACATTAACACCTATGATGGAAGGACAATTCGCTACCCAGATCCCTTGATCAAGGCAAATGACACCATTAAACTGGACCTGGAAGAAAACAAAATTGTAGACTTTATCAAGTTTGATGTTGGTAATGTTGTGATGGTGACTGGTGGTAGGAACAGGGGACGTGTTGGAGTAATCAAGAACCGTGAAAAGCATAAGGGAAGCTTTGAAACTATCCATGTCCAGGATGCCACTGGCCATGAGTTTGCTACTCGATTGGGCAATGTGTTTACGATTGGCAAGGGTACAAAGCCTTGGATTTCTCTTCCAAAGGGCAAGGGTATCAAGTTGTCTATCATTGAGGAGGCTAGAAAGAGGCTTGCCGCCCAGTCTGCAGCCACTGCTTAGAAACATTTTTAACATGCTTCATCATTAAAATTAGTTAAGCGCTGGCCTGTGGATGTATGCTTCTACTATAGGAATCTCTCTTGGAGAATTTTGAGGTGTTCCCATCTAAGATTCTGACAGTTATTCTTGTTTTAGCAAATTTGAGATTTTTTATCTTTGATTTCGGATATTGTTAAATTTTATAAGCTTTTTATATAGCACCATTTCAAAATTTGACTAGTGTTTGAGTTGTGTAATTTAAATTTTGGTTCTTGTGGATTGTGCATCAGCATTTATTCCTGGGGTGTTTTGATTGTGCATTTGGTTCTTTCTTTGTGGGCGCTTCATGGTTGTGGCATGGTGAAGTTAAGACAGGCATTTCTATATATTCCAAGTGGTGGGATGAATATATAAAGCTGCTATATTTTCTTGCTTTTTGTTTCCCCCGTGCCATTTTGGAGTTCCCAGATGGTATTTATGCATAGGATCTGCATATTATGAGCTCAATTGCAGCAGATAAATTTCAGAAATCTGTTCATTGATCACTTTGTAGGGTTCTATGAGTAACTTGGGTATGATTCTAGCTTTCCAATCTATTCAAGATCCATTACCTGTAGGATAGTAAGATGCCTGCATATTGATGTAGAGCAACGAGCTGCAGCTGTTTCCAAGACAAATCAGTTGGGAATGGACACCAATAGCAATAGGAGGTGCTGTACCAATGCATTACTTTTACTGTCCGCTAAACGTAAAAAATGGAATTTTGATTGCTCCATGTTCTTTTCTTCATATTCTGGATATATTTCTTTTCCAACAATTATCTATGGCTGAGATGCAAGAGATATGAACTTAAGATTTTAGTGTGCCCTTAATATTTATACATCATTTTGCCAATGAACATGTGTAGTATAGCAAACAAGCTTGTCCCATTAACGAAGACCTTATTGATACTAAGATATTATTTTAGTCCTGAAAGTTCTATGGTGGCTGTGGTCACCAGTTGTTTGACTTGATCAATGCTTCTTCGAGCAAGATCTTCATCTTATGAAGGCAGAATGAAAAAATGAAAAAAAAAAGGAAAAATCCATTGGCAGGATGACATGAGTTCTGGATCAGATCATTTGTCCTTATGACGAAGTGCAGCACGAAGAGACCTTTTGATGAGTGACAAAAGAGGATCGATAATTAGCAGGAGACCTTTTGAGGAGTGAGAGTGACAAAGAGAATGAATAGTCAAAGTTTCTGAAAATTTTGGAGATGTATCCAGCACAATGGCAGGATTACTAGCCATTAGGCAAAGTTTACCAGACGAAACACTTGAAATTGAAGTTGTTCTCAGCCACATTTCTTAAGCATAGAAATATTTATGAGACTCCAGTAGGAATGGAGGCTGAATCACATTAGAAGTAGAACCTCTAGATCAGATGCACTAGCTGGAATGGATCTTGATATGGCATGCCCCGAAAAGACATTCAAGTTGTTTTGCCTGTTAGAAATACTGAGCATCTTTGACAGTTTTCTTTAAATATATTCATTTTCTAATATACTTTTGTAATCCCATCCTACCTATCATTTCCTTTCAATATCATTTCAGATGTTGTTTTTGCCTAGGGAAAATAATATGGCTGAAAGATTTGTAATCTCCGCTTCCTTTCGCATTTTAGTTGTACGATTGGTCTCTCTTGAAGATTGATTTCCATTTTAATAAAGAAGAGTATCAAAGAAATTCACTTGATGCCACGCTCCCTGCGGGACTTGTGGCGAGCAGGCAAAACGTCGGGGGCCATACTGACCATAATCTTGCCCTTAACCTCATCAAATGGCTGGAATTGGTTTTTGTCCGTTTTAAGTGATTAGTGTGGAGAAAACTTTGCAATGGATTGTTCGAATTTGGCATTGCGGAAGGTGAGAAACGAGACTATCAGAACAAATAAGGAAGTAGAATCCAAGAAGCACCAGTGGTCTAGTGGTAGAATAGTACCCTGCCACGGTACAGACCCGGGTTCGATTCCCGGCTGGTGCATTTGTTTTTTTTTTGTTCTTTTTCTTGTATGGAGCATAGAGCTTTTCAGTAACAATCGTGTAACATAAATAAGCTCCTAAACTTGATTCCAGCAAAATGGTGCAAAGAACCCCGAGTTTTAACCAATATTGTTACAAAAGTATTTAAACATGCATTATGTAAATCATAATTCCAGCAACCAACAGCAATCAAGTTCCGAAACGTCATAACTTGCAATAAAGCAAACAACTAAAAGCAATTTATCGCATGTTAGAACTTTTCCACATTAATATCCCGTCTCTAAGATCCTCATAAGCATCTCTGCTTCGGGACTTTTTCATACCGGCGGTGAAATTGGGCTTCGAAGTTTCAGAAGATATACATACATACATGCTACTTTGACCCAAAAGACCACCACCTTGGTTTTTGTTCCTTCAATATCGGTTAGCTTACCATATTCTAAATAGCCAGTTATTAACTTATTATGGTCGAGAACCGCAGTGCAGCGGAATCCTTGAAGCCCACTTCGCAGTCAGTTGTAGTGCTGAGAAATTTCTTTTGCAGTTACAGTTTAAGGAGCTTAATACTAATGATGATAATGTCAAATGAAGCGATGAGCTTTAGCCAGCAGTCGACTTTTCCATAAGCAGGCAAAAGGCATCCAATGATGGGTGGTTCCTTTTGAGCAGCCAAGCTGAGTGCATGAGAAGTCATGTTCTTGTCTTATTGGGCAGTGATTTGTTATTCGCCTTGAGGATATCCCGGAGTAATCTCCCGCCATCAAAAGCAAAATCATGATGACGAATAATTTATTTCGTCAAACCCAAACAGATTCCATAAAACAATACAAACACACAAGAAAAATTGAAAAAACTTCCTAGTCAAAATAAGATGAAAAAAGCTGTGAACTTTTTTGAGTGAGAAGCTTAAAGGAATGAAATAGATCCCAGTAAGTGAACAAGTCCATTCAAAATGACCAGTTTGAAGCAAAAACAGTTTATTGAAACAGAGGCCATTCAAGGAAGATATGTCTTAGTTCCATTTTGCAACAATTACAAGATTACTCCTTGACAAGGAAGTTAGCATTAAGTCTAGACTGTTGCCTGTTGGTAAAATTGTGCGCAAGTTTCCAAATAAGAAGCTTGTGCCTTTCATATATCTTAGCGTTCCAGATTTTGTTCCTCAATTGATCAGGATTACAGGAAAACCTATTCTTGAGTAATAATATAAGGCATGTGGATCTAGCAGTGAGGACTCCTGACGAGGAGAGAGTTCGAAAAAACGATATATCACAAAACTCAATCTCAAAGAGAGAACGAATAATGGTTGAGTTCCAACAATCTCGCCGAGGTCTAAAGGAAGTGATCGATCCCGTGAAAGATGGTGAGACTTTGGGAGTGTGGTCATCTAAGAACGATAAAGCAGTATGCACCCGTAAGAATCAGATCACGACATTTCAGTAAATCCTTCCAAAACCAAGGGGAGTCAGCTTTGCATGAGAAACCACAATTCTTTAAATATTTAAACGAGGTAAACTTAACCAAGTTCTTGTGCTTAGCCATAACAAAATCCCAAGCCTTTTTGGAGAGAAGAGCTCGATTGAAATCCCACATGCGTTGAAAGCCAAGGTCCCCCTTAGCTTTAGGTAAGCAAAGATCATCCCAAGCTAGGAGAGCTAGAACATAATGAGTGGAATTTTATACATTGCCCAGGTTAAGAATGGCTTTAAAATCACGGTTAAGAAGCCACTCCCTGTGGAGATGGAATCTGTTTAGAACCTGCATCAATAATGATCGAAGAATATTGAGGTTGATTGCTTAATGATCTGATCCTGTTTTTATTTTGAGTTAAAGAAGTTATCTGTATGATGATTGTGTGAGTGTACGTCTAGATGAATACTCATAGTTTAAGAATATGAAACCATCTTCATTGATGATCTTTAAGAAAGCTAGGAGTAATTGTATGTGGTTCATTAGCGGTTCGGCATATGGGTGGGTGCCTATCAACCTTCGCGATACTTGGAGTTTAGTCTAGTTGCACAGTCTATGACCTTTTTGTAGTTAATATATTGTAAGAAGGGGAAAATAATCATTTTATATAAAACTTCAGTTTATATATATATAAACACATAAGATAAAACCTCATCATAGATAGAAGTCACAATGTTTTGTATAAAATAGCTTATTACACGATGCATGAATACGGCTACGAGATGACATAATGTGCATGGACCCGATGACAAATTTTAAAAATTGAAAAAATAATGTTACATGCTCGTTAGTATGATAATACAAGGCTAGTTACAAAATATTGTTAGTTGGAATTAATACATACTAGGACCCATTTGTTAACAATTTAGATACAAGTTAATGCTTTTGAGTTTTGAATTAAGATATTATTCAGGGTTGGCTGTTAAGATGATTAATGTCAAATCAAGGTGGTAATAGAGAAGAAACGAGAAGAGGCAACAATGATAGGGGGAATCCATTAAAACCTATTGCAAAACCGTAGGTCCGGCAAATTGGTCATTGTTTGTTTTGATCAAAGATGAATCATAAGCTATTAAAGGCCAGAAAAGGTCAGCAATCAAATGGATCTTGCAATCATAAATAGACCCAAATCTCAAATAGTTTGCACTCAAAACTCAAGTTTTAACAAATATAAAAGTGAAGTTCAAATTTTTGCGACATTTCGTACTAAATAAACACAAATAAAAGTTCTTGAACATTAATATCATCTTCCGCTTCGGGCCAATTTTGGGTGACAAATGCAAGAAGAAATATTATCAGTTGTTTTTGCCTGAAAATATGACACTCGAAAATGTGTCAACGATTTGACCAGCCAGAATACTTGGTTCGTCACCCAGAGTCTGCACAAATCCATTGACTATCCTTCGCTCTTGCTCAGTCGCTCTTAAGCTGAACCATGAAAAAAACTTCCGCCTGAATTCATCTGAAACATGACCCTCTTTTTCCAGTTGTCGGATTATCTTCATAACGTTTTCAAAGTTCTCGCCCAATCCCGATTTCTCTATAGTATCAGATTCAAGCGGCTCTTCATTTAGATCAATAATTGGAGGGATATTCAAGTCAAACTGTGACTTCGGCAACACCACTCCCAACTGAACTTCTGGCTGAATGGAATCACTCATACCACCGTCTTTTTGAGTAGCACAAAATCGAAAATATGCAATCAACAACAGAATAACAACTAAGTTTAAAATCCTGATTATCAAGTCTATATGAACAAAAAACTCAATCGATCTTCAAATTTTTGGCAGAGAATACATAATCATGACAAATTTAATTTACTGGAAATTAAGCTTACCACTGCTACCTGGAACCAGAGTGGACTCGGAATTCAGCACTTCATCAACATCCTCAATTGCAAGTGAGCAGAGTCGTTGCACTTCATTGTAGGTATACAGTCGTTTAACAAGTTTATTGTGATGCTTGTCTGCTCCATACAGAGAGACATTTAACTCATTTTCTAATCGTTCCTTCACCTCCCGAATGTATTCATGGAGTTCTTTAAATTTTGAAGTACCATTCAAGAGCCTGTAGCTTAAGAGTATCCTGTAAGAGAGCACATCGACACGCTCAGCTTCCTTAGCTATGAGTATTTGCTGCTTCCAACATCTGCATAGCATAAACAGGTTATAAAGCCAGATAATCTATCTATCTATTTGTGTGTATATATATATTTTAAAATAAACCTCCCTCAATCAATAATTACACCCAGAATCCTCTGAAAATTTCAACATAAATACATATACGTATATATGTATGTGTATATATATATATATATATATATACACAAAAATATATATTATAAAAAACCCCATAAATACACCCAGAATCCTTTGAAAATTGCAACATAATACGTAATTTTTTTATCACGTACCACAATTGTTTTGGAAAGGTAAGAAACATAAGTTTTGTTTGACATGGAAAATTACAACAAAGAGAAAAGAGCAAGCACCATTTGAATGAAGAAATATCTAGGAAATCATAAACAAGATTCCAGTAAATGATCAGGAACTTAGCTTGAGTACGCAATGAGAGGCAACATAATCAAAAATCACCAGTGCTAGATGGAGTTGGGGGATTTTTCCATAGTTGACAAACCAAAGCATGTCTTTTGACAGGTGTAATATAACAGAATATGGCTATAGGAATATTCTCAATTTAAGGGATGAATGACTATTAAAATCATCTTAATTTTCTCAGAAACTTCATTATTCCAAAAAACACCAATCATAATTGTTCTTTGGATGTTCCATAAGTGTGACAAAGACTCCAAACTTCTGCTTAGTCATAGGTTGTAGCTCGTAACATTAAACATTCCTATTTAAATTTTAAAGGTCATAGTTTCTCCAATAACAAGATAATACTAAAAAAGAAGCACGGGCGTGACATTGACCACAAAAATAAATCTTAAAAAGGTACTTAATACTTGGTAGACATACTTATAATATTCATAACTCAACTTATTGACAAGATGAAACATGACCTAGATCCCATTTCCAATAGGAGCTTCACAGTATTTGACCTAGAAATACAAAACTAGAATGTCCTAACCTTGTGAAACAAAATAAAATCCGAGAAGAAGTCGTTTTGAAAAACATGAGTCATTTTAAAATTCAGTAGTTTATGTGACTGCAGTGCAGAAAATAAGCAATACAAAGATGGATTTAATTTGGACTTTACTAGTTTCTCATATCTCAATTCCATCAATGGGGAGCATCCAGGAATACCTCTAAAACCATTGTCAATACCCAAAAAGCTTATGGGAAGTTGTTGATTATCTTGTAACAACAAATAAGAGATGGGGTAGGTTCATGTATCACATGTGAATTGCAGTAGGATAAAACTGAAAGTGCATACCCAATTATGGAATAGATTCTATCACAAGAATCTTGAGCACAACTATAGGAGCCATCTGACTGCGATATATGTCCTTTAATAAGGGCACACTCAATGTGACATGAAAAGCCACATGAGTCATCTTGATCAGACTCAGACGAGCATCTTATCCACAAACTTGAATCTTTATTAACATCATAATTATGGCAAATGCAGCATGAACACCTCTTGCAAAATTCCTCCTCTCCAGGTCTAGTGCCTCTGCAGGCCCAATTTTTACAGACCTGTAAACTAGTGGGCGGAGGCACTAAAACACGGTTCTTTTCCTTCCCATGTCTTTTCACACGATTCTGGTCCGTGTGATCTGAAGATGCTCTCCTCTTTAGACCTGGCATATCAAACGACTTCTGATAGGTCCAAGGGAATTCGTCAGCCATTTTCACAAGTCTTGGAGCAATTCTGCCATATAAGAGGGCAAGTTATTAGGGTGGATCAAAATCTAACTCTGCATTCAACAAAGGTAAAAGTATGATTTAGTGCATATCAATTGAACTAGCAAACACCGATTTTATTTTCTTAACTTGAAATGCTTTCCGCTAATGGACAAATGCCCCGATTCAGTCTTTAGTGACACATGTCAAGCAAGCAAGATGAGCATAGGTGCTATGCTGCAAAACTTGGTTGGCTTGTTTGAGAAGATGTAAGATTACCAATCGATAAATTCCTAACAAGTTAAGACCAATTATACTGGTCATCAATGATTTAAGATTCACGAAGAAGAATAGTAGCGAATGGAATCGGTGAAAATTGGCCCTGAAACAGGACAAGTTCTCTATGAAGTAAAGTATATAGTCTACAGAGTTTGAAAGAGGCCATAGTTATACAGATGGAAGTGGGACTTGTATAAAAATGTCTCATGCCCGAAAATTAAAAGAGAGAAAGAGAGCTACTAGCAAGTCCCTGGCATTTGGTTATTTCAATAATAACTAAGTCCTTAAGTCTTAAACTTGCAGCAGACTACACAAACTAAATAAGTATTATACCTACCAAGCACATAAAGTTCTGATTCTCCATTCATCTCCCTCTAGTTGTTTTCTATTAGTCAAAGATATCGAAATGCCAACATCATATCTTAGTTAGCAAAACCTTCCTATGTTAATAAGTAACAACTCTATATGACGAGTAACATTTGATAGGTTATTAATAATGACAAATATATCATCTTACATTCTCAAATTAAATACATAAAAAGGGTAACATGACACTTTTTATTAGAATATGTTTGCACCATTTAATTGTTTATTAAGAGTGGTATTTTCCATGCTTCCTATCAAAATAATGCCAAGGGATTTTGGACAATTAGAGGAACACAACGATGCATTTAAGAACATTACAAACTATAAGATCACACATATCACTTATTCTCAAAATCCACATATGTTGGTTGGCATTTTTTCTTGAATCAATTAATCGACCTAGGATCAGTAATTTGCCTACATAAAGAACAAATTATACTACTCTTTAAGAAATTCAGTATTAAAAAACTCATGAACCTCCAATCAGTTAACAGACCATTGAAAACCAATAAGTTTCATCAGATATCAACAAAAAATCTGAAACTTATGCAAAAAGATAAGTGCAAGGAATTTAGTTTAAGAAAGATTAGTAACTTTACCTTCAACAAAAAAAAATCTGAAGCATAAAGTTGCACGGTCAATTTGATAGATCAAAGCTAAATTGATGTTTCGCTTTCCTTTTCCAATGGGCTATCAACGTAGAAAGCCAAAGAGAATAATCGACAAACGAAATCAAAGGACATGGATTAAAAGGTTTACGATGAAGTGTAGAACTCAATTAGCCGATTGTCCCAATTATATCCAAGAAAATAATGAAATGGTATTGCCAAAATCTTGTTAAGATTGTAGAAATTTAATATTACAAGGATCCAGTTCATCCGTATTCATTAACATTTAACACTAACGCATTTTGACTTACTTAATATTACAACTACCCTACTATAAATGCATGCAAATGCTGAGTAATCAACCGATGTCAAAAAAGTCAATTGGTGTGTCACTAATATTAATGTTTCGCTAGACGGAAAATTGTATAAGAAAAAAAGGAAATATCATTTTTGTATAAAAATTTACATGAAAAATACCCGTTTAAGGGTATCTGGTTGGGTAAAATGTACCGAGACTGACCGAATGGTTGGTAATTGATTGTTTAGATCCTGAAAATGTTAGATACACACAGTTTAGTAACCACTAACCAATGAATTTATTTTTTTGTCCTTTTGGATAAATATATAAATGAGAACCTTACATTTCCCTATTATTTGATACTATTATCAGTTATAAATAAACGAATCATCTCAAACTTAAAGACAACAGCACATATACACGAACCATTATATTCACCGCAATCTAATTATAATAAATATTGATTACAATAAAAGCTTCAAATCCTATTAAAAGATAATATTTTTTATATCAAGAAACTTCCTTATAAAATTGGTTCAATAAATTGCTCCAGAAAATGGGATCGGTCCGTGGGAGAAAGAAACAAAACTTACCGACTACCAGACCGACTCTGTCAGTAACTTACCATAAATCTCATGTCACTATTTTACACACTACTATTTTTTTTCCACGAAATTAGAGTATACCTAGAAGAAAAAATAATTTAAAAAATATATTCAAGTCAGGATGAACCAAAAAGATGCCTAAATAGTAAAAAATCAAATTTTGGTGCCAGCATTATATTAAAATTGCACGTAGAGAAAAAAACATTCCATACAGACCAGCGCCTCTAGTTCTTCCTAGCCCTTTGAAAAATATAGTCATGTTGGAATGCACAAAATATTGTCCCGCAAACTAGTCCGTTAAAGTGGTCAAATTGTTGACTACGGTGCCGAAAGACTACATTTGGGAAGGGTACCACTTTCAGGACAAAATTGGGTATCAGAAACTTTAAAGGACTAGTTTTGGAAAGGTACCACTTTAAAGGACTAGTTTCGCAAAATTTCCATGTTTTGCCCCACAGTTGCTGTAGACAATGTTTTTTGGGCCCAAAATTGGTGAGTTTAGGGTGACCCCAAAACTGAGTTTAGAGCACAGAGACGTCTAATTTGATAAATTATGGGCCAAATGGAGCACCTGACCACTCCAAAGTAATGCAGTTTGGCACTCCTTGAACCTGGTGGATATGAAAAAGCTTCAAAGGATCGCAAATGGATTATGGCAATGCAGGAGGAGATGAGAATGATTCACAAGAATCAGACTTGGCAGTTTGTGGACAGTCCTTTGCACAAAAAAGCAATAGGAGTCAAATGGGTTTACAAAACCAAGCTTAACGCTGATGAAACAGTAAACAAGCATAAAGCTAGACTAGTAAGGGCTACACACAGCAGTTTGGAGTTGATTATTATTCAGAAACCTTTGCACCAGTGGCAAGGTCTAACACTATAAGATTACTCTTGGCTGTCGCTACAGAAGAACAATGGAAAATATATCAGTTGGATGTCAAATCAGCTGTCTTAAATGGTTATTTGCAAGAAGAGATATATGTTGAACAACCAGAGGAATTCGTAGTCAATCCTGACAAAGTTTATCTCCTTAAGAAAGTGCATTATAAACTAAAACAAGCTCTAAGAGCTTGTATGAAAGAATTGATGAACACTTGGCGAGCATTGGCTTTGATAGAATCATCTGATGAGAGGTAATGCACCTCCTAGAAACTAACAGCAATGACACTATCGCATTCATGCTCTTAGAATTTAAAGAGTCGGATGTACAAAAGCATCTGAGAAACTAACAAATCGATCTGAATCAACTGGTAAATTAAGAATGCATCTGTCGAGTTAAAAATTGAGTAAATTCATAGGATTTACCAAAAAACAAAAGAGAAGAAACCTAGTAGGAGAAACCACAAAGAATCAACTATAAATGATGATATGATTTGGATTACTAATCCATTATTATTTTGTTCACCTGTTCAGAAGATAGTGCAATAGTTTAATCACAATGATCATGTCTGAGGAATAACATAACTGAGTGCAATAACATAACAGAGTGGATGAATTTACGATCTTTACCTTAAAAAAAAGTTTATAGAGGGATTAACAACTGTCAACAGTCTGCTAAAGTACCAGGATTCGGGTGGACATTCATGCCCCAGCAGCCACACACCAACAACAAATTCCCAACCATCCTCGGTGCCCAACCAGTATTTGGTACCACCACGCGTGAGACAACTCCTGTATAAATCAGTGAAACAAAATGTAAAAAAAAACCTTATGATTTGGACGGCTAATTTACTCGGTAAAGCTTCCTGAATCTCCACTACAAAAAGTAAAGGACTTGAAACACAAAGACTTGAGAAGAAATTCATTTGCTTTCTTCACCAATGTAATCCAACTTCAATTGTCTTTTATCCTCAATTGCCTTTATCTCCGGAATTCTTCTCTTTATTTGTCCAAGAAAAAATAAACCATACCCGCTTGCTGATATGCAAATAAAAAATGTTCGAAGTTTTTGAATGATTATGAAAAGAATTTGTAAGATTTACCACCTTTATATAACAACTCTGCAAAGTAGATGGATTATGTGAGAAGTAGAAAACAATTTATGGCAATCATTTCAAAATGACGAAAATAGAAATATCCGGACATTGCTTCTTGCTTCTATGGGAGAAAAAGAACACAAAATGCACCTTTTCTTTTTTACTTTTAGATTACACCAAGAGCATTGTGAGACATGATGAAAAAGGATTGGAATACCATGAATATTACCCGGGGTTGCCTCTCCAGTGGTTGTTTTGTACTCCATGTTTCATTGGAGAAGTTTCAATCATGAATAAGTGAAAAATTAATGTAGCATAAGAATTTCATCCCCAGTTTCCGGGATGAAAAATCTAATGCACCGCCGAATGTCATTGATAAAACTTTACAGTCTACACTTATATTCACGTCTAATAGTGAAAAGTGAACGTGGCACTGAAAGATGCAATATTTACATAAACAAAAAGAAAGTTCATGCTCTGACTATATTTCCAAGTACAACTCCAAAGTGGATACAACTTTTAAGATATAAAATAACCTTTTGAATTAGAGTCATCAATGACCAAATAAAGATGTTAAGAGATACAATGACGCAAATCGACCATGTCATCATCGAAAAATAATAACAAATAACGAACCCAATTACCAAAGGGATTTACAATGCTAACATGAGGGTCCATAAATTCAGTTCTTAAAATGTTTGTCATTTTATGCTACTTTGCATCACAATCCTTTCAGCAAAGCATGAGCAGTGAATACCTAAGAAAGAAGAAACGTTAATCAGCAAGCAAGTTACTATCACAACGTAACTGCCGCTTGAGTTTCAATCAGATAGAACAAAGTGATAAAGTTAATCTATGATCATATAAAGTAGGATTATTGAGTACCAGTAAAAGCAACAAAAATACAGAAATTAACTGCATAATCTTACCTGCCTCAAAGCATATATCCGACAACATTTCAAGGCTAATTTTCCAATGCCAATCCCCGGAAATGAAGCCAGTTTGTGGTGGCGGCCTTCATGGCAGCAAAATCAGCAATCATTGATGGTACAACTCTGTTTTGTTTTTTTTTTCCCCATACAAGAGGAACATGAGCAATTGCTTTTTCTGAATAAAATTGGAATAGTTTGGGAGAAAGGAAAGAGTTCAGAAATAAATTTGTCAGTTCCCCAAGGAGAAGAATGAACACGTCTGACGGTTTGAGGAACCTGGTATGTTACAATTACCAAATAGTATAATTCGTAAGTTTTCAAGTGTGTTGAGTAAGGATAAATTTGGAAAAATGAAAAATTGGTCTGAGAACTGTCAAAATATGTCATTCTTTTCCATTTCTATCCCTCCTCCATACACTTATACGTTGGTTCACCTACAAACCTGAAGGGTAATAGGCATAAAAAAAGACAAATAACTGCAGGCTCAGAATTCGGTTTCTTTAATATAATAATAGATACAAATTAACACATAAGATGCAACATGCAACTAACACCAAGCACCACTAGTACAGTAGTATAATAGTACCCTGTCAAGGCCGGGTTCGATGCCCCGCTGGTGCAAATGCATTTGGTTTACATTTTTGACTCAGCTATCTTAAAAGATAAGAACTCCCAATAACAAGTATGGAAAGAAGCTTCCGTTTTTTTATTCCAATTGAATTGTGCAAAAGAATCCCAGGTGCTGAGTAAGGAGTATGTAATAATCTCATAACCGATATTATTACAAAATTGTTTGTGCGAATTATAATTACAGCAATCAACCATGAAGAGGTAACATTGTTCCAAAAATGTCTCAAAAAGTTATTACAACTTGCAATGATCAAGCAACTAAGCAATTTATCCCCTTCTAGAATTTTTCTACACTGATCCCATCTCTAAGAACTTCGTAAGCATCTCTGCTTCTGGATTTTTTCATACCAGCAATGAAATTAAGCTTCGAGTTTTCCGAAGATATACAAGTCACTTTTACCCAAAAGATCACCTTGGTTTTTATTCCCTCGATATCAGCTAGCTTACCTTTCTCCAGGTAACCAGTTACGATGGTCGAGAATCGCAATGCAGAGGAATCCTTGTAGCCCACCTCACAGACGGATGGAATGTAAACTGTGAGTTTTCCTATCTCTTCATTGAACTCATAATTGGTTGCATCACGAGGGAATATACCTACAGCAAGGTCATATTCCTTTAACAGATCTGGTAATGGTTTTTGCATCTTTCCTGAAAAACAAAAGTTTGATAAGGTATTCAACAACCTGCCATCTCGTTATTGAGCACTAATAAGTAAATAGAGAGCCAAAGTTTTAAGAAGATCATTTATTTTTAAACTTATTGGGGGACGCTTTTGAAGAGCCATCTGTTAACTTGCTTGGACATGCTAATCAAAAAGGCATGTGTCACGAAAACATTACTGAACAGCCAGAAGAAATAAAATCAGAAAATCAAATAACTCAGGACTACAATGTGTTCTTCCACCGTACTCTTGGCAACCCCATAACTTAGTACCAAGTAAATGCAAATTAGTTTGCTTAAAAATAGTCAAGCAGTCGCTGGAAAGTCTAATACCCTAAGCATTCACAAAAGTCTTGATAATTGTTGTGCTTTGAGATTTGTTCTGTGGTTTAAAATTAAGAAGGTTGAGTCTCCAGATTATAATGGCATATGAAGTGATGGGCTTAAGCCAGCGGTCAATTAATAAAAATTCTTTTCTACAAGCAGGCAGAAGCATCATGATGTATAAAATCGAGCAATTCGAAAGTAGAAAAGTACCTTTCATCTTATTTACCAACCACTTGGCTCCTCCTTCGATACTGGTTGACAATGACTGACCAAAAAAAAGAAATTTAAAATTTATTGCAATTGTATTACGCTCCTAACTCTGTAAACTATAAACAGTTTGTTCATCAAATAATTTTCTACTGAAGTCTAAACCTATAACATGAGATAAAAGTCCTTTAAGGTTCTCAAACAACAAACTAAGATGTGTTCAGTTTGTAGCCTTTTCAAGAGGTTTGAGGCTCTTGGCTAGTACATAATGGAACGAAAAGAGTGTGTCAGCTGAAAAGCTCAAGTTTCCGAAAATTAAACTACACATGCCAATAAAAGAGTCTGGATACCACATGATAGATTCATAGACACGCAATATGAGATAGGAAAATTAGTCCAACAAAAAGCAAATACGTATGAACTTTAACCCCAAACAGAGTTAATAAATCTGCACTTCTTCCAAAAGAGAAAATGACAACTTTTTAATACCTTTTGCTCGAAAAATTATATACAACAAAAAATTCTTCTAAAGGATCTCATACAAAATCATAAAGCTCCGATTCTCAAAGACCAAAATAGCAAATTTCCATCACATCAAGAATTTTCAGATGCTTCTTGAACAACTTCTTACTTTCTTTCTCTCAATCACCAATCCAGGATTTATATCCTCCAACGCAATCTAACTATTCTATCGCCTCGTCAATCACGCACGACGATAGGCAAAACAAAGCCTGTCCTCGTCGAAATTCTCGCAAACAACCACAATTTTGTAACATTTTCACCCTACACAGCTCATTATTCAAACATAGAACAAGCGGCATAAAATCGAAATACACACAAATAGGTCAACATAACGAACTTAAACAAGAAATTTGCATACTCTAATCACTCAACAAAACTTGATTCTCTAAATCCAAATAACTCCAAATTCAGCAAACAACTCAACAACAGCAAACAAACAAAATCGTAAAATTCAAGCAGATAAATATGCAAAAAAAAAAACAACAACAGCGATTGAGAATCTTACATTGATATCATCCCCAACAGAGCCGAATTCCTTGTTCGCTTTTTGACCTAACCAATATGAACCAACCTTGTTCATAATTTGATCCATTTTACTGATAAACAAGTATCAATTTTCTACAATCGAGAGATAAATTAGCCTCTTTTTTTTGTGTCTGTTTTTGAGCCCTAATTTGAAATAATTTGGGAACTTTTTTATCGTGTCTGTGAAGTGAGATTCTTTGTTGTCCATGGCGCGGTCAATGTTTGAATGTTGAATGCTTCTTTTTTTTTGACGCGTTGTTAATTTTTATTTAATTGTGTTTCATTATAGCATGCCATGCATATAGGTCATTTTGATGTTTTAGTTATGAAAAAGACATTACTCAATTAAAGTATTACCTATATATAGGATTTTTATTTCTTTAGTATCGTTTTAAAACTTTGAACTATGTCTATGTATTGTTCGAATTTTTAAGAGAGGTTTTAGAATTAGACTTTAAACTAATTAATTATTTAATTAGATGTAGAAGTAATTACTTCGTGCAGACTACTACTTGTTGCGGCAATTAGAGGCGCACATGTTCATTGACTGGTTCATTTCATCACCCAACATCATTTCTATTCCTTTATTTGGTGGGTGAATAATAATATATAAATTTTAACGAAGAAGAAAAGATAAAAAGTCAGTAAAAGTTGGCCGAAGTAAGGCCCAGTGAGAAAAACAAAGTAAGTATAAAAATAGGTCCTCTACTTATACAAAGAAGTTGCGCTCCTTTTGAAATTTATTTTAATTATAAAAGTCTCATTTTAAGTTTAAATAATTATAAGAACACCTCAAAAAGTTCTTGGAAATAGATTAAAGATATGGGGCTTGTATGTGATGTTTTAATTTCTTTTTAATAATTAGAGAAACACTAAATCGTCAGAAATAGAAAAATATGGGGCCTATATGCGATGTTTTAAAATTTTAAGTGGCGTGTTTATAATTATTTAAGACTTTTGTGAGTCTCTTTACAATGTTTCTTTTGAAATTTTAAAGAACGCCCTTTTTTACTCATTTAGTTGGAGATATACAAAGATGTGCATATAATCATAAGGTTGTGTGAATTCGGTCTACCATGCACTCCGAAATACGAAAAAATTATTAGTTGTAGTTGCTGCATGCGATCGTTTGCTTGTTCTGATACACAGTCCCTTGCCAGGATTGACCCGAAAACCAAAGGTCATAACTTTTTATGCGACTTCTTTCTCAATTTTAGAATGCAAAGAGCGAATTATGCTAATTTAAGGGCCCAAAATGCAATTTATATCTTTGTAAACATGAACAAAGGATCACGTTCATGGTCTATTCGATCCTGGGGGGCGTCCTATGCACCCCCCCAATTTCAGATTGTGACATGTGTCACGTGGTCCAGCCCTGCTTTATAGCAATTTTTAAACTGCCCCAATTTTATGAAATATTTGAATTAGAACCAAACAAATTTATGGAAATAGTCCATTACGACCATATCAGGCCCAACATGCTTCCATCCATATAATTAAACCTTCAAAATAAAATAGTACCTCTTTTTGACCAAGCTACCGCCGGGTATTCTACCAGGTTTTACAGTTCTTCCACCAACCACTCGATCGCAACCGATGGTTCTGCAATAGCTCCTTCAACGGTAAATAGCACAGCCCTGGTTCGTTTCCTACTCCGGGCGTACAAGACACTATTGTGGTATTGACCGGATAATTGAACGAGAATGCAGTGTTTAAGCAGAAGCCCAAATTTTATTCATAAATGGAAACTTATTTATTACAACATAATAACCCCTATAGAGAAGAGTTACTTGTTTAGCTACTCATGGTAGCTTTGTTTCCTACACACGTTCACTCGGAATTTTAAAAACAGAAATTGAAAAACAACTTACAACAAACTACTTCAAAATATTTCTGATTACAAATTATTTTGATATGAAACAAGAGGGGAATGGTCGATGCCTTCTGCTTCCTTCAGCCTGTCTTTAAATAGGTGAAACACCGGATGTTAAATCGGACTTCAGCTATCATCTATTGTGGAATCGTCATTGCTTACGGTTCGACTTCAGTGCTTTCGGATGAAGTGGATTCCTGGTCCCTCCATTCTTGGCCTAATTATCGCTAGTGGAGGTGGTCTTTGTCTGTCTGGTCACATGGCTCCTTTTGCTTTATCAGCAAAATTCGTCTTTTTTCCCGCACGCGGATACTTTCCCTGCTTTGAAGGTCCCTCTTTGTCGCTTTCCCATTTGTCTCGTTTCATTGGAAATCTTTTTCCAAAGAGTGGCTCCTTCTGATCCAGACACTTTGGACAGATATGCTCCTTCCACCGTCCGTCGTGCATCATGTTACAAAATTTCCGGCTGGTTTCTGGAGTCGCCGGAATTGCATTCTTCCACAACATTTGCCTTTTATTTTCGAACATTGTCTCGGCAAATCTAGTGGTGTTGCTCGTCATGCTATTAAGCATAAAAGATTCGTTCTCTGATTTCTGAAAAATTTTGAACGGGTACTTTACCTTGTCCATCTCTGTGAGACAGACCCATAGTCCCCAAGCTCTTCTGGTAGATATATCATCCTCAGATATTGGGGATACCAGTATTTGTTTTTCTGGTGGTGGTTTTATCTGATCCGTATGATGTAAGTTTGACCTTTGCAACTTGATAAAATGGAAGCTTGGATAAAAACTTTTCCCTGTTATTTCTGGAGCTGCTGAAATGAATTTCAGTTCCAGAGTTGTTCCTCGTTCTAGTGTATGATTGTTTTTCCAGGTTTCATACACCCCCTTGTAAATCCATTCTGGTAATTTAGAAATTTCCAGAAATCCTGGTGATGTGGTAAAGACTGAGGCCAGGCAGTCAAAGTCGAACCATTCTCGTACACTTTCTGGTTTTGCACCAGGTCGTATCCAAACTCGTGCATATTTTCCTGACCAATCGGCCACGGATTTCCCTGGGACAAGTCCCATTCTTGTATACAACCTCTCCCATGTTCGTTGATATTCGATCAACGGAGAAGATATTTGCTGTCAATGTTAATCTTAGAGGTTCCTCCCATAAGTCTAAGATTGATCTCGTCTTCTTTCACCTCCGATACTTGAGGCTGATCTGATTCTTTTGATGTTTCCATCTTAGAATCTTTCTCGTCAATGGTGTCATCTCCTTCATTAAAAGGATCCACCCCTGTATTTGGATTGGTGGTACTTGAATCCCCAATCTCCAATTTCATATCCTGTATTCGCATCTCAGAGAAAATTTTCGACTCTGATGCATCTCGCATTATGGGACCGTAAAGACTATCCCTTAAACTTATACTGCAAAGTAAAGATGCCTTCATTGCAGTTTCGACCTTTTTGAGATCGGATTCCTGTACATGTCCCAAAGCCTTAGCATTGATTGCCAAACTGTTTATGGACCTGTTGAGCTCTAGCTTTCCCTGTGATGCCTCCACCTTGTCAGGATAGTATTGGCTTCACGTGGCTCCATCTCTTGTTAGGAAATCTGCAAGAATATTTTCATGAGATTTAATAACAATAACGTCAAAATCATAATATTGATATTTAACTTGCCATCTTAATAATCTGGCTTTCTCGGGTTTGCTTTCAATCTTATTTTTCAAGAAAGCTTTTACACTTGTATTATCAATTTTTAAGACAAATTTCTTTGCAAGTAAAAACAAAGACCATTTTTTAAATGCATTTCTAACTGCAAAGAATTCCTTCTCATTGATGTGCCATCTTGCTGAATGATTATCAGCAAAGTGTCCGCTACAATATCTGCATGAGACTCACCCTTTGGTTCCACCTTAGTTAGAACCGCTGCCCACCAATGATCACTAGCATATGTATATAATACTAGATTATCTTCGTCGTTGGGTATCGCAAGTTTGGGAACGTCCTGACATAATTTCTTCACTACTTGAACCGTTCCCCTATGTTTATCTGTCCATTTAAATTCTGCATCTTTTTTAAGCAGAGGACTAAACATTTTCCTGTAACTTGCAAGATTGATAATAAAACATTCCCGCAAAATTAACCAACCCCATAAAAATTTGGAGTTGTTTAACGGTTTTGAGATTATCTGGAAAATCACGTACCTTTTCCACCAAATGTGTTTGGAGGATAATACCTGACTCGTCGATCTCAATTCCAAGGGATTCAATTTTCCTTGTTAAGATTACTGCTTTCTTTTCAGATAACACTAATCCCTCCTTGTAGCAAACGTCTGAGAAGACCTCAAGGTGTCTTAGATGTTCCTTGACTGTTTTTGAAGCAATAAGGATATCATCTATATACACGGACATGAAACTGAAATAATCTTTGAATAGATTATCCATCTTTCTTTGGTACATTTGGGGTGCGTTGGCCAATCCCATTGGTAACACATTCCAAATATAATGTCCTTGTGGTGTGGAGAAGGTGGTATATTGTTTGCTTTCTTCCTCCATCTTAATATGATAGAAACCAGATTTACAATCAAATCTTGAGAATACCTTTGCATTTTGAACGCAATTGATTAGGTACTCTCGACTTGGTATATAGTAGCCATCAAAATCTAAGATTTGTTTATGGCTTGGTAATTGATAACCAGTCTTGGTTTTCCTCTTTTGATTTCACCATGGTTTCGGACTAAGAATCCTGGACTGCTATACGATGAAACTCCAGGCGATATTAACTTAAGGTCAAGGTGTTCCTTAAGAATCATCTGCAAATCCTTCCGGTCCATCTGGTTCATCAGGATAGGCTTGTACCGTACAAACTCATTCTACTTTCCCTCTTTGATTTTTAAGGATGCTTTGAGTTTGTTCTTGTTCCACCACGCCAAAGGATCTTCATTGAAATTCCTTCGAATCTTGTTTTTGACATCTTCAAGTGAGATTTGTTCTTCACTTGTAATGTCCGGTTGAGGACCTTTCTCAAGGCTAGCTTTTAGGATCTCAATTGTTGTATTTTGGATCCTATCTGTATTACAACCTCCTTGGCTCTCAATACGAAATTGGAGGATTGCTTCGCCATATTTCTTGTGGTCCTTCATTTTTGGATGTCGAAGTTTTCCGTCATCACCACGCTTGCTGCGGAAAAGAATCGGCATTTTGCGGTAAAATACTTGTTGCAGTCTCTGGACAAGAATCTTATGATCACATAGTGTTGTGAAGATAAGTCGCCGTGTCTCGTTCTCCTGGGTAAACTTTTTGAATGTTTGGAGAAAATTATTCCCAAGGAGAATATCAGCTCATGTGTCATGGAAGTAAATAGGCGGTGTTTTAACCTTGTACCAAGGACTGCCCCCTGCACCCCTCATGAGTATCTCCGCTTGTCGAATTCCTCTTTTAAAGATGATAATCTTTTTAGAAAAATCCCTTCCTGCGACTGCTGGTAAATCTTCTCCAGTATTGGAGGGAAAACATGCCCTCTTTTGCATTGGTCATCGGATTCGATACCTCTTACCATCCACTGTAAACTCCATTCCATCTGGTATTCTTTCCCAAGGTTTGTGACCCTCGAGAAACTCTAGTACGAGCATTAAATTCTTGGTAACTCGTCCTGCAATTCCCTGAATTGTAAAATCCATACCTTCCAGCTTAAGACGTCCTTGATATCTTCCTGGTAAAGATTATGGTAGATAATACAGTGCATTGCTTGGAAATATGTTATCTTTCTGGGTAATATCAAAGATTACTTCGATTTTACTCCACCCTGCTGGACATTGCAGTTCTCCTTTGGTAGTGAACTGGCTTGGTCCTGTAATGGCTTCAAGAATTGGTTTCTTGCCCCATTTCTGACTTGTCATTCTGTTTTCACAGAAAGAAATCCTTCTCTGCTCGAACTGCTGACTGGTTGTTTTCTTCAGCACCGATTGATCTCTGATAATCATATCCATTTCATGAATATGTGGCAAATCTGAAAGTTCTAGTCGAACTGCTTGAGTTACCTTCTCGAATATTTCTGGTATCTCTACGAACTCCTTTCTTCGAAACAAATCAGTATGATGTGAATTAGAAAGGGCGTACGAGATGCTGTATGTGATAGAGTAGGGTCTATTCCCTTCTTTCGTCAAATCTTTATTCTTGAAGTCTTGATAAAGGGTCAGTACTCTATTGAAGTCTCGATCAGCAAGATTGTAGGCAATCTTTGGATAAATGAAAGTTGTTATCTTTCCTGCGAATAGATTTCCTGAAATTCCTCCCAGACATGCATTCTTCAGATTCTGAATTCGTCTATCAAAGATAGCGATGTCAATTGGAGAATTGATTCCTTCCTTGAAAGTTGCTTTGATTAAGATCCTTATGGCTCCTATATGGATCCATGACATCTTCTGGGAAACTTCTCGGTTGAGTCGATTTAGCTCCTCTTTGATTTTCATCATTGGAACTAATTGCATCTCCATCACATTACTGGTCAGTTCCATCGGAATTGCAAGTTCTCCCGCTGTGACCTTGTAAATGATATGATGCTTCCTTTGCCTTAAGCTTAATTGCGTTAAGGTTCTCTCAATGTTTTCGACTGTGAAGCCGTCATACATACGGAGTTTTGGATCTTCTCTCATGATGTTTATTAAAGCGTTATGGGAAATACTTGTTTGTGAGAAAAATCCTGAGATGTCCTCCTGGACTTCCTGATAGAAGGTCTCTCATTCGTCAGTCGGATTCTGATCCCGAAGACTCATCATTGTATTCTTCTTCCTCATATATACTTTCGTCTGAGGGGATATCCTCGAACTGGTATACTTGAACAAGATTCTGATAATAGACAGTTTCTTCGATTTCGGGTGTTGCTTCAAACTGTCTAACTCCTTGTTTTTGATTTTCTGGACAATCGGTAGAGATATGGCCTTTAGCACCACATGTCCAACAATTGCAGTCTTTAAAACTTTCATTGGCTCTTGTATGAGCTCTTTTGAGAGTTTTTCTGGCAGGTGCTCTATTTGAGCTTCCTTGCCATGTAGTTGGACGCCCTCTATTTGGACCCGAACGTTGTCCGGATTTATAGCTGCGAGCTTTTTGTTTGGACCAAAATCTTCTCGGTCTCCACGAAGATCTTCCTCTTCCTCCCTTTTCATCTCTAGCATAAGGATATTTCTTTCTTTTCTTATGCGTTCTGGTTTCTCCAATGAATGTGGGGATGTCATTGTTTTCGCAACATAGAGCAATATTTTTGTTAACTCTCCGTAGCCTCTTGTAATTCTTTTGTTCTGCTGCCTTCTGGCACCATTCCGCAAGCTTGCTTTTAAGAAATGACATACGTCTTGCCACAGTATCAATACCATGTGGTAGTTCATACTCTCTGATTAACATTTCTCTCCATGGACTCGTAATCTTGGCGAAGAATAATGGGATGGCTGTGCATCACTCACCTTCGACTTCCATTTGTACTCTGTGAAGAGTTTTATGTATAAGTCTACATTACATATGTCGTGTAACTCAAGACCATACAATGCTCGCTCGTATCTCCTGGCTTGTTCTTTACCACCGCCCAGATTTCCTTCTAGATCTTCAAAATATCCAATTTCTATTAAAAGGATTTTGAATACTTTTGCCATTTTGTCTACAATTGCTTTCATAGATTCTTCTTCAACCACCTCTTCTTTTGTGACTGAATTTGTTTGTTCCCAGACGATCTTAGCTGATCCTTCCAGACTCATATTTAGTAATAATATGAATCCTTCCTTGTTGAGATCAAGTGTTCTTGCAACTATTCTCATTGCTGTCGCCCATTCGTCGATTAGGAGTTCTCTGTTCTTGAAATCCAGTGTATTCAGATTGAGCATAAGCCCATATGGATGTATTGGGTCAAGTTGAGATTTTCCATAAGGCGTATGAGATATTTCGGGCCTTCTTGATCTTGTTATAGCGGGTCTTGTTCTATCTGGATGTATATTGTCTCAAGTAACAAAATCACCTCTATGTGGCATTCGCTCGTCTTGTGACGGGTTGTGAACTCCGCTACTTTCTTGCGCCATTTGTGGAACAGTTGGGGGATCTTGACCACTTGTTGAAGCTGTGTACTCTGCCAATTGATTCGTCTTGATATTCACCAGTTTTAGGCCAGCGAATGATTCTGCGAGATCATTGAGATTCTGCAGATCACCATAGTTGATTTCGTCGAGATTGATCCGGGATGTCATCACCTTTTCAAAGGAATTGATTCTCCTTTTAACAAGGCTCTTATCTTCTCGCTCTCACTCAACTCTCTTTTTACTTCTACAGTTTTGCCCTTTTGGTGTAGAAGTGGCTATGTTCCGAAAGAATGTGGTAATCTTCCTCCGCGTTGTCTCCCCGAAGAACTTGGTTTTGAGTCCAAATTTTTTATCTGGTAATTTATATCTTGGAGTTTGTCCAAGATTTCTGCCTGTGATTTCGTAATCTTCTCCATCTCTTTTTGCATTAGATGGATTTGAGTCGGAACTTGTATTTGGTGATTTCTAAAATACTGGATTGTTTTTTGTACTTCTCTAAGATCAATAAGCAACTTAGAGGTATCCGACTCGATTTCACCAAAAGTAAATGAGGGAAAATCACGCATTCTCTTTTGATCGATAAATATCTACCGTTGTATTTTTTCTCGTTTCTATTTTCCGATGTCTCGAAAAATATCTTGTTTTTCGATGTCTCGAGAAATACCTTGTATGAATTTTCTTGTGAACATATAAGTTCATATTCATGATTTAGAAATACTCTTCTCTTAAAGTGATTAAATATTATAATAAATAAATTTCTATTTATAAATAAATAAAACCTGGCTCTAATACCATTTTTCATTTGATATGGTTGTAAATAAAATATTTCATAAAGTATGGGGACTGAATTTGAAATTCTAAAAACTTTGAAGTATTTGTCTTTTTAAATAACACAAACCCTGCCACATGTCATAATCTGAAGTTGGGGGTGCAATGGTACTCCCCGCAGGATCGAACCCACCCACTTTCATTAGTACAATTTCACTCCTTGGAATCTGGTTAACCACTAAACATTCGATCCGCGATAATGCAGACCATGCAGTACTCAGTTAGTGTGACCATTGGAAAACTGAAAGTTTACAAATCACCACTAAATCTGACTGTTGGAAAAACTGAAGGAACAATATCTTATATATCATTATTACCGAGATCCATGAAAATGAAGGAGACACAAGAAATCACGTGAGATTTTGTTAACTATCCCAATCCAAGCTGTTGCATGCATGTCAAATCCAATGAAGATCGTATCACAAATATCTTGTTGTGGAAAATCATTTCAAATTTGTAAACTTCCAAAACTTAAAACCCACACACCATAAGCAAAAATATTCTACACTAGATATTTTACTAGAGTTATTTAATGTATTAAAATTTGTGATGATCAATATATTATAATCTACCCAAATTAAATCTTTCAAATAACATGCGTGACGAAATATTAATCATAAAATTCTAAAACCTAGTATGTTTTCTTTTGATCGGCAATCAAACTCTAAAACCTAATGTATGTACGCATCACATGCACCCACGATCAATTGTTTGACTATACACCCTGAAGCCTCACGAGACCTTGCGATTCTCCCACTGTATCTAAAACTTTTAAAATCTATGTGTGACTTTCCAATTTAAACATGTGAAGAGTTCTACTGATCAGATGACTCGAACTCTTTCTTTTTGCATACAATCGATAATAATGTTTCAAATGGGACACATTTTATAATTATATATAGTAAGCTGGGCTATTATACTATTGCTTCAATCTATCTCATTTTGTAGTAAAATGATACTCTATTATAAAAGTATTTCATTATAAGTTTTTAACATGTCAATTGCCCTTTAGGTTCGAAAAACATATTTACTGAGCCAAAGAAGGAAATGTTCGATGAATGTCGTTAGGTCCTCTTCAAAGTACTAAAAGGTTATGCTCGCGACTCAAAAGAATTGCTTAAAAACATCAATTTTAGGGAAAAGAAAAAGAAAGAATTTTAATTTTAAATGCTTTTTCTTTTGTTGGTAGGACGACCTTGTAAACAATCATGTGATCTTGGCGATTTTATATAGTTTTACTTCTTGATCCAATAAATTAATAATGTCAACTTGTAAGGAAAGGTCAAACTAATTAAATACACTAACTTCGAAATGCACCTGGGTTTGTGCATGTCACCAACATAGTCAAGCACTTAATCTCGTTTATAAAAAGTATCGTTGGGCCAATTTGATTAATTAATTAAAGATAACAGTTCTGATTTGTGCACACACATATTACTGTATAATATATACATTGAAAACATACATACCAATTAAAGTTTAGTTAATCTGCAATTTAATCTTTACGATACAAAATGTTATCATCACCTACTTGATAATTATTTTCTGTTTTCACTTGTATGCCCGTAAGTTGGACTAGCTGGAGAAACGAATCAGAAGAGCCCAAGGCCGACGACACATATACTAACATACACTTATAAAAGATTCGAAAAATGAAATATATATAATTGTACAATTCTTCGTAAAAAATTAATAATAAAGTTGACGGGAAGTTCGTATTAAGATTAAATGTCAACTTGTTGCATGGATATGATAATTGCGGTGTCTATCGAGAATCTGGTTTATGGTTCAACTTTATAAACTCAAAATCAAAATCACAAGGGGTCTGCATTAATTGCTTCTAGGTTTAAAAAGGGACAACATATGCAAATTTATTCCTGCAACTGTCCAAGCATGGGTTTGACTATTCGAATTTATGACCTTTAACCTTTAATATATCAAGTGACCAACCATGTTTCTGCCCAAAAGAAAAAAAAAGTGATCAACCATGCCTCGTTCTGTCAAATCAAATCCAGTTCCAACCTTTCAATATTTACAATCTGAATAAAGTAATACGGTCAGATGTACAATCTGGCTGGCGAGTTCGATGGTGTTTGGTAAATGGTGATCGTGAAGAGCCAAATATTTATCGAATTTTATTATAACTTATAAGTGATCATTGCGGTATATTGAAGAAGTATATACTAATTCACATTATCACAATTAATCGCATCTAGATAACGAGTCAAAAGTACACCAAAAGCTAAAATAATAAATTCCCAAGCCCTGTACTGTCTGTGGCATCAAATCGGAAGATATGTATTTAGTTAATTCAAGAGAAAAAAAGTTATCAATAATTTCATATATTTAAAAGTACTTGTGATGAAACCTTTTTAACTTTAGTTGATAAAAAAATAGAAATACGTGAGATTTAAAGATTAACAAGAAAAAATGTATTTAGTTATCAAACTAAATGTATTACAATCAAATAAAAAAAATAAGGGTTTTGTGAGTTCAAATTATCTTTTGTATTAAATAAGTAGAAACTAACTTATTTACAAGAATGAAAATAGTTTTTTTTTTCATTCTTTCTATTCACACATTCAAGAGGACTCAAACCACTGACAAATTAATTCAAGTGAAACGCTTATCATAAAGTTGCACTTCATTGTCAAGACATGATAAATAGTATGATTTATCATGAGCTAGAGCTGGTATATATGAACACTCCAAATTCTTTACAAAACTATGATCCCAAAATTAAATAACAAAAGAAATTGATCTACCAGATTAAATAATGAAGGGTTAATGGAAATAAAATATGTGCAAGTTGATGTACATGATCCATGAACTAATGAAAAACTAGCGAAAAAAAGAAAGAAAGGAAGCGGAGATGCAATTATTTTGGAATTAAACAATTAACTACATCATATTCTTAACTGAATCGGGTCAACAGTTCTTGTAACTATAGTTTAGCACATCCGTTTAAAAATCCTATAGTATTGAACATATGATGTAATTGTAACAACAAATTGTAATACACAAAAAATTATGACCAAAACTATTTACTAAGACATCATAGTTTAAATGATGGAAGGGGCAACATGGGCGGATAAAGTTCAATTTAATCATGCGAGTTGATGATAAATCAAATCAAATGGGGTTAGTTGAGCAATTTGCTCCTTTATATGTATTAGAGATAAATGCGTCAAACATCCTAACTTATACCCTGTTTCTCAATGTGCACCATAACGTATTAGAATGTGCGATTTACACCCTAACGTTTCAAAAAGAGTGCACTTTGCACCACGGTCTACATTCCGTCCAAAAGTAACAGAATATTCTATTTTTGATTCTATCATTTGTGCGTTGTACACCCTAACGTATTGTCATTTGTGCGATGTACACCCTAACGTATTGTCGCATGTGCGATGTGCACCATAACGTATTGTCATTTGTGCTATGTACATCCTAATGTATTGTCATTTGTTCTATGTACACCTTACCTCTAAGGGAACGAAACGGAATATTCCATTAGTTTTGGACGGAATATTGACCATGGTGCGAAGTGCACTCTTTTTGAAACGTTAGGGTGTAAATCGCACATTCTAATACGTTAGGGTGCACATTGAGAAACATGATATAAGTTAGGGTGTTTGACGCATTTATCCCTATGTATTAATGCATTACCCCCCAATCACTTCAACTTCAACTTGGCATGGTGGCTAACATTCTTTTTTGTGTAGATAGCCTGTACCATTCAACTGCCTCACTTGGCTCTTCATAACAGATGGTTTATCTTGCGTGTGATATGGTTGATGGCAACTAACTATGAATTGCCTTACCTAATAATTGTGTAATATTATGTAAATTGATTATAGCACCGATTTTTCATGTCAAATTTTGACCATGGTGAGCAGCGAGAGATGTGAAGCTTGAACCGTTAAACCAAATATATTTAGCTAAAAATTATCGAAAATTAGAATTGGGACTTGAACTTTGTATCAATTCACCATTTTCAAAGAATCCAACGCCAAAACTTTGGGGGTTTATAAGGGTGGATGGAATTAAATCCCCGGTTCATTCTAAAACTTAAGCTTTAAAGTTAAGAATTTCTTTTTTTTTTTTTCAGAAAAAATCTATTATTATCAGCATTCCCTCAAATATAGACTGAGTGTTTGACGCGTGACACTGTTCGATAAATAAGTGGTGGAGGTATCTAGGCCTTTTCTCGACCTGACTCTAATACCACATCGATGTTGCCATTTTAAAGTGCTCACATTTTAGGGCTTAAACTTATAGAGATTAACATTTATATTTTTTGTATATTTTTCAACGGGTGGGGTGGGTCTTGAAATACTAAAAGAGACGTAAAGCTAGGCTAGCTAGTGTGCAAGTTCCTAAATATACAAATTAAGCATCGAATAACTTATTGCGAATTTGTTTGGATATATTTGTGTCTCCCTCAACTTTATCCTTAGTTTTTTTCTTTCTTCCAAGGCTCTCTTATAGAACAATTCCAACGTGAATAGAAGTCTTAAAAGAAGTTCAAAATGCATCAAAATACAAAAATTTGGAATAACGCATGTTCGATTATAATTTGTGCAACTGTCCTATTTTGACATATAACTATCATTATACTAAACTGTTTTGCACATTTCCTTTTACTAAAAACTAGACTCTTGTGTCTTTTCGGTGGTGTATTCTTCCGACTTCAAATCATTCTCAACCAAAACAACTTTTTAATTGAACTTGTCGCTTCGGCTAAAATAGTTAGCATTAACCTATTTTAATTGCACATATGTTTCCGTTTTTTTTCCGCACTCTGTGGTCTTGTTTTACTCATCTTTTATTTTTTTTGGTATTTTCTAACCCTAAAACCACAAAATACAAAATAATATCAAAATTTGAAGGAAAACCTAAACCAAAACGACAAGTATCATAAATAAAATAGATATATACTGTATGAGTCTTTCTCTACTCATTATTGGTGATTCTTAATTAGATTCAAAGGAAAACTCACTTAGTTAGAAAATAATTACGAGTATTAAAACAATGGATTAACTTGAGAATTGAGGATTGTACCCCGTAACTTGGAGCTCCTTCAGGTCTTGGACATGCGATTTTTGTTTTTTTTTGGTAAATCATTGGATTAACTTGAGGGTTGAATAATTGTCTTTTGTCTCTATCAGTTTTCGAGAACTGTGTAATTTATTACTATCCACTTGTTCGAGCTGCAGTTATATTTGGAATCTGCTAGAACTTTCCAGTTACATCAGGAGCTTCTAAGGAAAAGAAGAAGACAGAGCTAAACAATAATTTAATTTTGAAAGTTGTTCAACAATGTATATAATAATATTTGTCAATGACTCAATAAGCACTCGTTAAGTTGTTGATTCACATACGTTACTCCAGACAATTTAGCAATATCTCATAAGCCCGCTAAGTTTTTGTGGCTGACTACGGATTTATTTATTTTACTATTGGGAAAACGTGAACCAAGTACTATGATCAAGCTCAGATTGATGCAACCCGATATTTTTTCTTTTCTGTTAAAGGTCTGAGACAGGAGAAGATAATTCAATGAAATTCTGACGAATAAATGAAAGGCTATTCTCCATTTTGAGCCAAATTGATTTTGTTCTCTTGTTAATTATTTTTAGGTACAACTAAACCCCGAAGTTTTGTTTAATTGTAAGAACCACCTCTAAGGTTTGAGAAATTACAACAACACTAGTTATAAAAATCTAACAAAATCTGCTAAAAGATAACATTGGCCTTCACTTAAACTAATACAAAGGTACAATAAAAGTTAACAACAAAAAACGGGCAAATTCCATTGACCTCCCCTGAGGTTTTCCCTCTCTCCATCCACCTCCCCTCTAGTTTCAATTTTCTCATTCACCTTACCCAAAAAGTGTTATTGCTAATACACCATTAATTTGAAGGCTAGTTTAGTAAATGTATATTAAAAACCATTTATTGGACAAATAATGTATATTAATTAGGTCTATTTAGAACAAAAACAATTAAAATAGCTTGAATGATTTCATTTTTGTTGAAAATTCGTTAAGTTGATTATGATATTTATTATTTACAGACTTGATAATTTTATGAGCTTTTATTAAATTAAATAATAAGTATGTAGTTTATATCTTTTATGATTATATTATATTACAATACTTTGAATATTATGATAAGGTTATAACCATAATAAATGTGACTCATTCGAAAATTTCACTATTTTTGCTCTAGAAAGAATATATAATCTAACTTTAAAGTTTTAATCTAAATTTTTAATTTGGTAACGTACATGTTATATTATTTTTCCACCAAAGGCGTTGGTAGAACACGAGCAGAATATTTAAATTTAAAACAAATTTAAAAACTGTGATATTTCTCTTGAGGTGAATTTAAACTATAACTAGTTATTTTTTTTTTATTATTTTGACTAATATTTTTTTGTAGTTATTTAAAAATATATTTTGTAACAAAATGAGCCCATATTCAATAGGAAGATTTTTTTTTTTTTTGTTCTAATTGGACCTTGTATGTATTGTAATAACATTTAATAAATCTGAAGCCATATCAATATTATTTTTTTAGTTATTTAATATATTTTTCAATAAAATGAATTCATATTCAACATGGGGCATTTTTTCTTTCTAATTGGACTTTGTGCGTATAGTAACAATATTTAATAAATACTGATAGATCTTTAGGTCTAATACTTTACGTTTTAAGCAGTAGTTGCGATACCTAGTCTAGACAGATAAGTAAGACAGCAGATTTTAACGTGGTTCGGACTATGTCCTACATCTACGAGGCTTTCGCCTGAATCAAACTTCTTTCAACGGACAAAAGTTATTACACCAACTGGTTTTACTCTAACACCGAATCCCTCAAATGTTGATACCACCGGAACCTTTTTCGCGTCTACTCCGTTTGACCCGTAATACCAAAACTCCGGTGGTGATCTTCTTATGAGAATGCTTCCAAGCTAACTGCACGTACGTATAGACCCCTCTAACTGGCGCAATCCTTTCCCGTTGAACTCCCTTCAACTCTCGTCGGCTTCTCACGTTCTTGATGTAACTCAAGAGGGCGAAAACTAAGAAATCAAAATAAAAGAGAACACCTAACGATGTATATTTTGTTACACGTGTGTTCTACATTGATTCCTAGGATTTCTACTATTTATAGGATAGCTCTCCTGAAAGATCTCCTTGAATCTCGGCCAGTCTCCATATCCAGTCGAGACAGGATCTTTCCAAATATATCCAAATATTTCCATGATAAGGTGATTCTTCCTTTTGATAAGTCTTTGTTTCCGTTTGATAAGATCTTCATGATCTTCGTATATTCTGCACACCAAAGACAAAGAAGAACTCCACAAGGAATAGATTACTAAATGATATAATAAAGAGTTTGATAAAGATTAACTTTCCGTAAGATAAGATACTATAAGATCAAGTTAAATCTTTACAAACTTACCTAAATATTCACTCGTCTAAAACAAGATAATTACCATATAATTATGAGCGAATAATTAAGTAAATAAATCAAAGTAAATAAAACCGAATTTTCTTTTAAAATAATTTTGCAAACAAGGAAATAAAATCTAGTTGGACCTCGCAGTCCTGACTGTTCAACCGAGTTTGAAAGGTGTCGGACTTGCGGTCCTAACAAATACATTGACTAAAATACTTTTCAAATTAAAGGTAGATTAGCAATATAGCTTTTTGAGGGGAGGTGGATGAGAAAGTTGAAACTAGAGGGGAGGTGGATGGAGAGAGACAAAACCTCAAGGGAGGTCAATGAAATTTGCGCAACAAAAAACATTGCAAAAGACAAAAGTACCCTTCATTAAATGGGTTAATTTCGTGTTTTTAATGGATTGACATGGATTTAAAATATGGGTGAATCCAGAATTTCGCAAAAATTCAAATGAAAGAAAAAGAATAAGATTTATATCATTCGGCTCCCCCTCCCCCCTCAAACACCCCCAACCCATTTCCAGGCAGTAGTTGTTGACAGAAAGGTGATGTTGTTTGGAAATGGGCGCAATTAAAAATTAATAATGAAAGCACCATAGACACTGTAATTGAGAGATCCGATATGTGGTGTCGTTTGTGGAGCCGTCCTGCAAACTTCATGGAGTGTAGAAAGATGAAGATTTCATGATCTAAAATAGGTAGCTCCCCATCAAATTAGTTAAAGTTTGACGAGAAAGTCAACAACCTATTTTGACAATTAATACCACTTTTTCAAGTGAAAATGACCATCTAAGCAAAATGTAAAGATTAAATCTTTGCAAAAACTTGTTTTTGCGATTTAGAATATTTGGAGGGTCAGTAGTAGTTTTATATTTTTTTGCAGGATTTAGTATTTTAGGACTTTAATTTTGGTAGGTATTTGTTTTTTTTTTTTTTTTTCATTCTTGAGAAAGAAAAGACATTTTTTAGTAGTTTTTATATTATTTCTTACTTTGGGGTATGTATATCCATGTAAGCCCTAAAAAACAAGTGGTTGATTATTGGATAAAATTTCTTAGAGTTTTCTCTGTTTCTTATCCAGACCTTGATATATTGTGAAATCAATGAGCTTTTTGTTTTGTGTGTTTTTCTCACATTTTCTATGACTTCCACTTCATTAGATGGCATTAGAGACAGGTAAGTTTCTTCACCATGTTGCCATGGAGACACAATGAAGTTTTTGATGTCCTGATAAAAGAAGATAGACATGATGAATCTCAAGGTTTCGTCAGCATATGGACTTGCTGACGCAACAAGTTTATTCGCTGAGGATTGCGAGCCTTTGTACGAGGTTTTTTTACGATAATGAAGTTAAAATCTCTCTTTTAAAAACTTTCATGGAGGGTTTGGACGAGCTCATAACGATGGAGCATCCATCGAAGATCAGGGAGAAGTTGGAAACTATGAGGTTGGCATAGAAGATGATCCTATGGAAGGTTCTTTGAAGGCAACGGAAAAATTAGGTTTAAAAGCGGTTGATGATGTAGATGTTGATGTTATTGTTGCTGGCACAACTCAAGTTCTTCATCGTTAGGGTTTTTCTGTTTTCCACTTTACAGATTTTAAATATTCATCCGTGGATACGTCCCCAAGTGTTAAACATGCCTCACATTCGAGGATGAATCTTTTCCAACTAAGGGAGAATGTTAGAGTGCAGAAGATGAAGATTTCATGACCCAAAACAGCCAGCTCTTGATCAGAATTGATTAGAGTTTGACCAGAAAGTCAATCGAGCCTATTTTCGACAAATGCCACCACTTTTCGACAAGCAACACCACTTTTGCCAAATTAAAATGTTATGAGCGTCAAAATAGTACTTTTATACCTTTTCCGAGATTTAATTTATTTTAGGACTTTAATTTTGGTAGTTATTACTTTGTTTCTTTTTTGTTTTTTTTTTTCTATTTTTTCAAAAAAGGTTTTATTATCCTTAATTTTCTTGTTTTTGAGTATATATATCCGTGAAACTCTTAAAGATAATTGTTGATTATTGAATAAAATCTCTCAAAATTTCCTTGTTTCTTGTCGAAACCTTGGTATTCTGCTGAAACAACGACTATTTTTTCTTTTTTTTTTTTGTGTTTTCTCATCTTTCCCACTTCCGCTAGCTACACCAGAACCACCTTTGCCGGAACTGGCTGTTGTCCAAGAGTGGTTTGCTCAACGGTAGTTGGTGACATGGGAGAAGAGGGGGGGGGGGGGGGGGGGGGGGGTCGTAAGGAGGAATACGACAATTTCTCTCTCTCTCTCTCTCTGTTTTTTTTTTTTTTTTTTGCTTATTTATTAATGTAATTTTGGAAGGAAAAAGATTGACAAAAGTATAATTAAAAGTCAGGTTTTGCAAACTTAATTAATGAAAATTCAATTTAATGTAATTTGAATGTCGAGAATAATATTTCTATTACTTAGAATTAGTTAATAAAAAATGGTGTTAAATTTTTATACCATATGTAAATACACCAACTTAAACTTAAGATACATGGCAGTACACTTCCTCTCATAAAAGGGTAATTTTGTCAAAATATTCCTAAATTCAAATTCAAAATAGACCAAGGGCAAACCTGGGAGTTCATCACTAACATCAGCAAATCTCATTCCGACTTTAACGATTGGATTTACTTGTAAGGTTTGTGTACGGTGCGGGAGTGTCACTCTAATTCTCAAACTTAGGGACGTACGGTTTTTTTTAATTCACGAAACCATAGGGGGTGTAGCAAAAATCATCCCGTACTTTTATAGTTTATACATTTTAGGGCGAATTGCAGCAAAACCCCCAATTATCCCCTCAAGACTGTCCAATGATTTCGAAATCATGAACTAAACCCCTTGTGATTTATTAATTATTTAAAACCCCCCTTTTGATTCATAAAATTATCTCTAAAACCCCCCTTGTGGTTTTATATAGTAGAGAATTTTGTGCAAAATTTTATTAAACCAAAAGGTAAGTTTTAGACAATTAACAAAAAATAGTGGGATTACGTACAAGATTTCAAAAATATTCGAGAATTTTGGGGAGGGTTATCAATCCAAAATAAGTGGTTGCTCAATAGTTCAGGGAAAAATCGTACGAAAATCAATAGATTAAGCAGCATACCGCACAAATTGATACGTTAGGAAGATGAAGGGGATATGCCCCACAAGTCGGAAGGTTTGTTGCAATTAGCCCTACATTTTAAATGCAAGTTTCTAGAAAGAGAAAGACTTGAGGTAAGATCGCATACAAGTGTAGTGCGTAGTATGTGTATCTGTGTAATATAGTTAAGTTTTACTTTAATCTAGAATAGTCATTTATATAAAACATGCACCAATATTTTAATAGAGATAAGATTTTTAACAATACAATTGTGTCACCAATAAATTTTTGGCTGGAACTCTAAATTAGTTATCCGGACACAACAGTCCTTTCCTTTAAGCAAAGGATTTGGTTGTTTTTAATCAACAACATTAACGCATTTTATACAAACTATACATATACCTATATACATATATATATATATATATATATATATATATATATATATATATATATATACACAATTATATATATGTATGCATGTATATATGTATGTATGTTATTAATCTTTTAACACGTTTTCAGAGCGCCATTGTTATCAAAATTAGAATTTCTCTAAGTCAAAGGGCAGAAACAATTTTTCTGATCTTAACTTATATTTGATGAAATAATCAAGTTGACCGCAAAATATTTAATTTACAACCATCGCATAAGATAGTTTGATCTCGTGGGATTGTTTAATACATGGTAAGGTTATTTTTCATATATTCTAATTCCTTAACTTTAGACTTTATTGTGAAAATAACCTTTAATTCCATACCCTATATATATATGCATAAATCTAGTCCTGTATTTTAATATATAAGTAATAGTCAGCAATTACCTCCTTTTAGTAATTTAGTCCTATATTACTATTGTCCGCAATTACCTTTAGTGGTTTAGTATATTAATAGAGTCAGCCATTACCTCTTTCTAGTAATTTAGTCCTTAATTGCATCGAATAATCTAAAAATTACTGAATTTTCACATGCGTGCTTGTATAATATATATACATTAAAGAGTATAAAGAATCAAAAAAGTTAGAAATTAATAATTAAGGAGTTAAAAAAAGTTCATATATTTAAACATATACGATGGTTAAGAATGCGTCGAGAGTATATTTTAACTCAATCCACTTCTCCAATCAAAATAATTTTTTTATCGAAAAAGATAAACTTCACTTTATATTCGGTGAATGGATAAAATTGCTCAAAAAGTAAAATATATATTTACCTATTACGACAAAACCATGACTAGCATGCGACCAAAAGTTACGAGTACTAATTTTTTAATTTATCCCCTCCCATTTGTCTATAGTAATACAACTTGCAAATGAGCAACTGGATCCTATTTTAATTGCCCTCACATGAATCTTCACATCCTTCTTATTGTCCTTGCTCACAACTCCAACCACCCTCATCTCTCTCTCTCTCTCTCTTGATAAGAGAGAAACTTTGTCTACCCAACCCAAAGAGTTGAAAACTCCAATTAATTAATAAAAAAAACACCCACCATTCTCTCTCCATCCACCACCCAATATATAAATACACATCAAACTCACATCACAAACCCATAAATTAAGCTAGCATCCACAAACACTCTTCATATCACAATATCATATCAACACCCCTTTTAATTTCTTCTCTCAAAGATCAAGAACAACAAAAACCCTAAAAAACAAAATGCCTTCAAACTCCACCCTCCTACTCCAAAGAATCACTCAAACACCCACCACCACTACAAAAACATGCAAACAACCCTACAAACACGATGATCATCACGTGCCCGACCAAGTGGCCCTCTACCACGCCCACGCCGTCGAGCACAACCAATGCTACTCCGCCGTCACGCAACAAATCTCCGCGCCAATATCCACCGTGTGGTCCGTTGTCCGCCGCTTCGACAACCCGCAAGCCTACAAACACTTCGTCAAGAGCTGCGACGTGTTACTAGGAAACGGCGGTGTCGGCACGCTACGTAAAATTACGGTTATATCCGGTCTGCCTGCCGTGAGCAGCACCGAGAGGCTCGAGATACTCGACGAGGAGCGTCATGTCATAAGTTTCAGTGTCGTTGGGGGAGATCATCGCTTGGCTAACTACCGGTCCGTTACGACGCTTCACGAGGCGGATAACGGTGTCGGTACGGTTGTCGTGGAGTCTTACGTTGTTGATGTGCCGCAAGGGAATACTAAGGAGGAGACGTGTGTGTTTGTGGACACGATTGTGAAGTGTAATCTTCAGTCGTTGGCGCAGATTGCTGAGGATTTGGCAAGAAGAGATCCTTATCCTAATTAGAGTAAATGATCATTTAAATACATTTGTTCGATCGTCATTGAGAAAGCTTTAATTGGTTTTGATTATTGTGTTGTGTATAGCTGATCATGTTTGTTTGGTTTTTGATGGACAAGAAAAACATGTAATGTTACTTGTTGAGATTTTTACGTTTTATAATTTACTAGCTGTTGTTACGTGAATAATGGCGATATGATATTCAATCGTGGTAAAAGTTCTAGATAGTATGATCGAAGGAGAATGTTTCATCTTTTAACCCAAATTAATATGATTCTACAGAATGTTGGTTTATTTTGTTTAGGGTAAATTTTATAACTAGATCATAACTTTTGAGTGTTTAACAAAATTGTACTTGTTTTCAAATTACTTACTAGTATTGATTTTTTATTTTTACTTAGAAACTTATATACTTCTCTTTTCTTCAAAACTGCATTACTTACATTCTTAATCTCCCTTCGTGGATCAACCAAGTAACAATTTCTAGATTTTAATATATGGTTTCTTTGGTTATTATATTTGTTATTCATTTTCTTAAAATAGGTTTTTTTATCTTGTCGGTGAAAAACAACGGCAGCATAAATTAGTAGTTAACTATATTAACAAATGATAACAAATCAGGATAACTTTTACAATCGCTCTAGAACCAAGAGATTTGAATTGCAGGTAGCCTATCCGGCAAAGAATAATCGCAGTTACAATATTGCAAGTTGCGCAACTTGTTTGAATCGGTTGAAGAAATTGAGTGTAAAATACGCGTTGAATGGGTGACCTTTGGATGAACAAGAGGTCAAGGCGGCCAATGACATATTTTAGAGGAAAAATGCTAGGCTAATATATATGAAAGCATATTAATTTAGTAAAAGATTGAATAATTAAAATTAATCAATTACTCCACTATATATATTTTAGTCGCCTACATTTTGCAACTTGCAGGGCCTTCATATTGGTGATAATCGATTAGTTTAACTAATTTATCAAGTGGTAATTAATAAATTAATATCGTGAAAAAAAGAAGAAAAAAAACTCACAATTTTAATTTCACCGAATTAGTCAATGCATTGATGCGAGGGTTTACCAACTAATTAACTGAATATGTTTAATGTTAATTTTAGCTCTCGAACTCTGCATATCACAAAGATGTGTTTATATTCTTCCGCCTGCGAAAAACCGGAAATTATAATTATTCACGCATTAGTAAACTAATCCATTTGGTTTTCTTTTTTTCCCCCTAGTTGGTGGCTGAGATTTGGCTAAATTGGGAATAGTAAGAAACAATATTCAGCCCCCACATGGAAATTTCCAAAATATCGAAATTATTAATTAGTCGATAGCGCGGACTTTGTTTCGATCAGGGTTAAATATAACAAATCTATCTTATACTAATTTGTTATAATAAATTTTTATTATGGCAAGAATGACCAGTTGGTATGTACATAACATATTAAAAGAAAACTAGGCATGCATTATTAATTTGAGTACGGAATCAAACAGCTATTACGGTTACAAGTTGGGCATATGGTGAGGTCAAGTAGCTGTTAAAAAACATAATAGAGAAAAGTTCGAGTGGTAGTAGAAGCACGTTAGACAGCACGCAAGTTGGTTTTGCTTTCTCTGTCTTTGGTCATCAATTATCATAAATTACGATGCAAGTTGCATTTCTTCTCGTTATTTATTACATCATCTTTATTCAAAATTATTGGTTCGTTCGGCTGTGCTTTTAGAACAATAAACAGCAAGTAGGACTTTTAGGTGAAAAAATTGTCTGTGTGTGTGCGGGCATCATTTCGGTGACATATTGACATGTACTAAAATGTAACGTTGAATTCATTTTATGTGTATGAATCTATACAACGCTATTTCTATGAAATATTCATGGATACTGCGGATCAATTTGAAATTTACTTATTTTTACTGCAAGGAAATAATCAAATAATAAAATTAAAGTCATATACGATCTATTATTAACTTTAAATGAAAATGGTGTGCACATAAAAAAAAAGTGTGTAGACGAAGTCACGAACCGAAATTTTGGTCAAGTTGCATTGCAAGTGGGAGCAAAGTGCAAACGGCCTTTTAATGCACACGTGCTTGTGGTCTACTTGTGTGTGTTCATTTCCTTCAAGCTGTCACGTTCCCAGGTATCCTCCATTTCTTTAGCTGTTAGCTTATTATCAACAAATCCAAAAGCATCAACCTCATGTTGTAAACCTATTTACAAAAGTCGGTTGGTTAAATTTCGTGAATGTCCTCCTTTACTTTCCCTTATTTGCAAAAGCCTCTCCAATCTTTTCCCTATATTTTAAAGGCTTACCACTCACTGTAATATACATTGAATGTACTTGAAGAGAAGAAATAAAAAGCGTTTTCTCTATATTACATCTCTTTCTTTTTCTTATGCTATAAACTTTTTATAAATTCTTCGTATGTTATTAGCACGAGAAGCTATTGTCTACATCAATTTCCATCCTTTGAGTCTTGTATCTAGATTAAGTTTATCGTCGTCATGTCTAATGTTTCAAGAGTAGAATTTGTGGAGTTGGAGACATCTGAAAATAGTTAATTATCAAGGCTATTGGATGCTAAAATGTATTACAATGTCAATAATCTCGATGACATCATCAAACCGGGAAATTAAGCCCAAAAAAATGTAAAAAATACTATGTCAATAATATTTCGATGATGGGCTGAAGAAGGAATACCTCACATTCATAGATCATGCGGATATGTGGAATAGTTTCATGGCGACATATGAGTTATGACAACCAGAAGACGATCAATCTCCTAAACCTCGATATGACTGTCTTCATCTTCGATTAAAGAATTTTAAATATGTGTATAATTCTGCAATATTTTAAATTAGTCGATGACTTAAACTATGTGGAAACAATAAATATGTTGGAAAAAAATACTCCTCCACTTTTCACACCACAAACGTTCTCTTGCAACCATAATATAATATTCTCAACTTATTTCACGTTTCTTAGTAGCTGAATAAAATAAAAAATTGCTGATGAAAAAAAATCACGAATCAGGCCCGACTGGTTCGACCCTATAACGCCCCTGAAATTTGGAAGAAAATAAAAGTATTTTAAAATTTTCATTTTAGTCATCAAACTTTTTAAAAATATGATTTTGACCCCTAAAGTTTTGAAAAAGTTACAATTTAGTTCAATATAATTTCAAATCAGCCCCAAACGTTTTTGGACACTATATTTGTTTCAAAGTGATTTTGGTATGTTCTAGTTTGTATAATTATCCTAAGTTTGATTTTTTAAATGAACTTATGTTTTTATATAACAATATGGTCATTTATTAGTTCTTGATCGATTATAAATTAAATAAAGGTTAAAGCTTTTCATATAAAGTTTCTTGATCTTAAGAAACACTAATTTGAATTCTCTTTTGCATTGAAAAGTTTTAAAGTTGTCAAGCATGTGGTAAAAGTTTGATTAAAACCTTGATTATCTCAAGATTTTACATAAAATCAAATAGTAAAAGTGTTACATGCGTAAAGTAAATAATATTAGAATTTGTATTTCAATTTCATATTATAATTACAACTATAATACAGCCGATACAGATGTATGGATCGAAAATCTCTGATTCAAGATAAATTAATTACTCAATGTCCCCAATTCTATGCATATAATATTCAACATCTTCAACAATGTTTCCACACTTATCCTCTCCGAATTTGTTCTCATTTCCTTCAGTATAGTTTCTCCCCTTGTTGTTTAGATTACTAGAAAAATTGTTTTAGCCCTTCAATCCTTCTTCATCTTCCTTAAAAATCCTCAAAACCGAAATCTATCAAAACTACCAGTGTGATCTAACTTTTAAAAATCCGAAACCCTTATTAAAACTTAGAATCTTTCTCTGAACTTTTAGCCAGATAATGGTAATGGTGTGATCTAACTTTTGTATTCAGAAGCTGTCTTCAACCGAAGTGTTTTTAGGGGTCTAAAGTTGAGAAACACATACAAATGTCCAGAAAATCCAAAAACAGCTCATAGCTTTCATGATTTATTTAAAGAGCTAATAGCGAATTCATACCACGAATCGTAAGCTTTTTGCTGATTACACGACAAATTGTAGTTACGAGCAAAATACACCACGAGTTGTAATATTTTTGCAAGTTGCACCGCAATGTATGTTTGTAGGTTTTTTAGAGGCTATTTTCAACAATTCAATTCTTACCTGATGGAATTTTGCAATTTAGACCCTTAACATAAACTTGTCTAACCTTTTCACATTTTTCTTTTTTCTTTTTTATGGAAAATCGTACAGTCAAATTTTTTTATATTTAAAAAAGAAAACAAAAGTCAAATCACCGCTTAAGCATAACGTCTTCCACCGCTGCGCCACCTTCAGCTCGAACCGGCGAATTTCAGCCGCCGTCCCAGAAACGTATAACCCCTCATTTTTCTCCACCTCCAAGAAATGGCTCACGACTCGAACTTTTTCAATCTTTCCATTCTAAGTGAAACAAACAATAATGTTTTGCTCTCAAGTCAATTTGAAATGAAAGAAAACAAACAAAACAATCCCAAAATTAGATCTTTGGTGGCCTGTAAAACCTCATCCTATCCAAAAGAAATTATTCCCTTCACAAGAATTGAAAATGGACGAAAATATATCATGTTACACCAAAACCACCATTTCCTTTTCATCTCCACAACATTTATAACCCTCATTTGACATTGTAAGAAACTAAGGCAAAATCCCAGATGGGTTTTCTTTCTCAAGATCTAATTTCATCTTTCTCATTTGGCATTTTAAATAAAAAAATTTGATTGTACGATTTTCCATAAAAAAGAAAAATGTGAAAAGGTTAGACAAGTTTATGTTAAGGGTCTAAATTGCAAAATTCATTAGGTAAAATTTGAATTGTCGAAACTACCCTCTAAAAAACCTACAAACACACATTGCGGTGCAACTTCAAAAAATATTACAATTCGTGGTGTATTTTGCTTGTAATTACAATTTGTGGTGTAATTCGCAAAAAGCTTACAATTCGTGGTATGAATTCGCCATTCGCTCATTATTTAAAATAGTAAACCGTATACTTTATCCGATTTTCAAGCTACATACACTCCATGATGTTTAATATTGAACCCCTTAACCGATTTCATATTATCATATCGTTTGAAAGTCCGGTTGAAAGTAAATCCGAGATCGCTACAGTTTTCAACCTTAGATTTGCATAAACATTTTGTTTAACCAATTTATGTTGCAAAAGCTATCCAATTCATGAAATTGATCATTAATATGGACTCATTACGTACTAATAATGATGTTGGATAAGTTGATCATAATTTAGAATCGTGTTTAATAATTTTCATGGATTTTGCAACATTTAGATGACATGTAGTTTGATTTCCGGTTGAGCTTTCAATTTCTTTGACTTTAAGTGATCTTTTGATCTAACCATCTAATCTAGTTTATTAGCATAATAATTATTTTGGAAATGTTAACTTTAATTGGATCTATATGTTTATAGTTTATTTGAATTGTTATTAGTGATATATGCAATATTATGTAATTTTATACTAATAACTATAAGAAAAATAGTTTTTACTAAAGTTATATGTGTGATGAAATTTTATTCAAGAGATTACTAAGGTATTTGTTCAATGTTAAGATCATGGTAAAACTTTTGATTTGAGATTATTATGGAATAAGTAATTTAATAGAATTTTGTTAAGAAATATTGTTTTAAAAAGGTTTCAATATGAATTGATACATATGTATATATTAATATCAAATATGTTGTCACTAAAATTAGAAAATGGATACTTAATAATCAAGTACTAATTTAGTCTTCAACTTGTCACTTTGAAATGGTAAATCTCATTATTTATATTTTTACCTGATAGTTAAAGTTAAAATAGGTAAATGTGCGATTTATCCAAAATTAACAATAATTAGATATTTAATTGAACTTCTTTAACTATGATAAATATTGAAAATATATGTTTATTGTTGTAAATTTGTTAACAAATAATTGATACACATCTTTTTAATTTATTGATGGTTTGACAATTATCGACGTTAATGAAGAATTTCCCGTACGGTAAAAGGTGAGGTTTGATTTCTGATTTGTTCAAGCCCCACTTGGCACCTGGCCCTGAGAAACTTGGACAGAATAGTCGAGGTTCTTTGTTTCGAATCACGAGCAACCTTTTATCATCATTTTATTGTTTTTACTTTTATATTTGTTAACTCGTTACATAAATATCTTTCTTACCTATTGTTAAATCAAATCTCTCAGTTAATTCATAATCGAAATTTTCTTCATAATCATAATTATCCTGATATCATGACCACCCTATCAATTCTTGAATTGTGCAACGAGCAACGGATTATGTTCGGCCTATGTAGCTCAAAAACGAGCAACAGATATTATCTGGCTTACTAGCTCATGTGATATTTCTGTTTCACTCATTGGGATGCCTTTGGGAAGTTGGGCCTAGGGATTGAGACGATTTACTGCTGGACAACAAAGGGCAGTCAGTTTAAGTAATTCGAATTAATACACATTCTGTCTAAGCGCCGCCTGCAGTCAGGAGTTGGTTGTAACTCGCGTGTTAGATTGGCATGTACTTGAGCACGTCTTCAGTTCTGTTGCGAGGTCGCTCCTCGTAGGGAGGTATACGGCTGAAGTTTTGGAGTTATAGTAAGATCTGTTATAAGTAATTGCACAAGTTCATTTTCTCGTTCTTCTAGAAATTTCAGTATTATTGTTAAAATCGATAATTTCAGTTCATTGATGCAGACGTAATTATTCTGGTCATTCTTGTTCGTATTTTTGATTTACGGTTTGATTACTGTCATGTTCTTAGAATCTCATTAAGTCATTAAATACTTACTCCTCTTTTGTCCTATCTTTCTCTTTCTCAGAATAAGATCGATATAGCAGCATGGATGGCACGAACTATTCTCAAGCCCGCATTTTGAAAACTTTGCAAAACCGTTAAGTGTTTGATTGTATATACGTTATTTTGAAATTATAAAATTTATTTGTATTCCAAAGACTTCCGCTGTATTTGAACTAAAATTATTTTATTATGCTATGGTTTTGATCGTGATCAATGAGATTAGTGTTTAAAAAAGCGTTTTTTGGGCGCGCTCTGAGGCGTGCCCATGGGCAAAATAATGAAGAATTGCCTCGAGGCGTAAGAATAAGGCGTTTCTTTCGAGAGGCGTACGCCCAGATCTTTGGGGCGTACGCCTTGGGCGCGCATTTGCACCTTGAATCGGCGCGCACATACAGAAGTTTGCTGAGATTTTCCAGTAATGGCGACTCACGCGATGCATAGTGCGGAAGTGACTAATAAAAAGCAGAGTTGGAGGAGAAATGAACGACAGAGGGCTTCAAAGCTTTCTGATTGTAACAAGTTACGAAATAAATTGGGAGGAAAATGTAGACACAAAGTATTTTAGCACCAAATTCAGAAAAAAGAAAACGCACAGGACTAAAAACGAGAACCAGAAGAAGATTACGAGGGAGAAGAAGAAAAAAGAAAAGGGGAAATGGATTGCCTCTGTTTTTGTCGGTCTAATCATAAAAATAAATATGAAAGAGAAAGGTTGATGGTGGTTGACAACTTAGCCTAAGTGTCACGCGCTAACTTATTATATTATGGTTAAAATAATTCTTACAATATTATAGTCAAACTAATATAAGTTGTGATAAATATTTTTTTAATTTTCTATTTTTCAAACCATAGTTATATTTTGATGATGTCTTATATTCAAGCATTATTTTAGCATACTTGACAAAGGAAATTAATTTCTAATTATGCTCATATCTTTCTAGTGGTTTGTAGGTTTAATTATATATATAATTATAATTTTATCGATATTGAAAATAACAAATATTAAAAATTTATGGGGCTTACGCCCCACGCCCTCGAGCTTACGCCTCGCCCCGTGTAGCTTGAAACGCCCCGTATTACGCCTTCGCCTTTCAAAACACTGAATGAGACCCCTTCCTATGAGCTGCAGTTCGGTCTGAGTTGGGTTTGTTAGGTGACCAACTCGGATCGGATTGTAAATCGTGGGGCGCAGCCCTTACAGACCCCATTTCCCGAAGTGAATGAGGTGTCATATAGTAATTTATTGTGTATATGGTTGTGAATGTGGGCTGATTAGTATCTAGATATACACTTTTAGCACACTCATTTGCTTATTGTATTGGTTTGTTGTTATGCATTTTGAGTCTATTTATGTTAATTTCAATATTTTGTGTTTAAAAGTCTAGTTGAAAATAGAAGGAATTTGATGCTAAAATCGAGGAATTTAACATCCAAATGGGGATGAAGTAAACAATAAAGCTGCAAAGGGCTGAAAGAGGAGTTCAACGCAATAAATGAAAGTAAAATTGGAGGTTTGCAGCAAAAGAAATGAAGAAAATGGTGAGTTGTCGCAAAAAACAGTTGGTATGCGATTTCTATGTGATCATACTCAAATTCTATGCGATTTTATGCGATCGCATACTTTGCTCGCGAATCTGGATAGAACTTCAGAATGTTGCTCAGATTTCAGACACCGCCTATATGCGGTCGCAAACAATTGCAAATGACGGATTTCTGCTGATTTTGTTTACTAATCAAACTCAAAGTCTTCCTAACACTCCCACCTAAAAATACAAGGCAAAGGGCCACGGAAATTACACTTTTCAACAACCATTCTACAGAGAAAAGTCAAAAGATAAGGACTTATTGATTTCTTTAGTTTAATTATGTTCTAGTTTCTAGGACTAGGATGTAGCTTGATTACTCTTTGTTGAACTATAGTTTTATTAATTGATGAATTGATTGAGTTTCCAGTTGATTTATGTATCTTGAGTCTAATGCTTTTATGTGCGTAAAACAAACATATGAATGATTTGATGTTATATGCAAGAGCGTAGTTGGCGGTATATGATAGATCTCATAAGATATATGAACCTTACATTGTATGTGAAGATTTACAACCTATCGCATGATGTATTGATGCTTTCTCGAAGGTGAATCATAGATATTAATGCTTACGGCCATGCTTAAATCCACGTAAAATGTAGGAGCTGAACCAAAATAATTTTAGAAATTTATCTACATTCAATTATGTATTCTCATGAAATATATTAGTTTGCAATTGAAGTCAACTTAAAATAATTATAGTAACCTGAAATCCTAGGTTTTCTAGTATTACTAACTGTTTCTTGTTATTTACTGCATTTTATTTATTTCTTGTTCACAAAATTATTAATAAAAATTCAAATCCCCTCTTTGTTATTTAATTTATTTAAGTATATTAAAGATAGTTTGCTTTAATTAATCGTTAGATAGTCCATGTGTGATCGATATTGATATTCTAGGGTTGTAACTCTACTTTGCATATTACTTGCGACCGTCACTTGCGATAATTAATTGCGTAATATAAAAGTTGCTTTACTTTAAAGAATATGCATCCTATAACCCAAATATCTCTGTTGAAAACCACCATCATGATAAACATGATCTCCGAATAGTAATGTTGTTATTCAAAAAATATAGTTAGTATATGCATGAAAACTGAAAACTTATTCCACTTTACCAGAAAGTTCACTTTCAAGAACATAGAATCCAAACATACCTTTATCAATCAGGTTTTGTTTGTCACACATAATACCTCAATATCTTTACACTCCAAACTACGGTGAGTTAGAAACTTCTTCTAACAAGACTTTTTAGTGAAGTTTTAACACCCCAGATTATAAATACATGGCAACAAATTTCAAAACCACAAAATAAATATATAAATACACACAGACATAGTGTGTGTGTATATATATATATATATATATATATATATATATATGTATGCGCGTAGGAGTAACAACAAGATATGCACGGTTTGTTGTCCATCACACTCCATTTTTTAGTATGTGAAGCAATAACACAAACATCAACAGGTAGCTTGAACATCATATTTTTGTAGTCCTTGAAAAGATGGTGGACTTTCTACCACTCAATACTCAACATGCGTCTCGTACATAATTCTTCTTGCTTTAAAATTCTAGGATAAGTATTAGTTAGCTCGTGATAAATAATGTTTCAATGCTATTCTTTATAAAGTACATATCTGCTATTGTAAACTTACAAAAAAGGGAGGACTGAATTGATCCTTCACGTCAATACACACTTGAATCCTTTTACAATAGAACCTATGATGTGATTCACACTAACCTCCAAGGTCATTCCCACCAAGAATAGGCAAATAAAACTTCTCCAATATTTATAGGAAAATGATATTCTAACGGAGACTGTAAGCGAACATTCCATTTTTACATTTACAAAGTTAGATGACGGAACCGGCAACTTACTAATCAGGTTGTTTGTCATCCTCATACAAATAACATAATTGTTAGCGGTAATGCGGTATTCACTTATAAATTAAGTAACTGTTTCTAGATCAAGACTTAGGAATTAATTAATTACCCAAGTAAATTAGTGGCTTAATATTAAGTAATGATATTTATCATACTTTATAACTGTTAAAACTTATATCAGAGGAAAAAAAAGTAAACTGAAAATCTTATTTGAATCAATAATCTACTATTAGCAAAAATTAGTGAATTACACAATTTTGGCTTAATTTTACAACCAACTTCTCGTAAGAATTATACAGATTTGGGGCTGTTACAACAAACTATCCGTAATATATAGAACAATAGAAGTGAATAATTATTTTGCTTTGTACTTTTATCTTTACCTATTTTTATAAAAAAAAAAAAAGTAATGTTTAAAGAGTCTATAAGTACATTAATTACGTATATATGAAAAAACATAGTAAATAAGTAATTTTTTATGAATAAAAAGTGTTAATTTATTTTGATTTTTGTATAAGTAAACATACGTTAAAAAGATCAATAATACATGCACTTGAGTTATTTTTTCAAAGTTACCATGAAACAATTTTCTTTATTAATTTTACAAAAAGAAATTTACAAAACCGGATAATAAATAGATAAACCTACTACTATATGACTTGGATCAATGTAAATAAATCAATTAATAATTTTCAAACTCTCTTCATTAACTAATTCTGAAAATCCATAGAAAGGTAATTCTCTCTCTTAATTATAGTATGTAACTCTAAATTGTATCTACGTACAGCCGGCTGTAAGTTTAAGGTGGTGTTTGCAAATGCTTATAAAAGGAGCTTGTTCACTACTTCTCCTTAAAGCCACTTTAAGTGACTTTTAATTAAAAGTCGGGAGTGTTTGCAAATCTTTTTAAAAAGCTCCTTAAATCATTAATTAGGTGTTTGCAAAAATTAATGAGAGGTAACTTTTATATTTAAAGACCTTTCAAAAATAACATAATTCCAAAAGCAGCTGGGGAAGCACCACTGGGCATTCTGACTTTTTTTAAGACAAACAGAAGCAAAAGTCAGCATTCCAAACACTAAAAATGTGCTTTTGCGGCTGCAAAAGCCAACAAGCTCCTTTTATAAGCATTTGCAAACACCACCTAAATCTTATAGCCGGTTGTAAGATAAGCACTACCTACATTTATATTAGTTTTGTTAGACAATTAATTTTTTTTTTTTTTTTTTTTTTTTTTTTTTTTTTTTTTATAGTTTTTAGAGGAAAAACTCAGTTCAATCTGATTTTCCATGATTTTTCCTCTTCTCACTTCTTATCCTGTATTCCTTTTCTGTTTTTACTTTTCCCATTTTTTTTTCCTATAATGATTTTTCTATTTGGATAAATTTATTATACTAACTTCAAAGAGTATGCACTAACACTTTTCATATGTGGTTCATTGTCTACTACACTGAATGAATATTGTCAAGTCTATAGGGCACAAACATTTCACCTATGTTGTGCACGTAACTCACGTGTTGTGTGCCCCTTTGTTTTTCTTATTAATGTTTTGCTATATCTCTTATTCCACTGCATGAGTTTATGCCAATTGTTGCGCACGTGCATCAAACTTGTGTTTTTCAGCTTTGAATCCTCTATGAAATTATATGTTGCACCTTCTTGCTGCATGCATTTTTTCCAAATATTTTCCACACGCGTGAAATATTGTTTTGTGAGACGACCTAGTTTGACCAAAAAGAACTTTTACATATTTTTAAATGTTATCAAAGACTTATGATCAATTTATAATTTCAAACGCTAGTTTTTGTGAGCACATATGCTGCTTTAGAGAAGATTTAGACCAATCTGTGTAAAGAAGTGACTCTCTTCCATTGTATTATATACCATGTACACTACTATTTGCCAACCATTTTTCCTCATTAAGAAATAGTTAGTTTGACAAAAAACAGAATTATATATCAATTTTATTATATAAAAACTCACGTTTGGCAATAAAATTTGTATTGATTTTGTTGTTATTGACAAATTATTGTTAGTTATGGGTGGCCGCTGACAAGTTGTTTCGTTTTACTAAAAAATCTACATTTCAAGAACATAGAATCCAGACGTACCTTTATCACGCAAATTTCGATTTATCACATGTAACGCCTCAATATCGTTACACTCCAGGCCATGCTGATTTAGAATCTTCTTCCAATAAGGTATTTAGTGAAGTTTTTATTCACCCAAATTTATGTACATGTAATAAATTTCAAGAACCACAAATAAATAAATACACACACAAAGAGATATACATGTGTAGAGAAACAACAAGTTTTAGCTTATCCATCATACTCTCTTTTTGAATAGGTGATATAATAATACGGACATCCGTAGAAATCTTGAACATTATATTTGGAGTTACTGAAAAGCTGAAAGCTTCTCTACCATGCAATTCTCAGCATGCAGGGGCGAAGCCAGGAATTTGACTTCGGGGACCGAGATAACATTGAATAATATTTTTTGTTCGATACGCGTGATCTCCATAAATGATTATTTTAGTTTATGACATACATTATATTTCATCGTGAAAATATAATTACTTTAAAAAAAAGCACAAAACTCCAAATAGTTATTCAAACAAACAAAAACAATGTGTTGACTGTTGAGCCCCTCCCCCTTTTCTTTCTCTTTTATTCATTTTTTCAATTAGGAGGGGCTTCTTTGCTTATTTATTCAATATGTTGACTATGGCCTTCTAGCATCATAGGCCATTCAAACCTCCCAGACATCATACAATATGGGTGCGCAATAGGGCGCTAATAATGTCCAGAACATGACACCAAGAAGGTTAATTAACAACTCTGAAGAAACCTACAACCTGATCCATGTGCTTGATTTTCCTAGTTTTGATGGAGCAAATCCTAGTCTCGGGTTTGGAAAATGCCTAAGGTACTTCCACATCTATACTATAGTACCTATATCTAAAAAAGCTATGATTGTAACGGACACTTTGATGCAAAGGCTGAGATGTGGTTCCAATGATTTTGTTTCTTAACAAATGTAATAAAACATGAGATTTCTTAATTAATTAAAAATGTTTGATAAAGGTTTCTTAATTACCATAGCCTAGAGTTCCACTAGTCCCCACCAACAACAATACGACAATACTCACATCTGATGAAATTGGGCACAAAGGAAATGAAACTATATATTACCACCTTATGAGCAGTTTACACTAGGACATAGGTGTAAAAACCATACATCATATCTCAAGATTTCGGATGAATAGAAATAGGATTATTGCATTCATATATCAAGAAGATGAGATCACTCAAGATGAAGCTTTAGACGAAGTGCAACTATCATTGAACATGGTTGCTGGTGTAACAAAATGGAGAGCCATGAAATTTATAGAATTATATATACAACATAAGGATTTGAATCTATTGATGGACAATGGTGCCACTCAGAACTTTATTGATGAAGAAATTTCCTATTCACTTAGTGTATCACTAAGAAGACTAATCATATAGTAGTGAGCACAACCAAGTGGAGTACAAGAAGTCTCCAAATACTAATGCTCTTGTTTCAAGTGACCTTATAAGGGCACAATTTTTTTTTTTTTTTTCTGAGATTACTAAACCTTAAGAGATATCAAGTGATACGATGGACCAATTGGTTAGAGATATTTATGGGGTTATGAAGGTCAATGAGGTTACATCACTCGTGTTTTATTTCAAAGAAGTTAGTTTATATAATTCTGTATTGGAGTCACTGTGATTGTTGACAACAAACTTTATTATCTAAGGCAGTCTACGTTGTAATCAACTCGTTCAATTTACTCTACAAATGTCTTAGGTGTTAGTGGGTCTACGCTGGATCAGCTCACATATGTAGTGTTTGTGTGTGGAATGTGGATGTACCTAAACTAAAGTTGATTCAAGACTTTTGTGAACTTGCATCAGATTGACGTGGTGTGTTCAGTCAACATACGAAGATATCCCTCGTAAAAAAAATAAAAAATCAAGTTTTTTAAGATTAATTAAATTGGACAAAACTTAGTTGATAAGAGAAATTAGACAAGTATGCAAAAAATGGTTTTTGCAACTTATTTCATTCAACGTATCCAATTTCGATTCTCAAAGGAATGAATCGAAGAAACGTAGTCGGCAGACGGCATTAAGTATTATTATACCACAAACATAAAAGTCGCATGCAAAAGCAAAACTCATGGTTCCTGAAACACATGGCGTGCCTTAAATAATTTAGTCAAAGATATGATCTTATAAATTATATTGAATTTATGACCAATGGGGTACTCACTCTTCTCTGTACGGCAGAAATCTGGTGACAATGCTCTGCAAATAATTAATCCCACGTTACTCTGCTTGCTAGCTACTATAAATACTCATTCTCATCCCCCTTTTGTATCTTCTAATTTCACAAACACTAACATGTTAATGTTACATGAGTGTGCAGGTTTATACTTCTACTGGTAAAGTCTTGCCATTTCTTTTTGACAAAAGTATGGAGAACCCGTAAAGCTCAGGAGGGATAGCGCCTTAGATGATCTTGTAGTTCCAATAATAGATCTCTATTGCGCTATCCATCCTGAGCTTCATGGTTTTGTTTCGTACTCTCTCACTACGAGATGTTGCCGGAGATTCAAAGTAGTGATTCGTTAGTGGCTATGTACCTTCACAATGCACATTCATCTTTAAATTTTTGAGCTTATAGTACAGCTTCTTTTTTTTGCTTATTTTGTTTTTGGAAACAAGCTTACAGTATAGTTCATTCCTTCAAATATCAGTGGTATACATTAAACACAATCGATATTGAAAATAATTGGCACGCTATTGGCAATTGAATAATGTTCTTATTTCATCCATTGACTGTTTTCCATGCTGTACGAAGGAATTAATCTCCATTGAGTTATCATTTTTTCTATGTGAAGCCTGCAACAAGAAATTTCATGCAAGTTATAGCTATTGTAACTTGTAAGAACTTTAGGTGTTGCAAAATGTAAATTAATTACTTTTCCTTTTTATGTTTTTTTGGCAGGATCTGCCAGCAGAAGATGTTAGGTTCATTTCTCGTAGTCTTTGATGTTTTACTTTTCAGGCTCATATAGTTCAAGCTTTCGGGTGTATGTATATCAACAAGGAACTAACTCTATGCAATATAAACATCGGCAGCCTTTATGGATTTCAGCTTATGTGTGATGGAACCAGATCTTGTTTCAAAATAGCATTTTAAACACTAGCATTTGCTTCTTATGTCCATGGTGTTTTCAAAATTTTTAAGAGTTTCCCAACACTTAAAACATTAAGTTGTTCAAAATTACAAATTAAGGTAGAAATTCCATAACTGTACTCCTGGGTGCATTGATCGGACAAGACTTAATAAGCCTTGAACTCAATCCTCGGAGCTATGAGCTCAGTTGCAATTTTTGCTGCGAGTTGTACAATTGTATACTAACAATAAGATATACACACTATTTTTTGGAAGTTTGTCTGGGCAACATTAAGAGAAAAATGAAACAGAAAAAGCTGGAGATGCAAGACTAGCTCCTATTTGTCGAGGCCTGCATTTGTGGTTAGCACCCTAAAATAGCACCTATCACATTAGCAAATCATCTGGGTAGTCATTTTAAACATCAGCTGTTACTTTTATTGAAATAGAAATTATGACATTTAGCTGGAAATTAGGGGCTAAATTGCTAATTTACCATCAAACATAAGTGTGGGATTATTTCATTTTTGGTGCCTCAAGTTGGCACCATTTCAAAAGTGGTGCCTCAATGAGGCAGTCATCAGAGTTGGTGCCTCATTGAGGCAATTTTACCAATTTGAGTGCCCCGTCGCCGGAAAATTCGTTTCATGGCCGGAATTGCTGACATGGAGGTGAGATGGTCAAAAAATTGGGGATTTTGACCATGAACAAAGACACATGGTCAAATTTGGACACGTAGACCGACACATATATTGCCACGTAAGCCAAAACAAAACAAAAAAAAAAAAAAAAGACAAGACGAACGCTTTTTGAAATCGCACAAACACAAATTAAAAAACCCACGGCTTAACTTAACATTCAATTCAACCCGCAGCTCAACCTTCAGACCAGACCCACCCACAGCTGAAACACGCCCAAATCGAAGAAATCTGAAAAACCCTAAATCTCAAACTACCCCTAAATCGACGAAGAATCACTGAACACGCTCACATTTATCGATTAAAACACTCATTCTTACCTCTGGGGGCCTATCATGGGTCGATATTTGAAGAATCGAAGGATTAGGCCATCGTCAAAAATACACGATCCCCCGCCAAATTACGGTATACCTACAGATTCTTTTAAAAATTTTATAATGTGTTGTTCTAAGAGTTTGTTTCATAATTTTCGTACCTTAATTTGCATAATGTGTTGCTTGGTCTATCAAATTAATTTAATTTCATAATTTGCATACTTTTTCAGGAGCTTCGAAACTCCTACTCACTGTGAAACTTCATTACGGTGGAAAATTTGTATACCAACCAAACCTCAAATACGAAGACGGGAGTGTGTGTGCGGTGGATTACGTCGGCCCACTTCATGTAAGTATCGAGGGCATTTTAAAATTATGTGAAGATGTGGGGTTGATTATAGTGAAGGGTCTATATATTTTGCGAGAGGGTGTTGGATTCAATCTTGTGACAGATGATGACGAGATAAAGAGAGAGTTCCTGTCTAAAATGTCAAGCAATTGTGAAAGGATCATGGATATTTATGTATCATGTGTTGATAAAATAGATACTTATCAAGAGGTATATGATAGTGACAGTGATAATGATAATGAAAAAGATGATGAAGTAGATGCAGATGCAGAGGATGATGATATTGAAGATGTCCTAGAACATTTTCCTGAAAGTGATGAGGATTTGAAAAGTGACACTGAGAAAGGAAAAGATGTTAGTAAAAAAGCTGTGGATGATATGCTTGAAGCTTCTTTGAAAGATCATATTGCTGGTGATGGAAATAACACTGGAGCAGGGGACAGGGTGGATGATACAGGTCCAGTGAGCAATAATGGACTTGATAGCTCAGATTATGACACAGAAAATGATAGTGGAGATGAAAATGTGGTGCATAGTTGTGATGAGTTGATTAGTGAGAGGGGTTCTGATTCTGAAGGTGAAGCTGTGAGGTTTCCTGTATTTAGAGAGGCTGATATATGGGATCCTAAATTTGAGTTGGGCATGAAGTTTCGTTCCAAAAGTCTTTTTAGGGAAGCTATTAACTCTCATGCAATTAAGACCATGAGAAATATCAAGGTCATTAAGAATGACAAAAGAAGGTTCTATGCCAAGTGCATGGGTATAAAGTGTAAATGGAGGATTAATGCAGTTAATGTACCAGAAGAAGAGGGAGCATTTAGAATTTGTTATTATTACCAAAAGCACAGGTGTTCTAATGTAGTTAAGGTTAAAAATTTGAAGTCGAAGTGGATTGCTAGGAGGTACATACACAGGTTCAAGAATGATCCCAAGAGAGATGTGAGGGGATTTATGAAAGATGTGAAGCATGACCTGGGTATTGAGGTCTCTGTGCAGCAGGCTTATAGGGCAAAGATTCATGCACTGAGGATCTTAAATGGAGACTCCAAAGAACAATATGCTGCACTGTGGGATTTTACTGAAGAAGTGAAAAGGACCAACCCTAATTCAGCTGTGATACTGGGAGTGAATAGGGATCTTGGTAGGTCTGTTTTTGAGAGGTTCTACATTTGTTTAGGTGCTTTGAAGCTTGGGTTCAAATCTGGATGTAGACCAATAATAGGGGTTGATGGGGCTCATTTGAAAGGCCCTCACAAAGGAATATTGCTGACTGCTGTTGGGGTTGATCCCAACAACAACATTTATCCAATTGCTTGGGCTGTTGTAGATGTGGAAAATGGTGATAATTGGGCTTGGTTCTTGTCGTTGATAAAGATGGACCTTGATATAAGGAATAATGCAGCATGGACATTCATGTCTGACAAACAGAAAGGGTTACTTCAGGCCTTTGAGCAGATATTCCCAGGAGCAGATCACAGGTTCTGTGTGCGCCACTTGCATGGGAATTTTAAAAGGGCCGGTTTTTCTGCTGCAGATTTGAAAGATGCACTATGGAAAGCTGCTATGGCCACAACTTGGAATCAATGGGAGTGTAGGATGTATGAACTGAAGGCTTTGAATGAGGAGGCATACAAATGGATTAATGGGAAGCCCCCTCAGCAATGGAGCAAATCACACTTTAGTACACAACCAAAGTGTGATATATTGCTCAACAATGGATGTGAGGCATTCAATGCTTGCATTTTAGATGCAAGAGATCAACCAATACTCTCAATGCTGTTGTGGTTGAGCAATATGTCATGACTAGATTGCAGATTAATAGAGACAGGGCAAGGGAAAAGTGGAAGAGAAATTGGTGCCCCAAAATCAGACAACTGGTGGACAAGTCTATAGGGTCACATGTGGTTCAATGTACCCCATACAAGTCAAATGATGATATTTATTCAATCCAATGTTCAAATGGTGATTGCTGGATGGTGAACATTAGGGATAAAACTTGTGCCTGTAGAAAATGGGAGTTGACAGGCATCCCATGTATCCATGCAGTTAGTGCAATTTCTGCCCAAGGATTGGATGTATGGGACTACGTTGATCCATATTACAGTGTGTATAATTATCTGCAGGTGTACAAGTATGCTATCATGCCTTTGAATGGTAGAAAGGAGTGGGTGAAGACTAATTTCATTCCACCATTGCCTCCTAATGAGGGCAGGGCAGTTGGGAGGCCAGAAATGGTTAGAAGAGTGGAACCTGATGAACCAGTGACCAAGAAGAGGAAATGCAGAGGCAAGCCTTTGATGGTGTCAACCATTAATCCTAAGAGAGTGAAAAGAACTCAAAAAACTGTTAAGTGTGGGTACTGTGGTATTGAAGGCCACAATGCTAAGGGATGTGCAAAGAAGAAGGGAGAATCACTTAGTGGACCAATGGCTCCAAGCACTTCTGCAATGAACACTGAAGCCGAACAGGGGACACAACAGACTGAGATTGAGTTCAGCACTCCATATCCATCTACAAACCCTGAATCTGACAATACCATTTACAGAACAAGGGTTAGCACTCAAACTTATTATTCTAGTGATTTGCAATAATATCTTGTACTAAACATTTTCTAACTAATTATGTGCACTTGTGTAATAGCAAAGAGGAATAAATCAAACTCCTATTGAGGTTAACATGAGTGAAAGGGCTACTGCTACTCCTGAAGTTAGAAGGGCTACTGCTCCTTCAACCCCTGAAGTGCTGACACAGCAAAGCCAATCAACAAAGAAGGTACACAAGTTTTGAGGTTAAGGGTTTAAATCTTGTCATGTTATGGTCATGAAACATTTTCACTTATACCCTCAATCATATAATGAGAAGCAGAAGACCTCAGCAAGGGGGGGTTACAAGGGGAAAAGGACAACTGCACCACTCACTCCACAAGTACTAAGTGAAGGCACCCAAGTAAACATAAGTGAGATAAGGTCTAATGCTCCTGCTACTCATGAAGTTATTACTCAGAGCGGCCATGTAACCAGCAAGGTAAATGCTCTAATGCTTTAAATGTGGTACTCTTTGGATTACTTTATTTGGTGAGCTCATATCCTAATTCAGTTGGTATTAATAGAATGGACATCATGATGCCCCTATGATTGTGCCAACTGCAACACACAATACATCTGTCTCACTTCAAATGAGGATTAAGACTGAGGTACAATAATATATAAACATATCTTACCTTTCTATTATGTTGCCTGAAAGAAAATTGGTAATTATTGTTTACAGAAAGTGGTGGCTGGTAACAAAGATGTGAGTGTCTCCTATGGCCTGAACTGTACCCAAAACAGCTCAGCATCTTCACAGTTCCAGGTAGATCATTTTAAAAACATTATGTCGTGTGCACTTTATTGTTTCTTATCCAGATTTTTATCCTATTTAGAGGGGCAAATCTACTACAGCCCTGGAGGAGGAGATGCAAGGCCAGAATAAACCCATAAAAAAATCAAATGCTGAGTCATCAGGGAAGCTATCATACTCTTACAAGGTAATTGAAGTCTGTTTTCTGGTGTGATTCTCTTCACACATAAGTGTGATTTTTTTACTTTTTACTGTGATTCTTTTAACATGTAAGTGTTAATGTGATTCTTTTAATCCATTTATAAATTTTCAGAACTGTGCTCCAAGAACTTCAATATCAGCAAGTCAGTATACTCCTCCAGTACTACATCCTCAGGTACCTGTGCAGCATTGTCATATTACTCAACAGATCCAGAATGCTAGTGGCGGGGATCACTCAACCTACATGCAGGAGATTAATGATTGTTACAACGTTAATTTGAAGTATGTGGGGGATTTGGTCAAGCCACTCAATCCATTATTGAACCCAAATGTCGTTTTGAAACCTGGTCCATCCATGACCCAACAGATCCAGGATGCTAGTGGTGTTAAGTGTTCCAAGGTGGTTCAGAAAATCGTCAATGCAGGGAACACAATGCTACTAAGGGTTGGGGAGATGAAAAAAAAGAATCCGAAGCAGAACATGAAGGGTAAAGCTGCCTCAAGGAATGATAGTCATCAAGGATAATGGATAATAGTTTGAGTGATTTGTTTGGGAATGTTTGCTTGCCGTGACTAAACTCCTAAACTATGTTACCATGTTACATTATGTTTTCCTAAACTAAGCTACCATGTTACACTATGTTTTTCATTATGTTTCCAGGATTGTTAAACTATGTTTTGGATTGTTTCCAGTATTTTTAAACTATGTTTTGGATGGTTTCCAGTATTAAATCTTGTTTTAGGTGTTTAATCTTGTTTTAGCTGTTAGATTTCGTTAATTTATAAATCTTGTACCCGTTAATTCTGAGACTGGAATTTGCCCGCATTTTGATCAAAATCCACCAATTTTGAGAAAGCGTAGTTGCGTAACCTAATTTGATCTAAACCCCAAATTTGAGAAAAAACCCTAATTTGGTGAGCTCAATTTGGCTTTTTTCTGAATTTTATAGGTGAAATTGTATTGAGTACAAGCTATGCCCTAATTTTGATCAAAATCCCCCAATTGACGATTAATTGGGGGCTGAATTTCAAATTACGTGCCATAAGTTGGCACCAACCATATTTTTTGGTGCCTCAATTTGGGGGGTTAATTTTTTGGTGCCTTAACTTGTGAAAAACGACGCCGTTTTTTCACTGAACTCCACTCCTATACGCCGCGTTTTTTTGTTTAACGTTTCATTAAAAAGTCGCGTTTTATACTAAGAGAAGTGTCCCCTTCAGTGAAACGACTCAATAGAGCCGTTTTGTCAATTCTTCTTTAAACGACGCTTACAACTGATTGGGGATTTCAATCGACGCTTGAAATCTGATTTAACCGCCTAACCCTAACCCTAATCCCATCCTACAAACTCGATTTAAATGAAAAAAAGCCAGGTGCTACTTAATCGTGCAAGATTGTTAGAGCAGAGGGCTGAAGTACTAAGTGATATGGACCCAAATGCACCACCTCCTGAGCCTGCCGAATCAAATAACTCTAGCGTCGGCAGCAATCCAGTAAGTTTTTTCCCTTTTTTTTTTTTGTTTGGATGGTTGATATGTTGTTTTTGTTATAGTTTGTTTATATATTTTGTTAAATAGAATTCAGTAGTGAGAACATCAATGTTTCTTTTTTTTGTTTATTTAGTTTGGATGGTTTAAACTGATATGTGTTATAGTTTGTTTATATATTTTGTTAAATAGAATTGTGTAATATATCATTGATCCCGTAGGTATTTACTTATTTATATTAAGGCAGAGATCTAGTAACTTTTAGGCCCGTTTGGGATATGTTAGTATGATAATCTGAAAAAGTTAATAATCTTATCTTAGTTAGGTTTGTGATGTTATTTTGTGGTCAGTTGTAATGTAGATTTCAGGGATTGTGGTTAATTTTTACTGTCATAACTAAATTGCTGATAACTCACTTGATTTTGGTTATCACGGGTTAAGATGGATAATTATGTGTGCACTTTTGAATGGGGTAGGGGACCAAGGCTGAACTAGATGAGTTGGATGCATTCTTTGAGTACAGTGATGAATGGGGTCCTGGGGAAGATGCATGGCTGATCAGAGAACTGGAGAGTGTAGCCAAGAACGTTGATGTTATCACTACTGAATTCATGGACTATCTCCCTTACTTGTTGGCGCTGAAGAGGAATAATGAAGACCCTCCCACACAGGAACAATGCCAGAGTATACGTGCCCGTATAATAACTCTACGCAAGAGGCTGACAACATTCAACCTTTATCTCTGCCAACCTGGGATTGTGTTCAAACAGCGTGAACATCAAATTTGGACGAAGCACGATTACTGGATGAGGCCCAAACCTGTGAGTTTGAACTTCATTACAAACTTAAACTGTTTTTTCTCACCTTAACTTATGTTTATATTAATATACCCTTTGAATTTAATTACAGGAAACTGTGGTGGAGCGACACTTTCGGACATGTGGGCTGTATGGCTATGAAAGCTTGGTCAGCTTTTTTCTGAAGAAACATCCCCCATTCTACCACCCTGAAGAGAGACTCATCTAATTGGGAGTGTGAAGTTCTCACCTTGATGGGGTCTGTTTTCCGAAAATGGCTGTGGATGGGGTCTGTTTTTAATTTATTGCCTTTATGTTTGTTGAGAGATGTTGAACAATATTTTTTTATGTTAACTATGTATGAACAATTTTATAGTCATTTGAGAAGTGTAATGTGTTGTTTAAACACTTCCAAATGAACTATCGATCTATTATTCATATGAATGTGTTTCCGACTATGTGTTTGAAATGAGCATTATGTTCATTTTGTTAAATTTTGAGTGGTGAGTCCCCTACTATCAATCTCGTTCAATATTTACATGTTACATGTTCATTCTAACAAATTCTAGCCTAAGTAGAATCGTGCAACTTTTGCAATCATACATAATTAACCACACTTTAACTGCAACCAAAAGACTTAATTGATCCTAAACATAATGTCAATTACAATAGAGGTTAACACCAAGGTCTTCACTTAACAGAACATTACATATTCAAACAAGTAGTGCATAATGCTTCACTTACTTATTTAGAGCCTGGAATAAAATAGGAACAACAGTAGTAAGGTGAGGCTAAACATAAAAATACAGAGCAACCACGCAACAACACAACATAGCAATGCTGCTTTGGCAACGTTGACAGTCTTCAGATACTCAACCAATGATTTGGAACCATGGACATACACACTTGTGTCAACCATTGAGGACGTCACCGTATTGCGACTGATTGCGGGCTCCTCCTCGACCAAACTAGCTGTCCTCCTATTAATTGTATGCGGTGCTCGACTACCAGATTGGGATTGTTCTTGTGTGTTACTTGTGGAGGAAAACATCAGGTGATGAAAGTGCGAGTAAGTTTCTTCTTGCAATGAGTCGGCCCATATAAACCAGTGCGTATGTTGCACTTTTGTCGGGCATATGTAGTAGTATCGACCTTTAAACATGGCTCGCGGACCTGCTTTCAAGTAAAGCATCACACCTCTTCCACATGAACATGGCAGCTGGTAGGGATGTATCATCTCATCTACATTAACATTAAAATTAACATTTAACAATAACATTAACTTTAGATAAGCATGAAAATCAATATCAACATTAACACATTAACAGTAACTTAAAATCACATTAACATTGGCAAATCTCTAACATTAACATTAACGTAATTATCTAATATTAACAGAAATTATCTAACATTAACCTTAACCTTAAACCTTAAACACGAAATTCATATTGCAAGTAAACAAAGAGCTCAGAAATCTTGCAGGTAAACAAAACCTTAAACACGAAATTCATATTCTCAAATCTCTTACCAAATCGTGGCAGGGAACGTCGTAAATTGCCCGTCCTAGTAGAGTTCTCCGTCCAGAAAACCAGATTCAACAACAACCGGTGGAGGATCTGTGCGTTTCGAACGAATCCCCAATTTGAAAAATTAGGGTTTCGTCGTGAGCTGTGCGATTTGGGTGGGTCTGGTCTGAAGGTTGAGCTGCGGGTTGAATTGAATGTTAAGTTAAGCCGTGGGTTTTTTAATTTGTGTTTGTGCGATTTCAAAAAGCGTTCGTCTTGTCTTTTTTTTTTTTTTTGTTTTGTTTTGGCTTACGTGGCAATATATGTGTCGGTCTACGTGTCCAAATTTGACCATGTGTCTTTGACCATGGTCAAAATCCCCAATTTTTTGGCCATCTCACCTCCATGTCAGCAATTCCGGCCATGAAACGAATTTTCCGGCGACGGGGCACTCAAATTGGTAAAATTGCCTCAATGAGGCACCAACTCTGATGACTGCCTCATTGAGGCACCACTTTTGAAATGGTGCCAACTTGAGGCACCAAAAATGAAATAATCCCCATAAGTGTTGTGGCATAAACAATAAACTCCACCCTTCACAAAACTTTGAGACCAGGTTCATCAATGGCGTTCTTTTGGTGGTACAATATTTGCTACTCATTGATGTTGGCGCTATAATTGTCGAATGTTTCAAGAAATTGAAGACGTTTAAAGCAAAGGGTTGCAAAAAGAATGGAGAAGATGGAATCAGAAATGGAGAAAAAGGTGAAAAGAGACCACTTGCCTAGATCAACTACAGATTTTTGCTTAAATACTTGCAACCGAAGGTTCAGGGTCACGGCGGGTTTCCAGTTATTGACAGCCAACCCCACCCACAATAAGCGGGTTTGCTCATTTTCTGAACTGCAGAAAAATGATTGATTGCGAAAACATGGCCGGTTTGGAGGGTTGATTGGGTTGGGTGGGAATGGTAGGTTCGGTTTATGAACACCCCCTATCTATATGCATACACGGTATGAAATGCATCATTCACTGGTTAAAAGATGGGAAGCAAAATCTTGACCACTTAATAAAAAACCAGAAAAACTTGAAACTGGTTTACACACCGTAAAAGAAAAAAAGGGATATGCAACTCAACTCAAATCCTAAAACAATCAAACACATGCTCTAAATAGAAAACAAGAATCTACAATGCTAAAATACCAGGATGGTTGAAATAACCAGAGAAAGAAATGAGCTACCTAACTACTATATAAACAAAGTTAATATTAAATCTAGACACAAATCTTTTCAATTGAGAACAGAAAACAAACTTATGATGTTTCACCAGCAAACAAGTGAAACCCCAAAAAAAGGGAAAGAAACAAACAGAAAACAAACGTCAACAAGGAAGACACGCTTATAGGTAATACTCTGCAACATATCATTGATCAACCCGCACTGCTTAGTAATTTAGGCCACCACTTAACATGCTTACACAAAAAATGAAATTCATACTTCCCCTTAACTAGCATCAGAATCCAATCAGGATCTACATATTCTATGCCACAGTTGAATGTCTTCATCATATCTCAAGAACTTGCGAGTCAGAAGAAGACATTTAAATTGCCTAACAACTAAACAACCTAAAGGAGGCTTGAGAGTTTCATTCAATATTTCCTTTAATCAATTCTTTCTCATATGGCAACTGAATAGATACACACAATCATCAAGGAGGCTCTACAATATTACGCTACAAAAGAATTATTCTTTTCAAAATATGTCATGTAAGATGATACAACCTTATAAAATTAACTCGTTTGATAACTTGAACTTCATCCCCTATATTTGGAACTCCAAAAGGTAAGCTTTTACAAAGATATAACGGAAGAATAGTTGAGTTGAGACGTTAATCTTCATACTTTTGGCATTTTACGGTTCCATGGCATAAATAACTATCAGATCTTATAGGTCACCAATTTGAAAGCAATCTTATGTAGGTTCCCAGTTTGTTAGCCTCAGCAAAAAGATACAGCCACGTCAAAATATAATCTTATGGATAAAACCATCAAAAGAACAAACTCAAACTTGCTATATCCTTTCATTTAAACTTCAAGAGTAACCACGGATCTCCATTGGAGCAAATAGGGGAGGATACAAGCCAGAATTATGTAGCAAGAGATGTACAGAAACTATTGCTAATATTTAATATCCATTCGTCAAACCACGACAAATCTGATATAATTTGTAGTTATATACACATCACATATCATTGAAGTCTCCGGATCCAAAGATCGAATTTCAAGACTAAAATAAACTCAATTAGTCAGAGACACAAATCTGAAATTGATATTTGATATTATGAAACATAACAATTGCTCGAACATATAAGTGTCTCAGGCGTTAAAGTACAAATTAACCATCAAGATCGCCCATTCTCTCGAAATAACGTCACATAAAGCAAAGGAAATGTATATCAATAGATCCAAACAGAAACAAAAACTTATCGACAGTAACATCCCCAATTAACAGGAACATACGAAAAAAACAATATCGTCAATCTAACTAATATAATATCGTTACTATAACAGTTTAAAGCATCCTAAAACAGGAGCAAAACGATCGAATCGATTTCATTACCCCCATTAAACCCTAGCTGCAACAGCCTGCGCAACGGCAGGCGCTCCGCCAGTGAAGAACGACAGGAAGCTCGATCCTCCGCCACTCTGCGCCTCCTGCTCGTCAAGGAACAGATCTTCCGGAACCCTAAACGCACCGTGCACACAAACAATCGCGACTCCAACCATAAGAGCACTCACAAGCACAGATCCGACACTCGTCAAAAAGATCACAACAGCCGTGGACACGATCAGGAACAACAGCGTCTCGCGATCGGAGAATTGACGGCCGAAGATCGCGATCGGCGGATCCGACGGCTGGCGGAAGAGATAGAGGAAGATCCACGCCGCGACGAGACCTGCGAGCGTGATGAGCGAGAACGGATTCGTCAACAGAGAGATCGCGAGCACGGCGGTGATCACGGCGAGGTAGTTGACGCGGAAGTAGTTGTAGTTTTTCCTGATGCGAACCGTTGCCTCGGAGATCGATTCGGGCTTCGATAGCGCGGATCGGTCGAGGAGTTCGGGCCAGGGGCGGCGGTTCGCGAGGCCGGATCGGACGGTCTCGGAGATTCCGGCGACGAATGATCGGACGGCGGAGGTGGTGGCGGCGGAGGATTGTTGAGCGTCGGTGGTGACGGCGGCGACGGGTTGGGGATTGGTGATCGGGAGGATCGCGGGTGATGAATTTGCTGCCATTTTTTTCGATTTAGGGATTTTTGAGATTTGGGGGAAATTTTTTATGTGAGATAGAAGAAGTATATTTGTGTGGCGTGTATTTATTTATGGGATTTTGTTGCTTAATTGAGACGGTATGTGGAAATTTCGTCGGTGAGGAGGTAACATGTGAATGTGATTTCAACGTTATAGCTAATAATAACGCGTTTGTTCTTTTAATTAATTAATTATATATATATATTATATTGTTTCTGTTTTGACTACAAATTGTCAAATTATGGGTAAATGTGTTATTCTTGTGATGTACCCGAAAGGTGCGTTTTTTTTAACAAACGTAAGCGACTTATAATTAAGACTAAACGTAAGAAGTTGGTAAATGGTTATCACTTGTCAATCGTCCTCCAACTCTTAAATGTTGATAGTAGGTCTTTCTCCCATTTTCTTTTCATTTTATAATTAGAAGGTCATTCATTCACCGTAGTAAATCGAGATCGTTTTATAAGGAAGGCCAGCAATCTCAAATCAACATACTAACGAAAAATTAAAAACTAAAGCTGATGAAAACAGAACACCAATACAAAGAAAATTATCGAAAATAATTGGCAGTAAACTTGAGAAATCTGCGATGGAGAGAGCGCGAACAACAACAGGGATGATGAAGGTAGTCGAATCACTTTGGGCGGGACAGGAGTGAAGCTCAAGTTCTTCTAGCATGGAGAAGAACCACCTCAACTTCAACGTCTGTTCCCAAAAGCTGGGAAGAAACATTGCCGCCACGATCACACCAACAAGATGAAGGGTTAAGTTAAAGTTTTATCAAATCTTAATAATGAAAACCTTAAGATTTAAAACAAGAATATCATCAAATTCAACAAAAGATATTATTTCTCAAAAATGTTTGAGAAGCGCCGTAGACTTACAATTCTCATGTTTTTTCGAGACATCGTACTCTTTAAATGTTAATAAAGTAAATTTTTTTAATAAAAAAAACATAAACAAACTTCTTTTAAATTTACAAACACTTTTTTTTTTATTGAAGCTGGATATTCTTATTTTGCCATTCAAAACAAATGATGATTCAACAGAACCGTGAGAAAAATTCAGAGCAGTGATAGAAATTAGTTTAAAATGACTTCTCATAGTACACAAACAAGGGATATTTAGTGTGCCAAAATAGTACTCATTAGATGAACTAATGAATATTGTTGGTATTCAACTTAACAATATTTTTGTTGAATATTGGCAATAGGCACGTATAATATTATACAACTTTCGCATAATACAAAGTTGCTAATTGTGTTCTTGCATTTCACTCAATTAGACCCTGCGTTACTAAGCATCAAAATTCTTGCAACAAAACATTTAAATACTTGAAATGGACGACACATTAGACCCTGCCTTAATAAGCGTGATTCAATATTTGCTACAATACAGTATTACCGACTCCATGTATCGATTACATAATTGAATCATGTAATCAAACCATGATTCAATATTTGCTAGGTGATCTTTGCCGGATTCGATTCGTATCCCTAATAGCAAGATATAAAGGAAACAATCAGCCAACTAAGAGAGACGTTTCAGAACCCAAAAGTCTGTGATTGTAAGGGCTGAATGAATGGTACAGAGCTTGCAAGCAATTCAAATAAGAAATCTCTCTAGATCAAACAATTTGCAAGGACAGTGACTCTCGAAGATTTCAATTATCCACCATGAAAATCTTAGTTCGTGCCACACAATTTCCCCTTCATTAGAAATCTCGTATGCACATTCTTGCGCTAATGACTGAATATTTCTCCACACTAATTTTTTCAATTGCTAATTCAGACTATGCGACATCATGCCATCAAAATCTTAAAAGTTCTAAGTTGGCGAGAGAGGATATCATGTTTCAGGACAAGACTATTACTAGGGATTAGAAAACACGTTTTAGGTGAATAGAAAAGTTATGTTGGTACTGATCATCCAGCCGATACACTATACACATTACTCCAACAATAACTAACCACGATAAAAGGATCATATTACGAAAAGTCACCAGAACCTTCGAAGATGTCCATAAGCAATATAATTTTGTCCAAGATGGTTAATCAGAACCGAGATACATAATATGAACAACAAGTCTACAACACAATAGCTTCCATATCCATGCATTCATTTATAGAGTAGGCAAGATCTCGAAATAAGACATACAGAATCTTAGAAGGTAGAGCCATTCCACCCAAGGTTGGAACCCTGCAAAGAGGAAGTTGGTATCATGAGTGAACATATAGCAGAGAACACATGACAAAACTTCACAACGAAGGATAAAATTATAACAATTAATTACAAGTAGCAAAAAGTACTTGATAATAGCTCCAAATTACTGATCTAGAAAGTTTATTTACTTTAGTACTGGTGTAAAGCATGCAGACACTGTGCATGTTCTTGGGTCTGACTGGCCTAAACAAGCAGCAAGAATGCAATGAGAATATACTAATGCATGGAAAAGACCCTCTGAACAACAAGGAACCTCAGTTCGATTTACCTTTGTGTCGTAGAATTTGAGGTAAAACCTTGATTTTGGAACAGATAACTTGGTCTCAAGAATGCCAGCAATAGCAGCACTCAGCTTCTTGTTGACATCAGAGCTCAGACCACCAATAGAAAGCAACTCTCCATAAGCTGCAGGCTCCTCTGTGCCTCCGAATGCCATGGGAATGGAACCCTTCAACACAATCATCACATACTGCAGAAAACATCTAGAGATTAGCACCCTTCATTTTCAAAAGCAGAATTAATACGTTAATTCCTTTAAATAATATTCGAAATCATTCAGATACCTTAATGTAAACTGAAACAAAATTATGAGTTAATAGCAAGCACGAAGTAGTTAGAAATAGTACTTCACATGGATCAAAGTATCTCTTCTTTTCCACGAAAAGTACCGACACATTTCCGCTTTTGACTCTATGAAAACGAAACATATAAGTTTTTACTATGTCTATTGCAACAACGATTTTTACAAATTCTCCGAAACATATGGAAAAGATGTTAAAACTGTCCAATATGCAACAATTCTTGAAATTGTTTAGCAAGATTGTCTTTTATACCTCGAAAATCGAAATCCACAAACATACTTATACTCCCTACGTGCAGGAACGACCATGTGGTGCATTACCATACGTAGACCGCTACAAAGAGTTCTCTAAAACCACCAGTTAATGAGGACAGACATTTATACAATTGAAAGTCAAGCTCATTATACTACTTCGACTTAACTATTTCATTTCTTACAACGACGATGACCAAGCCTAAAATCCCAACTAATTGGAGTATGCTATACGAACCAAACAAAAATCACGCCGAATCGAACACACGAATACTCTTTTAACTATTTCATTTCAACCAACACAACGCGAAAATACGAAAGCAACAATTGCATCTCTCAAGCACTGCAGGCACCCAGAAGGTCACATGTCAACAACAACAACAACAACAACAACAATAACAACAACAAAATATTTCGTACTATTCTGTTAAATCCAAACAATATCTGCGTATCGAACCAACAACACGAGACCAAAAGCACAATAAGCAACAGAATTCACAAGTATCGAACCCTAATCAGTAACAAAAAAAAAAAAAAAAACACAATTAGGAAGTAAATACATACAGCCTCGGGCTTGCCGATGATTTTGGCGACAGTAGAAGAAGCTTCGGAGAGTATGGCGGACGTGTCTACGCCCTCCAGGCTCACGTTAGTCGATAGGTTCAAACACGGCATCGTTTTACAACCAAAAAACCCTCTTCTTCTTTCTTCTACCAGTAAAAATGAAATGAATAGAATGTTGAGCTTTTGGCAATATTATATCATATGGACCCAAATTGCCCTTTGGACTTTTACCAAATTTGCCCCTCTGTCTACATCTATCTCGTCATCACACTCGTAATTAACTCATATAAGTCGTACTTGTTTCTTTTTTTAATAAGATATAAGTCGTAATTGACTTCAATAGGAAACTTCAAATATATATATGTCTACTTCTAAATTGTACCACGTCTCTTTTCTTGTTTTTTTATAAATTAAAAAATTGTACCACTTCTATTTTAAGTCATTTATTTATGTTGTTTTAGATCAAGTTTAGTTTTATAGTTTGTATTTGTTTCAATTTAGTCCTCCAGACCAAATCAATGGAATTTTTCGTGTAATTTTTTCAGTTGAATATCGATGGGGAGACTGAAATTAGAAAAAGATATACACATTGTAGGAATCAAAATTGAACTATATCAACATAAGTAACTAAGGTTGGGCATGGTACCTTGTACAACATAGATGACAAAATAAACTCCACCTATTTTCATGTGTTAAAATACATAAATGTATCATAACTGTCATCTAAGTTGTATCTTGTCCACTCTTAGTCCTTCATGTTGTCCTAGTCCAATTTTAATGTCACAAATTGCATGTTTTTTCATTGTAGTCCTCCGGGCAAATCAAACCAATAGAAAATTGATAACAAGTCTATAATTGAGCCAAATTATAATTAGGCTGAAACAGACTTTTGTATTAGAGATGCAACCCGACCACCACCGAGAAAAGAGGTTTGTCCTTACAACCCACGACTTACTCAGAGTACGAGTTTTTGGGTCTAAAAGAGCTCAACACTTTACTCTTTAATTTTTTTTTTTTGGTTCGAGTCTATTGTAGATTCTCCTAACTTTATAATATTCTTATTCAAATAAAAAGAGCTAAGATACAGTCAAGATGTTCTGCATACAAATTCATTGTAAAAATGTGTTATTTAACTCAAAATCAATCATTATGAATTCCTTTGAATATAGTGAATACAACCTTTTCTGTAGACGACAAATATCTCCATGTAATTTAATATACAACCTTGAACATTTATACAGGAAAAGAGGCATATCCTCTTCTACTGATAATGCCTTTCAAATTTGAAGTAGTAAAGGGTATATTGTCATTGTATATGAGGATGTTAACTATTCAAAATTAATTGGTAATATAGTTTCGAACTATATTGCGTCCACATGTAAAGTAACCTGTTAAAAATTGTTGGTGAATTAAATTTTTCTATACGAGTGGTTGTTCATATTTTCATATATATATTTACGAGTTATTACCAGTTCTTTCCTAGCGCATTGTTACCATATAATTATATAACTGACAATGTCTTTTTTCACCGAACAACGAGAGATATATGATGAAAATAAAGCTCAAAAACTCCTGAATGAGCTTCTTTACATTCACTCTCAGGATGCTAGCTAATTCATGCTTGTACTAAACACACACCATACACAAACACAAAAAGAAACTAACACACACACTACTTCTCCCTTGAGGAACTTTTCACTAATCTCAAAACTCTTTTTAAACATAGAAATACAAAAATCCCTAACCCTCAGCTCTCTCCACCATGCTCATCTAACTTCCTCCCCGTCGGCCTTCTTTTCCTCGGCCGTTGCACCACGGAATCCAACTGACCACCACCCTCATTCCCACCACCTTCTAACCTCCCATGAAGTACTCCACAATTCAAAACCGTGTCGAGCTCATCGTCGCTCTTCATGCTCCTAGCATAAGCATTCGCCCCACCTAAGGCACTGTAGTTTAAGCTAAGATGAGTCGTTTCTGACATAGATTTCGTTAGCAAAGGCCTCGGGCGCTTGAAAAATAAGCACACAACGGCACAGTCATCGATCTTGGCATTAGGGTATTTATACTTCCACGCCCTAACGGCTCTCTCTGTCACCAACTTAGCAGCCATCGATCGTCTCCTTGCGGATGCCACAACCTTTATTACTTCATTATTCGGTAACACGTCCCATACCTAGCAATAAAATACCGGAAAAAAAGATTATATTCAATCGGGTTTAAATCCCGCATCATGACTAGATTCCTAAGACATTTCAATCAATAAAAGGAAAAAAAAAAGTCTCTCTCTCTCTCTCTCTCACCCCATCAGTTGCTAAGACGACAAATTCATCTCTTTCGGTGAGCTTTCTGTAAGTTACTTCAGGCGTTGAGATTACGCCATAGTCTTTCAAACAAAAATCTCCAAAAGCCCTTGCCATGGCTAGGCCAGGGCAATCATCATCAGGCATCCAAACTCTGTACACATTTGGCTCTTCTTCCATTGCCAAAACTCGGCCATGCAAACTTTTTATTCTTTGTTGTTCACCTGATAATTGAAACACGATACTAGTAAGAGATTAGGCCAAATAAAACATCAAGGTGCATTAAAAAAAAAGGAATGGATTCATTGAAATACTGACTTGGAATATTTGGTTTCAGATCAACTGTGAGTTGCTCGGGAACAAGTTGATTATTATCGTCTCTCTTGCAAAGAACAGCGCGAGAATCCCCTAAATTCGCGATTACCAGGTGCTCCCCCTTCATAAAGATGAAAAGTGAAGTGGGAATTTCTTATATAGAATACAAATACGTATGCTTAACTTTTTCATTTTAAAGCTAGTTATGGTACCTTTTTAAGCACACATACTGACGTCGTACCGCTGCAATAGCTTTCTGTTGAAGCATCTTCCTCAAGTTCGTGATCCATTTCATGGAAGCATTTCGTCAATCTATCTTTCCAGGATAAGAAAAATGGATTCTGGTCGGGACTTTCGGTGCTTTTCTCATTTGCATTGTTGATATCAAGATTACAATTCTTGCCATCAGTACTAGTGACTGATTGTTTAGAGGTGGAAGAAATTTTTGCTGGTAATAAATCACGGATGTATCGTGCTACCTCGTGGCCGGAGGGGCCGTGCCCATCAAAAATGGCACCAAAGTACATGTCTCTCTCGCCTGTAAAGCTCTGAACACAATCAAAAGAGAACATTTCAGCCTCAAGAACATTAATAAGGTTTAGCCAAATGATGTTTTTAACAGAGTATTTCACAAACTATTCTGGATATTATAAGCAGAATATTGAAAATTTTGTTTATCATACAGACAAAAGATTATAAAGCAAGGACGTGTAAGGATGAACCAATATCGAAAAATTCCAACAACAAAGAAATAAAAGATAGATGATGATACATGACAATGGTGCATGATCATAGATATATCTATCTATTTTTCTGACCTCCCAAACAGTCATTGCATCTTGGTTTACTCCTTTTTTCCCTTGTCTGGAAAACATAGAGACGTATTTAGATGATCCCTGCAGCCGGATACGTGCACCTGCATCGCCTCTAAATACGATATCCTCGTGTTCTTCGATCTCTCTTTCAATTTTCTCTTCTTCCTCAACATGGAAACCTTCAAACTTTCCGCCCCATTGACATGAACAACATGCACCCATTTTTTGGCCCCTCAAAATTCAATCGTTTTAAGGGGCGAAGGGACGAAGAAAATGAATACGAAAGGCAGCCTAGGGGCTGAAAATTCAGATTTCTTGAGCTATTTTTAGCATGGACCTTTTTTTTTTTATGATAATTCTTTGGCATTTGTTGATGTTATTACCTCTAATTGCATAGACATGTACGTATGAATATAAAGAAGGTGAGGCTCAGTATTAAGTTTCTAGGCGATAAAATTTATATGGAATTATATTTGAATATTGTATTTATAGTTTATTTGCATTTTATCTATAACAGCATATAACCTCTATTAAATGTATTCGACACCTTTTAACTGTTGATCATTATTGAAACTAAGACAATAATTGAACATAATCTGAAAATGATTTAATTTACATTGAAGCGTTTGAGACGAACTTCTAGAAGTATAAGTATTATTGATTTTCGAAACAAACTAAAATTAACAATTGATCCCAAATTCAAAGAAAATAAAGAATTTTTATTAATATAAATTTTCCAAAAAAAATCATTTTCCTTTATAAACTTTGTACAAGAAAAATCATCAACTTTATGATAAAAGAAAAGTTTGTTTGTTTGCTGAACGAAAATTTAGAAAACTAAGCAGAGGAAACTCTGTACATGATTTCAAGTAGCTGATACAATCTGTTCTGGAACATCATATGATCATATATTCATATGTATCTCCAATAGATCGTTACATGTTGAAAACTAATTCCACAAACAATTTCTATTGCCAATCCAAATTCTTAGTAAAACTACTAAAGATTTAACTATCAGTCTATCACTTCCCTTTGGGAGATCAATAAATACACATGTAACCTGAATGTAACTAAAACAATGCTACACTTTCATCTGTTTGAAGAACTATATAAGAAGCATACAAATGCAACTGGAGTAGTAGATATCTTTCACCAGTTACCACCACTGATGCACTAAAACTCCAGTTTCTCTAAGAGAGGAGAACAAATCCAAGCACTGTCCATACGTTTTTTGATACTTCGTCGTCCTCTCACCCGGACAACACCTCTGCCACCTATTGTAATGACATTCAAGAAAGAGTTCGTCGATCAAACAAATCGCTCCCGTTTCAATCAACCTCGGGATCAGATCAAATTCCGTCCCCTCCACATCCATCTTCATTACAACGTAGTCCTTTTCCGACACAGTATTCTTCAACCAATCGGCAAAATCAAATCCCCGAATCTCATCCACGTTACCAGAGGAAACAGAACCGCCATCTGTCTGAACCGGTTGAATCCTTCCCATACCTCTGCCTTTCTCTAAATTTTTATTACCGGGATCCCCGTTAATCTCAAAGAACAAGCTTTCATTCCTAACCCAAGCTGCGTATGGGAGTAAATTAACCCCTTTCTTGTACTTGTACTCCTCGTGAAATGTCTTATCCGCTTCAATCGCATATATGTCAAACGTCTTGTTCTGCTTCGGGTACTGCTTTTTAAACCAACTCACAATGCTAGAACCGTAACTTCTAGCTCCTACATCAATATATACATACCTAGACTTAAAACTAATATCGACCATCGAAGGCAAATACTTAATATTCTGCTGCGCATTCTTCTTTAGCGTTATCCACGGTTTCTTCGGCTCTTCCTCTATCAAAGGCTCCGCTTTTTTCACCAACTCCCTCTTATAACCTGGAACAGAGCATTCATCCATCGAATGGCCACCGAACTCTTCAACATTCCTATAACCGCTAATCTTTTGCAAAACTACTTCGTGAATAACCGGCATTTGGGCATCAAACCCATTAATCTCTCTAGTGTTCACCAATCTACAAAAATCGAACAAACGGAGCAACGACTCCAAACTGTAGGAATCGTTCGCCCCCGTGTGGATCACCACAAACCCCTGGGGTTTCAAAGTCCGACCAATCTCCGCAGCAAAATCACCGAGTTTAACGGATTTCTCCACCACTCCGCCTCCGCAAAACACGAAATCCAAGCTCTCGTTGCGAAACGGATGCTTATAACCCGTCCTGGGAATCACCAACGGCTTAAACCCTTTCTTATAAATCCCAACCGAATCCTCCACTCCTATGTCCCTCAACGCCAAAACCTCGGCTCCCGTCTCCGTTTCAACACATAAGGTCTTGAAACTAGGACTCAAAACGGCTTCGGATATGAGATCATGAAACACATTGGAGTAAAACCTCACGGCCTTTTGAAAACCCTCCGTCGCCCATAAATCCGGAAATTTCTTCGGCGCGCTTCTGCCGGAGGAAGAAACACCCACCGCCGACGACGACGAGGACTTTGTCACTCCGGCGGCGGCGACGGTGAGTTTCTCCGGCGAGGCGAAGAAACAGAAATCGCCAACATCACACGATTCGCCGCGTATTATCACAATGTAACTGAATCGGAGAGCGATTATACAAACGCAGAACAGAAACAACCGCACCAGAACATTTCTCAGAAACCCTTTCTTCTCCATCGTTAATAAAATCAATCAATCAATAAAAGAATAAAGAATCTATTTTCTTTTTTGTTTTTTGTGTATAAAATTAGCAGAAGAAGATTAGACACAGTTAACGGGAGCAGAACCGAGCGGACGTGTGGTTAGCGCCGACGAGAGGGCGGTGGTCGCCGGAGCAGTTACAGAAGAGCAGCACAATCATACTACTTTTGTTGTTATTGATGTCTCATGAACTAATAATATTATTGACTGTAAGAACAAGTGCAGATTCGATTTGAGTTTTGTAAGAAATATATAAAAACAGTTAAAGATCGACGCGGAGAGAGAGATGGAAAAGCGTGGGAGATTGGGTAATGAATTTTCTGCATTTATTTATTTATTTAACAGCCTGGATTTTTGGGATCTTTTTTTATTTTTATTTTTTTCTATGTTCAATTATGGGGAAAGTAGCGTCAATCGCGTTGGTTTTGTCCTTTTTTAAAAGACAGTTGTAAGGAAAATAATAATCTTAATCAATTTTTCCCTATTTTAGTGAAAAGGTTTCAGAACTATTTTTAGTTATATTGAAACAAGGAAATTACTTAAAAGTTAAAACCTATCGTCGCTCACGATTCATAATATATATTTTTATTTTGGTAATATACTTTAAATAGTATTCTATATTGAATTGATGTGTGTTTTCTTTTTTTAACAAATATATATATCGTGACAATGAAGAAATCCATTAACCTTGAATTGGTTGGGGTGATGGGAGGGGGGTGGGATGACGCGTAGATTCCACTTTTTGGTTGATAAAGTGAAGCCTATCTATCTATCATCATATGTCTTATTCATCGTCACAAAAAAAAGAATGGGGGGTCTTACTCGTTTTGTGTCTTTTAGGTATAGCCATTTAATATTTTAATACAAAGTAGGTAGTAGACATAGGATATATGCATTTAAAACGCCAAACCAACTTCTTTTCGGGATAGCTTTATTCATACTTTGCGGTCCCGTGTAGGGAAATAAATGTTAGGATAATTTTAGGGAGACCCATGAAATTTGGCATGATATCGTTCATAGCTCCTAAGCTTCAATAATATGAATGATATTCCTCATATTATTATACAATGTAAACAACACGGCTAACTTTGTATAAAATGACATTTTGCCCTTTTTATTAATATTGGAAAATCTTCTCTAAAATAAGAAAATATTGATAGACGAAAATGCCTCTAAAGAGCCGTACATGTGATCTAGATCAAGTTGGGCCCAGACGGGCCAATTTTCTCAGAAAAGGGCTCAATGTAGGCTGTGTAAAGAAAGTTATTATCATTTTGTTTCCCGTGGCATGTGAAATATACATATGTGTTATATTAGCCTTTTATAATTGCATCCTACCTGATGCTTGTATTTTTTTGTGTACTGATTAGATACTCGGTACCAAACTAATCCAAGCTCGGTCTAAACCTTGTACCAGGTCGAATAATCTGCAGTCAAAATAGTTCAAGTGAACTAAGTAGAGGGTTGACCCAAAGAACACTCTCCAATGCTTGTCAGTTGAGATTAAAGGTATTAGCTCAATCTGTTATTTATTTCGATCTTCACTGTCGATATCGACCAGAAGAGACGCGATAAGCCTTGATATGACGGAAATCAACATCAAACTTGTCATTAAATTAAATATTAGAAATGACATATCGTATTTTGATTTTCGGAGGCAACTAGGTCCTTGTTTGCCTCGTTGATTTTTGCCTAAAAATTCAGAGCAAATCTTGACAAAATAACTTCGTTTGAGTCATTAAAGAAGTTTTTCAAATTCTCTCTCAAGTTCATCAAATTTCAAGGATTTCAAGAAAATATTGAAGTTATTCATCACGAAAATCAAAGAAATTCTCCTTTTGATTCGGGATCAAGCTCTCATTCTATCGAATTATAGTTTTCCAAGCTCAAGTCAACTTCAACAAAGATCAAATTGAAGACTTTGGCTCCAAATTCAGAGATCTAAAAGATTGATGTTCTTGAAGAATTGAATAAGATAACAAATAGAGATTGCAACTCTAAATTTATATAAAACTTATTTGTACTAATTTTCTTATCTAAATTTAATTTTACACATATTATTTTAAATTTGACGGTTAAATTAACACATGAGACTTAAACTCATAGCGTGTCTCAATTGAATAATTACAAATGTTATTCTCAAAACGACAATACTAATAACCATTTGTCATCACAAATAATCAAACTAGTCGTAATTTCATGAAATAACTATTCCTCAAAACTGGCCCCTCCGAGGTTGTAAGATTGAGTGGTTAAGAATCCCACATCACATCACCACCATATCAGCCGAAGTTCGTTACACTTCACAAACTTACATCTCCTTACAAGCAAATCATTGCGTGTGCTTCATCCTCACATCTCCCACACTCCACCAACCAATCAACACCCGCCACCTCATCTCTATACCAAAAAAGCAAACCTGAGTTGTCAAAAAACAAAACCAGGTGGACAAATAATAATAAACAACAGACAAACAAAATTTTCTTGTTCCTTCCTTCATCTCCTCGCAATTCTTGTTCCAGAACAAACACCACTGTTCCATTAATTTGCACAATCAAATCCAAAGTTTTAGAAATTATTATGACGACCCCCGTCGATCAACCCGTCACGGAGAACGTGACGCAGCCTGCGCCGGCTCCGGCTGCAGCCAGAGATATAGAGGGACAGACCACGATGGCTCCGGTGGCCGGAGGTGGAAAGATGAAGAACATCATGCGGAGGTGGAAGAGCGAGAATTTTATGAGCAGAGCGTCGTTGGCGTCGCGGTTGGCGGCCTTCGTGTTCTCGTTGCTGGCTTTCATTATCATGGCTTCTAATAAGCATGGTGACTGGAAAAACTTTGATAGATATGAAGAATACAGGTATTAATAAAGCGTTAGACCTTTCTACAACTTTTAAGGCATTTAGACGAGACGACAGTTTAATATGGAATCGTGGTCTGATAGAAGATCCAAAAAGAGGTCTGGTGTTCGAATTTCACTGTCAGTTGTTTATCAAGAAAAGTGTCGTGTTAGATGAAGTCTAATTTACGGTCAGCACGTGAGAGGGCGTTGATCGTCTACACATATTTTTCTCTGTTTATTCTTATGCGATCATTGATTAGTCTTTTCTGTGATTTGTAGATATTTGTTGGCTATAGCAATACTATCAACAATATACACTGGATTGCAAGCTTTGAGGCAGTTTCGAGAACTTTCCACGGGGAAAGTACTTGCGTTTTCGCCCAAGACTGTGGCATTGATTTGTTTTTTCGGCGATCAGGTTGGTGTTTCACTGATAAAATCCTTGGGTATAAGAGATCAATTATACATCTCATGTAACTGTTATTGATTTGAGAATTTGTGTGGGGATCAATATTATTGCAGATAATGGCGTACTTGTTGATATCTGCAGCTTCATCGGCAGTGCCTTTGACAAACAGAATGAGAGAAGGGGCAGACAATATATTCACGGATTCCTCGGCTACAGCAATCGCAATGTCATTCTTTGCATTCTTTTGCCTAGCAGCGTCATCTCTTATTTCTGGATACAAGCTCTCCAATCAAACTTACATCTGATCGGAGATGAATGTCTCGTGTGATTTACGCTAATTTTTGTTGTTGTTGTTTGTCATACTGTTCTTTGATTATTTGGCAAGTGTTTGATTGTTTTACATGCTGATGATACCGTATACATGTATGTACATTCAAGATTGTTACTTATACGAGGGGGGGCATTTGCTTTCTGCAGTTTAATGTGTTCCTAGATGTATACTACACCGGTGAAGTAAAACTTTCTCCTGAAAAGATTTGAGTGTAATGTCTGTTTCTGCAAGTTTTTATCATCACATTCAACAAATTGCTAATGCCAACATAAACAACTAACACATGATACTAGCCAAGAATAAGATACTAAAGGGACCAACAAAATGATATACAGAATAAGCATTTGCCTTCAACTGCTTTTACATTCCCATCTTTAATCAAGAAACCTTAGGCTATCATAAAATGTAGTGTCAGGGCGCGATGAACTCAAATTAATCCGAGTCAGCCAAAAAATGCAAGGTTTTTCAGAGATTAATGATGTCCGATCTCGGTCATTCAACTCCTTCACAACTTTGTAATGCTAGAAGCTTTATACGGATCCAGAATCAAGGCTGATATACGAGACTTTTATGGTGTAATAAAATCACTTTAAACCATATCTGCTGACTGCAGTTTCCAGAATTTGGGTTCTAATTCAACCTGTCAATCAAGAAAAGAAATCTTAGTCACATTCTTTGTTATAAAACAGAAACTCAGCCCCATTATGGAAAACTCAAATCTTCAAGAAATAAGAAAGGTTCATTCCATCTTTCTTTTTTCAATTCTACGAAGCCAAAACAGCTAAAGAGTACAGTACGCACCTGAAATACTTTGTCTCTCCACTGGAAAGTACAGCCACGAGCCTCCAAATGTTCTAAAAGAGGTTGAGCCAACATTGACTTAAACGATGCTTGAAGCTTTACTTTACTTAATGCGCCACATCCCACGAGTGCTGTTGCCAATCCACTTGGAGTTATGCCCTCAAGGTGGAGGACAGTCATACTCTGCAAGCAACTGATACTCGCCAGTGACAACAGCCCTACATCTGTGACCGAGGTATACGACAAGTTTATCTGCATATAAAAGAGAATATATCATTGAATGATCACCATGCCAAATGTGAATTACAATGATATTTATGGCAATCTGACGGCTATCATCACAACTTCAAACTTGTTCAAAACCATAACATGTCAACCAGAAAATTTTCCCTCTTATCATCGATTCTTGTAAATGTTTATCATGAGAGAAGTGTTTTATAATTTTTGGAACGCGAGGGGTATTGTAATTTAACTATACTTAAAGAAAGTGCCATTATAATTCACCCTTTGAGCAAAAAAACCAAGATAATAGCTGACTGACTATACCTGTTTGAGGTTTTGAGAAAATTGAGCAAGAGGAATCATTCCGGAATCATCAATGTTGTGACATTTTTTAATGTCCAACTTGGTAAGTTGCTTGCATCCCATGGCGATAGCCGCTAGGCCAAAAGACGAGATAAGAGGGCAGCCTCGGCTTTCTAGCGTGTGCAGCTTCGAACATTTTGATAACAACATCAAGGAACGGTCGGTTATGAATTTACAATAGGCTATGTTAATCGTATCAAGGCCGGGGCAACCACGAGCAATAGCCAAAATACCCGAATCAGTAATTCCTGTTGATCTGGAAAAGAGAACAAATTCATTTTCAGATCAGAAAGAAACAACAATTAGGAGTCAGTTATCCAAGGAATTTCTCCTACTGCAAATGCAAGTTTCATAATATTAAGTCTTAATGCTAGTAGTAATCAAAATAAAGTAGTTTAATGATGCACGACGTGAGCCATAATAAACAGACCTGTATAAGTCTAGCTCCTTGAGCTCTGAACAGTGCGTGCCAATATGGATAAGCCCCTCGTCTGTTATATTTAGGCAAATTCCTAACTTTAAGCTTGATAGTCGAGAGCATTTTGAGATGGATCTCAGGCCTGCATGAATATATAGTATAAAATAACGATTAAAAAAAAAAGAATCAGAGGTGTAAATGTAAATAGAGACTCGTACTTCCGGAAGTCGCAATGGGTTATATACTTTTTAATATTCAGAAAAGCAAGTTGGTTTGGATTATGAAGGGACAATCTCTTCCTATTTTTTAACTTAAGACTTGTAACACATCTACAACTGTTAATTCGGGAAACATGGCATAACATATGATTCCTGCCAAACGTCAAGGAAAATAAAAGCTTCATGCATGCTGAAAGCTAATAAATTATAGTTTATTCCATTCCTCGTTTCATTTCAGCGAAGAAAAGAAAATACCTTCATCATCGATTTCATTGTCCGTAATGTCAAGTTCCTCTATAAGCGGGCATCGCTGCCCTATCAAAAGAAAAGCTTCGGCTGATATCAAGGTGCAAGACTCCATCTTGAGGGAAGTGAGGGAAGTACAAGAATTCGTTATATGTGAAAGCGAAACATGAGTAATTTTGCGGCAGCACGTGATGTCTAGTTTTCTCAAGTCTTCATGTTTGGTAACAAGAGAGGACAATCCTTCATCTGTCACTCCCAAGCACTTACTTAAGCTCAGTTCTTTCAGAGATTTGCATGAATTTCCAATAGCTTTTAATCCAGAACACGTGACTTGACAACAATCTAGTTTTATGGATTCCAACATAGAGAGCTTTTGGAAAGTGTCAACAAGAGCAAGATCCACCTGGAAAATAAGTAGCAAATAAGTTAAATAGGAGTTTTAACAGTTAAAGGGAGAGCAAAAATGCTGGTAAATAAGTAGCAAATAAGTTAGATAGAAATTTTAACAGTTAAAGGGAGAGAAAAAATGCTGAAAACTCACTGTAGAACCATACGATAGAATGAGTTGCCGCAAAGATTCAGCAGCACTGGTTAGAGAAGACAAGCCCATGTGGCTTATGTTCTGACAGCTTGAGATATCAAGTGTCTGTCAAAATTGATTTTATTAGATAACAATGGCGTTATCAGAATAAAAATGAATTCTACAAGAGTAAACTAATTGTAAAATTTGTGATATCCGGTCTAGTTGCTCGAGATATTTATTGCACAGCATAGTAGCAGTTCTTTGGGAGGCTCAAGATACCAATAGAGGAAGGGGTAAAAAGCCTAATATAAATTGTAAAATTTCAAGTTTTTTTATCGTAGCCCTTTAAAGTCAAAATTGGAGTAGAAGCTAGCTTTTGCAAATGCGGGAAACTAAATATGTAAATCAAGACAGATTTTCAATAACTATTTCTAATATTAGTACCTTCAATGACCTGCAACCTTGCTTAGGAGCCGTAAGGTTGTCATCATCAATCCCAAAACAGCCTTCGAGAACCAAATCTTCGAGGTTTTGCAGCTTTAAGATTTTTACTAGGGATTTGTTGGTGATCTGCACAAGAGAAAAACAAAAATAGAGAAAATCAATTTGCATTCCACGAAAGGGATTATTTTGGTGGAAAATAAGTTCAGAAGAATCGCTAAATGTTCGTAGAATTTTTTCTGTTGATTTAAGTTTACTGAGCCAACTATACTTGCACCCAAAACACTGTTTCAGAGTGAAACATGCATATACCTTTCAACCAGACTTCAAAACATGCTTTTCACTTAAAAAATTGACGATAAACAAGAGAACCTTCAATATGAGTTTCACAAGTATATGGAAAGCTTAGGTATTTGATGTCGACATGTTGAAACCGCAAAAGCTGAAGGCCCCATTTTACATGCTTACAAACTTCCATATATTATCAGTATTTCACTTTTCAATCTTTGGGCAAAACTATTATAGAAGTATTAGAGGAGTCATGCGAAGAATGTAGATCAAAGTATAAAACATATTCATGAAGTATACATATGACAAATACAAGGACATTCCATATATTATCAGTATTACTATGGTGTTACTTATTAATCTTTGGGCAAAACTATCATAGAAGTTATTACGAGTCATACGGAGAATATAGATCAAAGTATAAAACAGATTCATGTGGTATACATATAACAAATACAGGAGAATTTAACTAATTCAAGTATGCAAGAATCACAATTTTTTTTAGTTATAAAACATAAGGCGCCATATTCAATTTGTTGGACCTACAGTTGGCTTTGTCAGCTCTTACGACCTACACAAACAAGAGATCTAGTTTTTACTTTACTATTTTTATATATTTTATATAAGACAGATTTCAGAGTCACGTATAGTAGTTACAGACATATTGTATATTCGTCACATTTGGACTGTGTCTCGATCTAACATTTCTAACTATAGCTTGGAAAATTTTCCACTTCAAGAAACATGTCAATTGAGTTATTAGGAAAAACAACTCGATAAATCGTGCAGAGCATACAAGGAAGGTAGACCTATGTAACAACATGATCACATTAACTCATTGATATCCTGCAGTGATCACTAGTGGGAAAAGTCCAACTTTAAAAGCCAATATCATTAGTGTTTGGTTATATATGAGAACACACGGAAAGCTAAGATCTTAGACCATACAAGAATTCAAATGAATATCAAAAACATAGGTGAAACATTTTGAAACTTATCCACAACTTTCTTTACCGCAAGTAACATGACACATGTTAGATATTTCTTTACTCTGAAGATACAGAAAATAAACGATACCAGACACATATATATCATGGATTTATGACAAGAACTATGTCAAAGAATATACCAAATATTAACCAAGAAACTAAACAGAATGACCGATAATGATGAAGAATAACTAGAGGCCTCAAATAATGATGAAAAATAAGAAAGATCCAAACTTTAATGCCGAAGAGCGATTGCATTACCGGTAAATAAGAAAGATCCAAACTTCGAATATCCCTACACCTAACCGCAATCAACCCCACCCCCAAATCACCAACTCCCAAACACCACTTCAAGCTAAGCAACTTCAACTTCTTGCACCCCACGGCAATGCACCCTATCCCCATATCAGTAATAGACTTACACCTAACCAACCACAATCTCTCCAAATTCTTAGCCCCGGCTATAGCCGCCGCGCCCACATCCTTAAGTTCCGTAGCATTCGACAAATCAATCTCAACCAAATTACCACAATTCATCACCAAACTTGATAATCCCACATGGCTAAAAAACTTGGACCTAGAAAGATTGATCGAACCCAACGTTTCCTTACAAGAACTCGATATAACACCGAGCGAAGCATCTGTAATCCTAGGACACAACGAAAGATCGAGACTTGTAACATAAGGGTACCTATTCAAAACTTTTTTGAAGAGCTGTGAATTAAGTGGTTTCAACAACTTTCTATGATGAGATTCAATAACATGGAACGATCGACAAACGAGTGAAAATGACTTTTTATCAAGTGGGTTTTCGTTGAGTGAATCAAGGATTATGAAAACAATCTCTTCTGAGAGAAGATCAAAGCGGTTATTGAAATTGGGTTCTGGGATTGTTTTGTGCACCTTCATTGTTGTAAAGATTGAATCTTTATGGGGTTTTGATGATAAAGATTGGATTTTTATAGCTTAATAATGAAATTTAAGCTCATATAATTTGTGGGTATTAACTGTTTAAGCCTGCTTTTTGAATGGAGATTGAAGAGCAGAGAAAAAAATAGAAGTTGCGTTGAAGAAGACTTGGGGGTGGGGTATATTGTGAAGGTGAGATTGTAAAATGTGAATATTTAAAAAAATAAGAGCAGGTGTATACTGATAATGGTAATGGGGTATCTTGATTTTTAAAACATAGATATAGATATTGCAAGATTCATAAGTAACCGTTAACAGAAAAACACTGGTCTGAATTGAGGAAGAAGAATGTCGGAATTACGAATTTGTCCTTTTCGGGCATTTTTTTTCCAAATGTTTATCCGTCTTAAAGATACAAATTTCCAAATTTAATAATAAATCTTGTATGAATAATTAAAATTAAGAAGTTGTGTACTAAAAACAAAAATGTTGAGGATTTTCTTGATTTTATTTTTGTACAGTGGTTTGTCTCTAATGTTTGATCACTATCACTTCAACCAATTTCTATGCTAAGTAAAAACTTAATCATTTTCGTTTATAAGCATTCTTTTTACTTTGTTTTACGTATTAAGATGATTTTTGTCATAAAAAATATTAAGTTGACGTCTGTTGATATTAATTGATTTGACGATTGAAAGATGAGAAGCTAACCAAAGTTGATGGAACATATCATGGAAAGCCTTTTTTAGTTAGTTCTAGATACATGTAAGAAATAAAGAAGGTCTAATTCATACCAAAAAAAGAAACAAATGAAGAAAAAAGAAACTTAAAACGGAAATAAAATAGTAGCTGAGGAAAAACAATCCCATACTCAATGAATTTTACCACTATTAAGTGACTTTAAACTTTAAAGTGAAACTTCAATGATATATGCTTATTCTGATAAATAAGTATTTGTTTTTAACTTGCATCATATCTTAAATGGTAATTAGCAAGATATTAGGAAGCTAGTTTTTCTTTATTTTCCTAATATAGTTATACATATATCAAATAAATTAAAAGGGGTATTTTGGTCATTTGGGGAGGGTTAGGAAGTGCCGTACCGGAAGGGACAGAAAAGAACGAAATGAGGCAGGTGAAGTTGACGTTTTTAGGTTGTTCTTTTTTATTATTATTATTATTATTTTATTTTTTTTGATAAGCAACGTTTTTTAGGTAGTTATGTTGTAACTGGGGGTGTGAATAAGTAGAGTGGGTTTCATTTGGTGGAGAGAGTATGTGAGGAAGGTACATATCATAAGTGCGGAAAAGGTACTACGCTATAAACACAGTTTCTAATGTTTTCCAAATGAAAAGCAAAAGATAGAGAATAATGTATTATTCCAAATTATATTTTTATTACCTGGAAATGAGAGTTATATTTATAATATTGTTGTATTCAAGGAAGGCCGTACTTATGAGTTATGGCCTACCTTACCCTGATAAGGACGGCCATATAATAAAAATGGTTGCCTAGTGCTTCAACTTTGGCTACCGTGACGGGCAGTGTTTTTAAAATTAAAATTGAACCGGTGCTTTGAACCGGTAAGGCACCGGTTCACTGGTTTTATCGGGTCCCGGTTCGACCGGTTCGACCGGCCGGGCCGGGCCGGTTTTAAAAACTCTGGTGACGGGTACTATATTAGTATTTTTCCTTACTTTTCTTAAATTATTCGTCAAAGAAAAAAGGAGTGTTATCTCTTAAGATAGAATTATTGATAACTATTGAAAATTATACAATATTAACGATGCTCCCTCTTAGTTAACAATGCCAACCTAAAACAATTTGAATGCAATTCTCAATTTTCAATAATCTTAATTATGAAAATATCCTTGAATATCCTTCAATTTAGATAGTTCAAATGATTAAGCTCTTATATTTTACTTTTAAGGTATTTGTAATTTGAAATGTTTAAAGAATTATAGAAAAGTAATCTATAGGTAAAAAGTGGAACAAAATAGTCTGTAAACCAATAGTTTTTAATAGTATTAGTTAATATGGAGAGTCATTGATGTTATTGAAGTATGTCCTCATTTTACACTAAACTCCTAGTGGCAGTAACCATTATGCGTGTGTAAGTTTGTGTCTAAATTTATGGGGAATTTTTCAATATTAATCCTTTAATATGTACCTGAACAGAATTAGTCATATAATATGTGCTTTTAATTTTTTAGTCTCTTATTGTGCATAAAATTCAAAGTTAGTCATTTTTATCGGAATTTACAATTTCTCGCAGGACTAAGCACGTGAGAGAGGCACGTGGCTTCCTAAAACCCCTCTCACACATAAGAAAGAACAAAAATCCACGCCCTGAAAGGTAATTTATTGCCATTTAAAAAAAAACATTTTTTTCTCATAAAGACGCGTCTCCACGGTGCGTCTTTGTGCTGTGTCACGTGCAAGAGAGGGGCCGTCACGTGCTTTTTTCGGCGAGAAATAGTAATTTTTTTGCTAAAAAGGATTAACTCGAGATTTTGTGTAAAATAAATGACTAAAAAATAGAAAGTACTCTTAAATGACTAATTATGAACAAGATACACATTAAAGAACTAATGTTGAAAAATTCCTCATACATGTATGTGATCTCTTCAAATCTTATTCAGTGCTATTGCATTACTGATTCTTTTGTTTTTTGTTGTTTTTGACAAAGGCAAGCAATTTTTTAATTATTAATTCCGTCGTTAAATACTTTCATAATTATTCGAAATGATTTACTAGAACTGTTTGAGTTAATCAAATTTGCAAATGATTAATTTTAAACATACTACCAATTAGTCTAAGGTGGTGTTTACAAATGCTTATAAAATGAGCTTATTGGCTTTTGCAGCCGCAAAAGCACATTTTTAGTGTTTGGAATGCTGACTTTTGCTTTTGCTTGTCTAAAAAAAAGTCAGAAAAAGCACAAGCCGCAAAAGCATGCCCAGGGGTGCTTCCCCAACTGCTTTTGGATTTATGTTATTTTTGAAAGGTCTTTAAATAGAAAAGTTACTCCTCATTAATTTTTGCAAACACCTAATTAATGATATAAGTAGCTTTTTAAAAAGATTTGCAAACACTCCCGACTTTTTATTAAAAGTCACTTAAAGTGACTTTAAGCAAAAGTAGTGAACAAGCTCCTTTTACAAGCATTTGCAAACACCACCTAAATGTAGCTATTTGTACAAGTTGAACTTGGTATAACTTAACAAAATTAAATTTGACGTTTCACCTAATCATGTGAATACATAGGTCGGACAAATATACAGACCAACTTTCTAGGCTACTTTACTTATTATGTGATTGTGGCGCTGTCATATAATTTTTTATAATATAGTAGAAGATTAGTGATTACATGTCGATTTTACATTTATGTAATACGCAAAAGTCCTTCCGGATTATCTTTTCCCAAATAACAATGTTTATATATATTATGATCACAATTCATATGTTGCTTTTAAACTATCTATGTAACGAAAATGGGTTCAAATATGCGTGTGGCGTTTTTGGCCGTGATGCATGTAAACGTATGTTGTCATAAAAACCGATTTCTAAAGTCTTCCTCTTTATAGATTGAGTCATAAAAAATAAATTCAAATTTATGAAATCAGAGAGATATTGATGGTTGGTTCGAGTGGGAAATATGTTGACAGCTATATTAGTTATGGGTATTGCTGTGATTTCACTTATGTATTAGTAGTCAGCTCATAAGTAATTAATTATTTACCGTCATTGTTAGTTGAGCTTGTATGTATGTAAACTTCTTAGTTCATTTTTGTTGTACGATTTTATGACAAGGAAATACTTATTCTCTTCTCAATATTCTTCTAATTATTTTTTTAGGGTGTTTAGCATGTTTCACCATGAAATTAAGCCTTTTTGACACAATGCACCTTGTAATTACAAATTTTACAGAATGCACACTAGAAATATAATAGGGTGCAACCTCGAAGTTAAAAAAAGGCATTATAACTACATTTCTTATTAATTTATTAATGAAAATTATTTCTAAAAGAAAAATAATTAACTTGACTACTTCAAGTACGAAATGTTATTTTTAATTTTGTTTATGAGTTTTGAGTTATTTATAATTTTCACTTGTTTTCTTCTTTAATATTCATTCATTAAAATAAGAAAGAATACAATAATATTACCAAAATTTTACATAATATTACACCTACACCACCTAAAAGTCAATATTATATATGTATGTATAACTAGCATCCCAATTATATAACATTACACTTACACTCCCCGAGACTTTTTAATTGATTAAAGGGGAAAATCGGAAGTCTATTTTGATACTATGATGACATAATCATCTTTCATCCAAATATTTAACGGCAGTTGGTATGGGGGAGGTCTCACTTTTCAAACCTCGGGGGAGTTCTCTGTAATTACACCAAACCTCAGGGGCGTGTAGCTATAGTTATCCCTTTAATTTAATCTACATAAGAAAATTGTGCACATGAGGCTAACAGTTAGGAACAAGGGCGGAGCCAGGGGAGCATGTATGGCCATTAATTGTTTGAGTATTATAAGATATTGTTCGCCCACACGAGGTTGAAGCAGACAGTGCGAACTTGGTTTGACATTCGTGTAGTTGTTGATGCTTTGGTTTCTATTGTACGCAAACGGATTTGCCGTGGTGCCAATGGCGACGCCTACTTAGCTAACGAACTATGTTTTATTTGTTGCGCAGCAATCAGGATGTTAAGAAACAAGCACACAAAAAGCGATAAAAGACACGACATATTTGTTCACCCAGTTCTTCAAAAGACTACTTCTGGGGGCGCTGCCAAGCCAGGATTTTCTTATGAGTCTTATGACAAACGCAAGAATACAATTACATATTGCTGGCTATTTATAATAGGAACACTTTCCTAATTATAGTTTTACATGAACTCTGCAACTCCTAGGCAATTTTAGGTTTCTACTTCCCAAGCCAACTGGTTATCCATTTCCTAGACGAATTGGGTCTCTGTTTCCCAGATTAACTAGATCTCTGTTTCCCAAATTGACTGGGTCTCCTACAATTCCTAGGCAATTCAGACTCCACAACCCTAACAATCTCCCACTTGGAGACTGAATCCATATGTAATCAAATCTTCAACTGTTGAACAACAAAATCCATAAGCACTGACAACGCCAATCCTCGAACTCTTCAAGTCTCGAGGCCACTTGAAACTGTGCATAGTTTCAAGCCATCTAAGGTCACAACCCTAGACAATATCAGCAAGCTCCCACTTGCTCATTGTCACATACAGACTTCTCTTCTCAAACCCCGAGCCAACGCCATGACTCATTGGATTAACTCCGATGTGTCTCTTCCATATTTCCGATGTGGGACTGTTGTTCGCCTCAACAATCCTCCCCTCGAACAAAGGACCACTGAACTTCCTCTACGCTCCTCGTGCGACTGAAATTCATAACCTTTTTCCCGTTCGTTACTGGGATATTATTTGGCACAACAATTATTCTCTTGAACAAAGGACCACCAAGCTTCCCCTTAATCTGGGAGTTCACCACCTGCGAACCTCACCTTAAGCCCGGAGCTCACACCTTCTTTCTCGTTCAATCTGGGAAACCCACATGGATTGGAGCACCTGGCTTTCGAACATACACTCATCGCCTTCTGATCCAGCACGGACCATCTTCTTCCGCCATGTCCTTCGGTTTGTCCTTCAGAGGTTTCTATAAATCTTTACCATACAAGTAATTCTCAATCTGCATCTTCCAGAACCTGTTACCCGAACCATCGAACTTTTCGATCAGTGATTTTTCCACATCCATCGTGATTACTCCCACTCAAACCTGAGCTCTTGATACCACTTGTTGCGCAGCAATCAGGATGTTAAGAAACAACCACACAAAAAGTGATAAAAGACACGACATATTTGTTCACCCAGTTCGTCAAAAGACTACTTCTGGGGGCGCTGCCAAGCCAGGATTTTCTTATGAGTGTTATGACAAACGCAAGAATACAATTACATATTGCTGGCTATTTATAATATGAACACTTTCCTAATTATAGTTTTACATGAACTCTGCAACTCCTAGGCAATTTAGGTTTCTACTTCCCAAACCAACTGGGTATCCGTTTCCTAGACGAATTGGGTCTCTGTTTCCCAGATTAACTAGATCTCTGTTTCCCAAATTGACTGGGTCTCCTACAATTCCTAGGCAATTCAGACTCCACAACCCTAACACTATTATCTTGATCGGGTTGCCGGGTTTCTATGACACATGTTCCCGTGTGACGTTTGTGGAGTTTTGTGTGTTTTCATGTGGTCTGGTGTTTTGCATTCAGCTTTCTTTTCCAGTTGCTTCGCGCCATCGGTTCAATTCAACTTTGAATAGCGATGTGTGAACTGAGCTATCAAATCAGTCATGGATTGTCAATGAAAAAACAAAAGCAAAAGTGTAATCCAGCGCCCGAGGATTCAAACTTAAATAGATATTATTAGACTAGTTTCGATGAGGTCTATGTTAGAGGACCAAAAACAAAACGGATGAAAATATGAAATTAAAAGACCAAAAATGAAATTAAGGGGATCACTTAGAGGACCAAAACTGAAGTATTCCAATGAAGTATGAACACATACTTATGCATTCTTTTGGGTAGATGGGGTTTAAACATTAGAAAAAATAATAACTGTGAGGGGTTAAAAACAACCTAGCCTATTGCACTAAAAACCACGAGTTTTATATTTGGAAAAATTACTGTCGCGACATTTAAACCAAGCTTAGTTGGGGATTTTGATGGGGAAAATGCATAAAACCTCCTTGTAGTTTCAAAAATTTATGCGAAACCCCTTTAAAACCAAGCTTAGTTGGGGCTTTTGACCGGAAAAATGCATAAAATCCCTTGTAGTTTCAATAGTCTTTGCGAAATCCCCGTGTAGTTTGATAATTGTGATCTAGAAATCCTTTGTGATTTTGCAGAAAACTCCTTGTGGTTTCATGGAAGAGGATTTTATGCGGTGCTTGTGAAACCACAAGGAGGTTTTTGACAATTAACAAACGCGGGAGTTTTCATGATGTTTTCGAAACTACATGAGAGTTTTAACTTTTAAGTTGATTCCCCGCTTTTGACGTTTAAAACCAAGCTAAGTTAGTAAAAGCCCAACAGTTATAACGGGTCAAGCCTGCCAGGAAAGACTATAAAACTAATTACTTATGCAAAAAGACAGAACAAGCAAATGTAATTAAGCATCCTATATTTAGTCTTCCATCGCTTTGGTTTTTCTTTTCTAACACCATAGAGCAATCAAGATAACAACACCATATCATTCATAATCTCAGAGAAAGATGTCATTACATTATTCAGGGAAAATCTTTAATGCTGCACAAACTATTACAAAATATACAAAGCAGGGTGACTATAACCATACATTATCATCAAAATGTCATCAAATTTATCACAACTATAAGCTTTGCACATACTTTCTACATAGATCCGAAAAAGAATAGAATCGCCAACCCAAGTCGCCATTCAATGCTAGATTACAGTCGACATTTCATAAAATCGGAAGCGAAAGCTGGAAATATCTCCATGCAATTCAGGTCAAATCATCCTCCTCAAGTTCTTTGGCCTTCATATTTTCCTTTACCCTCAAGAGAAGAGTGGTTCTCCAAGCATCCTGTGGATTTTAATGAAACTTAGATATAGTAAACAATGTTTTTACGGCGTCACAGTTGGATGCGTGAAATCATGGGTGAATGAGTTCCAAAGGTACATTCAGATTAACTTATGTTATAAAAAGGCATCACTCTGTTCCAAAGTGTGCTTCAAAATTTTACTGAATTTAATTGTATTATTTTCATCTGAACTGAGAAATAAACTTTGATGAATCGATTAATTTCAGGCGTTTTATAATCCGACACAGAGGACAGGAGACCTGTATTCCATTTCTTCTTTCTTGGTAATTTCATAAGTAGAGTAAAACTTTCAGCAAAATAAGCTTGAGTAGTGAAAACTTTACCAATTTGCTTATGTTATCGAACTCCTTAACTGCAGCAGTGAATTTCGCAACATCTTCCTCATCAACAGCATCAGCCAAATCCTGAAAAGCAGCCAACATTTTGTAAATGCCCATAAGTAACAGCTAGAACATACCAAAATACTGCTCAGCGTGGAAAAAGACCATTTCCCTAGTATATAGTAATGGGAAAAAAGTAATCAATGCTTACAATTAAAAGCTTGCACTCCCGAGTTCGTGAAAAGGTAGGATCCAAGTCCTGCATCAGCAGTTGAATAAGGACGACCAGTAAAGTACAACTTAACCTGGTAAAGCAAAAGCGTACCTGATATTTTTCTAGTGCATTGGTTATTGCCACAATGTCTCCCTTACATAATTGGCAAATTCCAGCATTGAGAAGATGTCCTCTAGCTCCATACTTCAATAGATTATTGTTCAGAGAGTAACGTGCTACCTCTTCGTATATCTCAACTGCTTTTTGGTATCTGAAAACAACAAAACCAACCATTAGTTCCAAATATGCATGGAACTTCTCCTAGAGAAGCTTTTATAAGTAATGACTATGGTTTCACTTTGAAAATAGCAATAGGAAGTTCCTCATGTTTAATCCAGAATAAGAATCAATGTCAAGTTCTAAGTTTCAGAAAACGAGACAAAAACTGAAAACATAATTCATAAGGATGGCTCTGAAATAGAGAGGATGGTGAGGGTTCACGTACTTCCCGAGTTGAGCAGAGAATTGAGCGACCTTTTGCTTGCACTGACTTGCAGATGTTGACACTTCCTCAGTCTGATAAAGGTTGGCTGAGCGCTCAAAATAATCTATTGCTCGCTCAAAATCCTGACTCTGCTCACACAAATCACCAATTTCCTACATATACAAAATCCATTTCAGCTTCTATTTTTATATGATCAAAATTCATTAACCAAGAAGACTCCACTAATATCCCTTAACAACCCTTCATGTGATTTGTACTATGGAGGAAACGCAATTGGGAAGTAGAAATTAAAGCAGTAACGTAACAAGAACTAATAAGCTATTACAAGAAACTTAGATAGTTCTTCGTTCCCATGCTTACCTTGCAGTACCTCGCAGCCATGTTTAGTCTGTTGATTTCCAGAAACATATTAACAGCCTGATCTAAACATGATATAGCCTCTGCAAAAAACCAAACACAGTTAAGACATTCAATTCAACAGGACAACGTCCAAACACACAAAAAATGCATCATTCTTCAATTGCTTCATTTTTTTTTATCAGACAATCTTAAAAAGTTACGTACGCTTGGAGGAAGTTTTCTTATAACAATTTGCAGCATCCACATATGCACTGGCAGCCTCGTGCTTGCTGCCCAGCTGCAAAAAGTTGAATGAGTTACATTATTTCCACACTTTATCACAACAACGGAGCATTTACCATACAACCACTGAACCACATACCTTCACATTACAATTGGCCAATTTGATATAAACTGAAGCTGCTCTGTCCCCTGCAAGCAGCAGTAAATCAGTATCCGTACAAACAAAACCGAGCTATTAGTATTAGTAGCTCATGCTAAGAAAATAGAACTCGAGTAGTTTGCTCAATCAGAAATTTCTCCCCCTTTTTACTCAAAGCTATATAACTGAGTTGCCGTCTCTCTAAAAGCTCGAGCTTTTACAGAGGATTGACATTTATTAATAATTTTCGACACACCTCGTCACATGCTGGCTGTAAATCCTTTTTTCACATGTGACATTTATTTGAACCCCTGAACTCTACTTTGGTCTGAGCTCTGATACCATATATTGAATTCCGTTTCCTAAAAGCTCAATCTTGTGTAGACGATTGACATTTATTAAATTATATATAACTTCTAACACCATACCACGAATCCAGTCATTCAATCATTAAAGTAAAAAACTCGAGATACATATATAATCAAATAAGACCAAAATTAAAAGGTAAAAAAAAAAAAAAAAACATAATATTAACTTGAGTTTAAGCTGTCGCTCACATGATTTGGCGAGTTTGAAAGAATTGGCTGCCTTTTGGTAGAGTTCAGCAGCGTCGTCGTATTTGCCACCAAATAGAGTCCAGCCTTTGATCTTCTTCTCCGCTTTTCTCTCTAATTCTTCGCCTTTTGAGAACTGATGATCACCCATTCTTAATCAGCTTGATTGAAGAAAGAGAAAAACGGGCACTATTGTGTGATCGAGAGTTTGAATATTCTTAATTTGGTTTGAGAGTTAGGGTTTGGGAGTTGAAGAAAAGGTGAAATTCAAAAGAACGAATCAGGAAAATGGCAAAAAGAAGCAGAAAACTGAGCTCTGACTTTTTACTATATTACTTTTTCTCACCGCGGTGAATTTTGGCGGTAACTGTAAATATTTAATCGGAAGTTTTATTGTTGGATTATGTACTTGAAAGTTGAATATTTACGTGGTGTTTGCTACTTCTTATGAAAAACATAGTTTTTTTTTTTTTGGTAATTAACTTCTTATGAAAAACATAGTGATGCGGGGTATTTTCGGCTGGATCCGTGTCCACTCTGCAACACTCCACGTCAGACTGCTTCAGTTCCTTCTGGATGCTTAAGCAGTTTTCGAGTTCGGAACCTGCACTCAACACCAAACGTGAACTAAGCCGGTGCCTTCTCCGGCGAAGGCACTCCGACGCTCAAGTCAGACGGGTCGGATTATGAGATCTTGTTGAGCAAAACAACAAGTCGAATGAGCTGGCTAAAATAGGTCGAATGAACAGAAAGCAATAAGTCGAATGAGAATGGCCAAACAAATCGAATGAACTGAATCAAACAAGTCAAATGAAACAAAACAAAACAACTCGAATGCAAGCTAAAATAGGTCGAACTCGAGCTATTAGTGAACAACTCGAATGAGCTTGAAGAATAGGTCGAGGTCGACTTATATAACTCGAACTTAGAGCTTAGAATAATGTAAAACGTACCTTGGAATGAGGAGTGAGATCCCTTTTATATAGGCATAAGAGTCCTTATTCAGCTAGAATTGCATTCCAAGTAGGACTATGAGTTGAATAAGTCCAACTAGAGCTATTTTGGAATAACTCGAATGACCTTGCAAAATAGCTCGAATGGACTGCTTGAAAATAGCTCGAATGACCTAAAAATATCTCAAATTGGGCCTATAACAACTCGATTTGGGCTTGTGCAATCCGAATTGGGCCCTGATTAACTCGAAATTGGGCCTGTATGGGCCTAATTTTGAGTTTTGCCTTAAATTGTAATTTTGCATTAAAAAATAATAGTGTTGTCATGGCATAATATTCCGAAATACGCTCGTGATATGATATCGAATATTATGACGTGGCGATACCGAAATATGGTACATCATGGAGTCCCCCAGTTTGTAAGAGTAATGTGTGTAAACATTGGTCATACAAACTAAAATAGTGTAAGAAACCTCGGTAATCCTGCAACGAGTCCGGCAGTGAAGAATCGGAACCAAACGCGTTGAAAAATCTTGAATTTTTTTTCCCGATAATAAGTCGAATACACTGGTAGCTCGAATGTGAAATAACTCGAATCAGGGGCATTTATGTAATTTTATCGCTAGCCGCTCCTATAAATACCCGCCGAATATTAAATCATTTCACTTTTAACTTTTTTGCAAATAACTCAAACTCTTGGCAATAGCTCGATTAATCAATAGCTCGAATACACTAAGGTTCTCCAGATAGCTCGAAAACACTTACGAATAGCTCGAAACTACTAGGTATTACTCGAATAAGCCCCGTATAGATCGAATATTCTTTGTATAACTCGAAAGAACCCCTTATAGCTCTGATGCATTTATAATAACTCGAATAGGAAAGAATAACTCGAATTAATGCTGAATAACTCGATAATTGTTAAATAGCTCGAAACTACCTTAAGATAATATGATCTCCGCTAAGTGAATCCGACTTATATGCGATAAGTCGGTTGAACTTGTATTCGAGCTATAATACTTAGAATTTTTCAAAAAAAATTTCCAACAAATTTTCTCGAACTCATTTTTTGTGAACTTTTGCACATTTGTCATAACGGCTCGTTCCAATAAGCAACGTTCTCACCGTAGTCCACCTGCGCGCTCCGATCGCCATCCTCACGCCCCAATACTGATCGTGAACGCGACTCTTCCCGAAGGTCTAGCCCTCCTCGTTCGTCGCGACCATTACGTCCTGCCAAAATCCGAGTCCTAGGTGCTCCCAGGATTTTTGTTCCGGCGGAGAGGTCCTACAAAAGACGAGATCCTGAGTTCGAAAGAGTCCTTGACCTGAACTCTAGAACCGGTAAACACTAATTTCCTCCCTTCTAGTTCTTTATGGCTTCTGAATCAGATATCGAGGCTACTAGTCCTTTAGGTGTTCCTGATATAGTTGAGTGGTCGGGCTCTGGCTCTGGGTAGTCCTCGGGTAGTGGGAATTCAGATAGCGATACCTCGTCGTCCAATGCCCAAGGTTCTGAAAGGGAGGTTAATATCCTTGACCATTCTGATAGTGAAGAGTTTTTAACCAATATTTCTGAACCGACCCCCATAATTGAAGATGAGTCTACCACTCCAACCCATATAGAGGTCGATAATACTATCTTTGACAAGACCGTTCAGGAATTAGCCGACGAAGGCATAAACCTTGACACTCCCTCTCCTCCCAATAACCTCCTAAACTTTGCTGGTATTCGCCCTATGAACACCCATGGTGCGTCGTACTATAGGACCATGTATGATGTGCCCAAACCTTACGCCATTATATTTCCCAGTCCTGAGGATCGTGTTGACACTCCCCCTCCCGGTTGCTTGACCATTTTTCATAATTTTCTTTCATGTGGGCTTAGGTTTCCCCTTCATGACGTAGTGCGTCAAATTTTGCTCCGTTTGCCTTCTTGTCCTTCCCATTTCACACCTAATACTTATTTTATCATCCATGCCTTCATCAATTTGATGAGGGTATTCAAGCTTCCTTGTACTGTTGATTATTTCTTCCAAATGTTCCTTAGTAAGTTTAGGACGACCGGGGATGACGCGAGTTTTTACTTCCTAACTGCTAGGAAAAATAATAGTTTCTTAACCGGCCTCCAGTCTAGCTTTGAGAAAGAATGGAAGAATCGGTGGTTTTACATCAAGGAGTCCACGCATGGAGAATTCAACTTCAGGGGAGATTAGATTGACGGAGCTAGGGCCCCTCGGTGTCCTTCCACATCTTTATCCTCTGACGACATAAAGATGTTGCGAAGTCATAAGTTCGATGCTTTGTCAATGACGAAGAATACTATTCTCCGTGCTGGGGGGTATTCCACCGTTCCATATAATGGCGCGGTTGACTTTGGTATAACTTATCTTTTATCCTTACTCATTTATCCTTTAGTTTTATTTTTGTGCTTTGAGTATGGTGCTAACCCTTGTCTTTTGCTCCTGGCAGAAAGAATGGTTATTAGCAAGTTCAAGAGAAAGCTGGCGGCGATGCAGGAGATTAATGAGGATATTGCTTCCGGCAGTACTGATGCTGGAGGTGACGTTCCGGAGCCGACACCTGCTAGTGCTCCTTCCTCTGCTGAGGCTACCCTGCTGCTCCTCCTACTACTTCAGCAACTCTTCTGCCGCTGCCCCGCCTCTTAGTGCTCCGTCATCCGCTAGTGCTTCTCGAAGCTCGAGGAGTAAAACGACGGGCGGATCTTCTCGCCGGGCTCCCACACCTCCTACTACTGCCAGTGGCCGTGAGAGTATTCCTGCTGTTGTGAATGCTGTGCGGGAAGGCAATCTGGCAGGCCCTGATCCTAACGCAAGGAAGCGCCCTGCAACCTCTGATGATCGCCACCGTGAAAAGCGCCCAGCTCACGACCATTCGAACACGTATGAGCCCAAAGATTTAGATATCAATGTGGAGGACGTGTCGCTTGTCTCGATGGATGTCGGCTACTACAAGCTGATTGATACAACAACTATCGACTTTGCAAGGGTTTTCTTCCTTCCTTCGACAGGAAGAGGTACTACAATGAGGTCGGTCCTGAGGGCTTGTGCAGCCGAACTGCTCTGGCCTTGACGACTGTAAGTTTTTCTTCTGTAGTTGTGTCTTTACTTCCTTGTTCTTGTTTTAAGCTCATGAGTCCTTGTTTGACACTTTGCCTTATTTGACTTTCAGGCGATGATGAATATGCAGACTTTGGTGGAAAATTTCAACATTTCCAATGATGCTCGGAATGAGTACAACTCTCATCTGAAACATCACAAGTTGGTAGCGGCGCAGGCAAAGCTTTTGGAGGAGGCGGCAAAGAAAAGGGCCCGCGATGTCCAAGCATCTATCGATAGCGTGGTGGAGGAGCTGCGGCTAGCAAATGAGGAGCTGAAGAAATCTCAGGATGCCCGTGTTGCTAGTGACGCAAAGCTGAAGGTGTTGTCTAATGACTTCGACAAACTCCAGTGGTCGAAGGATGACTTGACGATGAAGGACATCAGGACCAAGGGTGAGTTGACTGCCTTGACCGCCCGTTTGAAGGTTGCTGAAGATGAGCGCGATGCGGCTCGGGCACTGGCAGCAGCTTCTGAGCAGATCGGCTATGATCGTGCGAAGGCTTAGGTTTGCTCTCTTACACTTCTCCTTGTTTTAATTTTCATTTTAACTTGTCTTGCTGACACTTCACTTTACTTGCCTTATTGTAGGACTTGTCGACTGACTACAAGGTTGTTGTTGTGGTTGAGTTCTTCCACTCTTCCACTTGGAGCAACATTACTACTGTGCGCAGAGGCTTTGACTTGGCTAAGGGGTACAACTACGCCTTAGAAGATGTGGAGCGCAAAGGTGGCTTTGCACCTGGCAGCAACAAGGATGAGTTCGACATCCTTCATCGACTTCTGAGGATGTACCTGACTCTGATGACGATGATGTCTCAGAGAATGAAGGTAATAATCGTCCAGATGCTTTCCTCAGCATAAAGCAAATGAGGGATGTTTGGCTTCGTGATCATCTGAGAGCGCAGGCGAGGTCAAGGGCTAGGAAGAAGGCTTCCTCTTTTCGTACTGCAGCTGTTGCTTCTACCTCGAAGGTGCCTTCGTCTGAAGTCCTTAAGGAAGGAGAGCTACCGGTGGCCTCGTCACTTGCCGAAGTTCCTGAGGGCGTGCCTCTTACATCTCCCGGCCTTGTGACCGTTTCTGCTCCAGCACCTACTCCTGGCCCTGATCTATCAGTTGTTCCCCCTGATCCTGTCGCTGATGATGCGCCTGAAGCTGTTCCCGCTCCTGCTCCTGCTCCTATTTCCGTGCGGCCCGAGGATGACACGTCCCCATTGAGTGATTCGATGGAGGAGATTGCCCAGTAGAGCAGAGGAGCCGTGAAGGCGGTGGGTGTGCGTCTGAAGAAGTAGAGGAGCGCTTTTTGAAGCCAGCCTGCGTGCTGTGATTTTGGGCATGCGTGCCACTATCTTTAAATCGTACATTTGCACATTTAGCTATTTGTTTTGTTTGACAGTTTACTCTTTATCTTTTGTCGACATTGCTCCCTTACTGCGCTTATCCCCTTTAGTACATATTTGATTTTTGGCATTGCCTTGTGTTTCTTTGTCTATTGTGATTTTATTTTCCCTGCTTGTATGCTTGAAGCACTTTGTGCCTTCATGTTGACTTTCCATGCTAATTGTTTTATCCTTACTCGTGTTTGTTGTTATGCTTGCGTTTTTGTGTTGCGAGTGCGAGGCATTGTGCTCGACTTTTTGAGAGCGTTATTCTTATTCAATAAACGCAAGGCTTGTGCTCGTCTTTCTGGGAGCGTAATGCTCATTTAACGAACGCAAGGCTTTAGCTCGAATTTTTGGGAGCGTAATGCTCATTTAACGAACGCGTGGCTTTAGCTCGAATTTTTGGGAGCGTAATGCTCATTTAACGAACACGAGGCTTTAGCTCGACTTTTTGGGAGCGTAATGCTCATTTAACGAACGCGAGGCTTGTGCTCGACTTTTTGCAGTTGTTTCAATCATGCTTGTACAAATGATCATGTAAGTAGGATATAGGCAAACAATCAAATTTGAATAAAATAAGAAATTTTATAAGTTTTGGGACTAAGCTCGAGTAACTTCCGAGTTGCCTACGTATCCTGCCGTGTATAGATGGCTAGGAATCAAGTCCCCGTAGTTCGCTGCTAAGTAATACAATTGGAGTTCACACGCTGAGACTCGTAGTTCGTAAAAGAATAAGCGAATAAAACATTGAAACTACGGTCCTATCGTGCCACAAGGCTGTTAGAATGCTAGTGTCCTAACTGTAAAACCTTCTCAAGTTCTTGACGTTCCAGGGGCGTGACAAAGTCCTTCCGCCCAACTCTTGTAAGTAGTAGTATCCTTTAGCGCTTGCTTTTTCCACTCTGTATGGTCCTTCCCAGTTTGGCTTCAACGTCCCCACATGCTTGGTGGCTTCAACTTTCCTCAGGACCAAGTCCCCCACTTGGAAGCTCTTGAAACAAACCTTGCTATCATATGCTTTAGCCATCATGGATTTGTAAGCTTGAGTGCGTTGGTAAGCTTCCTCTCTTGTTGCTCCTATTAGTTCAAGGTCCATTTGTCTAGCTCTTATTGCTTGTTTCTCATCGTATGTGACAATGCGATAGGTTGGCATCCCAATTTCTGCGGGTATCACTGCTTCCGAACCATATGTTAGCAAATATAGAGTCTCTCCAGTTGAAGTTCGAGGCGTTGTGCGATATGCCCATAGTAATCCCGGCAGCTCCTCTGCCCAATTTCCTCCTTCTCCTTCCAACCTTTTCTCCAAGCTCTTCACAAGCGTATTGTTTGTAGCTTCAACTTGCCCATTAGCTTCAGGATGCGTAACAGATGTGAACCGCTGTTCAATTTTCATGTCCTTGCACCAGTCTTGAATCTTAAATCCTTGGAACTGCTTTCCATTGTCAAAAATTAAGAGCCTTGGGATTCCAAACCTGCATACAATATTTCTTCCATATAAATTGCTTCACATTGGCCTCCGTTATTGTCACGAGTGCTTCAGCCTCAATCCACTTGGTGTAGTACTCTACCGCCACCAATAGCCATCTTCTCCCTCCAGAAGCTACTGGTATTGGTCCGACAATATCTAGTCCCCATTGATCGAATGGACATCCATAGCTCACTGTTGTCATTGGTTGCGCAGGTGTATGAATAATCTTTGCATGTAGTTGGCAACTTCTGCACTTCCTAGTGTAATCTATAGAATCTCTCATAATCGTTGGCAAAAAGTATCCTTGACGGAGTATTTTTTGTGCCAAGGATCGTCCTCCCGAATGATTTCCACAGCTTCCCTCATGAATTTCTCTTAAGACTTGTTTTGCCTGAGATGGCGACAGACATCTTAAGAGTGGTCATTTGAACGATCTTTTGTAAACTTCTCCATTAAACATCGTGAATCTCACGGATTTATACTTGAGTCTTCTGACTGCTTGTGGATCAGTCGGCAAATTTCCATTTTGTAGATAGTCTATGATTTCGTCCTTCCAGCATGCCTCGACTTCCACTGGCAGAGCGTAATCCTATGCTTGTGTTGGTTTCGATTTAACCCCTTTGCCAATCGAAGGTTGCTCTGCGGCCAATAGAGTAACACGTCTTTCTATAAAGACTTCTGCAGTACTTGCAAATCGCGACAATGAGTCGGCCCGTTCATTTTCCGCTCGTGGGATTTGCGATATAGTGAATGTCTCAAAATATGATGTCATCTGCTTTAGCTTATCAAGATACTTCACTATTGCAGCCTCCTTAGCTTCATATCTTCATTTGAACGATCTTTTGTAAGGTTCTCCATTAAACATCGTGAATCTCGCCGATTTATACTTGAGTCTTCTGACTGCTTGTGGATCAGTCGGCAAATTTCCATTTTGTAGATAGTCTATGATTTCGTCCTTCCAGCATGCCTCGACTTCCACTGGCAGAGCGTAATCCTATGCTTGTGTTGGTTTCGATTTAACCCATTTGCCAATCGAAGGTTGCTCTGCGGCCAATAGAGTAACACGTCTTTCTATAAAGACTTCTGCAGTACTTGCAAATCGCGACAATGAGTCGGCCCGTTCATTTTCCCCTCGTGGGATTTGCGATATAGTGAATGTCTCAAAATATGATGTCATCTCCTTTAGCTTATCAAGATACTTCACTATTGCAGCCTCCTTAGCTTCATATCTTCCCTTGAATTGATTAGCAATCAACTGTGAATCCGTGAATGCTACAAGTTTCGTTATCCTCAACGACTTCGCCATTTAAATTCCAGCTAGCATAACCTCATACTCCGCTTGATTGTTTGTAACTTGGAAATTTAACCTTATAGCATAGTCAAATTCTCTTCCATCCGCCGATCTCAAGTAGACTCCAGCACCTCCAGCATCGACTGTGGAGGACTCGTCAACGTGCAAAGTCCATGCTTCCTTTGCAATCCCAGATGTATCCTTTTTAGTGTCCTCCGTCACCATAGCTACATCAGGCGCTTGCTTCGCCTCTGAAATAGTTTCCGCAACAAATCCGCCAACCTTTGTGCTTTAATCGCAGTCTTCGATAGATACTCCAAACCATACTCTCCTAGCTCGATTGCCCACTTCACTAGCCTGCCTGATGTCTCTGGTTTTGCCTTAACTTGCTTCAATGGTTGATTAGTTAACACAGTGACCGGATGCGATTGAAAATATGGCCTTAACTTCCGCGCAGTTATCACAGGTGCATATGCTAGCTTTTCAATCTCTAGGTAATTCAGTTCTGCCCCATTCAACACTTTGCTCATGTAATAAATTGGCAGATGTTTCTTATCTTCTTCTCGTACTAGTACCGTACTCAATGAGTTCTTCGTTATGGCCAAGTAGAGATATAACATCTCGTTGTCCTTGGGCTTAGATAATAATGGTGGAGTTGTGAGATAAACCTTCAACTGGCGAAAGGTTTCCTCACAATCCTCAGTCCAGACAAACTTAAGTGGCTTCCGTAGCTTTTTGAAGAAAGGTAAGCTTTTCTCTGCAGAGTGTGAAATGAAGCGGCTGAGTGCCGTAATTCTGCCCACCAAACGTTGCACCTCGCGAACGGACCTGGGAGACGGTAAATCCATTATGGCCTTAATCTTGTCTGGGTTAGCTTCAATACCTCGCTCGTTTACCATGAAGCTCAGAAATTTTCCAGCCTTGACTCCAAACGTACACTTCTTTGGATTTAACTTAATTCCATAATGTTTCATGATACCAAAAGCTTCTTCAAGATGTTTGACATGATCCTCCGCCTTTAGACTTTTGATAAGCATGTCATCGATATACACTTCCATAGTTTTACCAATTTGATGGTAGAACATCTTTGCCACCAACCTCTGGAATGTTGCTCCCGTATTCTTTAATCCAAACGGCATCACTTTGTAACAGAATATACCTCTGTCTGTGATAAAAGCCGTTTTGTGTTGATCTTTTACCGCCATTAAGATTTGATGGAATCTACTCTGTGCATCACAAAGACTAAGTAATTCGCATCCAGCTGTTGAGTCAACCACAAGATCAGTCCTAGGCAAAGGAAAAAGATCTCATGGACAATGTTTGTTCAAATCAGTGTAATCCACACACATACGCCATACAGTCGGTTTCTTTGGTACACGTACAACGTTGCCGAGCCATTCAGAATATCGCACTTCAAATATGTGACCTGCAGCTAACTTTGTTTTTACCTCCAATTCTGCAGCCTTGTTCTCTTCATCACTGAAATGTCTCTTCTTCTGTCGAACAGGCTTTGCATTCGGATTAACATTCAGGTGATGTACTGCAACTCGAGGGTCTATTCCCTTCAAATTCGAGTCTATCCATGCAAATACATCAAAATTCCTCCGCAAGCATTCTATCAATGCCTTCTCAATCTGCAATGGCAATTCGCTCCCGACCTTAATGACCTTGACAGGTTCATTACTCACCAGAATAACTTCCTTGAATTCTCCAGAGGTTTCATACGTTCAATTTCCATTTGTTTCTTGTAACGCAACGTAGTCCTATCTTCATTTTCCTCCTTAGTCTGCTCTGGTGCGATTTCCTTCATCGGGGAATCAGAATTTTCTGGCACCATCGAATGATCCTCTTGTGTTGCAAGCACCATCTCCGCATTCATATGATCAACTATTTGTGGCGTTTCCACAGCTTGAATTTCAATCATTGCTACGTCAGGATCCATTTTTGCCTTGATTGGTTTCGTTGATGTAACATAACAACTCCACGAGTCGCGATAATTTGTAGTGAGCTCAGCAATTCCCCCAGGTGTTGGAAACTTGATCTTTTGATGCACCATTGAAATGATCATAGCAAATGCAGTTATTCCAGGTCTCCCAACCAACACATTGTATCCGAAAGGGATGTCGACAATGAGGTATTCCACATTCAAAGTCATTCTCTTTGGATTTACACCAAAAGATGTTGGTAACACTCCCAATAGGCTTAACTTCACCTCCACCGAATCCCAATAAAGGTGAATTCACTTCCGTGATCTCGTATTGTCCTAACTTCATTTGCTGTAAAGCATCCATAAAGATAATGTTGGATGAGCAATCATTATCTATCATAATCCTTTTTACCGCATGATTCGCAATCACTGCGGAAACCACCCTTGGGCAATTCAATAACTGAGCCTCCTTTGCTTGTGAAGACAAGCTATCAAAGTCGCTATCATCGAACGTTATTCTTGTGTCCAACTTGTCTACTGCAAAGACAAGATCAATCTCCAAACGCTTCAATCGTTCATACTGTATATCACGCGAGATCCGTTTTCTACTTTTGGCTAAATTAGCGCCAGTCGGTCCCCCAACAATCACATTAACTCGGTTTTCGATATCATCATTGCCGTTACCCTTCTTACGCCTAGGTTCATCCTTATTCTCCCGCGGAGATCGACTCTGTTTGCGTCCACCTGACGATTTTTCCTCTCTAGGTTGCTTATTCTCAAGAACGTACTCAACAAGTTTTCTATCTTGAATAAGTCGTTCAATCTCAATCCTCAAAGATCTGCAGTCATTAGTATGATGTCCACTTTGCTTGTGAAACTTACAATATCTCTTGGATTGCCTTGTCTCCTCCGTTTCTCTAATGGGTTTTGTGGATCTGAATATCCCGCTATCTTTAGTAATTGCATAAATTTCACCGATTTGCTTTTTCAACGGAGTCCAATTGTCGAATTTCTTGAAGGGTTGTCGATTGGGATCACGATCCTTTCCTCTAGGATCCCTCCTCCAGTCTCTATTCTCCTTTCCTCTAGGGAGTTCTGGTAAATCCATCAGTCCCTGATTCATAGTTGCCTCCTCAATTTCAATTACTCTCCGTGCAAGATCCATGATTTGCTCAATGGAGTCCGGCGCTTCCCAAGTGATCACTTCTATTAGCTTCCTGCTCTGGCAGCGATTTTCCAACACAGAGATTACCAAGTCAACAGTAGGTGACTGCACTCTTCCTATTTCCACATTGAGACGTTCTATGTATTTTCCCAATGGTTCTTCATGCTTTCTATGGATATTGAATAAAGTACTTGGAGACTTCTTCTTCAATCGATAAGTAGCAAACTTCTTCATGAACATGCTTTTGAACTGCTCAGCTGATTCAATTGAGTACATTTTCAAATTCTTGAACCATTCCTTAGCAGTCCCCCTCAAACTTATCGATATCAGCTTCGCCCTTAGGTTCTCACTATAACCCAAAATCTGCAATTCTCCATCCAAGTCATCAAAGTGTGCTGCAGGATCAGTTGTTCCATCATACTTCTTCATTTCGGGAAGTCTGACTCCCTCTTTCAGTGTTAACCTGCCGATCGCCTGACAGAATGGAGTTGGCCTCTCCACTAATGGAATATTTTCAGCGATAACAGGTTCTGGCCTTGGAATTACTCTTTCAGGCTGATCCCTATTTCTCCCTGCTGTGTGGCTCGCAGCTGGACGGTCCTCAGGATCTCTTTGCCTAGAGTTAACTTCTCCGCCCCTATCATTTGCTCGGCCTGGGGCTCTGTTCCCTATAGTTCTCACTGAACGAGGGTTCCTGCATTCCGGGGAGGGCGACGGATCTCTCCGAGTTGGTCTTGTCATCCTTGATTGATTATGTTGTCTTGAATCAGCACGACGTTGTGTCTGATGAGATCTAGCTTGTTGCGATGATGTTTGCTGTGTAGTTGGTGCTGGAGCGTTCTGCTGCAAGGCAGTGTTCGCCAACTGTTGCACAATCATTGGCACCATGGTTTGTTGAAAAGCTGTCATGATCTGACTCAGTTGAGCAGGGTTCAACAATTGTTGTTCCGGGGGAGGCATTGCAGATTGATCCGTTGGAGTGCGTTTTTGGTCTAGAGGGGCATTGGGAGCTGCCACTGATGTGTGTTCAGATGCATCAGTAACCCGATTCTCATCATCCCTCTGTGATATTGTTCTTCCGGCCATCCCGTTCTTCTCTGCGGCTCTGCGATGAGCCATTGAATCAATGATGGCGTTTGCTCCTTAGTGCGTTTAGTGGTTCCCACAAACGGCGCCACTGATGCGGGGTATTTTTATCTGGATACGTGTCCACTCTGCAAAACTCCACGTCAGACTGCTTCAGTTCCTTCTGGATGCTTAAGCAGCTTTCGAGTTCGGAACCTGCACTCAACACCAAACGTGAACTAAGCCGGTGCCTTCTCCGGCGAAGGCACTCTGACGCTCAAGTCAGACGGGTCGGATTATGAGATCTTGTTGAGCAAAACAACAAGTCGAATGAGCTGGCTAAAATAGGTCGAATGAACAGAAAGCAATAAGTCGAATGAGAATGGCCAAACAAATCGAATGGACTGAATCAAACAAGTCAAATGAAACAGAACAAAACAACTCGAATGCAAGCCAAAATAGGTCGAACTCGAGCTATTAGTGAACAACTCGAATGAGCTTGAAGAATAGGTCAAGGTCGACTTATATAACTCAAACTTAGAGCTTAGAATAATGTAAAACATACCTTGAAATGAGGAGTGAGATCCCTTTATATAGGCATAAGAGTCCTTATTCAGCTAGAATTGCATTCCAAGTAGGACTATGAGTTGAATAAGTCAAACTAGAGCTATTTTGGAATAACTCGAATGAACTTGCAAAATAGCTCGAATGGACTGCCTGAAAATAGCTCGAATGACCTAAAAACAGCTCGAATTGGGCATAGAACAACTCGATTTGGGCGTGTGCAATTCAAATTGGGACCTGATTAACTCAAAATTGGGCCTGTATGGGCCTAATTTTGAGTTTTGCCTTAAATTGTAATTTTGCATTAAAAAATAATGGTGTTTTCATGGCATAATATTCCGAAATACGCTCGTGATATGATATCGAATATTATGACGTGGCGATACCGAAATATGGTACATCACATAGCTTATTGGCTTTTTTAGCATATATATATATATATATATATATATATATATATATATATATATGTTAGAATATTTTTTTTGAAAAGTCTATGTTTGAATATTGACTTTTTGCTCATATTAAAGGGCTGTAGAAGCCCCAAACCAAAGAAGTTAGGTATAAGATGTTTTTTCGAATTTGATTTGTAAGCTGTGTTATTAAAACAGGACCGGACTGGCCGGTCCGGCTGGGTTAACCGCTAACTGGACTTGGATCCAGTCGGAGTAGCTCACGAAACCGGTTTTTACAAAAACGGGTGAAACCGCTAAAAGTAGTTGGTTGAATCAGGTTGAACCGGTCGGACACAAGCTGCGAAGCTTTGGAGAAATAGCGAGAAAAAAAAAACGTAAGATAAAAAAAGAAGTAAAAGAAACCCAAAAATTAATCTGTGGAAGAGATACACAACTTGTTGTCTTTCTTTGTTATTGCTTATTGAAATCATTATTTATTGTATTCCTGCTATTTGATGAAAGGAGGATTAGGGAGGTGAAAGGAAAAAAGCCGCCGAGAGAATTGAAATTTGAACAATTTGCGACTCTATATCTTAGGGGCCAATTTTTTCACAAGATAACAATTGATATTGGGCTTTGTTTGTTATGTTTTAAAAGTCTATATGGTTTGTTTAGTTTGTGGGCTTTATTTGGATTAGTTCCTCATCTATTTTTAAGTCTCAGTAAATATTATAAACATGATTAAAAGACAAAAGTTCACTTTATAAATACATAACTATTTTTATATTTGAAAACTAATCAACACATATATATACACTATATATATAATTATGTTACATATGTATTATGATTTATATGTTAGAATTCACTGTTTTTTTAATGTCTTGATGCTCTGATGCGATTGTTTAAATTTTCACATATTATGATTAAATGTGATTTCTTTAAAATATAATATATCATGCTCTAATATGTAAATATATATATATATATATATATATATATATATATATATAATGGTGAAAAGTTTGAAAATGGTAAAAATAATATTTAAATAAAAATAATAATCCTTATCTGTTCGAACCAGTGGTTAAATCGATTAAACCTCTAACCAGAGAGGTCACCGGTTAGTGTTAGGTCCGGTTCTGAAAAAACTGTTTGTGAGTCAGGTATTTTAGAAAATTTTGAAAGGAAAACTGCTTGGCTCATCCATTGTTACCGAGACTTAGTTAACGTTTGAAATATTTTGTAATAATATTATTGCAAACATCCTCGACTTTTAATCGAATATAACTCTAAAAGAAAGTTCTAAAAAAGTCATTCATATGATGTTTTGTTCTTTCTCATGAGTCTTAATTGAGAGGTCCATGGCTTGGCAAGTGGAATCAGTCCAAATTCGGATTTTGTCCAATGGTTCCCTATCTAAATTCAAATCCAGCATGTTGAATCTCAATTAGATTCAACTTAAGTCCATTCAGAATCAGTCCATAGATCCATATTGTTTTCTTAATATTTTGGCATGTATTTCTTACAAAGTTCCAAATCAGAATTTATGTTCATCTAACATATAACCTGCGTTTGCATAGCCAATTGATTCATATTCATGTTTTACATTTTCCAGTGAAATAGGCCAAGATCAATTATAACTCGAAGATAACAAAATAAATCTTTAACTCTTTTCCAATGTCTATTTGTAGGGGATGAGCTAAACCTTACTCTTAAATTTACAATGAATGTTATAGCAGGCGTGGTACAATTAGCTAGACACATCAAAGCTCCAATGATAATTAAATATGGTACTTCAGAACCAAGGATTATTACTTCATTTTTTCACTAGGGAGAAATGATTTTTTGTCAATATTTAGCTACTTGTCGGGATAATTTGAAAGATTTTGTGTGTGCGTTATAAAATTTTTTAAGTTTTTTTGAGTATAGTTTGATTGATGCACTAATATTCCACTTTTAGTATGCTCAGTTCTATAAACTTAAACAATATTTATTTTTCTAAGATCTTTCATTTGAAATTCTTCCTTCATAATATCTTGAATTTGTTTATTAGTATCTGTTGGAGTATTTTGATAGAATAAATTATTTTACTTTTTCCTGAAAAATAAAATAAATAATGGAGGTATTGCTTAACATATTAAGCTTTTATATAAATTAATTAAGATGGCATTTGTAACGCCCCTGAAATTTGGAAGAAAATAAAAGTAATTTTGAATTTTCACTTTAGTCCTTGAACTTTTTGAAAATATGATTTTGACCCCAAAAGATTTGAAAAGTTACAATTTAGTCCTTCCCCTTTTGAAAAATTTATGATTGACCGCAAATACTTTCTTTAAGACCAAATGAGTTATCAAAACTTTCAAAGTAGTCCCTTGTAGTTTCAAAATATCCAAGCATTCATTTGCAATGGTAAATCTTCACATATTTACATTTACAATTGTGAAAAGGTAATTTTGCTTTGTCTTTTATGCTAGATATTTCTAATATTTTATTCTTATAAAATCCTATCAGATAAGGCCTGGAAACATCTTCATAATTAGGGTGGCCTAGCTTGGATTAAAATAAAAATGAGTAGGGTATGGTAATTAATCCTTGTCTCCCAATTTTCACCTATAAAAGGGAGGCTCTCTTCAACAATTTTCTCACACCTCTCTTCTACGAATCTTCTCTTCTTTTGTTCTGCAAAGTTCTTCTTCTTGATGTTTAGATTCTTAAATTGTTTCAGTCCTTTAAGCCTTCTTTATAGTCCTTGAAAATCCTCAAAACCGAGTTTGGTCAAAACTGCCAGTTTCGGTACAGAAACTTTAGAAGTCCAAAAACCATATCAAAACTTCGAGTCTTCCTCTGAAATTTTTACCACATACTGGTTATTGTGTAAGCTAACTTTTATGTTCAGAAACCTTCTTCAACCAAAGTCTTTTGAGGGGTCTAAAAATTAGAAATACGTACCACTGTCCAGAAAATCCAAAAACAGCTCCCATTTTTCATGATTTATTTAAAATACCAAACCTTGTCCTATTGATCTGATTTTGAAACTACATACTCTCCATGATGTTGAAGATTGAACCCCTCAACCAATTTCAGATTACCATGTCGTTTGAAAGTCCGATTAAAGGTGAATCCGAGACTGCTACAGTTTTAACCTCAGATTTGCATTGACCTTTTGTTTAACTAAATTATGTTGCTAAAGCTATCTAAACCATGAAGTTGATCATTAATACGGACTCATTACACACTAATAATGATGTTGGATCAGTTGATCTTAATTTAGAATCGTGTTTAATATTTTTCATGGATTTTGCAACATTTAGAATGACATGTAGTTTATTTTACGGTTGATCTTTCACTTTCTTTAACTTTAAGTAAAGTATTGTATTTATCTTATGATCTAACCATCTAATCTAGTTTATTAGAATAATAAGTATTCTGGAAATGTTAATTTTAATTAGATCTACATGTGTACAATTTATTTTAATTGTTAATATTGATATATGCAATATTATGTTATTTAATACTAATAATTATAAGAAAAATAGTTTTTACCAAAGTTATATATGTGATGTAATTTTATTCAAGGGCATACTGAGATATTTGTTCAATGTTAATATCATGGTAAAACTTTTGATTTAATATTATTATGTAATAAGTAATTTACATGAATTTTGTTAAGAATAATTGTTTTAAAAACGGTTAAATATGCATTGAAAATATATATGTTTGTTAATATGAAATATGTTATTAATAAATTAGAAATTGAGACTCTAATAATAATTTTGTAAATTGATTTAGTCTTCAACTTGTTACTTTGAAATGGTAAATCTCATTATATATAATTTTACGTCATGGTTAAAGTTAAAATAGGTAAATGTTGGATTTATCCAAAATTAACAAGAATTAGATATTTAATTGAACTTCTTTAAATATGATAAATATTGAAAGTATATATTATTGTTGTAAATTTATGAGCAAACAATTGATTATATCTTTTTGATTTATTTAAGGTTCTGCAATTATCGACGTTAATCAAGAATTTCCCGTACGGTAAAAGGTGAGGTTTGATTTCTGATTTGTTCAAAACCCCGTTTGGCATCCGGCCCTGAGAAACTTGGACATAACAATTGTGATTCTTTGTTTTGAATCACGAGCAACATTCTATCACCCTTTTAATGCTTTTATTTAAAATTGTTAATTCTTTACATAATCAGTTTTTCTTGCCTATTGTTAAATCAAATCTCATTTAAATCATAATCGGAAATTTTCTTCATAATCACAATTATCCTGGTATCATGATCACCCTATCAATTCTTGAATTGTGCAACGAGCAACGAACTATGTTCGGCCTATGTAGCTCGAAAACGAGCAACGGATATTGTCCGGATTACTAGCTCATCTGATAATTCTATTTCACCCATTGGGACGCCTTTGGGAAGTTGGGCCTAGGGATTGAAAAGATTTACTGCTGGGCAGCAAAGGGCTGTCGGTTTAAGTAATTCTGATTAATACCCATTCTGTCTAAGCGCCGCTTGCAGTCAGGAGTTGGCTGTGACCCGCGTGTTAGACTGACATGTACTCGAGCATGTCTTCTGTTCTGTTGCGAGGTAGCTCCTCGTAGGGAGGTATACGGTTGAATTTTGGAGATAAGGTTGGATCTGTTATATGTAATTGCACAAGTTCATTTTCTCGTTCTTCTGAATACTCCAGTATTATCGTTAAAACCGATAATTTCAGTTCGGTGATGCAGATGTAACTATTCTGGTTATTCTTGTTCGTTTTGTTCTGATTTACAGTTTGATTATTGTCATGTTCTAAGAATCTCACTAAGTCATTAAAGACTTACTCCTCTTTTGTTCTATATGTCCCTTTCTCAGAGTAAGATTGGTATAGCAGCACAGATGGAACGAATGATCGACAAGTCCGCTTTTGGAAACTTTGCAGAAATTGTTAAGTGTTTGATTTTGTATTTACATCATTTTAAAATTGTAAAATGTATTTGTATTCCAAAGACTTCCGCTGTATTTAAAGTAAAGATATTTTATAGTGCTATGGTTTTGATCTTGGTCAGTGAGACCCTTCCTATGAGCTACAGTTCGGTCTGAGTTGAGTTTGTTAGGTGGCCAACACCGGATCAACTCGGATCGGATTGTGACTCGTGGGGCACGGTCCTCACAGCATTAGACAAACATGGGTTTCATATTGTGGTCTATATGCCTTTTTCTCATACATTAAATTGAAAGGATTGTAACATCAAAATAAAATTGCCTTGTTAAAAACAAAATCAAAACAACAGAAATTTGATACAATTCTTTATGCAAAAGTTATTGCATAATATGTAACCTCCAAATGAGTGTTAAATTCCAGCTTACTCTCATGTATAAGAAGCCCACCATGGCTACAAATCTAGTAGAGAGAAAAATGTACAAAGACAAGATTAAGAATATAATTCCATGTAGTATATTTTATTTTTGAGAGTGTTGGGACAAAAACTTCGTTTCTTTTTAAGGTGCAATTAGAAAACAAACACAATATTGAGTTGGAATGTTGTAACCTGGAAGCAAACACGCTAGTGATAAACCTACGGAATACATTCATCGTGAACTAGCGGTGCACAATTGTCTAAAGAGAACATTAACTTAGTCTGTGCCTCATCCCTACCGTGTACTTATTAGTGTCGTTAATTAACTAATTATCCGCATCGTGGTAATATTTATCGAATTCAAGAGATGAGGTAATAACATTTTTTAATTGCAAAAAAATAAAAAAATATTAAATAATTATTTTTTTTACATGTTTCTACTTATTTTTATTTTGTGATACATTGGATAGAGAAACAATTGTATCTATGTAAATCATTTAGATAAATAGCAACAATTGCAAATCTATACGTTTTTTTCTTGAAGAAAAAAAAAAGAAATACACGGCACAAAGAATTATTTGTATATCCTGCTTAAGTTTATTTTCTGAACCAATTATACCACACCCGTTCGGATTGTCTTAACCCAAATTTGGGTAATTTATTGAGTACGTTTCTTTGGGTTTGGACTTGATGTTTTAGGAAGTTTAAGTCCTTCAAGAAGTTATATATATATATATATATATATATATATATATATTTCATAGAGATAAGTTGTACAACATCAATGCGATGCACTTCTAGATTTTCATAAACTAGGCTGACTAAGAATCGAAATGTAATTACATCCATCAGTGGAGAATACGATTTTTTATAATCAATTTCAAGTCTCATATAAAAACCTTGTATAACAACCGAGCTTTGTATCTTATGATATCATTATTCTCCATTTTTTTCCGAATGAATATTCATTTGTACCCTACATGTTTCTTAACTATTTTTAGGTGTGAACAATGTGTCTAAATACTTTTCGATTATTAAGTAAATTTAATTATGCATGCATAACATTTCTGTATTTGATCGAATCATCTATATTTAGACATTTAGTTATAATTTTTTGTTAATGGTCATCATTTTTATTCACAATGTCATACACAACTCAATATGGAGATACTCGATTATATTTTCTATCTCATATCGACCCCATACTATGTATTTAATGCAATAGAATAGTTTTTGTACACGGAATTGGAAGTCTAGAAATACGAGAAACAATGATAGAAATATCAAAATACAATAAAGATTGATGACATGATGGACACGTGGTCCAAACATAATATGTTGATGTAGGAAGGGTTTATTGAACGTTGGAGATGGGGGATGGGGAAGAAGACGACCTCACAATTTCTTTTTCTTTTAAATTCATATCAATTTCAGTACTAAAGTTAGAAAAAAAAAATTAAATTTTGCTTTCTTTTCACAATATTAAATTAATAATAAAATATAATTCTAACATTTTAGACCAATAAATCTGGATTGTTTTAACTAATCATATAATTTATACAAAAATAGTTTTAAATAAGAGATTAAATCTTAGAACTTTTAGAATAAAAATGTATAAGTGACAGTTTTACTCTACTGTTGAGATAATAATTTATTTACGTTTTACAACCACAATGTATAAATTTACTATAACATTGTATTGTTAATTTAATAAATTCTATACGGTTTTACAACAATGATATATGAATTATAAGTGCATTTGAAAATAGTTTGAAGAAAATTGTACAACTTGAAAATTTTAAAATTAAAAGGTTATAAAGACAAGTTACAAAGTATATAGATCTAAAACAACTAAATTTCTGAAATTATTTTATATTTCTCAAAACAGGTTCATGGTATAAATGTAATTTAGTAATTAACTTGTTCCTGCCAGCTTCAATAATTTCCGGCGAGGTGGCCGGAGTAAAATAGAAAATTTTCCATGATACAAAACAAAATACATGGTATCGTCCTTTATTGGGACCATTACCAAAACGATGCCACAAATACCAGGTTTGATTTATTTTCCATCAGTACTAACGACATTGTAGATTCGAGTAGTCTTTATGTGTTTGGTTATGATCTACAGCTCATATACATTAAGTGGCATTTGCCAAGTAAAATTAATTAAACATGCAGAAATGTTATATCATGGAAGTAGGGCTGGCCATATGATACTTCAATCCATCAACTAACTATGATCCCACTACTATTTGCCTACCCTTTATATTTTCTTAATTTTGATTTGGAGGATGTCCCAGTAATCTGAAATGTTGAATATATATATTAGTTACCTTTTCATGGTTCCATGCTTAATATAATTGATCTATGGGAGTGACGACAACTCATTAAACACTAACTGCATACACTTTGTGTTCTTAGATTTTATGATGTTAAGTATTCGGTGGAAATTGACATCTAGCTCTGCGTGTCTTTATATTACGTACATATAGTAATTGCAATATTATATATTCCCATTAACACTTGAATTGTACTTGCTATAATAAGAAATGAAGCACTTCAAATGTACTTGCTAGCTTTTCAATCGTGGACGCTTTTTATATGAATAGTATTTTCAACTTTACACCTCTTGCTAAGTGGAAAGACATCATTATCATGCACTTCTAAACATATAATTAAGGGATAATTACAGCTACACCCCCTGAGGTTTGGTGTAATTACACATACCTCCCCTGTGGTTTGAGAAATTACACATACCTCCCCTGAGGTTTGAAAAATTACACATACCTCCCCTCTTCAATTTAAGGGTTGTTTGGGTGTAAGTTATGATAAAATTATGCTTATTATACTTACACCCCTAAAGTTTGGTATATTTATAAAAGTAATCCTTGATGTTAGAAAAATTAAAATTAAATACTCCAAATGGTTTTATAAACTATTATATTATTACCTACAAATATAAAAAGTATTTAAATTTAAATTTAAAAATAAGTTAATCTAATCCAAAATATATTTTTGAATCAAAACACGTAACTTTTAGTTTTTTTCTTTAAAACAATTCCCGTAAATCTCAGTCAAAACTTAACTAACTACTCATCTTTGTGCCTTTGTTCTCGTTACAATTTTAAACTAACAATTATTTTAGTAATAGAATAAGATAAAACACCGAAAATTGGTTTCACTAAATATAGTGCATTTAGGTTGTTTATTTTGTCAAAAAGTTCAACAAAACTTGCCACCTAAAACCAGTGACCATGTCTGATCCAAGGATGATAATTCTATTGTCACTGTTGCTGGTAATTTCGTCATCATTCTTCATTTTTTAAAATGGGTTATGAAAATCTTGATTATTTCTGTTATATTTGTTAATTTTCATTCAAAATGAGATTTTTTACAATTGAATTTTCTATTTCTTGTCTTTTTTTTTTCGGAGATTGCGTAGATATTTATTATTTTACCAAATGCTTCTTTTTTGTTGTGATAAACTGAAATTTCCGTGGGCACGCGTAATAGTATTTAATATGGAACTATAATGAAATTTATGAGATTATTAAAAGTAAGAAAAAATGAAGAAATAAAAAACAAACAAAAACATGAAATTAAATTTTTTTACAAAATAATAAAAATATTAAGATTAGATTAAATTTTAAAAAAAATTTAAATACTTTTTATATTTTTGGTTAGTCATATAGTAGTTTCTAAAATTATTTGGAGTATTTAATTTTAATTTTTGTAACATCAATGATTACTTTTACAAATATACCAATCTTTAGGGATGTAAGCATAATAAGCATAATTTTATCATAACTTACACCCAAACAACCCTTAAGTTGTAGAGGGGAGGTATGTGTAAGGTTTCAAACCTCAGGGGAGGTATGTGTAATTTCTCAAACCATAGGGGAGGTATGTGTAATTACACCAAACCTCAGGGGGTGTAGCTGTAATTATCCCTATAATTAATATTTAGACTTTTTAACTCTTGCTCTGAGTATTTTCTACATAGAAGTGCAATATTGAATGCCGTTACCGCTACCTGTGACATTTTTTGATAAGTGGGCGGCGATAGAATTCGAACTCACTTCTTTCTGGCCTGAGACGTTCTCTCTAAAAGCTCAAGCTTGTAGAGAGGTTTGACATTTATTAATTTATATATTATTCTTCAACATGCAATTCACATATAAAAAATATTTATAAAATAGGATTCATTACACCTGATCATGGAAAATGGTAACACCTCTTGTTCGCAATATATTCATTGGAAATATTTACTCAAAACGCAATGCATATTACATATATATGTAATTTTATTGTATGTTGCACGCAGCTGACTATATTTCTATTTTATATTGTCTGATTCAGATTTCATCAACTTCATACATGTTGATATGAACTATATGAAGTAAAAATATTGCGTGATATCCAAAGAAGCAAGCCAGATTAATCCCGGCCACGAGGAGATTTGGTCAAATTTCATGGCTGTAAGTACAAATAACCTTCAGATGGTCCAAAAAGGATATGGTAGCTACAGCTATTAAAAGACTTTAACAATATCTCCTGTGGAATGGATCTAAAATCAGAACCTGTCCCATTCATGTTTGAATTGCTGTAGTAATTTATTGGGACCAGATTAAAATTTTCGTTTAGTTAATGATCAGTCACGGCAAATGTTAATGGCTATTAATTTGAGCCAAACATAGGGAGCTTTAAATATTTGCGGCAGCAAATCTATGTGTAGTAGTATATAATGGTTCACTAACAAAAATAGCTGTAGAATCAAATCTTGATCAAAAGAGTAGAGTATCCACCAGAAATTACCAGAAAAAATATATGTTGGTGAATGAATAAAAGTTACGCCTCTAACCTACTAACATCATCTGCACTGTGACTCAAATTGGTCCCCGGCTATATTTTGGAAAACTTGTTTATGCTGCAAAACTACATAATGGTCCAACTTTCACTTAAATTTCTAATCATTTAATTTTTAGCAACCACGGGTTAATTAAAGGGAAGTATCGGAATAATCTCATTGTGTCGTGCGTGACAGGCAAAAATTTTCTTGTGACAAAAGAGACAAATAACTCCATTATGTTTTGCATAATTGGTAAACACCCCTATCTATCTAATATAAAAATAGCCCCCTCAAAAAAACGACTAAGGGTTCTTGTAAGAGTTTTTGAGAAAACACCTCATATATTATATAAAATAGACACATTACACACCTCTTAAAAAAGTAGGCACATTATCCACCGTATTACATTAAAATTGGCAGATTTCCCCATATAAGAATTAAATAGGCAAATTATCCCCTTATCTTATGTGAAATAAGATCCTCCTTGTATTTTTTAAGTTGCAAAAGGGGTAATGTGCAACTTTTTAAAATCATGAGGTTAATTTGTGTACTTTTATTACAAGGGTGATATATCTTATATAATATATATAGGTAATTTACCTCTTTATTTTTCACGAGGGAACAACTTACCTATTATGTGAAACATAGGGGTAAAATGCCATTGGTTCTTCTTGCAAACATAGAGTGGTTAGAGAAAGGGGGCTAAACTATCTTAAAGCAATTAAAGTTGATTGCTTAAAGGTCTCTCGTGTAATTAGTTAGAAGGCTAATATATTGCAAGATTTTAGAAATAAATATTGTACAACAAACAACCATTCACTTGAACAAATATCCATCTTTTTTGCCGAACTTTCTATAAGTACACATAATGGTCATGAAAGAGAAAAAATACTATGGGATTTGTCAAGCAGCTTCAGCTCCCTCACTACCCCCCACCCTCACCAAGGTATGGAGTTCAAAACTATGTTCAGGGGAGCTAAGAAGGTGAATGTTGATCCAGATGGAGAAGCAGGGCACGTGCATTACTGATCATGGAATGGGCACACCACCATTTTCAGGAATTAATTCACGTGACCTTCTCCTCCATCACGACCATTCAATCTTAATTGCATTTACACAAACACGGAGATCTGAAAAGTAGTACTTGTTGTGAAACGTTGCAGAAGCTAGGTCCATATCATCCGAATCTTCATTAAGTTCCAGGTAATTATTTTCGGGTAAAATGCAATAAACCCTCCATGTATTTTAGAAAGCATGCATCAAGTTCCATTGTATTAGTTTTTGTGTACGGTATCTCCTCGTGGGCTATAACCTCGTCTTTTTCGAAAACCTGTAGCAAATCTCCGCCTGTTATTAGAAACCTGCAAGAAACTACCTCGTGTTATGAGAAACTATGTGCGAAATCTCCTCGTGTTTTCAAAAATAGTGCACCAAATTAAACCTCCTTTCATTTATTGGTTTAATGCATATTTCTAATAGCATAAGGGGTTTTGGTGTATAAGTTTTGATAACATGAGGAAATTTTCTACTAGAAAATTTGGTACATGTATCAGTAAACACGAGATTTATAACAAAAAAAAAGGTTTTATGTAGGAGTTCGACGACACAAGAGGATTTTGAGCCAAAAGAAACTGATAAGTGCAAGTTTTTGGCAACACAAGGGGTTCTATGCGTCTTTCCAATTACTTTGAATAAAACCATGTCGTCAAATTACATTCATTTGGTGAACTTTACTAGCAGAAGTCCATAATGGTTTAATACTTTCGATGCATATCTAATTTGCGGGCTAAACTGAAAAGCTATATTATCTTGCTAAAAGATGTAATCATATTAGTACTGCTACTCCATTATATATAGAGTGTATATATGGCTGTTGGACCTCGAATTCATCTTGATCTATTACTCATGAATATTCAAATTTGACCTTTTTGTTTGCATGTTATATGCATAAACTCATTGAGTGTCTTCCAAAGATCATGATCTCTAGTGGTCAACAGAAACTGTCAACAGAAACTTTTGTGAAATCGCTCATCCTTTGTGAATTTCGGTGTGTTTTAGGGGTGGTAAGAAGAGTCTCATATAGACTGGGAAGGAAATATAGCTTGGAAAGGAAAGTTTGCTACTATTTTATAAAGAAGCGTCGTTTTTTCCTTTGTCATGACCTTGACCATATTAAGGGTGGATATCCAAGTTAACTGGATCAATGTAATGGAGACACATGGAAGGAGATTAGTACATGCATTTTACACTAGCAATAACCATTTCTTATTTTGTTAATTATAATTATGTTATTGTTGCCTATTACTATACTTTGTAAACTCTATTACTATATAGGCAGTGCTGAGATGTACTTAATTTGGGGTATGAAATGAATAGATATTTTCTCAACGTCTCTTCTCTTCTCTGTCGTTTCTCTCCCAACTCTCTCTCACTCTGTTTACTATTTTCTCCTCTCTTTAAACAAGTTCTTATCTAATCTACAAAATGAATAATGCAAATATTTTCTCCTCTTGATATGTCGAATTAGGAGAATCAACCTAAAACTCCTCTGTGGTTTCGAAAATCTGCACGAAACCCCCTTGTGGTTTGTTAATTATCTAAAACCCCCTTGTGATTTCATAAACTCTGCACAAAATCCCCTTTTCATGAAACCACAAGGGGGTTCTATGCAAAACTTTTTGAAACCACAAGGGGGTTTTGTGCAAGTTTGGGGATTTTGTGCAGGGTTTATGAAACTACAAAGGGGGTTTTAGACAATTAACAAACCACAAGGGGGTTTCGTGCAGGTTTTCAAGGCCACATGGGAGTTTTATGCATTTTCCCCGTCGAATTATCACACCCTTTAACATGGTCCTTTAGAGGCAGTAATAATCAAGAGATTCCTAACTTTCGATTAGGTTCCACTTATTCAAAGATTGAGAATGATGATTCATTCTATCATTTTTCGAGTTCGAGGAGTAAGAGAATCGTTTCTAAATAATGGAAAGTTTGGAATCTTTTTATTGCTTCGTTTAAAAGAAACTGTTATAATATGGAGAGATGAGCCTCTATAAGAGTCATCCATAGTCTTGAATAAATGTAAAACTTATCGGCTTCGAATTTAACTAAGAGCAGAAAACTATGGTTGGAGGAAACCACAAACATGTTTTCCATTAATTATGGGTGAACGCGGATGGATTTGGACAAGTCGTCATTAATAAAATCATCACCCTTAATTCTCGCGGATTTCCAATTCAAACCACGTGGTCTAATTTAATTTTAAAATCATGTAGATACAAGTTGGGTGGGTGACAGGATAAATAGCAAAAATATAAAATAAATTAACTTGGCATAAAACTGCAATCATGTCAAAAATAACAAGCAACACAACTTAATAAAAATACTATAACTACAACATAACATAATTAAAACATCAATACAAAGATGCAAGTTGTCATTTTATCACATAATCCTATAAAGAAATCACATTAATTAGTTTCTTTTCCAGTCAAACAACAACTTATAAAACATGAAACCAACAAAACAACTAACTCCAAACACAATCCACTTATTCCTAAAATATATAACATATTCAAGTCCTCAACAATAAACACCAACTTACTACAAGTGCCTATTTTATTAAAATTCCCAACAAAATAAAATAACCATCACGCAATCCCAAATGCCAAGATCAAACCCGCTATATATATATATATAATGCAAATCAAGATTTCATTCTAATCAAGGACTAATGATTTAGGGAGATTTAGTTCAGGAAATAAATTTTATATGAAGTTGATCTTCCTTTATTATCATACTAAAAAAATATTATGTCACTTACATTCCGTGTTAATATTTAGAATAAATTTATTTTACATATACTAAATTGACTAAAATGTAGGGGACCTGGTGGACCTATGATTAATTATTGGAGTTAATTTTAGGACTCCTGATCGGTACATTAGCATCAATATACTTTCAACTATATATTCGATATTGCGCTCAAGTATAAAAGTTACTCGAAGTCAATTACTTTTTTTGTTGAATTTGTCATTGCCAATTAAGTTAATCCTCCTTACTATAATTCATGATCTTATATGTAATTATCTATTTACATTGTTACCACATCTCATCTTATTGACCGCCATCAACATCAAATGTGACAATACCCATAGTTAAAATATGAATCGAGCTTAAAATCTAGTAAGTACTTACTGATTATAACAAAGAATATTCTATGATTCATGATACCACATTCACATTCACAATAACTGTGCATGAATCGATGCGTTAAGCTGTTCTCAAAATTGTTAGAAGAAGAGAGCTGAAAATTTTCAAGCTGGGCATTAAGTAGTATTTCCTTACAGAGCTGCTAGATGGTTACAGGAAGTTTAACTTATACTTGTTATTGTGCAATGTTGCATATATATATATATATATATATATATATATATATATATATATATATATATATTATATCACATTCACAATAACTTTCCTTCGACGACTGCGCCCCACGAGTCATGTTTCGACCTGAGTTAGTTCGATGCTGGCCAAACACTTTAAGCAACTCACAATGAAATGAAACCTTGTGGAGTGGCCTCACTTTTAACAAAAACATACATATTAAAATATCATATTACATTTTTTACAATGAAAGTCTTTAAAATACATATGATAATTACATTTTAATAAAACGTACCGCTACTCAATATAATTCATAGTTTTGTAAATTTTCCAGATGCATGATGAACAATTGCAACGTCTTATATAGAATTTTGGATCTTTCTACTCAGTCGTGTCGTCATCTACTTCTTCTCCGAGGAATGGACAGACAAAATAAGATAAAATAGAGGAATAAGTCTTTGATAACTTAGTGAGATTCTTAAACAAATGATAAGTAAATTGAGAAGTAAAAGAAGCTTCGATACGAGTGTAGTATGAGCTATTTCAATACACTCTTTTGCATGATCAATAGCTTGCTCTGGTACAGTTTCACTTAATTTTGTGTTGATTTACTCATTAGTAGGACTTCATGGCTGATTGACAAAAACAAAAGTGATTTTAAGATAAAATACCACGAAAATGTGAAATAATTTGGAATAACTCTGAATACCATAGTGTAGGATGAGAAATCTAGAGTCCAAAAATTGGACAAGTAAAGAAGATTTAGTGAAGAAAACAAGTTACTACACATCAAGCATTGACAACACCGTCACAACAACATTGACAAAAGCTACTGCCTCTTCAATGTTGACAATGCCAAAGCAACAAGATTGACAATGCCTCACAGCGTACCCATGCTAGGCACGATGTTGACAATGCTTACCATACAGAGAGCTACAAACCCTAATGCGACATGAAGCATTGGCAACGCTTACATAGTGGCATTGTCAGTGCTACATCAGCCGAAACCCTCGCAAAGCTGCAACAATAGCATTGACAATGCTGCATAAATATTTCAGAACTTTGGTCATTTTTACCAGGGCAAGAGACGTCTTTTGGAACAGAAACCTAATATAAAAGGAAAAGATTTGTCAAGCAGCAAAAAAAAAAGCAATAGAGGTATTCGAAGAATTCAGAGATAGATCGTGGGTATTTCATCGTCTCTTCTAACTTATCTTTTAAATTCTTAGTCTTCGGTGCTATTTACTCTATTGTAAATTAATTTTATTTTATTCTTCTGACGATGACCAGCTCAACTCATTTATTAGGAGTTGGAGAGAAGCCATGAACTTAAAATGTTGATTTATGACTTTTTGAATTGAAGTATTTGAATTGATGTAGTTAGTTTACTTTCTTATTCTTGAATATCCTGACATGTGCTGATCAAGATGTCTACTGAGTTTACTTATAATTATGAGCACCGTCTATATGTTCTTTCTTAGAGTTGATAAAGAAAAGCAAACTATATTCTATATGTGCTTTATTGACAAATCGCCGCATGACGTATGCTGCTAATAAAATGGTAGATTTATGGAGTTCTATTGCTTATTGCTTAGTTACAATTCACATGGAGAATGTAGGAGGTGTATTTTGTACCGTAAGGTAGGTTGCGACGAACAACTTGAATCTTTTGATGAACGCTTTTAAAGATGATGACCTTCTTAGAGAGAATTTTGATGAACTTCTTTGCTCTAAAGATATCTGAATTATGACTTGTTGACTTTTTTTCTTGATAAAGACCTCTATTTATAGTGTTAGAAAAGATTTCAAGGAGAATATTCTGATGAGATGGATGGTTGAGATCAACTCTTGAGTTTCTTCGAAAGACATAATTTGAGAAAATCCTTCTTTCCATTTATTGTATGTTGAGATTTGATTGAGAACATTTCATTCTTTTGAGATTTAGATGAAATATAGTTTCTATCTTTTGAGATTGATGAATATACTTTCCATCTTTTGACATTTGATCAATTTAGTTTTCATCTTTTGAGATTTGATAAATATATATTTCAATCGTTTGAGATTTGATGAATATATATTTCCATCTTTTGAGATACGATGAATATATTTTCCATCCATAGAATATTGGAATTTTTTAGAATATTATTTTTATTCCAATTGCACACATTTAATTGTTTAATTAAACACAAAATGAATGTGTCTACACCTCCGTATTTACATTTTGTGTTTGTATCTGAATCGGTGATTATATATATAGATATTAAAATTATAGTAATTGATGTCTAAACTTCATGGGACCAATATTTTGACGCATTGACCTCTACTACTCTATATTACTTGAAGACTCGTGCAGTTGCAATTTGAATATGTTACTAGTTTGAGAGGGTTACTTAGTGTTGCTTCAATAACCTAGTGTTGCATGAACGAATCATCTGCAGAACCACGAAGAAACAAAATTATCATCTATAGCAAATAAGATATATACAACACAAGTAGTTCAATGAATATGTGCATATAAACATTCACTTATACGAATCCCAAAATTCAACCTTATACCCTCCTAACGAGGAGTGGCCTTGTACGAAATGAAAAGAGATGTTCGAGTACATGCATATCCAGCACACACGGGTCACAACCAACTCCTGCCTGAAAGCAACCTCTTGATTGATGGGTATCGAGAGAAGTTACTTAAACCAACATGCCTTTGTTGCCTGCAATAAATTGACGAAATTCAGGGGCCTAACTTCCCAAAGACATGCTAATAGGTAACAAGAATACCATGTGGGCTAGTAAACCAGATGAAATTCGTTGCTCTACAAGCTATAAATGCCAAAACATAACTCGTTGCTCATTGCACAGTTTAAGAACCAACATATGTCATATTAGAACGGAATTTATATGATTTGAATTAAAAACTTTATAATGAATAAAAAAATTCAGTTCAACATAAGAAATATTACCCGAATAAGAAAAACAAGAAAACATGTTAGAAATATGCAACAAGATAGTCGGTGAGAAATATAGATATGAGAACTGATAATTAATATATAGAAAGTGCTTCGTGATTCAGTGCAAAGAACCATGAATAGTCTAGTCCAAGTTTCTCAAGGCCGGGTAAGAACGAGGTCTGAAGAAATGACATATAACTAATTTGTCTCATCATCGCATCAAACAATATACCAAAAAGAGGGAATCGGAAACTGTTGTGGTAAATTCACAAGTATACAAAATCGTAACAAGTAATAAAGTGATAAGTGAAGTTGTCGATCCCACGAGGAATAATTAGTTAAGTACCAAAATTTATCAACTCTAATTTTATTTGAGAATCCGAATTTTGAGATGTTTAAGTGAAAAAAATAACAATGTAACTAAGTGGAATAACAGATAGATAATTATGACAATTAAAACAGAGATTGACAATAATATTGTTAGAGTAAAATAATTATGATAGGTAAAACAAAGTATAAGTAAACAGATGATATTAAGAGAGCTAGGAATGATGATGTGGCCGTCATTAGTCTGATCTAACTTTAGTTAAATATATTGACATGATTTTTATGTTTGAAACTATTGGTGGTTAATTACTCCCTTGTTTTACGTAATCTTTCTCAAGTTATACGTAAATTTTATACTTTCACTACTAAAAAATGAGTCTAGTTGCAAAAGTATGTATTTTGTACTTCATAGTAATTTCTTCAACCACATGAAAACAAAAAGATATATTTCTATTCTATCCAAGAACTCATGGTATTTATTTCAAAACTTTGTCACAAAAATCTTCTCTCGGTCTCATTTTGATCATTTGTTCATCCAAAATTTGGCCGAAATTTCAGAAGCATTACATTTAGAAATAAATACTCCAACAATTACAACATCATAACTATATATTTTATTCAAGTTAGATCATTATAACTAGTCTACGTCATATTCCCAGCAAAGTTTAATTAGCGCATAATAACAATTAAAATAATATTATAAAATAAACATGCCATTACTAAAATAAAGAGAGTTTAGAAATTGTTACAGATTTGATTCTGAGAGACCTCCAAGTACTCCGAAAAGAACTCCAAAGTGACTCTCCCCCGTAGAACTCCAAACTATTCTTCTAATATTACAAACTACTTGCTACAACTATAACTACAAAGAAACTATAACTACAGAGATGATTAGTGAGAAGAGACGTGTCTTCAAATGAGACAATTTTGGCCTCTATTTATAGGAGCAAAAACCACAAGATTGCATCTTGATCATCCATCTCAAGTTTAATCTATAGGATCCAGTCTTAGATCAAAAACCACAAGATTGCAAGCCGCTTTTTGCGTTGGAAACTAGACATTTTTAGCTTTCCCACAGTATATTTTACGCCTCATAATTCATTTTGCACAAGTACCAGTGAATTTTCAAAGTTTCAACTCTTCTTTCCAAGTTCACCTCTAATCTACAAAACATGAAAACAAATATAAAAATACCACATAACAATCAAGAATATATAATTAATTAAGGAAAACTATGATGCATATGAGTGATTTTACACACTCATCACACCCCCAAACTTATTCAATTGCTCGTCCTCGAGCAAAAGGAATAAAACTAAGATAACATAAAGGCAAATTAAAATAGACACAAACAACAAGTTCACAACACTCCATTAATTCAATCGTGGATTTACCTAAGAGCCTCGCAATCAACTTATGATAAAGTAATGAATCAATGTACTCATGTGCTTAGTCCTAGCATGAAGTTTAATAAAATTGTCACATGAAAGTCTCCATTGTGACAGTGGTGTAGACAGTTTTCTCATGCAAATTGACGCGAGCTTCGTGAATAAGTTAATGAGAATGAGCTTTCCCAAATTTGATCACCTTACTTAATTGATTAGTTTCTCACCCCTCTCCATTAATGTAGATGATATTTACTACAGATCAATAGGACTTTATAAGCTTGTAATTTTTAGGCTTGTAACCTATATGTGTTTAATCTTTAATTATTCAAGAAAATTTTAATTCTAACCACCCAACTAAGACAAATTAAAGAAACGCCGCAAGGTGTCATTCATGTAGTTGAAATCGTGACATGTTGAGAATTTCACTTTTGATCTACCATCTAAAAGCTTCTAGTCGGAAAGGTTTGTTCATGAGTATTGCTCCTAACACACACGGATCTGTGGTGGAACAACCCCAGCTAAAAATCTTATATTTTCTACTTTTGGGGATTTAAAGAAGGTAAATCCACGTTTTTATTTTTCTAGCGATCTGAAAGGTTTGATCTCACACGACCGCTTATGTTGTTTTGATGGAAATCGTGTTTTGTAGCTTCAATTACAAACTCTTAGAAGACTATGTGGTGAAAATTCAGTGCTAAACATGAATGTTTTATGTGCCGCTTGGGCCTTCAAACTCTCTGCTCCAAAATTGGAAGATTCAATAGAACTCAGTTGTGTTTTTGAGGATGAAGAAGAAGGTTTTATAACATGAGATATTTCTTTCCATAATACAAACACAAAGGGAAGAAATTTTGGGAAGGAGTGCGAGACTAGTTCGGACTACAATGGAGTGGAGAAAATGAAGAAGGAGGTTTGGTGTTATAGGTAGATTTTTTCACTTTTTTCAATAGTGAAATTATTATTCATAAATTTATTTTTGATCTATTTTAGTTTCGAATTAATTTTGTTATAGTATTCCTAGATATTTTTCTCAAAATTTAATTTATTTTTTTAATTGTTTTATTTGGTTAGTTTCTAGAGTTAAATAAGTAGATTTAAATAAGTATCAAGCTTAGTTTAAATTTAAGTACTTCTAGTTAATTCTATCAAAATCTTTAAATCATCATTGAATCATGAAAGAATTTTCTTATGGATCAAAGAAACTTTATGACTATGGTTTTTATTTTATTCTATTTAAACATTGAACAATAAGAAATTATTTAAAAAGTATGTTAAGGTTATATAATTTCAAAATTAAGATAAATATACTTATTTGAGCTTTATAAAAGCATCTCCCAAAGAAATGATTTAATTTTTTTTTTGGACTGAACTAAAATATTCTAAAACATTTTGAATCCAATTAATATTGTTGAAAAGTTCAAAGATAAAAGTAAAAATTTGAAACGTACTTTTATATTGTTCGAAATTTCAGGGGTGTTACAATGCCCCTACATTCCAAGATAAGGTGTTAGAGGTTGTGAGAACTGACAATATCATGTTGTGTAAGTCGAATGGGAGTTCATGACAAACTCGAAGATGGTGAATTGAGATCAAAATAATGACCATTAATTTGATAATGTTAAAAGAGAACCATTTGCTAGTGAGTTTTACATATTCTCTTTGTTTGTTGTTCGCTAAACTATTTATAAACTTAAAGATGATTAAAAAAATAATAAATCTTAAAATAAAAAAGTAGAACAAAAGTTATAAGGAAAAATGCGAAAAAAAAAAAAACTAAGAGGATATAAACTGAAAGATATTAAAGAGATTGACCGTATCGAGTCCTTAATTTAAATCAAGATTTTATACTCTTATCAACTTTTTCTATTTTTCTATATTCTGGTTTGGCCTTTATTTCGAGTATGATGCATGTTAGCTGAAAAAACAAAGAGATTGACCAGATCTTTTGTAGTCTTAGCCCACGCACTACATAAGTTAATCAACAAGTGGTAGGCTGGTATTATTAATTTTAATCGTAATTTAATTACCATCATTTTGGCATGCAATATAGGGCTCGGCGGCCTATGCATTTTCGGTTAGCTTTCCTAAATCTTAATAGTATTAGGATCAGCTGAACTCATAGCCTGGATTTCTTAAACAATATTTTAATCATATGGGATAGTAGTGCACATTAAACTAGAAGAAGGTTTATTGACTCATAAGAAGATTGGAATAATATTATTGTTCTTCAAATTAAACTTAGGCCATGTGATTAAACAAATTCTTAATAAACTAAGAGTAATATCGGATTAATTTTGAACCGATTTGATATATATATGCAGATTTATGGCTGTTATGGCAAAGCTTGAGGAGGAGCACAGTCCAGTTTAATCCTCGGGCTAACATATTTCGCAACTGGGTCGGAAGAGCCATTCATCACAATCGATCGTGGCTTCTCATTGTTTCAGTTAAAGCGAAACCAACATGTGTAGAAATAAATAGCATCGCCTTCTTTACCCGTTTCTACGGTTTTTAACACCTTTATCCATCATGTTTTTAGTAGGTGAAAATTAGAAATATCCAACTCATTAACATTACTGATTTGCTATGCTGATACCCCTTCTATAATTTTTTTATTGGTTTTTCGTCACAAACTTCGTGAAGTGTAACCTTTATGGTGTTTGTAAATACTTATGAAAAAAGTCTATGAACTTCCGGGCCTACATAAACATTTTTTCAGATGTTGCGTTATTGATTTGCTTTTACCTGTTTTCATAAAAGTTACAAAAAACACAAATTGAAAAGTAGAGTTTGAGATGCTTCTCAAATTACTTATTTTTGAAAGAAAAACTTATTCTCATCAAGTATGGAAAAATATTTAATTAATGCTTTAAGCAAGTCTTTTACAAGATTTGTACACTGTGAATTTAGTTAAGGTTAGAACCTGGTCTTAGATATATATAAAAGCAAAAAATAGAGACTTTGTTTATCTTTTCATCAATTGGTGTAGTCTCCACTCCTCGTGTTTGTAGTTTGAACTACACTCATTTCGTAACCTTCTTGGAGTATCACTTGTACTCCTTATGATAATTAATTTTTTCTTTGCCAATAAAAAGAAAGTAAAAATAGTGAATAATCTGTTTATATAAACGTTGAAATGTATCTCTTAACTGATATACATGTAATGAGATGGATAGGAAAACCAGAAGTTCCTTGAATTTATTTGATCCGTAAGGGGTTAAAGTTATCCAAAACAATATTTGCATAAATTTTTGCGAAGAGAACTAGAAAAAGGATTTTCATTTTATTTTTTTTATATTGAAGAACTTAAACCTCCTCGTATTTTTCTCTAAAAAGTCTTATTAAAGAGAGAGGAAGTGATTGACATACATAACCCAAATTCATTCCCAAATGATGTTCGATAAGTTTCAACATAGATCCATGAAAAGCAAATATGATATATTATTTTTACAACACTGTCAACACAGATTCTCAAGATATTATTAAAAGGTTTATATTTTTAATTAACAACCATATAATGTTTTAGATCATAAAATGCATTAGTTATTATTATCGTAATTAAACCATACATATGATGATAGGATGTTATAAGCGACCAACTCGATCGGGTGGTTCTAATCCAGTTTTGGATCTGCCAGATCGTGGATTGGATCGGATACGGCTAGATTCACGAATTCAGATCCATTTTGCCAGCTCTAGAGCAAGTCGATTAAGAGCAATAGATATGGATGGTTTTCACACTTTAGTCATTATTAGCGGTCTTATGACCAAAATAATTAGAAATCGTGAGTCATTTATGCGAGATGCGCAAAAAACAGCGCGCAAAAATTCTTATTTGATTCCACATGACTATTTTCGCGTCACAATTTAGTTTCACACAAATACTAAATGTATGTTCCATTTCGAAACATTTAATTACATTTTTCTCCAAGTAAGCTCAATTAATAGTTTCTTTGGCACTTTACACTCCGATATATAATTTTGGCTGGAGAAGATTGTACCCAAAAGAAATGAATTCCTACTTATTTTAGTAGCCTAATAGCGTCGGCATACGTAGTATCGTGTAAAAGTCTCACTAAAACATAACGGAAGTTCGTAAATCGTTTTCCCTTCTCCTCCATTTAATTTAATTTTGCCATACTGCATATCTGAAGCTAGATCTGAACTAATCCCATAACTAGTAAATGACTTGCTTGACGTAACTGAACTATATCATTCTTTAATCGACCGAAAGACCACATGATACATATAGTATAGCAAGTCATTTAATTTGTGAAAGCTAGCATTGAATTAAATCCAACCACCACACCAACCATGAGGGAAAAATCCACTATTATCATAAATGAATTTACTAACTGCCCATGCCAAAACCCTCTATATAAACATCTCCTATGATCAAAGCTCTACACAATACAATATCAACAAAATTATAACAAACAAGAACAAAGCACTCTTCACCAATGGCTAAATCAATGTACGTGGTAACTCTTGCAGTGATCATGGTGGTTCTTGCATTCACACCTCCGCAGACGACGGAGGCAGCGATCGCGTGCAACACGGTGGCGAACTTGTTGACGCCGTGCATAGACTACGTGGTGAACGGTGGTGCGGTGCCACCAACCAACTGCTGCAATGGAGCAAAGTCTCTTTACAGCCAGGCTAAGACAACACCCGATCGCCAGGCGATTTGCAACTGCTTGAAATCCGTTGCCGGACAGGCCACTCCCAAGATCATTAACAACGCCGCGGCGCTCCCCGGGAAATGTGGCATCTCTATTCCTTACAAGATCAGCCCCTCCACTGACTGCACCAAGTAATTATCTTTTATACCATAGAATTATTCTTCTTGTGATTAAATTAAAAAGAGTTCGATTAATGTCGTTGTGGAACCTGAAGTACTGAATTATACTATGACGGGAACATTTTGTTCTAATTTGTATCTCACGGAGTTATAAGGATGTCATTCGTCCTTACGTAGGTATATGGGATAGAAAGACACAAAGTGGGACATAAGATCTTTAATTAGCTTTATTAATTCACGATTGGCTATTTAGTTTGATATGTGACGAGACTGGTGACCGGTTCCGTAGGTGAATTATTTCCAACTTAAATATTGTTGATGCTAAAACTATACACACCAGACATGAAAAAGTAATTCAAGGCTTCTGACATTTGTTACTTTGATCATTGCAGGGTGCGCTAAAGTTGGAACTGGAATTTGGAACCTTTGCTCGTTTGATTTTATAAAGTTTTCAAGTGCCACTTAATTATGTTAGTAAAAGAGGATCGGATATGGGTTTGTTTATGTTACCCATCTAAGTTCTTATATATTAAAACTAACTAGCGAGTTGTTCTTATCAACCGAATGAATAATGGATGTCAATCAGCTTTTGTTATGTTACTACCTTCCTTTTTTTATGGGTATTACAGTTCTTCATTTTGTTTTTCTCATTCTGTGTTTCTCTATCGTTATACAAATGCCTCGTTTAGAAGAGTTCTTGACACGCCTTCTTTGGTAGGATATATAGAACAAATCAGCTAACTGATATTGTTTTTGAGAATTTACCTGATCTGTTTCGGGTCATCTATCTCACTTAAGTGTCTCACATTCCTGTCACTCAAAGCTGGGATTAACAATTTTTTTTATACCTTAATTTAGTATTTTAATTGAGTATGTAAATTATTTCAGTAGAACATCTTACTTAATAACAAATAACCTAATTTAGAAAAGCATTCAAAGCATCAAAAGGAAGGATTAAATTTTTTCAGACACATAGATGAAGTATAAGTTCGTCTTCTCAAGAGAACAACCAAGACATTAATATGTATGCCATTAAAACAAAGATCAAACACTATTTTTTAACTTCAATGTCGATGACGTGTTATGAGTCATGACATGAAGCATAAGTTATTGTATGCCTATATGTAGCTGGAACACAGCCAAATACGCGCGACTGCCATTGTGTGTCACGTAACTTCTCTTTACAATTTATACATCACAAATTTCACATCCTGGTGCAAATTAAAATTGTATGTGTTGAATTGCAATCATTGTGAAAATAGGTACCATCTAATATATTTTTCTTTTTTTTTTTGATAATTGGTACCATCTAATTTGTGATTATCATATAATATCATGTTCCATTTCTTTGTAATATCATGAAATCCCGGGGATCAACTATCACGTTATATCAAGACTTATGGTGATTTTTTCAACCAATTAAGGAAAACATCAAGTAAATTCAGATGAATACAAATTACGAAGGGCATATTCATCAATTAAGCTTCTCCCGTAATAGATACCAACCATCGTTACCAATTCCATTTCACAATTTCCTGTTAAATAATTACAATTTTTTTATTTTTTATTTTTTGAAACCAACAAGGTATAAACCTTTATAGCAAAAGCCCCACAAAGGCCAAACAAAGCTTACAGCCGAAGAACAGCATTTAGAAAAAACACAAGAAACAGCCAAAAAACTAAACAGCAAAGTTAAAAAACGGAAAACAGGAAACGTCTTAGAATATAGATTTAATTTTATATACTTTCTATTTTTAGTATTATTTTGTAATTCAGTTATTAACGGTACACAACGGCTTTCCCTATTTGGAAAGTTTCACACACCTCACTTAGTATAAATAGGTCCTATTTGATCTGTTGAAGATCACTTTGTTTAGTTTCAGTTTTCAGGTTAGAACAGAGAGAACTCAATTCTCTTCATGTGTAATCGTTGATTCACCAATCTTTCAACTCAATAAACGTCGATTTCAATCGTTTCAATTGTGATCGAACAATGATTTCAATATGGTATCATTCGCCGCTACTACGATCCGTCTTCCGCTGTAATTTCTCTCTATTTTTTGCTGTTTTTTCTGCGTAATTTTGTGTTAAAATTACGATTTGATCTGATTCTGCAATTTTTGATCGATTGATTGAAAATTGATCCGTTCTATTGATAATATCTTTGATTTGCTGTTGATCTATCGGTTTAATTCTCTGTTTCGTTGTCATTATGAGTAATCCTGGTGATAATGGTGATTCTGCTAACCCTAATTTGGGTAATTATGAGTGATTCTGCTAACCCTAATTTGGGTAATTCGTCTACTACTCGGCCTAATTTGGTCAAGAATCCTTCTGAGGATTCAACTTCGGTTTATTTCCTAGGATCACACGATTTTACCGGTTCATCTATCGTTGGTGATGTTTTTAACGGTGAAAATTATGTGTCTTGGACTAAGGGGATTGAAATGGCTTTGAATATTAAGAATAAGATCGTGTTCATTGATGGAACACTTCCTATGCCTGGTGAAGATGAAGCTTTACTGCGTACTTGTTGGATAAGGGCTAACAATCTGGTACTATCTTGGTTGCTGAATTCTGTGGCGAAGGATATTCGTCATTCTCTGTTATACTTTACCTCTGCTTTTGATGTGTGGCAAGAACTAAAGACTCGTTATTCTAGAGCTGATGGTTCTCTGTTATACTTTAACTCTGCAATCATATGATTATAATCTACCTCCTTCTTTACATAAATCTAATCTGGCTCATCATATCAGATATCCTATTTCCGATTATCTCTCTACAGATAGATTAGGCAACTCTCATAAGTCTTTTGTTGCTTCTGTCTCTCATGATACTGAACCTAGAACTTTCACTCAAGCTAATAAACATCCTGAGTGGCAGCTGGCCATGAAAAAGGAAATAGAAGCTTTGGAAAAGACTCAAACCTGGACTATGACTGATCTTCCTCCTGGACAAAATTGTGTGGGCTGCAAATGGGTGTATAAGATAAAAAGGAAATCTGATGGCTCTATAGAACGTTATAAAGCTAGATTAGTAGCTAAAGGGTACACTCAAGAAGAGGGCCTTGATTATTGTGATACTTTTAGCCCTGTTGCCAAGCTTACCACAGTTAAAGTTCTTCTTGCATTAGCTGCTTCTAATAATTGGTTTTTGCATCAACTAGATGTGAATAATGCTTTCTTGCATGGTGACTTAGATGAAGAGGTTTATATGACACCCCCCTGGTTATTGTTCTCCCTCTAACTCTAAAGTTTGTTTACTTAAAAAGAGCCTTTATGGCTTAAAGCAGGCTTCTAGACAATGGTATAATAAGTTAACCACTTGTCTCCTTGAATATGGTTATGTTCAAACCATCTCTGATTGTTCTGTTTTCATCAAGAAATCTCACTCATCTTTCACTGCTCTTTGCATCTATGTTGATGACATAATACTCACAGGTGATAGTTTAGAAGAAATCACAAGATTAAAGCATCACTTGGATGACAAATTCACCATAAAAGACTTAGGTGAACTCAAATACATTCTGGGGATTGAGGTTGTAAGAAGTAAAGCTGGCATAACCATTTGTCAACGCAAATATGCTCTGGATATTCTTTCTGAATCTGGTTTTTTGGCTTCCAAACCTTGTGCTACTCCAATGAATTCTTCCATCAAACTCAAAACTGATGATCCTCCACTCCTTGATGATCCTACAATCTATAGAAGGCTGGTTGGACGCCTTCTCTATCTCACTATTACAAGACCAGATTTGTCTTATAGCATTCACTGCCTTACTCAGTTCATGTCCAAGCCTTGCACTTCTCACCTAGCTGTTGCACATCGTGTGCTTCGTTATCTCAAATCTAATCCTGGAACAGGAGTCTTCTTTTCAGCAAAGAGTGAGCATCATTTGAAAGCCTTCTCTGATAGTGATTGGGCCACTTGCAGTGACACCAGGAGAAGTGTCACTGGTTATGCTGTGTATCTTAGCTCTTCTCTTGTCTCTTGGAAGGCCAAGAAACAACCCACGGTTAGCAGGTCTTCCACAGAAGCTGAATACAGGGCTCTAGCAACCGCAACCTGTGAAGTTATTTGGTTAAAACAGCTTCTTAATGATCTTCATGTTGTTCAAACTCGCACCCCTCTCTTGTTTACTGACAACCGAAGTGCTTTTTGCATTGCAAGCAACCATGTCCATCACGAAAGAACCAAGCACATACAGATCGACTGTCATTTTGTGCGAGAAAAGGTCCATGAAGGTGCTATCAAAGTGGTGCACATACCAAACACACACCAAGTAGCTAACATTCTTACAAAGCCTCTCTCAATTCAGCCTTTCAACATTATGATGTCCAAAATGGGCTTGATCAACATCCATGCCCCTCTTGAGGGGGATCTTAGAATATAGATTTAATTTTATATACTTTCTGTTTTTAGTATTATTTTGTAATTCAGTTATTAACGGTACACAACGACTTTTCCTATTTGGAAAGTTTCACACACCTCACTTAGTATAAATAGGTCCTATTCGATCTGTTGAAGATCACTTTGTTTAGTTTCAGTTTTCAGGTTAGAACAGAGAGAACTCAATTCTCTTCATATGTAATCGTTGATTCACCAATCTTTCAACTCAATAAACGTCGATTTCAATCGTTTCAATTGTGATCGAACACTGATTTCAATAAAACGAAAACAGCAAAAAACATTAGAATCATCCAACTCCAGTACTCGGAATACTCCAATCTCTATCTGGAATCGCATGTCGAGCCAACTCATGTGCTACACCATTCGCTTCTCGCTGAATCCATTGGAGCACAAATGTTGAACTTGTAGGCACACTCACTCGCATATCCCGTACAACCTGATCATACTCTGATCCCACCTTTCTTGGGTCCGAAATATCCATAATTACCTCTAGACAATCGTCCTCAATGAGAACTCTCGGCCGTCCTATTTTAGTAGCAATTTGAACCGCAAGTTTCATGCCAAGAACCTCTGCCACCTCAGGATCGACAATGCCAAAAATACGCCTTTGTGACCATGCCACACAATTACCCGTCCAATCCATATCAATAATTCCTATTGCACATTCCCCCTCCTCCTAAAAAATAGCACCATCAAAATTAATTTTCATCCATGACTGCGAAGGCTTTTTCCATTCCTCTCCTGTGTTTATTTCTTGATCAACAGCCACCCCTGTTTGGGAAAGTGTCCAGGCTTGCAAAAATTCAACAACAAAAATAGCAATATGTCTCGGCTCATTATCTTTCTCTCCAGCAACCTTTCTACTGCGATTACCCCATAGTACCCAACATGCAGTGAAAATAAGACGTGCCATCTCGACCTCAGCTTCCTGAAACACATGTTCAACCCACTTCTCCACCTCCTCCGCCTCCCGCCATAGAAAAGTCCACGGAACAGCAAGTAACGCCCATAATTGGCGAGCCACATGACAGTAATAGAAACAATGACGAATGTCTTCGACGCCACACCCATACACCACACAATCAATACTAACATCTAGTCTTCTTTTCGCCAAATTACAAGCCGTAGGCAGAATATTTTTGCACAATCTCCATAAAAAAAATTTAATCTTCGGTGGATACCTAGCCTTCCAAATGCGATCCCATTTAAGACTCCCTCTTGAGCTACTCGACGCCCTATCTCCTTAATATGTAAACCGAGATTCGCAATAAGAAAATGCGCCCTCTTAACTGTAAACTCCCCAGTCTTGCTATAGTGCCAGATTTGTGTGTCAAGGTTCGCACTACAACCCAACGGAATTGCTAGAATGGCTGTCGCATATTCATTACAAAAAATCCTTTTAATCTCATCAATTTTCCACCAGCTTGTATTAAAATCAATTAGCGATGCAACCTTAGCACCATGACGATTCGGCGGTTGCTAATCAATTACAATTACAAGTCACTGCTCCATATAAATAATAAAATCCTACACATTTCAAGCCATTCTTCACTCATAACTCTCTCTACACAAACAAGCCACTCAACCATGCAATTCCAGCTCGATTTTATATTCCTTAAATATGAATATTAATTGATTCAATGGTCAATTATGATGATTTATGCAATTTGTCCACAAAGTTCATCTTTCCTAACATGATTTAAAGAATTGAATATCTTATGATTTGTGTTTGTGAAAAGATCGTTTAACCAGTCTTATTGCTAACCTGAGTTTTTTTTCTTATTTAATTTGATTAAGATATTGTAGCCCAATTGATTAAAATATCTTTAGGTATACATTGCAGGTCAAGATTGCCGAAGTCAAGAAAGTCTCTTTGGGGAAGATTCCACTCTTCTTGAATTTAAATATCTAGTGATATCTTTCCATGGTCTAATTATGAGCTAATGGAAGATTGCACCCCTAGATTGTACCATTTTGTCAGATCGCACCCATAAATTATAATAATCAGCAGATTGCACCCTTGAATTGTAATTAGTTGGCAGATTGCACCCCAATTTGTGTTTGGAGGTATTTCTAAGGGTAATATTGACATTTCAAAAGTTTACAAATTTTATAATTCATTTTAATATTAAAAAAAGAAAAAGAAAAAGAAAAAGAAAAAGAAAAAGAAAAAGAAAGAAAGAAAAACATCACAACTCGTATCCACCACCACCACCACCACCTCCGGCCCATCCCAAGAACCCCATCTCACTGTTGCGTACCACTTTCACAGATTCAGAGTGAGGCCCCACCAACACTTTCACGGATCCGCCTCACCTTCACCGCCGTTGTCGGTGCCGGCGAAATTGGTTGCTCGCTAGTGTCTGTGGTGGCCACACTCAAACTCCGACGAGTTCAAGGCGAACACCGCTCCTCGTCGTCCTCTTCTGCTCGCTAATCTGCGCTTTACGGTTCGTCATCCGCGTGTACTGCACACAGCACCGGAGTAAGGTGGAGAAGCGGCGGCGAGGTTCTGATGAGTTTAACATTTTTTTCGGCTTCCTCAATTTCTGTTCCTCGTATTCCTTCTACTGTTTTCGGCATTGAAACTGTTAGAATCGATTCATCCTCATCAAAATTAGCATCGATGTTGTCCAAAATCACTTCCCCTGGAATTCTGAAAAGTTTCTTGAATCCCTTTGTTTGTATGTCTTTCTTGTACACATTCAGCCCCACCATTACTGTCACTTTTACATGCTTTTCACCGATCATAGAAATTAAAGTCCCATCCTCATTTATGTCAATCTTTATGTTATTAGCTTTATAACCTGAGAAACTCAGAACATGCCAGCCAAATTTTTTATTTAGCACATTCATATAAAAAGGTTACTTATATCCGAATATGTAACAAGAATTTGTCTAAAAAATAGAACTTTTGAGACGAGCGGTGAGTATGAACATGGTATTGTTTTCTCGGGACGAGAAAGGAGGGCCAGGACGGGTCCTTAACATAGTCTGGGGGAGGGGGCAGTAGAGGTGGTGGTGGTGGTGGAGGCTATTTGGGGAAGACGAGTTGTGATATTTTTCTTTCTTTTTTTAATATTAAAATGAAATAAAAACTTTGTAAAATTTGTAAAATCTGAAATGTCAAAATTACCCTTATAAATACTTCTAAATACACATTGGGGTGCAATCTGCCAACTAATTACAATTCAAGGGTGCAATCTGCCTATTATTGTAATCTAGTGGTGCAATCTGACAAAATGGTACAATTTAGGGGTGCAATCTGTCATTAGCTCCTCTAAAAATAGTATTATTAATTAATTTTTCATATTAATGATAATACTATGTTTCTTGCAAGAAGATATCTCTTTTACCGAGTTTATTGGTCTTTTGTTTAAATGAGAGGTTATTAGATATCTATTGATTTATTAATTAAATTTTTTTGGATAGACATTGTATTTTATTAATGTACATATTACCTATATAAACATCTAAGGAAAGATTCTTGTTCGCTCTATCAGCAAAATAGTTATAATGAGTGAATTAGCATATTGACATTTTGCAAGAGAGATCTTCACGTTATGAATGCCATTTGATGTGGGGTATTTTCGTTTGGATACGTGTCCACTTATCAACACATCACATTAGTCTGCTTTAGTCCCTACTGGATCCTTAAGCAGCTTTTGAGTTGCGAACTTGCACTCAACACCACACGTAAACTAAGCGGGGGCCTTCCCGACGGAGGCACTCCAATGCTTAAGTCAGATAAGTCGGAATATGAGATCACGTTGTGCGTGACAACAAGCCGAATAGAACAAGTCGAACTAAGCAAATAAGTCGAATTGGGCAAGAGAACAAATCGAATTGTGTGGCTAAAACAAGTCGGATTAGGCACTCAAATAACTCGAACTGCAAGCTGAAATAGGTCGAATCAGAGCTATTTTCTCAAGTCGGATGAGACTCACAAATAGATTGAATTCGACTTATATAACTCGAGCTTAAGGTTTAGAAATTATAAAAACGTACTTTCAAATAACGTGTGTGACCCATATATATAGTATTCAGAGTCTTATTCGGCTAGAATTGTAGTCCAAGTACAATTATGAGTTGAAATAAGTCGAATTAGAGCTATTTAGATAACTCGAATTGGGCTTACAAAACTACTCGAATTGGGCTTAAAAATAACTCGAACTGGGCATGAAACAACTGGAATTGGGCTTGTGCAACTGGAATTGGGCTTGTGCAACTCAAATTTAGCCCTGATATAGCTCGAAACTGGACTGCACGTGCCTAATTTGAGTTTTGCCTTCAATTATAATTTTGCATTAAAAAATAATAATGTTGACGTGTCATAATATCTTCCGAAATGCACTCGTGGCATTGTATCTAATATTATGACGTGGCAGTACCAAAATATGGTACATTACCATCTAAATCGGATGTTATCAAGGTTTTACTTTTACATTTCAAGAAGATAACTGTGATTGGTAATTACCTGAGGTGATTGAAGAACAAATTGCAAGATCTTATAACAAGCTGCATATTTTTTGAATTGAAGCTGCATGCTTAATTACCACTTGCATAAATCGATTCCTCTCGACCCCAGCTCAGCATTGTCCTCATTCTCAATGCTAATCTCACTCTTCACTTTGCTCGCCACAATTTCCTCAACATTAGGCTTCAAAGAACTCTCAAATCCCTACAAAATCTTTTTCTTTTTTCACATGATTCCTGCTCGGATTAAGTTGAAAATTGGGTGAGAAACAAACCTAATCATCACCATAACCTCTGTTTGATCCTTATGGTGAAAAGATTGAGCTTATGAGAACCAAAAATGGTGAGAAGATTGTGGGCCGGTAATTCGAGGATTATAAAAAAAGTTAAAAAAAAAGGTTTTCTACAAGTTGTGTAGTATCTTTTCCATTAGTTTTGGAACATAAGAGTTATTCAAGAGTAGCTTGTGTAATTTCTCAAACAGGAGAGATGTTCTTGTATTATTTCATATTTTAGGGGTATTTTGTGTAATTCTCTTAAAAATGAGTGTAAATGTGATTTTTTTAAAAGATTGGAGTTGGGCAGTGATGTCTGCATCACATGTCTAATTTACGGTCAACCTTCGTCCAATTTATTGGTGAAAATCGTTGACTGCAGCTCCGAAGGACTAAAGTTGCGTGTGAATCCATTTTAGAGGATTCAGTTTAGAGCATGTCACTTTAGAAGACTAAAATTGCAAGCTTACCGGAACTAATTTTGTGATTTTGTCAAATTCAAAACACCACAGATGATGTTGGCAAATAACATTTGGTATATTTATGCATCTTCATGGTTTATAGCCTAGAGGGTTGGAGAATAATAGAGGGGTAATAGCAAAAAATACCCTTGTGTTATTGCAAATGATGTACCAACACTTCGATTTTTTTTTATGCCATGTCCGACACACCGACACGACACCAGCACCCCGACACTGTAACGCCCCTAAAATTTGGAAGAAAATAAAAGTATTTCGAATTTTTATTTTAGTCCTTGAACTTTTGGAAAATACAATTTTGACCCCAAAAAGATTTGAAAAGTTACAATTTAGTCCTACTCCTTTTGGAAAATTTATGATTGACCACATATATTTTATTTAAGACCAAATGAGTTATTAAAACTTTCAAATTGGTCCCTTTAGTTTTAAAATATCCAAACATTCATTGACAATGGTAAATCTTGGCATATTTACATTTACATTTGAGAAAAGGTAACTTTGCTTTGTCTTTAGATATTTCTAATATTTTATTCTTATAAAATCCTATCAGATAAGGTATGGAAACATCTTCATTATTAGGGTGGCCTAGCTTGGATTAAAATAAAAATGGGTAGGGTATGGTAATTAATTCTTTGTCTCCTATTTTCACCTATAAAAGGGAGGCTCTCTTCAACATTTTTTCACACACCTCTCTTCTCCGAATCTTCTCTTCTTTTCTTCGGTAAAGTTCTTCCTCTTGATGTTTAGATTTCTAGAAAAATTGTTTCAGTCCTTTAAGCCTTCTTTATAGTCCTTAAATATTCTCAAAACCGAGTTTGGTCAAAACTGCCAGTTTTGGTACATAAACTTTGGAAGTCCGAAAACCATATCAAAACTTCGAGTATTTTTCTGAAATTTTTACCACATACTGCTTATTGTGTAATCTAACTTTCATGTCAGAAACTTTCTTCAACCAAAGTCGTTTGAGGGGTCTAAAAATTAGAAATACGTACCACTGTTCAGAAAATCCGAAAACAGCTCCTATCTTTCATGATTTATTTAAAATATCAAACCTTGTCCTATTGATCTGATTTTGAAACTACATACTCTCCAGGATGTTTGAAATTGAACCCCTCAACCAATTTCAGATTATAATATCATTTGAAAGTCCGATTAAAGGTGAATCTAAGATTGCTACAGTTTTCTGCCTTATATTTGCATAAACATTTTGATTAACCAATATATGTTGCAAAAGCTACACAAATCATGAAATTGATCATTGATATGGACTCATTACACACTAATAATGATGTTGGATCAGTTGATCTTAATTTAGAATCGTGTTTAATATTTTCATGGATTTTGCAACATTTGGAATGACATGTAGTTTATTTTACGGTTGATCTTTCACTTTCTTTAACTTTAAGTGAAGTATTGTATTTATCTTATGATCTAACCATCTAATCTAGTTTATTAGAATAACAAGTATTCTGGAAATGTTAATTTTAATTAGATCTACATGTTTGCAATTTATTTTAATTGTTATTAGTGATATATGCAATATTATGTAATTTTATACTAATAACTATAAGAAAATTAGTTTTTACCAAAGTTATATATATGATATGATTTTATTCAAGGGCTTACTGAATTATTTGTTCAATGTTAAGATCATGGTAAAAGTTTTGGATTGAGATTATTATTTAATAAGTAATTTACAAGAATATTGTTAAGAAATATTGTTTTAAAAAGGTTTAAATATGCATTGATGCATATGTATATATTAATATCAATTATGTTGTTAATAAATTAGAATTGGTGATTTTAATAATGATTTCGTAATTGATTTAGTCTTCAACTTGTTACTTTGAAATGGTAAATCTCATTATTTATAATTTTACGTCATGGTTAAAGTTAAAATAGAAATAAGGGATTTATCTAAGATTAACAATAATTAGATATTTAATTGAACTTATTTAAATATGATAAATATTGGAAATATAATTTTTATTGTTGTAAACTTGTGAGCAAACAATTGATTATATCTTTTTGATTTATTTTAAGGTTCTACAATTATCGACGTTAATCAAGAATTTCCCGTACGGTAAAAGGTGAGGTTTGATTTCTGATTTGTTCAAAACCCTGTTTGGCATCCGGCCGTGAGAAACTTGGACATAACAATTGTGATTCTTTGTTTCGAATCACGAGCAACATTCTATCACCATTTTAATGCTTTTATATTGATAATCGTTAATTCTTTACATAATCGGTTTTCTTGCCTATTGTTAAATCAAATCTCATTTAATTCATAATCGGAAATTTTCTTCATAATCATAATTATCCTGGTATCATGATTACCCTATCAATTCTTGAATTGTGCAACGAGCAACGAACTATGTTCGGCCTATGTAGCTCAAAACGAGCAACGGATATTGTCCGGATTACTAGCTCATCTGATAATTATGTCTCACCCATTAGGACGCCTTTGGAAGTTGGGTCCCGGGATTGAAAGGATTTACTGCTGGGCAGCAAAGGGCTGTCGGTTTAAGTAATTCTAATTAATACCCATTTTGTCTAAGCGCCGCTTGCAGTCAGGAGTTGACCCGCGTGTTAGACTGGCATGTACTCGAGCATGTCTTCTGTTCTGTTGCGAGGTAGCTCCTCGTAGGAAGGTATACGGTTGAATTTTGGAGCTAAGGTTGGATCTGTTATATGTAATTGCACAAGTTCATTTTCTCGTTCTTCTGAATACTCTAATTTCAGTTCAATGATGCAGATGTAACTATTCTGGTCATTTTTGTTCGTTTTGTTCTGATTTACTGTTTGGTTATTGTCGTGATCTAAGAATCTCACTAAGTCATTAAAGACTTACTCCTCTTTTGTTCTATATGTCCCTTTCTCAGAGTAAGATAGGTATAGCAGCACGGATGGAACGAATGACCGATAAGTCCGCTTTTGGAAACTTTGCAAAAATTGTAGTGTTTGATTTTTTATTTACATCATTTTAAAATTGTAAAATGTATTTGTATTCCAAAGACTTCCGCTGTATTTAAAGTGAAAATATTTTATAATGCTACGGTTTTGATCCTGATCAGTGAGACCCCTTCCTATGAGCTACAGTTCGGTCTGAGTTGAGTTTGTTAGGTGACCAACACCGGACCAACTCGGATCGGATTGTGACTCGTGGGGCGCGGTCCTCACAGACACTCCTCCGAGACGTGTCGGACATGCCATGTGGCGTGTCTTAATAAAAAGAAAAAAGAAAAAAAAGGGACACTGTGTCTGACACGTTTTAAGGACGTGTCCGACACGCCAGGACACTTTTTGAGCTGATTTTGTAGTTTTTAATTTTTATTTATTATTAAATTTTTTTTTTTAAATATATAGATAAAGATATTAGAAGAATAAACATTAAACATTAAAAGTTAAATAATTAAGTAGCAAAAATGCATAAATGATAACTTTTTTCCCAATCAAATCTCACGAATATGCCTACTGCCTTTCTCTTTGCGCAAACAACAAGGACGGACAAAAATAATTCGTTCTTTTGTTCGAGTCGTGGCACTAATATCCTATTTAAAGATTTATTTGATTATTGTATAACACTTTGTTTTGTCATTTGATTTGTGTATATGTCTTTGTATTTAATGCTTGAAATTTATTACATAAACTTTAATGACTATTTTATTTGAACTTGTGTAGTTGGTTATTTGGTTTTGAGTGTAACTATGTTTAGCTTGATTCTATATTTGAACGTAATAATGTTATTTGTGCATACTATGATCATGTATTCTATATTTTAATATAAAAAATACAGCCATGTCGCGCCGTGTCGTGTCTTGTAATTTTAAAAAAATCTGTGTCGCCATGTCCGTGTCCATGTGTCAGTGTCCGTGCATCATACATATTGCTATTTGACAAATAACCCCCGTGTTATTTTAATTAGCAAAATTCCTCTGTACGATTAAAAAAAAATTGTTAAATTTTTTTATTTGTTGTACTGATAACAAACAATCGTTATACATTAAAACTTTATCAAACTTATATTTATTGAAACAAATATTATATATCTTCTTATAATCTTTGAGATTTTTTTAGAATTAGTTAAAAACACAAAAAAAAAATAATTAATACCAAATTTTGTTTCTAAAGATCTAGAAAGTAATGTTATTTTCAAAACTTTTGATAAAAATTATATTTATAGTTCAACGTGAACAACATTAATTCTTTATACATGTATACAATGACACGTGCAAATTAAATACTTGTAGTAGGGGACTTTTGCTAATTTTTGAATTTCACAAAAGAATTTTGCTAATAAAAATAACACGGGGTTATTTAGCAATTAAGAGTCTTTGCTATTACCTCAATAATAGGCCACACCAAATTTAATGTCCGGAAATCCTTTTCTCATACGCGTCACGAACCAATTGCCCCGACAAAACTAGAAATGACACTGCATTACTTGTATGGCGTAGATTTGGGTGGCACAAAATTGGGACTTTTTCATTTGAGTTAGTTAGAACTCCATTTCTCAAAAAATAGATTGATCGACCCCCAATCGAACTATAATACATCATAATTGCAGCACTAATTAATCCACCCAACGGCCAACTATATGTACGATATACTAACAATAATACTTAGTATCTCCCTTATATAAGTGTTGCTCCTCGTAGTCTTTTTTACACACAAACTGGTCAATCAACTTCCTAGTGCACCTATAGAGCATAGCACGAAACACTCTTTCATTGTTAATAACTTGGAATTATGTCTGGAATGATGAAGCTTGTGAGTATGGCGGTCGTGGTCGTTTCCGTCTTTCTGATGGTAGTTGCCCCTAGTGGCGAGGCAGCTATAGGATGTGGCTCGGTGGTCTCCTCCCTCAACCCGTGCCTCCCCTACTTGACCAAAAATGCTCCCCTAGGTGGGTGTTGCAGTGGGGTTAGGTCACTAAATGGGGCTGCTAAGACCCCTGCCGATCGCCAAGCCGTGTGCAATTGTCTTAAATCGTTAGCCGGATCATACCCTGGTCCGGTCGTTGCCAAGGCCTCTGGACTCCCCGGCCAATGTGGCGTCAGCATTCCTTACAAGATTAGCCCTTCGACTGATTGCACCAAGTACGTATATTTCTTTGTTATTTAATTTTGAACATTTTAATTTAATTAATTAAGTGTTTCTTGAAAATGATTTACTATTTTAATTCCTTTGGCGACGTTGTCCTAATTATATTTTGTATTTTACAGGGTGCAGTGATCTAATTTGAAGGAGATCGAGTTACCCTAGCACTGAATTGTACTACATAGAAGTAACTCATAAATAAATAAAATGTATCATGGCTTGTTGCCTCTCACTAGGGGAACGTAATACTTTCTATGCATGAAAGTTGACCCCTGCGGTGAAGTTTATTGCGTGGTTATAAATTTATAGAAGCTAGTTTTATATTGTATGCTTGTCCCCGCCATCCTCTGATTTACGTTTATGTTTTTTCTATTACGTATTGGTTATTGTTTCCTCTTTAATTATCTAACAGTTTTATCACTAAAAAATCAATATTTATTTTCTCAAAAAATGAGTTATTCAAAGTTCTGAGAATTAATAAAACATAACAACTGTTTCGATATATAGTTAATGCCAGAATCCTTGAAATTGTGAAAGAGAACAAAGAAATTTGTTCCCAATGATTACACACGTGCAAAATTGGGCTAAGCCTGAAAGATATATTATAAATATTTGTGGTTGGGAAACTCAGAAGCATTTAGATATCAAATATCACATTTATTTTAAAAGCTACTCTTTTGATGAGAATATGCTGAAGGAATATATATAATATTTAAGTATATAGTTTGTTTGTTTTTTTCCCCCAAAACAAGTATAGAGCATTTTGAAAAAGTAAGTCTATACACCATAGGAGTCTAGATCTGATAACCAAACCAATCGCTATATGTTTAAGAGATAATATCACTCACACCCCTGAGGTTTGGTGTAATATCAGTAACACTCCCTGAGGTTTGAATAATATCAGTGACACCCCTTGAGGTTTGATTTCTAGGGCTGTCATTTTTAAAAGGACACTTGTACCCTTTAATTTAATATTACAAAATACCATTCAATAATTAAAAGACACAAGTACCCTTTATTGTTCAAGTAATAAAATCAAACAATAATATAATTAAAAGACACAAGTACCTTTTTTTTTTGTTCTTTACATTTTGTTAAATCGTTTGTTTTCTTGTTAAATCAAAAACCTTAGTTCTGTTATTAGTAAAAGAAATAACATTTTGATTTGAATACTAACGTATCCCGGTCAAAATTAATTTGTTTCAATTGATAACTAAGAAACTATTTTTGATTTTGTAGATATAATAATTGTTTATAATGATGTTAACTTTATATTCCTGACTTATTATATAGAGTCATTCCGGGAGTTTCGGTAATATAATTCGTACTAAGAAAGGGTTACAAAGGACTTTCGTTTGTCTTCTTATTATTAAATAAAGGAATTGTTTTAATTTATGCAAGATGATCAACGATATTCTTAGTTGATTTTATTATTTGAACAATAAAGGGTACTTGTGTCTTTTATTTTTGAGAAGTTTTAGGTAATATTAAACTAAAGGGTACAAGTGTCATTTTAGAAGTGACACCCCCCTGAAAATCAAACCTCAGGAAGTGTCACTGATATTATTGAAACCTCAGGGGGTGTTACTAATATTACACCAAACCTCAGGGGGTGTGAGTGATATTATCTCTATGTTTAATAAAGATTGTGTACATTTTAATATGAAAAGAAATAGTAATCAATCTCAGTAAAGCCAACTCATTGCCATTATTCGTGATGATATATATATACTACTTATATCGTCTAGTTAGGTTAATTTTAATATTAGTTTACATATGTAAGTTGTCGAAAAAGATATGAAGTACGTAGTAATCACGTATAAAAAGTTGATAAATAAATACGTGACAATATTTTCCGGATATATAGTCTTTCTAATACCAATACAATATTCTGCCCAGAATATATCGCAGTACAGGTTCTCATATCAAGGAAAAGACCTTGTCGCTAAAGGCAACATATATATATATATATCAGATCCATTAACACAAGAATGTAATGCAATGGCTACAAAAAAATGGTGAGTGATTTTAATCTGTAGTCATATAGCAACATAATTTAAATCAATGGTGTCAAAAATATTTGTAGGCAGCAATAGTGAGAAAAAATTCACTCACCATTAAACACAATGGTGAAAAATTATTTTGTAGCCATGCAAAATAAAACAATAAAAAAAAAAAAAAAAAAAAATAGGCAATGGCTACAAAAAATATGGATGCCACATGGTGTCAGAAAAATCTGACACCATGTGAGCATCCAAAAAATTTGTAGCCATGGATTAAAGGACCTGATCATGTCGTGTGGCATGATCTGTTCCATCAAAGTGTGGTGTCCGATTTTTTGGACACCACGCTTTCCAATTTATTTTTTATTTTTGTTTTATAAATCGTGGTGTCCGATTTTTCGGTCACCACGGTTTCCTCATTTTTTTATTTTTTTTTTAAAACTGTGGTGTCCAAAAAATCGGACACCACGGTTTCGTTATTTTTTATTATTTTTTCTTTAAAAAAAAAAATCGGTGCGTGGTGTCCGATTTTTCGGACACCACGCGCCGATTTTATTTATTTATTTTTCTTTCTCTTTCCTCCATTTCCTTCTTCCCCAAACCTTGAAAAACTCGGCCCTCTCCCCAAACCCTAATTTTTTTTTTTTTTAAACCCACTCAAATCCTCTCCAAATTCACAAATTAACTAAGGTATGTTATTATATATTGTTTGGAGGACATTATTATGCAAAAAAAATCAATTTTCCATGGATACATTGTATGTAATAGATTTTTTAATTTTTGTATTTATTTTATAATTAGTTTGTATGCATTTTATATGTTGATATTGTTATGTTTATGAATATTGTTAGCAAAATGTAGTATTTATTGGATATTTGCTTTTTTTTTAAGTTTTTATTAAATATTTAGCATTTTATTATATATTGTTTATGCAATTATTAGTGTTAATTAGAATGCTAAGCATGCATGCATGTTTTAATTATGTGTTATTAGAAAATTAAAGTTTAATTAGGACCACATTATGTGTATTAGTAGTAATTAGGAGACTTTTACTTTAATTAGGATAGTTTTAGTAAAAGTGATGGAATTTTGTTATAAAAATTAGGAAAATTTATGAAATATTATGGAATTTAGGCATAAAATAGCAAAATTAAATTTGTAGTTAAATTACATTAGGAATTAACACTTTGATGACTATTATTGTATAATTAATTAGTAATTAAACTATAGATTTTATAGTAATTAGAGTAAAATCAATTAGGAATTAAGTTTAATTAGGTAGGTGAATCATGATTTTACATTAGTGTACTCATTTTATAATTTATAGTAATTAGGGGAATTTCATTTTAATTCGGATAGTTTTAGTATAAGTCTTGGAATTTTGTTTTGAAAAATAGGAAAAGTTAAGAAATATTATGGAATTCAGGATAAAACTCAAATTTAGGATAACATAAGAAAATTAGATATGTAGATTAAAGAAATGCCTCGTGATTATATTAGTAATTAACACCTTAATGACAATTATTGTATAATTAATAATTAGTAATTATATTTATCAAATTCATATTAATTTGGTTAATATTAATTAGTAATTAAGTTTAGCAAGGTGAGACATGATTATATATATGTACTTATTCTATAATTAGTTGTAATTAGGACGGTTTTAGTAATCATATTAGTAATTAACACTTTTATGACTGTTATTACATAATTAGTAATCATGTGTATATTTTTATTGGAGCGTCAAATGTAATATACGATGTTTATTAACAATTATTTGTGTTAATGTATAATAGATGGGAGATAGACGACAGATCGATCCCTCGCAACAGGGGCAAGGCAAGTCAAGGGCAAAGGCAAGACAAAATCTGGCGGCGCAACATCTAGACAGCCATTGGTTACTGCACCGTATACCATGCCAAATCATAGGGTGTTTGAGTCGATGAGACAGAACCCCAATAGTACGTAGCAAGACGGGAGGACAGGAGCATATACTCGCTTGCTGCAGATGACGCCAAATATGGTTCGCGAAATGCTGCAGGGGGCATCGAACCCGATGCAGGGGATGCCGGCCCAAGTAGGCGGGATGCAGGGGATGTCAGGGCCCGTAGGCGGGATGCAGGGGACGACAGGTCCTGCAGGCGGTATGAAGGGGATGGCAGGCCTCACGGGCGGGGTGCAGGGGAACTTAGGTCGTTCAGGCGGCCAGTTAGATCCACGACAATCTACGTCGTTCCACAGTTCGGGCGGACGACCTCAGGCGAATAGATTGGTTGCATCAAAGGATTTCCAAGCTTCTCCATGTGCAGGATGGATCATTTGATCACTGTCTCTCCGACAGTTCAAATGCCACGTCATGTGTTCTGCATTCACGCGAGACATGTAGAGTCGTTGCAGACGTGGCGTCAACGACAGATACCACAGCTTCTTACGACCAACCAACTTCGCTCTGTTATTTGAATTCAGCCTCTCTTCGAACCTGCCTTCATTGCATTCAGGACACACCGTATACTTACTGTCTATGTACTCGCCATAAAATAAGAAGCAATTGTTAACGCAAACATCAAATGTTTGGTAGCCCATCCCCAATCGGTTCATATATCTCCGCATGCTATACATACTATCTGGCATCTTCTGCCGATCTTCTGGACTCAGCCATTGGCGAAATAGTTGTATGTTCTTTTCGCACGCCACATTGGCGATAGAGTAGAGAACTTTGTTATTAAGAAATTCAGCAACCCATCCCAATACTGTGTTTCCCTCGCCCGCTCGTATGGGCTCCTCGGCCTCACGCAACATCTGGAAGAATGCTTGTGCCTCCCTATTCGGTTGTTCGTTTCCAATCTCAAATTCATTGATATTATCGAATCGGCCAGCAAATGCATCTTCGACTATCTCTCTTTGTCGATCCCGTAAGTTATGCCCAGACGATGACTCATCCCTGTTTGTATCGAACCCCATATTTGTATCAAACCCCTCCTCGCGCCTTCGAATTTCACCGTGCCCAGTCCATACGTAGTATTGAGGCAAAAATCCATACTTGTAAAGATGAAATCGAATACCATCTCTATCACCAAATTTCCTATTGTAACACTTAATGCAAGGGCACCTAGCTTTGCCATTCCGTAATAATTGTGTTGCACTAAATGTGTAGTCTAGAAAAATTCCCACACCGGCTTCAAAAGCAGGATTCAAATACCCATCATCACCATGATTTAATATGTCGTACATCCAACTTCGGTCTTCGTTGTTATACATTTTATAACCTATTACAAACACAAAAAACTACCATTAATTATTAAATAATTAGGTGTGGGGTCGTCTATTATTCAAATGAAAATATAAATATATCACTACAATATTTATCTATATATATATATATATATATAATGTACATATGCAACACTACTTAACACTTAATTACAGTTAAAATGCACTAACGAACTATTTGTAAACATACAAAGAATATACCAATGATGATCATATATATACCACATAGAATTAAACTATTGTATTTGAACAATTAAATTGCATGCTAAAACATAATAATTTTAAGTAAATAAATAACTCAAATTTAAGCAAGTCAAATCAAGCCAACAAAACAGTAAATGTATTAAAATTACCTTCTAATTGCCGAAAATTGTGAGCCGTGGAGTGATCGATGGAGGTTTTTTGGAGAGTTTGTTTGAAAAAAAAAATTGGAAGATAGAGGTTTTTGGGGGTGAAAATGGAAGAAAATGGGGGAAATGAGGGGAAGAAGATAAGAAATCTGTGATAATTTGTGATAGTCAGTGTTTTTAAAACCGAACCGGTGCTTTGAACCGGCAAGGCACCGGTTCACTGGTTTTACCGGTTAAACCGGTTCAACCGGTTCAACCGGTCAAAACCAGTGGACGGACAAGGGACCGGGTCCCGGTCCGACCGGTTCGACCGGCCGGGCCGGTCCGGTTTTAAAAACACTGGTGATAGTTGTATAGCTTCAAAAAAATCACTCACCATAGATAAGCAATAGTTACAGATTTATTTCTTACTAGGTGTAGGGTCCAGAAAATCACTCACCAAAGCATTAAAGTCTATAGGGTCAAAAAAATCACTCACCATGTTCAGACATGGTGAGTGATTTTTTTGACCCCACAAAAGCACAATCCATGTGATATCAATGGTGTCAGATTATTTTGACCCCATTGAGGGCACAATCCTTGTGATAGCAAAGGGGTCAAAAAAATCTGTCACCACAATTTTATATATCTATAAATATACCCCATTTTTCACAAACTTCATCTCTTCATCTCCTCTCCCTCAATAATCCGAAAATCCTCCCCTCTCCCTCAAAAAATCCGAAAATCATCTCATCTCCCTCAAAAAATCCGAAAATTATCTCCTCTCCCTCAAAAAATATGAAAATCTCACTCTAAAATCCGAAAAATCCTCTCTTTTATCACTTTCTTTTTTGGGTGTTATATTAGTTATGTATTGTTTGGGTTTTTATATATTGTTTTGTGTGTTTATATATATATAGATAATATATTAATTTTTGTGTTTATATATATATATATATATATATATATATATATATATATAGATATATTTTACACACTACATAACACACACACACACACACACACATATATATATATATATATATATATATATATATATATATATATAAGTATATTTTTAAACATATATATATACTACATATATCATGTTTTTATATATATATATATATATATATATATATATATATATATATATATATATATTTGTGTGTGTTAGTATATTATGAATTATAAATGTATATATAATAAAATGGAGGGAAAAAGCCAACAAAATTGAAAATTTTGAAAATTTGGCAAAAAGTGGCGGTTAATCCGCCACCAATTTTTTTTTAAAATTTTCGGATTGTGGTGAATAATCAGTCACCACGGTTTTTAAAAAAAAAATTAAAAAACCATGGTGAGTGATTATTCACTCACCATTGTTTAAAAAAAAAAAAAAAAAAAAAACCGTGGTGAGTGATTATTCACTCACCACGGTACAATACGATTTAAAAAAAATATACGAAATAGCGTGGTGTCCGATTCTTTGGACACCACGCTTTTTTAAAAAAAAAAAAAAAAGGCATGGCATCCAATGAATCGGACGCCACCCTTTTATTTTATTTTTGCTTTTCTTTTAATCTAGTTGCATGGCTACAACTTCATCTAACACTACGTCATGGCTACAAATTATTTTGACACTACGTGGTGAGTGATTCTTTTGATAGTATTGTTGGTGACTAATTAATTTGTAGCCATTGCTAACATAACTTTATGCCTACGAGGCCAATAGTTACAAAAGTTGGTTACAAAATTTTTTGTAGCCATTGATCAATGCTCACTGAAAATATAACAATGGTGAGTAATTGCTTTTACCCTATTGCTACATTTTCTTGTAGTGTAAAACCTAAAAATGCCTGCATGTTTCTATTATCATTACGCAAAACCTAATGTGTAGGAAAAACGTAGTAAATAATTAAATATGTTATATTCTTTTCCTTAGATTGAAGTTAATTTTAGAATTTTGTCGGCAACATCATTATATAAAATCGAACCTACGGTTGAGATCAGCTAGCTAGCTAAAACAATGATTTATTGATTTTGTGTTGAGAATAATCTTAGCCAAGATTTTCCGACATCACATTTCCAATCAATTTTTGGTAGTTATCCAACAGCACCAATCATTTCTAGAAATACATATCCATTATTTCTCGCATATCTCATATTTGATTTTTTTTTTCTTTATAACTTAGTACAATAAATAAGTACTGTTTTTATTCAAACATATGAAATACATTGAAATTGTTCAAACATAACAAATATGTATCGATTTTCTCTGGAATCTCGCCATATCGTTTTAAAGACAAAGAATTTAACTCTTGCCTCAACATATACGAACAACAACAAAGTTGTGATCATCGATATTATATTTCCACAGTCAAAAGCATTGTCCTTAATAGTTGCAAATTGTAAAGTCTAGCAAGGTATCACAAATAACCTCTTGTACATTTTATTTTCAACCTTATCTAAGAAATGGATGCATATCTTATTCATAAGTTCACAAAAAGCGAGATAATATATATATATATATATATATTCTATTATTTCCAATTTGAGTCAATTTTAAAATTTCTGTAAAACATTAATTATTACAAAACTCAACTTGAGGTTGATATTTTTTTGACAAAAGAAAATGATGGAATGCATGGTAATATATGGTTCAAAAGTGATATTGCAGAAATTATATTTTCAAGATTATTAGTTTGTCAATTATTTTTATAACAATGCTGTTTTGGCAATTCACAAATGAGGATATGTTTGTTTGGCTCATAACTGACTGGATTTGATTATCCGAAAATGTTTAGATTTGAAGTGCACTGGCAATCGTCCTTTTACGACGATAAATAAATTTGTAATTCACTATAGTGTTCCTTATTCAAAATCTATATAGACATTGAAATGATTTTTCATGAACATGGAAATGATTTTGAGTGGATGAGATGGGCAAATAGTCCTAAGTATAATGTCCAAATTTTTAGTCATAATTTATTCATTGATAGATATAGAACACTTGTACATTATCTGAGTTGTACAATATTGAACATAAATACCCACATTAAAGTAGTTACATTTACATGAATATACGAACATGACAGAAGTTGGGCAATAAGAATTGGTAATGCTAATGCATGACACGAATGATTTAGAATCTGGAGAATTGGAGAGTAACAGACCCCACGAAATTAATTACCCCGGCAACTCTTTTCTCTTACGCGTCACAAATCTATTGCCCCAACGGGATGAGAAATGACACTGCATTACTTGTATGTCGTAGAGTGGCACAAAATTATGACTTTAATTCAAGTTATGTAGACACGATTTCTTAAAAATAGAATGATCAACCCCCAATCAAACTCTAAATTATGATTACAGCATTTATTCATCAACCCAACGCCCAACTATATGTACTAATAATACCTTAAATTTCCCTATATAAACGTTGCTCCTCGGAGGTTATTATACACAACAACTAATTATAGCTCAACTATTCCAAGAGCCCCTACACACTATAGCAAGAAAAATATTATCAACACTTTGTTAATAATTAACTGAAATGGCTGGAATGATCAAGCCAGTAGTTGGTATATCGGTAATTGTCGCCGTATTTCTAGTGGTACTTGCACCCAGTGGCGAGGCAGCTGTAGGATGTGGCACGGTGACCTCCTCCCTTAATCCGTGCCTCCCCTACTTGACCAACAATGCTCCTCTAGGTGGATGTTGCAGTGGGGTTAAGTCGCTAAATGGTGCTGCTAAGACCCCTGCCGATCGCCAAAGCGTGTGCAATTGTCTTAAATCTTTAGCCGGATCATACCCTCCAACAATTGTTGCCAAGGCTGCTGGCCTCCCCGGCCAATGTGGAGTCAGCATTCCTTACAAGATTAGTCCTTCCACTGATTGCTCCACGTACGTATAATTTTTGCTACTTAATATATGTAGTTTTTGAAAATTACTTGACATTTTTTTTTTTTGCTTTTACGATGTGGTTTAATTATTTCTTGCATTTTACAGCGTGCAGTGATCTATATAAATTGAAGGAGAACGAGTTGCTCTACTTGTGGATCGTGCTACTTATAAGTAATACATAAATAAATAAAAAGTATTATGGCTTGTTGCCTCTCGCTACGGGAATATTGTAATACTTTCTATGATGAAAGTTGAACCATGTAGCGAAGTTTACTATGTGGTTAATTAATAGAAGCTAGTTTTATATTATATGCTCGTCCCCATTGTCTTATTTACGTTTGGGTTTACTTTTTATTTTGCTACTACGTATTGATTAATGTTTCCTCTTTGTTTAACATTTTTATCACAATATATATATAACAGGTACCAAGTCATTCGAACTTGTACACCTTAGACTTCAAATAACATGGAGATTATCGGACACACACTAACTCACAACTATCTAGGACTAGAAAACAATAAATAAACTATATTGAGAAAGCAATAAAACTAGTCTAAGAACATAAAATAAAAATGAAACTAAAGCTAAAATATATTCTAAAGTGTCGTGTGTGCTAGGTTCAAACGTGTAAGTTGAGGTCAGATTGTCAGACTTCATAGGCTTTTCACTGATGCTTTTATGGCTAATTCAAGTCCAAAGACACCAGAAGAAATTCACTCATTAGAGAGGGACGCGTCTGTTCGTAAACTGTATAAAATCTATTACTAATGACTATCACAAAGGGCGCGTATGTTTCTATGTTGGTCGCTACTGCTCTTCTCACTTACGACTATAGATACGGAAAAGGTCATTTGTTACTACTTTTGGTGACGAACACATCGTTTGCAAAAGTCTAAAACTATTAAACGAAAAAACGCTTACTAGTTCTGGAAATTTTTAATGAAGAGCCCTTTCTAATATTCATGAACCTTAACAAATGGACTATCTGTTTGTAATAATTTTAGAGCACAAACTACCCAAATTACCCTTGCCTTATTAGCAACGGGCGCACATTTTTATATATATATTTGTAGAATAACCCTCAGATTACTATAGAGCGTCAGTCCGTTTGTAGTAAATGAGAATCACAAATTGATTCTATGATTTTTGACAAGTAATAGTATGTTTATAAAAGTAAATAAATGATTAGAAAGAAGTTGTTCTGTTTGTGAAGAGTCAACAAGTATTAGAGTGAGATTGTCCGCATGCAAATATATGCCAACTATTAGAAATAGACTGTTCCTTTGTAATAGTGTCTAGATATTACAATCTGCTAGTGTGATTGTAATATATCATGCCCGGTAATAATAATAATAATAAAAGGCAATATTTCTGCCAATTTTCGTTAATTACTATTATAATTAGTAATAAAGTTATTAGTGTTTTATAACAAAAGTAAAACGTATATTTAGATACTAAATATTGATAAATAATTACTCTAAAGATGCTCATTTATTAGACATTATTGTTAATAATAACACAACACAGAGGTATGATATGCTTGTAAAACTATAACTTTACAAAAAACTAATATTGCTACAAAACAATAATTTTGAAACGATTGATTAAGTAAGACAAACCATAAAATATGTAATATAATTTAGATAATTAAACAACATATAAGTTAACATAATACAAAATCAAAAAATAATGATAGTTGAGGAGTAAAAAAAGAGAGGAGAAGATGAGAAGAATATGTTGGGTATTTTAAAAAAAAAAAAAAAAAAACGAAGGGGAAGAGAAGTATTTGTAGATACAAAATTAAAATATGGAAAGGGAGTGAAGATTAGTTTGTAAACAAGTAATGTTTGATCTTCACAAACACTTAGTCCTAATGTAAGACATTTTTCAGAAAATTCAAAATTCCGTCCAAATTTATATAAACGACTATTTGTAAATATATTCGCAACAATTCAAATTTTCGGCCCACATTTGTACAAATGGCTCATCCACTTGTAAAAAAATCGTAAAAATTAAAAAAATTTGCTTGCAGTTGTACAAACGTCTAGTCCGTTCGTAAATGCTTTTGGGAAAATTAAAAAATCCAGCCCAACCCTTTTTAAACATACAGTCTAATTGTAAAGATTTTTCTTCAATTTGGAATTTGATGCTTCCACTATTATAAACGGATATACCCTTTGTAAAACCGACAAAACTTTAGAGGTTTTGGCAATTTACCCCCTATGTTATGTTAAATTGACAAATTACCTCTCTGTTAAAAGATAAATAGACAAATTACCCCCTATGATTTCAAAAATTGGCAAAGTACCTCCTTATATAGGGAGGTGTAGTTCATCTGCTCACACTTGAGAGCATTGTTGGTTTTTAGGCGAAAAAAGACAATGATATCCTCTTTTCTGAAAAAACAAATGTAGATATTTGGTTTAATACTTTATCTTGTTAGAACAATGAAAACAATAAAAACTAAAATAAAAAAAATAAGTTATGATTCCATTATATGTATGTTTATAATATTTCTTATACTTTTACTTATGATTCTTGTAAGAGAGGTTATAACCAAATTTGAAATAACAAAGGAAAATATTAGAAATAACAAGGGTACTTAGATCAATTAAATATAAAAAGTACACGGGAGTTTTTACAGGGATGTGGTGTGCCAATTTTTAAAATTACAAGGGGGTAATTTGCCTATTTATATCTCACAGGGAGGTAATTTGCCAATTTAGCATAACACATGGGGGTTAAATTTCCATAGACCCAAACTTTTATAAAGGGATAATATGTTTGTAAAAGTAATGCGTAAATTATTAAAGGGTGATTTTCCCTCCTTTAAAACTTTATTTTCTATAAATACCAGCCCCAACCATCACTTTCTTCCACAAAAATGAATATACATTTTCGACGGGATTATTTCATTTTTGGTGCTTCAACTTGCCACAATTTCAAACTTGGTGCCTTATTGAGGCAACCATCATTTTTGGTGCCTTAACTCGGACTTTTCATCAATTTTAGTCCCATGTCGCCGAAAAATTTGAAATTTGACCGGAATTGCACACGTGGCATTATAAACCGCCACCTGTTATGCCACGTAAGCAATTAAAATAAAAAATACAAGGAATACAAAAATTTGTGTAAGAGATTGTATTTATAAAAACCTTTGTATAAGAAGTTGTATTTATAAATTTAAGATATAAACATTTTTGTATCTTAAAATAAAAAAGAAAGAAAAATAATAAAAAAAATATAAATTCCAAAAAAAAAATCATTTTAAATTATTGTAATTAAAAATTTTAACAGATTTTTCTAATTTCATAAACAAGTAATTAAAAAGAACAAAATAAAAAAATGGGGAAAATCGTCTTCCCCGATCACCAGGCCACCCCACCGACTCACAGCCGCAAACCCTAACGAAGCAGAGAAGACAATAGTCTCCAATTCAAGCATCAAGTAAACAAATCCTTAATTCACCTATTTTATTTTATGTTTTTGATATGACCTAGGGAGAACCCAATCCCAAAAGCTAGCTATTAAGGTGGAAGAGCCCAAGATCATTTAAACCCCACACAATATCCCATAATACCGATGTGGGATCCAAGTAACTTGCACTAGGATCATAACATTCCACCACGCTCCGCAGCCCCGGTGCCCACACGGGGCTGGCTTTGCGCTAACTAGCCCCTGGCGAACACTGCAATTCCGACATCACCACCCTTTACGGGTGGCTTTGCGCTAGCTAGTCCCAGGCGAACACTGCAATTCCGACGTCACCACCCACGCCGCACGATTGCAAATGGGAGGGAGTAGTGGATGGCTATTAAGCTAGCTATTAAGATGGAAGAGCCCAAGATCATATAAACCCCACATCAATATCCCATAATACCGATGTGGGATCCAAGTAACTTGCACTAGGATCATAACAGTTTTCAATTGATTAATTTCAAAAATTTTGAATTCCCTCAAATTTGTTCGATTGTTCGATTTAAGATTTCAATGGCGAGGGGTAGAGACGAATACGAGGAAGACGAGGATGAGGAGGAGTACGAGGACGTCGTCGAAGAGGAAGATGAGTAGTACGGCGGCGGCGGCCGTGGAAAACCGAAGGGAAAAAGAGGTAGATCGGATTTTATCGACAATTATGCTGAAGAAGACGAGGATGAGGACGAAGACGAAGACAATGAGGAGTACCGCGGTGGAGGAGTTGGTGGAAGAGGAGGCGGAGGAGGAGGAAAAGGGGGAAAGAGGCATCGGAAAACGGCGGCCAATTTCTTCGACAAGGAGGCGGTTGGCGATAGTGACGAGGATAAGGAAGAGGAGGAAGGCGAAGACAATTTCCCCCATTTTTCTTTTTTTTCTAATTTTTTTGTTTTGGTTTTTTAGTTACTTGTCTATGAAATTAGAAAAATCTGTTAAAATTTTTAATTACAATAATTTGAGATGATTTTTTTTGGAACTTATATATTTTTATTATTTTTCTTTCTTTTTTATCAGAAAATACAAAATGTTTATACCTTAAAATTATAAATACAATTTCTTATACAAAGGTTTTTATAAATACAATTTCTTATACAATTTTTTTATTCCTTGTATTATTTTTATTTTCTAATTGCTTACGTGGCATAACACGTGGTGGTATACGTGGCGGATTTTGGCCGCGTGTGTTTGACTATGGTCAAAATCCCTAAATATATTGCCACGTGTGCAATTCCGGCCAAATTTCAAATTTTCCAGCGACATGGGACTAAAATTGATGAAATTCTGTCAAATTGAGGCACAAAAAATGAAATAATCCCCATTTTCTACCATGTAGTCATGCACGGAATTTTGGGTTTTACCTAAATTTCAGCTTGACTGCATTGGTAGTAAACTACATTTAGTTTTTTACTAATTTGTAAGTTTTCCAAGCAGAAATGTATGTAAAAGATTGGAGTCCTTACACGCAGTCTGTCCATATGTAAAAAGTGTTATTGTCATGGGTTGGTTTGTTGGTAGTAGCTTCATACGTAAGTCACAACTTTGGTAATGGACTCTTCGAAGTCTTGCTCGTGCATACAACCCTCACCAGATCATACCAATGCTCCAACTGGTCAACTGGACATCACTATCCGATACTTCGATCAGTCAACAAGCTGATCTGCAACAGTCATACCAGAAGTTGGTCGCCTCAATCGAATAGTGCCTGCTTCATCTGAAGGGCCCACCTGAGAAGGACCCGCATGAGAAGGGAATGTCTGGCAAGGGCCCTACTGGCTAGGGCCCACATCTCGACGTCGGCTAGGTGCTACTCCATGGTGAAAGGCGGCGATCGCTATAGCAAGGTGATCTAGATTGCTGAGTGATATTAAACTCAGAGCTTTTAAATAGATTAAAAACTTAAAGTAACAATTTAATGGAGTTTAAATTTATTATTTGATATTAACAAAAAATTAGATAAAAAAGAGAGTTGGTTGATGAATTATTAAACTAAAGCATCACTAAACCAACAAAGACGAAATAAAACAATAGAGACATTTGTTTAGAGCATCATTTTCCTTGAAAATAAAGAGAGCATATCACTATCTAGCTGACTTGATTTTATTCATCCGAAAATGTTAAAATTTGAATTGCACTTGCAGTCGTCTTTGTTTAGACTATAAATAATTGTCTAATAGACAATATTTTTCTTCCATCTATATCCTCATGAACAGGGAAATGATTTTTTTATGAATGGAAATGATTTTTATTGGATTAGATATGTGCATATATATAATCATAAGTAGAGTTTTTCCATTTTTGGTGATATACATAGATTACACTTGTACTTTATCTGTGTTGTAGATTAGAACAAATTAATGATTTCATATAACTGCTTATAAAATATACACATTTCACACATTCAACATGAATATGAAAACACGACAGATGTTGTCAAATAAGACTTTATGTGAGTGTCTATATATATATACATATATATATATATATATATATATATATATATATATATATATATATATAATAATAATAATAATAGACCCCACGAAATTTATTTTCCCGGCAATCCTTTTCTCGTACGCGTCAGGAGTCTATTGCCCCGACAAAATGATCAGAAATGACACTGCTTACTTGTCTGGTGTAGATTCGAGTGGCACAAAATTAGGACTTTGATTCAGGTTAAGTAGAGACGTTTCTCAAAAATAGATTGATCAACCCCCAATCAAACTCTAATTATAATTGCAGCACTTATTCATCAACCCAACGCCCAACTATATGCATGTACTAATAATACCGTAAATATTCCCTATATAAACGTTGCTCCTCGGAGGTTATTATACACAACAACTAATAGCTCAAAAATTCCAAGTGCCCTTATATATACTCTATAGCACTTTGTTTATAAGTAACTAAAATGGCCGGAATGATCAAGCCAGTAGTTGGTATATCGGTAATTGTCGCCGTATTTCTAGTGGTACTTGCACCCAGTGGCGAGGCAGCTGTAGGATGTGGCACGGTGACCTCCTCCCTTAATCCGTGCCTCCCCTACTTGACCAACAATGCTCCTCTAGGTGGATGTTGCAGTGGGGTTAAGTCACTAAATGGTGCTGCTAAGACCCCTGTCGATCGCCAAAGCGTGTGCAATTGTCTTAAATCTTTAGCCGGATCATACCCTCCAACAATTGTTGCCAAGGCTGCTGGCCTCCCCGGCCAATGTGGTGTCAGCATTCCTTACAAGATTAGTCCTTCCACTGATTGCTCCACGTACGTATAATTTTTGTTATTTAATTTATGTAGTTTTTGAAAATTACTTAACATTTTTTTTTCTTTTAGTAACGTGGTTTTAATTATTTCTTGCATTTTACAGGGTGCAATGATCTATATAATTTGAAGGAGAACGAGTTGCTCTACTAGTGGATCGTGCTACTTATAAGTAATACATAAATAAATAAAAAGTATGGCTTGTTGCCTCTCTCTGCGAGAATATTGTAATACTTTCTATGCATGAAAGTTGAACCATGTAGCGAAGTTTACCGTGTGGTTAATTAATAGAAACTAGTTTTATATTATATGCTCGTCCCCATCCTCTAATTTAAGTTTGGGTTTACTTTTTATTTTACGTATTGAGTAATGTTTTCTCTTTGTTTAACAGTTTTATCACAATACACACATATATAGGTACCAAGTCATTCCAACTAGTACTCCTTAGATTCTAAATAACAGGAAGATTATTGGACACGCGCCAACTCACAACTATCTAGGATTAAAAAACCATAAATAAACTAATTTGAGAAAGCAATAAAACTAGTCTAAGAACATAAAATAAAAGAGAAACTAAGGCTAAAATATATTCTAAAGTGTAGTGTGTGCTAGGTTCCAAAGTGTAAGTTGATGTCAGACTTCATAGGCTTTCCATAGATGCTTTTATGGCTAATTCAAGTCCCAATGACACTAGAAGAAATTTACTAATTAGAGAGTCACGTGTCTGTTTGTAAAATGTATAAAATATGTTACTAATGACTATCCCAAAGGGCGCATATGTTTGTATATATGTTGGTCGCTACTGCCCTTCTCACTAATGACTATAGATACGGAAAAGGTCATTTTTTACTACTTTTGGTGACGAACACGTCGTTTGCAAAAGTCCAAAACTACTAAACGGAAAAACGCTTACTAGTACTGCAAATTTTTAAAGAAGAACCAGCACTTTCTAATATTCATGAACCTTAACAAATGGACTATCTGTTTGTAATAATTTTAGAGCACAAACTACCCAACTTACCCTTGCCTTATTAGCAACGGACGCCATATTTTTATATATATCTATAGAATAACCCTCAGATTATTATAGAGCGTCAGTCCGTTTGTAGTAAATAAGAATTACATATTTATTCTATGATTTTCGACAAGTAATAATATGTTTATGAAAGTAAAAAAATTATTAGAGAGAAGTCGATCATTTTGTTTGTAAAGAGTCAACAAGTATTAGAGTGAGATAGTCCGTATGGAAATATATGTCAACTATTAGAAATAGACTGTCTGTTTATAATAGTGTCTAGATATTACAATCTGCGAGTCTGTTTGTAATATATAATGCCTGGTGATAATAATAATAATAATAATAATAATAATAATAATAATAATAATAATAATAATAATAATAAAAGCAACATTTCTGCTAATTTTCAATTACTATTATAATTAGGAAAATGTTATTAGTGTTTTATAAAAAAGTAAAATGTATATTTTAGATACTAAATATTGATAAATAATTACTCTAAACATGCTTATTTATTAAAAATTATTAATAATAATGACACAACACAGAAGTATGATATGCTTGTAAAACTATAACTTTACGAAATAACTAATATTGCTAGAAAACAATAATTTTCAAAAGATTGATTAAGTAAGACAAACCATAAAATATGTAATATAATTTAGATGATAAAACAACATATGAGTTAACATAATACAAAATCAAAAAGTAATGATAGTTGAGGAGTAAAAAAAAACAGAGAGAAGATGAGGAGAATATGTTGAGTATTTGAAAAAAACGAACGGGAAGAGAAGTATTTATAGATACAAAATTAAAACATGGATGATATAAATATTAGGGAGTGAAGATTAGTTTGTAAACAAGTTACTTTTGACCTTCACAAAAGTTTAGTCCTAATGTTAAACATTTTCAGAAAATTCAAAAATTCTGCCCAAATTTGTATAAGCGACTATTTGTAAATATTTTTGCAACAATTCAAATTTTCGGCCCACATTTGTACAAATGGCTCATCCACTTGTAAAAATCTTCGTAAAAATTAAAAAAGATTTGCTTGTAGTTGTACAAATGTCTAGTTCGTTTGTAGATGCTTTTGGGAAAACTAAAAAATCCAGCCCAACCCTTTTTTAGACGGACAGTCTGATTGTAAAGATTTTTCTTCAATTTGGAATTTGATGCTTCAACTTTTACAAACGGAAATACCCTTTTTAAAATTGGCAAAACTTTTAGAGATTTTGGCAAGTTACCCCCTATGTTATGCTAATTAGGCTAATTACCTCTCTGTTAAAAAATAAATGGACAAATTATCCCCTATAACTTCAAAAAATTTCGAAGAACCCCCTTATATAGGGAGGTAGAGTTCATTTGCTCAGACTTGAGAGCGAGGATGACTTTTTAGGAAAAAAAAAGACAATTATATCCTCTTTTTCTCAAAAAACAAATGTAGATATTTGGTTTAATACTTTATCTTGCTAAAACAACGCAAAAAATAAAAACTAAAATAAAGAATAAGTTATGATTTTAGAATATGTATGTTTATAATATTTTTTATACATTTACTTATGATTCTTTTAAGAGAGGTTATAACCAAATTTAAAATGACAGAGGAAAATATTAGAAATAACAAGGTATTCCGATCAATTAAATATAAAAAGTACACTAAAATTTTTACAGGAATATATGTGGTGTGCCAATTTTTGAAATCACAGTGGGGTAATTTGCTTTTTTATTTTTCACGGGGTGGTAATTTATCAATTTAGCATAACACATGGGGGTTAAATTGCCAAAAACCCAAACTTTTGTAAAGGGGCAATATGATGTTTGTAAAAGTAAGACGTAAATTATTATAGGGTGATTTTCCCTCCTTTAAAACTTTATTTTCTATAAATACCATCCCCACCCATCACTTTCTTCCACAAAAATGAATCTACATTTTCTACCATGTTGTCATGCACGGAATTTTGGTTTTTACCTAAACTTCAGTGTGGTTGCATTGGTGGTAAATTACATTTAGTTTCTTTAGTAATTGATAAGTTTTACAAGCGAAAATGTACGTAAAAGATTGGAGTCTTTACACGCGGTATGTCCATCTGTAAAAGTTGTTATGGTCATGGGCTGGTTTGTTTGTAGTAGTCCAAGCATTTTCACAAACGGGACTCCAGTCTCATAAAGTCTGAACTGTTCAGCACGTAAACCAATGTGGCATTATTATAAACGGGTTGTCCATTTGTAACACACTTGAACTTTTTAGAGATGGATTGTTTGATTGTGAAAGTTCTATCCATGTTTCTATAAGTAAGAGTTGCTACATTCTCATCAGTAAATATGCTTTATTTCAAAGTACATCTCGAATTATAGTCAAATCATTAATATTATCCATTGTCATTATTATTAATATTTAAAATATACTAAATAGTGTAATTTGTTTATCACTTAGATCGATACGATTCCATTGCATTGAGAAGTTTGAGACGAACTATCTGCGTCAACTACGAACCACTCATCTGTGGTATGTTGTATATTTGAGCATATACTAGAGTTTTTTCAGTTTTTTATTATATAAATACAATATATTCGCATGGAGAAATAAGTTGGATGTATGATATGCAAAACTATAGTGGCCAGTTGAACGAGCGTATTACATACAATGTTTGAAAAGTTTGCTTCATGCCAACTATACTATTTAGATTCTCACAGTAATCATAAACGTTCGTGTAGGAGATGCGACTTATAGTAAGTATAAATGTTTAGCCGTAGTAAAACTAAAATTCAACAATTAAAAAAAAAAGAAATAATAATCTGAGGTAGCATCAGCCCCTGCATCGCCCACTCCTCATCGTCGCCATCGATGAACATGTCATCCTCATCATCCCCCCATCTGCATTGGCCTCACCCTGTATTGTACCCTGCAAAGCAAGCTCGCACCAAAACTCTTGCAGATTGGATACACCATCAGTTCACTCCCCTCGTCGCTTTGAGTTTCCCCTAAAACGAATGAGTCGAACAAACTCGTTTGGGGAACGTGTTGCTAAGTTGATGGTTGGATAGAAGTGTTGGTCCAAACTGAGTCGACACCTAAAATTCTACATTGACCCGAACATAGACTGCTGCCACTATGTCATCAGGGCTACAAGGGATGCTACTCTCTGTTTCATAGTCGTCAATCGATCCTTCAGCTGGGTGTTCTACTTGGCAAAGTCCTCTACAGTCACATTGGGCTTCTTAGGCTCCTTGCACGTCAAAATACCCAATCCTTTAGCTTGCTCTTTGAGGGGCCCCTACCACCTTTGTCAACCTCTTAATAAAATATAAAAGTTTAATTCAACTTACGGGTATACAAAAATACTTGAAATATGTATAGAAAACTCACATAAATAGCCCGGTCGTCCTCGTTAATAAACTGAATTTGCCTATCTGTCAGCTTCTTTGTCCTCATATCCAGCGATGGGTGTTGGACTATCATCTTTCTGTTAATCATCAATAACTACATACGGGATGGGTGTTGGACTATCAGCTTTCTGTTAATCATCAATAACTACATACAGTAAGTATTGTGACTTTGACATTTCAAATACAATACCAAAGCAACACAACAGTACAAACTAGACACCTAAATGAAAAATTACCAAAATCAATCACTAATTATCCAATACTTTCTAAAAACAATAGCAAAACAGCTTGATATCCCAATAATTGAAAAATAACCAACATCAATCAGTAAATAAAAAAAATATGAAACACTATCATATTGCTATATGATTTGCCAAATACCAACACTCATTACTAATTATCGTTGAACATTTCACATACAGTACAAAAAGGAAACAACAAAAGACAAACTTATCGAATTGATGAATTACTAAAATCAATCACTAATTATCCAAAGACACTATTGAACACAAAAATGTCCTCAATATTTGAAAAACCACCAATAATAATCAGTGACCAACACAAACATCATTCCTTTCTAATATGCTTTACCAATATTCACTAATCATTTATAATATTCATCATCAACTATATTAGCATAAATCCAAAAATATTTTTAATAAACAATATTCACATTTAAAGAATTGATCAAACTTACCTTTCTTTTATGATGCTCATGCGTGCTAATAGAATCACCACGTTAGTTGTTTCCACCCCTTTCTTCATGGGCAACTTTCTTTTTCGTCACCCAACTCTCAATGGTTAATGTAGAGAGGAACGAGATGATGTGGAAGCCAACAGGGGCTCTCCTGGTAGGAGGATCATCTTTTCTATCGTAGGAGGATCATCCTTTCTATCGAAACAGTTCTTGTTTGCCATGTTGATCTTGCTGGACAAACGACGCTTGGCAATCGTCGTGAAGGCCTCAACAATCCTATCACTCAGGGTCATGTCCCACTGATTGATCGACTGCATTGAAATAAGTAATCAAAAACACATTACATAATTTTTAGAAAATAATAAATACAACTATGTAATAAAATAAATTATGTGTATAATAGTCCAAAAAAAAAAGAAGTTGTGTGAGCTTAGACGGGATAGCTCCATACATAGGTCATAACTTTGATAACGAACTCTTCAAAGTCTTGTTGATCGTGCATACAACCCTCACCCGATCATAACAATGCTCCAACTGGTCAATGAATATCATTATCTGATCCTTCGATCAGTCAACACGTTGATCTGCAACAGTCATACCACGTGTTGGTCGCCTCGATCTACTAGTGCCTGCTTCATCTAAAGGGCCCACCTGAGAAGGATCCGCATGAGCAGGGACTGTATGGCAAGGGCCCTACTGGCTAGGGCCCACATCTAGACGTCGGGTAGGTGCTACTCCATAGTGAAAGGCGGTGATCGCCATAGCAGGGTGACCTAGATCTCGAGTGATATTAAAGTCATAGCTTTTAAATAGATTAGAAACTTAAAGTAACAATTTAATAGAGATTAAAATTATTATTAGATACTAACAAAAAATTAGATTAAAAAAGGGAGTTTGTTGATGAATTATTAAACTAAAGCATCACTAAACCAACAAATATGAAATCAAACAATAGAGACATTTGTTTAGAGCATCATTTTCATTGAAAATAAAGAGAGCATATCACTATTTAACTGACTTGATTTTATTCATCCGAAAATGTTAAAATTTGAATTGCACTTGCAGTCGTCTTTGTTTAGACTATAAATAAATGTCGAATAGACTATATATATTTTTCTTCCATCTATATCATCATGACCATGGAAGTAATTTTTTATGAACATGGAAATTATTTTTATTGGATTAGATATGTGAATATATATAATCATAAGTAGAAATTTTCCATTTTTAGTGATATACATAGATGACACTTGTACTTTATCTGTGTTGCAGATTAGAACAAATTAATGATTTCATATAACTGCTTATAAAATATACATATTTCACACTTTCAACATGAATATGAAAACACGACAGATGTTGGCAAATAAGACTTTGTGTGAGTGTGTGTATATATATATATATATATATGTTGCATGGTTTAGCATCCGGGAAACTGAAGAATTACTTAATAGACCCCACGAAATTTATTTTCCCGGCAATCCTTTTCTCGTACGCGTCAGGAGTCTATTGCCCCGACAAAATGATCAGAAATGACACTGCTTACTTGTCTGGTGTAGATTCGAGTGGCACAAAATTAGGACTTTGATTCAGGTTAAGTAGAGACGTTTCTCAAAAATAGATTGATCAACCCCCAATCAAACTCTAATTATAATTGCAGCACTTATTCATCAACCCAACGCCCAACTATATGCATGTACTAATAATACCGTAAATATTCCCTATATAAACGTTGCTCCTCGGAGGTTATTATACACAACAACTAATAGCTCAAAAATTCCAAGTGCCCTTATATATACTCTATAGCACTTTGTTTATAAGTAACTAAAATGGCCGGAATGATCAAGCCAGTAGTTGGTATATCGGTAATTGTCGCCGTATTTCTAGTGGTACTTGCACCCAGTGGCGAGGCAGCTGTAGGATGTGGCACGGTGACCTCCTCCCTTAATCCGTGCCTCCCCTACTTGACCAACAATGCTCCTCTAGGTGGATGTTGCAGTGGGGTTAAGTCACTAAATGGTGCTGCTAAGACCCCTGCCGATCGCCAAAGCGTGTGCAATTGTCTTAAATCTTTAGCCGGATCATACCCTCCAACAATTGTTGCCAAGGCTGCTGGCCTCCCCGGCCAATGTGGCGTCAGCATTCCTTACAAGATTAGTCCTTCCATTGATTGCTCCACGTACGCATAATTCTGTTATTTAGTTTATGTAGTTTTTGAAAATTACTTAACGTTTTTTTTCTTCTAGCGATGTGGTTTTAATCATTTCTTGCATTTTACAGGGTGCAGTGATCTATATAATTTGAAGGAGAACGAGTTGCTCTACTAGTGGATCGTGCTACTTATAAGTAATACATAAATAAATAAAAAGTATTGTGGCTTGTTGCCTCTCGCTGTGGGAATATTAATGTAATGCTTTCTATGCATGAATGTTGAACCATGCAGCGAAGTTTACTGTGTTGTTAATTAATAGAAGCTAGTTTTATATTATATGCTCGTCCTCGTCCTCTGATTTACGTTTGGCTATACTTTTTATTTCGCTATTACGTATTGATTAATGTTTCCTCATTGTTTAACATTTTTCTCAGAATAGATATCAAGATTAATCAAACTTTTGAAATTTACAAGTCATTCCAACTACTCCTTTTACTCTAACAGTGAGATTATCGGACATCACAACTATCTAGGCTTAGAAAACAATAAATAAACTAATTTGTGAAAGCAATAAAACTAATCTAAGAACATAAAATAAAAGAGAAAGTAAAGCTAAAATCTATTCTAAGCGTAGTGTGTGCTAGGTTCAAAAGTGTAAGTTGATGTCAGACTTCATAGCTTTTATGGCTGATTCATGTCCCAAAGACACCGGAAGAAATTCACTCATTAGAGAGGGACGCGTCCGTTTGTAAAAGGTATAAAATCTGTTACTAATGACGATTACAAAGGGCGGGTATGTTTGTACGTTGGTCGCTACTCTCTTTCTTAGTAATGACTATAGATACCAAAAAGGTCATTTGTTACTACTTTTGGTGACAAACATGTCGTAAAAGTCCAAAACTATTAAACGGAAAAACCCTTACTAGTACTATAAATTTTTAATGAAGAACCAGCCTTTCTAATATTCACAAAGCTTCACAAATGGACTATCTGTTTGTATAAATTTTAGAGTACACAAACTACCTAAATTACCCGTGCCTTATTACAAATGGACGTCACATTATATATATATATATATATATATATATATATATATATATATATATATATATATATATATATATATATATAGAATAACCCTCATATTATTATAGAGCGTCAATCCCTTTGTAGTAAATGAGAATTACATATTTATTATATGATTTTTGACAAGTAATAGTATGTTTATAAAAGTAAAAAAAAAATGATTAGAGAGAAGTTGTTCTGTTTATAAAGAGTCAATAAGTATTAGTGTGAGATTGTCCATATGGAAATATATGTGAACTATTAGAAATAGTCTATTCGTTTGTAATAGTTCTAGTTTATTACAATCTGCTAGTCTATTTTTAATATATAATGCCCGGTAATAATAAGAATAAAAAAAGGCAGAAATATTTTTGCCAATTTTCAATTACTATATAATTAGTAATAATGTTATTAGTGTTTTATAAAAAAGTAAAATGTAGATTTAGATACTAAATAATGATAAATAATTACTCTAAATGCGTATTTATTAAACATTATTAATAATAATAACACAACACAGAAGTATGATATGCTTGTAAAACTATAACTTTACAAAATAACTAATATTGCTAGAAAACAATAATTTTCAAAAGACTGATTAAGTTAGACAAACCATAAGATATGTATTATAATTTAGATAACATAACGACATATAATTTAACATAATACAAAATCAAAAAATTATGATAGTTGAGGAGAAAAAAAAGAGAGGAGAAGATGAGGAGAATATGTTGGGTATTTCAAAAAAAAACAAAGGGGAAGAGAAGTATTTACAGATACAAAAATTAAAATATGGATTATATAAATTTTAGGGAGTGAAGATTAGTTTGTAAACAAGCTATGTTTGACCTTTACAAACATTTAGTTCTTAACTCCTTATGTAAAACATTTTCAAGAAAATTCGAAAATTCCCCCCAAATTTCTAAACGACTATTTGTAAATATTTTTTGCAAAAATTCAAATTTTCGGCCCACATCTGTTAAATAAATGGCTCGTCCACTTGTAAAATTTTTTGCAAAAATCAAAAAATTAAAAAACTTTTTGTAAATGTTTTTGGGAAAATTAAAAAATCCATCCAAACCCATTTTAAACGGACAGTCTGATTGTAATATTTTTCTTCAATCTGGAATTTTATGCTTCACTTTTACAAACGGAAATACCATTGGTAAAACTGGCAAAACTTTTAGAGGTTTTGACAATTTACCCATGTGTTATGCTAAATTGGCAAATTACCTACCTGTTAAAAAATAAATAAACAAATTACCCTCCCCACCCTATGATTTCAGAAATAGGAAAAGTACCCCCTTATCTAGGGAGGTGTAGGTCATTTGCTCACCCTTGAGAGCGAGGATGGCTTTTTAGGCAAAAAAGACAATTATATCCTCTTTTCTAGAAAAACAATGTAGATATTTGGTTTAATATATAGTTTATCTTGTTAGAAAAATGCAAAAAAAAAAAAAAAAAAGTTATGATTTCAGGATATAAATTTTTATAATAATTTTTATACTTTTACTTATAATTCTTTTAAGAGACTCATAACCAAATTTGACATAATAAAAGAAAATATTAGAAATAACAAGGGTATTTCGATCAATTAAATTTTAAAAGTACACTAAAAATTTTACAGGTATGTGGCGTGCCAATTTTTGAAATCACAAGGGGGTAATTTGCCTATTTATTTTATTTATTTTTCACATAGGGAAATAATTTGTCAATTTAGCATGACACAATGGGTGTAAATTGCCAAAAACCCAAAATTTTATAAAGGACAGCATGTTTGTCAAAGTAAGACGTAAATTATTAGAGGGTGATTTTCCCTCCTTTAATTTTCTATAATTAAATACCAACCCCAACCATCACTTTCTTCCACACAAAAATGAATATACATTTTTGACCATGTAATCATGCACGGAATTTTGGGTTTTACCTAAATTTCGGCGTGACTACATTGATAGTAAATTACATTTAGTTTTTTACTAATTGATAAGTTTTACAAGCGAAAATGTCTATTAAAAGATTGGAATCTTTACTCGAGGTCTGTTCATCTATAAAAGTTGTTATTGTCATGGGCTGGTTTGTTTGTAGTAGTCCAAGCGTTTCTACAAACGGGACTCCAGTCTCATAAAGTCTGAATTGTTCAGCATGTAAACCAACGTGGCACTATTTTATATGGGTTGTCCTTTTGTAAAACACTTGAACTTTTTAGAGATGGATTGTCTGATTGTGAAAGTCCTTCCTGAGTTTCTATAAGTAAGAATTGATACATTCTCATCAGAAAATATGCTTATTTCAAAGTACGTCTCAAATTATAGTCAATCATTTATATCATTCATCGTCCTTATTATTTTATATTTAAAATATACTAAACACTGTGATTTGTTTATCACTTAGATCGATACAATTCCATTACATTGAGAAGTTTGAGACGAACTATTTGCGTCAACTACGAACGACTCATTTGTGGTATGTTGTATATTTGAGCATATACTAGAGTTTTTTCAGTTTTTTTATATAAATGCAATATATTCGCATGGAGATAGAAGTTGGATGTAAAATATGCAAAACGATAGTGACCAGCTGAACGAGCGTTTTACATACAATGTTCGAAAAGTTTGCTTCATGCCAACTAGACTATTTAGATTCGCACAATAATCCTAAATGTTCGTGTAGGAGATGCGACTTATAGTAAGTATAAATGTTTAGCCATAGTAAAACTAAAATTCAACAATTAAAAAACAAAAAGAAATAATAATCTGAGGTAGCATCAGCCCCTGCATCGCCCACTCCTCATCGTCGCCATCGATGAACCCGTCATCCTCATCATCCCCCCATGTGCATTGGCCTCACCCTGTATTGTACCCTGCAAAGCAAGCTCGCACCAAAACTCTTGCAGATTGGATACACTATCAGTTCACTCCCCTCGTCAGTTTGAGTTTCCCCTAAAATGAATGAGTCAAACAAACTCGTTTGCGGAACGTGTTGCTAAGTTGGTGGTTGGATAGAAGTGTTGGTCCAAACTGAGTCGAGCCTAAAATTTCTACATCGACCCGAACATAGACTGCTGCCTCTATGTCATCAGGGCTACAAGGGATGCTACTCTCTGTTTCATAGTCGTCAATCGATCCTTCAGCTGGGTGTTCTCCTTGGCAAAGTCCTCTACAGTCACATTGGGCTTCTTAGGCTCCTTGCACGTCAAAATACCCCAAGCCTTTGGACAATTTTGATACCCAATCCTTTAGCTTGCTCTTTGAGGGGCCCCTACCACCTTCGTCAACCTTTGTCAACCTCTTAATAAAATATAAAAGTTTAATTCATCTTACGGATATACAAAAATACTTGAAATATGTATAGAAAACTCACATAAATAGCCCGGTTGTCCTCGTTAATAAACTGAATTTGCCTATCTGTCAGCTTCTTTGTCCTCATATCCAGCGATACATCCAGGTACGGGATGGGTGTTGTGTTAGACTATAACGTGATTAAAACATCATGCATAATCACTCAAAAGCGGAAGCAAAGATCGGCGTACCTCCTGCCATTGTTGACCGAATTCGAAGCTTTGAAAATGCAACGGGATTAACTTAGTTTTGGGCTTCCAAGTTCTATTCCTCTATTTCTCTTTCTCAAAGATGGTGTATGAGGTTTTTTCTGAATGAGAATATTTAGTATGAAATAAACATGTATATATATAATCTAATCTCCACAACCACCCATCAATGATAGAGGAGACATGATTCTTCAGAAGGGTTTCAACCAAGTGTTGCAAAGGTTCAGGAGGTCACTTAAGTGATTTATTAAAATAAAATATATTTATTTAAAATAAATCAACATTCTCCCACTTGATCTACATGAACCTCAATGTCCAACAACAACAAGAAACAAAACACATGAATCATGGCGATAGGTCCTTTGATAAGAAATAAGTAGTATCTTCCATGTATCACAACGCATTATGTTTCTCATCTATAACCAAAATAACTTAATGAATAAACTCAATGTTTATTCTAGGTCCACACAAAATAAGAATTATCACTATTAATCAAAATAATAATATATCAAAATGTGTACACAACCATATGTGAGAATTCACTTATAACAAGAGTTTCCATAAAACATCGTTCCTATAACGAAAACGTTACATGAGGGAACCAAGTCCCATACTTTCAACATGATCCTTAAATTTTCCTGGAGGCATGCCTTTAGTTAAAGGATCAACTATCATCTTATCAGTACTTATATGCGCAATAGTAACTGATTTTTCTTTGACACGCTTTCTTATAGCTAAGTACTTAATGTCGATGTGCTTGCTTCGACTACCACTTTTGTTGTTCTTATCCATGAAGACAGCGGCTGAATTGTCACAATATAATTTCAGGGGTCTTGAAATAGAATCCATGATTCTAAGTTTGGAAATGAAACTCTTAAGCCATACACCGTGAGAAGTAGCCTCAAAACAAGATACGAATTCAGCTTCCATAGTAGAAGTAGCAGTCAAAGTTTGCTTCACGTTCCTCCATGAAACAGCTCCACCGGCCAACATAAAAATATAACCAGAAGTTGATTTTCGAGAATCAACACAGCCAGCAAAGTCCAAATCTGAGTAGCCAATTACTTCCAAATTGCTTGAACGTCTATATACGAGCATGTAATCTTTAGTCCCCTTCAGGTATCTCAGTACCTTCTTAGCAGCTTTCCAATGCTCAATGCCTGGATTACTTTGATATCTCCCCAACATTCCGATGGCAAATGCAATGTCAGGTCTAGTGCAAACCTGAGTATACATCAAGCTTCCAACAACAGAAGCATACGGAATGTTTCTCATTTGTTCTAGTTCCAACTCGTTCTTTGGGCACTGATTCAAGTTCAGTCTGTCACCCTTCACTATGGGAGCTATACTAGGTGAACAATCTTGCATCCGAAATCTCTCTAAAACTTTGTTGATGTATATCTCTTGAGACATACCAAGAGCACAACGCGCTCTATCACGATGTATCTTTATCCCAATGACGTAAGATGCATCGCCTAAATCCTTCATATCAAAGTTCTTAGAGAGAAATTGCTTCACCTCATATATCATATCCCTATCATTGCTTGCAAGTAAAATGTCATCCACGTATAGAATTAAGAAACAAGTCTTGCTCCCACTCACCTTCTGGTATATACAGTTATCTTTAACATTCTCTTCAAAACCAAATGAAGATATAACATCATTAAATTTTAAGTACCATTGACGTGAGGCTTGTCTCAATCCACATATGGATTTCTTGAGCTTGCAAACTAAATGCTCACCATCACTGGAAGGAAATCCTTCAGGTTGTTTCATGTATACCTCTTCCTCCAGTTCTCCATTTAAAAATGCCGTTTTCACATCCATTTGTTGCAACTCTAAGTCAAAATATGCAACTAATGCCATAATTATCCGTAGGGAATCTTTCTTCGATACAGGAGAGAAAGTCTCTTTGTAATCGATTCCTTCTTTCTGAGTGAAACCTTTGGCAACGAGTCTAGCCTTGTATCTCTCAATGTTACCTAATGAGTCTTTCTTTGTTTTAAAGACCCATTTACACCCTATGGCTTTCGCCCCTTCAGGTAACTCAACAAGGTCCCATACTCCATTTGATGCCATTGAATTCATCTCATCTGTCATAGCATTATACCATAAGCTTGACTTATTACTGCTCATGGCTTGTGAAAACGTCTCAGGATCATTCACGGCTCCAATATTACAGTCCGACTCTTGTAGATACACATGGTAGTCACTAGGTATTGCTGATTTTTTGATTCTAGTAGATTTTCTTAATGTTGAATCAACATTATCTTCATGATTTTGTTGATCAACTTCTTGTTCGGTACCCTGGGTTTCTTCATGAACAACTTGATCTACCATATCAATATTAGCTTGTGGAATCTCATCATGTCGTTCAATGCCCGTGTTAACTTGATGGCTACTTCTAACGACAATAACTTGATCACTTGATGAGGAAGGTTGTGTACCAACACGATCTCTTTCAGAAATAGAATCCTGAAAATGACCACTCCCACTAATCATGTTATTTTTCAAAAATTTTGCATTTCTTGATTCCACAATTCTAGTGCTATGAGATGGACAGTAGAATTTGTATCCTTTAGACTGTTCAGCATATCCAATGAAACACCCACTTATGGTTCTAGGATCCAGTTTCTTCTCTTGTGGGTTATACACTCTTACTTCAGAAGGACATCCCCAAATGCGTACATGATTCAAACTCGGCTTCCAACCTTTAAATAACTCAAATGGTGTCTTAGGGACAGCCTTTGTTGGAACCCGATTCAATATGTACACTGATGTCTTAAAAGCTTCAGTCCACAAACTTAATGGGAGTTTAGCACTACTGCGCATACTCCTCACCATCTCCATCAAGGTCCGATTTCTTCTTTCAGTTACACCATTCTCGCTAGGAGATCCTGGATTGGTGTATTGAGCAACAATTCCATGTTCTTGAAGAAACTTAGCAAATGGACCCGGTGCTTGACCACCTTCTGTGTACCTACCATAATACTCACCTCCTCTATCAGATCTCACAATCTTGATCTGTTTCCCACATTGTTTTTCTACTTCTGCCTTGAAAACCTTAAAGGCATCTTATCCTTCATTTTTGTTATGAAGCAAGTAGATATACATGTACCGTGAGAAGTCATCAATAAATGAGATGAAGTATTTTGGACCACTTTGCATATCCATATCTGGACAACAAATATCTGTATGGATGATTTCAAGTAATTCTGAACTTCTGTGCGCACCCCTTTTAGATATTTTGGTCTGCTTTCCCTTTATGCAGTCCACACAAATCTCAAAGTCAGCAAAATCCAAAGTACTAAGTACTCCATCATTCACTAACCTCTTGATTCTATCCTTAGAGATATGTCCTAATCTCCGGTGCCACAACATAGAAGATTCTTCATTTTCAACACATCTTTTCATGCTAGTTTTAACATACATAACTGAATTAGTGGCGTTACATTGCACATTGAGCATAAATAGACCATTGTATAAAGTGTCATTCCCAACAACATCTTTATTATAAATCAAACTGAATGATGTTTTATGGAAATTACAATCATAGCCTAAAGGCAATAGTCTAGATACAGAAATTAAATTCCTGGAAAATCCAGGTACACAGAACACATTATGCAATACTAAAATAAAACCACTAGATAATGTAATTTGGCAAGTTCCAACAAATTCAACAGCTGAGTGCATTTTGTGATAGAGATCGACAACCATAAAGAAAGAGATTGAGAATTTAGAGAAGAGAAAGAAGAAGAAAGTAGAGAAGAAGTAGAAAGAATTTAAGAGAGGAGAATAATTCAATAATCAATAATCAATAATCATAAACGTGCCTTCACAAATAGGTCTAGCCTCATATTTATAGGCTAAAGAAAATAAATCTTACCAAAACTAAAACTCATAAAATAACTAGGAAATAACAAGACAATGAAATAAACTAGAATCCTAACCAAACTAGGAAATAAATAAACCTAATAACTCTAGAACTATAATAATTCTATAACTCTAATTAATTTGGACTCTTGATTTCCATCATTCTCCCCGGCTTGAAAAAACTCGCCTCCGGAGAGTTTGCGGCATGATACTCGGCAAGATGTATAGAAAACCGCAGTGAACGGAACAGTGTATCCAAATTAGGATGATATTTCCATTGGACAAGGTAGCGCTGGAATCCTCCCTCAACTGAACCAATAATCTCATCATCAAGGATTGCTTCAACGTCATCCAAGATCAACGGTGGTGTAGGGGGTAACTTGAGCACCGAAACCGAAGCAGTTGCAGAACCACTTGTGACACTAGCAGAGAATGTAGGAGGCTCAAAAGTACCTCGAGAAAAAGTCAAATCCTCAATATTGAAGACAGGACTAATAGTTAGTTTAGGAGGCAAGTCCAACAAATACGCATTAAAGCCAAGACGTCTCATAATACGAAATGGTCCTGAAGCATGAGCAAAAAGCTTTTTAAAAGAATGTTTTGAAAATTGCTCAGGACGAATTCGAATCATCACATAATCGCCTTCCATAAACTCTAACTTCCTACGATGTAAATCAGCAGCCAACTTATAATTTGCATTACTTTTATCAATGTTTAGTCGAATAGCAGCATGCAAATCATGAATATGTAGGGCAAATTTTTTAGCAAATTCAACAGATTTATGAGTAATAGCTAATGACACTAAATCGAAAGGAAGTCGAGGCGCTACACCATGAAAAGTTTCATAAGAACTCTGACCAGTAGGTAAGATCGAATCCCAAGGGCCAGCTGGTTTGATAACTCATCTAGGCTAACATCTCTAAGCTCAGGTGGACTCACATGGGATGTGTCACTAGGAAACTCGAGCTGGGCCGTAGCAACGACGGAAAATAGCAAATTTGATTCCACTCCCCCTTTCTCACAGTCGATGCCAGACAACAGGTTTAGTTTCTCAGTAGATGTGTGACCTTTCTTAGATCTATAGTCTAATGGTCTACCCGGAGTTAACCTAACCCTCTTACCATTATAAGAAAACACATAAACATTGTCCTTACCATAATTGACAGCATTTTTATCATAAATCTACGGGCGTCCTAACAAGATATGGGCAACATCCATATATAAAACATCACACCAAATGTCTTCACTGTAGGGTCCTAATCGAAGGGGTACCTGACATCTCTCAGAAATAGTCAATGAAAATTTATCAACCCAAGCTACTTTTATTGGTGAAGGATAAGGTTCGGGCTTTAGGTTAAGAAGATTTATGGCTGACTTAGACACCACATTCATAGAACTACCATTATCAATAACTATCCTGAGAATTTTCTCGCCATACTTAACCCTAGTCTCAAAGATAGATGTGCGCTTCCATGAGTCATGGTCAACTGCAGAAGAAAGGGTACATCTCATGACATTAACATTGCCATCTCTCTCTCAAATTCAGTCATATCATCATTTAAGGTGGCCTCACACTCCTCGGATGCAACTGTCACTTCCTCAGATGACTCATCTTCCTGATGATCTATGCCTAAATGAAGGGCACGATGTGGGCAACGAGACGTTATATGACCCCTTTCTTTACACGTATGACACACTGGAGAAGAGACTGATGGAAAGGAGATGGAGTTGCCTACGTTGGAGCTAACAAGCTGACTAGGCTGACCACTAACCTTAGAAGGTTGGTTGAAAGAATTATTAGGCCTCTGGAAGGTGACAGACTGGGTTTGCTTGGACTCCCCGGCTTGGGAAGTCAACTATAGGAATATGAAGACATGTGGTACTCCTCTATCTCTAAGGCTTTGTGAAAAGCATCATGCAAGGTTCGGGGAGCATGCAAATTAACATCTCTTTTAATATTATCCCTTAACCCATTAATGAACTTAGCTACAGTGATCCATTGTGCCTCCCTAATTGTGCATCTAATTTTCAGATCTTCAAACTTATTGAAATATTCGCACATTCAAGGTCCATTGTTTAAGGTTCAACCACTCATTCATCATCTGTTTTTCATGAAAATAAGGCAAATATTTATCTCTTAAGATACCTCTCATGTCTTCCCATAATGTGATGGGAGGTGCATTCTCATACTCACGTTCACTTTCGACACTTTGCCAATACTTTTTGGCAGACCTTATTAACTACAATCTTGCAAAAAGAACCTTTTGGTTGTTGTTCATGCGATAAAACACAAAATAGTCTTCTAGATGATCTAGCCAATCTATAAAGACATTAGGATCATGGGTACCCTCAAACTCGGGAATATCTACCTTGACTCTCCTAGTGATGTCATCATCATGATGTTGGTACCTATGGTGGTCATTACGTCTACCGCGATACCTATTGTGAAGGTCCTCAATACCACTATCATTCTCACCATACTCATCAGGGTTGGGTGAATATCTTCTAGGCCGGTTATTTTCCACATGTTGTTGCCTATGACCTACAGGACTCAAATGCCCTATAGGAGGATGAACAACGGGATTAGTGTCTGGTGCCAGTAGGATTCCCTTCTCACGGTCACGAGGGGATGGGGCATGACTGGATGTGGGTCGTTGACACTGAGTTATGTGATCGTCTAACTTACTTTCAAGGGAAGTAAAAGTTTTATGAAATTCTTCTCTCATTGATGCTAGCGAGTTGGCTAGTTCCTCGATCTTTTGATCTAATGCCATTGATCTTGTTACGGGCATGCAATAAATTTTTTTTTGTTATATATATATATATATATATATATATATATATATATATATATATATATATATATATTTGCTAATATTTGACGTTAAAATATAAAAGTAAATTAATTATAAACTAGGGCTGATTTTCGCGTAGTAATCAAAGTGCAGAAAAGCGAACACGTAAGAATTCGGAAAAAATATATATATAAATATGTTTTTTTTTTGTTTTTTTTAATAATAATATTGCTAAACTTGCCACGAACTCAAAAGTCCTAAATTCAATAAAAAGGAAATACTATTACCGAAATAATTAGGAGCAGCCAAATTTCTGATGTCACGTAATGGTCCACTCCTTTTTCGATTTAGGGCTTGAGCACACCGAACCCCACTGAAAATCAAGAAATCAATTTAATTAATCCAAAAATAATAAGAAAATTAATTAAAAAAAGGAAAATTCCAAAAATTGAAAAGGGCTCGGTCGAAATAGACGATCGCGCGGGCTGGACTGGAGTTTTGCCGGCGGTAGACAAACGGCGGAGCAGAGGCTGTGACCCTGGTGCGGAGAGTGACCGGAACGGCGGCGGAGAGTGACCGGAACGGCGGCAGATTGAACTAAGGTTCGCGATTTGAGATTTCGGTGGTGAGCGACTGGAATCAGACAACTTTCTGGTGGTGGCGGCACCGGGTTGTAAGTCTGGGGAGGGAGACGACGGCGGTGACTCTGGGTTGTTCACTGTTGAGCGGCGGCGGAGCGGTGACGGAAACGGCGACGGAGCGATGGAGAAGACGGCTTTGCGATCTGGTTTCGCGATCGATGGGAAGGTATCGGCGGTGAAATCCGACGATTTTGGGGTGGTGGTGGTGCTGGGTGGCGCGCCAGGCGATGGAGAAGGCGGCGGTGTTGCGACGGTGGCGGTGACGGATGAAGAAGAAGCAGCAACGTGGCGGATTTTGGAGCGCGTGTTGAGCACGCGCTGTTTTACTGATTTTTTTTTATTTTCTTTTTCGGCAGAAAAATTTTCAGAACTGAACAAGGAAAATTTTTTTTACTGGAACTTAAAACTAGAAACTATGATTGCAGCGAAAATTGGGGAAAAGATCGTATTGCTCTGGTGCCAATTGATAGAGATCGACAACCATAAAGAAAGAGATTGAGAATTTAGAGAAGAGAAAGAAGAAGAAAGTAGAGAAGAAGTAGAAAGAATTTAAGAGAAGGAGAATAATTCAATAATCAATAATCAATAATCAATAATCATAAACGTGTCTTCACAAATAGGTCTAGCCTCATATTTATAGGCTAAAGAAAATAAATCCTACCAAAACTAAAACTCATAAAATAACTAGGAAATAACAAGACAATGAAATAAACTAGAATCCTAACCAAACTAGGAAATAAATAAACCTAATAACTCTAGAACTATAATAATTCTATAACTCTAATTAACTTGGACTCTTGATTTCCATCATTTTGTTTCCTGAATAAATGTTTAGCTCATTTTCCGCTGGTTTCCTCAGGTTTGTCATGTCCTGTAAAGTTGTTGAAACGTGAGTTGAAGAACCAGAGTCAACCCACCATGTATTACAATGAACATCAGCCATATTAGATTCATAACAAACAAGAGAGACTAAGTCACCTTTATTCTTAGGCCACTTTTGGAACTTGGTGCAATCCTTCTTTATTTGTCCCTTCTTTTTACAGAAAAAGCACTTGGATTCCTTAGTAATTCCACCTTTAATGGGCATTTTGTCTTTCCCTTTGTCCTTAGCCTGCTTGTCATTCTTCTTGTTGGATACCAACAATACAGTCTCTCCCTGTTCCATCATCAACCGGCTTTCCTCTTGAACACACATGGTCAAAAGTTCATTCATAGACCATTTATCCTTATGTGTGTTGTAGGATATCTTAAAGGGCCCGTATTGATATGGGAGAGTATTCAGAATGTAATGGACTAAGAAGGTGTCAGACATCTCAACCTCCAATGTTTTCAGTTTTGTCGCAATGTCTCTCATCTTCATGATGTGCTCACGCACGCCTCCGAGACCGGTAAGCCTTAGTGACGAGAACTTCCCAATGAGAGTACTAGCAAGTGACTTTTTTGAAGTTTAGAATTGCTCGCCTATTGCCTTAAGTAGGGAACGGACATTATCATACTTCTCCACTAAGCTCCTTAGTCCACCTGATATATGAATCGAATTTCCGGATGATTTCTAATATCATATTCAAGTTTCAACGTAAGATTCAAAAAACCCAAAAATTTTCATGGATGAACATTTTCATAACATATGATCACACAAGGCAGAGGCGTTACAAACGCTCTGATACCAAATGTTAGACTATAACGTGATTAAAACATCATGCATAATCACTCAAAAGCGAAAGCAAAGATCGGCGTACCTCCTGCCATTGTTGACCGAATTCGAAGCTTTGAAAATGCAACGGAATTAACTTCGTTTTGGGCTTCCAAGTTCTATTCCTCTATTTCTCTTTCTCAAAGATGGTGTATGAGGTTTTTTTTGAATGAGAATATTTAGTATGAAATAAACTTGGGGACCAAAGCATGTATATATATAATCTAATCTCCACAACCACCCATCAATGATAGAGGAGACATGATTCTTCAGAAGAGTTTCAACCAAGTGTTGCCAAGGTTCAGAAGGTCACTCAAGTGATTTATTAAAATAAAATGTATTTAATTAAAATAAATCAACATGTTGGACTATCAGCTTTCTGTTAATCATCAATAACTACATACAGTAAGTATTGTGACTTTGACATTTCAAATACAATACCAAAGCAACACAACAGTACAAACTAGACACCTTAAATGAAAAATTACCAAAATCAATCACTAATTATCCAAGACTTTCTAAAAACAATAGCAAAACAACTTGATATCCCAATAATTGAAAAATAGTAAATAAAAGAATCTGAAACACTATCATATTGCTATATGATTTGCCAAATACCAACACTCATCATTAATTATCGTTAAACATTTCACATACGATACAAAAAGGAACGAACAAAAGACAAACTTACCGAATTGATGAATTACTAAATCAACCACTAATTATCCAAAAACACTATCGAACACAAAAATGTCCTCAATATTTGAAAAATCATTAATAATAATCTGTGACCAACACCAACAACATTCATTTCTAATATGCTTGAACAATATTCACTAATCATTTATAATATTCATCATCAACTATATTAGCATCACTTAAATCCAAAAATATTTTAATAAACATATAAAGAATAAAATTTCGAACTTACCTTTCTTTTATGATGCTCATGCGTGCTAATAGAATCACCACGTTAGTTGTTTTTCACCCCTTTCTTCATGTGCAGCTTTCTTTTTCGTCACCCAACCATCAATGGTTAATGTAGTGAGGAACCAGATGATGTGGAAGCCAATAGGGGCTCTCTTGGTAGGAGAACATCCTTTCTATCGAAATAGTTCTTGTTTGCCATGTTGATCTTGCTGGACAAACGGTGTTTGGCAATCGTCGTGAAGGCCTCAACAATCCTATCACTCAAGGTCATGTTCCACTGATTGATAGACTGCATTGAAATAACTAATCAAAAATACATTACATAATTGTGAGAAGATATTAAATACAACTATGTATTAAAATTAATTATGTGTATCAACGGTCCAAAAAAAAAAAACAAAAGTTGTGTGTGCTTAGACGGGATCCTCCATACGTAGGTCACAACTTTGATAACGGACTCTTCAAAGTCTTGCTGATCGTGCATACAACCGTCAGCTGATCATACCAATGCTCCAACTGGTCAATGGATATCACTATCCGATCCTTCGATCAATCAACAGGCTAATCTGCAACAGTTATACCACGTGTTGGTCGCCTCGATCTACGAGTGCCTGCTTCATCTAAAGGGCCCACCTGAGAAGGACCCGCATGAGGAGGGACTGTCTGGCAAGGGCCCTGTTGGCTGGGGCCCACATCTAGACGTCGGGTAGGTGCTACTCCATGGCGAAAGGCGGTGATCGCCACAGCATGGTGACCTAGATCAGAGTGATATTAAAGTCAGAGCTTTTAAATAGATTAAAAACTTAAAGTAACAATTTAATGGAGATTAAATTTATTATTTGATATTAACAAAAAATTAGATAAAAAATGGAGTTTGTTGATGAATTATTAAACTAAAGCATCACTAAACCAGCAAAGATGAAATCAAACAATAGAGACATTTGTTTAGAGCATCATTTTAATTGAAAATAAAGAGAGCATATCACTATAACTGACTTGATTTTATTCATCCGAAAATGTTAAAATTTGAATTGCACTTGCAGTCGTCTTTGTTTTGACTATAAATAAATGTCTAATAGACTAGATTTTTCTTCCATCTATATCATCATGAACATGGAAATGATTTTTATTGGATTAGATATGTGCATATAGATAATCATATAAGTAGAGTTTTTCCATTTTTACTGATATACATAGATGACACTTGTACTTTATCAGTGTTGCAGATTAGAACAAATTAGTGAATGATTTCATATAACTGTTTATAAAATATACACATTTCACACATTCAACATGAATATGAAAACACTACAGATGTTGGCAAATAAGACTTTGTGTGGGTGTGTGTGTGTATATATATATATATATATATATTGAAGAATTAATTAATAGACCCCACGAAATTTATTATCCCGGCAATCCTTCTCTCGTACGCGTCACGTGTCTATTGCCCCGACAAAATGATCAGAAATGACACTGCTTACTTGTATGGTGTAGATTCGAGTTGCACAAAATTAAGACTTTGTTAAGTAGACACGATTTCTAGCTCAAAAATAGATTGATCAACCCCCAATCAAACTCTAAACTATAATTGCAGCACTTATTCATCAACCCAACGCCCAACTATATGCATGTACTAATTATAATACCGTAAATCCTCCCTATATAAACGTTGCTGCTCGGAGGTTATTATACACAACAACTAATAGCTCAACAATTCCAAGTGCCCTTATACTCTATAGCACTTTGTTAATAAGTAACTAAAATGGCCGGAATCATTAAGCCAGTAGTTGGTATATCGGTAATTGTCGCCGTATTTCTAGTGGTAGTTGCACCCATTGGCGAGGCAGCTGTAGGTTGTGGCACGGTGACCTCCTCCCTTAATCCGTGCCTCCCCTACTTGACCAACAATGCTCCCCTAGGTGGATGTTGCAGTGGGGTTAAGTCACTAAATGGTGCTGCTAAGACCCCTGCCGACCGCCAAAGTGTGTGCAATTGTCTTAAATCGTTAGCCGGATCATACCCTCCAACAATCGTTGCCAAGGCTGCTGGCCTCCCCGGCCAATGCGGCGTCAGCATTCCTTACAAGATTAGTCCTTCCACTGATTGCTCCACGTATGTATAATTTTTGTTATTTAATTTATGTAGTTTTAAAAATTATTTTACGTTTCTTTTTTTCTTTTAGCGATGTGGTTTTAATTATTTCTTGCATTTTACAGGGTGCAGTGATCTATATAATTTGATGGAGAACGGTTGCTCTATTAGTGGATCGTGCTACTTATAAGTAATATAAATAAATAAAAAGTATTATGGCTTGTTGCCTCTCGCTGCGGGAATATGTAATGCTTTCTATGATGAAAGTTGAACATGTAGCGAAGTTTACTGTGTGGTTAATTAATGGAAGCTAGTTTTATATTATATGCTCGTCCCCGTCCTCTTATTTACATTTGGGTTAACTTTTTATTTTGCTATTACGTATTGATTAATGTTTCCTCTTTCTTTAACAGTTTTATCACAATAAGATATCAATATAATATTTATCAAACTTTTGATATTTTAAAAAGAGTACTTTATTTATTTATATATATAATTGTAGACGAGCAATTTTATGAATCTAAATTAATATTTTAGTGAATTTTATTTCATTAACTTTAATTGTAATCATGTCATTGTAATTAAGTACTTTGTCAAAATCATTAATAATTAGGTGCCTATATAATTTTTTTCATCGTTGAGTAATAAGAATACTAACAAATAAAGAATACAAATCGAATTGTCGCGTGTGTCTCCACCACCGACACTACCGATCAACAGATACCAACCTCCCTAGTCCATTGCCAATTACCAGTCGCACCTCTCAGATGCAAATTTGTCCAAAATTCAAGATTATCCATGGTTGTATTTCTGCCACATTTACATCATATGGGTACTATTAAAAGCAGAATATTACATCGACAATTAAGGATATAATATTACACAGCCCATCCTAAATCCAAGAACGTAGACTTAGAAATCATGAAGTAAGAGTAATTTTCTCAGAACGGATATATGTACTTGAATCATAAAGGGTAATAGATTAATATTAACCCTCTCAATCAGTTCGTATATATTACGCTAAAGATGTGTTATGGAAACACCGAGCTAAGTAATTATCAAGTTGGCACGCATGCAGCTTTTTATGGTAGAAAAGCCACATATTTCTAAAGAAGTAGAAATAAGTGCAGAAGCACTGAAATTTTGATTGAGGATGATTACTTTATCGTTGGTAATTAAAATCGAGTATCAAGGACAAATATGTACTCTTATAACAGCATAATTGTATGCGTAAAAACTTGTCTCTAAAAGTCAAAACTTAAATTGCAGTTTAATCCCTTAATCTTACGTTATCGAATTGCAGAGTCACATAAATTGTCTCTAATAATAGGAACTAAGTTGCAAGGCTGTTAATATTTTTTTCTTTTCATGGATAATTGCTCCGTCGCTAGTGGTGATTAGACGTTTGGCAGGAGCTATGATTTTTAGATATGTGTGTATCAAATTCAACTAATTTGTCTCTTATGTTAGTTTCGAAGTTTATGACTTTTACTTTATGACTTCAGGCATAGGAGGGATTTGTCTCAGTACAGCAGGGCACAACAGCCCCTTGACACAAATGTGCGGGGCCCACGCGGGCCCCACATGTTTGTGTCAGGGGGCTGTTGTGCCCCCTGCTGTACCTAAGACTAATCCCATAGGAGGTAACAAAACTGGAGTTTGTCTTGTGCACAGTAGGGGGCACAACAGCCCCTCTCACACATGTGCGGGGCCCACGCGGGCATGTGTGTGGGGGCTGTTGTGCCCCTGCTGTGCACAAGACAAACCCAACTGTTACAAATATTCAATTTTCAACGACAATAGTACTTTTGTACTTAGAAGTAGCGCTTTGTAGAGTCAAACGTATTGTCATCGCTACCATTTAGGGTAGTAGAATACATCATGATTGTTCTTAATTACGAACGCTATCCTCTCATGCTAGAGCAGCCAACTGCAAACTTATGGTTCCAGGGGAAGGCTGATTCTTGATCAATATCAACAAAACCATGTTTTAGGACATTTTAATAGAAGTCTCTCTTTTATGATATACAAAACTTCTTCTTTTTTTCCATCACTTGGGCATATGTCTAAAAAAAATTGTGATACCTCATGTCCCACAACTATTGAGTAATTGTAAGAAAGAGAATCTTTCATTGTACTTCTTTCTCGCGGCTGATAAACCTTTTTAGAAACAAATATTAGATTTATTCCTAAAAGTATATCTCTTATAGGTACGTGTTTTTAGCGTATGTATTATTACATAAAGTATTGGGTGCTTATCAAGTAAGTTTTTACTTTAGAATAATTACACATAAAGTAACTTCAATATAAAAATAACACATACTGTTTGAAATGGTACATATGCATAAGTACCATAAAAGAAAACAAGAAACGGTGTATATGCTTCTTTCATCTATACTAATATAAAAAGTAAGAGGTATTTGTAACACCAAACTTTTCATTTTCAAGTTTGACCTTATAATTTATGTTTCACTAAATCATCTTATTATTAATTTTCCGATTTAATCCTACTATTTATGTTAGATAAAATTAATTATACCATTTACTAAGAAGGATGATTTAGTTTCCTATAATTCATATTTTCTCAATGAAAATTAATTTTCTTTCCATTCTACTCCAATTATGATGATTCACTCTCCCATTAATTCAAATAATTATTTCTCTAGGCAAATCTTTCTTCTTGCTTTTTTTTTTTTTTTCCAGATTTTATTTTTTTCTCCACACTTGAATTAAACATATAGTACACTAGAAAAGTCAATTTTATACTTTCTATTTTCCTTAAATAGGAAATTTATTTGATTCTTAAAATCGTTACAACGTATAACCATTTACTTTTAGATGTTAAAAAATAGTACTGACAAAAGTATCGACTAAACTACAATTTCAATATCAATTCAAATATGCTTGCAAAGCCTGCTACACGACTCCAAATTTCCAAGTAAAAGATATTGACAATAAACCCATGCAATATACGCAATAGCAAGAAACACATGTGAAAAACCTCGAATCAATTGTTTCTCACATTTATTAGATATCTCAAATTTCTGTTTTCTTTTTCGTTTTATAACTTTGTACTATAAATATGTATTGATGTACCATATTTCGGTACCGACACGTCATAATATCCGATACAATACATGAACGTATTTCGGGACATATTATGCCACGTTAGCACCATTATTTTTTAATGCAAAATTATAATTCAAGGCAAAACTCGGAATTCGACTCAAGTAGGCCCAAATTGAGCCCAAGCGAGATCAATTTGGGCCCGAAAAGGCCCAATTCGAGCTATACAAGCCCAATCCGAGCTATATGGGCTCAAATAAGATCTATTTGAAGGCCCAAAAGCCCAATTCGAGCTATATGGGCTAAAGTCTGATCTATTTGAGGCCCAGGAGTCCAGTTCGAGCTATATGGGCCTAAATTCGACCTATTTGAGGCCCAATTCGACCTATTTGAAAGCCCAATTCGAGCTATTTCAAAATAGCTCTAATTCGACCTATTTTGAGTCATAGTTCTACTTGGATTGCACTTTTAGACGAATAAGGACTCTTATTACTATATAAGGGGGTCCCATGCATCATTCTAAGGTACGTTTTTATTTTGTAGCATCTAATTTCGAGCTATATACATCGAATTCGAGCTATAGAGCAATAATTCGAGCTATATTGCAATAGCTCTTGTTCGATCTATATAGAGTGTATTTCGAGCTATTTGAGAGTAATTCGATCTATTCGGGTTTTCTCATCACGGTTCTCAATACCATTTCGAGGTGTGCTATTTCGACCTATTGAGCCTAAATTCGACCTATTTGGGCATAATTCGAGCTATAATTTCGAGCTATTGTCTCTGACGACAATACCTCAAATTTCGACCTATCTGACTTGACCGTCGGAGTGCCTTCGCCAGAGGAGGCACCGGCTTAGTTTACGTGTGGTGTTGAGTGCAGGTTTTGAACTCAAAAGCTGCTTAAGCATCCAGCAAGAACTAACGCAGTCTGACGTGGAGTGTTGGAGAGCGGACACGTATCCAGACGAAAATACCCCACATCAGTGGCGCCGTCTGTGGGAACCTCTATACGCACTTAGTAACAAACACTGACACTCAATGGCTCAATGGAGAGCAACGGATAAGAATGGAATGGCAGGAACGACTAGATCACAGAGGAGGATGATAATCGGGCACCTGATGCTTCTGAGCGAACATCAGTGGCAGCACCCAACACTCCCCTTGATCCTCCAACTCACGCAGCGAATCAACCTGAAGTTCCTCCCACGGAACAACAGCTATTGAATTCCGCTCAGTTGGATCAAATCATGGCGGCATTCCAAAGGACTATGGTCCCAATGATTGTGCAGCAATGGGCTAACACTTCTGTCCTACAGAATGTTCAGGCTCCAATAGCACAACAACCAGCAACACAGCCTGCGACACCGCAGCAAGGAAGGACTCATCCGACCCAGCGTCGTGATGACTCAAGGCATTATACGCAAACTAGGATGACAAGGCCAAGGGATCCATCTCCCTCGCTTGAAAGGAGAAATCCTCGTTCAGTGAGGACTAATGCTAACATAGCTCCCAGTCGAGCAACTGGTCGAGATAGAGAAGTAAGGGATGGAGAGGTGAATTCAAGGCAGAGAGTTCCTGACCATTGACCTGCAGCAAGTCGAACTGCCGGAAGAGATAGGGATTTGCCTGAGAGAGTTGTGCCAAGACTGGAACCTGTTGTTGCAGAACATATTCCACTAAGGGAGAGACCAAACCCCTTTTGTGAGGCGATCAGTAATTTGACACTGAAGGAAGGAATTCTTCTTCCTGAGATGAAAAAGTATGATGGGACTACTGATCCGGTAGCTCATTCTGATGACTTGGATGCAAAGTTGCAGATTTGCAGAATTACTCGAGCTCAGTCCCCAAAACTAATAAAATCTCTTATTCAAGTTTAGCCGTTGCCTACTATTTATCCGCAAGATTACAATCTATCAAGAAACATGAAGATAAACTCATACTGTCTACAAACTTTAAGTTTAAAAACTTAACCAAAACAAACGTTAGCTTCGTATAACGAGCACTAGCCTCGTGGAGTCAAGCACTAGTCCTTGAACTCCCACGAACATAGCTTCGCAAGAGCAAACATAGCTTTGCACAACGAGCACAAGCCTCGTGGAGTCAAGCACAAGTCCTTGCACTCCCGCGAACATAGCTTCGCAAGCGCAAACATAGCTTTGCACAACGAGCACAAGCCTCGTGGAGTCGAGCACAAGTCCTCGTACTCCCGCGAACATAGCTTCGCAAGCGCAAACACAGCTTTGCACATGAGCACATGCCTCGTGGAATCGAGCACAAGTTCTCGTATTCCCGCGAACTTAGCTTCGCAAGCGCGGACATTAGCTTCGCACAACGAGCACAAGCCTCGTAGAGTCGAGCACACGTTCTCGCACTCTCACACAAACTTGTTCATAAAACTTAAGTGTTTTAGCAAGTAACAAATTTAAACTTAAAGAGTAGACACATATGAGTGAAGATGTAAAGAGACAAAAGTAAAGACATTCAAAAGACTTTTCAAGTTAAAACTGTACTAGCAAGGGATAAGCGCTAAAATCGCGCAAATGTTAGCAGGAAATATTGTACGAAAAGAATGTACTAACGCTAATGCTCTGTACAGAAAGAAAAGATGTTCAGAAATGTTAAAAACAAGGTACAGACGCCAAAAATAAGGGCACGCAGGCCACTCTAAGAGATCAAGGCAGCAGATTCAGCCCAAGAGACTTCATGGCACCCTCGCTCTGCTCTTGGATATCAGCAAAAGACTCGTTTAAGGGCCCAGTATCATCGATAGGGGAAATCTGACAAGGAGCAGGAGCGGCAACAGTAGCGTCAGGCATAGGCTGATCGCCGTCAGCAGGCTGATCCAAGACCTGAAGGTCGAAATCCATCTCACCCTCCTCCAAGGGCTCATCTGGAGCAGCATCGGCAGCAGCAGCAATGGACGTGGATGGCAGCTCGTCGGCAAAGTCAGAGAGCCATACCTGTCGGAGAGGATAAAAGGAGGTGAAGGGATCATGCTTTGGCTCATCACCGTCCACAGTCGTAGCAGGTTCAACAGAAGGCGGATCGGCAAGAGTAGGATCAGCAGCAGCAGCACTTGAGGATTCGCCGACCTCCGTGTCATCCTCATTCAAGCAGTTGAGGACATTGAAATCCTCCCTCTTGAACCCAGGAGCAAGGGCACCGCGGGCGACGATGTCATCAAGGGCCATATTGTAGCCCTTGGTCGTATCAAAACCGCCCCTCTCCATAGCGATCTGCTCCCATGTGGCCGAGCGGAAGAACTCGATGGCCACCATCACCTTGTCTTCATCAGGGAGCTCCTACGAACCAAGTAGAGGAAAAGTAAGTACACAAAAATCTCAAGGAAAAATAAATAAAGTCAAGAACAATAGGAATACCTCAGTCATGGCCCTGTTGTAGCCATCCTCTTCAGCAGTCGCGAGGCGAGCTTGTGCATCAGCCAGCTCAGCCTCGAGCCTCAAACGTTCTGCCTCAGCAGCAGCAGCCGCATCCTTCATCGTCCGGATAGTGTCTACGTGATCGTCAACAAGGGCAGTGGCATGCTGGCAGTCGGTGGTGAGCTGGCTAGATAGTCTTTCTCCTCAGCGAGCTCTTTGTCAACGGCAGCTTTAGCTGCTTTCAAGGCTTCGAGCTCAGCCTGCACTGCTTTCAGTTCGTCAACAGCGGCGACGAGATGCTTCTCCACTTCAGCCTTTGCCTCCTTGGCTTGTTTCTCCAGTCGTTGAGCTTGCAAGGCTGAAGAGTGGTGCCCATCCATCAGAGCCCTCTGCTGGTCTTGGGTCGTCATCACCATGTTGAAATTCTCCGCCATGGTCTGGAAATTGACGAAGAACTACAAAAGAGGAAAAGAGTCAGAGATATTCAAATACAGGTATAAAACAGAGATCTAGGAAAGCTAATAAATACACATACCTCACACATAGACAAAGCAGTGCGGCTGACCAGCTTCTCATGGCCCATCGCTTGGTAATAGAGCTGGCGGTCGAAGTCAGGCATGAATCCTTTGATTAGTCGAAGGACAGTAGTGTCCTTCAATGTAAACTGCCCTGATTCGACCGAAGCTCGCACGATCTCCTCCACATCAATGTCGAGATCGTCACCATCATAGGCTCGGTCCTGTGCGATGCGCTTACCCCGTCGGATCTCCTCAGCAGTAGCAGACCTCTTCCTAGTTGCTGCCTCAGGGTTGGCCTCATTGAAGCGACGAGCCGCTTCCGCAACGGAGGGAAGGTGCCCTCTTCCAGTCGAAGGTGCTGACGAAGGAGAAAAATCCGGAAAGATCGGCTCAGAACCGCCAGGTGGTGATCCAGGAGCAGCTTCAGCAGTCGACTGAGAAGGAACAGTCTCAGGCACTGGAGCTGGAGCAGGAACAGGAACAGGGGCAGGAGCTGAACCCCTACCACGTCCCAACCCACGAGTCGAGACAGCAGCGGTGGAAGGAGTATGAGCACCGGCGCCTCTCGAACTGGTACCAGCCGTCTTCGCACCACGACGACTGGTCTTCTCAGGAATGGGCACTGAGGACTGAGGAGCGTTTGCGCCACGCTTCATAGCGGCCAGCCTCTTCTTCGTCTTGTCCATAACGATCTCTGAAAATCGCAAACAATGCAAAGGTTAGAAGACAACGAAGGAAGACTAGAAATCAACAAGTAAAAAGAACAAAAACATGCATAATGTTATACCAAAGACAGAATGCTCAACGCCTGCATGATAAGTATAACCGCCGGCCCGCAACACTGGGGTGGTGGTCAACTCAAAAGCATCAAATTGATGCTCTTTCAAGTTTTTAACCACCGTCAGGGTGTAGATAGGAGGATCGGGGCGTCTCGGCGATGGACGGGCGTCCGTCCAAAGCCGCTTGAATCGGAATTCCTGAGGTTTGGATTCCTTGATAAAAAACCACTGTTTCTTCCAGTGAGCCCCGAAGCTCGTCTGCAGATCAGATAGGAAGCATGGCTTCTTTCGCGAGCTCAAATAGTAGAACCCGGCGTCTACACCTCTGTTGCAAAATTTCACTATGAATAATTGCCAAAAACCGACTACAGAGCAAGGAAGGTCAAAGATGCGGGTTAGCATCGCATAAGCATACATCTGTGTGTATGCGTTGGGGGTAAAATGTGAAGGAGAAGTGAGAGAGGACATGATTTCTGAGACAATTGGGAAAATGGGAAAACGTAAACCACAATGAAGGTAGCTACTAAATATAGTGAGACACCCTTCTGGCGGGTTGTTTATCCTATCATCTGGCCCAGGCACGATAATCTCATAAGTATCAGGGATGTCATAGGTATCACGATAATAAGCTATGTCATGAGGCAAGGAAGAAGGAAACTGATCAAAATTGATCAAGTTGGGCGGAGCAAGTTGTTCGGGAGAGTTAGAGGCATGTATGGGAACATGGTCAGCAGGAGGTAAATAAGGCACGATGGGGAGAGGGTTCGATTCAGCCTCGTCATCTCCTAGGATGTCTACGTCTACCTCCATATCAGACGCCCTATTATTGCTATTTCTCTTATTACTAGATGAGGTCTCGTCACTTGAGTCGTTACTACTACCGCTAGTCGACGCATTTTCTCTAGCCTTAGATGACTTAGACGACTCACTACTATTTTCCCTACTACTACTACTGGAAGACTCAAGATCAATAACTCGCGTCATAAAGAGGTTTAGGTTGAAAGATTACCGGCACGAGGGTCTAGATCTACAAAAACTTCTTCGTTTGGGTGAATTTGCTCGTAAGACCTCTGCGCAGGTGCAAATAGCTTTGGAGCGCCAGGTAATCGGACTCGGGCAGGTTCTGGTTGCCGAGGACGAATTGGGGATGATGGACGCCTTGTGTTTGATTCACGAGGATTCTGATATGACGAATCTCGTGATGGATTGCGTGCGTTATAGTAGGCCCGTTGGTGCGATAGTGGTGGTGATGGACGACGTGGAGACCGGTTACGTCGAAGTCGCGCCGTCGTGAACAAATCTGCGTAAAAGATTTGAATATTAGCATTTTTCAAAAATTTTCAAAAATTGAAAAAAATTGAAAAATTTTCTAAGTGTTAATTCGAGCTATATTTTCGAGCTATCAGAAACTCACCGAAGGATATAACGAGCAGGAGATTTTTCGAGCTATTCAGTCAATTTTCGATCTATTTGGGAGTTTTTTTTTCGAGCTATATGGAGTTTTTCGAGCTATTTTGCAAGACTTACTAATTTGGGATCAATTTCGAGCTATCACAGTACACTTACTATATTTAGTAATTTTGACCTAATAATTCGAGCTATTTTTCGAGAGCTCTAGAGGAATGCTTAGGCGCGAAATGAGGAAATGAAGCTGGGAGTGGGGTATTTATAGGCGAAATGATGCGGGAATTACCAAAATGCCCCTAAATTCGACCTATTTTAAAAAAAAAATTTCCGGCAAATTCGAGGTATCTTTTTGGAGGGCAATTTCGACCAATATGAAATGCGAGCTATTTTATGTAAAATTCGAGCTATTTTACGGGAAAAAATTTTCTGGCATTCGAGTTGTCTTTTGCAAAGATAAATTCGACCTATACCAATTCGAGTTACCAAAAATAGTAAATTCGACCTATTTTCGAATTTTGATATTTTTGGTCAAATTCTTGGTTTTTTACGCCGACGCCGATCTCGTTGCACGATTCTCGGTTATGTGACTTCTTTTTAGTTCGTATGACCAATGTTTGTACACATTACTCTTACGAACTGGGGGACTCCATGATGTACCATATTCGGTACCGACACGTCATAATATCTGATACAATACATGAACGTATTTCGGGACATATTATGCCACGTTAGCACCATTATTTTTTAATGCAAAATTACAATTCAAGGCAAAACTCGGAATTCGACTCAAGTAGGCCCAAATTGAGCCCAAACGAGATCAATTTAGGCCCGAAAAGGCCCAATTCGAGCTATACAAGCCCAATCCGAGCTATATGGGCTCAAATAAGATCTATTTGAAGGCCCAAAAGCCCAATTCGAGCTATATGGGCTAAAGTCTGATCTATTTGAGGCCCAGGAGTCCAGTTCGAGCTATATGGGCCTAAATTCGACCTATTTGAGGCCCAATTCGACCTATTTGAAGGCCCAATTCGAGCTATTTCAAAATAGCTCTAATTCGACCTATTTTGAGTCATAGTTCTACTTGGATTGCACTTTTAGACGAATAAGGACTCTTATTACTATATAAGGGGGTCCCATGCATCATTCTAAGGTACGTTTTTATTTTGTAGCATCTAATTTCGAGCTATATACATCGAATTCGAGCTATAGAGCAATAATTCGAGCTATATTGCAATAGCTCTTGTTCGATCTATATAGAGTGTATTTCGAGCTATTCGAGAGTAATTCGATCTATTCGGGTTTTCTCATCACGGTTCTCAATACCATTTCGAGGTGTGCTATTTCGACCTATTGAGCCTAAATTCGACCTATTTGGGCATAATTCGAGCTATAATTTTGAGCTATTGTCTCTGACGACAATACCTCAAATTCCGACCTATCTGACTTGACCGTCGGAGTGCCTTCGCCGGAGGAGGCACCGGCTTAGTTTACGTGTGGTGTTGAGTGCAGGTTTTGAACTCAAAAGCTGCTTAAGCATCCAGCAGGAACTAACGCAGTCTGACGTGGAGTGTTGGAGAGCGGACACGTATCCAGACGAAAATACCCCACATCATGTATTATTTCTATTCAGACATATGTTAGTACGTACATTGAGATATATCTCTTTACAATATAGCTTAATATCACAGGCTTATTATAGAAAATAGTCAAATCCTACCTGCATCTTTTAGTCTGTCGTGGCTAGTCATAATAGTTTATCAAAAAAATAAATGCTTTTATATTGGTTTTTCAGATTACTAGAGACTAAACAAAAGGAAAAGAAAAAGACCCTTAATATTGTGCTACTTATCAAAACCATCACTTAATCGCCTCTCTGAACTCAATGCCACCAAGTCAAAACCACTTTTGTCTCCGCTGTCTGTATTTAATCTATAAAGATCTAGGATCTACTTGTCCAAATCCACTTTGACTTCCATTATCCTACCACCATGAAGTTCACCAAAACCAATCCACCTCATAAACCACCAGAACCATTGCAAAGCGCACACAACCCACCATCAGGCTGAACTCTATGTTGCCAAGTCGTCGTCATGTCATCACCGTACGCCACAATTGTAGTTGTCGAAAAATACTAACCCTTTCTAAAAAAATGAGGTGTTAAGTAGAAAGGTAAAAAAATCATGAGAGAGAGAGAGAGAGAGAGAGAGAGAGAGAGAGAGAGAGAGAGAGAGAGGAGGTGAGTGGAACACTTTAAACCAAACTCAAATTCGTACACAAAAGTTTCTTAGGAATTTCACGCATGTTCTTCGCAGTAAGGTTTGATCAATTGTGTACATTGGGCTTACGCAAAAGACCTTAGCGGCCTGGAGAGAAGGCGTTTTTCATAGAGAGAACGATGCATTCTTACTCAAACTTGGTTGCCAGCTCCTAATCCAACAAAATTATTATTGGTCTAAGTCTTTTGTGCTAAGTGTTACGCCTTTAAGCACGCATTTCATGCATGAGCCAAGCTACACCAAAACTGGAAAAAGAAATCAATAGTATCATTTATTCCCCTTCTCTAATCCACCTTATGCTAACACATCGCTAGAGGATATCTCCTTAACTTCTTGCACTTATTGGCTTGGAAACTATAGTGTAGCAGATTTTGTCTCTACCATCATGTTGCACCTTACAATACTCGACCCTACAATGCACATATGACAAATCCAACATGATATAAATTTATGGTGTAGCCTAGGTGTTGTAGAAAATAAAATAAATATTGTTGAATGTATTTGAACCTTAACCGATGGAGTCAAGGTTACTTGTTTGTCACTACGCTACGTTTAAATCTTCAACAACATAAGATGATTAAAAAGTTAAATCATTAACCGGAACATTAGAAAACTTGCATTGGAATGTAGAAATCCAAATTAGCATTTCTTCTTGTGACAATATATGAAGCCGATATTCAAAAATATGAAGCAGATTATTTTTAAGGAAAAGATAACATAAATGAGTAGCCTGCTCTCAAACACATCTAAACCCGGACATTAAGGGGAAACCTCAACATTAAAAAGATGGGCTAGATGCCGAGAACCATTTATAAACCAACATGAAAAAAAGGACGAGATGCTATCTGAAATGTGTTAAAACAACATAAAAGATGGATGAAATAGCCAAACACACAGGAAACCAGCATTAAAAAAAATGGAGAAATGCACAACATTTAAAAACTAACATGATGCGAATTAGTCTATCCTCTGGTGCATTATGGACCAAGTGGATCTATAATTTGTGAGTAACATGTTGCCAATCTTTTGTTACACCTAGGTGTAGAGTGTTGTTTAAAGAAATTAGAATCGAGAACATCAAGTATGGATCAAGTGTACCACTCTATCACAAATGATTAATCATAATTCAATAATACAAATTTATGTAGTGTCACTGTAGGTGACAAGCACCATATTAGACATAATTTCTCACAAAGCAATCATAAACCAGGATTTCTCTAAAGTTTTTTGCCACGTTGAAAATGTGAAATCATGTGTCAACTTGCATGAGTATTGTAAATTAGTCTTCACCCAAGATTTACCAGCATCACATAGATTGCAATCAATATTTAGCAGTTCTCCAACTAAATCAGTTGAGAAATACAACTTCACTATTTCTCACATTTGTTTGATAGCTTAAATTTAGTTTTGTGTTTCATAAATTTATTATAAATATATCCGACTTCTATTCATATGAAATACAACAAGATTTCTCTCTTTATAATTCAACATTTTGTTTAGCCATTCTTGTATCTAGTTTGAATTTATTGTATGCAATGCAATGTCTTCATGCAGAATTATAAATCACAACAATTTACATATCTATTGAAATATTACACATTACTATACATTATGGTAAAATGATAGAAATGTTTACAGTAGACGTGGTCCATGTTGCCTTAAACTTAAAAATAGTTCTACGCATACTCATTTTAGTGAGTTTAAACATAGAAATATTTCCATGATTCGAGTTATGTAAACAAGAGTTCCATTAACTTGATTCGAATGCTAATGTTTTCAAATATTCTTTGTAGTATCCTTATAGATTTGTATACGCGCGACAATCTTCTTTGTTGCATTCTCTAATGAAGTATGCCATACCTCAAACAACTAAGGAAAATTATAAGCTTTAAGAGATAAGCTTATCTTACCTCAGTCATTAAAAATTTCTTAACGAATAATTTGGTATGTGTTCTAATTTATGATTGATTATCTAACAAGAGATAACTCCCGTTTTATTACGTAGTGGTCTGATTCGGGAGATTCATAAAAGACTCACTAGAATCATGATGGTCATGAGATCCTTTTGTTACAGCTATATCAACTAGACCATGGATTTCCTCGCCAAACCTGAAACATCATCTCACGTCACAATAGAATTCACAGAGCCTTGCTATCACATCAGGGACACGTGTCCGACATGGATACACCATCTTTTGTTTTATGATATTTCTACTATTGTATCATGCAATTCTTCTTACCTTACCCCATGTACTAAAACTATTAGTCTCAATCAAAAAGATTCATAGTCTTGTTCCAAAAAAAAAAAAAAAAAAAAGAGCAATTAAAGTTGGTGGGGGAGAAGAAAAGGAATTTAGTGAACACAAAGAAAATAGTAAGTATACTCCACGGGTGAGCATGTGAATTAAGTGTGAAAAGAAAAGATTGTGCATGACTTGACAAATTTATAGTGTGGCTCTTATTTTGTCAAAAAATGAAGAATTGTTGCAAATGGCAATTGAACCTTAGCTAATAGACACGATGTTACTTGTTCTTTGCCACTATACTAGCATTCTTTCTTATAATTATTGATGAAAGACAAAACAAACGGGTATTTTGCTTTTAGACGCATTTAAATCCCTAACATTAAGTGCAATCCTCATTCTTTCATAAAATGGGCTAGATTACTGGATGCGTTGATAAAACACCATGGAAGAAAATTGAAATATGACCTAATGTATTTGTAAACCAACATGATAAAAGAATGGGCAAGACGCCCAAACGAATAGGTAAAATTATATAAAAAGGGTAAGATATCCCAATGCGTCGAAAATCAACATTAAAATTTTTGAAAAAATGCTAAGATGCATAGGAAACAAACGTGATAAAAAAATTGATGCTTGTAATAATCTTTTGTTAAGCAATGTCATGTTTTATTGCTCATGGGGGATAATAGAATATTTGTTTGGCAAGTTGGTGTTACGTTGCACTAAGATTTGACATTTGTGTATTAATCTATCGTCCTTTGTATTGTGGAACAAGTGGATCTATAATTTGTGATTACTGTGTTACTAATCTTTTTGTCACCGTCAAGTCGCGAGTGTTGTTTCAACTAAAATTACATTTGAAAATATCAAGTATACATCAAGTCATGATAGACAGTTAACCATAATTACAACTTAAGAATTCGAAGTTGCGTCACTAAAGGTGACAAGCACCATATTAGCCAGATTTTCTTACAAAGCAATCATCAACCGGTTTCTTGAAAGTCTTTTGCCAATTCAGACATGTGTATAGAGTTTCTATACCAACGAAGATACGCCACGTCAAATAGAAAGAACAATAGACACACACACACACACACACACACACACATATATATATATATATATATATAGGTTATTTTTCAACAATTTCCTACATAATAGTTTCTAGATATTCTTTATTTTTTGGAGAAATGCACATTTTGTGTAGGAAAAATTATGAATATTTTATACTAAAAAATATCTTGTATATTGAGTTATTTGGCGTAGTTCGAGCCAAGATTCGGATCCACCGGAACCCGGGTCCGATTTTAGAACAAGACGAACCAAATATGACCCACCCACCTACTAGATCCAGGGTGGGGGTCCATTTCCCAGCTTTTGGGGCTCACGTGTCAACAAAGATCCCATTTTCCTATTTTCATTTTTCCAGTAGAAAATAACGTTTAGGTTGCTTATCATACACCACGGCGCAAATTAGACACACCCACCTAACACCAAAACGCTCACTGCGTTTATTCCTAAAAACCTTCCTAAATCTCACCGACCGAAGAAGCAATGAGATTAGACTCAATCGCATTTACAAACCCTAACCCTAGCTTCAACAGAGCTTCATCATCAATGGCGCTGTGTCACGCGCCGTGTGCTTCTCTAGGGTTTGAGGCTGCTTCGTTCAGACCTAAAACTCACTGTAAGGTGTCAATTGCGGCGACTCCGAAGGGTTTAGGGCTTAATTTGCGGCGGCCGAATCTGCGGTATCGATCTGTGTTCACCTTCGCCGCTTCTCATGAAGAATCGGTAAAGCTCAGATACTCGAAAGTTTTCAGTTAACGGGAGTATAATTGCTTCAAAATCGTGCGCATTTTCTGTTTCTTATGGTTTGAATCTGAACATTGTACTGGAAAAGAGATATTTAACTGTGTGACATTTGAGTTGTGTTCAAATTGAGTTACAGGCTTTGACTTGTAGCAAATTGTTTAATATTCATATAGGGGAGGGGAGGGGTGGGGTGGGGTGGGGGGGGGGGGGAGGATTATTAGTTTGTTACTGTTGTGTTTATCGTCTAGTATTTCGATGAAGTGCTCTAACTCGGTTTTGATTCGTTGTTGTTTACTCTGCGTCCATGTCTTTAAATTGCTAATGTTGTCGCTGTGAGTAGAAGTAGCTGAAACTTATTTGGTGACTCGATTTAGGTAGCAATCCTTGTAGAAGCAGTGTTTTTCGATGGTGTTACAAACGCTTTGCAGTATTGTATGTTGTTGCTGAGTGCATGAATTCAAGCACAAGATTCGATCTATTGAATTAGAACAGTGCTAAATTCAGTCTTGCTGTGAATACTATGGTTTTCCAAATGTCTGATTCGCTGATAATACAGTATTGCAAAGTATTTTTATCATAGTATGAGTATGTAAGAGGTGATTTTGCTGTAGTATCGTTTTCAGAAGGCTTCGGATATTGATATAGAGAAGGAGAAGGAAGACCTGAAAGCGGGAGCACAAGAATCACAAGAAGCGTGGCAGCAGGCACTTGCTTCTTTCAAAGAGCAAGCCTTGAAAATGCAGAGTGTATCAAAGGAAGCATATGACTTATATTCAGAAAGGGCTGTTATCGTTCTTAAAGAAACTTCTGAAAATTTGAAAATTCAAGCAGAAAAGGCTAAAGAGGATTTTAGCGTGATTGCCAAAGAAATTAGTGAAGAGAGCAAAGAATACTTGGCCATGGCTGCAGAGAATTCCCCTGAACCAGTGAAGGATATTGTTGAAACCTTTTCTCAATCAACTGAACACTTCAATGATGTCTCCAAAGTGCCGGACTTTTGTGTTGGAATACCTTATGGTATGTCTAAAATTACGAAGTTTATTGCATGCACTTGCTATTTTGGGATTATGAGTCTTATATCACATATTTTTTCGTTTTCTCATTCCAATGCTCATGGTTTTTAGGTGCTCTTCTTTCTGTCGGAGGCTTTCTTTCTTTTATGATCACTGGTAGCATTCCTGCCATCAGATTTGGTATTATACTTGGTGGTACACTGTTGGCTCTGAGCATATCTAGCTTGAGATTGCGGAAAAATGGAGAGTCATCACCCTTAGTCTTGAAAGGACAGACAGGTTCGTGACCTACTGGAACTTTTACAGTAATACCATTTACAATATGGTTCTCTGTATAACAATGGATTATCAACATTTTTCAACTGTAACTCCACAGATAAATGTAGATTAATGGTTATAACATTCAAATGAAAAATATCATTTATTTCTTGAAGAAAATTTTAAATTCATATCCACAAAACATCTTTTGAAGAGAAACTTTCATGTTTATTGAGTTGCATGAGTGCATATCAAAGATCAAGAATATTTTGATATAAAACATGCTTCATTTTGTACTAAAGAAGGTTTTAACAACTGACATTACTGAAAACTATGATCCGTCGGTTATGATAAGTCATGGTTTATGCTTAAATTGAGACATAGTCCATCTCGATCTAGTTGGTAGCTGTAATCTCATTTATTCAACAGGTCCTCTTTTGACATCATGAGAACTCCTGCGTATTGATGTCTTATCTTTATTCTGTTCAAATTTCCTCACAAGGATGCAGATATTCTTCTGTTTAGTTATTGGACCTAAAATTCCGGTTCTTAGCACTGTTTTGAACATAAACAATCAAATTCAATTGCTTCATTTATTATTTTCATAATTTAATAGCTGAAGTGGAGGGAGTTTGCTTTTTTCATGTATTATAACTTGTGTACTTATCGTGGGATACCACCTCACCTTCTGTTATTTCATTTTGTTTGATTGTCCATCACTGCAGCAATTGCTACCATATTATTTCTCCGAGAATTGCGCTTGTTGTCTATGGTAAGATATCTTTTACTTTTAATCCTACAGATGAAAGTTACAATGTATTTTGCAACAATTTAGCACTCTGACAATTGTGTGTATGGCATTTCTTTTGCAGCGGCCGTTTATTGCTAATTTCTTCACAACCCTCATCAGGTCTCAATTTCTTTCTCAATGCATTATCTCTGAAATCTTATATATGACACTTTTTTTTCCTGCATTTCTAGTTGTTTCACTCACCACTTTCTGATGTCAACATATCATATTGTTTAACAAGAATAAAAACATGTAGTGTCATTTAAGAAAACCTTGATATCAAATCATGGTTCTCGAAGAAACTAGGAGATGAAACTAGGGGTAGTGTTCTTTTTAACCTTAAAAGGAAGCATCACAAATCTAATTAGAGAAGACTCTGCAACTGTACGAGCACCAAAGAGATATCCAGAGGTATTATATGCACCAAAATGAAAAAAAAAATAAAAATGTGTCATGAACTGCAGCCAAGAAAGATTAAACGCTATCCGTGAAATTCAGGTCGTATGTCTTACTATAAAACATAAAACAGGCAAAGTATTAATTTCTACGGGTGTTGTTGACAAATAAATTTCATCATTCTCTCGTCTGGCCTTTGATAATTGGATTGCGTTCTGCAGTGGTGGAGTATTTGCATTCTACCTCTACAGGATTATTAAAGATGGTGGGCTGTCAAAGAAATCTAATTTGGATGTAGCACCAGAGCAGTAACTCCCTTCTCTTGTTACTGATCCATGACTAGTGAGATCTTCTTGTTCTGCGAGCATGGAAATTTTCAGACAACGAAGAGGGGGCTTGTCTAGTTCAAATTCAGACCCGCCCATCTACTGCCAGGTCCTGGAATATGTTTAGCCTCCTCTGAATAAGACCGTTATTATTTGCATCACATGTAATGAAGGTCAAGTTAGCTCTCTCGATTTCTACTTGTTCTTGAAACAATATGCACGCTGTGCTGTAGCCTTACTCTTGCTCTTAGTCACATATTACAGAAATTGTTAAGGGAAATATTTTGCCTATGCTAATTAATGCATCAGTCATGGATTACAGTTTCATTTCCATTGTATGTTTTGGTCCGCTAAATATGAGATCTTTTTGATATGTTCCGAGAAATTCACAAAACTTGTTGCAATAGCGTAGAAAATGCTGTGTTCCGTTTTTATAAAGTCAAAAATGGAAAAGTTTAGATACTTTTCGAGGAAAAGAAGTGAAACTTTAATCCATGGCATCAGTCAATCTCGAAACCCATGAATTAAAGATTCACTTCTATTTCAGTTTCCAAGTTATAATCAGGTGGTCCAGCTGCATTTCACGTTTTTTCTTGTTAATTGGGTATTGTCCCACTTTGAAGAACTTATTTACATCATTGAGATTTGATGTAATTTTTAGTAAACATTAAAAACTCCAGATATTTATTTTCATAAAATATACAGACTCCGCTCAAATCATGTCTCTTCATTCGAAAAACAGTCAAGATTTGTTGGCAATGCCAACTTCTGATTAAAAATAAAATTTGATTTTGCCTTCGGTCAGTTGTACTCCCAACTTTTGTTCAAAAGAAGAAGCTTCTTTCGGCTAGCATTAACTTCGTTTTTCCCATAAAATTGCTGCTCACCATTTAGCAGCTTGGGCGAGGATTTGTAATTATTCTGGCATAGTTCCTTTTGATGTAATCTCGAACGCCGTCACAAATCCTTTTGATGTAATCTCGAACGCCATTTTTTTGTGACGGGGCTACCCTATTGTAGCCCCCTGTTTTGATTATCTATACAAGTCTTGTTTAACAAAAAAAAAAGAAGTGTAGTTTGTGCTCCATTTCCAATGGTCAACTAACAAGCGTACAAGTTCTGGAAAGATGGCATTAGAAAATTCTTCTAATGAGTTTCAAGATTAACCTTCAGCTTATGTCTAATTACAAAGACGTGTTAATAACTTAATACCTTTAAATAGTTATGGCTCAGTAAAGTTTGAAAAAAAAAGTTACACAAAATATTAGTAGAAAACTTAATGGCTACATGAAGCTCGCTGAAGTACGAAGGAAAATAACTACAAAATAGCCTTTCCATTTTTCATGTTTTATCCTCAAGAGTCTCTCAATTGTTATTCAAGCCTGTGAATAATTTTTTGCAAATAAACTAGTCCATGAATGGTCCCAATTACTAGCTGTAGTAGGGGAATTTTACATTTTTGGTCCTTTAAGTTGGTTCATCTGCAAAATTGGTCCTCTAACTATTTTATTTGCAATTTTAGTCCTCTAAGTTGCAATGTGTTTCAATTTTGGTCCTCTGACCATAATTTTGGCGATTTTGGCCGGAAAATCCTAAAATTGCGCCGAGGAGAACAAATTGGACATGAAAATCGATTGAATTCGGTGGATTTTGTTTTAGACATGTCCAATTCCATAGAATTTTTCGCCAAAATCGCCAAAAGTATAGTCAGAGGACCAAAATTGAATCACATTGCAACATAGAGGGACTAAAATTGCTAATAAAATAGTTAGAGGACCAATTTTGCAGATGAGCCAACTTAGAGGACAAAAACACAAAATTCCCCTATAGATCACTGCTACGAAATAATTGAATCAATACATTTTCTTAAAAAGTACATAATATCCCCAAAATGTTTTTATTTTAGAAAAGTCGTGTAACGAACCATAATTCTAACCTAATCAGATTTCATTATTCCAAAATGTGGTAAAATTAATTTTATCAAATATGGCTTATATGAAATTTTTCAGAGTGAAAAAATACACGTGTTCCGCCCCAAGGAAAGTCTATGCAAATTCTCCAAACATAAGAAAATGTTAACTTTAACGTAGTTACAAAAAAAGAAATAAAGATTTAGATCTTTGCCGTGGAAGAGTAGTACTTCAGCATATTGAACTGAAGAGATATCAAGAAAATATCATCCAAGCAAAATTTCCCAAATCACTGGGAGTTTATGAAAAACAGTGCCACTCTACAAGCACATCAAACAACCTATGTTAATCTGTATGCACCTAATGCTGCAAAATAGTGCAGCAGAACACCACAACAAACAAAAGGTGTCGATGCAAAGTACATACCATTTCCTCAATCTTGCTACAGAATAGTCGAGACCACCATTATACGTTACCAGGCGCCGCGTGATTGGGCACCTCTCCTTGATTGTCCAATGGCATGTACTGAGCCATGATAGCCCTAATCTCTGAGTCCATATATCTCTGCATACAAAACGCGTTATACGATTAGAGGCATAAAAATGTGTTTAAGCCGTAAAATGTGGCTTGCAGTGCAAATTGCAAAAGCTGGAACAAGAAACAAAATGACAAAAATATCCGACTGACTTCTTGACTCGACCAAATTCACACACATCGGGAATAAAGTGCATGTTTATGTAAAACAGAAAGTGCCTACTTTTGAAAAATCGGGTGCAAAGTGCGAATTACTCACCACTTGAACCTTGAAAATTAGAAGGGGTGACTACCTCTACATTTCTTGAAGATTGGTTTAATAACAGAAACCTCACCTTCAATTTTTAAGATAATCACAAAGCTACCCCTTGAAGCTTCAGAAACATGTTAACTATGGGATTTCTCTAATGTTTCACACTCTAAGGGAGAGTGTAATATTCGAAACTCAAAGGAATCTATCTAAAATGTTTTTTTTTTGTTCAATTGCGAGGGAGTTCATGTAATTATTCAACAGTAGAAGATAAATAGACCAAAACTCCCTCGTAAAAGTTGTGACAGGGCCAAGCCAGAAATCGAAATCTTCAGTTTGCATTAGCAAAAGTCTAAGTGTAAGGCTTACCCGGATCCTATATTTGTATACTGCAAACCCTGCAACTCCTGCCACAGCCAAACCAAGGATCACAATCCACACAAATCCCCAGCTAAATTCTCGATTAGCATCTTTACCTGCACATACAGCAAAAAAAGGAATCAGAAGAAGAGACCGACATATATTTTAACGCACATGAAGACGGTTTGTTACAACGTAGAACAAAAGATAGCTTCATATGATTGGACTCTTCAAGATTCAGGTCCACAAACGAATTCCGTTCCAGGTGCACAAGAATATAATAAAACCATATGAAACTGCATTAATTTAGGATTATCAACCATGTCTGCATATTAGTGAAATTAGAATTTTAAACCATGGAATATGGCAATTCAGAGAACTATAATATTTAGAAAATTAGCTATACTTACTTATACATGTATCGTGTTCATGCATGTAGAGCAAGTTGCCATTGCAACTGCATTCGTAGCTACCCCAGGTGTTCTTACATCTGCATGCTCGACACTGGCACGCCAACTTTTCCTTGCATTCATCAATATCTAAAAGCATCCAAAATCAAATATAAACAACCAATGGGATTCACAAAGGTCGATACCAAGCTGCTGCTACTGTCTATTTTGTTACCTTCACAAGTATTAACTCCATCACCCCTGAAACCTGGTGGGCACCTGCAACCTTTCGTATGGTCATCCTGAAACACAATGGTTAAAACATTTCAATTTTCAGCACACTGGTGACAAATTTTCTCGTCGCGACAAAACAAACGAAAAGAGTTTTCCGGGGTCTGTGCAAATAAAGGATAAAAGCAACTTGACGTCTGAAAATCACACTCACAATGCATGCAGAATATGTCCTTCCGCCCTTTGTTCCCTTCCAACAGCCACCATTATTTATTTCACATCTTAATGCTCCAGAAGCTGTTAGAACAAAGCATAGTTAGTTTCAAGATTAGGTCAAAATCAAAAGGGCTGATATACTACCAATTGGTAAGTGGGAAACAAGGTTTTTGTAATTTTTTCTTTTTTCCAATATATATGATGAAGTTCTCGAGTGAGGTTCCAAGAATAATCTTTAGAGAAATGATAACAAGGCAGTTGGAAAAAGTAGATGAAAATGTGAAAATTTATTCATGCTGAGATGGCAGCAATACTTCTTACCTTCACAATGAGTATAACCATCACCAACGAATCTCACTCCCTGCACGATGGGGCACTCGCACACCCTCCCTCGGAAGGTATCCTGTAAGAAATTTTTCGGGGGCAGATCAGGTAATAATTAGTAATATCTACATCCCGTGATGGCTAGTCTAACTACATAAACCTCTCCTACTGTTTCAATAATCACGCCTTGGAACTTCAAAAACATGCAAAACAGGTGATCTATCTAATATATTTTCAAACTTCAAGGAGGTATCTATTATTATGGAAACCTCAAATGAGCTTGTTTGAAATGTTTATAAAAATTTAAAGGGCTGTTCGTATAATTATTCAAATAGTAAGGGAAATTTTGTTATGGATCAAACAATAGAGATATAGATGTAATTATCCCTCCAAAATTTTGTAGAGAAGTTAAAAGTAGGTAGAGTACCCTGCATGCAGATATGTTAGCAGCTTTATCCATCCAGCATCCGCCATTGTTCACGAAACACTCATTTGTTTCCATATCTGCACCCAGAAGTTAAAATGAAAACTGCGACCACTAATGCAGACAGCAAGAGGGGAGGGGTCTAAAATAGGCATAGTTCAAATACTAAAGATCATACTCTTTAACTTATTAAAGAGCTTCATAAACACAAACAAGTGAGGATTAGACGATATGAGAAAGACCAGAAATAATGACCTCTAGTCAAACAAATGGCAGGCTCTGTAGTCTCCTCAAAACCTGAACAAATGGCCTTGAGGACTGCTCCTTTGTCCAGCTTACCTGAAAATCAAGTTTATTTAGATGGTAATTACATATTTTTTTCACTATGAATCTTCTGGGTGGTTATAAAAGTTGTGCACCTCTATATTGTCTGTTGTTCACAATAAGAGTAGGCAAAATCGTAACGTCTCCCCGTGAGCCCTTCCCCAACTGAGAATAGATCAGCCTCTTGTTAACAACTCTTTTAAGCAATTACCAAACGCAACATGAATATAGAAATCAGAACCTTAAGATTATCTTACCTGTGCTTCCTGTTCTGCTTTCAAAACTGGGTTGTCAACGTCGGCCTTAATATCTCCAATGCATTCGTCTATTTTCTTTATGTCAAAGCCTTCACAAATAACATCAGTCAATGAGCACTAGCACAGCAGCATGTTTGCATACTAACGAATATGCTCCAGTAGCCCCGAATGCTTTAAATAAATATATAAGAAACTATAACAAGGGTATGGTTCCACGAAAGAACTGGAAGAAAGTATGACTAAGAAGGCAGACAGAGACGGTTCCAGACTTTTATTTCCAAGCTTCATATCAGTGACAAAAATTAAATAACAAGAAAATTAATCAAATACAAAAAACCATCAATGGCATGTTTCTCAGACCAAATTCACAAATCACAGAAGAAAATTTCCAGTGCCACATGGATAAATTTAACTGATTTCTGTTGACTTAAAAAAAGAGAAAAACTGATTTGGGACATACATCAGCACAAAAGTAACTCAAACACAAAATGTTACGCTGCTGCATTTTCTGACTCAGATATGAAAGAAACTACCAACAATATCAGGAAGAGACTACCAGAGCAACAACAAACAAGCAGCGCTTCGCACCAAAACACCAAATTAAAAGAAGTATCATAATGACATACATAAGCACAGCTTCCTCAGAACTCTGATATCTTATCTATGATCAGGTCTTGGAGTAGAAATTGAGGTTATTACTATGAAATAAAATAACAGAGAAAGAATATGACATACCAAGTGACTGAATAACTTGATTTGCACACTCTTTAGTATACTTCTTCTCTTTCATTGGACAGCGGATTGAAAAGTCCGTCACATAGTCCCACCACTGCCATGGCTTTCCACTTTCATTCGCTACCTTAAAGAAGCATGCCTGGCGCAAATTCTGCACCACTACATCTTTTCCATCATATCCCCTGCTAAAATCCTGCTCGGGATCCGGTGCACAGTACCTCCCGTGGTTGATACACTGTGATTCGCACTGTTTGCTCAAAACAAAGGCCTCGGGACAATACCAAGTTATATAATGGGGCGTGAACTGTGTATACCCTTTCCGCTCAAGTATCTGTGCTGCTCCCTTGAAACTTCTGACAAACTCTAACTGGCTTTCACATTTAGGACCACACTCGTCGTTACTGTTAGTCCAGAACTCGTACTCCACTCGATCATCGGGATGCGGAAGAGCCTCCCTCCAGTCGAGATTTATACTGACCATTTCTCCGTTAGATAACTCTTTTTTGATTTTGTCACCGAGATCTTTACTAATGAGTGCTGATGGGATACTTATGTTTTGTAGATAGTCTGCACGCACATCCTCCTCCTCTGGAGTGTCCATGGTAATGAGAGGCTCAGCCCTGTCATCCGCAACAAGAATAGCCGCAACTCCACCATTCTGAGCATTCCATGCCTTCAACGTAAAATAGCATTCTGCAAGTGATGCAAAATACTTATTATGTCACAAGAGAGAAACGAAACAAGATTAATTTGAAGTAACTGTACTACAAGAGGAACAAACAACTAAGAATTCAGAATCACATTCACATTTACCATAATAAACATAAATGCCTCAAATAACCTGTTTATTATCTTGTCCTACACTAGCTTATATAAAAAAACTCATTAAAAATCTCAACAATTCTTAACTAGATATGCTAGAGCAAACTGGTAGCGCCATAGTCCATGATATTATCCAAATAACAACTATCTAAGGTAATCAGAAGCATTAATACATCAAATACCATTAACAATCAGCTTCTTTTTACCGAATGAATCAACACATGCATTACACCATCAGAACACGACGATCCTCCGGTTCTTACAAAACCGGTGTAATCTAAACATCCCGACAACAATTAAACACAAGTTCGCGGAAAATCGAGAAACTTTTATTACCCCCTCTATCCGCAAGAAGGAATACAGGAATGCCACCAGGCTTATTCTTCAAACCAGCTTCCTCAAAAGTCTTGCACGCCTTTTGATTCGATTTCGGATAAAACACGGAACCAACCATCGTTCCTCCATATTGTGGCACACCAAAATTCCCAATCGCACACTCGTACTCCCCCCTGATCGAGCTCGGCGATTTCACCCTGATATTGTTCTTCTCCACAACAAATCTTCCAAAACAAGAACCGCACAGAACAAAAAACCAAACACAACCCAAAAGCACAAACTTTCCACTCATTTTCTTTGAACCCTTTTCTTATAATGTCCAAATCGTGAGACCCCACAATCTAAAGACTCAATCTTTACGTAATCCCACAAAGATTATGAGATGATAGTGAAGTTTGTTTTTTTTTTTTTTTTGTTTTTTAGTCCGAATAAGTGACAACCCCAGATCCTAAATTTTGCAGATCAATTGAGAATGTTAGGAGGAGTCAGTGATGACGGGTATAATGCAGACAAAATCTGAGGAATACGTCAGTTGATCAAGTCTTGATCAGCAAACAAAGTAGTTATTATATGTGTCTAGATTTTAAAAGGGAAACGTAGTAAGAACTTTTCATGCGTGGGTGATTTATAGGAATTGGTATTATTAGGTCCCACAAGTGTCAGGTCAGGAATAAACTGTATTTTCGTTGTTATTTTCTTTTTCGTTTTTTCTATTTTCTATAGTGTAAGACAAGTACAATAAAATATTATTTTACTCAATTACTGCATGATGGATCAAATATAAATTGCGATAAATTTAATTATTATGTGAATACACACTAGAAATATATTTATGAAATTAGTACTTATGATTAAATAATTGGAAAATTAAGAATAACATCAATGACACATTCCAAATTTGATGTAATAACGTAAAATTTCAATCCCACTCATGAACGTGGAGCTACTTTTATTTCAAAGGCCCTCGCACACGAGAGGTTATAAGGTACAACGGCTGCACGATGAGGTGATGCAACTAATTTCGTAATTGGTATAATAAAGTTGGGATGGGGTGTTGGGAGGTTACTACCCTAAAAATTAGAAAATATGCATAATCTCAACCATTGGTTGTCCCACGTCATCATGCAACAGTTGCATATAATATCCCTTGAATAGAAAGCCACTCATCGAGAGACTATTAGATACAACAATTGTATGATGAGGTGGTGGAAGTTACTGCCATATGACGACAATGACTGGCAATAAAAAACATGCCATTAACATGTCATGTGAATTGAAGTTGTAGGGGGCTGTTTTGGGAGGGGCCAAAATGAACCTTTCAATAGCACAAATGATTTATTGCATTTAGGGGCCTATATGTAATTTACATATAGATCCCTCTAGTTATGCTGAATATAATTTTGCTACTCGAGTTCCTCTTATAAATAGAGATGAAATGTGTATCATTTCAATCATCTAAAAACAAGCTTTTAGTTGTCTTCCTATTCCTCTTGTAATATTTCATATCGTGGGTGATGTGTAATTAAGGAGTGGTGCTTTGAATAAGCTTTGAGGGTCATCAGAGTGACGGAAAAATATTTAGTTGTAATAATTTTCTATATAGTGAATTTTCGCTCTTATCCCGTGGTTTTTCTCCGGTTTTGGAGTTTTCGCGTAAATTCTTGTGTTGTTACTATTGTCATTGTTTATTCGTTTTGCTTCATATATCCATAATGGGCCAATCCTGGGGCGCATATTTGTGGGATCAAATACCTAACTGTCAGAGTCCGGGTCCTGTTGAGGTGGAACTATTGCTGAGGTGGAGCTCTGGTGCGGTAGTAGTCGTGAATACGTATTGTCTAAGGCGATTCTGTGCAAAGAAAACATGTTTTTAAGTAGGACCGCGGTGACCCAGTGATCTCGGAACCTTGAAGCCTGTTGAGGAAAGATTGAGCATCTCTCTTCCTGGGGCTTACTTAGTGAGTAGTATTCTAGTCTATTGTAAATTCGCCAAAACTCACAAGTGCAATGTCAGGGAGCAAGGCGACGAATATGGTTAAATTTGACATAGAGATGTTTGATGAGAAAATCAACTTTGACTTGTGGCAAGTGCGAGTCAGGGATGTTTTGATTCATATAGGCTTACACAAGGCTTTGAATGGTAGAGATACCCTTGTTAGTGCAACATGAAGAGCTGCAATGAGTGATGATGATTGGGAAGATCTCGATTTGAGAGCTGCAAGTGCAATCCGTCTGTGCCTAGCCAAAAATATTTTGGAAAACGTGCATGTGATATCTTCGGCAAAGGGACTCTGGGGAAAATTAGAGGGGTTACATCAGACAAAAGGCGTCTCGAACTGAGTGTACCTGAAGGAGTAGTTTCACACACTGCGGATGAACGAGGGTACAAGTATCTCAGATCATCTGAGTGTTCTTAGGAAGCACATGAATACTCTTGGTTCTCTCACATAAGAGCGATGCATCGCACAAGAAAACCAACGTTGGTAATCTTACTTCTTTTACTCCATTGCAATAAGATCTTTTTTGGATATTCTTATAGTGTCACTTGCTCAATATAGACGGGAATAAAAGAAAATATAGATTATGTTTCATTTGTCCAAGATTAACAATAACACACTTCACCTACAAAACTACATAATAGAACTCGGGCTTGCATGTCCAAAAACTCCAAAATAAAATATGCTTGTTTGGCAAAAATACAAACATAATACAAGCATATTCATGAAAATGTGCCAATTTTTTATGGGCAGAAGCATTTGCTACACAAGTCAGGCTCATCCACCGATAGTCGGCATAGATTGCTGGTTGAAACTTTCATATGGATTATTTCCATAAAACTCTAGATTATACTTTCTTGCGGATTTTTGGTAGCACATGTTTTGTTGTTTTAGGTGACTATGCTAAAACTAAGTTCAATTGATGATCTTTACCTTATACATATATTCATGGGGCTTAGCAAATTATATAAATGTTATTATTGTTACTATCTACCTACTAGTAGAGTATATATTCAAAGACATGTAGCATTTGACAAACAAACTTGCCCATTTTTAGTGGTCCCTAAACACTAGTTGCTCATTGTTGTGCTAGTCATATGTCTTATTTGAAAAATATTTTACAAGTTTGTAATAGAAGGTAAAATAGTCGTTGTTACTTACTTTTGAATATTTTTGATAGTAACAAACATAAAAATTTCTAACTCATCTATGTTCATGCCATGTAGAGTTGAGAGTACTATAGGTAAAAACCAAAGTTGGTTAGTGTAATTTTCATCATTGTCGCCGTGTCTCTCAAATAAAAAAATGATGACATTAAAAATCTTTGTACATTACCTTCCATAAGTATGACAAGTAGTACTACTACTTTGTCATTCAATGCTACATAATGAAGTTACTCGTTCCATAACTAGTCAATGGAGTCTAGGCTTATAAATCTAAATTCAAAATATTTAGTTTAGACTTTTGTTTGTCACCTCTAAACGGCCTCATGTGCCTAAATATATCAAGTATTTCTAAAAGATCTTAATTGGATGGAAGAAATTGCTAATTTCTTGCAAATCATAGATGATAAATTAGTTCCTCGTAAACCTAAGATGAATATAATTGAATGGACACAGGTCTCCGAAATGAAAACGAAATCTAATGATTCCTTGAAGAGATCGAGAGCTCCTCGTGTTGCTAAAGGCTTCAATCAAGTATCTAAAGTTGATTTTGTAAAAACGTGCCTGATAAGTTAAATCGGCAGACATTCACATCAAACATATTCTTCCTTTCAATAACAATTGAAAAATTTAGAAATTTGATGCAAAGAAAGCATTCGTCCATGAGGTATTCTCAAAATATGTCTCATGGAACAATAACTTGTCTTTGTTAAGTTCAAGCATTCATGCTATATTTAGCAATAGAGGGATTCTAGAGTTAAAGTAGCGTCATGTAAGTATAATTCTCTTTATCACATTTAAAGAATTTTGAATTATTAGGCGCAAGCCTCATGGGCTAGGACCATTATCCGAACCACATAAAAATCCCAATGCTCAAAGTTTATTGTTTTTCATTATTGTTTCAATTACAATATTTACTGTTACAACACTATTACGTTCTGTTTCAACTTGAGGAACAATCTGCGATTTAAGATCTAACAATCCCAGTTCCACCCATACAAACACGATCCAAAAAAAAAAAAAAACAACCCAGTAAAAAAATTTGTAGTAGTGGAGGAGCGGTTGTAACTTCTAAAGTATCCAAATAGGCACCAATATCACCCAAACAATTCCTCTTTATTTTCCATTATTCTTCATGTTTAAGTCTTTGTGACAAAAGAATGGATATTATTAAGTATTATATCTTTTATTTCCTATGGTTAATATACTAACTCTCGCATCTCAAACAAAATTAAGCACTTTTATTTAAAAAAAAAAGAGATCTTCTTTTAGCGCATGTCCAATAGATATTTGTTTTTTTTAAGGCTATTCTTTTTTAGACCAATATAATTAAAGGTTATTAAAAATGTATGTGTTGTACTTAATTGTAAATGAACGGGTCATAAATGATTTGGTAAAAGATGACTCAATTCTTAACAACTCATTCATAATTATTTTTAGTTGGATGGCTCATAAGTAAGATAGGTAAACTCAACAACTCATTTAATATTAACTCACCTATTACCTAACCTACCAAAACTCATCATTACGCCACCTACTTTTTCACCTACCCTACCTACTACCACACCTATCCCACCTAATCCACCTTATCCCACCCATTGATCACAGAGAAGAATCTTAGCTACTCCTATGGATTCAATCACTCACATGTATGTGGACCCCACAAACTCACATATATGTGAGAGGGAGTGATGCTACCCTTTAAGTTTAGCTAAAATATTACACTTGAACACATAAAAAACACACATTGCGCTTAAAGTACCTAATTTACAAACTACACCTAAAACACTAGTCGCCTCTAGACCACCCAAATAAAATATACAACACCATAAAGTAATTTATGACACAATACTCCACCTAATTACCTAAAAAAATATATAACTAAAAGGCATGCATGACACCTAAATCACTTACAAATATACACACACTACATCTAAAACGTACACCATACGTAAACCAACGAAAAGAGCACTCACTACACCAACCTAAAACATCTAAAAACATAGACTACACCTAAATCACACACTACAATACTTGAAACACATAATAAATATACACTTCACCTAAAACACACACGATCCACGAAACATATAAAATAATGATACAATTAAAAAAAACATGACACCTGAAACACATAAAAAGATATACATTACACCTAAAAAAAGTATAGTGTGCCTTTTATGTGCAGTGCTTATGTTTTAGGTGATTTAGGTGTCATTCGTGGTTTTAAATTGTAGTGTATATTTTTAGGTGTTTTAAAGGTATAGTGCGTGTTTTTAGGTGTTCTGGTGGAGTGAGTGTTATGTTATGTGTTTTAGGAGAAGTGTGTGTGTGTGTTTTTTTTTTTTTTTTTTTTTGTGAGTTAGATTAGTTTGTGTTTTAGGTGTAGTATCTGTGTTATGTGATTTCATGTGTTTTCATTGTAGTATGTGTTTTAAATGTAGTGTGTGTTAGGTTAAGCGTGTCTTCTTTTGTGCTTCATTTTGTTGAAATAAAAGGACTAAACTAAAAAAACTTATCATTAAAATGCAATATTTAATTTTATTAAAAATATTTTAATATTTATGAAATAGTTATTCACAATAATAATAATAATATATGTGATATAATCATGAAATTAAATTTAAATTTTAGAAATCCTTCATCATCGAATCATGAGACTCACATTCATCATAGAATTCGTTATATGCAAGATAAATGAGCTTTGATCCTAACAAAGAATCAATGACGCTCATTTGTAATTTGGAAACCTATAAATGAATTAAGTTATGAATATCATACATCATCGAATTTGGAAGGGGTCAGCTAATGTAGTGACAATTGGATGTTTGCATCTCTAGGATAGGTTAATATAAAGGATTGGAGCATCAAGATGATGAGAAACTTGTGAATGTTGTTAACAATAATTTCTCATTTAGCTTCGCCGAATTGATGGTCATTCACACGTTAATTTCAATCCATCATCTTTCATGACTTTTACTTGTCATGAACCCACTTTTAACTTAGATATAGTTATATTGTCAGATTCCACAATATTTAGACTATATATTAGAGGAATTGGGAGGGCAAATAGTTGAGAATGAGATTGGATTGCATATAATCTTGTTTTACACGATTATTCTAGTTATAATTAGCAAGTTCATCTTTTGATCCGAGCACTCAGTTGATAATATATGTTATGAATATGGTCAATGATAATTTGTGTTAATGAAAATCAAAGATAAAAAATATGATTAATAGATTAAAGAATTCTTAACTATTAGGTCACATATCGTAGTAAAGATGATCGACATGATTGCCAATGACTATAACAGTGGACACTCAAAAATCACTTTAAGTAACTTATATATCTATGATGGTGAGAGTGTAATATCTGATATTTTGGATAAATTATAATGATCCTAATGGACTAATGTGGATTAATTGATCAATAATTCGAATGATGTGATTTATCAAATGTTCAAATTATTATTTAATTTGGTTAATTAGTATTCTTACTTAAATAAAGAATAAGATAATTATGAACTTTTATCAATGAAGTGATTGATTGAAGTTTTTTGGCTTTGATTTTATTAGGTAAAAGTAAATTTAAATATGATTGGATCTAATTAGGTTTTATTATTTGTGAAATAATAAAGAAGTAGGGTTAAAATAATTGAGCTCAAATGTTGTACCCAAATAAGGATAATACGATTAAAAATAAAATTTTTCTCGTTTAACTAGAAAGAGGTTTGAATTAATATTCATTTTCTACATTGATTTAATTATCATTTCATAAGACGGAATATTTACGTACCTTATTTAGATAAGTGTAAATATGGAAAAAGAGTAGATATAACTGACTAACTCGGCTAATTAAATTTATTCATAAGATTTCCCTAATGCTGACGGGGATTTATCCCTATAAATAAAGGGGTCCGTGCCAACATCTTTCAGAAGGCTCTCCATTGTTTTGGTTTTGCTTCGTATTTTTCTCTCTTTTAATTCATAAAAGTAGAGAAAAGTCTTGAACAAAATTATAAACACCATCTTTTATATTTCCAATAATTCAAACAAAAACAGGTTTACTGGAAGATCAAAGGTTCTTGAAGTAGATCTGCAAAAGTCACGGAGAGCACCTTTCTAGATTTTGGGCATTTCATACGGGTTAACGGTAAAAACTCTAAATTGGCATGTTTTATTAAATAAAAAATATATTTATTTATATTCATATGAGGTTCGTTTCATTGTCGTGATCATAAATTCGATGTATGTTTATATGTTCGATGAGTTTGAATCAAGCTAATATTTTCATTATCTGACAGTTGTGTAATTCTTCAGTCTGAGGTGGAGTATCCAACCAAAGGGAGAAGATACCCTGCTTTGTAGTCCTTAACTACAATAAATAAAATATCAATGGAAGTTGTTCACATAAAAAAAATATTATAACTAAAAAATTAAAATAATTTCATAAGTTTATCCTAAATAATAATACAAAGCCCAAGGGTGGGCGTCCAAATTGACCCCGCCCAATGATGTCAACAAGGAAGAATGCATAAAAGACCCCTTGTGGTTTTGAAAACCTGGAGAAAAGTCCTCTGTGGTTTGATAATTATCTAGAACCCCTTGTGGCTTCAAAAATCATGAAGAAAACCCCTCGCTCAATTTGAGAGTCGGCCTGGTTTTTGTGTACTTTTCTCTTTTTAAAAGTCAAATTTACCCTTCAGAATTTAGCATAAAACCCCTTGTGGTTTGAAACTTGCACAAAACTCCGTATGTGGTTTGAAAAACTCTACACGGAATCCCTATTTTAATTTATTATTATAAAAATAATATATATAACTATATTTATTTTCTCTTATAAATACAAAAAAATTATATAAAAATTTTGTAAAGATAAAAGTTTAAACAATATATATTTATAAATGATGAAGTAAGTGCATTATAGTCACTAAATAAAAAAATTAATGGAGTTCTCAACTTCATTTAGAATAATAATAATAATAATAATAATAATAATAATAATAATAATAATAATAATAATAATAATAATAATAATAATAATAATAATAATAATAATAATAATAATAATAATAATAATGTGTGCAAATTTTGTGGGTTCTAAAGTTGATATTAGAGATTTCTTGTACAGGTTTAGTCATTAAATTTCATTACACCCCTTTTGGGTTACGGGGAAAAACTATCATACAAATTTCATGCGTTAATTCCTCGCATTTCCATTGAAATGATTTTGATTCATACAATCCCAAAATCAAGTTGGGATTACATGCATGTTCCATGTTTGAATAATTATATCATACTTCGCCGGGTGAAGTAAGATCTTCTACGCTCAAACCCCTTGAGAATGAGATATCAATCACTTTCAAGACTAACTATTATATATATATTGAGCTCCAGGCTTGATTATCAGCAAATCATGAACAACTTGGAGCAAATGCCAAACGAGGAGAATATGAATCAACAACAGAGGCGACCGAGGCCACCACAGCCAGCAGCGCAGAACTGCCCACGTTGTGGATCATTTAACACAAAGTTTTGTTATTACAACAACTATAATCTCTCCCAGCCGCGACATTTCTGCAAGACTTGCAAAAGGTACAATTTAATTGTTGTCTTATTTAAGAATTTAAATCTATAAAAAGATTAGTCATTTATATTTGTTTACATGTGTTTCAACAGGTATTGGACTCACGGCGGAACCCTAAGAGATGTCCCCGTTGGCGGCGGTGGTAAGCGGGCGAGGACCGCAGCCGCATCTTCGTCTTTAGCCAGTGCCCTGGCCAGAACCACCCCTTCTATCTCCACCGCAAGTCTGCTGCCTCAAAACCGCCCAGGTATTGGTGAATTATCCCAACTTCATCTTAAGCTTATAGATAGATCATACATTAGTAATTAGATTTAGTTTTCAACAAGTCATTTGCTTGCAAGCTAAAATCTTTTTTGTTCGACTATAGTCACAAGACACTTTTTATTTTTTTTTTATTTTTTTATAAATGGTACAACAGATTTCAATCTCTATACTTTCGTATTTGGCCGGACTCTTATATCATATTGAATGTTCGTCTATATGAAAAACTTAAACATATAAATAAATAATATAGTACTAATTTGTATGTATTTGAGCAGGTATAGTTCCTGAGCAATTTCCAAGGGCTTTGCCCTCCGTAATGCCATCGGTGATCAACTCTTTCACCGAGGATGGTGCACGTTTCTCCTCGTTAATGATGCAATCAACTGTCGGCATAAATCAAGGAACCAATGTGGGTCTTGGAGTTGAAGGCGGTACTCATCTTGGCCCGAATATGGCACTTTTGCAAAGGTTAACGCTTCCAGGTCTGGCAGTACCCCAAGTGCCACAACAATCCCAGCTGCAAACTAATTTTTACTCCTCACAACAGAACAACATGGTGTTGCCAAGGGTGGGTCTTTCCTGGACCCAGAGCCTCTTGAACTTTACGGTCGCGAACTCTTTCGGTGCAGGTCCCAGTTTCCGGAGCGGCGATCAGGCGAGTTCCTCCGTCAATCCAAGTCCTCCTCAGTGGTCCGCCGATAATCTTCCTGGATTCGATCCTTCTCGGCCTTGAACTTTACTTACATGCAAAGATTACTTTTACAAAATAGACTCATAAATTTCTAGAACTACATATATATGTTTTGTCAGACATTTTCATTTTCGCTGGATTCTTATGTTTTGTTTCCTGTTATAAACTTCAACTTGTTGATATATATATATGTGTGTGTGTGTGTATATATAATATAAACTTTCTAATTCTTGTGGTCAGAATATGTTTTGAGAAATTAATACTAAATACACAAACATAATATTATAATTTCGGTACAAATTGCACATAAAATGCACCTTTTATGAATGCGATTTGGCTTTTCTCTAATACTTTATGGAAAGCTTTGAGAAAATCATTATTATGATAAGTGACCTACGATGTCCTAATGCAAAGTTCGTGCATGGGGTATTTGTGTGTCACAAAGGTGGCCCTTTATAAGTTTGGATTATGTTTCGGTATTTCAGATAGGGTTTCTTAGCTAAGATTATAATGATTTTCTCAAAGCTTTCCACCAATTATTAGTGAAAAGCCAAATCGCATTTATAAAAAGTGCATTTTATGTGCAATGTGTACATAAAATTATAAGATTATGTTTGTGTATTTAGTATTAATTTCTCAAAACATATTTTGACCCTACAAGAACTAGAAAGTTTAGATTATATATATATATATATATATATATATATAAACAACTATGTTTTCACTTTTTAGAGTTTCAGATAGGGTTTCTTAGCTAAGATTATAATGATTTTCTCAAAGCTTTCCATTAATTATTAGTGAAAAGCCAAATCGCATTTATAAAAAGTGCATTTTATGTGCAATGTGTACCGAAATTATAATATTATGTTTGTGTATTTAGTATTAATTTCTCAAAACATATTTTGACCATACAAAGAACTAGAAAGTTTAGATTATATATATATATATATATATATATATATATATATATATAAACATAAACAACTATGTCTTCACTTTTTAGAGTTTCAGCTGATCACTCGTTTTTAACTATCAATAATTAATAAAAAGATACCTATAAGTATCAATGAAGGAAAGTACATATTTTACTCAATTAAGACCAAAGCTTCAGCCCCACCCTCTTTTCTCTCTTTGGTTTTTTTTTTTTTTTTTTTTTTTTTTGGTTTAAGGTTAATTATACCCGTCTAATAATCGTGATATGAAGAAAACAACTACTAGGCCAGCAGTAATTTGATGATGAAGAGGATTGCTCGAAAGTAGAGCTAGTCAAATATGTACCACAAATCGTCGAAACTTCTCAACTTCATTGAATCCGTAGCCACTAATAATCAAAATTTGAAACGATCAGTAATCCTAAAAAGCGTTTTAAAATTAAAAGAACGTTTTTATAAGAATCTTTTTATCTTGCACATAATAAACTAGAAGTAAATATGCTTGTATTCAAACACAGAACTTGCACTCTTATTTATTTGTTGAATTGAGAGAGGCACAAAAATAGGGAATCTTTTGACTGAATCAAAAGTTCATATTGACTACTACACAAGAATCTTCTCAGACTACACAAGTCATATTCCACACAGCATTAACTTATTTACTCTGCTGTTCGTAGCTAAAATCCATTCCAAACTTTCCTTCATCCCCATTTATTTTTCCTCTTATAGCTATGTGCTCAATGTTTTATAACAAAGTATAATTCCCTGTTCCTTAAGATAAACTAACTCTTACAACACAAATAAAATATAAAAGCGAAAAAAAAATCAGAAGGCATGCATACTGATTACAAAGTAGTTCACACTTCATACTATCATCAACAACTGCAATTGAAACTGTATATAGTTGTTCCAAGAGGATCCCAAGTAACTAAGCACAGAAACAAGCAATCCCTCATCAAAAAGATCAACAAAAACATACAAGAAACGCGTCATCAAGTTTATAAAGTTCAATTAATAGGAGCTTTCATCATGTGTCCTTTGTTAAAAGAAATGCGCCCTGTGAGGCACTCCTTTCCTGCTCCGCTTGCGATAGTTAATAATCTGTTCACCCTCTTTCGTCCTTTCCAAAGTGGTCGCTCCCTGCACGTGAGGTTGAACACTGCTAGTCCGTCCAGTAATTGCTTGAAACTACGCGAAAAATGTGTTGAAAAAGAATAAATCATAATATTTTGGATAATCTTTAACATGACAAATGGATTGAAAAAAAAAAAAGAATGATATACCACACTCATGCACTTCACTACAAGAAAATGGGGCTAATGCAACGCCAATACTGCAGTATTTTAATGTACCAACGTCTACTGACGTTGGTACAACAAAATTAAAAAAAAATACTTACCTGCCAACGTCATTGGACGTTGGCAGGTATTGTGCAGAGCAGCAACGTCGTATGAACGTTGCTGCTGCTGTTTTTTTTTTTTTTTTTTTTTTTTTTTTTTTTTTTTTTTTTTTTTTTTTTTGGTTAAATGTTACCAACGTCTGAAAAGGACGTTGGTAACTGTTGTCGTTTGTTTTTTTTTTTTTTATTTTTTTTATTGACTTCAGCAACGTCTGTTTAGACGTTGCTGCTGCCAGCTGAACGGCACCAACGTCTCCAAGACGTTGGTGCCATATTTATATGGCTGCCTGCTGTGTGCAGCTTTGTGTCAGATTGACACAAAGCTGCACGCCATTAATCAATACGGCACCTACGTCTCCAAGACGTTGGTGCCATATTTATATGGCAAAATTCGCAGCAGTTTTCTGCTGCGAATTTCCCACTGCTGCTGCTTAAAAAAAAAAAAAATTCTTCACTAAATTTCATCTAATTCACACGATTTCAGCTCCAAATCTCTTGTTTTTTTAAGGTATGTGTTCAATGTCTTCAAAATTACGATTATACATATTTTTTTTTTAGTTTAATCGGTTAGATTTTTGTTATTTAGCATAAATATGATTTTTTAGTTGATTTGATGATGTATTTGTGTTAATTATGTATGATTAATTAAGATATTAGTTGATTTGATGAAGTAATTTTGACGATCTATGTGTATTATGTTTTTTTTTTTTTAAATTAATGGTTAGATTTGTGTAATTAGATTATTTGTGATGTAATTGTTGATTTTAGGCATATTTGTGTTAATTATTTATGCTTAATTAAGGTATTAGAGGTAATTATGTGACGATCTATGTGTATTATGTTTGTTTTTTTAAATTAATGGTTAGATTTGTGTAATTAGATTATTTGTGATATAATTGTTGATTTTAGGCATATTTGTGTTAATTATTTATGCTTAATTAAGGTATTAATTAGAGGTAATTATGTGACGATCTACGTATATTAATGTTTATTTTTAATTAATTTGTTAGATTTGTGTAATATTATAGCATCATAGTGTTGTATTTGTTAGATTTGTGTAATTATGTATGATTAATTAAGATATTAGAAGTAATTTTGAACGATCTATGTGTATTATTTTTTTTTTTAAATTAATGGTTAGATTTGTGTAATTAGTATTTGTGATGTAACTGTTGATTAGATAGTGTATTTATGTTAATTATTTATACTTAATTAAGGTAGTAGAGGTAATTAATTATGTGACGATCTATGTATATTAAGGTTTAATTTAATTAATCGGTTAGATTTGTGTAATATTATCGCATAATAGTGATGTATTTGTTGATTCGAGTGTATTAGTACTGTTAATTATATATATATATATACATATATATATATATATATATATACACATATATATATATATATACATATATATATATATATATATGCTTAATTAATTAATATTAGATTTGTGATTATGACAATATATATAGCTACGTATTTTCTTTTTTTTTTTTTTGTAGAATTTAATCGATTAACTTTGTATTATATAACATATATAATTGTGTTTATGTTAGAACGTATTTATGTTAATTAGATATGCTAAAAATGTTAGTAGCATTGAGAAATTATATATTTGTAATAAAAATATGGGAAATATACTTTGGTTAAACTTGTTTATATGAACATGCTATGGTGTAATTATCGATGCTTGATATAGATAGAGATATATGTAGAAGATGTAGTTATTTTGTGACACGTCCGTACGTGATTAATTGTTGAATACTTTAATTTAATAGTATATATATCACAATGAGTATTGAGCTTACTTAATTGTAATACATTGATTAGAAAAATTAGCGGAGATTTGTATAATTTAGACGTAACAGATGTATATATACTTAATTAGTCAATTTAGTAAATGAATAGATAGTATATATTGTCGTGTATCCCTTTTATATTAATTTGACCATTCTAAATATTTATTTATCAGATGGCCGGCTCGTCAGATCAGGGTAAGGGGAAAGGAAAAAAGAAGGTGTCGAAGAACCAGGTGCCATACCCAGAAGGGGTACCTCGAGGATCATTCTCTTCGCAGCCTGATCTTGGTTCGATGGGATCACTTTCAACGGTGATGCCGATGTTTCCCGGAGGATCAAATGACGCAGGAGCCCGCGCTAGTGGGCCGTTTACCAATCAATTGATGGGAGTAGGATCGACAATGGGGGGTGTATATGTTGGGGGTGGTTATGGTGGTGGTGGATTCGGTGGGGCTGGCTATAGCGGGGTTGGTTATGGTGGGGGTGGTTATGGTGGGCCTGGATTGGGTGGGCCTGGATTTGGTGTGCCTGGATATGGGAGTGGAGCTGGGTTTGGTGGGCCTGGATATGGGAGTGGAGCTGGATTTGGTGTGCCTGGTTTTGGGAGTGGAGCTGGATTTGGTATGCCACAAACACAGCTAACGAGGCCACAACTTATGGGAGGTACTGTAGACGACATGATGCAGCCGAGTTTAGGTGCCATGACGACGCTACAGGTTCAGGGGACGGGAAGTACTGCTGGGCCATCATCATCGGGCTCACGGGGTTCAGGCACACGAGGATCAGGCTCACGTGCTCATGGCGTTTCTGAGTCATTAGACGAAGATGAGGGGGGTAACAATGATTCAGGAGACGATGGTGGTATTACTAGGGTAGCAGTGCGAGGACAATCTAAACCTCGCGAGCCCCCGGCAAATTCAGATGACAGGGAGGTACTTGAATTATTCTTTGATGGCTCAATAGAGAACCCTTCTGCCGTGACCACGATTGGTACAAATTTGAGGAACATGATGCAAGGGGCATACTTCACGTACGGCATGTGGCCAGAGGACGAGAAGGAAATGTGTTGGAACAGATTTAAGGTAAGGAATTAGCTTGACTTCTATATTTATTAAATATTTACAAATATTTGTTCATTATTATTCATTTATGTGACCAACTTTTCTTTATGTCTGTATTAAATGCAGCACACTTATCAGTGGAATCCTGCCATAGAAAATGCAGTCAGGGAATGGTACGATAGGGTCGCTACTGCGAGATTTGCAGGTTCAGTAAACCACGCCAAGAAATGGTGGTTGCGCTGCAAAGTTGACCCCACCTATGGTATGAGTCACAGTTGTTGGATTCACGAAGATTTTCGGCAGGCATTTTATGATTATTGGGAGCTCGAGCCCACGAAGGGTCGTTCGGAGCAGAACGCTAAAAATCGAGATAAGGGGAAAACGGTAAACTATAGGGGTGGGTCTCGCAGCACGAACAAGCATAGGATAGATCTGGTAAGTAGAAAAATATGATTGGTTATTTTTCAAATATCATCATTGATTTAATAATGTGATCTATATTTGCTTTAATGAATTTTCATATTATGACAGGCAAAGGAAATGAATACAACGCCCGACAAGGTGCCGTTTCAGGATGTCTTTATAAAGACTCGTGCAAAGAAACATGACGACGGAACGGTTGAGTGGCCAAACCCTAAGGACAAAGCTAATTACGTGAGTATAATATTTTCTTTCATTAAAGTGGTGTAATCGTCAATAATTGTTGTTGTCGTAATTATACTTATGTTTGTTACAAAAAATATTTTGAATCATAATATGTTATATGTAGGATGCCTATGTGGAACACTGCCTACGAGAACATGGTCCAGATATGAGCAAGTGGTCGGTCTGGGACGTGAGACCGTGCGTGGAAATTGCCGCAGCCGGACGTGTAAAGAAGAATAGGGTGGCGGGTCTGGCGAGTTATGGTGAGCTTGAGCGCGTAGGATTCAAGGCTCGAAGACATTCTAGGTTCGTTGAGACTGGCTCTAGTAGCGTGGAGCCGCTTCGATCAGAATGTCAGGCACTGCGGGCCGAAACAGCTTCTCAGCGGGAGGAAATCACCGGTTTAAAGAATGTGCTCAAATACTTTATGTCACAGTTTAATATGCCGGTGCCCGAGGAATTGTGGGGGTCAGGGCAACAACAACAGGGGCAACAACAACAGGGGCAACCACAACAGTTTAACAACTTCCCGACAGTTTTCCACCAACCATTGCAACCGACGAACACGAGTGTCGGCAGCGGGCGGGTATCAGGGGATCCACTCTATCGACCACGGTCACATTCTACCGATCAGGAGGACGAAGGGGACCAGGAAAGAAGTTCGGGTGGCGGTGCTAACGACACTACTGGCTTGGGTGATATGTAATTTGACGAGGATACTCAAATTTAGACTGTTATTTGCTGCTTTTATTTGTATTTGTATAATTATGAACAAACGAGGTTTGTTTTAGCTTGTTTTTATTTATGTTTGCACCTTATATATATTTATGTTTTTATTTATATTTATAATTTACACTAGTTATATATATATATATATATATAAACGTTACAATTCAAATAACTCAAATATTACAACGCAAGCTTACATATTGCAAATAAACCACTGTTTAAGTTCACGAATTCTTACTACATAGGCATACATATTGCTTAGAACATACATTACGTATAATCAGGGTCATCGTCGTCACCATCATCACGATCTTCATCCACATCATCGTCGGCGGATGTGTCGTTATCATCGACTTCCACAATATCATCGTCTGCAAGCCTGATAGGTGTATTGTCGATATTGTTGATGTCATCCAATCTTAACTGAGGTGCGGTGCTATCTTGGTAAATGTCGAGATTAGCCACTGCAGTTGTGTCAACGAGGTATCTCGCTCTTGTCGTGCAAACCGCCCACCATCCTCTCCTACTGGTATTTTTTTGTGAAGGATACAGACTGTAATAGACTTGTTGCGCCTGACTTGCTAAGATAAACGGTTCAGACGCTCCTGTACCGAGTCGCATTGTTGGAATAATGTCAACAAGGCCATAAATCGGATGAGTTGTTATTCCATTATACACGTCGTACCAATCACATTTGAACATAACAATTTGTTCCAAGTTTCCACTGCCCCAGTAATCAAGCTGTATAATCTCTTGAAGCATTCCATAGAAATTACGTGCGTCTGGGTCGCCAGTGTCGCCCTTCACATAAACGCCACTGTTCATTGTTTGCCCACCAGCCCCATATGCTTCTGTATGAAACTTAAATCCGTTAACCGTATAACCATTATAAGTTTTTGCTTTCAAAACAGGACCCCGAGCAAGACCGCGTAATCTAGGATCCACACTGTAACTACCAGACACAACAACTTGTTTGAACCAGTCGATAAAATAAGTTTTACGTATCTGATCTTTATTAGCTTGCGGATATCCTGCGCACATCTGGGCATCAAACATACTGTCACAGAAAGAAGCCGTTTAAAACATTAATTGATATATTAGCAAGAATACATTGTATGGCAATTAGTAATCTTACCTTAACCAACACTCGACCTCTGGGCAATTCAACAAGACATATAGATGAGCCGCTTTGCACTCTGCGAGAGACAAATTTCTGTAATTGACACAACGCCCCATTGTTTTCCCCTTACTCTGGAATACTGATAATTGGTCGTTGGGGTCAATAGATATTGGAACTTCGTTCTTGTTGAAACGGGTTGCTCTAGTTTCAATATTGCTGTCAAAGTAGAGTGAGGAGAAATTTGTAATTTCTGCGTAAATGTACGCCTCAACAATCGACCCTTCTATGTGTGCCTTGTTATCCCTTGGTCTCTTAAAATCAAACATCCGTCTAACAAAGAAAAATAAAATTACCTAGTCATATTTTGAACATTGTATAGTTATCAATATAACAGTAACTGGTATTTACCTCTCAAATGGGTACATCCACCTGTATTGTACGGGCCCACCGACCTTTGCCTCCCAGGGAAGGTGTATCGCTAAATGCTCCATGGAATCAAAGAACGATGGAGGAAAGAATTTTTCCAGCTTGCACATAGTCACCACAATCGAACGTTCTAATAAATCCATGTCACTATATCGGATGTCAGGAGCTGACAAAGCTCTGAAAAAATTACTGATCTCCACGAGCGGCCCCCAGACATTCTCTGGCAAGAAGTCACGAAATGCTATCGGAACCAACCTTTGCAAAAAAACATGACAATCGTGACTTTTCATTCCCACTAGACGCAACTGTGGCATTTCAACACAATGCGAAATGTTTGACGCGTATCCATCTGGAAATTTGAGATTGCACAACCACTCACACACTTTAACCTTTTCGTCCTTACTGAGACAGTACGATGCTTTACGTTTGTATAACCTACCTCCCGGTCCAGTCTGTAGAAACAAAGATCTTCTGCCCGTCAGTAATTGTAAATCTTTGCGAGAGTTCATATTGTCCTTGGTTTTCTCAGGGTCATCCATCACAGTGTTCTTAATATTGTCGAAGAAGTTCTTTTCACAATGCATGACATCTAGGTTGTGGCGGATCAGATTATGCTTCCAATACGGAAGTTCCCAAAATATACTTCTGCGACACCAATTGTGATCCAAACCAAAGCCCTGAACAAATTCTCCGCATATACCAAATCCGACTGGTGGAAGACGTTCAACGTGTCTCAACATGTCTATCCCTGATCTTCTTGGTAGAGGTTGATCAGTCTCTATTCTACCTTTCGTGAAGTCAGTTGTGTTTAGTCTCCATGGATGGTCCAGAGGCAAGAATCGACGATGACAGTCAAAGAAAGAAGTCTTTCGACCGTGCTTAAGTTGGAAACTCTTGGTTTCTTCCATACAGTACGGGCAAGATAAACGACCATGTGTGCTCCACTGTGATAGCATGCCATACCCTGGATAGTCACTAATCGTCCATAGCAACGAAGCTCGCATATGGAAATTTTGTTTCCGAAAACTATCGTATGTTGGCACACCCGAATCCCACAGTGACTTAAGTTCATCAATTAGGGGTCTGAGTAATACGTCAATGTTCTTGCCAGGACTCTTCGGGCCAGATATCATTAAACTTAGGAAAATATATTCTTGCCGCATGCATAGGTCAGGAGGGAGGTTATAAGGGGTCACAAATACTGGCCAACACGAGTAAGGAGCTGAGGAGTTCCCGAAAGGATTAAAACCATCGGTGCAAAGTCCAAGTCTAACGTTTCTTGGTTCGGCAGCAAAATCGGGAAATTTCCTGTCGAAAGATTTCCAGGCCAAACTTGAAGCAGGGTGAATCATTTGATCGGTATCTGCCTGACACTTCAAGTGCCATATCATGTGCTCCGATATTTTGCGTGATGTGTAAAGCCTCTGCAATTGAGGCGTCACTGGCAAGTACCACAGCTTCTTACGTGGAACAAGCTTCTTCTTATTGGTGCATTCCTCGTACCTAGCTTCGCCACAATAGGGGCACTCGGTCCAGCTCTTACTTTCATACTCCCCGTAATAAAGGATACAAATATTAACACACACATCATATGTTTTGTACCCAAGTCCTAAACCTTTGATGAATTTCTTCACTCCGTACCAATTTTCAGGCAATCTATGACGATCTGCAGGACTCATTAATTTGCGGGCCGCTTGTAATTGATTGTCAGCAGAGGCGTTTGTTGTGCCATGACGAACCTTGTCGGCAATAAATGATGTTAACCACTGCAATGGTGTTGTTTCCACATCTACGTGTATTGGCACCTCGGCTTCCCGTAGCATTTCAAAAAAGTCTCGTGCCTCACGGTTTGGCTCCTCTTCTATATTTTGATTATAGTGCGTGCCTTCAAACTGACCTCTGTATGCATCATTGACCATATCTACGTAACCACTTTCGACATTATCATTATGAGTAGATGACTCTCCTGCGTATGTGTAATTGCCAGAAAAGTTGTTCCTTTCTCCGTGTGCCTCCCATACGTAATAATGAGGAACAAAACCGTACTTCAATAGGTGTTCCTGAATCACATCCCTCTTTTTGCTTTTGCTAAAACCACACCGAGTGCACGGACACTTAACTCTTCGATGACCTTGAGAAAATGCAAATTCTAGGAATCTGTTGACGCCATCTACGAAATAAGGATTGATATACCCCTCATCAACGTTGCCTCGATCGTACATCCAACTCCGGTCTTCGTTGTTATACATTTTTTATCTAATTAAAATCAAATTAACAATGCATCAGCACGAGAACTGACTATTTAATCACGAAAGTAAGGCTAATTAAAACTTATCATCAAATACTAACAATGTGAACAACTAATTACACACATGCATATAAATAGCATACTACTAATCAAATCACGCTTAGATCTCAGTTATTCTAAATATGATGAATAACAAGTATTAATATTACAAAAATCACTAAATTAAGCAACAACATCAACAATATATATATAAAATTAAGCAACGAATTACGATAATACTGAAATAGATCGTGGAGTGAGCTTTACTGAGAATTACGTACGCTTTGCAAAAAAATCACAGGGAATAAATGAAATTTTGTTGAAAAATAGAGAAGAGAGGGGGAAGAAATGCAGTAGATTTTGGGGAAGAAACGCAGGTTATGGATCATGAAATGTGTGGAGGAGAGGATATCAAGCTGATAAATCTATTGCAAGGTCCAAATCCCTTGCTGCTGCTGTAAAAACAACTTTTCTGACATAGTTGCAAGGGAAAAAGGCCCTTGCAGTAGCCTTTCAGCTTCAGCAACCTCCTCTTCCCTTGCAGGTTTTGTTTTACTTATTTTTTAATATAATAAAGCTGCATTCTTCATTCTTTATATATATATATATATATATATATATATATATATATATATATATATATATATATATATATATATTTATTTAATTAGTTCAATTATAATGTAATGTTGAGTTATCAATTCTATTCTTAACTAATTCAACGAAAATAAAGAGTAGTTTTCCTTGTACGTGGTTCAATTTTATGTAATTAAGATTTTATTCATTCAAATGAAATCTATTCATGATAATAACAATCTAGATTAAATCTAAGTAATTTAGTTCTTGTGTAATAATATTTGTTCAATTAATTAAGTTAAACTAATTTGACAAAAGTCAAGATTAGAAGTTATGCATTCAAATAACATTTATTCATAATAAAAATCAAGATTGAATCTAAGTAATTTAGTTCTTATATGTAATATTTGTTTAAGTTAAACCAATTTGACAAAAGTCAAGATTAGTTATATTTAGTTGATTCTTATATGTGTAATTAATTAGGAGTTGTCCATTCAAACAAGTTCAATTAATTTATTAAAATTTAAGATTATTTTTGTTTAATTAGTTCAATTCTAATGTAATTATATGTTGAGTTATAAATTCCATTCTTAATTAATTCAACAAAAATAAAGAGTTGTATTCCTTGTACGTAGTTCAATTCTTATGTAATAACACTATTCATAATAAAATCAATATTATTAAATCTAAGTAATTTAGTTCTTATTTAATATTTGTTCAATTGAGTTAAACTAATTTGACAAAAGTCAATATTAGTTATATTTAGTTGATGCTTATATATTTGTAGTTAATTAGGAGTTGTCCATTCAAACAAGTTCAATTAATTTATTAAAATTTAATTAAGATTAGTTTTGTTTAATTAGTTCAATTCTAATGTAATGTTGAGTTATCAATTATATTCTTAATTAATTCAACAAAAATAAACAGTAAGTTTTCCTGTACGTACTTGATCAATTCGTATGTAGTTAAATATTATTCATTCATATAATTTCAGTTTATTTAATGAAAATCAAGAATCGTATTTGCGGTCAATCATAAATTTTTCAAAAGGGGAAGGACTAAATTGTAACTTTTCAAATCTTTTGGGGTCAAAATCATATTTTCAAAAAGAGTTGTATTCCTTGTACGTAGTTCAATTCTTATGTAATAAGACTATTCATAATAAAATCAATATTATTAAATCTAAGTAATTTAGTTCTTATTTAATATTTGTTCAATTGAGTTAAACTAATTTGAGAAAAGTCAATATTAGTTATATTTAGTTGATGCTTATATATTTGTAGTTAATTAGGAGTTGTCCATTCAAACAAGTTCAATTAATTTATTAAAATTTAATTAAGATTAGTTTTGTTTAATTAGTTCAATTCTAATGTAATGTTGAGTTATCAATCATATTCTTAATTAATTCAACAAAAATAAACAGTAAGTTTTCCTGTACGTACTTGATCAATTCTTATGTATATAAATATTATTCATTCATATAATTTCAGTTTATTTAATGAAAATCAAGAATCGTATTTGCGGTCAATCATAAATTTTTCAAAAGGGGAAGGACTAAATTGTAACTTTTCAAATCTTTTGGGGTCAAAATCATATTTTCAAAAAGAGTTGTATTCCTTGTACGTAGTTCAATTCTTATGTAATAACACTATTCATAATAAAATCAATCTTATTAAATCTAAGTAATTTAGTTATTATTTAATATTTGTTCAATTGAGTTAAACTAATTTGACAAAAGTCAATATTAGTTATATTTAGTTGATGTTTATATTTTTGTAGTTAATTAGGAGTTGTCCATTCAAACAAGTTCAATTAATTTAATAAAATTTAATTAAGATTAGTTTTGTTTAATTAGTTCAATTCTAATGTAATGTTGAGTTATCAATTATATTCTTAATTAATTCAACAAAAATAAATAGTAAGTTTTCCTGTACGTACTTGATCAATTCTTATGTAGTTAAATATTATTCATTCATATAATTTCAGTTTATTTAATGAAAATCAAGAATCGTATGTTTAGTTTGATTATTATTATTTAATGAGAAGTTATTGATTCTAATAACTTTAATTAATTTTACAATACAAGATTAATTCTAATTAGTTCAGTTCTCATATGTTATTAGGATCTTATTCATTCAAATAAGTTCACATATATATATATATATATATATATATATATATATATATATATATATATATATATATATATATATATATATATATATATATATATATATATATATATATAGCTATAAATATCAAGATTAGTTCTATTTTCTTATGTAATTAATAATTATTCAATCAAATAAGTTTTATTAATTAATTAATTTAACCAAGATCAAGATTAGTTCTATATATTTAGTTCAAGTGTCATGTAATTATGATTTACAAGTCATAATTATATATGGATCTAATTAAATGAGTGAATGAGGGAATATATATAATTAAAACATTTTTCTAATAAAGCTATTGCAAGGTCCAAATCCCTTGCTATTGCTACTTTTCTGACACAGTAGCAAGGGATCCCAATTTCCCTTGCAACAGCTTTCTGACAATAACCTGTTGCAAGGGATTTGGACTTTGCTACAAAATTTCAGAATGAAATTTTTGGCGGAAATTTCAAATTTCCCAAAAACTTTCCTTCCCTCCCACTATACTACTATAAATACCACACTATATCACTCATCCATCCCACTTCTCCCTCTCATATTATTATCATCTTCTTCTCCCCTTCTCTCCTTCACTTTATTTTTTTCCTTAATTTATTTTGCATCATGATCAACTTATATATATATATTATATATGCATACATGCATCTTATACTATATATATATACATATATATTGTATAATTATAATTAGTGAGATTATTTTATAATTATACATTGTAAAGTTTAGTGTGTGTATGTATATATATATATCATTATAATTTTTAAAATGTTATCTAACATTTCTTAATACTATATATATATATATATATATATATATATATATATATATATATATATATATGTGCGTGTTTGTGTGTGTGTGTGTGTGTATCTTATAATTTAGTTGTTAGTATTATATTTTTTAACACATACTATACATATATAATATTGAGGTTTCAATTAATGTATAATGTGAGTGTGTGTATATATATATATATATGTATATATATATATATTAAAAAACATTTTATTACAATGGGGCGGTTTTTACCGCCACTTTTTTTTATAAAAAAATATTTATCTACAGCAATGTCCGTGGACGTTGCTGCCAAATTTGAAAAAAAAAAAAATCAGGACACTATAGCAACGTCCGTGGACGTTGCTGCCAAATTTGAAAAAAAAAATTGTCCGGACACTATAGCTACGTCCGTGGACGTTGCTGCCAAATTTGAAAAAAAAAAGTGTCCGGACACTATAGCAACGTCCGTAGACGTTGCTGTGTTTCATCGAAAAAAAATAATGAACAAAAATGAAATTTAAAAAAAAACGTGCGTAAATCAATTGCAAGGTCAAAAGACGTTGCAATTGAGTCTTGTGTCAGAATGCATAGCAACGTCTAAGGACGTTGCAATTGAGTTTTGTGTCAGAATAAATAGCAACGTCTAAGGACGTTGCTGTCAATTGTGGTCCAGCAAGGGAAATGGACCTTGCTACAGGTGTGTGTCAGAACAGCAATAGCAAGGTCCATTTCCCTTGCAACATGCAAAATACCTGCACCAACGCCACCTATAGCAAGGGATGCTACCAACGTCCACATCCCTTGCAATAGATCAATAGCAAGGGAATTTGAACATATTGCAAGGTTTTTGGACCTTGCTATAGGCCATATTTCTTGTAGTGCTTGCAAAGTAGTAAAAACTACCACACTTTTTTATATATATAATCATGGGGGAAGATGCATAAAATCCCCTATATATATGGGTTTTCAAAAATCTGCACTAAGTCTCCTCGTGTAATTCTTTTGCATAGGATTCCTTTGTGTTTTCAAAAACCTTGCACCAAATCACCTCGTGTTATTAGAAGCATGCACAAGATCACCTCCTACTTTTGAAAACTATGCACCATATCCCTTAATGTTATAAACAATTTGCATCAAAAGCCCGCTTCAATCTTTCTATCTAAAATCAAGCGGTTCCTTTATGATTACTAAACATTTGAAACTCAACATGTAAAGTAAAATAGTTCAAATATGTTAGCAGTTTCACATTACCTCGCAAGCAATAGAGCAGAAACAAAATCGACTGTGATCTGTAGTTAATTTTCGCCTACAGGTAAAGCAAGCTCCATCTCCCTCAATTAAGGAGCCCGATCCATTATGTGGGAGCAGATGCAATGACACAACCCACTTTTTGTTGCATTTGTAATGCTGAAATAAGATGATACCAGCCAGTTTCAGGAGAAAGACCAATTGAATTTATAAAAAAAAATCCAGTTTACTTGGATAAATGTAAAAGAAAAGAAAATTGCAAAAGTGAGAGTACCGATGGTATTAGAAGAACAACTATTATATAAAAAATATATTCATGAAACAAAATATATTTGTGAAACAAAAAAAAAAAACAAGTAAAATAGGTTGAAGAAAAAACATATTATACTACCATAAAAGAAATGAATAAATGGCAAGCAAAGCGATTTAATCTATGAAACCCTAGCTCATGGTGCTCTAAAAGATATAAAACAAGTTAAAGGACACCCTTGACAATCCACATAGAAGATTGCACAAAAACTCAAGGAAGTGTTTTGAAGAATTCTAATACCATGATAAAACACCCTTAGAAAATACTGTGAGACGCATTAAATGATAAACTGTCGTATTTTGCAAAAGTTGTGATACGGAGTTAGAGTTAAGCGCAATATTTGGTCGCACTAGTGTTAGATACTGTAATCCTCTCGTGATAGTCCGGTAGATCTTTGTATTTGTGTAGTTTTTTCATTTTCAACTTTATTGTCTTGGTTCTATGACACAAGTGTTGTGGACACAAGTTTGCGATGTTTCATTTAAGCTCAAGCTCAGAATTCATTGGCATACTATGTTCGACGAAGAAAAATCAAACCATATAAGTGTTCAACATAAATCTCGAGGGAGTAGTGAAGTTGTCCTAGATCCTTCATTACAGATTCCATACAAAGTTGAGCTATGAACTCTTGCACTTTCTCAAAACCTAATCTTTAAGATTATGCCATCGACATACAATAGTTAAACTAATGCACAATTTGATATGACAAGCAATGAGGAATTCACTAGCTACGCAAAAGAACACAATCGGAGAAATGGTAAACTTAGAAATCTAGCTCTTGGTGCTTGTCAAAGTCCATCCAGTATCTATTTAAGATGACAAACATAACATGAACCCTTGAACTCAACAAAGACAAGTTATTGTTCCACGAGACATATTCTGAGAATACCTCATGGACAAATGCTTTCTTTGGATTAAATCCCCAAATTTTCCAAATTTTATTGAAAGGAACAATTGTTTGATGTGAATGTGTGCCGATTTAACTTATGTAGGCAGTTTTTTACAAAAATCAACTTTAGATACTTGATTGAGCCTTTAGCAACACGAGGGGCTCTCGATCTCTTCAAGGAATCATTAGATTTTGTTTTGATTTTGGAACCCGTGTACATCCAATAATATTCATCTTAGATTTACGAGGAACTAATTTATTATCTATGATTTGCATGAAAAGTAGCAATTTCCTCCATCCAATTGAGATCTTTTAAAACTACTTGATATATTTAGGCACACAAGTAGTTTAGAGGTGACAAACAAAAGTCTAAACTAACTATCTTGAATTGGATTTATAAGCCTAGACTCCATTGAATAGCCACGGAATGATTAATCTCATTATGTAGCATTGAATGACAAAGTAGTAGTACTGCTTGTCATACTTATGGAAGGTGAGGTACGAAGATTTTTAATGTCCTTAAGTATTTTTTTATTTGAGAGACACAACGACAATGATGAAAATTAAACTAACAAATTTTGTTTATTATACCTATAGGACTCTCAACTCTACATCGCATGAACATAGATGAGTTTAAGTTTTTGATGTTTGCTACTATGAAAAATTCTCAAAAGTAAGTCATGATGACTCTTTTGCTTTCTGTTACAAACTTGTAAAACATTTTTCAAACAAGAGATATGATTAGCTCAACAATGAGCAACTAGTATTTAGGGATCACTAAATGGGCATGTTTGTTTGTCAAATGCTACTTGTCTTGGAATATATACTCGACTAGTAGGTATATAGTAAAATAAAAACCTTTATATAATTTACTAAGCCCCAAGAATGTATAAGGTAAAGATCTACAATTGAACTTAGTTTAGCATAGTCCCCTAAAACAGCAAAACATGTGCTACAAAATATCTGCAAGAAAGTATAATCTAGGGTTTTATGGAAAATACTCCATGTGAAAGTTTTCAAAAATGATCCTTGCCGACTATCGGTGGATGAGCTTGAATTGTGTAGCAAATTCTTATACCTACGAAACATTTGGCACATTTTCATGAATATGTTTGTATTTTTGCTAAACAAGCCTATTTCATTCAGGAGTTTTTGGACATGTAAGCTAGAGTTCTATTATGTGGTTTTGTAGGTGATGTGTGTTATTTTAATCTTGGACAAATGAAACATATATAATCTATATTTTCTTTATTCCCATTTATACTGAAAAGGTGACGACGCTATATGAATATCCAAAAAAGATCTTATTGAAGTCAATGGAGTAAAAGAAGTAAGATTGCCAACATTGGTTTTCTTGTGCGAGAACCAAGACTATTCATGCGCTTCCTCAAATTTAATTGATGGAAGTGCTTCAAGCTGGAAAATTTGGTCAACAAGCGGTTCTGACAACCAAAACACACATGCCATGTGCTTTTCGAAGGTTTGACAAACATTCTTGAGATTTTTTTGTGAAGCTTGTTTGCCTTGACCATTTGAAATTTTCTTATTTCACAAGTTACTTTTATTCCTTTGGACTTTACCTTTAGAGAAGAGACTAGAATGTTATTTGAATTTTTGGTTATGCCCTGGGTTGTAATAGGTATCTGGTACACATAAACCATTTGCACCGTAAATTGGCTAATCATTTCATGACCTTGTTATACATGTATGCATTCTGATAGGTGGGAATATGAGGTCTAAGATTGGAAGTCACGAGCATAAGTAGATCTAAACCCTCTCAATAATACTGAATGCGTGCTTTTGCAAAGGCATCAACAAGTGCCTTCCAGAAATTTGTGGAGGTTACGAGTCCCATTATAATTTTTAATATAAGGTGCCCATGATCCATCAAAAAGAAGATTGTCGTAACTCTTTTAAGAAAGAAAATTTAGATTGATTTGTTTAGTTATAACTTTTCCATTTCTTCAGAACTTTCAAAACTCATGACAACAATTATTTTGTTGGGGTTTGGAAAACTTCCATCCAAACCACTCACATTTTGGAAATATATTAAATTCATTATTTGAGTCTTTTAAAGAAACATATATTCATTAAATTGGTGGAGATAAAATTTCCAACATTAAGAGTTGTGTGGATTGAATACTTAAGAAAGAAATATCCAACCATTGATTGTTAGGATATGAAATTCTAATTATGTTTATTTGAGTTTAGATAAACTCCTAAGAATTGAAGATGGCTGGAACTTAATTAAAAAGATACTTTATTTTCTTCTCATTATTATGCAATTGATACAACCCCTTAATGTAGAGTACACATCCAATTGTAAATAAGTACTTAATCCTATCCATAAATCATATCGCATGTATAAAATCCAATAATCAATAATACTAAAGTTACATAAACAAATATCTAATGCTAATAATATTGCAGGCTTAATAACTTAATTTGGGCCGAAGGTTCGTATAATTCTTACTGTAGGACCACGACCTTGCTCTCAAGGAATATTTAGTCGTACGACCTTTTAAACTTTTGTTAGAACTCAAGATCCTTAATTTGCTCTACTTCGAGTGTGAACACAAGTCCTAAGAAGGTGAGACTGGAATAAAGCTACTTCAGATTCTTTCTCAACTCTATTATGGGTTTCAATTACAATATAAACTACTTCACCATAAGATAAAACCGCCCAATAGCACAAAATACTCCTAGAAAGGACTTATAACATACAGATAACAACTACTAACCTAATGACTAATAAACTAGCCTCGCTATTTCTGATAGGAAAAGGGCATAATCAGTAAAGGCGCTCGATCGCCTCACTTCGCCCAGAAAAGTTTTCCTCAGCCCTTCTAAGATCGGAGTCAAGCTTGACAGCTTGGGCTTCACGGATAATGGTATTACCCTCAGCAGCAAGATCACGTCCTTCATTACTATAATAAATTGGAAAATAATACGCCCACACCTAAATATAGAATTAAACGTTAGACATGCCCGTATTAATTCTCCCTCTTTGAAGATTGAGCTCATCCTTGAGTCACATAGAAATTAAGATTGCGTGAATTGTGCAGCGATAGGCTTCAACCTGTAAAATCTATAGCTTGTGATTGCCTTCTTTCCCTCTGTCTTTGAGGAAGGTACTCAATTTCATTCTCAAGATAAAAACTCGAACTGATAGAGTTCTGGGCGATGAAGCTCTGAAAACTCTTTGTGCAGTTGGATTCTTCTCGCGTTTTGAAAAGTGCATAACTCATTGAATGTTATGCTTGTTGTTGCGGATTGCGTCCCTTCCTTTGTTGCTGGATTTTGTGTCGAGTGTTGCGCATTTGTGTCCACGATGGTGGTGGTAGTGGTGGGGTGAACATAGCTGATGCACACTTATTGACAATATTGTCAATATTTTGCTTCATTGTTGTTGGACTTCCATCACTTGATCCAACTTACATATGTTTTACTTGAATTCTAAATCTTGTGGAGGATGCATTCAAGGATGAAAACACCAAATTGTTAAGAATCAAGACCCTACTTCGAGTGAGAACACAACTCCTAACATTAGGAGACTGAAAGATAAATAAAGAATGCAAATTCTTTCTTATATCAGTTATGAGTTCAGATTACCATGAGATAAAACCACCCACTAGCATAAACTACTCCTAGAATTAAGGAGTTCAAACATATATATAACAACTACTAGCATAATAATTAATTAAACTTGTATAAGAAATTGAACAATAATACCCCTATGCCTAAAGACATAATTAAAATTTAGACATGTCGGTATAAACTTTTCTAGTAGACCAAAAATATCATGTCGTCAGTAATTGGAGGAATGAAAGTTGTTGAAAGATTTTCCATTGTAAAGAGAATTAACTAGCACCAAAATATAATGTGTTGAAGAATATATTTCAAGAAAATGATCCTTTTTTCGCTGCTGTATATCTCTATAATAGGCTGCACACTCCAATGTTGCATCAAAAATCGCATGGATATGGGCTTCATTTGCCTTTGACCATAAAAGGTTTTAGAATAAATATTTTTCCATATTCTTTCATGAGAGACAAATTTATATATTTATCATGTATATGCATACATATACAGGGGCGTATCCAGGAATTTAACTTGGGGAGGGCTAATCTAATAAATATATATTAGTATTCAATGTTAAATTTAAATAAAAGTCTATTAAAAAGTAGATTTATGCTTAAATTAAATCAAGGTTAAAATATATAAAAGCAATATAAGTAGGAATAAAGATTCTTATGAAACAAGTAAAACATTAATATAAAAGTGATCTAACAACAAAAAGTAAACGCCGATATAAAGGTAAAAGCTTGGCAAGTTTTTAATAATTATTAAATACTACATGTACCAAGGAAAGTAAATTTATATATTATTATTTTTCATACATTACTCAAGTACCTTTGTTCATAAATAGAAAAATATTCGCCGAATTTGAATAAAAAAATTTAGTGTTTGATGACAATGTGATTTGTTGTGGGGTTTTGAAAATTAATAGAAACTTTTAGGGGTTAATATTATCTCCATGTTTTATTTAAATATGAGTTTGTGAACTTCAATAATTTTATTAGGTTTCTTTTTATTATTTTTTGTATGTGTAATTAAAATATTGTAATAGTATGTAGACTTCTTTTTAATTTATATATATATATAGGGGTGGGGTTGGGGGGGGCTATAGCCCCCCCGGCCCCTACATAAATCTGCCCCTGTACATATACATATATAAAACTATAGACACACACAGACACTCATAGTAGGGATTCATTAAAGTCTTTACTCTTCAGTTATGTCCTCCAGATTTTCTTAATTTATGACATGTTAAGGAATTTTATTGTAATTAAATAAATTTTGGTCGTTCTATATTTGTAATTCCACTAAATGCTGCATACTATAGGTCATCTTGCTCAGTACAGAAACCAGAATAATTAAAAACAGTATCATTCAAATCAAATGAAATTATTGCTTAATAATACGTAAATTTACTCACCTGGATGTCTCTGCAGTTGATATGCCTCTCCATCTCACATATAAGGACAGCATCTTGATAGACATGTCTGTAATTTGTGAGCAGCTTGTGTTCGCTGTGATGTCCCGATTTACCACAATATTTGCAAGTTGCTCTCACAATTTATGAGTTTGGCATTTATCGAAAAATGTCTTCTCCAAAAAGCTCTTTAGCCATTCTGGGATGGTCTTGTTTCGAACCTACATAAAATGTCTTCTTAAAGTTCTTGGAATAAATCTCATATTCCTTATCCAAAAAAAAAAAAAAATCTCATATTCCAGCTTTTGTTGTGTTTTACTTATATATAGCCAACCAGAAATACAAAATATCTAAATTAGTATTCTCAATAAACACTGATCTTAAACTATCTACCACATAGCTCAATAAAGCTAATAATTAAGTAACAAAACTTTAACACACACAGATTTCCATGATAAAAGATATGTAGAGTTGCCCCATATTAGTGAAATATAAAATAAAGTAGCTTTACATTTCCTCATTACAGTATCTACTCTTCAAAAGTGGTATTTGCGTTGTTCTCCTGAAAAATCAAAGAGACCATATACTTTTTTAACTTAATCCTAATTAATTCTTTCTAATCGGAAATACAGTAAATTAATTTTCTGCGAATATATATAGAGGTAATATGACGTAACTGCAAAAATTACCTATGTCTTATTTATAATTGGCAAAAACCCTTATGTAATTTTAATTAGCAAAAATCCCCGTCCAATAGTAACAGTTTAGCAAACAAACTCTCAATACATTTATTTAATGTGCATCTACTGAAACTGATAAAAAAAATAATTTTACTGTATTTACTTGATATATAAAAACTTATATATGTTGTTCAACTTGGATTTTATGAATTACTTTTGGCAATTTGTTCTTGGAAAGAACATTTCTTTATAAGTCTTTAGAAACTATAGAGTACTATATCTATTATCTCTGTGTTGTTATTAAATGATTCTAAAAATTCTCCAGAGATTATAAGAAAGTTCACAATTTTTCCTTGAAGAAAATACATGTCAGATATAAATTTAAATGCATGCATAAAAATCGTTAGTTATAGGTAGGGTTGTGCACAGTCCTGTTAATGGGACTGAAAAAACCAAACCTTTAGTTTAATGATTCTTTTAGAAACAAGGTAACTTTCAATGGACAACAATTCAACACCGGTAAAATCATTGATCAGATCATTGCTAAAGGATGGAGATGGCTCAAGAGCTGTGATCAGGATTTCTTTTTCTCTTGTTTTGAATGGTTTAACTCTCCTATGGACTGTATTTCAGGCTAATTGTATTTCTCCTCTTGGGGACGAGTACACCTTGCACTCTCCCCTTCATTAATAAAATTTGCTTTTGCCGATCAAAAAAAAAAAAAAAAAAACCCGGTTAACGATTCAACCATATTGTTAATGGTCCGACAACGGTTTTGAGGGAAAACCGGATTGTCTTTTTCATTTTTTTTTTTTTTTTAAACAAGAAGATTGTTAAGTTTGACCCTAAAACCTAAATCTTTCTACAACTCATGCTTTAAATCAATATAATTAGTACACAATTCATTTAATAATTTATCCCTAAATTTTACGAAACACACATAAAATCATCAATTAATTCCTACAAGGCACAAATCATCTTAAAATTATCAAAATATAATTCACCCCCATTCATTCCATCAATATCCGCCCTTAACTCAGTAACATTATCAAAAAGTTCGTAATAAGTATTTAAGTAGTGTCAATACATCACCAATATTCAAAAATTGATATCTATAAGGGAAAGGGAACACGTTTCATTCAAAAGAATGAAAAAAAAAAAAAAAAAAAAATAGATCATAAGGAGTATATCATTATTTGTTTGGAATGTTATATATATATGTATGTACACACACACACACACACACATATATATATATATATATATATATATATATATATATATATATATATGTACATACATATATATATATATATATATATATATATATATATGTACATACATATATATATATATATACGTATATATATACGTATATATATATATATACGTACATATATATATATATATACGTACATATATATATATATATATACATATATATATATATATATATATATATATATATATATATATATATATATATATATGTATCACAGAAGAGAAGTTTATGCTTGAATTATTAAATACATCAACGGGTGAGTTATACTTATAGCCATCTTATAATTGAAGTATACAACAAAAAATAAAATTAAAATCTAGATATAAGGAAATTAAAATTAAAAAATAAAAAGACTGTTGAGTTATGATTCAAGTCATGTTTCATATAGAATTCATTTTAGTTTTCAAAAGTTTGTTTTTTCAAAAAATAATTCTTCTACAGATGTTTAGTCGGAGAGAAAATTAAATTAATACTGTATTTGTCTAAAAGTTCAAATTAGTTACTTCAATTAAGGATATAAATTAAGAAAATAGCATAACTTTTGTATGCCCTTACTTAAAGGTGGTAAATCAAAAAAAGTAAAGGAGTTGCTTTGACGGTAACATATTGGTTTGGGATTATCGCTGCCCATAAATCTTTTATGTATTTTTACAAGGTTGAATGATATTTGTAAAAGATTATTAAAACATTTAAGCGTGGAATTCTGTTTGGGTGGTAATTAAAGCAGAAAATTACGAATAATAACTTCTATACTATGATTATGATTTTGATTATTATTGTTACTATTATTATTTTTAAATTTATAAATTATAGTTATAATTATTAACTGACATGAGATTTATAAAGTGGCTGACTGCTAATAAATAAGATGATGTGATATGTTTGTTGAAATGTAGATAGTTGAGATTTAATAAGATGTCAGCATGGGCGGAGCCAAGAATTTCAGTCGGGGGCGAAATCAAGTGATATGTATATATATATATATATATATCAATGTTTTAAAAGGCGAAGGCGTAGGGCGAGGCCTTTTAAAACATTGATATATATATATATATATATATATATATATATATATATATATATATATATATCAATGTTTTAAAAGGCGAAGGCGTAGGGCGAGGCGTTTTGTGTCTCCAGAGGCGAGGCGTAAGCCTCACGAATTTTGACATTTTATATATTAAAAATATATTTGGGCTACTTATAATAATAATAATAATAAAATTATTATTACTAATATTATTATTATTACTATTATTATTATTATTATTATTACATAAAGAAAACTTTATCAAAAGAGATTGAAGTTGGAGAGTTGCAATATGAAACTATTCAATTTGATACCTAAAAAGTACAAGAAAAACTCCCAATTAGAACTATTTTAAATTAATGTAAAAACTAAAACATGAACTGTAATCACATGAGAGATAGTAATATTTACTACATCAAATCTTGAAACTCATTCAGTATATCTACTATTCGAACAAAAAAGAAAAGAAAAAGCAAAAAAAAAAAAAATCTAAACAAAAAGAAAACAATTGTGAAGAACAACTGATCACAACAATATTATGATGTTGATGCAATTCCCACACTGACTAGATCATATTTAATAAAGTGATGATGATTCTGGATGATTGTGAAAAGAGGAAAAATGGTTTTGCTTTGACTAGAGGTGAAAGTCTAAAAGAGCCGTATTTTTTTGTTCAAGAAATACTACACTTTCTTTTAAAATTGAAGTGAGATTCACTTTTTGCCCTCAATGATTAAATAATTTCATTTTTTTACCTCACATCAAAAAAGCATAGGTTTTTGAAGTAAAGCGCAAAAGGCGTGCCCAAGGCGTACGCCTCGACAAAAAGGCGTACGCCTTTTGACATTTACGCCTTTTCTAGTGCCTCAAGGCGTTTTAGGTGAAATTTGCCCCAAGGCGAGCCTCAGAAGCGCCTTTTAAAACACTGATATATATATATATATATATATATATATATATATATATATATATATATATATATACACAAAAATTTATATTATTGATTAATTTTAGTTTATAAAAAAAAGAATCATCATAAAAATATTAATACCTTAAGAAACAAATATTTAATAGAAAACAATTATGAAAATAACTCTAAAGTGACACAGTTTTATCTAAAATTCGTAAAATAAAACTACATAAACAAATACAAAAATATGTGATTAAATATATATTTGATACTTAATTAGAGAGTTTTCTGTTTTATCATAAGATTTATAAAAATATTGCATGCTTTAGAAGAATATTAAAGCTAAACACAATAAACTTCAAATATGTATAGCAATAATAAGGAAATACATTTGATTAGTTTTAGTTTGTTTGGTACCGTAGATATTTTTATAAAATTACACAATTGCTGTAAAGATGTCTTAAAAAAAATTATAGAATATTCTAAATGACAAATATAAGCTAATATGTTGTATTAGATGATCACCATTTATCTTATTTATTGCAACAAAAAAAAAGAACGAGAGAGTTAAGATAAAATTTGGACATTTATAAAGAACAAGTTGTGGACAAACCTTATGAAATTAGAGAATTGAATAAGTCAAAAATATAAAACAAAAATCAATGAGTATGAGCTAAATTTTACTTTTGAAATGTTTAAAATTAGATCAACTATATCTATAAGCTTTATATACTATATAATATAACATGCACGAGTTACTAACACTCACAGGTTACTTTGAAGACGATAGGTGGTGCGAACGAAGACAGCGGCGGTGCGTAGACTAGAAAGCAACGTTGGTGGACATATACTCCGAATCCACCAAAAGCTCCAGACCGACAAGTATGTATATTAGCATAATGACAAAGGAGAATCGGTTCCACAAACCATTAATTAAGTAATTAAATAAGCACAGAAACATGCAAGCCCTCATCAAATAGATCAACAAAAACATACAAGAAACGCGTCATTAAGTTTATAAAGTTCAATTATTAGGAGGTTCCATCCTGTGTCTTTATTAAAAGAAGGTGCCCTGTGAGGCACTTCTTTCCTGCTCCGCTTGCAATAGTTAATAATCTGTTCACCCTCTTCCGTCCTTTGCTAAGTGGACGCTCCCTGCGCGTGAGGTTGAACACTGAAAGTCCTTACAGTGATTGCTTGAAACTACATAAAAAATGTGTTGAAAAAGAATGAATCCTATACGTTAGAATGATATACCACACTTATGCACTTGCAAAGTAATAAAAACTACATCAATTGAGCTTTTACTTGTACATTTTTTTATATATAATCATGGGGAAGATGCATAAGATCCCCTATATATGGGTTTTCAAAAATCTTCACTAAGTCCCCTCGTATAATTCTTGTGCATAGAATTCCTTTGTGTTTTCAAAAATCCTGCACCAAATTGCCTCATATTATTAAAAACATGCACAAGATACCTCCTACTCCTAAAACTATGCACCATATCAAAAATTTGCATCAAAAGCCGCTTCAATCTTTCTTTCCAAAATCAAGCAGTTCTAATTACTAAACATTTGAAACTCAACATGTACAGTAAATTAGTTTAAATATGTTAGTAGTTTCACATTACCTGGCAAGCAATAGAGCAGAAACGAAATCGACTGTGATCAATTAATTTTCACCTGCAAGTAATGCAAGCTCCGTCCCCCTCAATTAAGGAGCCCGATCCATTATGCGGGAGCGGATGCAATGACACAACCCACTTTTTGTTGCATTTGTAATGCTGAAATAAGATGATACAAGTCAGCTTCGGGAGAAAGACCAATTGAATTTATTAAAAAAAAAAGAAATCCAGTTTACTCGGATAAATGTAAACGAAAAGAAAATTGCAAAAGTGAGAGTACAGATGGTATTAATAGAGCAGCTATTATATTAAGAATATCTCCATCAAATAAAATATATTTGTGGAATAAAAAAAAGTAAAATAGGTTGAAGAAAAAACATATTATACCACCTTAAAAGAAATGAATAAATAGCAAGCAGAGCGAGTTAATCTATGAAACCCTAGCTCATGGTGCTCTAAAAGATATAAAACAAGTTAAAGGACATCCTTAATATTCCACATTGAAGATTGCGCAAAAACTCAAGGAAGTATTTTGAATTTTTTTAATACCATTATAAATAGAAAAATACCACGAGACGCATGGAGTGATAAATTGTCTTATTTTGCAAAAATTGCGATACGGAGTTATAATTAAGCGCAATATTTGGTCGCGCTAGTATTATATACTGCAATCCCCCCATGATAGTCCATTAGATCTTTGCATTTGTATAGTTTTTCATTTTCAACTTTATTGTCTTTGGTTCTATGACACCATTGTTGTGGAGACAAGTCTGCGAGCTTTTATTTGAGCTCGAGCTAAGAATTCTTTGGCATACTTTGTTCGACTAAGAAAAACCACACCATATAAGTGTTCTACAGAAATCTCGAGGGAGTAGTGAAGTTGTCCTAGATCCTTCATTACAAATTCCATACAAAGTAATCTTATTAACTCTTGCACTCACTCCAAAACTTAATCTTGTTAAGATTATGCAATCAACATACAATAGTTATACTAATGCACATTTGAGATGACAAACAATGAAGAATCCACTGGCTGCAAAAGAACCCAATCGGAGAAATGCTAAACTTTAAAAAATCTAGCTCTTGGTGCTTGTCAAATCCATCCAGTATCTATTTAAGATGACAAACATAAAATGAACGCTTGAACTCAACAAAGATAATGTACTTTTTTATGAGACATATTTTGAGAATACCTCATGGACAAATGCTTTCTTTGAATTAAATTTTATATTTTTTCAGCTGTTATTGAAAGCAAGAATATGTATGATGTGAATGTTTTATAACTAAGTATAATTCCATGTTCCTTAAGATAAACTAACTCTGACTGCACAAATAAAATATAAAAGCAAAAAAAAAAATCAGAAAGCATGCATATTGATTATATATAAAGTAGTTCACACTTCATACTATCATCAACAACTGCAATCCAAATAACTAAGCACAGAAACAAGCAATCCCTCGTCAAAAAGATCAACAAAAACATACAAGAAACGCGTCATCAAGTTTATAAAGTTCAATTATTAGGAGGTTTCATCATGTGTCCTTTTTTAAAAGAAAGGCGCCCTGTGAGGCACTCCTTTCCTGCTCCGCTTGCGATATTTAATAATCTGTCCACCCTCTTCCGTCCTTTGCAAAGTGGTCGCTCCCTGCGAAGTGGACACTCCCTGCACGTGTGGTTGAACACTGCAAGTCCTTCCAGTAATTGCTTGAAACTACGCAAAAAATGTGTTGAAAAACAATAAATCCTAATATTTTAGATAATCTTTAACATTACAAATGGATTGAATAAAAAAAGAATGATATACCACACTCATGCACTTGCAAAGTAGTAAAAACTACCACACTTTTTTATATATAATCATGGGGGAAGATGCATAAAATCCCCTATATATATGGGTTTTCAAAAATCTGCACTAAGTCTCCTTGCGTAATTATTTTGCATAGAATTCCTTTGTCGTTTCAAAAACCTTACACCAAATCACCTCTTGTTATTAGAAACATGCACAAGATCCCCTCTTACTTTTGAAAACTATGCACCATATCCCTTAATGTTATAAACAATTTGCATCAAAAGCCTGGTTCGATCTTTCCATCCAAATTCAAGCAGTTCCTTTATAATTACTAAACATTTGAAACTCAACATGTACAGGAAAATAGTTCAAATATGTTAGCAGTTTCACATTACCTGGCAAGCAATAGAGCATAAATGAAATCAACTACGATCAGTAGTTAATATTCGCCTACAAGTAATGCAAGCTCCATCTCCCTCAATTAAGGAGCCCGATCCATTATGTGGGAGCGGATGCAATGACACAACCCACTTTTTGTTGCATTTGTAATGCTGAAATAAGATGATACAAGTCAGCTTCACGAGAAAGACCAATTGAATTTATTAAAAAAAAATCCAGTTTATTTGGATAAATGTAAAAGAAAAGAAAATTGCAAAAGTGAGAGTATAGATGGTATTAATAGAGAAGCTATTATGTTAAGAATATCTCAATCAAATAAAATATACTTGTGAAACCAGAAAAACAAGTAAAATAGGTTGAAGATAAAACATATTATACTACCTTAAAAGAAATGAATAAAAAGCAAGCAAAGCGATTTAATCTATGAAACCCTAGCTCATGGTGCTCTAAAAGATATAAAACAAGTTAAAGGACACCCTTAATAATCCACATAGAAGATTGCGCAAAAACTCAAGGAAGTGTTTTGAAGAATTTTAATACCATGATGAAACACTCTTAGAAAATATCGCGAGTACAATTTAGTGATAAATTGTTGTATTTCGCAAAAATTGCGATACGGAGTTACAATTAAGCGCAATATTTGGTCGCGCTAGTGTTAAATACTGTAATCCTCCCATGATAGTTCTGTAGATCTTTGCATTTGTATTGTTTTTTCATTTTCAAATTTATTGTCTTGGTTCTATGACACCATTATTGTGGAGAAAAGTCTGCGATCTTTCATTTGAGCTCGAGCTGAGAATTCCTTGGCATACTATGTTCGACTAAGAAAAATCACACCATATAAGTGTTCTACAGAGATCTCGAGGGAGTAGTGAAGTTGTCCTATATCCTTGATTACAAATTCCATACAAAGTTGAGTTATGAATTATGCACTCGCTCAAAACTTAATCTTGTTAAGATCATGCCATTGACGTATAATAGTTAAACTTATTCACATCTTGAGAAGAAAAATAAAGAAGAATTCACTGGCTACGCAAAAGAACCCAATCGGAGAAATGCTAAACTTAGAAAATCTAGCTCTTGGTGCTTGTCAAAGTCCATCCACTATCTATTTAAGATGACAAACATAACATGAACGCTTGAACTCAAAAAAGACAAGTTATTATTCTATGAGACATATTCTGAGAATAGAAAAATGCTTTGTTTGCATTAAATCTCCAATGTTTTCAACTTTTATTTAAAGGAAAAATATGTTTGATGTGAATGTATGCCGATTTAACTTATGTAGGCAGTTTTTTATAACGATCAATTTGAGATACTTGATTGAAACCTTTAGCAACACGAGGAGCTTTCAATCTCTTCAAGGAATCATTAGATTTTGTTTTTGATTTTGAACCCGTGTACATCCAATAATATTCATCTTATGTTTACGAGGAACTAATTTATCATCTATGATTTGTATGAAAAGTAGCGATTTCCTCTATCCATTTGAGATCTTTTAAAACTAATTGATATATTTAGGCACACAAGTAGTTTATTAGGTGATAAACTAAAGTCTAAACTAAATATCTTGAATTTGGATTTATAAGCCTAGACTCCATTGACTAGCTACGAAACGACTAACCGCATTATGTAGAATTAAATGACAAAGTAGTAGTACTACTTGTCATACTTATGGAAGGTGATGTACAAAGATTTTTAATGTCCTTAATCATTTTTTATTTGAGAGACACGACGACAATGATAAAAACTAAACTAACCAACTTCGTTTATTACCTATAGGCTATAGCACTCTCAACTCTACATGGCATGAACATAGACGAGTTTAAGTTTTTGATGATAGTTACTATAAAAAAATATTGAAAAGTAAGTCATGACGACTGTTTTGCCTTTTATTACAACCTTGTAAAATATTTTTCAAATAAGACATAATACTAGCACAACAATGAGCAACTAGTTTTTAGGGATCACAAAATGGGCATGTTTGTTTGTCAAATGCTACATGTCTTGGAATATATACTCGACTAGTAGGTAGATAGGAAAACAACAACCTTTATATAATTTACTAAGCCCCAAGAATGTATAATCTTTGATCGAACTTAGTTTTAGCACAGTCCCCTAAAACACCAAAACATGCGTTACCAAACATAAGCTCAATAAAGCTAATAATTAAGTAGCAAAATTTTTACACACACAGATTTCCATGATAAAAGATATGTAGAGTTGCCCCATATTAGTGAAATATAAAATAAAGTAGCTTTACATTTCCTCATTACAGTATCTACTCTTCAAAAGTGATAATTTTCGTTGTTCTCCTGAAAAATCAAAGAGACCACATACTTTTTTAACTTAATCCTAATTAATTCTTTCTAATCGGAAATACAGTAAATTAATTTTTTGCGAATATATATAGAGGTAATATGACGTAACTGCGAATATTAAATATGTCTTATTTATAATTTGCAAAAACCCCTGTGTAATTTTAATTAGCAAAAAACCCCGTCAATATTAACAGTTTAGCAAACAAACTCTCAATACACTTATTTAATGTGCATCTACTGAAACTGATAAAAAAAAATAATTTTACTGTATTTACTTGATACATAAAAACTTATATATGTTGTTCAACTTGGATTTTATAAAGTACTTTTGGCAATTTGTTCTTGGAAAGAACATTACTTTATAAGTCTTCAGAAACTATAGAGTACTATATCTATTATTTCTGTGTTGTTATTAAATGATTCTTTTTTTTTTGATCTGCAAAACAATTTTATTAATTGGAGGAAGATGGAAAAGTACAAGGAGTACTGATCCGTATCAGGAAATCAGCATTCTAAGCAAGATAAAGGTGAAATAAACCAGTCCCCAAAAGAGAAGCAAAAGTCTTGAAAGTTAGCTTTCAACCACTGCCATGATTTAATTCTAATAAGATCGACACAATTCAAGTAAACTCTATCACTGCCACTATCAAAAACAACTCTATTCCGTGTGCACCAGATACTCCAGATTGTGATGCTCCATAAACAACTCCATTTCCTCTTGTTAAGACTTGAAGGACACAGCTCCTGGAAATGCTGAAAATGAAGAAGAAGGTTATGGTGCAGAACTGAAGAAAGGCCAAACCACCCGATGACTTCCATCCAAATTCCGTATGCAAATGAACATTCAACAAAGAGGTGAGAGACACTTTCTTCAGAGATCCCACACGAGGTACAAATCAAATCAGCGGAGGCATCAATGATTCTTCGTTTTTTTTTTTTTTTTTTTTTTGATCGGCAATCAAGGATTTTATTAAAAGAATGGGTATAAGAGATACCCAAAATAAGTACAAAGGAGTCAGGACTTACAAAGAAGCGGGGAATGAGTCCATTCAAAAAATGAATACGAAAACTTAGAATGAATAGACTTAAACCAACTCCAAATCCTAGCACGGATTGCATCAAGAAAATCTCTATGGAGATCATGTCTTCCGTTGAAAAAAAGGTCATTTCTTGTTAACCAGATAACCCAAATGACAAAGATCCAAATGCATCTAAAATCTGGATTTTTATCAGCTTTAGGTAAGAGGTCGAGAAATTGTTGCAGATGATTGATCGGGTTCCCTGCGAGGACAACTTGGAAGCCAAGCCAATTGAACACACGCATCCAAATTTGATAACTGAAAGAACATCTGAAGAAGAGATGATTGGAGTCTTCATCTTCAAGCCCACAGAATCCACAAGAAGTAGAATTCAGATTGATGCCCCTATTCATCAAGTTGCATTTTGTTGGAACTCTGTTGAGAATGACACGCCAGACGAACGCCTTCATTTTTAGAGGTGCTTTGATCTCCCAGAGATTCTTGAAGATGGACAAAGGTTCAATAGCACAAGAAGAGAGGATTCTATATGCCGACCGGACTGTAAAGTTACCGTCCTGCTCCATACTCCAACTCCAGCGATCAGGTTTCATATCTTGTGGTGTAAACTCTTCAATTAATGAGACTAAATTGTCCAGCATACTTTGTTCCCAATCATAGAGATTGCGACGCCAGCACCAAAGCCACGACCATCCGTTGCTGCCCCATTCTCCTTTCTCAAAAATTGTTGCATCTTTATCTGTTGCGATACTAAAGAGCCTGCTGTATTTAAAGAAGAGAGGACCATCACCAATCCACCAATCCTTCCAAAATCTCGTGTGAGTACCATTCCCGACAGATTTACGGACACCATCAGCGAACCAAGTTTTATTCAGACAATTAGAATCAAGGCATACCAAATCCCTCCACCAAATAGAAGAGTTATATCTTTGACTACTGCCTATGTAGAAATCTGTTGGTTTGTTGATGAACCCATATTTAGCCTTCAAAATTTGCATCCAAAGACTATCTTTATCTTGTAGGATGCGCCACTTCCACTTTGATACGAGAGCAATGTTCAAAAACTCCATGTCTTTTATGCCCAAGCCTCCTGAATCTTTATCTTTGCAAATTTCTTTCCATTTAACCCAGTTGATCTTTTTGCAGCTGTCACTGCCCCCCCAAAGAAAACGTCTTTGGATTTTTGTAATAGCATTGATAATCTTCTTGGGAGCTCTGAAAAAAGAAAAGAAGTACAATGGTAAGCCGACTAGAACAGAATTGGTAATCAAGTTATCTTTTGTGGGTATCCTATTAAATGATTCTAAAAATTCTCTAGAGATTATAAGAAAGTTCACGATTTTTCCTTGAATAAAATATATGTTGTGCAGAGTCCTGTTAATGGGACTTAAAAAACCAAACCATTAGTTGGACCATTTTAGTCAGTCCGGTTAACAATTCAACCATATGGTTAATGGTCCGACAACGGTTTTGAGAGAAAACTGATTGTCTTTTTCTTTTTTGTTTTTTTTTTTTAAACAAGAAGATTGTTAAGTTTGACCGTAAAACCTAAATCTTTCTACAACTCATGCTTTATAAATCAATAATTAGTACATAATACATTTAATAACTTATCCCTAAATTTTACAAAACGCACGTAAAATCATAAGTTAATTCCTACAAGGCACAAATCATCTTAAATTATCAAAATATCATTCACCACCATTCGTTCCATCAGTATCCGCCTTTTTTTCAGAAACAGTATCAATAAGTTCGTGATAAATATTTAAGTAGTGTCAATACATCTTCAATATTCAATAATTGATCTCTAAATTGGACGAACCATGCACACGTTATATACTAAAATCATTCAATAATTCCCACAAGACAAGAATTATCCTAAATCTTTCTTATTTTAATTGTAGACTTATAAAACGTGATAGGGAACACGTTGCTTTAAAAAAGAATTTAAAATAAAAAACGATTTACTGGTAAATAGGTTTAAAACATGGTTGGTAAACTGGAGTACCTAATATAACAAGCCGTTAACCAGACCACACTTATTTTGTAACGGCCTGTTCCGATTAATCACAGGGAGTGTCAGCTTAAAATATAGTTGTGAATTTTTTTTTTGTTGCTAATTTTATATTTTTCATCCCCTTCTCGTGAATCAGGAATCACATAATCAATTTTTACAGTTACCTCTAAGTAACACACATTGTTATCTTTTTGTAAACGACTAAATTTATGAAAGGATAAAATTATGAAATATCTTTTTTAAATTTAATATGATACTACTTCTTTTTCCTTTTTTGGCCATTAGCTCTACACCATATTAATTTTTCATCCCCTTCGTTTGTATCTAATAGACGGAAAAAATAAAAAAATGAATATTGCGATAAAAGTAATGGCATGGCCTCTCCGTCTCAAAGTCAGGAAACGTATACAAAGTGAAACATATACGAAATTAAAAATTAATATTCTCGTGACGTTTAGAAAAAATAAGAAAATTCTTTCTTATTCTTATCATATATTAATTCAGATCACTATCTCATTTTCCACATTAGATAAGGTAAATCTTATCGTGCAACAATTTATAATCTATATATGATACTAATTACTAACCATAAAACAGAACATAAAGAGTACATCAATATGTGTTATGTATATATATATATATATATATATCCAGAAGAGAAGTTTATGATTGAATTAATAAATACATCAACGGGTGAGTTAGACTTATAGCCATCTTATAATTGAAGTATAATTATACCTCTTGCACAACGTCAGAGGAGGATGAACTCATTTTTATGAACTGACGACGATTTTAATTTCTTTTCTTCGAGATAGTTGAAATGACAGCAATTTTGATTTGGCCGAAGAAGAAAGGAAGGGAAGAATGGGAGTGTGTTTGGTTCTCGGTTATTTGGCTTGTTGTGGAAGATCAGAAATAAGAAATATTCGAGGATGTTCAGATGGATATTCTGAAGATTATTGACCATGTGAAGGTGTTATCTTGGTCGTGGCTCAAAGCTAAGAGGCGGGGTTTTCATTTTTCTTTTGTCGACTGGTCTTCTTGTCCAAAAGAGTGTATTTCTTAGAGATTTTCTGTTTTGTTGGGAGTTCTTGTTGTTCACTTGATTCCAAAGTTCGCACCTTTATGTGGGTGTTTTGATTGAGTATTTCTTGTACTCTTTCTTCTCTCAATAAATTTTTTTATTTGCTGATCAAAAAAAAAAAAAAAAAGTTATAAGTTGAGGCAAGTGAAGTGTTTGTCCAAATGTAGGTGGTTAAAATTTAATGAAGAAGTCATAAAATTTAATGAAGGGTCCATTAGTTTCTTATCAAGGTCTTGTAAAATTCTCACCATGAAAACTAGAAAAGGAAATTTTATCTCATTAAATAGGTGTAGATTTTTTTTTCCTTTGTAACATTCCTCTAGAAAATTACAATTATGAAGTGAGCTGGATTCCTTATTCTGGTATTATCATAAACTTTTTAATAAGATGCTACGTTGTTTTTAAAAATGTTTCGCGAAAACTTATGACATTTTCACATTTGAAATCTTATTGAGACACTAGTAAAAATATGGTTGGATTAGTCAAGTATCTAAGTAAGACATAATAATATTATACTTCAATGAATCACATTTGAACCATGAAGCGAAAATTACTACACTATATAATATATATAATATATAATATATATATATATATATATATATGTATATATGTATATATTTCTAAAATAAATAAGAAGTTGAATTCATGATTTGAAAATATAGTTTATAGCTCTACAACACAATTAAATGGGATAAAATTTGGTGAATAGTTACAAATTTTGGTGGTATTTCTAACAACTTCGTAAATATGCTTTAAGTGGAATTCTGCTTATGAGGAAAAGCAACTAAATTATTGTTATCTTTATGTTAATCATTACTATTGGCATTAATTTGGTGATTTGTTGCATTTATTTCTCTTTTAGGCTAGCTTTATATAGATAATGTTTTCATAAAAATTTTGAATTTTAACTTGATCCAAGTATAAGAGTAATCTTGAGTCAAGGCATTCAACTAGAGTAAAGATATCTCTTTTCATTGACAACAAAAAATATTTTTTAAAAAAGAGGTTAATAGAGTAAAGATAGATTTTGATATGTTACATACTTTTGAATAGGTTAATAAAACTGAAACTTGCTTCACAAATAAATTCTGCCAATATAAATTCACTGAAATATTTATTTACAAAATTTAAGTTTCATACATATAGATTTAGGATTCATACTTCTTGACATCGTGCAATGAATAATGATGAATTTCTAATATAATTTTTGAAATCTAGATATAAGGAAATTGAAATTAAAATTAAAAAATAAAAAGAATGTTGAGTAATTATTCAAGTCATGTTTCATATACAATTCATTTCAATTTTCAAAAGTTTGTTTTTTTCAAAAAATAATTCTTTTACATATGTTTAGTCGGAGAGAAAATTAAATTAATAATGTATTTGTTGAAAAGTTCAAATTAGTTACTACAATTAAGGATATCAACTAAGAAAATAGATATTAAAAGATTTAAAGAGCATAATTTTTGTATACCCTTACTTAAGGGTGGTAAATCGAAAAACGTAAAAGAGTTGCTTTGACGGTAACATATTGGTTTCGGAATATAGCTGACCATAATTTTCTTATGTATTATTACAAGGTTGAGTGATATTTGCAAGAGATGATTAAAACATTAAGCGTGGAATTTTGTTTGGGTTGTAATTAAAGCTGCAGAAATTACGAATAATAACTTCTATACTATGATTATGATTTCGATTATTATTGTTACAATTATTGTTTTAAAATTTGTAAATTATAGTTATAATTATTAACTGACATTGATTTAGATTTATAAAGTGGTTGACTGCTTGATACGGGCCCAAGTGTTAATCCCGCGAGCCCACTCACAAGTTCAGCAAGGCCCACACGTGTTATAAGGCCACCTCAATGGGCCTCCGATTAATAAGATTTGTTCTTTCGGTCAATTATTTCCTTAATTTTAGAGATAAGATAGATTGTTGAGAGATTAGGGGAATCAGCTTCACCTAGCCGTTAATTTCTATTTTATTTGAAGAAGCAATTGTACGAGTTGTGAAGGCAATTAATGAAATCTTTTAATTTTTATTTCTAAATTCCTCTCATCTCCAATTCTAGGAGTCATTCCTCACTCGAAGTAGGAACAAACGTTACCAAAGGCGTATCATTGGTGCTTTCATTGAGAGTTAAAATGACACGAACGACTCAACACTTGTCTCCAAGCGACGAATCTCAAAACCCAACGTTGGAGATAATTCGGCAATTACAAGCCGGACTTCAAGAAGTCAGGCTAGAAAACCGGCAGCAAGCTGAAGCCAACCGCCAACAAGCTAAGGCGAGCCGGCAACAAGCGGAACCGACTCGACAAGCAGCCGAAATGTTTGCCAAATTCATCGATGACATGAGGCTGCACAATCCACGCGTGAATGAGCCCACGCCGTCCCGTGCTGCTTCAACGTCACATCAGATTCCACTGCAACCACCACCCCTGGCCGGTCAACAATATCACGTGGACAGTCCAGCGATGCCCACCCACTTCACCAATCCCACTTATCCTAATCCACTGTTCCAGATTCCCCAAACGACTAAACTGGAACTTCCGTCCTTTGACGGATCTAATCCACTTGATTGGATATTTCAGGCTGAGCAATATTTTACACTTTATCAAATTCCACCTGAACATCGTCTACCACTAATATCTTTTCATATGCAGGGAAAAGCTCTCAGTTGGTATAAATAGATGCACAACAATTTCCAAATACATACGTGGGAAGGCTTTGTGCATGACTTATCAATCCGATTTGGACCATCATCTTACGAGAATCATCAAGCTACACTTTTCAAGTTAAGGTGAACCGGTTCGGTAAGTGGTTTTCAAGAACAATTTGAGCAAATATGCAATTGTATAACAGGTTTGAACGTCGAGGCGATCTTGAATTGTTTCATATCCGGATTAAAATTGGAAATTCAAAATGAGTTGGCATTATACAAACTAACCACAATTTCCGAAGCCATCTCCCAAGCAAAGCTGGTGGAGTCTAAAATACGTGACGCACGGCCCCAGATAAGTTATCCGAGAATGGGCTCATCCACGAATCCGACTCCAATCTTACACACACCAACTATGGCACTAATCGGTCCATGAAATACACAGCTTCCGATAAGCTGGTTAAACTCATCAGAAATGCAAGCAAGACGTGCAAAAGGGTTGTGTTTTAATTGTGACCAAAAATACACTTTCGGACATAAATGCAAAGGGGCACAGTTTCTGACACTCCTAGTAGATGACGGCAGTGTCTCAAATCACCAAGTAACGGAGACAGATGAGGATGACGAAGAAGGGATTCCGATACCGGCAAACAAGGGATGGATGATGTAAGTGCTGAATTTCACACGTCTTTAGCAGCTTACATCGGTGTGTCATCACCGAAAACAATGCGGGTAAGGGGAATCATTAAAGGGCATGGCGTCTCAATATTAATAGACTCGGGGAGCACTCACAACATTCTACAACCACGATTGGCAAAGCTATTGGAGCTACCTACGACAGAGCGGACCGAGATTTCGGTAATGGTGGGCAATAGAGATCGAATAAAATGTCAAGGGGAATGTTTGGGCATAAAATTACACATGCAAGGGGCAGATTTCATATTATCCACTCTAGTGTTGCCAATTCAGGGAGCAGATTTAGTACTTGGGGTACAATGGCTACAGGAGTTGGGATTGGTACTGGCTCATTTTGCGGAACCTAGCATGCAGTTCAAGCATAATGGGAAATGGGTTTGTTTGCAAGGGGAGCCAGAATTACAGAAGTTAGTGCAAATCATCTACAACAGATTCTTAAATCAGGCGCGGTTGACTCGGTACATTCTATTTCATATAATTCAATTAGTAAATGTTTACCTCACCCTACTTGTGCTACAGGAACGACCACAGAAACAATGCAGGGTTTATTCAACAAATTTGAAGAAGTCTTTTCCAACCCTAATACCCTACCCCCTAATAGAGTACACGACCACCATATACACTTATTACCCGACTCAAAACCCGTAAATATAAAATCCTATCGCTACCCACACTATCAAAAAGAAATTATGACCGAAATAATTCAAGAAATGCTGAAAACATGGATAATTCGAGGGAGCAGCAGCCCATATTCTTCCCCTGTACTACTTGTACACAAGAAAGACGGCATGTGGAGATTTTGCGTTGTCTATCGAGCCTTAAACTCCATAACCATTCGCGACCGTTTTCCGATTCCAACAGTGGGTGAACTACACGGTGCTACCGTTTTTTCTAAACGCGATCTACGATCCGGTTACCACCAGATTAGGGTTGCGAAGGAGGACATCCACAAAATAGCATTCCGAACCGTGAATGGACACTACGAATTCGTAGTGATGCCATTTGGCCTGTCCAACGCACCATCAACGTTTCAATCAGCCATGAACAATCTTTTTAGAGGTTTTTTAAGAAAATTTGTCTTGGTTTTTTTTGATGATATATTGATTTACAACAAAACTATGGACGAACATTATGCTCATTTACGTCAACTTTTATCCCTATTATGTTCTAACAGTTTTTACACCAAAGTTTCCAAGTGTGTTTTTGCAGCACCTCAAGTTCATTGTTTGGGACATATATCGCAGGAAGGGGTCGACCCGGACAAAATTCAGGCCATACTAGAATGGCCCAAACCTGCCACGGTGACCACATTGCGTGGGTTTCTCGGCCTCACTAGGTACTATAGGCGCTTTGTGCGCCACTACGCCACTCACGCCGCTCCGCTCACTAATTTATTAAAATCAGATATGTTTACATGGAGTGATACAGCACAGCAATCTTTCGACAAATTAAAGGAACTAATGACTAAAGCTCCGGTACTCATTTTTCCGGATTTTTCACTTCCATTTGATTTGATGACGGATGCATCCATGGTGGCGGCCGGAGCCGTGCTCTCTCAATACAATCATCCCATCGCCTACTTCAGTCCCAAAATGTCTCCACGCATGCAAAATGATTCTGCATACAACAAAGAGTTATTTGCGGTAGTCGAAGCTGTTAAGAAATGGAGGCATTATTTGTTGGGTAACAAATTTATAATCTACACCGATCAGCAAAGTTTGAAACATATCCTAACTCAAACTATTCACACTCCTGCTCAACAAAAATAGATATCTAAGCTCATTGGTTTTCAATATGAAGTACAGTACAAACCAGGCAAAGAAAATAGAGTCGCAGATGCTTTATCACGCACGGTTTTACCTGAATTTCGAGCTTTTACGGTTGCAACCGCACCCTGGTTGGATGAGCTCCGCATGTACTATAGCCAGAATCCTACAGGTATGCAATTTATGTCACAAATTAATAAGGATTGTGACCAAGGTTTTTTTGCAGTTAAGGATGGCCTAATTTATTACAAAACACGGTTGTACATACCTGATCTGAATCAAATTCGGACTCGGTTGATGCATGAGTTCCACGGATCCCCAAGTGACGGCCATTCCGGCGTCCGCGCCACCATCGCTCGCTTAGCTGCCATCGTCTACTAGCCAAAATTAAAATCTGAGGTTAAGGAATATATCAAAAAGTGCCAGGTTTGTCAAGAAGTCAAATACCGAACGAGTAAGCCCTATGGATTACTACAACCGTTGCCTATTCCACATAATACTTGGGAAGATATTACTATGGACTTCATCACAAATTTACCCAACTCAAATGGCAAAACAACAATCTGGGTACTCGTGGACAAGTTTTCTAAATTTGCTAGGTTTATTGCTCTCCCACCCCGTTTTACGACATCCTATTTAGCTAATATCTTTATCACAGAAGTTTACAGCCTATTTGGACTACCCAAATCCATTGTTTCGGATAGGGATCCACTGTTTGTCAGCCATTTTTGGCAAGAGATTTTTAAACAGGTTGGGACGACTCTACGATTTAGCAGTGCCTATCACCCACAAACGGATGGTCAGAGTGAAGTCGTGAACAGGACACTCGAAGGCTACCTACGGAGTTTTGCTACAGATGAACCTAAAAAGTGGACAAGGTTTCTACCGTTGGCCCAATTTTGGTACCATTCCTCACGACACACTTCTATTGAAATGACACCCTACAACGCACTGTTTGGACGAGAACTGAGTACGATTCCAATCTACAATCTGGGCCAGTCTGCAAATGCTACTATTGACTCGACACTGACAACACATGCTCAAATTCTAAACATGCTAAGAGAAAATTTACAGAAGAGTCAAATCCGAATGCAACAACAGGCCAACAAACACAGGCAGGAGCATACATTTACAGTCGGAGATTATGTATTAGTGCGGTTGAAGACTTACCGTCAGAGTTCTGTCAAGGATCGGCCGGACGACAAGCTGCGCAGCCGGTACTTTGGGCCTTTCTGCATCCGCCGCTGCATCGGAGCAGTCGCATACGAACTAGATCTACCAGAAGGCAGCCGCATCCATCCGGTGTTCCACGTTTCGCTTCTCCGAGAATTTCACGGCGACGTTCCCAGCTCCGCCGCGCCTCTACCACCTGCAACCGACGATGGAGTTATACTCATAGAACCCGAAAGTATTTTAGATTCGAGAGAAATTTTGAGGGACGAAGTGGTAATACCTCAAGTGTTAGTGAAATGGACCGGTTGTTTGCCCGAAGATGCCACGTGGGAAAATCGTGACACCATCTCGCCCCGATTTGCTCGGAATTTGTCGGAGACGAAGACCACCTCGCCAGATCTGGAAGATTCCCGAATGCCCGAGCAAACCCTAGCTGCGTCTTAAAATTCGCCAATGGGCCTGGAGGACCAGGCCGATTCTCAACCGCGCGGGAATGATACGGGCCCAAGTGTTAATCCCGCGAGCCCACTCACAAGTTCAGCAAGGCCCACACGTGTTATAAGGCCATTGTTTCCCTCCGATTATGTTTGATTAATTCCATTGTTTTATTTCTTTCTGTTAATAAGATTTGTTCTTTCGGTTAATTATTTCCTTAATTTTAGAGATAAGATAGATTGTTGAGAGATTAGGGGAATCAGCTTCAGCTAGCCGTTAATTTCTATTTTATATAAAGAAGAAATTGTACGAGTTGTGAAGGCAATTAATGAAATCTTTTAATTTTTATTTCTAAATTTCTCTCATCTCCAGTTCTAGGAGTCATTCCCCACTCGAAGTAGGAATAAACGTTACCAAACAATCACTACTAATAATAAGATGATGTGATTTGTTGTTTGTCAAAATATAGGTAGTTGAGATTTAATAAGATGTCAGCATGGGCGGGCCAAGAATTTCTTTTATATATATATATATATATACGAAAATTTATATTATTTATTAATTATAGTGTATTTCAAAAATAATAATCATCATAAAAATATTACTACCTTATGAAACAAATATTTCATAGAAAAAAATTACGAAAATACCTCTAACGTGACACAGTTTTATCTAAAATTCATAAAATAAAACTACATAAACTAATACACAAAATATGTGATAAAATATAAATTCGATACTTAATTAGAGAGTTTTTTGTTATATATATTTTAATTATAAGATTTATAACAATATTGCATGCTTTAGAAGAATATTAAAGCTTAACAGAATAAACTTCAAATATATGTATAGCTATAATAAGGAAATACATTTAATTAGTTTAAGTTTGTTTGTTACTGTAGATATTTTTATAAAATTACATTTTCTGTACAGATATCTAAGAAAAAATTTTAGAATATTCTAAATGACAAATATAAGCTCATATGTTGTGTTAGATGAACACCCTTTTATCTTATTTATTGCAAAAAAAAAAAAAAAAAAAAAGAACGAGAAAATTAAGATAAAATTTGGACATTTATAAAAAACAAGTTGTGCAAAACTTTATGAAATTAGAGAATTGAATAAGTCCGAAAATACACAAAAATATATGAGTATAAGCTAAGTTTTACTTTTGAAATGTTTAACATTAGATCAACTATATCTATAAACTTTATGGGCTCGTTTGGTTGGGTAGATGGGATTGAGGTGGATTAGATGAGGATAGATTGGTTAAGGTAGATTATGTTATTAGTTTTTAGGTTTGGTTGAGTTTGAGGTCGAGTGAGATTGATTTTGGGAATGGATTAATTTGACCACATTACCCTTTAATGTAAAGATTTCTTTTCAAATGCATACATTTTGTATATTAAAATACAAACAAATATTTTTTTTCCTAATTAGCTTGTTTCAAATTTAGGAAACATGAACCAAAATGTCCATTTATTGTAACAATATTAGGATTAATATCTTAATTTATATATTTGTAATTTGAAATTTAGAGAATATCATTTCTTTGTAACATTCACGTGATTCATTTTATAGTTATTTGCATTAATTAAAGTTATAAAAGATGTTCTATGTTTTGAGATTTATTTTAAAAATATCAAATATATTTACAGAAGATTTTATTTGATTTAATAATAATAATTAAATCTAAAAAAGAAAAGAAAACATAAGAAAAAGAAAAGAAACAGAGCGAGAGTTATTCATCCCCAACCCACCATCCCGACCACTGCCTAAACCAGTTGAAATCTTCCTCTGAACTCTCCCCGCAGTTGGGGTGAGGACCCTCTGTCCCACAATTTGTGCCACTTTTGTGTCCCACTTTCTAAAAATACTCATTTTTAACTGAACTTTAATTAACTTTTTTAATTTAAAATAATTAATACAAACACACCGACAAATTTGGATTCTCACTTGTCAAAGGCTTTTCATCTCTGATTCTTCATCATCAGTCCCCTTCCCTCTCTCCATCTCTCATATCTCTCCATGTCTTCTCCACCTCACGTACTTCTCCACCTTACTCCCACAACTCGACCCATTTTCCCCCGGGTCAACCCATACCTCACAAAACTCTCAATCCCACCATGGGTCACAAACATGACCCGCATCTTCTCAACCCGACCCGTCAACGCCAAATGCACCTATTCTGGGCCTCGGCCCGGTTCAAAACGCACCGTTTTGGACTCTGCCAACAGATGCTTAGTACCCGGCAACGGATTGTGATCGTGGTCCTGTTTTTAAGGGTTTATCTCAGATTCGACCCAGTGGAAGATCCGAAATTGGTAATCGGACCGCAAATTGATTAGCGGGAGCGTAATTGAACCCGACTCGGATTTCCATTCGGGCGAATAGAATAATATGTAACCGATGAAGTTTTGGTAAGAGGAATTAGCTGGGGTGTAGATTCTGAGCCAATCGAGAGAGGATGATGAGTCGATACCAGACCATTTGATTGTGATCGGGTCGCCCGATTTGGGGATGGATTTCGGGGTTACTGAAGTTGGGATTTGTGATGATGATGATGAGGTAATCAAGCGGAAGAGGAGAAGAGAGAGGATTGGGATTAGACATTGGATAATGATTATTGTTTGATCGATCCAAAATGGAACATGTTCTTAGATTTGAGATTTAAGATCATGTAAAACTTGTAATTTTCCAGAGATTAGAAACCTTTGATGAGTGAGAATCCCAAATCGATTGGGATTCTGGTTTTGTGGGTGTCTTTGTATTACTTATTTTAAATTAAAAAAGTTAATTAAAGTTTAGTCAAAAATGAGTATTTTTAGAAAGTGGGACATAAAAGTGGCACAAATTGTGAGACAGATGATCCTTACCCCCGCAGTTGGATATCACCCACAATTGAACACCACCGTCGCGAATTTTGAAGTAGATCTCGATTTTAATTACAGTGTCAAAGGCCAGCGGCTTCAAATAAAGTGCCGAAATTTTTGAGATGAAAAAGAGAAGTACAGAGAGAGAGAGAGAGAGAGAGAGAGAGAGAGAGAGAGAGAGAGAGAGAGGCCAAGTGCCGACGGACAGACGCCAGTGACCGGTGGTGGCGTGCGTTGAAAGTTGAAAGGGCAAAGATGGAGAGGATAGTGTGTAAATAATGTGTATTAGTGTGTGGGAGAGAAGGTTGAACTGGAAAGGATAGATTTGTCTGTTAATTTAATTATGAGGGATAAAATTGGTATTCTATATGGATTTTGGGTTACCGTTTAGCACAGATTCGGAAACCGAGGGTACGATATCCGATTATTTTGGCTGATGAGTACCGGGTCACCTGGTTTCATTGTGGATGACCCGGTTTTGGAACTGAATAACCAAAGCTGAATATATCAAGATTGGCCCAGACAAAAACCCTGATATCAGGCCTAAAAAGACCAACCAAACGAGCCCTATATACCATAGAATATAACACGCACGAGGTTACTAACACTCACATGTTACTTTGAAGACGATTATTTGGAGTTCTACCTATATGAAATAGGTGGCGCGAATGAAGACAGCAGCGGTGTGTAGACTAGAAAGCAACGTTGGTGGACATATACTCCAAATCCACCAAAATCTCCAGACCGTCAAGGATGCATATCAGCAGAACGACAAAGGAAATTAGTTCCACAAACCATGAAGAGATCATTGGAATCATAGGCGGCACAAATACACTTTATAGTGATCATGTTTCTTGTACTTCACAGATAATACCAAATGATGAGAAGCACAATTTCCACGAATATTAGTATAACCCCTGAGAAATCTGCCGTCGCGCTTTTTTTCATTTTTCCCGTTTGAATGGACAATTTATGCTTGAAGAAATTCAAATGAATGAAGTTTGTTCGGTATAATGAGGAAGTAATGTAACAATATGATCACAACATTAGGTAAATAGATTGCTTTAGCATCATAAAATGAAGAAAACCTTTCGCTGCATGAGAAATAGAAGAAAGATACCTTATTATCTTTCAAGAAGCATAGACTTGGGGAGAATAAGTTTTACTGTCGAATTAGCACTTGATACAAAAATTTGACACCGGGAGGAAAAATAGACAGAAGATGTGTGAAGATTAACGAAAATTGACGATTGTATTGAAGAATCAACGATTACAAATGTGTTACATGTGAGAAATTTGAGAGCTTCATCTGAAACTCTCGATCAGAAAAACTTAACTAAGTGCAGAGTGTGTGAAGTGAGGAGGTATTTATAGTTAACTATACCGCCTCATGATTAACGGCAATATTTCCAAGTAAGGAAAGTTGTTAATAACTGAAATTTAAACTAGTTACTAAAAAGGGAAATAACCAATAAAAACAGAATAAATCCTATCGGCTAAGATCCCCCTTAAGATGGGCATGACTATCGATTAATCCCATCTTGGACGTCATGTTCTTGAACGGTGTAAGTGATAAAGGCTTGGTAAGAACATCTGCAAGCTGAAGATCGTTCTTTATATGAAGAATTTTGAGAATCCATTGATGAACCTTCTCACGCACGAAGTGACAATCAATTTGAATGTGGTCTTCTCGTGGTGAACTGGATTGTTGGCAATGCACGAAGCACTTCTGTTATCAGTATAGATGAGTGGAACTTTCGTCTGTTGGATGCCAAGATCAGTAAGGAGTTGACTGATCCAAATTATCTCACAAGTTGTAGCAGCTATAGCCCGATATTCTGCTTTTGTGGATGATCGACTGACTGTTTGCTGCTTCTTGGATCTCCATGATATAAGAGTGGAGCCTAGATATATTGCATATCCAGTAATAGAACGTCTTGTTTGTGGACACCCCCGCCTGATCACTGGCACAGAAAGACTTCAAGTGAGTTTCAGAAGATGAAGGATAAAACACACATTTACCTGGACATGTTTTAATGTATCTCAGTACTCTGTATGCGGCTGTCAAATGTAAGGTTGTAGGTATGGACATATGCGGGTTTTTCGCAAAAACAGTCCCCTAACTTTTCTCTTTTGCAAAATTCGTCCTTTAATGAATTTAATTGCAAAATTAGTCCCCTAACTATACACCATTCACAATTTATGCCCTCTGGTGACCGTAGACGTGAGAAGCGCCAGGTGGCAGAACCATTTTTTCCCCCAAACTTTTTCTCACTTCTAACATATTAAAACCCACTAACCAACCCCTATATTCACAATTTTGGAGTGTATCATGTGTTTTGTGGTGTCAGGTTCTAAAAAAAAAACGTGTTTCGCAATTCATATTTCTTCTCTCACGTGAGAAGAATTGTAAATTATCTAAACTGCCCTTGATTAATACTCATGTGTTGGTCATACAACATTTTCCGGCGAACATTAAAATTTTCCTAGGGCATAAATTGCAAAGAGTTTATAGTTAGGGGATTAATTGTGAAAGGGCGTATAGTTAGGAGATTACTTTTACGAAGGGTTTATAGTTAGGGGACTAATTTTGCAGAGAGTGTAGAGTTAGAGGACCAATTCCGCTATTAAAATTATTAAAGGACGAATTTTGCAAAAGAGAAACATTAAGGGACTATTTTTGCGAAAAACCCGGACATATGCTGGCTTAAGCATTGAATGTTGTAGCTAAGATCAGGCCTGGTAATTGTTAAGTAGAGCAAACGACCAACCAGCCTTCTGTATACAGAAGGAAGGATCTTCAAGAGGTAATGAGCCTGTTGCTGATCCTAATTCTCAGATACCTGCATGCTGATTAAGAGTCCCAGATCGAACAGTATCGAATTTCCTCCTTTTGTTGAGAATTGATTCATTCAGTCCCAACTTGTTCAACTCCTCAGATTCATAACACAATGTATATATGATGTAATATTCTGAAATTTTAATTTAATTTAATAATTGACTTTTTTTGTTCGTTTTTTATCTTATTCCATTCCTTAATTATACATCTGTATAGTGAAGCATTTTACGTCAACTTAATATTCTGATATTTTTGACTATATTTTGTCAAATACGATTCTTAAATATCTACAACTTAACTTTCTCTTGACATCTTATAATTAATCTGTACTATTTAATAAAATAAGTAATTGGGAAGACAAAGTTATAGATAACCGAAGATGTTTTTTAAAGTATTATATTAATAATACACATTAAGAAAGGAATTACTTAACTTTGATATTAATTAAGTTGTAACTTAATATTCTCGTAAAACATGCAACTTAATTCTAAATTATATAAGTAAACATAAACAATAGAATTTATTTTTGGCTTGTATATATAATAATATCTCTATTTGCATTACATATTTATAATGTATTAATTTAGTTGTAGACACTTAAGTTTTGTGCCTAATTAATTAAAAGCTTGTTTTGGTACAATATGTTAATTTTATTTTTGTTATATAAATTTTATTTTTTTTCTACATTAAGTCTTTAAAGAAAAAGGTTAAGTTAATTAATTTTTTAATATATTATGTTGTCCAATTACATGAAGAAAAATAGCAAAATGAGGTGTGCAAGCTAATGAAATCAATTGAAGTTTACGGCCAATCAAAAGATGACATTTTTTGACAAATCAAAATACTTCTCGATAAATATAAATTAATTTAAAATTGTATCTATCTTGAAGAGTTGAGTATTTATCTTGAAAAGTGAAAGAAACAATCACACGCATGATGCCTCCACATCAGCTGTTGATCTTATCAAGACTATACTTCTACATACACACATAATATATATATATATATATATATATATATATATATATATATATATATATATATATATATATATATATATATATATATATATATATATATATATATATAGGTATTCACTTAAGCAATTTTACAATACACATATATTATAGTTTGAAGAGCAGGAGCTCCAGAAATTCCCCCTCAAGTTCATCTTCAAGAAGTACTTCGTCAAAATCAAAGGCGTTCTTCACGAAGATTAAAGAAATCCGTAGTTGGCTCGACAACATGCTCCAAATCCGCTGAAAAATTGTTTCTGAAAATCGTGACTCTGATGAAAAAGATCGAATTTCAATTTATTCAACAAATTCGACAAATTGAAGGCGAAGATCATATTGTTCGTCCCGAACTTCAAGTCAAGTTCAACTTTAATTCAAAATCAAGCCCAAAAGCCCTTAGATTAATATTAAATCAAGTCATATTCTCCCTTTGATTCGAGATCAAGCAGTGAAGCCCTTGAGTTCACGTTTCTTGACAATTGAGATTTTTCCAAAGAAGATCGAGATTCAACAAACTCAAGAAGTTGAGACGAAAATCAAATTGTTCGTCACGAGAATCAAGTGAAGTTGATTGTTTATTCAAGATCAAGCTTAAACGTCCTTGAACGACTTTTAAATTTAAGCCACGTTGAGAGATCAAAATTGATTCCACCCTCAAATCTACCAAGTCCATATGTTATACTTATAGAAAAGAATCAAGGATTATTGAGATTGTAGTTCAATATTCTTTTTGAATAAATATAAGTTATATTTGTACAAAATTTCTTGTCTTTTATTTAAAGGACTTGAAATTTCATAGATACAATAGTTTATTTCATTTTTTACAAATCGTAGCGATAATTATGTCACTTTACTGTCATTTTTATAATTTTTTGTATTTAATAATTAGTTCTCAAGTTAACTATAGTATAGAATTATTTATTATTTTCTAAATGAATAAAATAATTAATAATAAAAGTATTTGGGAATTTTGCAACACTAGTCCCACAAAGCGGCCTATTTGCAAAACTAGTCCCACAAAGTGGCAGGTCGCTATTTTAGTCCCACAAAGCGGTAGTATTTGCAAAAGTAGTCCTTTTTTGCCGGAGTCAACAATTATGACTCAATTTTTATCGGAGTCAATGATTTTGACTGTCTAATTCCAGCGTTTATTTATATTTATACACTATATCTTTCACAAAATCATATTTACACCCCTAAAAAGTTTCTAATTCTTTTGTTTACATTCCAAAACGAATTTTAAAAGGTTAAAATTTTATAAATTTCACTATTATGCATCTAAAGCAAATAAATTTGAAATTTTTATATTTACACGTTATATTCTTCATAGACCACCTGGACTGGGAGAATTAACTTGACAGGAAAGGCTAAGCGTTTTCGTTGTGGGGGCAACATCCAGCTCACGTATAGGCCAACTAAAGGACTTAAATCTTGGATGAAAGTTGAGCATAAAATGGCTTGACTACATAAGAGATTTCGAGGATGCTAAAAGTGCGGGTTTTTTTCAACTTTGGTCTCTTAATGGTCTCTTAAAAGAAGTCGAGATTCTAAAATCGCACCCCTCTTTTGTTGTTTTAAGGCAACGCTTTTACTATTAGGGGACTAAAGTTACAAAAAACATCAATAAGGGACCAAAGATGAAATCAGTACTCATTACAAAGTTGAAAAAAACAAAACCCTGCAGAGCATTATGAAAGAAGTTTGAGTTTATCTTGGAAGAATCTGACTTGTTTGAGTTTATCTTGGAAGAAGGACGCTGGACTTTTAACACTGCAGAGCATTATGAAGAAGTTCTAGAGGGTCTCTAGCCAAATCAGAATCTTGAAGAAATAAACATTCCATCGTATTTCGGTAGAAAGTTCCCGAATTGGATGGTTTTCAGAATCTCAAGTCACTAAGTAAGCTCGAGACATCAAAGACAAGAATATACAGGTGAGTCAAGAGATTTATCTTCGCCGTTTGGCCTCGATCGGCCAATGCCGACACTTGTCAACCGCGGTCTAACTACCGCCCTGGCCATGGTTCCTCGGTTCGCCGGCCAATCCCACCAGCAGGGCCGTGGCTCCGGGTCGTCTTGACAGCGTTCGGCTCCACCGCGGAACTCCCATTTGGGTGTGGAAGTCAATTCCAAAAATTTAGCCTTTGCTACTTCGTAAAAAGCCAGAAATACACTGACCATGTACTTGATAGCCACAATGAAATTTTCATATATACAGAGTAATACAAGTACAAATCACCACTGGTTACAACCTTTTACTGTTACAAGTTATATATTATTTACTCGAAATGTATTTGTTGGTATTTTATATTCACAAATGAATAAATGATGATTAAAACACTTTTTGTCTATAAATAAAATACTGATGACGACCAGAAAGTGAACTTGAATACACAGCATTCAAGAAATATTTTCATATGGCTCCGAGTTTCCCTCTGAATTCCTCTGTTTCATAGTGCTAGACTTTTGAGTCAATAATGATCATGTGCAATCAAATCCGTGTGGAGCCCCTAATGGAAAAAGATAAGCAATTCAATTCAGAAGACTTGTTGCCATTGACTCTTTGTTATAAATCACCTCCCAATTCTCATCTTACTTACTCACTTAAATTAAACTCAGAATATCAAAACATGGCAGACATACTCGTTTCAGCACTTTTGCAAACAGTTCTTGGAAACTTTAACTCAGTCTCCATACAAGAGATTGGTCTCACATGGGGTTCTGAGAATGAGCTCAACAATCTCAACAACACATTTGAAACTATCCAACTTTTGACCCAAGATGCTGAAATGAAGCAGAGGAAGAGCTTGACGTTACAAAACTGGCTAAGGAAACTAAAGAATGCTGCTTATGATGCTGAGGATGTATTGGACCAGATTGCAACAGAAGGCTTGAGGCGAAAGATGGATTCTGAAAGAGGTAACTGTCGCAAACTAAAAGCTTTTCTCTCTAAGCGAAACCCATTAATGTTCCGTTTCAAAATTGCGCGTAAAGTTCAAAATGTACAAGAAAGATTGGATGTCGTATTAGAGGAGGGATTTAAACTTGGTTTGACGAGTGTGGCGATTATGGATAATCAAAATGGTGATGCATTAGAGGATAGTCGACAGACTAGTTCACTTGTGAATGAATCTGAAATTTATGGAAGGGATGGGGAGAAAGAAATAGTAGTAGAGCAGGTCCTCGCTTATACACATAATCGAGATGATCTTTTTGTCTATGCTATTTGTGGTATGGGCGGAATTGGGAAAACCACACTCGCGCAATTGGTCTACAATGATGAAAGAGTAGACAGACATTTTGAGTTGCGAATTTGGGTGTGTGTCTCGGCTGATTTTAGCATACCCAGGCTAGTACGAGCAATTATAGAATCCATAGAAGGAGGTGGATGCAATATTTGTGAGTTGGATCCGTTGATGCGACGTCTTCAAGAAAAGTTGAGGGGTCGCAAATTTTTATTGGTTTTAGATGATGTATGGAATGAAAACCCTGGACAGTGGGACGAGCTAAAAGAAGCATTGAGATGTGGATCGAAAGGTTCTGTGCTATTAGTAACAACTCGAATTGAGAAAGTTGCCTTAATGATGGCTACAGTCGACTACCATCACCTTCGGTATTTATTAGAAGAGGAATCTTGGTCCTTATTCAGGAAAAGAGCATTTGCAACTGGAACGGGAGACGAAAACTTGGAAGAAATTGGCAAGGAAATTGTCAGGAAATGTGGTGGTGTACCTTTGGCCGTGAAGGCTCTGGGAAGCTTGATGAGATATAAAAGCAGTGAAAGCGAGTGGCAGGCAATCAAACAAAGTGAAATGTGGAATCTATCAAGTGGTGATAATGGTATCTTACCTGCCTTAAGGTTAAGTTATGACAATTTGTCACCTCAAATGAGGCAATGTTTTGCTTACTGTTGCATTTTTCCCAAGGATGCGGCTATGGAAGTGGACAAACTCATCAAATTATGGATGGCAAATGGTTTTATTCAGTGTGAAGGCCAAACAGACATATGCCTTGCTGGTCATCTGATCTTTAAAGAATTAGTTTGGAATTCATTTTTTCAAGAGGTCCACAAAAATTACGAGGGTAAAATCGTGTGTAAAATCCATGATTTAATGCATGATTTAGCGGAATTTGTTATGAGAAATGAAGCTCACGTGGTGAACATAGGCAATGAGCTGAACATTCCCAAAGGGGTTCATCACTTGTCTATTTTGCGTTCGTCCTATTCCTGGGGCGACACTGAAAAGTTCAAGTCTTTAACTGGCAGGTCTTTGCGCTCCATTATCGTGCATAGCAGAGAATTAAGTATCCTGCGTATAGGAGAAGACTTACCACATGGTTTTTCTTCCTTCATCTCTAAGCAGAAGAACCTAAGAGTGCTTGACTTGAGTGTTTCTAGCATACCACTATTTCCTATTCACAAAATGGAACATCTTAGGTACCTAGTAATGTCTTGTAATACTCTCGAAAAATTACCTGAATCAATAACTTGCCTCCAAAACCTTCAGACACTGAAGCTTAGGCATTCTGATCGCCTCCTTGAGTTGCCTAAAGGTTTGAGATACATGAGAAGTCTCTACTTTTTACACATTGATGATTGTGCATCACTTTTGTGTACACCACCTGGACTGGGAGAACTAATTTGTCTGCAAAAGCTAGGCATTTTTATTGTGGGCCAAGATTCAGCTCATGGAATAGGTCAGCTAAAGCACTTAAATCTTGGAGGAAAGTTGCGCATTAAAGGACTTGGGTGCATACGAGACTTGAACGACGCCAAAAGCGCCAACTTGGAGTGTAAGAAGAATCTGACTTGTTTAAGATTATCTTGGGAGAAAGGGATCGAACAGAACTCTGCAGAACATTATGAAGAAGTTCTCGAGGGTCTCCAACCTAATCACAATCTTGAAGAGATCAAAATTAGTATGTATCAGGGTTCAAAGTTCCCGAATTGGATTTCAACGTTATCTTTTGCTAATCTGTCTAGAATTGCGTTGGAGTATTGTTACAGATGTGAACGCCTTCCTCCCCTCGGAAAGTTGCCTTCTCTTACATACCTAAAGCTCTTGTGTATGGTTTCTGTAAAGCGTTTGGATAGTGAATGGCATGGAATTAATGGAGAGAGTAGTTCATTTCCTGCACTAAAAGAGCTCTATATCGACGAAATGCCTAACCTTGAGGAATGGAAAATACCAGATACAATAGAGAGTTTTCCTTGCTTAGAAATATTAAGAGTTGAAGAGTGTCCCAAATTGAAAGAATTGCCATTTCTAGCAAATCTGAAAATTTTGGATATAAAGAAGGTTCATGCATCAATTGTTAGATCGGCAATGTTTCTCACTTCACTTACAGACCTTTTCTTATATCACTTTAGTGAATTGGATGTTCTTCTCGAGTGCGGTGGCGTATTGCGAAATGACAAGGCAGAAATGGTGCAACCACTTAGTAATCTCAGAAAATTAGAAATACGGTATTGTGAAGGGCTATGTTCATTACCAAACTGGCTAGAAAGTCTACAGTCCTTGTCGGAAATTGAAATCGGGTATTGTCCGAAAGTGAACTCTTTGCCTGACGGTTTGCAGAATCTCAAATCACTTAGAAAGCTCGAGATATTTGATTGCCCAGTTTTGGAGAAGAGATGCATGAAACCGAACGGTGAGGACTGGCCAATAATATCTCACATCCCAGAAATTAATATTTACAGCGAACAGATTCAATTATGATTTGATATTCTGAAGTTTTAATTTAATTGAATAATGGACTTTTTTTTGTTTGTGTTTTTATCTTATTCGATTCCTTTATTATACATCTCTATAGTGAAACATTTTACTACAGCTTAATATTCTGATATGTTAATTATATTTTGTTAAATACAATTCTTAATTAATATCTGTTTACTACAACATAACCTTCTCTTGACATCTTTATAGTGAAACGCTACTATTTAATAAAATAAATAATTGTGAAGACAAAGCTATAAATTAAAACTAAAGATTCTTTTTTAAAGTATTACAGTGATTATACACATATTAAGACAGAGTTTGTTTAATTTTGATATTAATTAAGTTGTAACTTAATATTCTCTTCTAACATGCAACTTAACTATGATAATATTTCTTTTAGGCTTCTATATCATATCACTATTTGTATTACATATTTTTTGTATGTATTTATGTAGTTTATTTCAAAAGATTTTTTACAAATTTTAGCTATAATTATGTGACTTTATAGTCATTTTTATAAATTTTATATTTGATATTTAGTTCTCAAGGTATCAAAATTATTTAATATTTTTAAATGAATAATACAATATAATTAATTATAAATGTATTTATATGTATGTAAAAGAATATCATAGGATTTCGCCTCCCCAAAGTCAAAATCTTTGCTCCACCCCTGCCACAAATGATTTGTATTTCAGCAAACTAGTTTCTCAAGAGATAAATATTGAATAGTATGCTCAACAATGACATCTGTACTTGGTGAATATTTTTATGTTTTTGAGGGCTTCAATCCAAGTGCATTGTCTCTTTCTTAAACGTGGCAATACTAATTGGGGCATAGAGATGGAGTATCATAAAATACTTTGTTACGAGTAATGATAGAAATACAATATTGAGGTATCATATTTTTTTACCGTACATTAATATTGGATGCAGAGTATCTTCATCGCGTACAAGATACTCTATGTTAGAGTGAGAATTGCTCGATTGGTTCTCAAGATACGAAATTCACGGTTTGATCAAAAAATCTATAGTCAAACAAGATATGTAACCTTGTCGAATGTTCTTTCGCTAAGACCACTTCAATGCTTAAGTCAATTAGATATAGTATCACGAAAGTCTAGATAGGGAAAGCTTTAGCGATAGAGAGAAAGTAAGATGCGAGAATAGTGTATATTTGGACTTTCTACGAGGGGTATGATAGATACTTCATGGGCCAGCTAATGGGCTTAACTTAATGCTAATGGATTTATAGTAAACCTAATAGGCGATAGCCAATGACCAGGGAGTCCCGTCACCTCAGAAGTCTACGCCTAATAAGGTGAGTGAGGTCTATTTTTTAGAATGTGAGGCATAAGGCGATAGAGAGATATATGCTTGAGGAGGTGAGGTGAAACCCTTAGAGGTCTACCACCTGGTGGCCTTGTCAATAAGACTAAGAACTTGGTGAGGCATATGGTAGATGACATGTGACATATTTTTTAGATTGTCAAGGGTTATATGGCTGTGTATACCGAGATATGGTACAACAATATTTCGTCTGGCAATCTCTCAAATTGCAAGCATCACTTCGAGAGCACCATTTACTTATTAACTCCAAAATAGTCTAGCTAGATGCAGATCGCATGGTCTCCTACCTACAAGTTGTAGCGCTTATCTATGACGATTGGGTCCGTACCTATGTAGTCACACACTTACCTACACGATCGCACAATTAACTCCCTCAACTAGGCCACTACTACTGGGTCGAGCGAACTCAGGGCGGAGCCAGGAATTTTTGTTGGGGGGCGGGGGTGGGGGCAAAATTCAGTAAGGATTTTTTTTAGAAATAAAATATTTTTATTGACTAATCTGTTGAACTCATAACTAAAATAAGAAAGAATTTGCATTAATTTTATTTATCCTCCAATCTCATAATGTTAGGAGTTGTGTTCTCACTTGAATGAAGCAAAATATTGACAATATTGTCGGTAAGTGTCCATCAACTATGTTCACCCCACCACTACTACCACCACCAAGGACACAAATGTGCAACGCTCCACACAAAATCCTGCAACAAAGGAAATTTCAGAAAAATCATATTGTCACAAGGGACACAATCCGCAACAAGAAGCATAACATTCAATAAGTAATGCACTTTTCAAAACGCGAGAAGAATCCAACTGCACAAAGAGTTTTTATAGCTTCATTGCATGAAACTCCATCAGTTCGAGTTTTTATCTTGAGAATGAAATTGAGTACCTTTCTCAAAGACAGTGGGAAAGAAGGCAATCACAAGCTATAGATTTTACAGATTGAAGCCTATCACTGCACAATTCACGCAATCTTAATTTCTATGGGACTCAAGGATGAGCTCAATTCAAACAGGGATAATTAATATGGGCATGTCTAACCTTTAATTCTATATTTGGATGAGGGCGTATTATTTTCCAATTTACTATATTCGTTTATTAGTCATTATGTTAGTAGTTTTTATCTATATGTTTGAAATCCTTTTTAGGAGTATTTTATGCTATTGGGCGGTTTTATCTCATGGTAAAGTAGTTTATATTGTAATTGTAAACTCATAATAGAGTTGAGAAAGAATCTTAGGATTTGTCTTCTCACTCGAAATAGAACAAATTAAGGATCTTGAGTTCTAACAAAAGTATAAAACTTGTACGACTAAGTATTCCTTGAGAGCAAGGTCATTGTCCTACAGGAAGAATTATACGAGCCTTCAGCCCAAATTAAGTTATTATGTTTAAGCCTGCTATATTATTAGTTATTAGATATTTGTTTCTGTAACTTTAGTAATATTGGTTATTGGATTTTATACATGTGATATGATTTATGGATAGAATTAAGTACTTATTTACAATCAGATGTGTACTCTATGTTAAGGGGTTGTATCAATCGCATAATAATGAGAAGAAATAAAGTATCTTTTAATTAAGTTCCAGCCATCTTCAATTCTTAGGAGTTTATTCTAAAATCACATAAACACATAATTAAAATTTCATATCTTGACAATCAATGGGTGGATATTTCTTTCTTAAGTATTCCAGTCCACACAACTCTTAATGTTTGAAATTTTATCTCCATCAGTTTAACAAATACACGTTTCTTTAAAAGACTCAAATAATTACTTTAATATATTTCCAAAATGCAAGTGGTTTGGATGGAGTTTTTCCAAACCCCAACAAAATAATTGTTGTCACGAGTTTTGAAAGTTTTGAAGAAATGGAAAAGTTATAACTAAACAAATCAATCTAAAATTTTCTTTCTTACAAGGGTTACGACAATCTTCTTTTTAATTGATCATGGGCACCTTATAATGAAAAGTATTGAGCTTGGTGATGGGACTCGTAACCTCTACGCTTGAAGGCACTTGTTGATGCCTTCGCAAAAGAAACTCAAGAAAGGAGTGTCATTTACAACGCCTTCGGTATTATATAAAAGGGATAAAAGTGTTACACCCCCTGTACTTTGTCCCTATTGCACTTTGCCCCCCCCCCCCCCCCCTCCGCGCGTCTTTTCATTTTTGGCGACTTGCCCCCTGTACTATAGATGAATAAGCACTTTGTTCCCTGAGTCATTTTTTCACCATTCGATTTGGACACATGTCTGCATTTTTACCAATGGATTTGGCTTCATGGGACGAAATGCTTATTTTTCCATAGTACAAGGGGCAAGCTGCCAAAAATAAAAAAAGATAGGAGACAAAGTGCAATGGGGCCATAGTATAGGGGGTTTAATGCGTTTATCCCTTTATAAAACATTCTCAGATAATATGGATGAATTCATTCGAACTCATGAAAGTATTTATGATAACTTGATAGCGATTGGGAAATCTGCTATGAACACAATTAAGTTTTTAATTAGTGAGAGGGTTTTGATCTAGTTATGAGGCTTTCACGACTTCCAATCTTAGACCTCTTATTCCGACCTATCGGAAATGCATACATGTATCACAAGGTCATGAAATGATTATCTAATTTATGGTGCAAATGGTTTATGTGTACCAGATACCTATTACAACCAAGGGCATAACCAAAAATTCAAACAACATTCTAGTCTCTCTAAAGGTAAAAAGTCCAAGGGAATGAAAGTAACTTGTAAAATAAAAAAAAATCAAATGGTCAAGGCAAACAAGCTTCACAAAAAACTCTTAAGAATGTTTGTCAAACCTACGAAAAAGCACATGGCATGTGTGTTTTGGTTGTCAGAACCGCTTGTTGACCAAATTTTCCAGCTTGAAGCACTTGCATCAATTAAATTTGAGGAAGCGCGTGAATAGTCTTGTTTCTCGCACGAGAAAACCAACGTTGGAAATCTTACATGTTTTACTCCATTGACTTCAATAAGATCTTTTTTGGATATTCTTATAGCGTCACGCGCTCAGGATAAATGGGAATAAAAGAAAATATAGATTATGTTTCATATATCCAAGATTAACAATAACACACATCACCTACAAAACTACATAAAAGAACTCTGGCTTGCATATGTCCAAAAACTCCAAAATAAAATATGCTCGTTTAGCAAAACTACAAACATAATACAAACTTATTCATGAAAATTTGCCAATTTTTTCGTCGGCCGAACCATTAGCTACACAATTCAAGCTCATCCACCGATAGTCGGCAAGGATCGTTGTTTGAAACATTCATATGGATTATTTCCACAAAACTCTAGATTATACTTTCTTACGGATTTTTGGTAACACATGTTTTGGTGTTTTAGGGGACTGTGCTAACACTAAGTTCGATCAAAGATCTTTACCTTATACATTCTTGGGGCTTAGTAAATTATGTAGAGGTTGTTGTTTTCCTATCTACCTACTACTCAAGTATATATTCCAAGACATGTAGCATTTGACAAACAAACATGCCCATTTTGTGATCCCTAAACACTAGTTGCTCATTGTTGTGCTAGTATTATGTCTTATTTGAAAAATGTTTTACAAGGTTGTAACAGAAGGCAAAACAGTTGTTATGACTTACTTTTGAATATTTTTAATAGTAACTATCATCAAAAACTTAAACTCATCTATGTTCATGCCATGTAGAGTTGAGAGTGCTATATCCTATAGGTAATAAACGAAGTTGGTTAGTTTAGTTTTCATCATTGTCACCGTGTCTCTCAAATAAAAAATGATTAAGGACCTTAAAAATCTTTGTACATCACCTTCCATATGTATGACAAGTAGTACTACTACTTTGTCATTCAATGCTACATAATGCGGTTAGTCGTTTTGTAGCTAGTCAATGGAGTCTAGGCTTATAAATCCAAATTAAAGATATTTAGTTTAGACTTTAGTTTATCACCTAATAAACTACTTGTGTGCCTAAATATATCAATTAGTTTTAAAAGATCTCAATTGGATAGAGGAAATCGCTACTTTTCATACAAATAATAGATGATAAAATTTGTTCCTCGTAAACCTAAGATGAATATTATTGGATGTACACGGGTTCAAAATCAAAAAAAAAATCTAATGATTCCTTGAAGAGATTGAAAGCTCCTCGTGTTGCTAAAGGTTTCAATCAAGTATCTCAAATTGATCTTTATAAAAAACTCCCTACATAAGTTAAATCGGCACACATTCACATCAAACATATTTTTCCTTTCAATAAAAGTTGAAAACATTGGAGATTTAATGCAAACAAAGCATTTTTCTATTCTTAGAATATGTATCATGGGATAATAACTTGTCTTTTTTGAGTTCAAGCGTTCATGTTATGTTTGTCATCTTAAATAGATACTGGATGGACTTTGACAAGCACCAAGAGCTAGATTTTCTAAGTTTAGCATTTCTCCGATTGGGTTCTTTTGCGTAGCCAGTGAATTCTTCTTTATTTTTCCTCTCAAAATGTGCATAAGTTTAACTATTATACGTCAATGGCATGATCTTAACAAGATTAAGTTTTGAGCGAGTGCAAGAGTTCATAACTCAACTTTGTATGGAATTTGTAATCAAGGATATAGGACAACTTCACTACTCCCTCGAGATCTCTGTAGAACACTTATATGGTGTGATTTTTCTTAGTCGAACATAGTATGCCAAGGAATTCTCAGCTCGAGCTGAAATGAAAGATCGCAGACTATTCTCCACAACAATGGTGTCATAGAACCAAGACAATAAAGTTGAAAATGAAAAAACTATACAAATGCAAAGATCTACCGGACTACCAAGGGAGAATTACAGTATTTAACACTAGCGCGACCAAATATTGCGCTTAATTGTAACTCCGTATCGCAATATTTGCGAAATACAACAATTTATCACTAAATTGTACTCGCGGTATTTTCTAAGAGTGTTTTATCATGGTATTAAAATTCTTTAAAACACTTCCTTGAGTTTTTGCGCAGTCTTCTATGTGGATTATTAAGGGTGTCCTTTAACTTGTTTTATATCTTTTAGAGCACCATGAGCTAGGGTTTCATATTTTAAATCGCTTTGCTTGCTTTTTATTCATTTCTTTTAAGGTCGTATAACATGTTTTATCTTCAACCTATTTTACTTGTTTTTTTTGTTTCACAAGTATATTTTATTTGATTGAGATATTCTTAACATAATAGCTGCTCTATTAATACCATATGTACTCTCACTTTTGCAATTTTCTTTTCTTTTACATTTATCCAAGTAAACTGGATTTTCTTTAATAAATTCAATTGGTCTTTCTGTTGGATTTGCGTGGTTCCAAAATGAAATTAATTTATGATTCTATAAACTGTATCGATTTATGGATAAAGTTAATCTTGATATACATGTACTTTGGCATACATGTATCTTTATATACATGTACCTTGACATACATGTATCTTGGAATGCATGTATTTTGGCATACATGTATCTCGATATACATTTAACCATATATTAAGGGCCATGAATAATGTGTAGGGAAAATGAATATGGATTTATTTTGGTAAATGAATGTAGGATTCTGTGGCTAGTGGATTCCTACATTGGAGAATGAAGGGTCTTGGATCTTCCTATAAATAGCTCCATTGGTCCTACAAGTGAGGCATGCAAAAATATTGTCTAGTTGAAAATAGCAAGCTAATCACTTGTAGAAAACTCTCTACACTATAATATATATATTTTTCTTTAGTTTATTTTTGAATATCAGGAAGGAGTATTTAAGGAGGTATTCAATTCAAAGGAAGAAGAAAGTCTTCCAGGAGATCTTCCAAGTCTAAAAGGAAAGGGTGTGGTGCAAGTTTCTTTTGGAATAACAAGGAGTCTTCAAGTTTTAACAAAAGGAGACGGTTCAAACATGATGTCTACATTCGGTAATATTTATATGATTTATTTATTCATTGATATTAAATAAGAACTATATGCATTGCTTACAAATACAAGTGGTTATGCCTCTGCTTTATATAGTTCTTATTTACTTATCAATTATAATGAATCTTGTCGTATGTATAATTTTTTGTTGTCGATTACTTGATGAAATGCTAAATCCCCAACGGGTAATGCATGTCTATGTTTTGCTGTTTGATGAAATGCAAAATCCCCAACGGGTAATGCATGCTTATATATTGTTGTTTGATGAAGTGCAAAATCCGCAACGGGTAATGCATGGTCATATATTGTTGTTTGATGAAATGCAAAATCCCCAACGGGTAATGCAATTTTATGTGTCTCTATTTTCTGATCTAATGATTCTCATGAATCCCCAACGGGTAAGTGAGAGTTATTAGGTGTTTTGAATGATATCATGTTAAATGTTATCACGAATCCCCAACGGGTAAGTGATTGTTTTTTGGAAAATTGGTAAATGTCAGAAATGTATTTCCCTATACCTAGTGGTAGATCTGTGTTTCCTGATATCCTTAAGTTTGAGGTACTTGATGGTACTAACTACATGGATTGGAAACAAAGGGTTGATATGCTCTTGACCTTTTATGGATTTAAGGAAATACTTTTTTGTGATCATTCACCTGTTTGACCCTAACCAGTTACCAGTAAAAATGGTGTAATTGATAATGTTGCTAGGAATAAGTATGATGCATATATGAAAATATATTCTGAAATGACTAACGAAATTCAAAGTTCTGTGTCCTAAATGGCCTTAGTAGAACTCTTTGCATGACATATTTTCATACTTGTTACCGTTGAGAGAATATTGGGTAGCTAGAAGCTAATTATGAAAAGAAATCTTTTATTTGTCTCTTGTTTGGAGATTGTTTTTTTCCTTTGGAAGTGGAAAGTTTTCATGACGAAGTGTGTTGAAAGGTTTTATAAATTTGGATATGAATCAGATTAATTTACGTGAATATTATTTGTGAAGTTTATGATTCCTCTAATATTCAAGTTGATAAATTTTGTCTTGGGCATCTTAGTCTTAGTCATATTGGAATGAACGCATTCATAAACTAATCAATAATAATTTGATTGGAAAATATTAAAAAGAAATATATATAATATTGATTTGAGAAATTCTTTATTTGGAAATATGACCAAGTTATCTTTCTTCCAAAAGTTGTCAAAACTTAAAACGTCCTTGGTATGATCCGTTCTATCTGTGGTCCCATGAGTGTGCTAACTAGAAATGGTCACTCTTATTTTTGCACTTTCACTAATGGTTTTTTGAGATTTAAAGAGTTGTATCTTCTCCATAAGAAAGTGAAGAATTCGAAGTTTTTAAACAATTTCAGTCGAGATTTGACTTGCTTGTTAATTTTTTCAAAGGAGAATGAAAATGTTATTTGCTTAGCATGCCTCGTATGCCATTATTAATTGAGTTGTTGAAAGACGACTTTCATGAAAATGATAAGACCAATGCTAGCCCTTTCCTTACGACTTTCTTTGAGGTGAAACTCTCTTTATTGCTAGTCATATTGGAAATGAAGTTTATTCTAAATCTGTTGAGAAATCACCTTATGAGGTTTGGACTGGTAAGAAACCAAGTTGAATTACATGAGAGTTTGAGTTGTGTCATGTTCTTACACCTCATCTGAGTCGTGATAAAGTTTTGGTAAAAATAATAAGGTGCTTGTTTGTTGGTTGTCGAGATAATTCAAAATTATACAACCTTACTTGAACATGTATCGATATAGTGAACTCTCAAATTTTATGAAATTGTTGAGACTTATGATTTTCTTCAAAATCATGAAGATTATTGTGTATATGTAAAAATAGTGGGAGTCCTTATATATTTCAATCCAATCTTGGAAAGAATCTTTGGGCAAGGGTTAAACATGTGTTTAGATTCTTAAAATACACTAAGTAAATTTAACTTATCAAGCACATGAGTTACAATGGTTGGTTACTCAGATTCTGCAATCAGGTTTGTATGGATACTCGAAAGTCAACTTCTTGTTTTGTGCTTATGTTTGGTGAAGGGACTACATCATGGAAAAGTAAAGATATGTCGTGTAGCTCAATCCACTATGGAAGTGGAGTATGTTGTTGTTAAATAGCTAGAAAAGAGGTTGTTTACCTTCGTAAATTCTTGAGGAGTATTCATGTTGTCCCATGTGTGGAGCGACCTGTAGTGATCTTTTGTGACAATATTTGAACTATATCTAGTATAAAAGATCTTGAGTGTCACTCTAAGGCAAACACACTAAAGGTAAATATTATTATGCTCGGATATGTTGATGAAGCATGTTGTTAATGTGAAAATGAAGAATCTAAGGATAATTTAGGAGATCCATTCACTAAGGCTCTTGGGGTACTTGTTTGAAATAATCATGTACATAATATGAGTTTGACCCTTAATTGATTGATGTAAATGTATTTTTTGAAATACATGTGTTTATTTTAGGATTATTACTTTGTGACATGGATATTTATGAGCGCTCATGGTTATGTCCCGAGATTCAGCTTCTCTATCAGGTATGTACTTGAGGGTATATACGGGAGGGTCTCGATAGAGAGGAAGGGTTGTATCTCAAATTGTTCAGGCCTATGGAATATTGGGGGCACATTCCTTAGTGGCTAATACTCAAGTTGGAAAGCAGCTTTACCCGAGTTGCAAGATTATGAGTATGTTATGAACATTGGACCAATTTAAAATTCATTTATGATCTCTTATTGGAAAATATATTTTTTATGTAGGCCCGGGTTAAAACTACATAAAATTTAGATTTTATAATTTGAGATAATACACATTATTATGGCCTTTAATTAACTTTGAAACCAAGTGGGAGATTGTTGGATTTTGTGTGGTTCCAAAATGAAATTAATTTATGATTCTATAAACTGTATCGATTTATGGATAAAGTTAATCTTGATATACATGTACTTTGGCATACATGTATCTTTATATACATGTACCTTGACATACATGTATCTTGGAATGCATGTATTTTGACATACATGTATCTTGATATACATTTAACCATATATTAAGGGCCATGAATAATGTGTAGGGAAAATGAATATGGATTTATTATGGTAAATGAATGTAGAATTCTGTGGTTAGTGGATTCCTACATTGGAGAATGAAGGGTCTTGGATCTTCCTATAAATAGCTCCATTGGTCCTACAAGTGAGGCATGCAAAAATATTGTCTAGCTGAAAATAGCAAGCTAATCACTTGTAGAAAACTCTCTACACTATAATATATATATATATATATATATATATATATATATATATATATATATATATATATATATATTTCTTTAGTTTATTTTTGAATATCAGGAAGGAGTATTTAAGGAGGTATTCAATTCAAAGGAGGAAGAAAGTCTTCAAGGAGATCTTCCAAGTCTAAAAGGAAAGGGTGTGGTGCATGTTTCTTTTGGAATAACAAGGAGTCTTCAAGTTTTAACAAAAGGAGACGGTTCAAACATGATGTCTACATTCGGTAACATTTATATGATTTATTTATTCATTGATATTAATAAGAACTATATGCATTGCTTACACTTTCTCCTGAAGCTGACTTGTATCATCTTATTTCAGCATTACAAATGCAACAAAAAGTGGGTTGTGTCACTGCATCCGCTCCCACATAATGGATCGGGCTCCTTAATTGAGGGAGATGGAGCTTGCATGACTTGCAGGCGAGTATTAACTACTGATCATAGTCGATTTCGTTTCTGCTCTATTGCTTGCCAGGTAATGTGAAACTGCTAACATATTTGAACTATTTTCCTGTACATGTTGAGTTTCAAATGTTTAGTAATTATAAAGGAACTGCTTGATTTTGGATAGAAAGATTGAAGCAGGCTTTTGATGCAAATTGTTTATAACATTAAGGGATATGGTGCATAGTTTTCAAAAGTAAGAGGGGATCTTGTGCATGTTTCTAATAACACAAGGTGATTTGGTGTATGGTTTTTGAAAACACAAAGGAATTCTATGCAAAATAATTACGCAAGGAGACTTAGTGCAGATTTTTCAAAACCCATATATATAGGGGATTTTATGCATCTTCCCCCATGATTATATAAACAAAGTGTGGTAGTTTTTACTACTTTGCAAGTGCATGAGTGTGGTATATCATTTTTTTTTCAATCCATTTGTAATGTTAAAGATTATCTAAAATATTAGGATTTATTCTTTTTCAACACATTTTTTACGTAGTTTCAAGCAATTACTGGAAGGACTTGCAGTGTTCAACCTCACGTGCACGGAGCGTCAACTTCACAGGGAGTGACCACTTTGCGAAGGACGGAAGAGGGTGGACAGATTATTAACTATCGCAAGCGGGAGTAGGAAAGGAGTGCCTCACAGAGCGCCTTTCTTTTAAAAAAGGACACATGATGAAACCTCCTAATAATTGAACTTTATAAACTTGATGACGCGTTTCTTGTATGTTTTTGTTGATCCTTTTGACGAGGTGTGCTTAGTTACTTGGATTGCAGTTGTTGACGACAGTATGAAGTGTGAACTACTTTATATATAATCAATATGCATGCTTTCTGATTTTTTTTTCGCTTCTATATTTTATTTGTGCAGTCACAGTTAGTTTATCTTAAGGAACATGGAATTATACTTAGTTATAAAACATTCACATCATACATATTCTTGCTTTCAATAACAGTTGAAAAAATATGAAATTTAATTCAAAGAAAGCATTTGTCCATGAGGTATTCTCAAAATATGTGTCATAAAACAATACACAATCTTTGTTGAGTTCAAGCGTTCATTTTATGTTTGTCATCTTAAATAGATACGGGATGGATTTGACAAGCACCAAGAGCTAGATTTTCTAAGTTTAGCATTTCTCCGATTGGGTTGTTTTGCAGCCAGTGGATTCTTCATTGTTTGTCATCTCAAATGTGCATTAGTATAACTATTGTATGTTGATAGCATAATCTTAAACAAGATTAAGTTTTGGAGTGAGTGCAAGAGTTAATAAGATAACTTTGTATTGAATTTGTAATGAAGGATCTAGGACAACTTCACTACTCCCTCGAGATTTCTGTAGAACACTTATATGGTGTGGTTTTTCTTAGTCGAACAAAGTATGCCAAAGAATTCTTAGCTCGAGCTCAAATGAAAGCTCGCAGACTTGTCTCCACAACAATGGCGTCATAGAACCAAAGACAATAAAGTTGAAAATGAAAAAACTATACAAATGCAAAGATCTAACGGACTATCATGGGAGGATTGCAGTATATAATACTAGCGCGACCAAATACTGCGCTTAATTATAACTCCGTATCACAATTTTTGCAAAATACGACAATTTACCACTAAATGCGTCTCGTGGTATTTTTCTAAGAGTGTGTTATCATGGTATTAAAAAATTTCAAAACACTTCATTGAGTTTTTGTGCAATCTTCAATGTGGATTATTAAGGGTGTCCTTTAACATGTTTTATATCTTTTAGAGCACCATGAGCTAGGGTTTCATAGATTAAATCTCTTTGCTTGCTATTTATTCATTTCTTTTAAGGTGGTATAATATGTTTTTTCTTTAACCTATTTTACTTTTATTTATTCCACAAATATATTTTATTTGATGGAGATATTCTTAATATAATAGCTGCTCTATTAATACCATCTGTACTCTCACTTTTGCAATTTTCTTTTTGTTTACATTTATCCAAGTAAACTGGATTTTTTTTAATAAATTCAATTGGTCTTTCTCCCGAAGCTGACTTGTATCATCTTATTTCAGCATTACAAATGCAACAAAAAGCGGGTTGAGTCATTGCATCCGCTCCCGCATAATGGATCGGGCTCCTTAATTGAGGGGGACGAAGCTTACATTACTTGCAGGCGAAAATTAATTGATCACAGTCGATTTCGTTTCTGCTCTGTTGCTTGCCAGGTAATGTGAAACTGCTAACATATTTAAACTAATTTACTGTACATGTTTAGATTCAAATGTTTAGTAATTAGAACTGCTTGATTTTGGAAAGAAAGATTGAAGCGGCTTTTGATGCAAATGTTTGATATGGTGCACAGTTTTAAAAGTAGGAGGTATCTTGTGCATGTTTTTAATAATATGAGGCGATTTGGTGCAGGGTTTTTGAAAACACAAAGGAATTCTATGCAAAAGAATTATACGAGGGGACTTAGTGCAGATTTTTGAAAACCCATATATAGGGGATTTTATGCATCTTCCCCATGATTATATATAAAAAAATGTACAAGTAAAAGCTCAATTGATGTAGTTTTTATTACTTTGCAAGTGCATAAGTGTGGTATATCATTCTTTTTTTTCAATCCATGTGTAATGTTAAAGATTATCTAAAGTATAGGATTTATTCTTTTTGAACACATTTTTCGTGTAGTTTCAAGCAATCACTGGAAGGACTTTCTGTGTTCAACCTCACGCGCAGGGAGCGTCCACTTAGCAAGGGACGGAAGAGGTTGAACAGATTATTAACTATCGCAAGCGGAGCAGAAAATGAGTGCCTCACAAGGCACCTTCTTTTAATAAAGACACGGGATTAAACCTCCTAATAATTGAACTTTATAAAGTTAATGACGCGTTTCTTGTATGTTTTTGTTGATCTTTTTGATGAGGGATTTCATGTTTCTGTGCTTAGTTAATTACTTAATTAATGGTTTGTGGAACCGATTCTCCTTTGTCATTCTGCTAATATGCATACTTGTCGGTCTGGTGCTTTTGGTGGATTGGAGTATATTTCCACCAACGTTGCTTTCTAGTCTACGCACCGCTGCTGTCTTCGTTCGCGCCACCTATTTTGTATAGGTAGAACTCCAAATAATCGTCTTCAAAGTAACATGTGAGTGTTAGTAACTCGTGCATGTTATATTATATAGTATATAAAACTTATAGATATAGTTGATCTAACTCATACTCATAGATTTTTGTTTTGTATTTTTGACTTATTCAATTCTCTAATTTCATTAGGTTTTGTCCACAACTTGTTCTATATAAATGTCCAAATTTTATCTTAATTCTCTCGTTCTTTTTTTTTTTTTTTTTTTTTTTTTTTGCAATAGATAAGATAAAGGGTGATCATCTAACACAACATATTAGCTTATATTTTTCATTTAGAATATTCTATAATTTTTTCTTAGACATCTTTACAGCAAATGTGTAATTTTATAAAAATATCTACGGTAACAAACAAACTAAAACTAATCAAATGTATTTCCTTATTATTGCTATACATATTTGAAGTTTATTGTGTTCAGCTTTAATATTCTTCTGAAGCATGCAATATTTTTATAAATCTTATGATAAAACATATATAACAAAAAACTCTCTAATTAAGTATCGAATATATATTTAATCACATATTTTTCTATTTGTTTATGTAGTTTTATTTTATGAATTTTAGATAAAACTGTGTCACTTTAGAGTTATTTTCATAATTTTTTTCTATTAAATATTTGTTTCTTAAGGTATTAATATTTTTATGATGATTATTATTTTTATAAACTAAAATTAATCAATAATATAATTTTTTGTATATATATAATTATATATATGTATATATATATACACATATCACTTGATTTCGCCCCCGACTGAAATTTTTGGCTCCGCCCATGCTGACATCTTATTAAATCTCAACTATCTACATTTCAACAAACATATCACATCATCTTATTTATTAGCAGACAGCCACTTTATAAATCTCATGTCAGTTAATAATTATAACTATAATTTAAAATTTTAAAAATAATAATAGTAACAATAATAATCAAAATCATAATCATAGTATAGAAGTTATTATTTGTAATTTTCTGCTTTAATTACCACCCAAACAGAATTCCACGCTTAAATGTTTTAATAATCTTTTACAAATATCATTCAACCTTGTAATAATACATAAAAGATTTATGGTCAGCGATAATCCCAAACCAATATGTTACCGTCAAAGCAACTCCTTTACGTTTTTTGATTTACCACCTTTAAGTAAGGGTATACAAAAATTATGATATTTTCTTAATTTATATCCTTAACTGAAGTAACTAATTTGAACTTTTAGACAAATACAGTATTAATTTAATTTTCTCTCCGACAAAACATCTGTAGAAGAATTATTTTTTGAAAAAACAAACTTTTGGAAACTTAAATGAATTCTATATGAAACATGACTTGATGAATCATAACTCAACATCCTTTTTATTTTTTAATTTTAATTTCCTTATATCTAGATTTCAAAAACTATATTAAAATTTTATCATTATTCATTCCACAATGTAAAGAAGTATGAATCATAAAATTATAATGTATCAAAGTTAAATTTTGTAAAATAAATACTTAAAAGTATTTTCAGTGAAATCATATTTGCAGAATTTATTTTTGAAGCAAGTTTCAATTTTATTAACGTATTCAAAAGTATGTCACAGATCAATATCTATCTTTACTCTATTAACCTCTTTTTAAAGAAATATTTTTTGTTGTCAATAAAAAGAGATATCTTTACTCTAGTAACTTCTTCTGAAGTTGAATGCCTTGACTCAAGATTACTCTTATGCTGGATGAAGTTAAAATTCATAATTCTTATGGAAAATTTATCTGTATAAAGCTAGCCTAAAACAGAAATAAGTGCAACAAATCACCAAATTAATGCCAATAGTAATGATTAACATAAAAATAACAATAATTTTTTGCTTTCCCTCATAAACAGAATTCCACTTAAAGCATATTTACGAAGTTGTTGGAAATACCACCCAAATTTGTAACTATTCACCAAATGTTATCCCATTTAAATGTGTTGCAGAGCTATAAACTATATTTTTAAATCATGAATTCAACTTTTTTTATTTTAGACATATATATATATATATATATATATATATATATATATATATATATGTGTGTGTGTGTGTGTGTGTGTGTGTGTGTGTGTGTGTGTGTGTGCATGTGTATGTATGTATACATATGTATCATATATAGTGTAATAATTTTCGCTCTATGGTGCAAATGTGATTCAATGAAGTATAATATATATTGTCTTACTTAGATACTTGACTAATCCAACCAGATTTTTACTAGTGTCTCAATAAAATTTTAAATGTGAAAATGTCATAAGTTTTCGCGATATATTTTTAAGACAATGTACCATCTTATTCAGAATTTTATGATAATACCAGAATAAGGAATCCAGCTCACTTCATAATTGTAATTTTTTAGAGGAATGTTACAAAGGAAAAAAATCTACACCTATTTAATGAGATAAATTTCCTTTTCTAATTTTGATGGTTAGATTTTTACAAGACCTTCATAAGAAACTAATTGACCCTTCATGCTTTTATGACTTCTTCCCCCTTCAAACAAGACAAAATTTTGACTTACATCTCCATTAAATTTTAACCACCTACATTTGGACAAACACTTCACTTGTCTCAACTATCTGGTCACCTTCATAAATCAAAATTGCTGCCATTTCAACTATCTCGAAGAAAAGAAATTAAAATCGTCATCAGTTCATAAGAATGAGTTCATCCTCCTATGACGTTGCGCAAGAGGTATGCAATTATTTGATTTGAACTTTTTTGTTGTATACTTCAATTATAAGATGGCTATAAGTATAACTCACCCGCTGATGTATTTAATAATTCAATCATAAACTTCTCTTATATGTATACATATATACATATATATATATATATATATATGTATACATATATATATATATATGTATATATATATATATATACATCTATGTATATGTATATGTACATACATATATATATATACATATATGTATATGTAGATATATACATATATGTATGTACATATATGTACATATATATGTAGATATATATATATATATATATATATATATATATATATATATGTATATACATATATGTACATATATATATATACACATATATGTACATATATATATATATATATATATATATATATATATAACATCCAAACACATAATGATATACTCTTTATGTTCTAATTTTATTTTTTTTTTTCATTCTTTTGAGTGAAACTTGTTCCCTTTCACGTTTATAAGTCTACAATTAAAATAACAAAGATTAAGAATTCTTGTCTTGTGGGAAATATTGAATGATTTTAGTATATAATGTGTGCATGTTTCGTCCAATTTAGTTATCAGTTATTGAATATTGGAGATGTATTGACACTACTTAAATACTTATTACGAACTTTTTGATAATGTTACTGAGTTAAGGGCGGATATTGATGGAATGAGTGGGGGTGAATTATATTTTGATAATTTTAAGATGATCGTGCCTTGTAGGAATTATTTGATGATTTTATGTGTGTTTCGTAAAATTTAGGGATAAATTATTAAATCAATTGTGTACTAATTATATTGATTATAAAGCATGAGTAGTAGAAAGATTTAGGTTTTAGGGTCAAACTTAACAATCTTCTTGTTTAAAAAAAAAAATGAAAATGAAAAAGACAATCCGGTTTTCCCTCAAAACCGTTGTCGGACCATTAACAATATGGTTGAATCGTTAACCGGATTGACTAAAATGGTCCAACTAATGGTTTGGTTTTTTCAGTCCCATTAACAGGACTGTGCACAACCCTACCTATAACTAACGAGTTTTATGCATGCATTTAAATTTATATCTAACATGTATTTTCTTCAAGGAAAAATTGTGAACTTTCTTATAATCTCTAGAGAATTTTTAGAATCATTTAATAACAACACAGAAATAATAGATATAGTACTCTATAGTTTCTAAAGACTTATAAAGTAATGTTCTTTCCAAGAACAAATTGCCAAAAGTAGTTCATAAAATCCAAGCTGAACAACATATATAAGTTTTTATGTATCAAGTAAATACAGTAAAATTAATTTTTTTTTATAAGTGTATTGAGAGTTTGTTTGCTAAACTGTTACTATTGAACGGGGATTTTTGCTAATTAAAGTTACATAAGGGTATTTGCCAATTATAAATAAGACATAGGTATTGGGAAATTTTTGCAGTTACGTCATATTACCTCTATATATATTCGCAGAAAATTAATTTACTGTATTTCCGATTAGAAAGAATTATTAGGATTAAGTTAAAAAAGTAAATGGTCTCTTTGATTTTTCTGGAGAACAACGAAAATATCACTTTTGAAGAGTAGATACTGTAATGAGGAACTGTAAAGCTACTTTATTTTATATTTCACTAATATGGGGCAACTCTACATATCTTTTATCATGGAAATCTTTTTTTTTTTTTTTTTACTGATAAGACAAAATAATAAAAGCACAAGAAGTGCAAGAACAGTAGCTACAACAGATGATCAAGAGAGAAAAAAGAAAATGCCGAAGAAAACGTAAAATCCTACGCAACACAAAGATCCTGGTGGCTGGACCAATCAAGAAAAGAAAAATGAACCGTTTTATATTCTCCTTACACCATACCCAACTCCTAACTTTGATCAACTCCACAGTGTTGTCAATGTTGATAACCTCATTCCTTATTAAAACCGCTCCATTTCGAGTTAACCAGATAGCCCAGCAAACAACACTCCACAAGCCCTTCCATAGATTCTTATTCTTGAAGTGTGGAGGGAGATCCGCATGATGAAGAAAATCGTCAGATGCTTTGTTGATAATAGGCGTTTGTACACCAATCCAATTATACACTTCCATCCAAATACGATACGAGATTTCACATTCAAAGAAAAGATGAACCGAAGTTTCATTATTCGTACCACAAAGTCCACACCCATCGGAGCCTGTAAGGTTACTAACTCCTCTTTTTACAAGGTTTGATCTTGTTGCAATTCTATCCCAAATCAAACGCCAAGCGAAGTACTTCGTCTTTGCAGGGGCACACTGGTCCTAGAAGGACTTAAAGAAATCTGACCCAGCAACATGAGGGTGACGTCTTAATCTGTTGTATGCTGATTTCACTGAGTAGCACCCCGAAACTTCATCAACCCATCTCCATGAATCTTTGGCAGAAGGATTCGGTTGGAAACCTTGTATCTGACCATCAAGTCTCTCACTAACTCTTGTTCCCACTCAAAAAAATCCCGACGCCAATTGCATTTCCATTCCCGTATTCCGTTTATCCAAGAACCCATATCTGCAATGGTTTTCCTTTTATCCATTGTAATGGAATAAAGTCTAGAAAACTGATCCCGTAGTGTCATAGGTCCAATCCACTTGTCTTCCCAAAATCTCGTATTATTGCCATCGCCGACGATCTTGCTCACACCTTGCTGAAACCAATCAATGTTTGCATTATCTTTAAAAATTGACTGAAGGTCATTCCACCAAATAGAGTTAAATATACTACCACGCTCTAACTCCGCCCAATCAATTTCACTATTTCCTATGCCATACTTGGTACGAATCAAATCCCACCAAGGACTGTTGCTACCTTCAATCATTCTCCATCGCCACTTCCCAAGTAACGCCAAATTGAACTTCTCAAGACACTTGACTCCTAAACCACCTTCTTCTTTGCTTCTACAGATTAAGTCCCACTTAAAGCATGCTATCTTTCTCACATCTTCTCTTCCCCCCATAGAAACTTTCGTTGAATTTTAACCAATTCATTAATCACTTTTTTTGGAGCTTTATATAATGAAAAAAAGTAAGAAGGGATACCAGTGAGGACCGCCTTAATCAAAACAATTTTTCCACTAAAAGACAACAGATCGCTCTTCCTCGTAGAAAGACTCTTTCTCATATTGTCAATCACTGGCTTCCAATTATGAGACCTCCTAGGGTTGATTCCTACCGGTACTCCGAGGTACTTAAAAGGGAGAGACTCCACTTTACTGTTAAGAAAATCCGCCCATTGTGTTAGTCTTCCGTCGTCAACATTAATCCCAATCAGTTTGCTTTTCTGAAAATTGACCTTTAACCCTGAGATCAATTCAAAGTTCAATAGTAAACTCTTTATTGCCCACACATTACTCTCCTTCGGTTTACAGAACAGCATGGTGTCGTCGGCATACTGCATGTGAGAAAACCAAACCTGAATCCCCAATCTCGAAGCCCTCAAAAAAATTACAAGAGACTGCCTTCTTAATCATACAATGCAGACCTTCTGCAACAATCAAGAATAAGAAAGGAGACAACGGGTCCCCTTGTCTTAACCCGTGTTTTAAAGGAAACTCTTCTGTCGGACTACCGTTCACCAAAACAGAAGCTGAAGCAGTCCACAAACAGCATCTAATCCACCCTCTCCACTTCTCATTAAAACCCTTTTATCATGGAAATCTGTGTGTGTAAAAATTTTTTACTTAATTATTAGCTTTATTGAGCTTATGTGGTAGAGTTTAAGATCAGTGTTTGTTGATAATACTTCATTCTCTCATGAGTTAATTAATGCAGAAATCTAAACGCTTGTAAAGACTAATCTAAATATATATTTTGTAATTCTGGTTGGCTATATATAACTAAAACACAACAAAAGCTGGAATATGAGATTTATTCCAAGAACTTTAAGAAAGACATTTCTCATTTTATGTAGGTTCAAAACAAGACCATCCCAGAATGGCTTCAGAGCTTTTTGGAGAAGACGTTTTTCGATAAATGCCAAACTCATGATGGTCTGCAAAGGAATGATCTGAACCGATATTGCATAAATTGTGATAGAGTAACTTGCAAATATTGTGGTAAATCAGGACATCACAACGAACACAAGCTGCTCACAATTTACAGACATGTCTATCAAGATGCTGTCCTTGTATGTGAGATGGAGAGGCATATCAACTGCAGAGATATCCAGGTGAGTAATTTACGTGTAATTTCATTTTATTTGAATGATACTGTTTTTAATTATTCTGGTTTCTATATATAATGAGTAAGATGACCTTTAGTATATAACATTTAGTGGAATTACAATAGCACAACCAGCATTTATTTTTTTACTGAAGAGTAAAGACTTTAAGGAATCCTTACTATCTGTGTCTGTGGTGTGTATATAGTTTTATATATGTATATGTATGTATATACTTGATAAATATATAAATTAGTCTCTCATGAAAGAATACGGATTAGTATTAATCTAAAACATTTTATGGTCAAAGGCAAATGAAGCAAATTCGCCTCCTTCCTCTCGTGATCATATCCATGCGATTTAAACTCTGGAAATCAATGAGGTAATTATTTACAGTTAGATTTGTAAACTGCATTATAGGGATTCTATCAAATGCATAATGATAATATAGTACCTCTCTAAGTAAAATATCCTCCCAACTTCATTTCTTAGGAGTTTGATCCAAACCCCAAATAGAACAGAATAACATTGATTCTCTCATCCAGTGAATCAATGTCTCTCTGACCCTCACAAACTGTATACAAGAGAATTAGGGTTTGAAAAATATAACTAAATGAAAACATAAGTAATAACTTGCGAGGCTATTTACAAAAATATAAAAGAATAAAATACGATACAATTTCTAATCTAAATATATACACTATCTAATACGGTCCTGCAAAAATGACGTAGCATCAGCAACAGAAATTTCGGAGCACATCAGGGAGAACCGAGAATGAGAGAGACTTCTTCAGGATATCAGCAAGCTGATCAAGAGTGTTGACATATGAAACCTGAATTAAACATTTAGCAACAAGGTCACGAACAAAGTGTGAATCCACTGAGATAAGCTTCATACGAGAATGTTGCACTGGATGCAAAGATAACCGAAGAGCGCCCATGTCATCACAACGAATCAAAGGTGGAGAAGACAAAGGAAAAACAAGTTCCCCGAAGAGCTGGTGGAGCCAGTGAAGCTCCACCAGACCCGAAGCTAAGGCACCGTACTCTGCCTCCTTAGAATATCAAGAAACCGCTCGTTGCTTCCTCGAGGACGAGAAAATGAGATTGGACCTGAGAAACACAATGTAGGCCAAAGTAGAAGTACCATGCAGAGTATCACTCACCCAATCTGAGTCTGAGTAAGCCATAAGAGATAAAGATGCATCCCGCGAGGAAAAACACCATGAGTGAGAGTACCTTTAATATGTTGGAGAACACGCTTAAAGGCGACCCATTTGGACGAGTCATGGGCCGCCATTTGCTGGGTCAACCCATTGACAAAGAATGCAATATCCAAATTAGTGAGGGTAAGATATTGCAACCCACCAATGATTTTTCGAAACGTGGTGGCATCGACCACAGAATCAGATGAAGGAACCGCCGAGTTTGACTCCATTTGGGTGTTGAGAGGCTTGGCACCATCCATGTTATGTCGAGAAAGTAAGTCAAGCATATACTTATGCTGGGAAAGGAAAAGACCTTCACGACAAACCTTAATACCCAACGATTGAGAGAGCGACCCCATATCCTTAATAGCAAAACCTTACCAAGCTGAGCAATTAAGGAGATTATCGAGTCACAAGAGCCATTGAGGATGATAGTATCAACATAACTAGAATAAAGAGACGCATCGTACATGGGAAAGCACAAACAACATGTGTCAGATCTTGCCCAGATAAAACCAAAAGAGAGTAAGGAGGCACTGAGAGCAAGATACCACTCCCGGGGTGCTTGCTTAAGTCCATAAAAGGACTTGCACAGAAGACAAACATGTTGGGGCATAGACTTGTCCAAATTCTTAGAAGGTTGGCGCATATATACTATTCCCGACAAGGATTAATGCAAAAATGCATTCCTGGCATCAAGTTGTCTAATAGACCGATTATGAACAATAGACAGTGAAAAAAAGTACGAATTGTTATCGATTTTACCACAGGGCTGAAGGTTTCTTTGTAGTTCAAGCCAGGGCTTTGTATTTGTCAATGGCGTCGCTTGATTCGAAAGACCTATTTACATTTGACGATATCTTAGGAAGAGGGAACAAAGTCCACGTATATTAAGTAAGAATTGTGAACTCCTCAGCCGTAGCAGCTCGTCACTGAGGGTCAGCCAGAGCTTGATTGGCACAAGTAGGTTCAACTAGACCGTTAACACAATGCTTGGTTGCCAGATTGAGTTGCTTGGACTTAAAGATATTGTTTTCCGACCGAGTAATCAATAGAGGAATGCGAGAACAAGAAGCAGAAGTTGGAGTCAAGTCAAGGGACGTGTCAAACTCGAGATGGGACTTGGGGCCGAGGTCGTGGCTAGAGCTAAGGTCGCGGGTAAAAGAGAATGGGGTCGGGCCAGCGAGCGAGATGGGAAGCATGCCCGAGGATGAAACTAGGCACGGGGTAGGTAGCGAAAATGTGGGCGAGCAAGAGACCGCGTGGTCCAACCAACAATATGGCATATAGCGGCTAGATACAGGGGCTAAGAAAGACCGTTTCAACAAGATGGACGTGCTGAGGAATAAAGAGCCAGCCAGAAGACAAGTTGAGACACTTGGATGCAGCCTGAGTGGAGAATACACAATAAATAATCATTCCGTGAAAAGAAAGGTCAACTTCGTAGAAGGAAAGGGAACTTACCTTTCTATTCAAGGTATTAGCTTGCTCACGCCTGCACCTCACACCCCTCAGCAAAATTGTACAAGTGAGCGTCACTATCAGTTTGTTCTAACCCGTGCTAAGCTTATGCCTGATTACTGAGATTTTGCCTTTTTGTCTGCTGTATATCGCTATAATAGGCTGCCCACTCCAGTGTTGCATCATAAATCGCGCTTTGAGGCTTTCTTTGATCGAGCTCCAGACTATCTGCGACTTCGCACATTTGGGTGCGTTTGTTACCTGTTTTTGTTCCCCCATTATCGGAGACCTACAAATTTACCCCCATTATCGGAGTGGAGATTTTTAATAGAGGTCCCAAATTTTTTCTCAACAATAGTACAAAACTGAGTAAAAATCCTAGAAACCTCATATTTCGCTATTAACGGATAAAGCCAGCAGTACTTCTTAAAATGATCAACCAAAATCAACTAGTAACAATGACCATTAACATATATAAGCCACAGGCGCGTAGCCCCGGACATCATCATAAACATAACGGAAAACATAAACTGAAACAAGAGAATTTGCATTGTAAACTAACAGTTGACTTTTGTTCAAAAAACAAGAATTGCAATGTTCGAACTAGAGTACTAGAATAAGGTAAATCAAAAGTGCGTAGATAAAAGACCCAATCTTTGCAAACGGGTGACCAAATCGATCATGCCAACAACCCAGATCCACATGCTCGCCAACTGATGCAAGCTTGAGAGGTCGCAGTGGGCAAGGTAGACGAATGTGATACACGTCATCCACACACGCTCCCAAAGGAGGCTATCCCTAGTATTACGATCCTTGAAAACAAATTGAAAAGGAAAGAATTAAGCAAACACATCATTGGCCTAAGTAAACTGATGAACAAAGAAAAGATTACGCCGAGCAGTCGGAACACATAAAATATGATCAAGAGAAAACGTTCGAGCTAGAGTAATAATATAAGAAGAGCCAACGTGGGAGATAGGAAAACTCGCACCATTTGTAGTAAAGACTTCATACGGACCCTTATATTCCGATTAAATTGTCAAGTTCTAAAGATCTGAAGTAAGGTCTTGAGCCGCCCCAGAGTCCACTAACCAGTTCTGATGAGGCGCAACATTCGATGATGGAGATGCCACAACTTTGGCCCTGGATTGGGAGATCCGACGGCATTTACGAGCCACATGGCTTGGAATTCCACACAACTGACAAACAATGAAAGCACATTTGTGACCATTACCAGAAAAACGAAACTGTTCTCCCCCGGAGTTTTGAGGTGTAGCCGCACGTTGCCTAGAATTGTCGGACCCAAAGTGGCCAAAGTGGTTATTTCTCTTTACAATGGAAAATCTCTCAACAACTTTCCTTCATCCGATTGTTGACGACAGGATACTTTTGGTCTACTAGAAAAGTTGATACGCACATGTCTAAAAGTTTAATTATGTCTTTAGGCATAGGGGTATTATTGTTTAATTTATTATATTAGTTTAATTAACTATTACGCTAGTAGTTGTTATATATATGTTTGAACTCCTTAATTCTAAGAGTAGTTTATGCTAGTGGGTGGTGTTATCTCACGGTAATCTGTTGAACTCATAACTAAAATAAGAAAGAATTTGCATTAATTTTATTTATCTTCCAATCTCATAATGTTAGGAGTTGTGTTCTCACTCGAATGAAGCAAAATATTGACAATATTGTCGGTAAGTGTCCATCAGCTATCTTCACCCCACCACTACTACCACCACCAAGGACACAAATGTGCAACGCTCCACACAAAATCCTGCAACAAAGGAAATTTCAGAAAAGTCATATTGTCACAAGGGACACAATCCGCAACAACAAGCATAACATTCAATAAGTAATGCACTTTTTAAAACGCGAGAAGAATCCAACTGCACAAAGAGTTTTTATAGCTTCATTGCATGAAACTCCATCAGTTCGAGTTTTTATCTTGAGAATGAAATTGAGTACCTTTCTCAAAGACAGTGGGAAAGAAGGCAATCACAAGCTATAGATTTTACAGATTGAAGCCTATCACTGCACAATTCACGCAATTTTAATTTCTATGGGACTCAAGGATGAGCTCAATCTTCAAACAAGGATAATTAATAAGGGCAGGTCTAATGTTTAATTCTATATTTGGATGAGGGCGTATTATTTTCCAATTTACTATAGTCGTTTACTAGTAGTTTTTTGTCTATATGTTTGAAATCCTTTTTATGAGTATTTTATGCTATTGGGCGGTTTTATCTCATGGTAAAGTAGTTTATATTGTAATTGTAAACTCATAATAGAGTTGAGAAAGAATCTTAGGATTTGTGTTCTCACTCGAAGTAGAACAAATTAAGGATCTTGAGTTCTAACAAAAGTTTAAAAACTTGTACAACTAAATATTCCTTGAGAGCAAAGCCATTGTCCTACAGGAAGAATTATACGAGCCTTCAGCCCAAATTAAGTTATTATGTTTAAGCCTGCTATATTATTAGTTATTAGATATTTGTTTATGTAACTTTAGTAATATTGGTTATTGGATTTTATACATGTGATATGATTTATGGATAGAATTAAGTACTTATTTACAATCAGATGTGTACTCTATGTTAAGGGGTTGTATCAATCGCATAATAATGAGAAGAAGTAAAGTATCTTTTTAATTAAGTTCCAGCCATCTTCAGTTCTTAGGAGTTTATTCTAAACTCAAATAAGAACATAACTAGAATTTCATATCCTGGCAATCAATGGTTGGATATTTCTTTCTTAAGAATTCCAGTCCACACAACTCTTAATGTTTGAAATTTTATCTCCATCAGTTTAACGAATACACGTTTCTTTAAAAGACTCATATAATTAATTTAATATATTTCCAAAATGCAAGTGGTTTGGATGGAGTTTTTCCAAACCCCAACAAAATAATTGTTGTCACGAGTTTTGAAAGTTTTGAAGAAATGGAAAAGTTATAACTAAACAAATCAATCTAAAATTTTCTTTCTTAAAAGAGTTACGACAATCTTCTTTTTAATGGATCATGGGCACCTTATAATCAAAAGTATTGAGCTTGGTGATGGGACTCGTAACCTCTACATTTGAAGGCACTTGTTGATGCCTTCGCAAAAGAAACTCAAGAAAGGAGTGTCATTTACTACGCCTTCGGTATTATATAAAAGGGATAAAAGTGTTACACCCCATGTACTTTGTCCCTATTGCACTTTGCCCCCCCCCCCCCCCCCGGCGTCTTTTCATTTTTGGCGACTTGCCCCCTGTATTATAGATAAATAAGCACTTTGTTCCCTAAGTCATTTTTTCACCATTCGATTTGGACACATGTCTGCATTTTTACCAATGGATTTGGCTTCATGGGACAAAATGCTTATTTTTCCATAGTACAAGGGGCAAGCTGCCAAAAATCAAAAAAAAGGATAGGAGACAAAGTGCAATGGGGCCATAGTATAGGGGGTTTAATGCGTTTATCCCTTTATAAAACATTCTCAGATAATATGGATGAATTCATTCAAACTCATGAAAGCATTTATGATAACTTGATAGCGATTGGGAAATCTGCTATGAACACAATTAAGTTTTTAATTAGTGAGAGGATTTGGATCTAGTTATGAGGCTTTCACGACTTCCAATCTTAGACCTCTTATTCCGACCTATCGGAAATGCATACATGTATCACAAGGTCATGAAATGATTATCCTATTTATGTTGCAAATGGTTTATGTGTACCAGATACCTATTACAACCAAGGGCATAACCCAAAATTCAAACAACATTCCAGTCTCTCTAAAGGTAAAAAGTCCAAGGAAATGAAAGTAACTTATAAAATAAGAAAAATTCAAATGGTCAAGGCAAACAAGCTTCACAAAAAACTCCTAAGAATGTTTGTCAAACCTACGAAAAGCACATGGCATGTGTGTTTTGGTTGTCAGAACCGCTTGTTGACCAAATTTTCCAGCTTGAAGCACTTGCATCGGTTAAATATGAGGAAGCGCGTGAATAGTCTTGTTTCTCGCACGAGAAAACCAACGTTGGAAATCTTACTTCTTTTACTCCATTGACTTCAATAAGATCTTTTTTGGATATTCTTATAGCGTCACGCGCTCAGTATAAATGGGAATAAAAGAAAATATAGATTATGTTTCATATCTCCAAGATTAACAATAAAACACATCACCTACAAAACTACATAAAAGAACTCTGGCTTGCATATGTCCAAAAACTCCAGAATAAAATATGCTCGTTTAGCAAAACTACAAACATAATACAAACATATTCATGAAAATTTGCCAATTTTTCGTCGGCAGAACCATTAGCTACACAATTCAAGCTCATCCACCGATAGTCGGCAAGGATCGTTGTTTGAAACATTCATATGGATTATTTCCACAAAACTCTAGATTATACTTTCTAACGGATTTTTGGTAACACATGTTTTGGTGTTTTAGGGGACTGTGCTAACACTAAGTTCGATCAAAGATCTTTACCTTATACATTCTTGGGGCTTAGTAAATTATGTAAAGGTTGTTGTTTTCCTATCTATCTACTACTCGAGTATATATTCCAAGACATGTAGCATTTGACAAACAAACATGCCCATTTTGTGATCCCTAAACACTAGTTGCTCATTGTTGTGCTAGTGTTATGTCTTATTTGAAAAAATGTTTTACAAGGTTGTAACAGAAGGCAAAACAGTTGTTATGACTTACTTTTGAATATTTTTTATAGTAACTATCATCAAAAACTTAAACTCATCTATGTTCATGCCATGTAGAGTTGAGAGTGCTATATCCTATAGGTGATAAACGAAGTTGGTTAGTTTAGTTTTCATCATTGTCGTCGTGTCTCTCAAATAAAAAATGATTAAGGACATTAAAAATCTTTGTACATCACTTTCCATAAGTATGACAAGTAGTACTACTACTTTGTCATTCAATGCTACATAATGCGGTTAGTCGTTTCGTAGCTAGTCAATGGAGTCTAGGCTTATAAATCCAAATTCAAGATATTTAGTTTAGACATTAGTTTATCACCTAATAAACTACTTGTGTGCCTAAATATATCAATTAGTTTTAAAAGATCTCAATTGGATAGAGGAAATCGCTACTTTTCATACAAACCATAGATGATAAATTCGTTCCTCGTAAACCTAAGATGAATATTATTGGATGTACACGGGTTCAAAATCAAAACAAAATCTAATGATTCCTTGAAGAGATTGAAAGCTCCTCGTGTTGCTAAAGGTTTCAATCAAGAATCTAAAATTGATCTTTATAAAAAAACTGCCTACATAAGTTAAAATGGCACACATTCACATCAAACATATTTTGCCTTTCAATAAAAGTTGAAAACATTGGAGATTTAATGCAAACAAAGCATTTTTCTATTCTCAGAATATGTGTCATGGAATAATAACTTGTCTTTTTTGAGTTCAAGCGTTCATGTTATGTTTGTCATCTTAAATAGATACTGGATGGACTTTGACAAGCACAAAGAGCTAGATTTTCTAAGTTTATCATTTATCCGATTGGGTTCTTTTGCGTAGCCAGTGAATTCTTCTTTATTTGTCCTCTCAAAATGTGCATAAGTTTAACTATTATACGTCAATGGCATGATCTTAACAAGATTAAGTTTTGAGCGAGTGCAAGAGTTCATAACTCAACTTTGTATGGAATTTGTAATCAAGGATATAGGACAACTTCACTACTCTCTCGAGATCTCTGTAGAACACTTATATGGTGTGATTATTCTTAGTCGAACATAGTACGCCAAGGAATTCTCAGCTCGAGCTCAAATGAAAGATCGCAGACTTTTCTCCACAACAATGGTGTCACAGAACCAAGACAATAAAGTAGAAAATGAAAAAACTATACAAATGCAAAGATCTACGGGACTATCATGGGAGGATTACAGTATTTAACACTAGCGCGACCAAATATTGCGCTTAATTGTAACTCCGTATCGCAATTTTTGCGAAATACAACAATTTATCACTAAATTGTACTCGCGGTATTTTCTAAGAGTGTTTTATCATGGTATTAAAATTCTTCAAAACACTCCCTTGAGTTTTTCGCAATCTTCTATGTGGATTATTAAGGGTGTCCTTTAACTTGTTTTATATCTTTTAGAGCACCATGGGCTAGGGTTTCATAGATTAAATCGCTTTGCTTGCTTTTTATTCATTTATTTTAAGGTAGTATAATATGTTTTATCTTCAACCTATTTTACTTGTTTTTTTTGTTTCACAAGTATATATTATTTGATTGAGATATTCTAAACATAATAGCTGCTCTATTATTACCATCTGCACTCTCACTTTTGCAATTTTCTTTTCTTTTACATTTATCCAAGTAAACTGGATTTTTTTTTAATAAATTCAATTGGTCTTTCTCCTGAAGCTGACTTGTATCATCTTATTTCAGCATTACAAATGCAACAAAAAGTGGGTTGTGTCATTGCATCCGCTCCCACATAATGGATCGGGCTCCTTGATTGAGGGAGATGGAGCTTGCATTACTTGCAGGCGAATATTAACTACTGATCATAGTCGATTTCGTTTCTGCTCTATTGCTTGCCAGGTAATGTGAAACTGCTAACATATTTGAACTATTTTCATGTACATGTTGAGTTTCAAATGTTTAGTAATTATAAAGGAACTACTTGATTTTGGATAGAAAGATTGAAGCAGGCTTTTGATGCAAATTGTTTATAACATTAAGGGATATGGTGCATAGTTTTCAAAAGTAAGAGGGGATCTTGTGCATATTTCTAATAACACGATGTGATTTGGTGTAAGGTTTTTGAAAACACAAAGGAATTCTATGCAAAATAATTACGTAAGTTGACTTAGTGCAGATTTTTGAAAACCAATATATATAGGGGATTTTATGCATCTTCCTCCATGATTATATATAAAAAAGTGTGGTAGTTTTTACTACTTTGCAAGTGCATGAGTGTGGTATATCATTCTTTTTTTTCAATCCATTTGTAATGTTAAAGATTATCTAAAATATTAGAATTTATTCTTTTTCAACACATTTTTTGCGTAGTTTCAAGCAATTACCGGAAGGACTTGCAGTGTTCAACCTCACGTGCAGGGAGCGTCCACATCGCATGGAGCGACCACTTTGCAAAGGACGGACGAGGGTGGACAGATTATTAACTATCGCAAGCGGAGCAGGAAAGGAGTGCCTCACAGGGCGCCTTTCTTTTAAAAAAGGATACATGATGAAACCTCCTAATAATTGAACTTTATAAACTTGATGACGCGTTTCTTGTATGTTTTTTGTTAATCTTTTTGACTAGGGATTGCTTGTTTCTGTAGTTACTTGGATTCCAGTTGTTGATGATAGTATGAAGTGTGAACTACTTTACATATAATCATTATGCATGCTTTCTGATTTTTTTTTTCGCTTTTATATTTTATTTGTGCAGTCATAGTTAGTTTGTCTTAAGGAACATGGAATTATACTTAGTTTGAAAACATTCACATCATACATATTCTTGCTTTCAATAACAGTTGAAAAAATATGAAATAATTCAAAGAAAGCATTTGAGGTATTCCCAAAATATGTCTCATAAAACAATTACATAATCTTTGTTGAGTTCAAGTGTTCATTTTATGTTTGTCATCTTAAATAGATACTGGATGGATTTGACAAGCACCAAGAGCTAGATTTTCTAAGTTTAGCATTACTCTGATATGGTTCTTTTGCAGCCAGTGGATTATATTCTTCATTATTTGTCATCTCAAATGTGCATTAGTATAACTATTGTATGTTGATAGCATAATCTTAACAAGATTAAGTTTTGGAGTGAGTGCAAGAGTTAATAAGATAACTTTGTATGGAATTTGTAATGAAGGATCTAGGACAACTTCACTACTCCCTCGAGATTTCTGCAGAACACTTATATGGTGTGGTTTTTCTTAGTCGAACAAAGTATGCCTAAGAATTCTTAGCTCGAGCTCAAATGAAAGCTCGCATACTTGTCTCCACAACAATGGTGTCATAGAACCAAAGACAATAAAGTTGAAAATGAAACAACTATACAAATGCAAAGATCTAACGGACTATCATGGGTGGATTGCAGTATATAATACTAGCGCGACCAAATATTGCGCTTAATTATAACTCCGTATCGCAATTTTTGCAAAATACGACAATTTATCACTAAATGCGTCTCGTGGTATTTTTCTAAGAGTGTTTTATCATGGTATTAAAAAAATTCGAAACACTTCCTTGAGTTTTTGCGCAATCTTCAACGTGGATTATTAAGGGTGTCCTTTAACATGTTTTGTATCTTTTAGAGCACCATGAGCTAGGGTTTCAAAGATTAAATCGCTTTGCTTGCTATTTATTCATTTCTTTTAAGGTGGTATAATATGTTTTTTCTTCAACCTATTTTACTTTTTTTTATTCCACAAATATATTTTATTTGATGGAGATATTCTTAATATAATAGCTGCTCTATTAATACCATCTGTACTCTCACTTTTGCAATTTTCTTTTCGTTTACATTTATCCAAGTAAACTGGATTTTTTTTTAATAAATTCAATTGGTCTTTCTCCCGAAGCTGACTTGTATCATCTTATTTCAGCATTACAAATGCAACAAAAGTGGGTTGTGTCATTGCATCCGCTCCCGCATAATGGATCGGGCTCCTTAATTGAGGGGGACGGAGCTTGCATTACTTGCAGGCGAAAATTAATTGATCACAGTCGATTTCGTTTATGCTCTATTGCTTGCCAGGTAATGTGAAACTGCTAACATATTTTGTTAGGACCGCAAGTCCACACGATTCGAACTTGATTGAACAGTCAGGACTGCCAGGTCCAACTCGATATTATTTCCTTGTTTGCAAAATTATTTTAAAGGAAAATTCGATTTTATTTACTTTGATTTATTTACTTAATTATTCGCTCTTGATTATATGGTAATTATCTTATTTAAGCGAGTGAATATTTGGGTAAGTTTGTGAAGATATAACTTGATCTTATAGAATCTTATCTTATGGAAAGTTAATCTTTATCAAACTCTTTGTTTATATCCTTAAGTAATCTTTTCCTTGTGGAGTTCTCTTTTGTCTTTGGTGTGCAGATTCACGAAGATCTTATCAAAAGGAAACGACGCCTTATCATGGAAAGATTCGGATATATTTGGAAAGATCCTATCTCGACTGGATATGGAGACTGGCCGAGATTCAAGGAGATCTTTCAAGAGAGCTATCCTATAAATAGTAAAAATCCTAGGAATCAATGTAGAACACAAGTGTAACAAAATATACATCATTAGGTATTCTCTTTTATTTCGATTTCTTAGTTTTCTCCCTCTTGAGTCAAATCAAGAACGTGAGGAGCTGACGAGAGTTGAAGGGAGTTCAACGGGAAAGGATTGCGCCAGTTAGAGGGATCTATACGTACGTGCAGTTCGCTTGGAAGCTTTCTCATAAGAAGATCACTACGGGAGTTTTAGTCTTACGGGTCAAACGGAGTAGACGCGAAAAAGGTTCCGGTGGTATCACCATTTGAGGTATTCGGTGTTAGAGTAAAACCATTAGGTGTAATAACTTTTGTCAGTTGAAAGAAGTTTGATTCAGGCGAAAACCTCGTGGATGTAGGACATAGTCCGAACCACGTAAAAATCTGTTGTCTTACTTTACTGTCTTATATACCTTGTCTTACTTATCTGTCTAAACTAGGTATTGCAACTACTGTTAAAACGTAAAGTATTAGACCTAAAGATCTATCATATTTAAACTAATTTACTGTACATGTTGAGTTTCAAATGTTTAGTAATTAGAACTGCTTGATTTGGGAAAGAAAGATTGAAGCGGCTTTTGATGCAAATTTTTGATATGGTGCATAGTTTTAAAAGTAGGAGGTATCTTGTGCATGTTTTTAATAATATGAGGCGATTTGGTGCAGGGTTTTTGAAAACATAAAGGAATTCTATGCAAAAGAATTATACGAAGGGACTTAGTGCAGATTTTTGAAAACCCATATATAGGGGATTTAATGCATCTTTCCAATGATTATATATAAAAAAATGTACAAGTAAAAGCTCAATTGATGTAGTTTTTATTACTTTGCAAGTGCATAAGTGTGGTATATCATTCTTTTTTTTTCAATCCATGTGTAATGTTAAAGATTATCTAAAGTATAGGATTTATTCTTTTTCAACACATTTTTCGTGTAGTTTCAAGCAATCACTGGAAGGACTTTCAGTGTTCAACCTCACGCGCAGGGAGCGTCCACTTCACAGGGAGCGTCCACTTAGCAAAGGACGGAAGAGGGTGAACAGATTATTAACTATCGCAAGCGGAGCAGGCAGGGGCGTATCCAGGAATTTTGTCTAGGGAGGGCTAGCCTAATAAATTAATTTATTATTTAATGCTAAATTTTAATAAAAGTCAATATCCATGCTTAAATTAAACAAAGGTTGAAATATATAAAAGCAATACAAGTAACAATAATAAGTTCTTATAAAACGAGTAAAATATTAATATAAAAGTGATCTAATAAAACACAAAAGTAAATGATGACGCAAAGGTAAAAGCATAGTAAGCTTAATAATAATCACTAAATACTACATGTAAAAGGAAAATAAATTTATATAATACCATTTTTCATACATTATTCGAGTATCTTTTTTTTTACATAAAAGCAAAATATCCACTAAATCTGAGTATAGAATTTATTTTTTTATGACAATGTGTTTTGTTGTTAGGTTTTAAAATTAATAGGAATTTTAGGGACTTTCTCTCCATGTTTAATTTAGATATGAGTTTATAACTTCAATGATTTTATTAGGCTTCTTTTTCTTATTCTTTGTGGGTGTAATTAAAATATAATATATATATATATATATATATATATATATATCCATTAATGGGGGTGGGGGTTGGCGGGCTATAGCCCCCCCCCCCCCCCCCCCCCAGCCCGTACATGCATCCGCCCCTGGGAGCAGGAAATGAGTGCCTCACAGGGCACCTTCTTTTAATAAAGACACGTTTCTTGTATGTATTTGTTGATCTTTTTGATGAGGGATTGTATGTTTCTGTGTATAGTTACTTGGGATCCTCTTGGAATTACTATATACAATTTTAATTGCAGTATGCATGCCTTCTGATTATTTTTCGCTTTTATATTTTATTTGTGTAGTCAGAGTTAGTTTATGATCTTAAGGAACAGGGAACTCTACTTAGTTATAAAACATTGAACACATAGTTATAAGAGGAAAACTAAATGGGGATGAAGGAAAGTTTGGAATGGATTTTAGCTACGAACAGTAGAGTGAATAAGTTAATGCTGTGTGGAATATGACTTGGGTAGTCTTAGAAGATTCTACGAACTTTTGATTCAGTCAAAAGATTCTCTAGTTTTGTGCCTCTCTCAATTCAACATATAAATAAGAGTGCAAGTTCTGTGTTTGAATACATGCATATTTACTTCCAGTTTATTATGTGTGCAAGATTTTTGGTACATATTTGATAGTTAAAAACGAGTGATCAGCTGCAACTCAAAAAAGTGAAAACATAGTTGTGTGTGTGTATATATATATATATATATATATATATATATATATATATATATATATATATATATATATATATATATATATATATATATATATATATATTCTAGTTCTTGTGGTCAAAATATGTTTTGAGAAATTAATACTAAATACACAAACATAATATTATAATATCGATACAATTGCACATAAAATGCACTTTTTTACATGAATGCGATTTGGTTTTTCAGTACTAATACTTTATGTAAAGCTTTGAGAAAATCATTATTATCTAAGCTAAGAAACCCTATCTGAAATACCGAAACATAATCGAAACTTATAAAGGGCCACGTTTGCAGTAGGACATCGTAGGTCACTTATCATAGATCGGCTTGCAGATATTGTGTCAAATCAGGATACCGAGATGATTTAATTTATGCTACCCTGCTCGCAATGCGGGTAGCATAACATGGATTTTGCAACAAAATCCCTGAAAATTTAACTTAATACTTTAAACCCCCAAATTTTATAAAAATGATTAATTTAATTCTCAATATATATTATCTAGTTAATAATTTAATATATGTAATTTAGAATTAAGAATGCCAAACTAAATTATATATTTTCTTATACTTTTATAAAACACTTGTATTATTATTTTTACACTTAACAACACAATTATATTAATTCCTTTTGCTAAATTTATTACTTTAAAAATCATGAAAAGTAAAAATAAAAGATACCAACAAAGAAAATGATTAAAAAAGATACATGTAACGGAATTTTCCTAATCTTCATATTATGAGATACTTTTTGTTTTGATTCCTCTTTGTTTATCATTTTTTGTTGGTATCTTTTTATTTTACTAATTATAATAATTTTAAGAATTAACTTTAGCAAAAACCAAAAAACATGCAGTTGTTTTGTAAGTGTAAAAGCAAAAATAAAAGTGTTTTGCAAAAGTATAAGAGAACGTAAAATATGTTGCAAATGTGTAATTTTAATTATTAATTACATATGTTAAAACTTAATAACTATACAATTCATTTAGAATTAAAACTAATCAATTTTATAAATTCTTGGGGGTTTAAAGTATTAAATAAAATCTTCAGGGATTTTGTTGCAAAATCCATGTTATGCTACCCGCATTGCGAGCAGGGTAGCATAAATTAAATCGAGAGACGGAGAGGTACATTAACTGCCCAGTTGATATTCAGGTGAGTGATTTTACGTTTTATTATTCAATAATTTTATTTTTTTGAATAATACCATTTTTGTTTATTTTGGTTTCTATAATGAGACAGATGAGCTAGTATACAAAATTTAGTGAAATAACAATGGCACAAGACGACATTTATTTTATTATAATAACATTCCTACATATAACTTAAATCAATAAAACATCGGGTAATTTTCATCCACCTCCCCTGAGGTTTCGTACTTTGGCATATAGCCCCCTGAGGTTTCACTTTTTGGCATATACCCCCTTGAGTTTCATTCATTGGCATACACCCCCTTGATGTTTCAATTCTTTTGCATATACCCCCCTGAGGTTTCAATTATTTTGCATATACCTCCCTTCCATCCATTCACCCTTAGTCAACTATCCAAAGTGAGGGTAAATATGTAATTTCTTTATACTTTAAAACATGAAAACTCATTTATAATTATTAATATGTTAGTTAACTCAAAAATTATCTATTAATTCTTATAATCTAAATATCTAAATTAATCATGATTTATTTTTAATTTTATTAGTTCATTAGCAATTTTGTATTTACAAATTTATTTTTTTAGAAGTTTTTTAAGTAGTTAAATTAACTCAATTAGGAAAATTATAACTAATGGTCATTTGCTTATTATTAATATTTATAGAAAATTCTGCAGCATTTTTACTAGAATTCTGAACATTTTACTCCTAGCTATTATTGATGATTATATTGATTAAGTGATATTTTTACTAAAATATCGATCTTATTAGTATGTTGCATATGTAAAATAAAAATATAGAATAAAAAGAATATGTCTCTAAATTATATTATTGTTTGGTAGAGAAAAATATGCATATTAATGGACCAATATGATTAAAAATAAATCATACTTAATTTGGATATTTAGACTATAAGAATAAATAGATTATCTATTCTTATAGATTATGGTTAAGTTAATTAACAAACTAATAACCATAAATAAGTTTTGATATTTTTAAGTATAAGAAAATTACATGTTTACCCTCACTTTTGATAGTTGACTAAGGGTCCATGGATGGAAGGGAGGTATATGCAAAATAATTGAAACCTCAGGGGGGTATATGCAAAAAAACTGAAACCTCAAGGGGGTGCATGCCATGAATGAAACTTCAGGGGGGTATATGCCAAAATATGAAACCTCAGGGGGCTATATGCCAAAATATGAAACCTCAGGGGAGGTGGATGAAAATTACCCATAAAACACCTCATTCGAGTTAGCTGAATTGGCGAAAAAATATACTATATTGTCGACATAACGACACATGGCTGATGTGAAGAGAAGAACAAAATGGAGCTCGTTGTTATTTATCATTAACGTTTTTTCTTTATCAGGCGCAGATTTATTAATAATGAGTACAAGGGGTACTCAAAAGGCTAAACCCATAAGAACAAGAACCAAAGAACAAAACAAAAGGAACTCGTACTTCAACTATGATCTAAGCACTCCGATTATTAAAATATGAGAGGATATTGTTGCCTAATACAAGAAGTCTTAATGTTTTAATTAATTTAATGAATTTATATTTCTAACGAGCATAATGTATATATTAGGCCATGAGTTTCCGTTAAAACATGGTGCAGATTCCTTATGTTTAAGAGAAACAAAGAAATAATGACTAATTTGATTAAGCTTTCTCAAAAGAGAAAAGTAAGAAAAATCTGCAGTTCACCTTTAAAAAGAGACAGCCTTAACATAAAGTTTGGTTTTGTGAGGTTTAAGAAGGTCGAAAATGTTAAAATGTTGGAGAAAAAATTGGACCCAATGTGGATCGATGGGTACAAGTTGCAAGCAAATGTTCCGCAATATAATAAAACCTCTAAGATCCAAGATCCCAAACCCAGTTGCAAAATGAAGCTTGAGCATAAATGGAAAGAAAGAAGTAATCTTATCTATTCGGAGTTGGTTAAATCTAGAGGAAATACGAGAAAGATGGTAGGTCTGATCAAAAAATTGAACTTGAACCCAAATGGAAAGGCATGACGTTCATAACTAAATTAAGAAGAAAGTTCTTCATTGCTTAGAAGCAAAAGGGCCTCTTTGGATCAATTTTGGCCCATAATTTTCAGAGTTTGATAGCTCAACTATCAAGTTGAACGTTTTCCAAATTTTGGCATGAATTCAATTTGGCCCGGTAAATTGAAAAGTGCAACACCTAGACTCTAGGAAGAGTAAGAAGGCATATTCCATTCACATCACTGCGTTGACTGCACCACTCACTCTCTCTCTCTCTCTCTCTCTCTCTCTCTCTCTCTCTCTCTCTCTCTCTCTCTCTCTCTCTCTCTCTCCTCAATAATTATAATTGTAACTTATTAATTAATAGAATGTTTACTTACAATGTTTAAATTTTGGTATTATAAATATGTATTAATTGTAAAGAATAGTTAAAATATGAAATTCTAAATTTATGGGACTATATTTTAGAATTGTTAATTTAAGTCATCAACCACTTCTACAAGTTTAGAATATATATATATATATATATATATATATATATGAAAAACAGATAACATATTATTAAATACTTTTAATTAGTATAGCATTCAAGATAACAATAGATTAGTACTTTTATGGTATAAATGTAATAATCAGCATTATAAATATATTTTCTTAAAATGTCACCAAATATTAAATATAATTATTGAACATTTTTTAGCTATTCATATACTATTGTGAAAATTACATCTACACACGCTGAGGTTTGGTGTAATTACATACATCTCCCCTGGAGTTTGGAAATTTACAATTACCTTCCCTCTCACTAACAGCCGTCAAAAAATATAACTAGAATTGTTATATTTCCCTAAATGCCCTTCATTAGAATAATAAAAGGTATACTTTAAGAGATTCGGAAAAAGAAAAACTGAAAAGAAAAAATTGTCGTTTCTCAATTAATATTTATTGTATGATTAGTACGTCAACTGTAAATTGAATGGGTCACTTTGCATTATAAAATATTAAATGGACAATTTATATTTTATATGCAAGAGATTACTTAAAATGTGTGTTCTTTAAAAATAATAAAATCTTAAAAGTAATACTTGAAAAGTTAAATTATATTAACATCTGTAATTTCCCAAAGCCCGTGAGAGGTTTTTGTAATTCCTCCAAAGTCCAAACCTCAGGAGTGTAGATATAAATATCTCTATATTATTTTGCAATCATCTATCATGATTTGACTCATATATGTCTATTTTTCTCCCTGGATTTGCAACACTCAAACAACATCCAAACTATATTTCAAATGTTCTACACATTTTTCACAAAAATATTCAAAAATTGAAACCAAAATTTGAACCAACTAAACATATGAAACTACATCCAAACAGGGCCAAAGTTGTCTGCTGTTTATGAAATATTGAGAATCTTTTTCACATTCAAGACATTATGGATCGTGAAGGTCTGCATTCGATCTACTACAGGCCACGGGGAGGGAAACTACTACTCTATCATCAAAAGACAACATTGACTTGTAGAAAGTTTTTCCGAAAGAGCGACAATGGTGGAACTAGGGTTCGCAATGGGTACAGTCTTACTCTACCCTTACCCTAAAATATTACTCAGGATCTAGACCCTTACCTTCAGGGTAATGGTAAGGTAAGACCCTGCTCATTAATATGCTTAACATGTATATCATGTCTTTCAGTGGACATGATCTTATCCTACCCTTATCCTAATTTGGGTAATAGTCGGTAGGACCAGGGTGTATCCAGGAATTTGAACTGGGATGACTAATTTAATAAATAATTCTATATAGATATATCAGAAGCCAAATTTAAAGTAAAAGCCTATGTAAAAAATGATTCTTGTTTAATTAGAACGAAAGTTAAATTAAGTAATAAAAATTATAAAAATGTTTTATAATTAAACTAGTAATTAATACGTACAAAAGTTCTAATATAAAAGACATCAACCAAAAGCCCAAAGTATATAATGGTGCAAATGTAAAATTAGCATTATGAAGTAAATTTATTGATAATCACTAAATTAACAATGCAAGAGAAGAATTAGGGAAATAGATTTATATAAATAAACATTATATACACTATTTGAGTACCTTTTTTAGCTAAAAAAAAACTATTTAAAATCATTTTATCTTTAAGAGAATGTGTTTGGTTGATGATTTTATCAAATTCTAGGGATTTTGCTACCCGGTCTTATTAAAATATGAATTTGTAGATTATTAGGCTTCATTTTTACCATTATTATATGTATACTAAATATATAGTAATAAACTTGGTCTAGAAATCTTGAGGGGCTATACATACATACGCCCTGGGTAGGACCCTACCCGTTGTCAGACCTAGGTGGAAGAATGTCTTCTAGTTCATTAAGCCGGATCAGAAGATGTTCTAGTTGAAGAAAGATATGTCTGGATCCTATGTTCGTAATTAGATTGCTGGAGGAGATTTGATGTAGGAATCCAAAGAGAAAATTCAGAGAGTTGGATATAAATGCAGTAATTTGTGATAGCTCAAAGTTCAGCAATTTTGAATTGGATAATCCTATCTTTTTCCAACAATTTGGAAGTATACCTGGGAAAAGAAAGAAGAGTTACCGCAGTCTACATTAAACGTGGAACAGGAAAACTGAAGAAGTTCCGGGTAACTTATTTGGTGGGCCATCTCACTAGTAATAAAAGTCCAGCACCACTTGATGTTAATAACTATATACATCTCTAGGGATTTTCTGTTTAAAAAAAATTGATTGCATGTGTTATATCTGTCAGGATTTGTTATAATTAAATTAATATCATAATTTTGCTAAATTCTTTCTTAATGTGTACTGTGATATTTAAGAAACCATCTTCAACTGTAGTCCATAACTTTGTCCCATGGGTTTTCTAATTCAAAAACACAATGTTTAAATGTTCGTGGGTTATCCATTGACACTAGGCTATCAATGAACGGCATGTAAATTAGGCCTTGGCCCAATGCGTATGTCTCAACGGAGGGTGAAAATTAAGACCTGTGTGCCACTTTTGTGCACGGCCCAGATGCCCAATTTAACAGTTAATATACATATGCACACACTTAAAATAGTCTATAATTGAATATGTAACTTCATTAATAAAAATTCTAAAGGTTACAACGAAACAAAAGTAAAACCTATACAATAGTTTCTATAGTAGTCTAATTCACACCGCAAAATCAAATATATATTAGTGCGAATAAATGGAGAAAAATACAAAAAACAAAAATCAGCTAATTAACTCTTGATCCCCAAAGTTCAAAAAATCATCAAAACACACCATCTGATCAATCTCCGAATTGTAGTTCCCATAATAATCCGACAACCCCGAAAATCCAGTCACGTGATCATCAACTGAATTAGCACTATTATTATCAAATGTTGTACCCAACTCCTCAGGAGATTTGTAATAATCATGCCATGTTATTGATGATGTTTCATTATTGTTAATATTATTATCATTATCATTATCATTAATTTGGCAATTTATTTCCTTGGTCTCTTCTTGCTTGATTGTTGTAGCGAAGTTCCACATAGTGGATGAATCCTGTGCGGCATCGTCTATGGTAATATCATGTGGTGCCGAATTGAGTAAGTTACTGCATGTGTGGTGGCCATAGTATATAGTTCTGAATAGTGGTGGATCGTCTTGGATTTTCTGCACGTGTTTGGTTGCTTTGCATTTTTGGTCAAACTTGTGTGTGCACCTGAAGTAGTTTCTGCAATTATTTATGTTTCACTAAAGTTAAATCATAAACAATTAATATGCAATTTTACATATGTAGAATTAATTATTAGATTTTGTATGTATACCTTGGATTATCGGCATTAAGGATCATCTTTTGTCCATATTTCCTCCATGCATGTCCATCTTCAATCAAAATAGGAGTATCCTTTGACCGTGAATCGGAAAATTTCCTGTATTTTAGGAAAAAGAGCTGGAACTTTATACCATGATAAAAGATGTGTTCGCAACAGCTTATAGAAGTAGCTTTTTTTTAATATTTTTGCTCGAAGTCACTTTGAGTTTTTTAAAATCGATAAAGAATAGTGTTTTTTAAAATCGATAAAGAATAGTGTTTACTAAGTGTCTCAAAATACCACTTGAGTAATAAAAAAACACCAACAATAATTCTAGTTATTAGTATATGATTTAGGTAAGAAAACTAGCTTCTACTTGAAAAGCATCACATATCGGATATTGTGACTTTTGTTTTTCTTAACTAGTTTTTACGCAACTAAAAGCATAAGGTAGTAACACAAACGCTTAAAAAACAATAAACACCTTTCTAAAGCTATCGTTTGCATACACCATTTAATAACAATGAATTGATAATATCTAATTGTAATTATAAGTAGCTTCTTTTGTAGCATCCCCTCTGACTCTTAGGTGTTGGTGTCATCATCTTGCGACTCTCGCCAGAATATTCCAATGGCGAGTTGATCTCCGCAACATCATCAGATTCACCACTGAGTATCGAAAGAGACTCGTTAAAAGAGTACAAGATCTTTTCGACTTGTGCCAATACTAATGCATTATCAATGTTCCGAGTTGCACTAAGTGAAGATCGGAGTTGACCGGTGATTTCACGGCCCCGATTCAACTCGTTGATCAACCCACTCGCACTTGTGAGACAAGTAGAGGACTCCATGTTGTAGTGTATGGCTGTTTCACTCACTTGATCGGATAAACCAAAGAGTTTTGTATATGGAAAATTTAAGTACTAAAAGGTGTATATATATATATACTTTTAAAAACTTAGTGCACTTCCCAAATAAGTTCAACGAACCTAGGTCGAAGGTTCGTTTTAAGATTGGAGAAATTAGGACCACACGCGCACCTATATTAATTTTGATCCCACTCTCTTAAACTCACTATGGATCAAATGCCAAATGGAACATGTGATTGTGATTAAGAGTCTTAAACCGTACGTTATAATGTAGCGCGTGAGATTGTTATTCTTGTGCATTGGTTGTGACGTGTGCATTTTACGTCACGGTATCCGTCATCATGCTAGTCGCAATAGGTACACTTTTTTTGTTTAACTAGCTTAGCATAAGGTTCAAAAGAAATGAATACACGTACTCTCGCACTCTAATTAACTATAAATTTATTTTATTTCACGTCTTTCCATTTTGAAAAAATTATAGGGATAATTACAGCTACACCCCTAAGGTTTGGTAAATTACAGATACCTCCCCTGTGGTTTGAGAAATTACAATGACTTTCCATGAGGTTTGAACCTTACACATACCTCCCCTCTACGACTTAAGGGTTGTTTGGGGTGTAATTTAGGATATCAATGTGCTTATTATATTTAGACCCCTAAAGTCCAGGATAATTATAAAAATAATTTTAGAAACTATTATATTATTAATTAAAAATATAAAAAATGATTAAATTAAGACTTTAAAATTTTTAGAATATGTTAAAATATAATCCAAAATATATTTCTGAACCAAAACATTTAACTTTTAATAAATAAAAAAAAAAACAATTCACACAAACTTCGTTCAAACACAACTAAATACTCATCTGTATGCCCTTCTTCTCATTGCAAGTGTAACGTAACAATTATTTTTGCAATAGAAGAAGATAGCAGAACGAAATTTTTTTTTCAAGAAATTGAAAGAGGAAGAATACTCCAAAAACTAGAAACTGCAGAAAAGGCAGTGCATTTAGGCTGCTTGTTTTGTTAAAAGTTCAACAAAACTTGTTATCTAGAACTAGTGATCACGTCCACTCCAAGGATGATAATTTCCTTGTCACTGTTGCTGGTAATTTTGTCATCATTCTTCATTTCTTAAAATAGGTTGTGAAAATCTTGATTATTTATGTTATTTTTGTTTATTTTCATTGAGAATGATAGTTTCTACAATTGAGTTTTCTATTTTTTGTCTTTTTTCTTTGTTCTCTGAAGATTGCATAGAGATGTAATTCTTTCTGAACGAAGGTTGTGTGAATTATTTTTTTATTATTAAAAGTTAAATATTTTGACTCCAAAATATGTCTTGGATTATATTTTAACTTATTATCAAATTTAAAATTTTAAGTTAACCATATTTAATATTGTTAGTTAATAATATAGTAGTTTCTAAAATAATATAAAGTATTTCCTTTTATTTTTTCAAACATCAAAGATTATTTTTATAATTATCCTAAACTTTAGGGGTCTAAATATAATAAGCATAATGATATCCTAAATTACACCCCAAACAACCCTTAAGTTGTAGACGGGAGGTATGTGTAAGGTTACAAACCTCGGGGGAGGTCATTGTAATTTCTCAAACCACACGAGAGGTCATTGTAATTTCTCAAACCACATAGGAGGTATCTGTAATTACGCCAAACCTCAGGGGTGTAGCTGTAATCATCCAAAAATATATATAGAATAGTAGTCTCTTAGCTTTTGACTTATCTCAAGTTTCTGGTGGTTTCTCTCAATTATTTTATTTATGGTTTATAATTAAATCAAACCTTATTGGTTGATGTAATCTGAATCTGGTTTGAGGCATATTCTTAATTTGTAATGTTACGAAAATTAATATGTGGATGACCGGATATTATTGATGGCGGATATCTTGTTTGTTAGATTTGGGTGGGGTTTTATGTCTCCCGTACAAAAGCAATTGTTTGTTGGAAGTTGGAACATAGTGGTTAGCTGGGTTTGACAAGTGGGCGTTCACACTGATGAATAACGATAGAAATACAAGGATACGAATAAAATTGAGTTAATGTTATTTCTATTACAATAAATTCCTTATGGAGTGTTGGTAAGTAAAAGAAGTGATTTACTTATTTTTCTTATAATTTAACTATAGCATTCACAATTTGTATATTATCAATGTCTAAATATGTTACCATATAAAACTGTTACAACTTTAAAATATAGAAGTAGCTACAAAATTTTTAAAAAAAAAACAAAAATATGATAATCAGAACTATTTACATTTCACATCCATAATATTACTTATTTTGGTATATTGTTATATCTATATTTGTTGTAATATGACTTTGATAATCTAACTACATACAAGTTTATAAAATTTTGCAAAAATGAACTAATTCTTATAAGTATCACATCCGAAAATCTATTTTGTAGAATCATTAAATAAATTACACCCGTCAACATGATAAAAGAAAACTCATGTCATTAAGAAAAAACTCGTAATTATTAAGGTTTTTTTTTATAAATAGAATGAACTCCAGGCTTCTCTTTATTAACTGGAATTTATTAGATATATGTTGAGTTACTTGACAATAGAAGATAATGGTATAATTGTACGAGTAGATTTTAATTTTTTTTTTAAATGCTACCATAAGTTACAAGCACTCCTTTAACGGCTTCAAGATTGAGAGTGTTTGTAGCTTAAAAAAAAAAAAAAAAAAAAAACCATAGAAACTAGATTTTGCAAACACCCAAACTGTTTATTTTAAGCTAAAAATTTATTTTAATTTTTTTAAAAGTTTACAAACACCACCTTAGTGTTATTATTTTAGTTGAATAATGCACTTAGATTGGTTTTTAACTATTACCCGATGAAAATGTCAGTAAACCAAAATATTATTAGAATTTTACTTTTTTAAAAACAAAATTAGAAGAACCCTACAACCATTTTTCAAGTTTCAAATGCTTTCGTACTTGGTTGCTATAGAAGTGGGTGTTCACACCGAATAACGATAGAAATCTAGAGAGACATATAAAATTATAAGTACTAAAGTCCAACTCTCCATGTGGGAAAAGCCGTGTTCACATTTCCCTTTTTCATCTATTGTCGTATGTGGATAAGAGGAGTTGAGATGACCCAAATAGAAAACGAATTTTTTGTTTTAATCTTGTCCATTTTAAACTTCACTAACAACCGGAGGACCACACAGGGTTACGTGCGCCTTGGTTTGTTATAAATTATAATGTATAATATACGTTTATATCAATATTAGTTACACATATTAATAATTTTTAATGTACCATTGTATTTGTACATGTTTGTAAATTTTTATGCACCCATGAGAATTTGGCATCGGTTTCTACTTTTTAGTTTGAAGGACTTGGATTGATGGCATAATTGTGTAATTTACATATTTTGCGCTTTTGTTTTTCATTGTCGGGGCAACACATTGATCCACTTGCCAAGACTTAGTGTAGTCATCATAGTGTGGCTAAAGTTATAAAGCTAAATTTTGAAATTAAAAACAAAAATTTTAATAACAAAATTCCATGAGTTATGTTATGTATAAAGCAAAAATCTGTGAAAAGTCAGAGAGTCGAGAAACCTTCATGCTTTGTCTAATTTGCCAAACACCTTATCATCAAAAAGAAAAATAGGCACAAAAATATAATAATAACAAAGACCCCACTAGGAAAAAGTAATAACAGGTATTTTCACCTCTTTATTGAGAAAATGTTACATGGATTACAGATAACATATGGAGGATTTTTGCTATTTTGCACGATATTGTCTCTGCTTCACACAACACATCATTTTAAGCAATTAACATTGAGGAGAGAATATATTCTATTGGGGATGTACAAGTTTAAAGACCTGTCGAATTCGCTTGTTTGACTATATTACTAACTGATTTATTGAAGTGGATAATATATATTATAAGAAATGTAGTAGTGAATCGAGGAAGATTCCTATTCAATTCTAGGAATTATATATTCCTATAACTAAAGCATATAAAAATATGAAATGTTTACATGAATTAATGAAGAGAAGCCTCCATAAAAGAATGAAAGGGGAGTTGTTAAGAGGAACCTTCTGAAAACCAAAAAGATGCAGGCCACTATAAATATGTAGAAAATTCAATTTTCGTGGCTAGTAAGTTCAAGAAAATTTAGTGAAATAACTGGTTCACGGGTACATAAGTGCACACGAGTACAAGTTGAAGACAATATCCAATCAAACATAACATAAATTTTGTAGGATCGACACATTTGTATGCTTTCTTTAATGGAAAAGCTTCACCAATAATGGAATGAGACGGTGACAATATTGTGTACTATCAAACAAAATCGAACCATTAGAGTTCTTCATGTCGCAAAAAACTTAAAATACCCACACATTGCTTTTCTCATCTTTCAAGGGAAGGTGCATCATAATTAAATTAAATTAAATTAAAAACCTTTCTAGAAGATATTGGTATTAACCACCGTCTTATATGCCCTTATACACAGGGGTAGAGCAAGAAATTTTGTTTAGGGGCGAAATTATGTAGAGTTTTTTTTTTTTTTTTTTTTTCTTTTTTTGTCATTAGTGTATAATATGTCTTTAACAATTAATCTGTTGTAATTTATCATAGAAGTTATAATTCGTTATGAAAACATAATTGATTTATGAAATAAAAACGAAGCTCCACAATCTTTTTTTCTTCTAAAAGACAATAATCCCCTCCTCGTCCTCTTTCTCTGTAATATAGAAGAGTTCTTTTGTTTTTTCTCTTTCATCATTTTTTTTTTTTTTGGCTTATCACATGTAACACATGAGCGTTTTTTGCATATTCTTTCATATGTGTTTTTACCCTAGTATTTCTACACAAATCACTCGAGTGTTCAAAAGATTTTTAAAGAATGAAATAAATTATCATATTAAAAAAAAATACAAGCAAGTGTTGTTAGACATAATAAATTTGTTATTTTACTTATTACTTGTATAGCATAAATTATAAAATAAGGAAGTTGTATGTATGACAAGTCACATAAATTGATATAAATTTAAGCATTGAAAGCGACATAAGTGAAACAATTATCAAAAAGATTATATTACATTAACATTTGAGATTACATAAACAATATAATTAAGAATATATGACTTATATAATTAAGTATATATACAAATAATAATAATAATAATAATAATAATAATAATATATAAGGGGTGGGAGGGTAGTGGCCCCACATGCCTCTTCATTACCTCTGCCCCTGCTTATACATCTCAACAAATGGAACTATAGAGCGTACACATAGGGCATAAAACAAGAAACTGGACTCACTCTTTTAGCTAAATTTGGTTTATCACCAAAATATTGGGTTGATGCTTTTCTTACATTTGTGTAGTTAATATGTCGCATGGCGACTAAGGTGTTAATAGTCTTTCACCTTTCTTTCTTCTATATAAGAAACTACTGAATTACTCGAAGCTCGAGATTTTTCTTGTGTCTGCTACACTTTCTCGAGACCTTATGTATCTAATAGTACAAAAGTTCCTATAAAAATGGGAAATGCCCTACCTTTGAGTGCGGTTTGAACTATTGATTTACTTATTTGAAAGTAACTAATTAGGTAGGTAGCCAAATAGAAAAGATAAGAAATACACACAATATCAAAGACTCGACGATTCACGTAGAATACTGAGAATTTGAGAGCCAAAACTCATTGATTTCGCAGAATACCGAGATTCAACAAGAAATAGAGAAATCCTAATAAAGTTTATTTAATAAACTACCAACTGTATTTTGGTTTGGGTTTACATGGATAAATATACCAAAAATAAATAAAAACTATTAAAAAAACTATTTTTTTCAAAAATGGAAAAAACTAATTAAATGTCAAATTAAAGTCCTAGATAAATTAAAATCCACATGAAATATAGAACTGCCATTTTGGCCCTCTAACTTCTGAATTTTGCTAAAATCACGTTTGCGTCTTGTTTAGATGACCGTTTTTGCTTGAAAATTTGGTATTGTTTGTCGAAAATGAACTGTGTTGACTTTCTGGTCAAAGTTCGACAAAGTGTAATTTTAAGCGAATTTCTTTCTTTCCGTACAGCATCAGAATCTCATAAGCTCTCTTTTAGAAATAAAAATGTGTATTTTCTTAGGTTACTCTACCAACCAACGAGGTTATAAATGTCTAGACCAGCCCACTAGACATGTTTATAGGACTAGGCATGTTATTTTTGATAAGCTCATGTTTCCTGCTATTTTTAAGAGGTCAGACTCTATAAATCCGGAGAGCAGTGTCGACAAAGGTACTCCTGTGATTGAAATTTCAAATCTTTTTATCATATTTCAATTTGAATTCAAGTGTGATAGTTACTTCAAATCCTATGCCTTAAATACCACTATAAGTGCCTTTAGAAGCTCATGTTCCCGAAGTTGAACTGAATGAGACTTCTCATGTACATGAGGATAGTCTACATTTGTTAGAGCCTGATCACCATGAAGTTTCTCAAAACAATCTTGCAGAACCACCATATTCTAGTCAACAAGAAAATCAAATCTTTGCTTGCTCCAAAAGAAGTTTCTTTTCTTACATAGAGGAATTGCGGAATTCTATTTCAAGACTGTAATAAAAGAAACAATTCAACTTGATATGAATTTCAACAATCTATGCTATGTCACTTACGACTTGGAGTTTAACAAGTGAGTCGTGCAAAAAAATGTCTAGAAAATTTTAAGAGCTTAACTCTTTATGGCATCTAATGTAACTTACCACTTGCATGTTCAAAATAGTAGTGCAAATCTGGTAGAAGTACTTTACAACAGAACTTAAACCTTTGAGAACATTGAGCACGTATAAAATATGGTGCGAGCAATGTGCACCAAAATTGTCGCAAACAAACATCTAGTGTAGTCAATAATAAAATGGAAAATGGTACGAGCATTGTGCACCAGAATATACTAGATGGCAAATCACAAGCTATTCATTCAAATCACACGTGAATCTCAACACCTTAAAGTATGAGTTATTCTTTTCCAATCCTTAATGTGTATTTTCGTTTTTCTTTTTCTTTTTGGCGGTAAATTGCAAGAAACGTTTCCTCCTTTACGTTTCTTGCAATTCTCCCCCTCTTTTTTTCTAAAGAAAAATATGACTCCAAATTTTAACAATTAAGAAAATAGGCACTAAATTTGACAACATATGTCAACATGAGGTACCAAAAAAGAGAGGTACCAACTTGAGACACCAAAATCGTAAAATTGCCAACACAAGGCACCAAAGTTGAAAATATTACTGCATTAGTGTGATGCCTTCAAGAATGGCAAACCCGTTGTAAATTAACTTTGATAGCTAAGGTAATTTTGTTTGGCAAAAAGTGAATTTTGGCCAAGATTTGCTAATGGAGGGGATCAGTGGGGATTGGGGCCAAAATTGGACTTAATGGGGAGGGTGACCCATATATAACGGGCCTCCACTATCGCAAAGAAGTGCATCCAAAATTCGAGTTCATATCAATGTTTTAAAAGGCGTTGGGCATAAGGCGTTGGGCGTTTTGTGGATCTAGAGGCGGGCATAAGCTCCGAGGCGTTGGGCGTAAGCCTCACAGATTTAGATATTTAATTTATTAAAATTATATATTTATGATAAAAAGTAGAGACTAGAATTAGGAATATAAAGAATAAGTTAAGATATCCATGAAATAAGTAAAAAGAAATATTTGTGCCAATATAAAGTCCAAAAAATATTAAAAAAATGTTATCATACTTTACATATTGTATAAATTTCATATTAACGCATCCCTAGAAAACACTACTTAAGTAACGAAAAAGAAACCCACAAAATATAATCATAAAACTAATTTGAAAAGGAAGACGACTTTCAGATTTAGAGAATAATTTAGCAAGAATATCAAATATGTTCTAATAGACTTGTTAGATTTCGTCAAATATATGTTTTGAAAGCAAAGTAAAGAAGAAACCTTACAAATAATTGAACAAAATCAACCTTATTAGTTATCTTTCTCGGGCGTAAGCCTAACAGCTTGGGGCGCAAAAAGCGTAATTTCTAACCCCGGGCGTAAGCCCTAAATTATGGGGCGTAAGCCTCATGAATGTTAAGCCCCAAAAGACCGCCTCGAGGCGTTTTGGGGTCAAAAATGCCCCGGGCTAGCCTTGGGGCGAGCCCCGGCAAGTTTTTTTAAAAAGAGGTTCATATTATAATTTCTATTGTGACATAGTTGATAAGTCTTATCAACCACTTTCTTTCATAATATAGTGATTATTGAAACATAAAGAATTAGATAGTATTAATATTTGCCCCACCAACGAAACGGAGGACGTTGTGATTTTTTTTTTTTTGACTAAATCCTATATTAAAATCGTACAAACGTCCCCTTCATTGTATTAAATATGCAATCAATGAAAATAAAGTCTCACCCTTTAATTACTTACACAAAAATGTCGAGGTCTCAAATTTGTGTCCTTGACACTATATTCGGACTCCACTTTTTCCTCATAGCCCTTAGCAAACCTTTTCTATGCTAGTGATAATCGCCCACAACTTCAATAATGCAGCTCGTCGAATCTTCAAATAAATGTATTGAATAGTTAGCATGAATTATTATAAAAATGAAATAAACTATTATACATCTTATAAAACCAATAAATTTACTAAAAAAAAAAGAAATATTTAATAACGGTGTATGTATATCAATATAAATAATAATAATAATAAATAACTGGTAGATAATAATTTTTCCATTCATTCATTAGCTCTCTCTCTTTTTCTCGCGCTCTTTCAAAAAGCAAAAGCCAGACGTGGAGAAACAGAGGACAGGAGAGAGAGAAGAGAGAGAAAATCAGAACAAAACGCGTCTCTGTTTTTTTCTTCAGCCTCCGTACCGTTTGATTCTCCGCCACAATTGAATTTAACGCGCCGATTTGTTGATTGTTCCGATGAAATTGATTGTTCGCCCTTTTTCGCTTTGACTTTTCGATTTTTTTCCCCTTTTTTTGTTAATGTAGGGTTCTCTTTTTGCCCCCTGCGATTTTGATTGTTAATCGTTTATTCAGGCACGGATTTTCGATCCCGAAGGTACGTAATTTATCCTTTTTTGGTCGATCTGTTGATTATTTGTTGTGTTTTTTCCCTTGTTTGTGCGTTACTTTTGTCAATTTGTTCAATTTTGTAACGTTTTTAGCCGCATGATGATCATGATTGCAATTTTTGATTGATTTTAGGGTTAGGTTTAGGCGTAGGGGATCCGTACAAATGGAAGCTTCCAGTCGTAATGTGGAAGCTTATAGAAATGTTTCTTCTTCTGCTTCTTCTTCGTCCACGAGCTCTGCTCATTCACGAGGGCACGGGATGCATATTTCCGCATCTAGAATTCTTCGATCGCCTTTGTCTACGTTATTAGAATACACTGGAGTTATCAGGAATATGTCGAGTCATTCAGAATCCGATGCTCTGTTGAACAATGGTGCCCATCGAGACCACGACCTCCTTCACTCGCATCCCTATGATGACTCTGCGGCGGCTGCTTCTGCGAGTAGCACTGTTGGTGCGGGGGAGGTTTCTATTAGGATCATTGACAATGGTGATCAGGATCATGACAGAGTTGCTAATGCGTTGCCAACGGTGGGGCTGCTCGGTGCGCAGATTGAGTCCTACCCGCAGCCAATTTCGAGGTCGGGCTCTGGTGTTTCTATGTCGTCGTCGTCATTGGAGGGCCAGGTTGATTCGAGAGGTGAACGAGAGGGGGGAAATGGAGTTTCGAATATGACTAGTGCAAGTGGTGATGCGGAGGCTGGTGAGGGAGCTGGTGCCACAAACAGGGATACACCATCTTCATACCAGAGATATGACATACAGCAGGCTGCTCGGTGGATCGAGCAGGTCCTTCCGTTCTCATTGCTTCTGTTGGTTGTATTCATACGGCAGCACTTGGAAGGTTTTTTTCTTATGCTTCATCTTACTTTCAGTAGAAGAAGTAGATTCCCAAGAATAAAAATAGTGATATGTCCACTTTGCAAGCATGTTTATATCTGAATTTCCATGAATCTCAAGGTCATCTTATTACTTCTATCATGTGAAGTCGTTTGATGTTCACATTTTGCCCATTTAAGTTGTTGTAAATACGGTTGTTCGTTTTCGCGATGTCTAAAGTATTGTTATCTCATGTTGACATCCACTTCCCTTGAAATGAACATTGTTGTAGCAGGGTCCTGAAATGAGCTGTATTTCCACATTTAAAAATAAAAGAACTAGTTCATGGCTTCAATTACAGTACTAGGCTTCTTCGTTGTGTTTATGTAGCTGTTTGTCCATACTTGCTTTATGAATTACTCAGAATCATATCGAATTGCCTGTTGTTGATACTTGATAATCAACTGGCTAATAATCAGACTAAGTTCATGTGCATGCCTTAGAAACAGGGTTTAACGTAAGATTACCTATTTATGTTTAATATTGTTAGATACATAGGAAAGAGATCTCTGCCCGTGATTTTTCACCAAAGATAAAGGAGGAAGGTTGTGGTTGACGGGCCGACGTAAAACCTTGTCGCCTTATGATATGAGAATTCATGTGTAGTGTTAACGTATTCAACCCTATGCTTATTCTGGTTCATGTAGTCTATACCATTTGGCCTGCTTAATAGATTAGTTTTTGTTATTTGTTTAGGTAATAGGACGTAGAGAATTTTTGCTCATGTAAGAGGAATGAATCGGGGGATGTCATCACGTGTTTCTTGGATCTAATTTCCCTCAACCATCTAAGATGTTATAGCTTGGAATATGTATGAGTGTGCTGGTGTGAGGAAATACTCCTTTTGTACTTCCTTCATTCAAGCAGTACGAACACTATAATCTGCGATTGTAGTTGCATGTTTGGCATATTGAAGATTATATCATGACTTGAGTTATGATTTCAACATGGAATAGTGCCGAAGAAAGAATAATATAAATTCACCCTCTTCATTTGTTTTAATTTTTACATTTCATCATTTTATGTAAATATCGAAAGTGATGACTGGATGCATATTTTCTATTACTCATGATGACTAGAACTCTTTTTGTCTTAGTAGCTTGCTGGGTACTAGCACCCACATGCACTCAAGCTTTACACCACCTCAAATTACTGACTAGTAGCTAAGAAACACTGAAGGAGAAAGCTATTAACTTTTCCCATTTTCTGATAAAACTGGCTCTTAAGGCTTATTTCTTGGACCACCTTTCTTGTTCTATTTTTAGTTTTAACTTAATTTATGTTTGAAAATAAGCCATTAGGATTTCTTTTGTTTCTTGTAAAAGCTTTGAACTTATAACACTAGCAAATAGGTGTTTGACTTGCTGCTAAATTTTCAGGATTTATCGTGACCATTTTGATTGCTTCGTTTATGTTTAAGTCGAATGATATTGTACGGAAGCAGACAGCGCTTAAGGTGATTTTTTTTTTTTTCACATTCTCTTTTAGCTAATATTTATCCTGATTTTTGAATGATGAAAACCTCCTACATTTTCTACTGGAAGTCATGGCTTAAGCAAGTATCTTACCCTCCCTCTGCAGGGCGAGAGGAGAATACTTATTCTCATTGGAATTTCTGTCATTTTTACATTTCACATTTTTGGGGTTTACTGGTGGTATCGGAAGGATGATCTTCTATATCCGTTGCTGATGCTACCGCCAAAGGCTATACCACCTTTCTGGCATGCAATATTCATTATCATGGTTAATGGTGAGTTTTCATTTTTTTGGTCACCGCTACTTTTTGGCATCTACGTAGTGCTTAGTGGCTTGAGATAATTTCTCGGACATGGTTCATTTCACAGATACCCTGGTCCGACAGGCAGCAATGGTCTTGAAGTGCTTGCTGTTGATGTATTACAAAAATGGCAGAGGTCGAAACTTTCGTCGGCAGGTATATCAATTGACAATTTTCAATTTCACATACATTTTGTATGGTAAATCTTTAGTGGTTTCAGATAGTGATTACCTTCTGACTAAGAAATCTGATTCACAGGGTCAAATGCTAACTTTAGTTGAGTACCTGCTGCTGCTTTATCGTGCACTACTGCCTGCTCCTGTTTGGTATCGTTTCTTTTTGAACAAAGAATATGGTAGCCTTTTCTCCTCACTAATCACTGGGCTGTACCTAACTTTCAAGTTAACATCTATTGTTGAAAAGGTACCAATTAATTTGAGCTGATTAACATAATCCTTATGAAAGTTTTTATTAGTTTCTTATAAACTTGTCAAGAGTTTCAAGTTTTTCCGAGTTTGCAGTTTTAGTTTTTCTTTTATGTGGCTAGAATACTTTTAAGTTGTATTACTTTTATTTGTTGGTATTTATAGGTTCAATCATGCATTACTGCTTTGAAAGCATTGTCGCGGAAAGACATCCATTATGGAGCTTATGCTACATCTGAACAGGTAATCACATGGCTTTATGGACTTTTCCGGTGTTGAATTCAATTGATTCTTTGTGGTGCTCTAATTCACGATCGGTTGAGCGTGTTTTTGTTTCGTTCATATAGCCTGCACCAAGTATTTGGGATTAAAGGCTTGATTCTTGTTGTTTTTGTCCTTCGTCCTTTAGCTACTGTGTAAGAAATATAGCATTGTGACCCTTGTTTAAATGATTGTCTTAAGTATATGTTTCTTGTAGATTAATGTTGTTGTTGATATCATGCTGGCCATTGTACTCATGATGCGCCCCTCTGTGCTGTTAAGTCTGCACTATTTGTACATGTCATTTCTAGGTGTACTTTCAAACCTGTTTTTAGTTACATTTGGCAATATTAGAACACTTGCCCCTATTGCTGTAATTGGATTCAAGCTTATCTTACATGATAAAATATGGACAATATGTCCCAAGGCCATGATTAAAAGCCAGACAGAGGGTGCAGTCTATATGTATGCGCTGTTTATTATTCTCTATTGTCAGCTGAATTAAATAAAACTGAACCCACCAAATATCGAGACATTTCTCATGTGAAAACTTGTCTGAGGGCTTTATTTTCTTATTTCCTTTATAAACCTTCAGGAGGTCTTTTATGGTTTATTTGTTCTTTATATTTGTGATTTTTGCACCAGTTTACTTATGCTTCAAGTTACTTGTAATTTCTAAAATATTGGGAAACCTCATTGCTCTACTTATTTTTTGTTGATGGGTGCTCGAATGCTCTAGCAACTGCTTACAGGTGATCTGATGTATAACTAACTGCATGATAGTCATTTATCTGTGAGGATTAACATAAATGTTGGTCAGTTGCTTGTGGGTAAAAGAATTTTGCTTTTCCCATGCCTGTTCTGTTTATCTTGTTCTTTTTTTCTTGTTTCCTTTTTCTCAACCAGACTTGGTTAATTAAGTCCTTAGAGCTGTACTAACTCTTAACCGACTTCAATCAGGTAATTGCTGCTGGGGATTTGTGTGCCATTTGCCAGGAAAAACTGCATGCTCCAATCCTATTACGCTGCAAACACATATTTTGTGAGGATTGCGTGTCTGAATGGTTGGTTTTCTCTTCCCACCAATTGTTTTAAATCGTAAATTTGTGGTGGAATTGCTGCTTCTTGCTATAGCTACTAAATTGTCTGAGCAACAAAGATGAGAGGATTAATTTTGCGTTGTTGTTGTGGTTGCTGAATGTGAGATGCCCATTATTTCTGGAATGAGTTGAACATATTGTCAAACACATTAATATGCTTCTTAGTTGTAGACAATAATGCTTTTGCATGTATTATAAGACACCTTGTTGTCCCAAAATTTGGAGGTTTTTCCATATTTTTGTTTGTCAAATGAATTGGTAAGAGAGTTCAAAACTATTTAGATGTAGTTTTAGGATTTATTGTTTGGTTGGTGCAATTAATTGTTCAGATGCTTTAGATGACTTACAAATTAATTACCCTTTCTTACTGTGTTTAAAACTTAACAATTTTGAAACATGTATACTTCAAATATGAATTTCTAATTACAAAATCATGAATCCTGGGTAGAATAGCAATCATCATGTGCTTTATCGATGCTGGTATTCTCCTACTTTTTCTTATTATCAATCTCCAATAGCTAAATAAATATCTGTTTGCTACCAGGTTTGAGAGAGAACGAACTTGTCCTCTGTGTCGGGCTGTGGTAAAACCTTCAGACCTTCGGTCGTTTGGTGATGGATCGACTAGTTTGTATTTTCAGTTGTTCTAGACCCCACAATTTTCCTGCTCTCGAAGTCGGTGAAGCTCTCTCCCAGTCATCCCATCTGCAGTGGTGAGGTTAAAATTGTAATCATGGTGTTGTATTGCTCCTGAAAATCCAGTGTACATTGTAATCAGAAATTTTATGTGAAGATTTGCAATTATTTAAGAGACATTTCTCTCATAGCACAAAGCAAAGCAAGCAGTGCCCCTGTTGCTGAACCAAATGTTACGTAGCCCTAAACTCTTTCATACTTTAGTAGTTTTGAGTTATATAGTGAGTTTGTATATGAAACATGAGAGGACTGAACGGCCGATTTGTTGATATCAAAATGACAGGTTTTAAAATACTCGTGTCGGTCTGTTCTTTAATAGATGTGTTTTTGCACTGGGGAAAGATCATAAAACGTGAGGAACATGCATGAACCTCAAAAACAATTTGCTAAAATTAAAAAGATTTTTTTTTTTAGGATTTGTATTGTAACTCTTTAGAAGTTTTTTTGTTAATTGATGCGAATCAGATATTGGTAAATAGGTGATGATATTGGTTTCCGTACTTAACTCCTTGTTACAAATATTGAATCCAGTGTACATTTTATTGCATATTATTTGTCAATTTAACTATGTTAATGACATGGATAAAATAACATTCTATATTACTTTTTTCTAGACAATCTTACTTATCCATACATATACAGTCTAATTTTCTATTATTACACAAAAACTAATGCATTTAAAAAAAAAAAAAAAACAGCAGTAGTGTTCGTCAGTAGAAGAAAACGGCTTAAACAAAGTAGCTGTTACTAGAGCTGAAGTGCCAAGTTTGTGTCCAATTTGTTAGACAAACTCTTCTGATTATAAACCAAATAGTTACTCCCTTCGCCTATTGACTGAGCCTGGCGTGTGCAGTTGCTGTTTATTCCTCCTCCTCCTTTCTCAATTGACCCCGGATCACCGCCTGATCTTTGATTCATCTGACTCAACTTCGCTTTCAAGAACGGAATATCAAAAGTGAAAGGCACTGGGGCCGGAGGCTCTGCTGGACCTTTATCTTTAGCTACCCCACTCCAGGGCAATGCCGGCAAGCTTTTCTTGTTGCTCTTTCCCTTATATTCCGACACGTTTGATTGGCGAGGATTCTCTAATGCTAGTATAACTGGACGCTGCATATTATTGTCGTCTATTTTCCGACTCCTGATCATTTCCGTGTTTTTGAATGTTTTCTTGTCTATGTTAGGAACATGAGAAGATCCCTCACGGGGTTTTAGTGTTGGTTCTTTTACTCTGTTTCTCTCGTTTGTTGCTTCTTCTACGTCTTTAGTTAGATCGATTATGTTGTTTGTTGTTGTCCTGACAAAGGGACGGTGGTGAGATGCAAAATCTCGGAATGTTTGCAGCGAAGTGGTCGTGTTCAATCTATTGTTGGCATTACATTTCACTTGTGGAGTCTCAGAAATTGGAAATTTCTGGGAGATTGATTCGTGATGTCCTAAAAGCTTACGCTTTGCGACTTTTTGTGCTATTGGTCCCAAATCTTTCACAAAACGCAGTAAGCTATCTTCGTAGCTAATATCTCCCTGATTCATCTATTAACACCGAAACGTAAATTAGAAGGGCTTGACAATATATTCATTGCCATTTTATGAACCAAAAAATGAATATCATTTCATATGTCAGACAATAATCTTAACAATCCAACATAAAAACAATGCTAAAGTGCACAAAGTTTGCTTACTAGAAGGAGTGGTTTAGAACTGGTGTAAAGTGTTGAACCAACAGAATCCTCATCGCGGTTGTACGCAGATGATCTCCATGTCACGTATGTGCGACGTCTATCTTCAACATTGTCTGAACTAGACAAACTACTGAATCTGTTACCTATTATGGTGAAAAAGTATGTGCCTTTTAAGTGATCAAACGTAGTATTGGGATTCAAGTATCAAGAAAGTATAAGTTGAAGCACAGTGTTTACCTGTCAAAATATTTCTTGAACGAAAATAATCGGTAAAAGCGGTATTCTTCTTGCTGGTTCTTCGTATAAATGTCGAGGGAGAATCAAGTTTTCCCTTTAATGAAACTTCCAGGTTCGATCTTGAATCCTTGGTATCACACAAGGCTTTTCTCATAGATCTTCTCCTAGTGCCAGAAAATTCTAGTACAAAGTTTTCAGGATCCGTTTTAAGAGCATCGAAAACCTTCTTGGCTAACTCATGTATGGCACGAGCCTGCGAATGCAATAACAGAAGACATTGGCGATATGAGGATATTTCAGAAGGAAGCTGAATTCGAAGATAAATTGAGATGCATACATACTTGTCTGAAATAAATGGTGGCCGAGGAATTGAAATGCATTGCGTTTTCTGGTATCAAAAACACATCATGCTGCAAAACCAACAAAACCAAATAGCTTAAATTTTCTGAAGTATATATGTTTGTTAATGCTTGAAGAATTGCAAAAAACAGACAACTTTGAGGAAATAAAGAGCAACATACCTCGAATTGTTCAAGATTTTCGTACATTCTCTCATGTAGTTTAGCTCTCATAGTGCCAAAGTCCATAGGCTCTTTAATAATTTCATAGTAATCCTCAACCTTAACAAAACAATACTTCCAAAATTACAAATAAAGGAATTTTTTTTTTTTGCAATGATCTAATTATTAATTAATTTGAAATAGTTGAAGGAAAAAGAAAAGACACAAACCTCTTCAGGATCAACTGGTTCCGCAAATATTTCATAAGTATCTCTCCTGAGACACAAAAATGGATGATGATATTTTTAAGATTAGTTCTTTTGTACATAAGCTGAAAATGATAAAGATGCATGCGTGCTTTGATTTTCTGTACCTCTGTAATGTATCAAGAACGAGTTCGAGTATATGCTTGGCTGGCATTACGGATGCTTTCCCTGTACAGCAATTTGAGAAATTAAATTTTAACATGAAAAGCTTATCCTAAAAATAATTATCAGTTAGTGAACTTCATCAGAAATTTTGTATGTAAAACCATGCAGCTACCATTCAAGATTGCAGAATGCTCGTGTAACTTTTTATTGTCTTGAACCACTCGTGATCTCCACTCCACTACACCACCATCAAAAAGAACAAAATAATAATTAATCAATCCACATCAAAGGACTAATTAATAACATAGATCAAATCAACTCACCACATTTAGTTGCATGGTCATCATTTTGCTGGGTACTATCTCTACCCTGCATGCAAGTCAATATGTAGAAAAGTATAATCAATTCTTTTGACGTCCTGGAAATCCGCAACCACTACTCTCAGTACGTGCAATAGGTAAACCGAAGCACTAGCCTATAAACATCTCCAATCTGGCAAACCGTACTAGATAAGACATGGGGCCAAACCTAAAAGGTGTAAAAATCGAACTTGAGATTATGGAGAAGAACTCCACCTTAACAAACTACAGCATAAGTATGTACGTATGTATGGATGCGTATATGTGCGCGGGGGGTGAAACAATAGGTATAGTGGTCTATACCTTCCAAACTTGTTTGGCTAATTTAGAGGTGGAAGGTGTAAGAGCGGCATCATCATCAAGTTTTCTCTTCATCCTGGACTGAAGCTGCTGCTGCTGCTGCCGTTGATCATCATTACTCTTGCCAGCATCAAGGGCTGAGATTCGAGGGCTTCTCCTCCTAATTTCCCCATCTCTCCATATTGCCTTTTGTAGTTTCCTAAATAGTGAATTATTATTATTAATATTTGTTCAGCCAATTCAGACATATATGTTAAACTGTCACCTAGTTTATATACATTAAATAAATTAAGAGAAACAAGATGAGGAAGATATTCTTTGGACCATTACATTTGTATAGTTAAGTAGTACGTACCTGGACATTGTATAATTTAATATGAACTTTAGAGAGAGGAGACATTGGAAGACCAAATGCGTAATGCATATATAATACAAACGCATGCTTTAAGTTACAAGATAATGATTAGTGTACTTAGAGCCTTTGTTGGCAATAAAATTATGGCGATTTATTGCGTTGCATGAGATATCACAGCTAGAATATATATATGGTTAGTTTTAGTGTGTATATATGGACAAGAAAGATTCAGAATTTCCAACATTAGAAATTAAAGACCTTTAACTCTTTTTGTCTAATATTTCTTATTAACTGCTTTAAATGTATACATGTAACAGTAGTTTTAGAATGATATTACGACATTTAATATGAAGTTTTCCAACTGAAATATATGAGAAATGGTATGAACGTGCATCTGATCAAATCTTTTAGGCAAATGCAGTTGTTTTATTATTATATTCGATTTGAATAATCATTTATTTATTACGCGTTTTATATTATAGATAACTCTTGCTCTCCAATGCATGCACCTTGAATGTACATGTACACTAGTCTATAGCATATATAGGAATAGTTACATGTACACTAATGAGACACGGTTTAACTACGATTGTTTCTTTCTAGAAGTAAATAACTAATGAAGAGAAATCCTTAGAAGTATAAAAGATATAAAAATAAAAGATGGCATGCTTTCTGACATCAAATTTCCTATACTATATTCCACGTTGCACTATGTCCTTTATCCTTTTTCTTTGGGGCAACTTGATTTTGTACTATGAATAAATTAGCACTTGAATTTGCCCATGGTCAACAATTTGGAGGAAATTCTAAGCCAAAAAGTTCATTTTCACCGAAATTTGAAATATGAATATGAGGTTCATCACGATTTAACCTCGAGTTCAATAAAATGCTCTCTTTTTCCTTTAGTTCTTTGTACTTAAAAAAAATAAAAAATCAAACCCTAATTTATTATCAAAATTTAGGGTTTAAAAATTAAGAAAATGGAGGTTAAATCGTGATTAACCCCCGTGTTCACGTTTCAATTCCGGCAAAAAGAAACTTTCCGGTGAGAAAACTTTCAATTTTTACTAGTCAACCGATGAGAAGGCAAAGGGTTTATTTATCCATAGGACATGTGGCAAGTTGCCAAAAAATAAAGGATATGGGAAAAAGTGTAACATGGGTACATTATAAGGGGTTTGATACTTTTATCCCTTTTAAAAAACTACAACGGTTGTATCTAAATATTCAAATTTAATTAATGTTGGTCTATTAGTTAAAATTTTAACATATCCACTTATATTACGCCAGACATTTTATGGACTCAAAGGCAGAGCGTAAGCCCCACAAATTAGAGGCGGAGCTGCATAACTTTTGTAGACCCTCAACATATTCTAAACATTATGAAACGAATTGATAATTATAAACTCCAAATATATTAAAAATAAAAGAAAAAAACTAATGATGATATATAAGTTTGATTTCTAAACATTAAAAAAAAAGATAAATTTGAAATTTATGAAAACTTCCATCTTAAAATTATGGAAAATACTTTCCTCACAGACTGTAAGCATACGGTCAAGAGGAAAGCATTCCTATCTTAGTCAATTTATTGCTGACCCTGTGGTATACTGTAATGCTTTGACCCCCAACCCTTTTATAATAGCATAATAACCCCCAAATAATATAATCATAGCTCACTAGTTTATTTCATCTCATTGAAAACTAGCCTTCTTACAAAAGAGACAGATAATTTGAGAAATTAAACAACGTACAAGCATATGAATTAAAAAAAAAAAAAAAAAGAGTATCAAATGGAAAAGCTTCTTGACTTGCAAATTTTTATTTCTTCTATTATAATTCTGACTAACAATAATTATACGTATGAGCATGGAAAGTAACTATTAGTTTAAATTACATAATCAACATTAGATCGAGTAACAAATATTGAAAATTGTAAAACATCACTAGAGCGGTTATGATCATCTCCTCCATAATATCCAACATCTTCTCCTACACTATTCGGATGATTGCCACGTGTCATTTTTAACATACACAAATAACACACAATTAAACTTCAATCTCTCTTCTCTCTCAAAAATTATGGCTCCCTTTCCATCACCAATTTTTTTTCCTTTTTACCAAATCTAATTCCTAAAATCACGTGAAGATTTTATCCTTTTATCATGTGATTTTTTTTTTTCATTATCAAATATGAATATTTTCTTTTATCACCTGAATATTTTCTTTTTATCTCTAATTTATAAAACATTTTCTTTTCATAGTTATTCATATAAAAGATTTTCAATATCGCCTTATCCTCTAATTTTCTTTTTCCCTTTTATCACGAGAAGATTTTTTTCCATTATCAAATATGAATATTTTTATTTACTTTTTCACTGTATTTTCTAACACGTTAAAAATCATGAAAACGTAAGTACCTTAAGAAGCATATATATATAATACAAAAAATAAAAACACTAACTCTATAGTAACACAACTATAGCTAAAATTTATCAAATATTTCAAATTTAATCGAAATTATATATACAGGGTTTAGGGTTACCTTAAGAAGCATATATATACATACATAATACAAAAAATAAAAACTAACTCTATAGTAACACTATAGTAACACGACTATAGCTAAAATTTATTAAATCTTTCAAATTTAATCGAAATTAAATATACACGAAAAATATGTCATAAAAATATTATATACGCTCCTAAACATTTTCTATTATTTACATCCACTTAAGTCACTAATCATTTAGACACTTCTATATGTACTAAGAGGATATTAAAATGAAATTTACATTCAAAAGAAATATTAGATGATTTTCCGTCATTTAATTTTACTTTACGGAAAGAGTAAGAGAAGATTAAGTACAATTTAAAATTGGTATATCAAATCATGAACGAATTATTATGAAAATAAATAACTGAATAAATAAAAGGAATGGAACAAAATTTTGGGTATTTACTTAGTGATAGAAAAACTGATTTAATTGGGTGTCGTAATTTTGGTAAAAAGGAAAAAAATTGGGGATGGAAAGGGAGCCGTAATTTTGGAGAGAGAAGAGAGATTGAAGTTTAATTGTGTGTTATTGATGTATGCTAAAAATGACACGTGGCAATCAATTGGATAGTGTAGGAGGAGATGTTGGATATTATGTAGGAGAGGATCCTAACCGTCACTAGAGTCGCTGGCTATGGAAAGGAGACTAAGCTTAAAATATGTGGGACACAACACTGCTAAAGGAGCGGTTTCGAAGACTTCTCTCATATTCGAAAATAAAGGTAGAGGCATGCCAAAGTCGGCGAGATTGTGGATGAGGCGTGTCAATGAGAGATGGAATCGGGGTAGACCTTTATTTCAATGGGAGCATCAACTTCATGAGGATTTTCTGTCAAAAATTCATGAATTGCAGCCCATCATTCACCTAAAAGATTCATGGAATATGGACCCCTCCAGGGCTTTTTAAGCAAAGTTGGCTTATCATAGGTTGACACACATTTTTAACAATGAGAATTCAGATTTCTTAAGAAATCTTGGAATCACTCTGCTCCTTCTAGAATGTCTCTATTTGCTTGGAGATTGTTGTTGAAATGAAATTTCGAAAAAGAATAACCTGGCTAGAGAGAGACAATGATCACCTTTTATGGAGCCTATACGTACGGTTTGTTTCTTGAGACAACGAACCATTTATTTTTGGAATGTTGTGTATCTTATTAGATCTGTACGAGTATTTATGGATGGGTTGGTATTCTGATTGTCTTTAATAATCCTGATGCCCATTTCAACCGACATTATCAACTTGTCCCATCTGTCGAATCTAAATGCTTCTGGAAGGAACTGTGATGCGTCGTGGTGTGGTCAATTTGGCCGCTCAGAACAAAAGTAGTCTTTGGCGGAGAAGAGATCAAGGCTAAAGAAACATTTGAGAAGATTAGAGGTTGGACGTGGTTATGGTTTAAGGTTAAGAATCAAGATTATGAATTTTCAATGAATGGTGCATATGTCCTATGTATTGTCTTCTTGAGTTTAGTGATGCTCTATTAGGCATTGGTGGTAAACATTGTTGGGGATTGAAGTACCCATTGTGCTTCTTAATACATTTTACTTGCGTGATTAGAGAGGAAAAAAAAAGAGTTGATGGAGAAGCATAGCATATTTTTCAAATTTTAAGAGGTGTGATGTTGTATCCTTTAATAAAAATTCTAATAATGAAGAAAAGATGGAGAATTCTAGTTTAAGTTACAACAAATCTGCACCTACAAACAATCAGCCCCACAAAAGGCACCCAATCCTTATGCCAAACCTAGAGGAAATAAATGTAATAGGTGTCATCAACCTGGTCTTCGCTCTAATGATGTTCTCAGAAAAAATTAATTAACTTAGTCAAAGCAGATAATGAGGAGGCCTTTGAACATGGCAATGAAGATGAATATTTAGATGAGTTAGAATGTGCATAAATAGGTAGAGGAAGGAGAAAGAGTTAATTATGTGATACAACGTGTCATGTGTTCTACAATAATAGAAAATCTCTTCAACAGATCAATAATATTTTCAAGTCATGTTGTAGTATAAAAGGTCGAGTCTGTGATTTAATTTTAGATTGTGGCAGTTGTGAAAACTTTGTGTCTAACAAATTGGTGAAGCATCTCGATCTAAAGACTGAAAAACATCATCATGTTATTACATGGATTCGAAAAGGTCCCAAGGTTAGCATAACGTACATTTTTAAGGTTCTCATTTTAATTGGAGAATATTATCAAGATGAGGTGATCTCCGATGTTCTTGACATGGATGCAAGTCATGTTTTACTAGCATGCACTAGCAATTTGAGCGATTTGATGTCAACGTTACATACATGAGAAGAAAGATATTTACTATTTCGATTGCGGTGACAAAAAAAATGCAATGGTTCTAAAGACTATATCGACTTCGAGTTTTTTAGAAGTGTTAGAGACTGGTGTAGGACAGTATACCCTAAATTCTGAAGATTCCCTCAATAAAAAGGACACATGAAGACCGACGTAACTTTTGACTCGATGTTCCGTCTTGGGTCCATAAGATATGAAATCTAACGCCTTGGAGTTCTCTACACTGTAATTAGTGGTAGAACCTCGAACACGAGTTTTTGAGGCCCAAAAACGAAAGTCTAAAGTAGGTATGCAGCCAAACAGTTTATTCTTCCTTTGGTTAGAATTTTAGTTTAGTATTATTAGGATTTTAGTTTTTATTAGATTTTATTTCCTCATTAAATTTATTTCCCAATAGGATTTTATTCCATGCTTTAGCTAGACTTGTGGGGCTATATATATAGCTCTTCTTATTTATGTTTTAGTTATCTTTTGAAGAATTATTAAAACAAAAATTGGAACTTTATTCCAAATTCTTGTGGTTTTCAAAAAAAAAAAAAAAAAAATCATCGATTACATGTTTTCATTCCGCGTCAATATTTATGTATCAATTAAAAAACATAAATATTTATCTTTCTTCAGAAATTAAAATTCATTTTCAATTAACAAAAAATAAGCTTAACATGTAGACTATGGTACTGTCACTTCCATAAAAAGAAAAGAAAACAAATCAATAATAGGCTGAATTTTTCAGATATTTTTGTTTTTCACCACAATACAAAAAAAAAAAAAAAAAAAAAGACAGAAAGAAAGAAAAGGCTCATACATTTTATCAATGTTTAAAAAATTTCACCCCAGAGCTCGCCTTGGGGCATTTTGACCCCAAAATGCCATGAGGCAGCTTGTTGGGGCTTAACCATCACGGGGCTAATGCCCTGTAATTTAAAGGCATACGCCCAGAGGCAAAAGTTCATGTTTTGCGCCTCAAGGAGCTGGGCTTACGCCCTAAAAAATAATGCTTACTTTGTCTATTAACTCTAAATTCCATCCTTATTTTTCCAAAAAAACTAATATTTCACATAAATTATTATTATATTGTGAGGTATTTGATATTTCTAGTAGATATTATATAAAGTTGAAATTCATCTTCATTTTATTATATAGGTTTTAATCATAGAAATTAAGGTTATGATTATTCATTTTTAGATTTTCTTTTTAATTATTTATTTCTCATCTTATGTTTCACTTTTATATATAGTTATCAATTATTTTATCATATGTGGAATATATTGAAGGTCTATTGGAAATATCTTTATGGAAATTATAGTATATGTAAAGTAAAATATATTTATCATCTTTTTATATTTTTTATAAACTAATATTTACACAAATAGTTCTTAATAATTTATTTAATGAATATCATAGTTTTTATTTTTTATTTTGTATTTGTATTTTTTTTATCATAAATATGTATTTTGAAGCATCGATTACGCCTCGCCTCTAGACCATGAAATGCCTCACCTTACCCTCAACGCCTTTTAAAACACTTCTTTTTATAAACAAATCAGAAATACTTAATCAGTTGTTAGTTGTTAAAACACCAACTGAAATAGAAGAAAAATGTATATATTGATGCAAAGTATGAAAAATGAGTAAAGATCATTAAACTGTTACATAAATGTGAGATATTTTCAATCAAGATATAATTTCCCGACTCGCTTAAGTTAAATCATAAATCAAAATCATATTCTGAGAGTTTTTTTATTTTTTTTTTTATGGGAGAAGACTAGAGATTTATGAGTTTGTGTGTTCGTCAGGAAGAAGTAATTGATATATATATATACCTCCCAGTCTAGATGACAATCAGAGTTACAGCAACGATCAAGTTGACCGAACTCGAGATTTATTAAGTAAATACTTTTTTCATATAATATTTATTAATTTCTGAATGCATACTGTTGCTTTAATCTCCGAATGCATTCAGCAGAAAAAGAAAAAAAAAAAAAAACTCTAGCCGTTGAAACAAATACAACCTTAGTACCACATGCATAATATTTATAATCTGAGGGACTAAGACATTCAATACTTACATTCATACATGGACACAACAGTTCCTCAATGCTTATAACATTCTAGATGAAGGTGATAAATATTTCTCCATGAGAAAGGTGAGAAATATATAAAAGACTCACAAAAAAATCCAGCTATAATGAAAACTGACTTAATTAATAGATTCTAGACATAGAGTTTCAAATCTTATTAAATGCCCGAATGAAACTATGACGCAGTAATTAAACTGAACACAAACAATTAAAACCTTGGTACTTCCAGTATTCGACTAATTATAGTTGTAATTCATGAGAAATTGCAGCAAAAATACCAAAGTACATAAAGTTTGAACAAACTCAAAGAGCATACGAGGACAAGGAAAGAGACTCCATATAAGGATACGAATATTCTATGCTCGGGTCAGTGTTGTGTCGAACGAACTCCACTGAATCTGTCTCGAAATCATAAAGACAAATTATAGTCTCAAGTACCCTGAGAATCAACCACTCCAATCTGACATAAAATGGTCTGTTGAAGTCAATATCAACACAATTGACTATCTTTTGGGTCAGCGAATCGCGACTAATTGTGCGCATCAAGATCCATTCAGTTTTTGGTATGGTGGTGGAACGCTTGTAACCACCTTCTTGGTCTTTTGGTAGCATCCACAATTCTAAGCACTCACTAGTATTCAGGACAAACCACAAGACGCCGTCAATAGATGACCGAGTTACAGTTTGTGGATAATGTGTGTAATATAAAGCACATGGCATCCTGATCAATTGAATATGGTTATCACACTTATTTGAGTCGTAAACCGCAAGTGTAGCATCTTGTGACAACCAGTGGAAGATACCATTAACCACTACTGGAGGTATAAATAGATGTAACCTTAACTTTTCTGTGGCAGTGAGCATGGAACTCGCCCACTTTCCGGTCCTGGAGGAGAAAGTTAGGATTGACACAGTGTCGGTCATCTCACGAGTATTGCTAGCGCGCACAACCTTAAAATAAGGTACGAGGTCATCTATATTCTCTTCGCAAACCAAACCCATGGAATATGAATATTCAGCTTCTTTTGGCGGCGGCAAAAAAAACAGTGTTCCTCTAATGGGGTTCAGGATATAGTAAGTGTTGCGGCATTGGTGACCACAGAGGATGAGTCCGTTAGAGCAACCGATGAAATAGCTCAATCTTTTCGGAACCTTGTCAAATTTGTAATTATTCGTTTGATCATCTGGTACAGGTGGTATTTTCGTACTGGAATTGAACGGGGATAGAATATTACAATATGCAAAAGAATCCCGAGTAAACCCTTCTTCTCTTTTTATTTCAATGAACGCAAGCAAACGTTTCGAAGAAACTAACCCTTCTTTTCTTTTTTTGGCATTAACACTGTAACTCTGAAGAAACGAAGGATCCTTCATTATGTTGTTCCATCTAGTTGAGATGCACATGAATCTGATGTAGGACAAGAACCCCCTGATTTTGGGTATTTTCGCAGAAGAAAAAGGCCCGCACGAAAACCGCCATATCTTTTGATCGAGTGCTCTGTTTTCGGCTCATAAGATATCAAATTAAACGTCTTTGAGTTTCCTACATTTTCACGCGAGATTTAAGCCCAAAATCGGACGTCAAAGACAGCATATCAGCTTATGTCGTTTTTGTCTAGGAATTTTCCTGAATTTCCTATTTTGTTTAGGACTCTTTTTATTTATTTCCTTATTTTAAATTAGGGTTTTCTTAGAGACTATAAATAGTTTGTTTATTGTTATTTTTCAGTATCTTTTGATCATTATTAATAAAAAGGGATTTTATTCCAATTTCTGGTGGATTCCAGTTTATTCCCGGTGGATTCCGGTGTTTTTTCGTCGATTACACGTTGGTGTGTCGATTGCACGCTTCTGTTCTGCGTCAAGTGGTATCAGAGCGAGGATTTGCCTTGTTCAGATGGCTAGGAGAGGTATGAATGTAGAGTTTTTCGATGACGTTGGTCAAAGGAGCTTGGACGCCGAAGATCTGAGACGGAAGTTTCGAGAGGATCTAACGCGGATCACAGAGAGGTTTGAGGCGAGGTTTGAGCAGTTAAATAACACCCTGCAAAACTTGGCCTTGAACCAAAACCCTAACGTGGATCAAAACATCGTTAGGAACAACAACCAAATCACCAACCAATTTTATGGCGATATGGAGAATAATAAAGTTCGAGCCAATATCCCATTGTTCTATGGAAGGTTGCAAACTGAATATTTTCTGGATTGGATTTCCGATGTTGAACAATTTTTTGAATTCACCGAATATCCTGAAGATCGAAAAGTAAAATTGGTGGTTCATAAACTACGAGGTTTTGTTGCTACTTGGTGGGAGAAAAAGAATACCGATAGGAGACGCAGAGGCAAAACACCAATACAATCTTGGAGGAGAATGAAACAGATGATGATGAATCAATTTTCATCACACGATTATGAGTCATATGCTTTTTAGAGCTACCAAGATTGTTTCCAATACAATCAATCTGGAGGTGATTTGAAAATTAATGCTGAGATCCCCAGAAAAGGTTATCAGCTTGGTGGAGAAAGAAAACGAGGATCACTATGAACAAGGTAATGAGGATGAGAATTCTAATGAAATTCCTGATAATAATGTTGACGTTAATTTAGATAAAATTTTATGTGAGAATTTTGATGAAATATCAGTTGAAAGTTCAGATGATAATTCAGATGAAATTTCATATAACATATTATATGATATTGTTGATGAAAAGTCCGAGGAATTAGACAATGAAGCACCGAATCATCAATTGGTATCTTTGGTGACTTTTGAAAGTGAGTTAGAGACACATATTGAGGCATCCAAAGAAGTCCTCGAGGTTGATGGCGAAGAAAGGGTTGAGGTAAAGAATAAGAAGCACAAGGAAATGGAAAAAATAGCGAGACATCAAGATTGGTTCAAAGGAAGAGACCGAGTGATGATTTTTCTGAGGAACGAGAGTTCATATCTAAATATAAACTCGAGGTCGAGTTTTTTTTAAGTGAGAGGGACTGATGTAGGACAAGAACCCCCTGATTTTGGGTATTTTCGTAGAAGAAAAAGGCCCGCACGAAAACCGCCATATCTTTTGATCCAGTGCTCTGTTTTCGGCCCATAAGATATCAAATTAAACATCTTTGAGTTTCCTACATTCTATCGCGAGATTTAAGCCCAAAATCGGACGTCAAAGACAGCATATCAGTTTTTGTGTAGGAATTTTCCTGAATTTCCTATTTTGTTTAGGACTCTTTTTATTTATTTCCTTATTTTAAATTAGGGTTTTCTTAGAGACTATAAATAGTTTGTTTATTGTTATATTTCAGTATCTTTTGATCATTATTAATAAAAAGGGATTTTGTTCCAATTTCTGGTGGATTCCAGTTTATTCCCGGTGGATTCCGGTGTTTTTTCGTCGATTACACGTTGGTGTGTCGATTGCACGCTTCCGTTCTGCGTCAGAATCTAAACTGATTTTGGGGGCAGGTTTACGAGTATGGCCATTAACAAGTCGGTGCTCTCTATTTTCTCCATAGCTATTTGAGATGAGAATTGATGGATCGATGATTTAGTTCTAATAATTTATTGGGCACTGGGAAATCATAGAAGGAGTAGGAAAGAATAATAAGTGTTATTCAAATAGGATTCTATAAGAACTTATCGAGTACAAGATTAAGGAAAAAAATCACTCTTGGATACACCTAAGTATCAAACTATTTTCTAAAGAGTCAACAAATTAGTAATTAGGTTTTAAATCCTTATCACGAATCACGATCTGCTGGGTTCGACCGAATTTGTAACAGATTAGCATTAGTAAAAGTTGTCAAATACAGTAATTGTACATGAGAAGTTATTTTTCAAAAACATAACACATACTACGGGAAATTATGAATGACGTGCCATTGATCAGCTAATGAACAACTTTAGTTTAACTTTTGCTTCCATTTATAAATTACAAACAAAAACCAAGCTTGCGATATGAAAAAAAAAAAACTGCATTGGTTGAAACGATATAATTCTATGTCTATGAGAAATAAATCAATTGGCAATTCAATATAAGTGGAAATCGATATAAGTTATCCAATAAAAGACAAAAGATAGTTATACTTATAGCTTATTAGATTGTAAGGATATTTTATTTTATTTTATTTTATGGTCAATTGCGATCACCCCTGCCGTTTGGAGGTTTTATGTTTATTCCTAACTCAAAGGTTTCATGTACTCTTTTCATGACTGGAGTTTGCAAGCAGTTCTCTATATGAATTTGTGATTGGCCGTTGTGCTGTTTTATAGTTGTATTTGGGGTTAAAATCATTTTTCATACCATAACTTGGCACGATTTTCACTTTCATACCTTAGTTTGACACTCATCAATTTTCATACTATAAGTTGGACACTTTCTTCATATTCGTACCCCGACACGGTGACATCCCTTTACCCAAAATTTGGGAATTTTGAGCAATTTTAACCTACGTGAATACTCAACCTCAACAATTTTTCATGTCAAAGTCAGTGTTTCGAATTACTATTTTTTTTTCTTAAAATGTCAAATTTACCCTCAATTACTCTAATTGCTAAGGTGTAAGGTTGGAATCGGTCCAAATTGGTTAGAAATCTCCAAATATAGGGTCAAGGGATACCAACGTGTATTTTCCCGACACCGGAGTACCCGATGTGAAGAAAGTGTCCAATTTATGGTATGCAAATTGATGAGTGCCAAATTAAGGTATGAAAATGAAAATCGTGCCAAATTATGGTATGAAAAATGAATTTATCCCGTTGTATTTGCCACAAATGTACTTCAGCACGTCTTGTGCTTTCAATAAATTTGATTTATCCAACAGAAAGAAAATAAAGAGTATGGTGTAAATGAATTGCATCCTAATTCAAGGTGTTTTTTATAGGCAAAAGAATTTTATTCAAATGAAAAATGAGTACAAGAAATATTCTATAAAAAAAAAAAAAGAAAAACAGATCGTCAACCTAAACAAGCCATTGACAACTGATACCAATCTCAAAACGAAAAGCTTAAATATTTGTTATTTGCGTTAATCCACCACCACGACCTCACCTTAATCTACTCAATCACCTTTTCCACTTCCAGAGCCTCCTCAGGCAAAAATAAACTGAATTCTACTATTCCAGATTGACCATAAGGTAACAAACCAGACACAGTGCCAATTTTTCGTACCTTTCTTACTAGGAAAAATTCCTTTGTTTTGCCATTAATGATGAACAATCCCTTTGTGAATTGCAGTAGATAACCAAAACTACTGGTATATCCTCATCCAGATCTCGTAAGAGAATGTCGTAAAACAAGTGATTCAAATCTTCAGGCTTTGTTCCACACAAGGTACACTCCAGATTTAAACCCATCTCGCTCACCTCTCTTCTTAACAAATTAGCTGTTATATGAAATTTATTTAAAACCACCTTCCAAGTAATGGCCTTCGTCTTGAATGGAGCTTGATCCTTCCAAAAGCATCTGAAAAAAGGCGCCTTCCTCCACATTAAAGTTTTCTCTTAACAATATGTTATATGCTGATTTAACCGAGTACAAACCTGAAGCATCAAATCTCCATTTTTATACATCATTAATCCCTTCCTTGATTGAGAATTCTAGACATAATTTTCCGACTCGCTTAAGTTAAAACCATAAATCAAACTCACATTCTGAGAGTTTGTGTATTCGTCCGAGAGAGTCACGGTTAATGAACTGAGTTAACGAATTTGAGATAATATTATAATCAAAATTAATTTGAATCCATGAATGTGTATATATATGTAAGTCCTTACATGCTCGATTCCAGTATAATTGAATTCCAGGCCACTATAAAGAAATATCTATTTAACTTTTGTATATTCGTGACTTAATGGAATCTTGGTTATTATTAATTTTTCTTTTTGCATTTTGTTCTATATATATAAGTCCTTACATGCTCGATTTTAGGGGCGGAGCCAGGATTTTTGCTTAGGGGGCGGAACCATATGATATTCTTAAAATAAATACAAATATTTTTATTATTGATTATTTTTAATTACTTTCTAAAATGATAGAACATCTTAAAACTGTTATGAAACGCATATTCAATAAGAAAACTATAAAGATGACTTTATAGTAACACAATTATAGATAAAAACTTGTAAAAAAGGTAAAATAAAAGTACAAAAACATAATGCAAAAACATGTCATAACAGTAGAAATGTTGCATACATTCCTAGAAAATCTTATATTATTTAAGTTTATATAAATATTACTAAGTGTGTCGCATCCTTTGAGAGAGTATTAAATTATAACTAAATTAAGTCAAAGTACTATATAATATCTTTCTTAATATTGCGTATGATTAATGTAGTATGCAAGAAAATAACTAACTTTAGTTTTAATCTATAACTTGTCTACACAAATATCTTATTAAGTAGAAGATATTTCATAGTAAAGATGTCTAAAAAAAATTATACACTCAAATGTTATACTAAATAATCAATTTTTTATTTTATTCACTACATGAAAAGAGTAAGGGAGATTTGAGATAAATATTAGAAAGTAGTAAATAAATTATTTAAGAAAATAAGGAATTGAATTTGTTACAAGAAAAAAAAACAAAAAGAAACTTTGGTATATAATTATATTAAGATTCAGACTTATTTAATCTATTTGTACAAAATATAACAATTATTATTGATATCAATACAATATATAAAGTATAATAATATATTTAGAATATAAATATATGTATATAGGCAGGGGTGGGGCTGGAGCTGGGGGCGGGGGGCCCATATGCTCCATGGACACTCTTGATGGATGCATGTAACAAAAATCAGATGGCGGCCTGATCAACTGAATATGGTTATCACACTTATTTGAGTCGCAAACCGCAAGTGTCATCTATAAGTGAAAGATACCATCAACCACGGCCGGAGGTCTAAGTGAACGTAATCTGAACGTTCCTGTAGCCATCAGCGTTGAACTCGTCCACTTACCGGTCCTGGAGGAGTATGTTCGGATTGAGATAGTGTTGGTCATCTCACGACTAATGCCAGCGCGCACAACCTTAAAATTAGGTGCGAGTTCGTTTGTATTCCCTTCACACACAAAACCTATGGAACATGGATATTCAGGGTTTTCTGGCGGCGGCAGAATAAACCGTGTTCCTCTGATTGGGTTCAAGATATATTGAGTTTCGCTGTTGTGGTCACGCCCACATAGGATGAGTCCGTTAGAGCAACCGATGAAACAACCCAATTTTTCTACAACTTTGTCAAATTTGTAATTGTTAGTTTGATCTGGTATAGGTGATATTTTCGTTGAGGATCGCCATGGGGCTAGAAAATCACAACATGCCGGAGAACTCTTTGCGCCTCTGCGACGTTTACGAGATAACCCGTCTTTTCTTTTCATTTCAATGAACGCCAGCAAGCCTTTTGACGAAAAAACTTGTTTTCTTTTTCTGGAATTAATATTATAACTCTTAGAGAAAAAAAGGATCTTTGATTAAATTGTTCCATCTAGTTGAGACACACATGAACCTAAAAACGGATTTCGGTGGCAGGTTTACGAGTATAGCCATTAATAAGTCGTTGTTGCTCTCCATATTTATTTATGGATGGAATATTGAGCTTCACTCGTTTCTTATTTTATATATATATATATATAGGCCGACGTTCAAATTTGGGAAGATAGAGAATCGTGTTAGGATTAGGAAAGAGACTAATAAGAAATCTAATAGGATTCTACACGAGATTCTTTTATTATAAGATGGAAAGTGCAAATAGATATGGAATAAATTATATGACCAATTTACTTTTGGTTAACCTACACATAAAAGGTTCTAATATGCCAAAAGCAACTTTTTGAAACTCTCTAACATGCCCTTATCAATCTATAAAAGTTAAGTTATTCACATATCATATCTTCTTAATTAATTAGCTTAACATTATGGAAGCTTAATTTTCTCTACCATTAATACACCATCTAATTACTTCTAGCTCCAATTGAAATACAACACAAAGTTAGTTTTTTTTTTTTTTTTTTTTTTCTACTGTGGAGAAGCATGATTTATTTAATGGAAAAAAAATCCAGCGGAATATGTAAGTCTTCAAACCAAAAACTAAACTAGTAGAAAAAGTCTTTAAACTACAAATTAAACTAGTTCCTGGATTATGTTATTAAATTAGGAAAATAAATAAAAATAAAAATATATACAAATATTCAATTATCCAAAAGAAAACAAAATTGCATTGGTAAGTATTACAGGAGAGAGATTAATGATAAAGTATTATATGATATCAATTCTGTAAATAAAAAGAAAAGGATATATCACACTTGTTATAGCCGTGGTATAATATTTTGAAGAATAAAAAATACTATAATTTAAAAGTCAACGTAAAAGTATCGATCAATTCAAAGTTTCAGACATCAGTTTATAAAAAGTTGTTGAAACAATTAAACTTATTCTTTTGTTGATTAGTTGAATATCACATGTACATGAGCACTTTGTAAATCATGGATTTAAAAAAAAAAAAAAAAGGATTCAGGGAACAAATAAAATAAAAATTTTTATGAATGATTTTGTTTTTGATCACCAATTGCTATGAATAATTATTACTCTTACCATTGGGAATTGATTCTGCATTTTCGTTTTCTTTCTAAAGTTCATTTAATATATAGTTAAGTTTAGATAAAAATGTAATAAAATTTGTAAGCTGAATTAATAAATATCATTCTGATCCAAGTATTGCATATAATGTAAAGACTTACTTATAAGAATGTTTTGGATTTAATTCACATGTAAATATTTATTAATAAAAGAACTAATTTTCATCCTATATCTAAATCTTTTATTAACCTTGAGAAGATCTTTTGGACGGAGAATAATTAGATTGTGTATTAAACTATTAAGGATAGAGGGAATTGTGTTTCCATAATGTGAGAGTGATTAGTTGGGAGAATATGAAAATTAAGAAAATTTAGATGGACAAATTAGAGAATTTTAAAAGATTATTTGGGCAACAACATTTTTTGTTTTGGCAATATCGCTAGCCATATGATATCTGCAGCACTATATAACTCATATATTAGGGGGAAAGGAAAAAAAATAATTGCTAATAGAGAAGAGAACAAATTTTAGTGATGTTTGGTAACTCAAAGATTTCCTTTATATATGTAGCACTATAAGTTAATATGGAAATATTAACAAAATCTCAAGATATTTAAATTTGTTATCTTATTACTACAAAATAGGTGGAAAACAAATCCTTCCATTTTAAACATATACGTGAAATTTTCAAAATTTTCACGTTTCCAACATTACGAAATTCTCTCTTTTTTTTCTTCTTATTCTTCTTTTCAAAACATTTTCGATGTGCTTAGACGGTAAATTACGAAAGGAATCCTTAAAATTTTGTTGAACTCATTATGCAAGAAAAACATTAGTTTCTTTAAATATTTTGATTCTCATAAAATATGAAGATATATCATATTTATTTCATTTTAGTTCCATTATATTGAAACTAATTTGGTCAAATTATTATCTTTTTAGTTATCTCAATTCAATCTGTATTATTATGTTGTTGTTTTTTTGAATGTATTGCTAACATCATAACATCTGTAAATTCTAAAATAAAGAACAGAAATTAGGACTGTAATTTTAAAATTGAAATAGTTAAAGTTCTAAAGAATTTACAATTACTTTATAAAAATAGAGAACTTTATAAATAAAAAGAATACTAGTATGCTACCAAACGCATGGAAAACAAAGAAAAACTTTATTTTTCGTATAAATTTTCCTTGAAATTTTGATTTTTCCTCATTTTCTCCCATTCTTTTTTCTTTTTCCTCCATTTTCTGAGGAACCAAACTATAGCCAAAATGTACATAACAAATTGTTTTTCCTCAAACATGTGCTAGGGGCCCATTGTGGATGACGGACAATTAAACAGCTGATGAATAGATTTAGTATTACTTTTGTTTTCATTTATAAATATAAAACCAAAAAAAGATGAAGTTATTCGATAAAAGTGGAAGACAAAAAGACAATTCTGGTTTATGAAGTTGCAAGGATTTTTATTTATTTTACTCAGTGTTTTCAAAATCGGGTCGGACAATGAACCGATGAGTTCACTGATTACTCATTTTATTGGTTCAACCGGTTAAATCATTGGTCCAACCGCTTTAGCATGAATATTCACTTGAATTTTATGACGTATAATAAAAAAAATTCCAAAATTAGTTAAGTTTTGAAATTATTATACCAATAGTTTTAAGTTTTTTGTTTACTAACCATAAAATTGTTTAATTTAATATGTTATTTTGAAATTTTTAATATTAATAAATTTTGATTGATTGTTATTAAACCTAACAACTCGTAACAAAATCATCATTATATAATAACTATTTACAAGTAATAATAATAATCACACTTGAAAAGTACAAATATGGAAAATAAACACGGCAGATATATTTCTTTAATATGTTTTTGAAATTAAATTATAAAGCAATTAGTAGGGGTAGTTGGTGTTATTTTCTAAACATGAAAAGTCTTTCAGTAACCTATAATAGTAGTCAATGGAATTCAAATTACTTGTTTGTTTAGTCGAATCCTTTAAACTTATGTTAATAACCGTGACTTAAGATTAGGAAAGCAAATAGCGGTAATTGAATAAACTTCAAATTACAGTTTTTCTTCTTCTTCTTCTTATATATCAATCTACTAAAATTATAGAGTTAAAGGCGGAAATTCCCTTCCACTAAAATGGTAATTATACAGCGGAAACTCTTTTTACCATTTATATTTCATCCTCAACCTATTTAAAGTGTCAAGTTATTATATTTTTTAGTCCACCCCAATATTCAAAATGATGAAAGTTATATCTTCATTTTTCAACCTTGTTGTCGGTCTTTTGTTTGAAGAATAAAAGAAAGAGTTTGACTATATCATATTATACGATTTTGAAGATTTCTTCTTTTTCAGTGGAGGTGGTGGAAAGCTTTGCCATTGGTTTTATTAGCCTAACCGGACTGGAGCGGGGTCCAGTCACCGGTTAAACTGGTTTAACCGCTCAGTTCGATCCGATTTTAAGAACATTGATTTTATTCATACAATATATATTTTAAATAAGTGTACTTTGTCGATGATTAAAAGCCTAACATGGTAACAAAATAAAGTAGCGGAGAAATACTTCACTAGCTTTAATAAGGGATAATTACAGCTACACCCCCTGAGGTTTGGTGTAATTACACATACCTTCCCTGAGGTTTGCAAAATTACAGAGACCTACCCTGAGGTTTGAAAAATTACAGGGACCTCCCCTCTAAAATTAAGGGTTGTTTGGGTTTCATTTTTCTATTACCATGCTTTTATTACACTTACATCCCTAAAGTTTGGTATATCTATAAAAATAATATTTGATATTTGAAAAATATAAAAAATACTCCAAATAATTTTCAAAACTACTATATTACTAACTAAAGATATAAAAATTATTTAAATTAAATTTTAAAATTCAATCCAAATACTTTTATTTTATAAAAATACTTAATTTCATATTTTTGTTTCTCATTTGAGATTTTTGTTTATGTTTTACTCTTAATAGTCTCATGAATTTCATCACATGCAGTTCCATATTAATGAGTCAATTGCCAAACTAACACTCTTTAAAAAAATAATTGCCAAACTAACATCATTGACATAGTAATTCCCAAAATATCACTATTAAATAAAACATTACTATTCTAACCCTTTTTCTTTTATCAAATAGTTAGCAAATTATTTCTTGAGTTTTGTGATTCTTTTTCCTGTAAAAAAGAGTCTGAATTGAAGGACCATCAAGCTTCTCAGGTGAGTTATATGGAGGGTTCGATTTGGGGGAGGGGGGCGGCTGGGTGGGTGGGTGGGTGGTGGAGGGGTTGTTTCGTCGGGAAGATGAGATAGTTAAAGAACAACTGTTGTTTTTTTCTTTTTTATAAATGGGTTAGTATTTGTAATTAATCTTTGTTATATAATTACATATGAGTTGTTAAATACAGAATTGCGCATTGATTTGGACATTAATCAGCAAAATAAAAGGTTAAAATAGGAATACTATGTTCCAAAGTGATATTTTGGTAATTATTTTTTGAATGATGTTAGTTTGGCAATTATTATTTTCAAGAGTGTTAGTTTGGCAATTCACTCCATATTAATACTATTACCATCGTGACTACCGAATTTCAACTTATCACAACAAAAAAGTAAGTATTTGATAAAAGAATAACATCTTCCCCTAATCTCCATAGAAAATAAGACAGGAAATAGAAAACTTAATTCCAAATTTTCACCTTCTTAATAAAATTTAAAAAAAAACAACAACAAAAATAATCAAGATTTTCACAACACATTTTAAGAAACGAAGAATGATGACAAAATTACCAACAACAGTGACAAGAGACTTATCATCCTTGGATGTACGTAGTCATTGGTTTTAGGAAACAAGTTTTGTTGAACTTTTTGACAATGCAAGCAAGCTAAAATGCGCTGCCTTACTACAACTTCTAATTTTTTAGAGTTTACTGTTCTTCCAATATTCTGCAACCAAATCTCAGTGGTTATCTTCTTCCATTGCTAAAATGATTGGTAGGTTACAGTTGCAACTAGAAAGACAAAAGATAGTGGTTAGTTGAGTTTGAACGGAGATTTGCTTGAGAAATTAAAATATGAAAAAAAAAAAAGAAAAAAAAAACTAAAAGTTGAATGTTTTGATTCAAATATGTATTTTGGATTAAAATTTTAAATTTATTTCAAATTTTAAATTTTAATATAAACATTTTTTTGAGTGAGAAAAGAAATAAATCGTATAATAAAGACATAATTGATTGATGTTTCATAGTGATTAATTAAGAAAAGTATGATTTTAAGAAAAATAATTTTAGTATTTGTATATCTTTAGTTAGTAATATAGTAGTTTATAAAATTATTTGGAGAATTTTTTTATATTTTTCAAATATCAAAAGAATATTTTTATAGTTATACCAAATTTCAAGGATGTAAGTGTAATAAAGCATGATAAGATCATTAATAACACCCCAAACAACCCTTAATTTGTAGAGGGGAGGTCCCTGTAATTTTTCAAACCTTAGGGGAGGTTTGTGTAATTTCTCAAACCACAGGGGAGGTATGTGTAATTACACCAAACCTCAGGGGGTCTAGCTGTAATTATCCCTTTTTTTCTATCATTGTTTTTGGCGTTGGACCTGTGATCAAGAAGTACCTGTATCTATTCTAATATTACAAATTTTTTTAAAGTTGAACTTCGATTTGAATTGTGCTAAGGTCTGATAGATTTTACGAATTATGATATTTCCGAAGTTGCGTGCATCACTGCAATTTATTATGTACTTTTAGGATTTATGCAGTTTACAAAATTTGCAAAAGTTGAAGGGCGCTGCAATATATATAGAACTCGCAATGAAATAAATCCTGACAGTACTTTCCAAATAGTTTACTCTTTACTCACTATAAATTCACTAATAATTAGTTTTGACCCAACAATTAATCCATTGCACATACATCTAAGACTTTCCCAAATCCCAACTATATGTATTAAAACTGACTTAACAGATGCTAGATATATATGGAGTTATACACAAATCTAAATGTTTCTATCACCCTCATTTTATTTACTACATGAAAAGAGTGAAAAAAAAAATTAAATTAATTGTCAAAAAGTAGTACAACAAAATTATAAATGAATTATTATGAAATTAAGGAATAGAGTAAATTCAGGAAATGACAAAGCAAGAGGTACACAATTAATATTAAAACTTATTATACTTCATAATATATTGTATATATATAACATTTATGTCTTATATATTCTGTATATGTCTAAATAGTATAATTAATATAGGTAATGTATACAATATAATATAATATTATAACATAATATGTATATATACATACTACATATACATGGGTGGGGCTGGAGCTGGAGATGGGGGGGGGGGGGGGGGGGGGCGGCTTTAAACTAGCTAGACTAAAGAGCACACGAGGACAGGGAAACAGGCTCCATATACGGGTACATACGTGTTCCCTCAGGGGAACCGCGGTGTCGAACTAACTCAACGAACTCTGCCTCCAAATCGTAAAAACAAATTATTCCCCCAAGCTTTAGAACAGCCACAAGGGGCTTCCTTGGAATCAAACACTCTAATTTGACGCCGCGCGATTTTATAAAGTCATTCTCAGCTTTACTACGTTCGACCAAATGCATGTACCTGATGATTTTATCGCGCAAGACATCGTGAGTGATTGCGTGCTTCAAGATCCATTCAGTTTTTGGTATGGTGGTGGAACGGCTTTGTCGGTCTTTGGGCAGCATCCAAAATTCTAAGGATTTCTTCTTATTCGCGACAAACCACAAGACATCATCACTGGATGACCGAGTCACAGTGGATGGATGTTTTACGAAATCACTTGGCAGGTTGATCAACTGTATATGGTTATCACACCGATTTGAGTCGTAAACCCCAAGTGTCGCCATGTGTAAAAACCAGTGGAAGATACCATTAACCACGACGGGAGGTCTAAGATCGTGTAATCTGAAATTACTTGTGGCCGTTAGCGTTGAACTCGTCCACTTCCCGGTCGTGGAGGAGTAAGTTAGGATTGGCATAGTGTTGGTGGTGATCTCATTATTCATGATGGAGCCCGCAAGTACCTTAATATTGGGAACGAGTTCGGCCGTGTTCTCTTGGCAAACCAAACCCATGTAATACGAATATTCCTGGGCGCCTTTTGGCTGCGGCTGCAAAGGAACCCGTGTTCCTCTTATGGGGTTCAAGATATAGTAACCTTTGTGGCCACCAGAAAGGATGAGTCCGTCAGAGCAACCGACGAAATAGCCGGGTATCTTTGGGACCTTTTCAAATTTGTAGTAGTTTGTTTCATCGTGTGATGCTGAATTGGAAGGAGATAGGCCATGAAAGCGTGCAGTACCTCTACGTTTTACTTCAATGAACGCCAATAAACGTTCGGTAGCAAACGCTTCTTTTCTTTTTTTGGCAGTAGTATTGTAACTTTGAAGAAACAAAGGATCTTTGATTAAATTGTTCCATCTAGTTGAAACGCACATGAATCTAAAAACGGATTTTGGTGGCAGGTTTATGAGTATCGTTGTTAACAAGTCGTCGCTCTCTAATTTTTCCATAGCTATTGAGATGAGAATTTGATGGATGATTTGAGTTATAATTTATTCGTTCCTTATTTATAGATTTATATGATGATGTTAGGATAATAGATATAGGAGTAGGAGAGAAGAATAATATATAAGAAATCAATTCTGAGTATAAGATTAAGGAAACAAATTTTAGATTTATATGGATAGACGAGGATATGTGAGAGGTTTTTTTTTTTTTTTTTTTTTTTTTTTTTTTGAGATGTAGAAGGATGTGAGAGTTGATTACCACTTATTTATAGAGATATATATGTAGGTAGACGTTCAATAGTAATTATGAAAGAAGAATAATTAGACTTCAAATAGGATTCTATATTAAGAGATTGATATCGAATAAATTTCATTGACCAATATACTCTTCGTTAAATTACACCAGCGGAAATTTTGGATTCCCTTCCGACCAAATAATTAATGACATGTGGCATGCGGGTCCTACATAACTTTAATCCAGGCTTAACCAATATTAGTTAACAGTGTAGTGTAGCCAATTAAATTTTTAATCTCCACGCACAAAGAAAAGGAAACCATTACTTGTTTTTTCATCCAAAAGGGAAGACAAAGTTTTATTTCCCGCAAAAGTTTCTGACTGTTGAACGATTCTTCTATTAGTAACCCTACTTGCTGCAATTTCAGTGCATTCATTCTTCTTAAGGCTATAATCTGGTTTTTTAAAAGAAGTTGGAAGTAAGACAAACCTTTTTGTAGACTTAGATGTGGAACCGAAGCTCCATGTATTTAAATTTTTAATTCAATTGACAACTTGCTTAAATTACAAGATTGTGTGTTGTAAGGTTCGTAAAATAAAAAGAAGATTGGGCAATGAATTAAAAGTGAGCAATAAAAAAAGGGAATAATAAGACATGTGCTCTCAAGCACCATTTACAACCCCATGAATATTGTCAACATTTATGATGCATGAATACGGATACGAGGATATGGGTATGGTATGCAAAGGGTACGGGACGGAGTTTTAAAAAATATAGGATACTAGTACGCCGAGGATACAACTCTATATTTTTGTATTAATATTTATATTAAACACAAAATACAAAAACTTAACTTATATACAATAATAATGAGGGAAATTGAAATTTCGGTACCTTAACTTGCACCATTTCTTTTTTCCACACCTTAACTTCGTAGCTCACGTTTTTGGTACCTCAATTTGGGGATTTCCAAATCCAAATCCGTGGTACTAATTTTGGGGATTTTGACCCTATAGTCAAATTTCCAATTCACCGATTTGCCACGTTGGACGCCACTTGGAAAAAAGCTAATATCTTTTTTGGTGAAGGAGAAACGATTAGTAATTATTTTTATTAAATATATTAATTTAATATTGTTTTGAGCTATCTAATTTTGTTGGAATTATTAAAGAAAAAATTAAAAATTAAAAAAAAAAAACAGAAAAAAAAAAAAAAAAAAAAAAAAAAAAAAAAAAAGAAGAAGAAAGAGAGGATACTTTCAATTCTCCGAGCTGATTACAGCTCAAAAAGCATAGGACACTTTCATGCAGAGCATCGAAGGTGGATTAACGATTATTTGCCCTACCGATTCAACACTAAAATCGTTTATGTCGCGGTACAAAAACAAAACATCGGATGGAAAAACTTCGTTGCTGCTCTACAACGGTGTGCATGTTGAGATCTAGTAAAAGATTGATGAACAGTTTGGTGAATTGGGGGGTTGAGAGTCTTGAGACTTTAGACATGTCATATTTATTTAAATTTTCTAATGTTTATTCAGTTTTTCAGTATTAAAAAAAAAAGTTACTAGCTAAGCCTCAGAATATAATTACGTAAACAAAGAGTATATATCAATCCAAAGAGTTATGTTCCTTCATTTCTTCCAAGCAACACAAGTAATGTATATGTACAATATATATGATCACATAGTTAATTCGTCAAACGATGAAACATTCTGGCTTTGCAGTAGTCTCGTTCGCACAATAGTCATAAGTCATGTACACGGCTCTAACCTCCTTCATCAATTGGATTTGGTACGGTTCGAGATCCCAATACTTAGGCGTATTCCAATAATACTCCCCTGAATCACAGCTAGAAGTACTCCCTTGTGTTTGGCAAGCATCGAAACCAAAATCGGAGTAGCGTGCTACAAATGGTGCTTGACTCCAATCGACAACTCCCGCCCAATCGGCATTCCAAATGCTTGCTTCTATGTGCATGGCCTTGTAAGGAAAATCTATCCCATTAGCCGTGTTGTTCTTAAACACTCTTACGGGGATGTCATCGACGAAAAATACTATTTGGTACGAATTCCAAAGAATTCCGTAGTCGTGAAAATCTTGTGAAGGGTTAAACCAAAGATCGAATCCTTGTTCTCTATGGCCTGAGTCGTTCACGTAAACGTTAGTTTGGACCGTGCCACTCGTGCCGATGAATTCGTAATCTAGTTCGAAATGGCTTCCAGGGTCTTGATTATCTGGTGCTGAAGTTAAGTAGAATGTGGTCACAATTCCTCCTGTTTTCTTTTCCGGTATCTTCATTCGTATGCGAAATACTCCGGACCCGTAATCGAACTTCGACCTGAATCCGGCACCTGAGGAGCTATCGATTTTAAGTTGAACTTCGGTTCCTTGAGGATTAACCGAGAAATGATCAGATCCCCACAAATAGGAATAGTATGTACTAAAGCTGATATTATCTGCATTTGTTTGCATGAGACAGACACTAAGAAGAAGAGCCTTGGTTTTGAAGAGGAGACCCATTTGAAAGAATTACTAAATATGAATCAGATTCTTATTTCATTCGATATATTTGTAGTACTTATTAGTTAATGAGAACATCCTCATGGAGAATATAAAAAGTTTCGTGATGATATAATTCATAAGTTCCAAAAGCGTGGTATGTATATTTTAAAAAGTGTGGATAATGCATATGCTTTTTTAAATATTTGAGATAATAAGGGAACAATATTACGATATGTTTCATTTTGGGGTGAATCGTATTATGAAACTTTTAATCTTAGATAATCTTTTGTGCTGCCGTGAAAAATGCAACTTATGGTTTTTATTTAACAGATCAAAAGAAACTGCCAAGATTTGGAGATTTAGATTCTACCTACTTGACGGAATTTTATAACTAATTCATAAGCTTTTCTCGCTACTCAATATCAGTTGACCAAGACTCTTTCTTTCAATTTCTTTTAAAAATTGTATGTTTTATGATTTTATAATTATGAAAGATCTATAGTATATTGTAGGAAATAGTTTTGTGGTAGTTTGTTTGATTTTTTCTGATTAGGAAATTGCAAAAACTATTGCAGTGTTGTTTTTAATTTGCATTTATATCCATGTATAACTTTAAGTTCAAGAAGAGTAATTGGTGAGACTCCAATTAAGCACTTTTAGGTAGCTTTTTTACTTACTCTCATGCAAGTCCTTATACAGTTTTCATGTCTTTTATATTATTTTCTTATTCTAGATGTCGAGTCAAAGAATACACAAATTAGTGAATAAAGCACGTAACTAAGGTTAAACGAGACCAACGAAGCTGACCAGAAGTAGGGGCGTATCCAGAACTTTAGTCTAGGCGGGGCTGAAGTATATTGACATCAAAATTAAAGACGATTTCATAATGCAAAAGTTAATAAATTAATAACAAATTGAGTTGTTTAAGGAAAAATAATAAGTTAGATAAAGTTATAACATTTTTTGGTTAAACAGATAATTGTATAAGCCAGATTTAGCAATTTTAGCATTAGTTATCTTAAGTTTTTAACAAAAAAAAATATAAACTACAAAGACAAATTATACCAAAAAGCTTAAGAGGTTTATTAAAAACATATACTCTACATATTTTCTTTTATTGGTACATTTAAAATCATATACTATTTGGAGTTGGGGAGAAAGCTTGGGGGACTATAGCCCCCCAAACCATCATGTAGATACGCCCCTGACCAAAAGTTACAAGGATCAAAAGGAAGAAAATCTGGAAAGGCATACCAAGCGCACACCGTGAGTAGCTTTACCAGCGCCATGCACGCAAAAGAGAATTTGACTATAGCGTGGTCAATGCCACTAACGATGTAACGCCCTGAAATTTGGAAGAAAATAAAAATATTTCTGAATTTTTATTTTAGTCCTTGAACTTTTTGAAATTATGATTTTGACCCCAAAAGATTTAAAAAGTTACAATTTAGTCCTTCCCCTTTTGAAAAATTTATGATTGACCACAAATATTTTATTTAAGACCAAATGAGTCATAAAACTTTCAAAGTGGTCCATTGTAGTTTCAAAATATCCAAGCATTGATTTACAATGGTAAATCTTGACATAATTACATTTACATTTGTAAAAATGTAATTTTTGATTTGTCTTTTATGCTAGATATTTCTATTATTTTATTCTTATAAAATCCTATCAGATAATGTCTGAAAAATTCATCATAATTAGGGTGGCCTAGCTTGGATTAAAATAAAAATGGGTAGGGTATAGTAATTAATTCTTTGTCTCCCATTTTCACCTATAAAAGGGAGGCTCTCTTCAACATTTTTCACACACCTCTCTTCTTTCCTTCTGCAAAGTTCTTCCTCTTGATGTTTAGATTTCTAGAAAAATTGTTTCAGTCCTTTAAGCCTTCTTTATAGTCCTTAAAAATCCTCAAAACCGAGTTTGGTCAAAACTGCCAGTTTTGGTACAGAAACTTTGGATGTCCGAAAACCATATAAAAACTTCGAGTCTTTCTCTGAAATTTTTGCCACATACTGGTTATTGTGTAAGATAACTTTCATGTTCAGAAACTTTCTTCAACCAAAGTCGTTTGAGGGGTCTAAAAATTAGAAATACGTACCACTGTCTAGAAAATCCGAAAACAGCTCCTATCTTTCATGATTTATTTAAAATACCAAACCTTGTCCTATTGATCTGATTTTGAAACTACATACTCTCCAGGATGTTTAAGATTGAACCCCTCAACCAATTTCAGATTTATCATATCGTTTGAAAGTCCGATTGAAGGTGAATCTAAGATTGCTACAGTTTTCTGCCTTATATTTGCATAAACATTTTGATTAACCAATATATGTTGCAAAAGCTACACAAATCATGAAATTGATCATTAATATGGACTCATTACATAATAATAATGATGTTGGATCAGTTGATCATAATTTATAATCATGTCTAATAATTTTTCATGGATTTTGCAACATTTAGAAGACATGTAGTTTGTTTTACGGTTGATCTTTCAATTTCTTTAACTTTAATTGAAGTATTGTGTTTATCTTGTGATCTAATCATCTAATGTAGTTTATTAGCATGATAAGTATTCTGAAAACATTAATTTTAATTAGATCTAAATGTTTACAATTTATTTTAATTGTTATTAGTAATATATGCAATATTATGTAATTTTATACTAATAACTATAAGAAAATTAGCTTTTACCAAAGTTATACATATGATATGATTTTATTCAAGGGCTTACTAAAGTATTTGTTCAATGTTAAGATCATGGTAAAAATTTGAATTGAGATTATTATTTAATAAGTAATTTACAAGAATTTTGTTAAGAATAATTGTTTTAAAAAGGTTTAAATATGCATTGAAAATATATATGTTTGTTAATATGAAATATGTTATTAATAAATTAGAAATTGAGACATTAATAATAATTTTGGAAAATTGATTTAGTCTTCAACTTGTTACTTTGAAATGGTAAATCCCATTATTTATATTTTTTTACGTCATAGTTAATGTTAAAATAGGTAAATGTGGAATTTGTCCCAAATTAACAATAATTAGATATTTAACTAAACTTCTTTAAATATGATAAATATTGGAAATATATGTTTATTGTTGTAAACTTGTAAGCAAACAATTGATTACATCTTTTTGATTTATTTAAGGTTCTACAAATATCGACGTTAATCAAGAATTTCCCATACGGTAAAATGTGATGTTTGATTTCTGATTTGTTCAAAACCCTGTTTGGCGTCCGGCCCTGAGAAACTTGGACATAACAATTGTGATTCTTTGTTTCGAATCACGAGCAACATTCTATCACCATTTTAATGCTTTTATATTGATAATCCTTGATTCTTTACATAATCAATTTTCTTGCATATTGTTAAATCAAATCTCATTTAATTCATAATCGGGAATTTTCTTCATGATCATAATTAACCTGATATCATGATCACCCATTGAATTGTGCAACGAGCAACGTACTATGTTCGGCCTATGTAGCTCAAAAACGAGCAACGGATATTGTCCGGATTACTAGCTCATCTGATAATTTTGTTTCACCCATTGGGACGCCTTTGGGAAGTTGGGCCCAGGGATTGAGATGATTTACTGCTGGGCAGCAAAGGGCTGTCGGTTTAAGTAATTCTGATTGATACCCATTCTGTCTAAGCGCCGCTTGCAGCCAGGAGTTGGTTGTAACTCGCGTGTTAGATTGACACGTACTCGAGCATGTCTTCAGTTCTGTTGCGAGGTCGCTCCTCATAGGGAGGTATACGGTTGAATTTTGGGAGTTAAGGTTGGATCTGTTATATGTAATTGCACAAGTTCATTTTCTCGTTATTCTGAATATTCCAGTATTATCGTTAAACAGATAATTTCAGTTCAATGATGCAGATGTAACTATTCTGGTCATTCTTGTTCGTTTTACTCTGATTTACTGTTTTGATTATTGTCATGTTCTGAGAATTTCACTAAGTCATTAAAGACTTACTCCTCTTTTGTTCTATATGTCCCTTTCTCAGAGTAAGATTGGTATAGGAGCACGGATGGAACGAATGATCGACAAGTCCGCTTTTGGAAACTTTGCAAAAATTGTTAAGTGTTTGATTTTGTATTTACATCATTTTAAAATTGTAAAATGAATTTGTATTCCAAAGACTTCCGCTGTATCTAAAGTGAAAATATTTTATAATGCTATGGTTTTGATCCTGGTCAGTGAGATCCCTTCCTATGAGCTACAGTTCGGTCTGAGTTGAGTTTGTTAGGTGACCAACACCGGACCAACTCGGATCGGATTGTGACTCGTGGGACGCGGTCCTCACAAACGATGTTACAAAAGTTGAAACATCACAGCGTAGTCACGCCACTAACGATGTTTCCAACGTAGAGGCAATAAGTTTCATCAATGCAGTCAGCGTTACCCACCATACCCAATAAAAACGTTAATTGACTAAACATGGCCACATCATGACCGACGTTGTCAAAGCTGCCATCAGTTTTTATGTAGAATTAATGGAATTTTTCAGAATGTGAGTCCAAGAAGGAAACATATCTTCTAGGGAAAAAAAAAACCTTAGAGACGTTTTCAACTCCTTAAAATATTTATAAAAGGCCCCAAAGAGTCTTACAATCAAGAAATCAGCATACAATTAGTTTAGCTTATAATTAGATATAATACACTTTTACTTTTCCACATTTACTTTTGTGTTCTTAGATTAATGTTTATCTCTTTATTAGTTATTGCAAGAGCTCTTGAAGAGTCTTCTCAAACTTGTGCATGTGTCTTATCATCACAATTGCTTAGCTAAAATTCACTATTGTTCAAAGTTAATTTATAGGAGTAGTTGGACGATAGATCGTTTGTTATAATTCTTTTATATTTTTCATAAGATAATTTGAGTTCATTTGTTTCAGTTCTTTGTTATAATTCTTTTATATTTTTCATAAGATAATTTGAGTTCATTTGTTTCAGTTCAATGCTTTTACGTATGTCATGAATTATTCGATATTTTATATCTCATATGATATAAAACCTATTTACAATATGTATTTTCTAACAAACTATACATGGTTAATTGGTTGCATGATATAGGTATTTCATTGTTATTGAATGCTTATTATTTAGTTAAAATTCTTGTGCAAATTCTCTATAGATGAAGGTCAAGTTCGCGGAACAAGACTCTTAAGTGTGAACCCCACAAGTTTTATATATTGAATAGCTAGTTAGTATATCTTATTTGCTAGTTACCGCTAAATAGTTAAGATGTTCTCTTGACGTGACCATCCAATCAGAAATAACGCCAAAAATTGCATACCTTAAACAATAATTCATGGATTCATGTTATTTATAGAAAAGATGAGTAAAAATCCTTGTCTATGTGCCTACTGATTTTATTTTCCGCAGGACTTGGCTTTGAACAATATAGTTCATTACTATGATATATTCTGTTATTTTATTACTATTTTAGTTGATTAGTTATTATTTTATTTTCTACTATTTGTTTTCTGTTATATAATTTCTGTTTAGTAGTTGCTAATTAAAATCTTCCAAGCCCCTTAAGTTGTTGTTCTAGAACTTATAGTAAAGTAGTTTAATAAAGTAGTGTTAATTGATTGAGCTTTCATTCTGAGATCAATATTTCGCGATAGTAGTCTTTGTTTCTTATATCACTTGTGAATCATGTACTTGTGATTAATCATTATATGTGTATGACGTTGTCAATAATAGAGTCGTGACTCATTTATGATTGACTTAATTGATAGTTGAAAATTTCTCTGCATTGAAATTTCATTTCAACCTTGATTATAACCTACAAAATATTATTAAAAATTTATACATTGTATAGAGTATTTTGAAGTATTCTTAAAAGGAAAATACTATAAAAATAATTAGTATTCCATTTTTATTTACGTTGAACTAAAATAGGCATGTATTTCAATAATATTTCATCTCCGGGTGAAAATATAATTTAACAACATAATCCATAATTATACTTAAAAATGGCTAGCAACCAGAGCAAAAACTGTTGGTGCCAAAGTAACTTTTTTTAAATATCTCGAGTCTATCCTTCTTAATTAGAAATACAAAAGGCAATGTTCATATTTTCATAATTAATTAGTCATTCTTTAATCAGTTAATTATATGTCGATCACTCAATCTTCTCTCTTATGAATTAATTATTTACAAATTTGTTTTACTCAAAATGCTCATTTAATGAATAAATAAATTAGTCAAGTATAAACTTTTAATAAAGTAGAAATTACTAGACTGAATTGCTATAATTAAGAAATGACCAATATATTTAGTTACGGGATTTTAGATACTATACTTCATGTATTAAGAACGGTATATTAGAGATAATACAAGAATTACTCCGACAACAAATTTTCTTGCTCGGGCAATATCACTAGCCTTTTTAAAAGGTATACTATCAAAATCGAAATGTATCATGTAGATCAACTTAAAAGTTAAAACCAATAACATGACAAATTATATTGGTTGAGCTATAAAAGAGACAACAATTTATTCACCCATTTAAAAGAAGAAGTAAAAAAAGTAGTTACAATATTATTACATTTACACATTATTATTATTATTATTATTAAACTTGTAGGTGAAGCTTCTTCTCTCTACTCAGTGAGTGACTCTAAACTCAATGCTACATTGCTACTCTCTCTCTTATCTTTTTCACCCCCAAAACTCAAACTCAAACTCACTTTTTTCAGATCATGAGCAGCATTCACAAAACTGTTGTTGATTCATCCAACAAATTCACCGGATAATAAAAACACAATTATTTGTCCAAAACAAAAAAAATGGGAAATTGCGGTACTCGAGAAGAATCAGCCGTCATCTCCACTGCACATCAACATCAAGGTTCAATTTAATCAATCAATCAATCGATTCAATTTTATGACAATTCTGTTTGCGCTAGATCTAGGTTTCAATTTGTTATCCCCTTTTCATCACCTGCATTTCAATTTCAGTTTTCACAAAATCGGTTTTTGATTGTTGTTTATCGGTAATGTTGCGTAGATCGGAGATGGGGTTTGCTTATTTTGTAACAATTTTGAGTTTTTTTTTTTTTTGAAGAAAATGTGTGTTATGTAGTGTTAAAATTTGTGGATAAAGTGATTAGTTCAGCAGTAGCAGCAGCTTCAGTTTTGTAAAATTTACAGGTACAGAGAAGAAGCACAATAGGTCCACGTCAGATCTGAGCGAGCCGTCGACCCCTCGCAACTTTGAGGATTTTCGCAAGAACGCGCTGCTTTACACACACGTCATTGCGTTCACGCTTTTTGAGCTTGAAACCATTACGAAGAGTTTCCGTTCCGACTACATTCTCGGGGAGGGTGGGTTTGGGACGGTGTATAAGGGCTACATTGATGAGAATGTTAGGGTGGGACTCAAGTCTCTACCCGTTGCGGTTAAGGTGCTTAATAAGGAAGGACTTCAAGGCCATCGCGAATGGCTGGTGGGTTTTTATTGTGTCCTTTGCCGTTTTGTGTTTTGTGCATGTACGTGCGCTGAACGTGTTGTTTATTGTTTCAGACTGAGGTCAACTTCCTTGGGCAGCTCAGACACCCTAATTTGGTAAAGTTGATTGGATATTGCTGTGAGGATGATCACAGATTACTTGTCTACGAGTTCATGTTCAGGGGAAGCCTTGAGAACCATCTCTTTCGAAGTGCGTCCCTTTCATTCTTATCTCATTCTTTGGTGCTATTGCTGATATTTAATGTTCCATCTATTACATATATATTGTCTACCAATTTGGTTGAAGTATAACTTGCTTTGTTTGATATTAGTGATACCAAATAGAGCTAGGGGGTTTGCACGTGATTTTTTCCGGTAAACTTGTGTGCATATGGTTGATCTCAGAGAAAGAAATCCTTGTCATGTCTGATATTAGTATTTTGTACTTGCTTCCGCTGTAAAGAGACTATATGCCAGGGTTTGGCCAGCTGGTATTTTTATTTCCTTTTTCTTTTGGTGGCCGCATAACTCGCATGTGTACTTAACAGTTTATTAGAAGCTTAACCTTCAGTTCAAGTTTGGAGGGGGCAAGGCTGACCTCTAAATTATAAAACCACAAGATTCTCCATAACTAACCTTATAGACAAGAACGCGAGTAGTGCGTCAAATTTAAAATTCGCGAACACTTCCAGTTGTTTCGGGAAACCAGTTAGCTGCACTGTTTCCTGCTTTATGTAAACTTAACCTGCTTGAACAGAGTTCTAATTTGGATCCACAAACAAATATCCTATTTTCCTCTTATCTTCCTTCTAAATCACTATAACCTTGTTCATCTGAACCTTCCTGTTCAAGACAGCTGCAAGTGTGTCCAAACATCAGTGAATGTAACCAGAAACTAATTAAACCATCGACAACCAGTTTGATCGTTTGAAACTAGCTGGATCAGATTCCTGCAACCTAATTACAATTTTTTTGTTTTCGTTACTGATTCAAAGGGAAGTTTTAATGTGTTAAATAAGCTTGTGGGCCTTTATTCTATTATCTGCCGCAATTAGGGAACGAACTTTTATGCTTGTAACTAAAACAGTAATGATCAGAAATTTCAGATTGTTTAGGGGCTCACTGATGATGTCTGCCTAGAGACACTTATACAAGATTCCTCCTTTCTTTTTGTATTACGGTCTCTTTGTCCTGTCTAACTAAACTTGTCTCCTTTTATGTATTTAAGAGTTAATAATCACAGACATGTGTTTCTCTCTTCTTGGTGACTGGTGCTTCTTTCTTATGAGCCTCGATTTTTATTTATTTTTAGGTGAATGAGAAAAAAAAAAGAAAAAAAAACCTTGTTTGCTTAGTTTGATCTCTTCCTGACTGAAAGTGATCTGAAAATTTTGTGCCATGCAGAAGCAGCTGTTCCATTATCTTGGTCTACAAGGATGTCGATTGCTCTTGGAGCTGCTAAAGGGCTGGCTTTCCTTCATAATGCTGAAAGACCTGTTATCTATCGGGACTTCAAGACTTCAAATATATTGTTGGATTCAGTAAGTAATGTAAAAATAATTCTTCATAAAGTTTTCTGTTGGCTGGATAGCTTTGCCATTGGGATCTTTGCCGAAGTTTCTCTTTTCCTCTGGCCCACCTCCTGCTATTTAGGGGGGGGGGGGGGGGGGGGGGAGGTTAGGGAATTGTGCTATTATATTCTGACCTTGCCAGAAAGCTTCACCCACCCTCATGATAACCAAGGAAGGATATATTTATCTTTTATTTTATGCAAAATTCTATGTTACAGGATTATGCAGCCAAGCTCTCTGATTTTGGGCTTGCAAAAGCAGGGCCACAAGGTGACGAAACCCATGTATCAACTCGAGTTATGGGTACCTATGGTTATGCAGCCCCTGAATATGTCATGACTGGTATGACTTATTATTGTTAGCTAACTTAGTGCCAAAGTGCTATTTTTGAAAATAATTTTCCAGCTATTGAAGTTTTGTGGATTCATAAATTTATGTACTGTATATGTTTAAAATGCCATCTTATCTCAATGTTAGGAATCATAAGACATTATGAATTGAACTGATATTTAGATTATCAATGAGAGAATGCGCCTTTTAGCATGCTTTAATTTTATTTTATTTTCACTTTACTTAAGGGAATCTTTCCATTTACCATTGTCAAAATATTCAGCTTTTTACAGTACTACTCATCTTTATTGTTTAGCATTTCCAGTTTATGGTTGTTCCCATACCGTGAAAGTGTGATTGAGTGCTGTGTGTGTGCATACTTATCTTGTTTGTTTATGTGTGACACTGGGCAGGGCACCTTACTGCCAGAAGTGATGTCTACAGTTTCGGGGTAGTTCTTCTGGAGCTTTTGACGGGAAGGAAGTCCGTGGACAAGACGAGACCGAGCAAGGAACAGAGTCTGGTGGATTGGGCCAGGCCAAAATTGAATGATAAGAGGAAAATGCTGCAAATCATAGACCCTCGATTGGAGAATCAGTACTCAGTAAGGGTAGCCCAGAAAGCTTGCAGTTTGGCTTACTATTGCCTGAGCCAAAACCCAAAAGCTAGACCTTTGATGAGTGATGTGGTCGAGACTTTGGAACCTTTACAATGCAGTGCTAATGAAGTCTCATTGCCATCTTCAAACCCGACACTTATGTGCAGTGGAAGTCCGTTTGTGACGGGAAGGATTCCAGATTACAGGATGCATCGAAGATTTGCTGGAGGCGTTGGAACAGCAGTTGGTTGTCGATCGTCAAATCCAAATTGTTCCCCAGGTCCTGTAGCATGCCGGGTTAGATGAGAAAGTTGCATGAACTTGGTGATGTATGTATGCTTGTGTTATATAGTGCCTTCACTTGTTGCAAAGGCTCTGACTCGGGTGAATCGGGTGCTTGTATTCAACGTGTATCGATGTGGTGATTGTGAGCTTTGTTGAATATGTTGATGTAAGGAAAATACTATGGCTTGTTGGTGATGTGATGTTCACTACTAACCATATTTGCAATGGAGTGACAAGTTACATCTCTTTTATATGGAGGTTGTTATAGTTGGTGTGCATTATTTCGAATTTGGAATATCTGCAAATCGATAAGTTGCTTTCCTTGAGTAATCTCGGTTATGTACACGTGGGTTTCATAGCTGGGCTATGGCATAACATGATGCTTGTGGCTGGCAATTAGCAGATTGGGTTTCATCTTCTATTGGCTCCATTTCATATAACTATACATGGGATTTATCTATGGTGAATCGAAGATATGTACGTAACTATCAAACATATTTTTAAACTTTAGACTTTTCATATCGAAATACTATTCTTTTTGTCTATAATGCGTCTCGAGCATTTTCTTTAAATTGAGTACCTTTATCAAAAAATTTATATTTTCCCTCGAGGACAAAAGGTAATGAACAGTTCGCTCAATCAGGGATTTGAGATCCGTTAGATTCACGAAATAAGACTTTTTACTGTTTACAAATGTCTTATCCGTTCCAATATTTGGATATACGTAGTTGACCATGTTCAAGTCAATTATATGGTATTTAAGGGATGTTTACAAGAACTTGTAAAAGAACTATTACTACATTTGCTTAAAGTGACTTTTGACAAACTGAGTAGTATTCTCAAATCTCTTTAATAAGCTACTTGTGTTTGTAATAATTAATTGAAATGACTTTTTTCTTCTAAATACCATATTTTCATGAACAGTTTGGAAAATACCATAGACTATGTCTAGTGTTTTCTTTGACATTATTTAAGATAAATTGAAATAAAAAAACAGTATTGCAAACTCTAATAAGGTATTTATTCAAGCCTATAAACTAATAAGTCATTTTTATAAGTATTTGCATATACCAACTCTGATGGATTCAATTAGCATAATATAATCGATTCTAACATTTGGATATACGTGGAAAACTATGTTTAAGTCGATTATCTAGTTTTTAAATTGATTTAGTTAGGGATTCTTTCCCATGTTCAAGTCTATTATGTAGTCCTTCAATAGATTTAGACAGGGTTATAGAAATTAATGACAACTTTTAGAAAAATTCATTGAAATCATAGATTAAAACAAAAAAATCGACTTGACAGAAATGAAGTAAAATTACAATTACAACAAATACATTCACAATTTCGAAAAATTCAAAAACTTAATCCAATAATTAACAAAACCGATAAAAACCTTGATCAAACAATTTCTTACGATTCTCACACACATGAATTTCTGTTGTTTCTTGATGGCTAAGGCCCTAGCTCCTAAAGGAACAAATGCAGTTCGATTTTGGTGCGACGAACATAATCCAAGACGTGAAAGTTTCGAACCCATGCAATAATTAAGTTATGCACCCGCTTCTGTGACATCGTACAACGCAACTGCGTGTGCAACAACCAGGAAACTTGGATTCCATTAAATATAAGGTGCCAGACCTCATAGGAGGTAGATGTGAATTCTTAATATCTAGTAGATGATTATGCAATTCATCTACAATTCAAGCGGAGATGAAATGCAAGTCAATCAGCCTTGGGAAAAAACAATACAATAAGAAAAAAGTACAAGCAGAAGGCATCATAAGTAATAACCTAAGATACATAAAAAAACAAATGAAGAAAACATAAACACAGAACTAGATCGATAAACAAATAAACTTACAATAACAGAGCAAAATGCAGGTGTTTGTTAACAGAGCAAAAATTATTTGCCTTCTCGGTGGCCTGTCTATTATCTTTCCCTATTCCTCTGCAAACTAAATGCTCTGCCAAGTGAATCCAACTACATAAAATTACAATATGTCTGAGCCATATTTCTAAAGTAATACGGCGAGTTAAGTATGCTGCCTTCAGGTGCTTAACAGCATGTGTCGTGTTCAAACTTTCTAGTCCTACAACTAGTAACAGTAATCCAAGCTATAACCAAAAAATGAAAATTTCACTGCTGAGACGACTCTTCTGGTTGTATTTAGAATGTTTACAGCCGCATAAAGTAATAAGTTACAAGGTCATCAGCAACAACCTGAAACAGTAAATTGACCATCTAAAGACCAGAAAAACCAGAGTACAAGCGGCAGAGGTAGAGATGATTCATGCATTTACCTCCGATATTCTCATGTCAATCAGTCACCAGAGACATGAGTCTTCTGTTCATAGTACCTTCTTTCACTTTCACCTTTTCTTTCATTTCGTTTCTGTGCAAGAGCCACCCAGCAAGGAGATCAATAATTATTCACACACACACACACATATATAGTATCGATAGGGGGTTGGGGAGCTAAAATAATCAAGAGGTGAAACCTGGTAGGCTTCATGATTCGATACAATCCTCTTGATAATTGTGCTGGTTGTTATATCCAGAGGACTTTCTAACAGCTTGAAGATTCCCATGTCCATTGGGACAGCATAAGGATTCTGCTTATCCTATAGGATAATCAAACACAATCGATCATTTAAGTAATAGACCAAGTTTCTTTTTCCGTCAAGAATTCTCATGAACAATTAACCATAGTTTTTATATACCTTCTGAAAATCATTATCTTCAGCCACAGTTCCATGGACAACCAAAGAAATGTTAAAGGTTGTTATCTGCAGTAAGAAGAATTTCAAATGTGTATTAAGAGAAGTACCAAACAATTATGATCTATAGGCAGACTGAGTGGTTGTTTGATGAATGGAGGGAGGGAATACTGAGTGATCAATATCTAGTTGGATAAAACCTGCAATTAAAAAGGGGGGATTAAGAACCATATAGATTATTACCATAAGACGTGTGGTTGCCTTTGATGGGAAAATAGCGAAAAAATAATGGTTGTTTCAATAGTTGGGAAAGTTGAGATGATTGGTAAGCGTAAGACCAAGGTAATCGAAGTATCTCATGTACTTTGGACATGGAGAACAATCTGGGTTTTCCTAGTCCTTTTTTTGCTGATATGCTAGATTTCAATCCGAGGGGGAACGAAAACTGGGAAAGAGAGAAGGTTTGTGTAACCATACACAACTAAGCCATCTGGTTATATGTTTATTGAACCCCAAGGTCAAGGTTAATCCAATTTTAAACACATGGGACTACACCATGGTTCAAACCATTGTTATTCAGTATAGTTTGACATGAAAATAGAAAAGAAACTAAAAATTGCATAACTATTTCAAGTTTCAATTCAGAGTTGGACTTGTTTGAGTCACAATATTTAAACAGAAACATTCCAATAATTCAACTACCAGTCAGATTAATAAATAAATAAAAAAGCCGCGAATAACTATTGGCGATGTCACACCACACATTTATTGATAAGAAAATACATACTCACCATATCTTTTGAGACCTCCCATGGAGCGCCAATTATGACCTCATCTGCATATTGGCAAGCCAAAACACTTAAGCTTCTTTCATGGAGGTTCATGATTGGACGGTGTGCTCCCCTATTTGCACTATAAAGGACAAGATACAGGGAAAATGTGAATATTATGTGATCTTAAAACCAATTCCTCTAAAAAGGATATATAAAAGAGCTCATTAAAATGCACAAGGAAAACATTGAGACATTTGATATACCCCCTCCTTGGAATTATATACTACAATAACTTTCAGCTAAGCTCAGTTTGGCCCACAGGAGTAGTGAAATTTGTTCAGAGAGTGAGATTGATAGACAAGGTATTTCTCATGCAAAAATCATCATTAACTTTACAGAAAATGATAAAGAAACAAAAAGAGGAACTGGCAGAAAGAGAAGTCCCGAATTTTATACCTGACAGTTTGATCTGTATGGATGCCAACAAGAAGAAAATCACCAAGCCCCCGAGCAAGCCTGAGAATCTGGGTACACCAAAACATATAAAAAGTCAGAGCACATCAATACAACAGATACATAAAGCTAGTGAGGAGTCTTATCTTGAACATAAAAGTTAGCAAGTTGTCGTACACATTTGAACTAGTTCCCTATTCGGAAACCATTTAATTTAATCAAAAGCAGATAATCATAACGCACCTCCACATGTCCAGCATGGAAAAGATCAAATGCGCCATCTATGTAAACTATTCGAGCATCTGGTCCAGCTCCCTGAAAAAAAGCATTAAATAATAAACTTTAGTAACTTATTTGCAACAGCATTACAAATCCGGCTTATCTATCATAGCGGAAAAAGAAGGAAGATACTAGCTCATGAGGACCAGCATTATCAGCATAAATAACCAATGAGAAATCTTGCAGGTTAGAATAGAGCTTGAATTAAAGGTAAGGAAATCTTAAGGAAGAAGCAAGGTGTCTTTTAAATCTGAAGAGTTACTGTTTTTATCTAGTATGGGTAAGTTCAGTAATACATTCTTTTTTTTTTTTTTTTTGACAACAGTTCAGTAATACATTCTGTTCCTCCCTAGTTTGATGTGCTCGATTGCTTCAAAATTTTCTTGAATTAAATGAAGTGTAAACAGGTAAAATTGAAGATTTTTTACAAAAGTCAGCCTTATATAACTGTGACCGTGAATAGATTTTATTAGTTCTTCAGTTACAATGCCCAAGAATCAAGGTTTTTATGAGCTCACAAGTCATTGGTAAAATATCGCCTGAATTAATAGGGCCTGATATCATGAATTGTTCACAACGACAGTTGCAAAACCTTTTACATAAATATTGCGGCTTGCAAAGAAGTTAACCTCAAATCACATCCGTTCTTCATTCAAAAAAACTCTTTGTATACTACTACATCAAAATATTTTTTCTATTACAAAAAGCAGTTACATTTCCAGGTGCATTTTTGATAAACGAAGAACTCGTAGAGAAAACTTATGTGTGTACATATCGTGACAGGAAGGGAGGTTGCATAGGCTTAGTGCATTGTGAGTACGCAAAAACATCAAACAAGTTAGAGAGAATTAACTCAATTCTTCATATCCAATGTGTGCCAGCAAACATACAAAGAAAACATACAACACACAAAAAACTAGAGTAGAGAGAAGTGAGGAAGCAAGATTAAATCACAAACATCTTGCAGCAAACGGACCCTGCTAAGATACGTACCTTGCTATTGGAGAATTGGACAATCCTACGAGATGTTGGTAGGAAATGAGATATCCTTGTTCCACTACCAGAACCACCATCTTCAGATTTGTGGCTGTGACCACTGCTGAATTGTCGCTGCAGAGATGAATGGTTATGGCTGTCACCTGTTGACCTCTCTCTCACACAAAGAAGCATACGACCTATCATACAAAATCATCAATCTGATAAGTTTAATTTCCAAGACATAAGGGTTTTAATTTTTACTGGTAATAACTGACATCCAGAAAATATGAATTATTAATTCTGGGTGTCAATATATGGATGATGTGATGCAACAATCAACATGTTAGGCCGATACTATTCTTGTGAAGACGCATGCAAAGTTAAACCCTACACTTAATACTCGAACTGAAACCCAAAATGTCTAGAAAGGAGGAAAGAAAACTTATCCCATCAAAAGCAGTTTCAAAGAATAAGAGACTCCAAGTACATACCAACAATGTCAGTGCTAGATATCCCTTCAGTGCGCTTGATCTGTTTATAACGGCCAACCTTCTTAGCAAGCGCATAAGCATCAGTCCCATCTGGCAGAATGCACGGATCATCCCCATGAATAATATAATCAATGTTGTACTCATCAAACAGCTTCCTCATGAAATCTTCAGTGATAGCATAGGGAGCGTCCGGGATAACTTCATCCACCCATTTCACCGCACTAACCATAATCATCCTAAGACAAAAACGCACAAGCGCACACGTTTAGTTCTTCAGTAAATTTACATCAAAAACTACTATCTTTCCACTAACCCTCAACTCGTATCATCTGCAAACCTACCATCTAAACATTTAACTCCCAATTTAAGTTGCTTGCGGCTTTACCCCCAATAAAATCACAATCAATAAGTATTAGTACTATTTAAACAAATCAACCCATTTCACCGCACTAACCATGATCATCCTAACACAAACGCACAACAGCACACATTTAGTTCTTCCGTAAAGTCACATCAAAAAATACATTCTTTCCACTAACCCTCAACTCCTAGCACCCACCCGCAAAACTAGCATCTAAAAGACAAACTCCAATTTAAGTAATAGTACTATTTAAACAACTCAAACGCAGTAAGGAAGTCAAGAATTTCCCATATCTTATAACACCAAGCGAACGAATCATCTTCTGTATATCAATAACAGCCACATCCTACGACAAACCACATGTTTAGTTGTTCCGTTCCGTAAAATCACATTAAAAATACAATCTTTCCCCTAACCCTCAACCCGTCCCCGTAAAGTCACATCAAAAAACACAATCTTTCCACTAACCCTCAACTCGTTAGCACCCGCAAAAACACCATTTAAACAACAAAACTCCAAATTCAAGTTGCTCGCCATTTTATCCCAACAAAACCACAATCAACAAGTAATAGTATCATCTAACAAAAGAACAATATCATCACTACAATCGAATACGAAAAATCGCGCAAATGTGCGTTATACCTCTCGTTGAGAGGAGTAACCGGAGGCCCTTTATTAGCAATAATCTCCGCATCACTGACGACACCGACCACCAATTGATCGCCCAGGGCACGAGCCTGACGAAGAGCGTTGCAATGGCCGTAATGCATCATGTCGAAGCAACCGTCCATGTAAACCCTAATCGGCCTCTTCTTCTTCCTCTTCAGATAGCTCAAACGAACCCCCAATATCGACACGCCGATCACGACCATGCCGATCATCCATGACGTCACAATCCGGGAGCTAGGTGCGCCGTTATTTCTCTCGGAACCCATTTTTTTCTCTCTTTTTTTGTTCCTCTTTTTTTTTTGGCTAAAACGACATCGTTTTGTTATTCGATAAACAGTAAATTTCGAAATGTGTTGGTATGAAGTGTATGTAGATCGATGATGATGTGATTGATTATGCTTGTACTTTACTCACCCGTTGTTGTTTGTTGCTCCTTTTTCTTCGCACCTCCTCTTTTATTTTATTTTATTTTTTATTTGGGTAGTAATTAGGGTTAACTAGAAGTTTCACTGATATTTGGCCCTACAAATATGGAGTTATTTTTTTTTTTTTTTATAATAACCATATTTTATAGAACTTTAAGAAAAGCGTACAATTTTACAACAGGGGAACGGGGAACGGGGATCGGGTGATACGAGTAACAACTGCTGTAAGATCTAAAGACAAAAGTGGACTTAGCCAGTCCGGACAAGAAAACCAAAAAAGGAACGCCTAAACTAGAAGCGTTTCCTCTGTCAAAATGGAGTTATTTAATGCGAGAGAGTGCGTGTGTGTAGTGAATTTAATCTTTTTTATCAATGGGAAATGCACTTTTAACCCCACTTTTATTTTACTTTTTGCACTTTAGCGTTGTTTTTTGATATTTTGTTTATTATACTCCGTTGTACATAAGTACATGGCCATGGAGATCGAGTAGTACGATTATAATTTATAAGGTATACAAAATACTTTATCGAGCTAAATTAGATCTTCGATTCAAACATACATCTCAGTACAAACTAACACGTCCCGTAAAAGAAGTGGCATTGCTAGACATGATATTTTGCAAGCAAATCTATAACCCTATTAGTCTACTGTAGAGAGCTGCAAGCTCGTAACACCAGTCCTCGTGCTCCAAATACCCTGGAGTAGGACGTCTGGTCGCGCTGGTGCCTGTTGAGTCTTGTTAAGACAAAAGAAAAAAAATTGTGAATAACAATTTTTATCTATATTTTTAATATTTAAAGAACGCGCCCGGGCGCGAGACCTATTACCTCACCAAAGCTGTTACGAATGATCTTATAGATACCTACTCGACCAAGATTACTTAGAGATGAACCATTTGTATTAAGTTTGCAAGTATTAAGAGACTATGCAATTCGTTTAATCTTGTAATGAAACAAAGTTATGGGAGAAACCAATTTATTAAGATTAGATGGTCTTTTTAGTTCTTAGGGATAAATGAGAATTAAACTAGAAAATTGATTTGTATAGACAATTTAAAACATAACACAAGCAAAAAAGATTGAAAAGGTTTAAAAGTAAGGGAGCAAGTATCGAGTAAGTTATTGAATAATTAAAAATACTTGAATAAGTCCAAAATTGACCAAAATAATTGAGTAAAAACTTAAGAGATATCTACAAAGCAGTTAGAACTAAAATATAGTTTTTTATTTTGATATTATTTTTCAGAATGTATCTTGATTTATGTTAATTCAAATAAACGTCCCTACTATTTTAGGCATAACAATAGTGCGTATTTGGATAACGCGCTTTGCTTGCAAATTACGCGGAGTTAAAAATCTTAGTTAACACGTTAATTGGCGTAATTAAGATGGCGGTGAAAAATAGAATCTATATAATGGTAATTAGCGTAAGATAGCAGCAGGCAAATAATTAGAATGGCGCCGCAGAATAATGTATATAAGTTGGCGTAAGATAGCAACAGCAAGATCCAAATAATCCAAAATTCTTTCACTTTGCTTATGCAAAATACACACACGCACACACACACTGATGCACGAAAACTCAGCGAAATTTATCGATTAAACTCAACGGAGTTGTATAGGCATTGTTACAGCGAACAATTAGAGCAAAAATAATTGAATCGCGAAGATGGCGACTCCGGCGCAATCGCAAGGAATGGCGGATCGAGAAGGATCAACAGGCCACCAGCGTCGGAATTCTTCTTCAGATCATGATGCTCGTTTGTTCTCGGCCACATTCTTCGTCCTCATCACTTCTATTATCTTCCTAACGCCAGTGCGTCACTTTTGATCGGTACGAAATTAATTTTGGTTGTGTTTGCCCTAATAATCATCAGTTTTAGTGTGATTTAGGGTTTTGAATGTGAGTTTAACCTAATGCGATTGTGAGACAGGTTTGATAGTGGGTGGACTGGCTATTATTTCTCATACTGGAACCAGCATCAGGTTTTGTTCAGTGCTTTGATTTTGTATTATGCGAATTGTGCAAGTATTTTTGATTAATCCGTTTTCTTTTTGTATGTAGGACATGGCTCTATTTTTTTATTCCAAGTCTTGAGATGATGGATGACGCTTTTATTAATAATGTATACTTGCCTAGTTCCTTGACCTGTTTCCTCGCGTACTCAGTCGGGGTTCAGTCTACAACCTGTAAGTTGTCCTGCTTTCACTTTTTTCTTCGATGCTTTGCTTTGGATGATTAACAGAGAGTTGAAAAAGGATAGAATATAATTGATTTAAGACATTCTTAATTATCTCTGATCACACACAATTGCAGAAACACGTATTATAATTCAAGAAAGCAATAGAGAAAGATTTGGTCCATCTTGCTTGCATGTAGGATTACTGTGATAATAATCAAGGGGTCTGGATGTGAACTTTGCGATAATATGATCTAGTTCTCCTTCCATTCTATCAGCACTTCAAACCATGCTTAAGGAAAAGAAATTTCTCTTTATATCTATTGATTATCCATCAGATCTTAGTGAAGCTTTGCTATGGATTCAATGTATTTAACTTGACTGGTCTCATTATTTTTCCATTCAAGATAACATATGTTATGAATTTATTTGGCAGAAACCATTCTTTTCTAACTTTGGAGCCAGAGAGTTGATTTAGGCATACATCTCAGTACAAACTAACACGTCCCGCAAAAGAAGTGGCATTGCTAGACATGATCTTTGCAAGTAAATTTATAACCCTATTAGTCTACTGTAGACAAAAGAGAGCTGCAAGCTCGTAACATCAGTCCTCATGCTCCAAATACCCTAGAGTAGGACGTCTAGTTGTGTTAGTGTCTGTTGAGTCTTGTTAAGACGAAAGAAAAAAATATTGTGAATAACAATTGATATCTATATTTTTAATATTTAAAGAACACGCCCTGGCGCGAGACCTATTACCTCACTAAAGCTGTTACGAATGATCCTATGCATACCTATTGGACCAAGATTACCTAGAGATGAACCATTTGTATTAAGTTTGTAAGTATCAATTCATTTAATCTTGTGACGGAACAAAGTTATGGGAGAAACCAATTTATTAAGATTATCTTTCGAAAAATAATGGTTCATAGAATTTTTTTTGGTGTTGTAAGTGTTAATAGGTACCCTTTAAAAAGGCATGCATTACACGCACACGAGATATTCCAACTGATTATAACTATTTAAGACATTTTTAGCATTAAAGCAATTATGAGGATAAGAGGTCGTCTAGTTGATGTCTTTGGGGGAATGCGAAAAAGCTTATTTCTAAATTACAATTTTTGTGGGTTAACGTAATCTAAGTTTTTGTGTAGATAAAGTGATTGTATTTAATTACTCAAAACCTTTTTGGGTAAATGAGAAATTGACTATAAGTTTAGCTATTTGAAGTACGGTGATTTGAATAAAAAATTGATGGCAATGTAAAAAGTCATCATTCCACATGAAGAGTTTGAGTTTGTCTTTTCGTAACATTAGTTATCACTTAGCTGGAAATAATTAATAATTGGTAACATAACTTGTCAACTCTTCAATGTTGGTACCTTAATGTGGTAACCAATGATTTTAGTAAATTACCTTGAGAATTTGCCGAATTTGAGTACTCTGGCCCCATAAAGTTAAAAATTTTCACCAAAATTGCACACGTGGATGTGACATGGCATAAATTTGGGGGATTTTGACTACGGACGTCAGCTTCCACTTGTATTACTTAAAAAAGAAGAAAATTCCAAATTGTTCATCCTCTCTCTCTCTCTCTCTCTCTCTCTCTCTCTCTCACACACACACACACACACACACACACACACACACCAAACCTTACACTGCTCCCCTCATTCTCTTCCACCACGCCACCACCAGACCACCAACTCCACTTCGATAAACACCACCTCCACCAATTTCAACAACTGTATCGCACAAAAGATTAACCACCTTTATAAACTAGAAGTTAATATTCCACTTCTAAAAGTTAACAAATCAAACTGGTTAATAGTTTGTAACATCTAGAATAAAACCCAACGCCCCATTTTAACCAACAATTATCAAACTTATCAATTTTCAAACGCATATGAATCATCCTATTTGAACCAACTATGGGACAGAGAAGCTAAACAAAAAGAAATTTCTCATATCAAATTTTTGCTCATCTTTTCTCATGTTTAATTTTTGCCATCAAACACCAATCTTCACTCAACAACAACAATAAACTGCTCACTTCTAAAATAAAAAGCTGATAAATAAAGACCCCACAAACAAAACCAAAAAAAAAAGAACAAATCTTAATCGATTATCAGAAATTATAATAGTTCTAAGATTAGTTTGAAACACAGATGTTGGGTGTTGATACAGTCGCCTCGGTTCAGCCGCTCAGGGATCGTCCACTCCTTTACGTACACCACCAACACCACAAAGGTTTTCCTCAAAATTCTCACAGCAAAAGGTTTGTACACAAAGTGCTTTGAAGAACTAGGGAAGAAAGCAAGACTACACTAAGTAGGAGAGATAGGTCTTTTTCTTCCTTATTCTCTCTTTCTTTCTCTCTCTTTTTCCCTCTTTTTTTCTCCACTCAAACATGGATGCCCCCACCCTCTCAAAACTCACCCACGACTGTTTTTCTCAAGGGAACAAAAGGGGGCTGGTTTGCAATTGTTAGGTTAGGAAGAGTTTGGGCTTTGGGTATTAGATTGTATAGATTGGGCCTATTCTATTTGGGCTGACATAAAACTCAACAACAGATAGTGCTGCTAATAAATAATTAAACGAATTACAATAGAAGACTAGAAGTAATTCTGGTTTGGTGACCTGGAGAAATTTGAGCTCTAACAGTTGGAACATGGCTATTGACTGTGGTGGATTTGCGGGCGAGAGTGATCAGAGAAGGGCGTAGTTGTTTGAGGTCTGGAGTGAGCGAAATGGAAGCCAAGTGTGGGAAATGCTAAAGCCGGAGTGAATGTCGTTGACGACGTTGGCTTTTGCGATTGAGATGGTTGCCGTTGGACTATAATGGAAGCTAAGTATACTGTTGGTGGAGGTGGTGTTCGGCGAAGTGGGGTTGGTGGTCTCGTGGTGGTGTATAATGGGAGGAAGTGTTAGTGAGGGAAGAGAGAGGAGAGAGAGAGAGAGAGAGAGAGAGAGAGAGAGAGAGAGAGAGAGAGAGAGATGATGATGAACAATTTATAAATTTTTTATTTTTTTTAAAAAATAATACAAGTGGAAGCTGACGTGGAGTCTCGATGATGAGGCAGGTTGACCGTAGTCAAAATCTCCAAATTTCATGCTACGTCATGTCCACGTGTGCAATTCTGGCAAAATTTTGAATTTACTGACGCGGGAGTACTCAAATTGAGAAAAAATTTAAGTTAAGATACTAAAATCGTTGGTTGCCATATTAAGGTACCAATGTTGAAGAGCTGCCAAATTATGGTATTAAATATGAATTATTTCCCCATTTAGCATAAGGGTTTGGGCACTCACACTTACAATTGTTTTTGAAAGGGGGAGAGACATATATACCATGGATTATGCTCCAAAAGTTCACATATGCGGCCTTTAACCCGAATGTGAGTTGAGATCACAAATTTGTAGGTCGTCGTTCTTGGGTCATCCAATAGTTTCATAGACAACCAATCAGCGACGAGTGTCCTGCATGCACACTCTCAATGGTGAAAGGTTGCACGAACAACACCAAAATGATATGTTTTAGAAAGCTGGTACGACACAGTGGTCGAACGTGTCTATTCAGTCCGATTTTTGTTTATATAAATCGATGTCCATGGTAACTTTCAAAAAATGTAAAATGCCCCCTCCGCCGTAATCTTTTGCGGGGTATTTATGACATTTCATGATCAAAATACTTTTAATATTTCTAATATTATGTTTTTTATGATTTTAATTTTATTTTAATCTTTTTTTTTAAAAAATTATAAGTAAAACCATAAAACAAATATAAGCACATATATTCAGAATTATAGCTTATTTTACAATTTAAGTTTTTTTACAATTTAAGTTAAACCAAAAGAATAAATACTTTTTTTATAAAAAGTGTTACACCAAAATATTATAAGAATACATGTCTATTTCACAACTATAAAACATAATAATATCTTTCTGTATTAGAAGACCGTAAAACGGGTATGATGTGGGGTATTTTCGTCTGGATACGTGCCCACTCTCCAACACTCCACGTCAGACTGCTTTAGTTCCTGCTGGATGCTTAAGCAGCTTTTGAGTTCAGAACCTGCACTCAACACCACACGTAAACTAAGTCGGTGCCTCCTCCGGCGAAGGCACTCCGACGCTCAAGTCAGATAGGTCGGAATTTGAGGTATTGTCGTCAGAGACAATAGCTCGAATTTATAGCTCGAAATATGCCCAAATAGGTCGAATTTGAGCTCTATAGGTCGAATTAGCACACCTCGAAATGGTATTGAGAACCGTGATGAGAAAACCCGAATAGATCGAATTACTCTCAAATAGCTCGAAATACACTCTATATAGATCGAACAAGAGCTATTGCAATATAGCTCGAATTATTGCTCTATAGCTCGAATTCGATGTATATAGCTCGAAATTAGATGCTAGAAAATAAAAACGTACCTTAGAATGAGGCATGGGACCCCCTTATATAGTAATAAGAGTCCTTATTCGTCTAAAAGTGCAATCCAAGTAGAACTATAACTCAAAATAGGTCGAATTAGAGCTATTTTGAAATAGCTCGAATTGGTCCTTCAAATAGGTCGAATTGGGCCTCAAATAGGTCGAATTTTGGCCCATATAGCTCGAACTAGACTCCTGGGCCTCAAATAGATCGGACTTTAGCCCATATAGCTCGAATTGGGCTTCTGGGCCTTCAAATAGATCTTATTTGAGCCCATATAGCTCGGATTGGGCTTGTATAGCTCGAATCGGGCCTTTCGGGCCCAAATTGATCTTGCTTGGGCTCAATTTGGGCCTACTTGGGCCGATTTCTGAGTTTTGTCTTGAATTGTAATTTTGCATTAAAAAATAATGGTGCTGACGTGACATAATATGTCCCGAAATACGTTCGTGTATTGTATCGGATATTATGACGTGTCGGTACCGAAATATGGTACATCATAGAGTCCCCCAGTTCGTAAGAGTAATGTGGACAACATTGGTCATAGAACTAAAAAGAAGTCACAAAATCGAGAATCGTGCAACGAGATCGGCGTCGGCGTAAAAAACCAAGAATTTGACCAAAAATATCAAAATTCGAAAATAGGTCGAATTTACTATTTTTGGTAACTCGAATTGGTATAGGTCGAATTTATCTTTGAAAAAGAAAACTCGAATTCCAGAAAAAAAATTTCCGTAAAATAGCTCGAATTTGACAGAAAATAGCTCGAATTTCATATTGGTCGAAATTGCCCTCCAAAAAGATACCTCGAAATTGCTGGAAATTTTTTCTAAAAATAGGTCGAATTTACAAATAGGTCGAATTTAGGGGCATTTCGGTAATTCCCGCATCATTTCGCCTATAAATACCCCACTCCCAGCTTCATTTCCTCATTTCGCGCCTAAGCATTCCTCCAGAGCTCTCGAAAAATAGCTCGAATTTATAGCTCGAAATTACTATTTTTAGTAATTTCACTGAAATAGCTCGAAAATCCTCCAAATTTAGTAAGTTTAGCAAAATAGCTCGAAAATACTCCTTATAGCTCGAAATTGACTTCAAATAGATCGAAATTTACCGGAATAGCTCGAAAAGCTCCCCTGCTTATTATATCCTTTGGTGAGTGATTTATAACTCGAAATTATAGCTCGAATTTCCTAAGGAAATTCGAGCTATAACACTTAGAAAATTTTTCAGATTTTGAAAAATTCTGAAAATTCTAAAATTTAAGTTTTTGCGCAGATTTGTTCACGACGGCGCGACTTCGACGTAACCGGTCTCCACGTCGTCCATCACCACCACGATCTCACCAACGGGCCTACTATAACGCACGCAATCCATCACGAGATTCGTCATATCGGAATCCTCGTGAATCAAATACAAGGCGTCCATCATCCCCAATTCGTCCTCGGCAACCAGAACCTGCCCGAGTCCGATTACCTGGTGCTCCAAATCTATTTGCGCCTGCGCAGAGGTCTTACGAGCAAATCCACCCAAACGAAGAAGTTTCTGTAGATCTAGACCCTCGTGTCGGTAATCTTTCAACCTAAACCTCTTTATGACGCGAGTTATTGATCTTGAGTCTTCCAGTAGTAGTAAGGAAGGTAGTAGTGAGTCGTCTAAGTCATCTAAGGCTAAAGAAAATGCGTCGACTAGCGGTAGTAGTAACGACTCAAGTGACGAGACCTCATCTAGTAATGAGAGAAATAGCAATGATAGGGTGTCTGATATGGAGGTAGACGTAGACATCCTAGGAGATGACGAGGCTGAATCGAACCCTCTCCCCATCGTGCCTTATTTACCTCCTGCTAACCATGTTCCCATACCTGCCTCTAACTCTCCCGAACGACTTGCTCCACCCAACTTGATCAATTTTGATCAGTTTCCTTCTTCCTTGCCTCACGACATAGCTTATTACCGTGATACCTATGACATCCCCGATACTTATGAGATTATCGTGCATGGGCCAGATGATAGGATAAACAACCCACCAGAAGGGTGTCTCACTATATTCAGTAGCTACCTTCACTGTGGTTTACGTTTTCCCATTTTCCCAATTGTCTCAGAAATCATGTCCTCTCTCAATTCTTCTCCTTCACATTTTACCCCCAACGCATACACACAGATGTATGCTTATGCGATGCTAACCCGCATATTTGACCTTCCTTGCTCTGTAGCCGGTTTTTGGCAACTATTCATAGTGAAATTCCGCAACAGAGGTGTAGACGCCGGGTTCTACTATTTGAGCTCGCGAAAGAAGCAATGCTTCCTATCTGATCTGCAGACGAGCTTCGGGGCTCACTGGAAGAAACAGTGGTTTTTTATCAAGGAATCCAAGCCTCAGGAATTCCGATTCAAGCGGCTTTGGACGGATGCCCGTCCATCGCCGAGACGCCCCGATCCTCCTATCTACACCTTGACGGTGGTAAAAAACTTGAAAGAGCATCAATTTGATGCTTTTGAGTTGACCACCACCCCAGTGTTGCGGGCCGGCGGTTATACTTATCGTGCAGGCGTTGAGCCTTCTGTCTTTGGTATAACATTATACATGTTTTTGTTCTTTTTACTTGTTGATTTTCAATCTTCATTCGTTGTCTTCTAACCTTTGCATTGTTTACGATTTTCAGAGCGAATCGTTATGGACAAGACGAAGAAGAGGCTAGCCGCTATGAAGCGTGGCGCAAACACTCCTCAGTCCTCAGTGCCCATTCCTGAGAAGACCAGTCGTCGTGGTGCGAAGACGGCTGGTACCAGTTCGAGAGGCGGTAATGCTCCTACTCCTTCCACCGCTGCTGTCTCGACTCGAGGGTCGGGACGTGGTAGAGGTTCAGCTCCTGCCCCTGTTCCTGCTTCAGCTCCAGTGCCTGAGACTGTTCCTTCTCAGTCGACCGCTGATACTGCTCCTGGATCACCACCTGGCGGTTCTGAGCCGATCCTTCCGGATCTTTCTCCTTCATCAGCACCTTCGTCTGGAAGAGTGCATCTTCTCTCCGTTGCTGAAGCGGCTCGTCGCTTCAATGAGGCCAACCCTGAGGCAACAACGAGGAAGAGGTCTGCTGCTACTGCTGAGGAGATCCGACGGGGTAAGCGCGTCGCGCAGGACCAAGCCTATGATGGTGACGATCTCGACATTGACGTGGAGGAGATCGTGCGAGCTTCAGTTGAATCAGGGCAGTTCACACTGAAAGACACTACTGCCCTTCGACTTGTCAAAGGATTCATGCCTGACTTTGACCGTCAGCTCTATTATCAGGCGATAGGCCATGAGAAACTAGTCAGTCGCACTGCCTTCTCTCTGTGTGAGGTATGTGCATTTATGAGCTTCCCTTGATCTTTGTTTTATATATATACTTGAATATCACTAACTTTTTTTTCTCTTTTGTAGTTCTTCGTCAATTTCCAGACCATGGCTGAGAATTTCAACATGGTGATGACGACTCAGGATCAGCAGAGGACTCTGATGGATAGGCACCATTCTTCAGCCTTGCAGGCTCAACGGCTGGAGAAACAAGCCAAGGAGGCGAAGGCTGAAGTGGAGAAGCATCTCGTCGCCGCTGTTGACGAGCTGAAAGCAGTGCAGGCTGAGCTGGAAGCCTTGAAAGCAGCGAAAGCTACCGTTGACAAGGAGCTTGCCGAGGAAAAACGACTATCCAGCCAGCTCACCACCGACTGCCATCATGCCACTGCCCTTGTTGACGATCACGTTGACACTATCCGGACGATGAAAGATGCTGCTGCTGCTACTGAGGCAGAACGTTTGAGGCTTGAGGCTGAGCTGGCTGATGCACAAGCTAGCCTAGCGACTGCTGAAGAGGATGGCTACAACAGGGCCATGACTGAGGTATTCCTATTATACTTGACTTTATTTCTTTTTTCTTGAGATTTGTGTGTTGCGTACTTACTTTTCCTCTACTTGTTTCGTAGGAGCTCCCTGATGAAGACAAGGTGATGGTGGCCATCGAGTTCTTCCGCTCAGCCACATGGGAGCAGATTGCTATGGAGCGGGGCAGTTTTGATACGACCAAGGGCTACAACATGGCCCTTGATGACATCATCGTCCGCGGTGCTCTTGCTCCTGGGTTCAAGAGGGAGGACTTCAATGTCCTCAATTGCCTGAATGAGGATGACACGGAAGTCGGCGAATCCTATAGTGCCGCTGCTGCGGATCCTACTCTGGCCGATCCTTCTTCTGGTGAACCTGCTGCGACTGTGGTCGATGATGAGCCAAAGCATGATCCCTTCACCTCCTTTTATCCTCTTCGGCAGGTATGGCTCTCTGACTTTGCCGACGAACTGCCATCCACGTCCACTGCCGCTGCTGCTTCTGGTGCTGCTCCAGATGAGCCCCCGGAGGAGGGTGAGATGGGTTTCGACCCTCAGGTCTTGGATCAGCCTGCTGATGGCGATCAGCCTATGCCTGATGCTACTGTTGCCGCTTCTGCTCCTCGTCAGATTTCCCCTATTGATGACACTGGGCCCCTGAACGAGTCTTTTGCTGATATCCAAGAGCAGAGCGAGGGTGCGGCGAAGGCTCTTGGGCTGAATCTGCTGCCTTGATCTTTTAGAGTGGCCTGCGTGCCCTTATTTTTGGCTTCTGTGCCTTTTCATTAATATTCTTGAACATCTTTACTTTCCGTATATAACATTAGCTTTTGTACATTCTTTCCGTACAGTATATGTTGCTAACATTTGCGCGATTTTAGCGCTTTATCGCTTGCTTAGTACAATTTTGACTTGAAAAGTCTTTTGAATGTCTTTATTCTGTCTCGTTTCATCTTCACTCATATGTGTCTACTTTTTAAGTTTAAATTTGGTACTTGTTAAAGCACTTAAGTTTTATAAACAAGTATTTGTGAGAGTGCGAGAACTTGTGCTCGACTCTACGAGGCTTGTGCTCGTTGTGCGAAGCTAATGTTCGCGCTTGCGAAGCTATGTTCGCGGGAATACGAGAACTTGTGCTCGATTCCACGAGGCTTGTGCTCGTTGTGCAAAGCTATGTTTGCGCTTGCGAAGCTATGTTCGCGGGAGTGCAAGGACTTGTGCTTGACTCCACGAGGCTTGTGCTCGTTGTGCAAAGCTATGTTTGCGCTTGCGAAGCTATGTTCGCGGGAGTACGAGGACTTGTGCTCGACTCCACGAGGCTTGTGCTCGTTGTGCAAAGCCATGTTTGCGCTTGCGAAGCTATGTTCGCGGGAGTGCAAGGACTTGTGCTTGACTCCACGAGGCTAGTGCTCGTTATACGAAGCTAACGTTCGTTTTGATTAAGTTTTTAAACTTAAAGTTTGTAGACAGTATGAGTTCATCTTCATGTTTCTTGATAGACTGTAATCTTGCGGATAAATAGTAGGCAACGGCTAAACTTGAATAAAATAAGAGATTTTATTAGTTTTGGGACTGAGCTCGAGTAACTTCCGAGTTGCCTACGTATCCCGACGTATATAGGTTGGCTAGGAATCAAGTCCCCGTAGTTCGCTGCTAACTATTACAATGAGAATCCACATAGAGGGACTCGTAATTCGTAAAAGAATAAGCGAATGAAGTATTGAAACTACGGTCCTATGGTGCCACAAGGCCATTAGAAAACTAGTGTTCTAACTATAAAACTTTCATAAGTTCTTGACGTTCCAGGGGCGTGACAAAGTCCTTCCACCCAATTCTTGTAAGTAATAATATCCTTTTGAGCTTGCTTTTTCCACTCTGTAAGGTCCTTCCCAGTTCGGCTTCAATTTTCCAACATGCTTGGTAGCTTCAACTTTTCTAAGTACCAAGTCCCCCACTTGAAAATTCATGAAACGAACTTTGTTGTCGTATGCTTTCGCCATCATAGATTTGTATGCTTGAGTACGTTGGTATGCTGCTTCCCTAGTTGCTCCGATCAATTCCAAATCCATTTGTCTTGCCCTTAATGCTTGCTCCTCATCATATGTTACAATACGATAAGTTGGCATCCCAATCTCAGCGGGTATCACTACTTCAGATCCATATGTCAATAAGTATGGAGTTTCTCCTGTAGAGGTACGAGGAGTTGTGCGATATGCCCATAATATCCCTGGTAACTCATCCGCCCAATTTCCTCCTTCTCCCTCCAGCCTTTTCTCCAAACTCTTCACTAATGTGTTGTTAGTGGCTTCCACTTGCCCATTTGCTTCGGGATGCGTAACAGATGTAAAACATTGCTCAATTTTCATGTCTTTGCACCAGTCTTGAATCTTAAAACCTTGGAATTGCCTTCCGTTGTCGGAAATTAAGACCCTTGGTATTCCAAATCGACAAACGATGTTCTTCCAAATGAATTGTTTCACATTAGCCTCCGTAATGTTTACAAGTGCTTCAGCTTCAACCCACTTCGTATAGTACTCGACTGCCACCAATAACCATTTTCTACCTCCCGTAGCCTTAGGCATTGGTCCAACTATATCTATTCCCCATTGATCAAATGGACATCCATAGCTCACCGTTGTCATAGGTTGTGCAGGTGTATGAATGATCTTCGCATGCAGTTGACAACTTCTACACTTCCTTGAATAGTCCATAGCATCTCTCATAATAGTTGGCCAGAAATATCCTTGTCGGAGTATTTTCTGGGCCAAAGATCGTCCTCCTGAATGATTTCCGCAACTCCCTTCATGAATTTCTTGTAAGACTTGTTTTGCCTGTGTGGGAGATAGGCATCTCAAGAGTGGTCCCTCGAAAGACCGTTTATAAAGTTCGCCATTGAACATAGTAAATCTTGCAGATTTGTACTTGAGCCTTCTGATCGCTTGAGGATCATTAGGTAAGTTCTCGTTCTGAAGATAATCAACAATCTCATCCTTCCAACATGCCTCTATTTCTACTGGCAGAACGTAGTCCAATGCTTGCGTTGGTTTTAACTCAACTTCCTTGCCGATAGAGGGTTGTTCTGAAGCCAATAGAGTTACTCGCCTTTCAACAAACACTTCGGCGGTACTTGCAAATCGTGACAAAGAGTCAGCGCGTTCATTCTCTGATCGAGGGATCTGCGAGATAGAGAAAGTATCGAAGTTTGATGTCGCCTCCTTCAATTTTTCGAGATACTTTACTATTGCAGCTTCTTTCGACTCATATCTTCCATCAAATTGATTAGCAATCAATTGTGAATCCGTGAATGCTACAAGGTTCGTTATACCTAACGATTTTGCCATTTGGATGCCAGCAAGCATAGCCTCATACTCCGCTTGATTGTTGGTCACTTGAAAATTTAGCCTTATTGCATAATCGAATTCTCTACCATCCGCCGATTTTAGGTAAATTCCTGTACCTCCAGCGTCATTTGTGGACGATCCATCCACATCCAGAGTCCAAGTTCCCCTTGCAACTATAGGTTTGTCACTTTTGACCTCTTCCGTCACCATTGCTACATCAAGCGCTTGCTCCGCCTCTGAGATAGTTTCAGCCACGAAGTCCGCTAGTCTTTGTGCTTTGATCACTGTTTTTGGCATATACTCTAGGCCATATTCTCCTAACTCGATCGCCCACTTCACTAATCTCCCAGATCTCTCCGGTTTTGCCATAACTTGTTTCAGTGGCTGACTAGTTAAGACAGTAACCGGATGTGATTGAAAGTATGGTCTTAACTTTCGTGCAGTTATCACAAGTGCGTATGCTAACTTTTCGATCTCCAGGTAATTCACCTCTGCCCCATTCAGCACTTTGCTAACATAGTAGATAGGCAAATGTTTCTTGTCTTCCTCGCGCACCAATACTGTGCTTAGTGAATTCTTCGTTATGGCCAAGTAAAAATAGCATCTCATTGTCCTTGGGCTTAGATAGTAATGGTGGTGTCGTAAGGTACACCTTCAATTGGCGAAAAGCCTCTTCACAATCATCAGTCCAGACGAACTTAGGTGTCTTGCGTAGCTTCTTGAAAAAAGGTAAACTCTTTTCTGCAGAATGCGATATGAATCGACTAAGTGCCGTGATCCTCCCAACCAATCGTTGCACCTCTCGAACGGATTTGGGGGATGGTAAATCCATTATAGCTTTAATTTTGTCAGGGTTAGCTTCGATTCCTCTCTCATTGACCATGTACCCCAGAAATTTTCCAGCCTTAACACCAAAAGTGCATTTCTTAGGATTTAGCTTCATCCCATATTGTTTCATGATACCAAAAGCCTCTTCCAAATGTTTCACGTGATCTTCCGCCTTTAGGCTTTTGATAAGCATGTCATCAATGTAAACCTCCATAGTTTTGCCGATTTGATGATAAAACATCTTGGCAACTAACCTCTGAAAGGTTGCTCCTGCATTCTTCAGACCAAACGGCATCACCTTGTAACAGTATATGCCTCTGTCAGTGATAAAGGCCATTTTATGTTGATCCTTTACTGCCATTAGTATTTGGTGGAAACCGCTCTGTGCATCACAAAGACTTAACAGCGCACACCCTGCTGTAGAGTCAACTACGAGATCGATCCTGGGCAAAGGGAAAGGATCTCGTGGGCAATGTTTGTTCAGGTCGGTGTAGTCCACGCACATCCTCCATACGGTCGGCTTCTTTGGAACAAGTACAACGTTGCTTAACCATTCAGAATATCGTACTTCAAATATATGGTCTGCAGCAAGCTTTGTTTGTACTTCCAACTCCGCAGCCTTGTTCTTTTCTTCACTAAAGTGTCTCTTCTTCTGTCGGATGGGTTTAGCATTTGGGTTAACATTCAGGTGATGTACCGCAACTCGAGGATCTATCCCCTTCAAGTCCGAGTCCGTCCATGCGAATACATCAAAGTTTCTTCGCAAGCATTCCAACAATGCCTTCTCAACCTCCGAAGTCAATTCGCTACCAATTTTAATGATCTTGTCAGGCTCGTCTTTTGACAAAATCACCTCCTTAAACTCTCCCGAAGGTTTCAGACGCTCCATTTCCATCTTCTTTTTATAGCGCAATGTCGTTTTGTCTTCTTTCTCTTCTTCCACCTTCTTCAAGGAGTCCTCAATACTAGGAGGAGTTGAATCCTCCTGTACCATCTCTTGGTCTATTTGCGTAGCAAGCACCATCTCCGTATCAACTTGTTTTCCTATTTCAGGCGTCTCCAATGTATGTATGTCAATCATCGCGACATTTGGATCCGTTTTTGCCTTGATAGGTTTAGTCGATGTAACGTAACAACTCCAAGAATCACGATAGTTTGTGGTGAGTTCAGCAACTCCACCAGGCGTTGGAAATTTGACCTTCTGATGCACCGTAGAGATGATCATAGCAAAGGCCGTTATCCCAGGCCTTCCAATCAGCACATTGTATGCAAACGGCATGTCGACGATAAGATATTCCACATTCAGTGTTCTCCTCCTCGGATTCACGCCAAAAGACGTTGGCAACATGATCTTTCCAATGGGTTTAACTTCACTTCCACCAAATCCGACTAATGGTGAGTTAACATCAGTGATCTCGTATTGTCCAAGCTTCATTTGTTGTAAAGCATCCATGAAGATGATGTTGGACGAGCATCCATTATCAATCATTATCCTCTTTACCCCGTGATTTGCAATCACTGCGGAAACCACCATAGGGCAATTCAAGTATTGTGCTTCCTTAGCTTGTGAAGACAAGCTGTCGAAGTCGCTATCGTCAAATGTGATCCTTGTATCCAACTTGTCTACTGCGAAGACAAGATCTATATCAGGACGCTTCAGTCGTTCATTGTATATGTCTCGTGAGATGCGTTTTCTACTTTTGAATGAGTCTGCGCCGGTAGGTCCGCCAGCAATTACATTGATTCCATTCTCGATGTCATCATTCCCATTTTCCCGTTTACGCTTTGGTTCATCCTTCTTCTCGTGTGGGGATCTATCTCGCTTGCGTCCAGATGATGCCTTCTCTTCACGTGACTCTCTGTTCTCAAGGATGTACTCGATGAGTTTCCCCCCTTGAATGAGTCGTTCGATCTCGTTCTTTAGAGCCTTGCATTCGTTAGTAAAATGTCCATTCTGCCTGTGGAACTTACAATATTTCTTCGATACCTTAGTCTCTTCCGTCTCTCGGAACGGTTTAGGGGTTCTCAGCAACCCGCTATCTTTCTCTATGGCGTAGATTTCGCCAATTTGTTTCCTCAGCGGAGTATAGTTGTCAAACTTCTTAAAAGGTTGTCGGTTGCGATCACGATCTTTGCCTCTTAACTCCTTCCTCCAATCTCTATCTTTATTCTCCTTGCCCCCATGAATTCTTGGCGAGTCCATCAACCCTTGATTCATGGTTGCCTCCTCTACTTCAATGACCTTACTAGCGAGGTCCATCACTTGCTCAATGGAATCAGGTGTGTTCCATGTTATCACTTCTATAAGCTTCTTACTCCGGTAACGATGCTCCAATACAGATATGACCAGGTCGACATTGGGAGCATTCACTCTACCAATCTCCAGATTCAAACGCTCGATATACCTCCCCAAAGGTTCATCAGGTCCTCTATAGATATTAAACAGCGTGCTTGGAGACTTCTTCTTTATGCGATAAGTAGCAAACTTCTTTACGAACATGGTCCTAAACTGTTCAGATGATTCAATTGATCCCGAACGTAAGTTTTTGAACCATTCCTTTGCTGGATCTCTCAAACTGAGCAAAATAAGTTTCGCCCTCATATTCTCTGCATACCCCAAGACCTGCAAATCTCCATCTAACTCATCATAATGTGCAACTGGATCGGTATTTCCATCATACTTCTTCAAAACAGGAAGATTAGTTCCTTCCTTCAACGTCAAATTACTGATCGCCTCACAAAAGGGGTTTGGCCTCTCCCTTAGTGGAATATGTTCTGCTACAACAGGTTCCAATCTTGGTGCGACTCTCTCAGGCAAGTCCCTATCTCTTCCGGCAGTTCGACTTGCTGCAGGTCGATGATCAGGAACTCTCTGCCTTGAATTCACCTCTCCATCCCTTACTTCTCTATCTCGACCAGTTGCTCGACTGGGAGCTCTGTTAGCATTGGTCCTCACTGAACGAGGATTCCTCCTTTCAAGCGAGGGAGATGGATCCCTTGGCCTTGTCATCCTAGTTTGCGTATACTGCCTTGAATCATCACGACGTTGGGCCGGATGAGTCCTTCCTTGCTGCGGTGCCGCAGGCTGTGTTGCTGGTTGTTGTGCTATTGGAGCTTGAGCATTTTGTAAAACAGAAGTGTTAGCCAATTGCTGCACAATCATTGGGACCATAGTCCTTTGGAATGCCGCCATGATTTGATCCAACTGAGCAGAATTCAATAGCTGTTGTTCCGTGGGAGGAACGTCAGGTTGATTCGCTGTGTGAGTTGGAGGTTCAAGGTGAGTGCTGTGCGCTGCCACTGATGTTCGCTCAGAAGCATCAGGCGCCCGATTATCATCCTTCCTCTGTGATCTAGTCCTTCCAGCCATTCCATTCTTATCCGTTGCTCTCCGTTGAGCCATTGAGTGTCAGTGTTTGTTTCTAAGTGCGTGTAGAAGGTTCCCACAGACGGCGCCACTGATGTGGGGTATTTTCGTCTGGATACGTGTCCACTCTCCAACACTCCACGTCAGACTGCTTTAGTTCCTGCTGGATGCTTAAGCAGCTTTTGAGTTCAGAACCTGCACTCAACACCACACGTAAACTAAGCCGGTGCCTCCTCCGGCAAAGGCTCTCCGACGCTCAAGTCAGATAGGTCGGAATTTGAGGTATTGTCGTCAGAGACAATAGCTCGAATTTATAGCTCGAAATATGCCCAAATAGGTCGAATTTGAGCTCTATAGGTCGAATTAGCACACCTCGAAATGGTATTGAGAACCGTGATGAGAAAACCCGAATAGATCGAATTACTCTCAAATAGCTCGAAATACACTCTATAAAGATCGAACAAGAGCTATTGCAATATAGCTCGAATTATTGCTCTATAGCTCGAATTCGATGTATATAGCTTGAAATTAGATGCTAGAAAATAAAAACGTACCTTAGAATGAGGCATGAGACCCCCTTATATAGTAATAAGAGTCCTTATTCGTCTAAAAGTGCAATCCAAGTAGAACTATGACTCAAAATAGGTCGAATTAGAGCTATTTTGAAATAGCTCGAATTGGTCCTTCAAATAGGTCGAATTGGGCCTCAAATAGGTCGAATTTGGGCCCATATAGCTCGAACTAGACTCCTGGGCCTCAAATAGATCGGACTTTAGCCCATATAGCTCGAATTGGGCTTCTGAGCCTTCAAATAGATCTTATTTGAGCCCATATAGCTCGAATTGGGCTTGTATAGCTCGAATCGGGCCTTTTCGGGCCCAAATTGATCTCGCTTGGGCTCAATTTGGGCCTACTTGGGCCGATTTCTGAGTTTTGCCTTGAATTGTAATTTTGCATTAAAAAATAATGGTGCTGACGTGACATAATATGTCCCGAAATACGTTCGTGTATTGTATCGGATATTATGACGTGTCGATACCGAAATATGGTACATCAGGGTATAAAGTTTAAAAGTTTCAAACTAGCAGCCCTCCAAAATATCTATCATTATCAATTCAATATTCGATGAGGAATTCAAATCAAGTATGTTAAAACTTGTTAGAAATTTACATAATTAAATATACAAAACTTTGATATTATTGAGGATTAAGTTTTTTATGTATATCAAAGCAATTAGTTTCATAAATTAAAAATTGAAGTTAACTACGATTTTGAAATAAACTACAAATTGAATAGTAGAATAAAAATTAGATAAAACTTTAAAAAATGAATAGATTTGCCAGCTGTCTATTCACTCCAAACATACTATTTTGCCCGACCCCACTTGTGTTTGTTTTGTTACGTGGGGCTTCTTCTTCCACAAGCTTTTTTTTTTCGGTTAATCCTCCTCTCCCCATCTAGTCCTCCTCTTTCATGTACAGAATAAATCTTCCGATCCACGGCTACAAAAACAAATTACAGAAAACAAAATATTGGATAACAATGAAACTCTTTCTTATTTATGTACTTCGAATCATAAAGAAGGAAAAAAAGGCGGATGAAAGGGAAAGAAGAGTTGTCATGGGTCTTGGTCATTAGGAAAAGAAGATCTGTCATGGCTATCAACTTTGTCCAATATATATGTATAGATCAACCAAAAAAAATGACCCCGGGCTGAAGCCCTGGTGAGCCTTTTATGTAGCTCCGCCACGTGGAGACATATATTATACCATGAATTATGCTCCAAAAGTTCACATATGCGGCCTTTAACCCGAATCTGAGTTGAGTTCGCAAATTTGTAGGTCGTCGTTCTTGGGTTGGGTTTCTCTCGATATTATATTTTGCTTGGGAAACAATTTAGTGGGAAAAAAAATTAATTTTAGCTTGACACGTAGTTCACGAAAAGTTGTTGGGTCACTAGACAGTTTCATAGACAACCAATCAACGACGAGTGTTCTGCATGCACACCCTCAATTGTGAAAGGTTACACAAGTAACACCGAAATGATATTTTTTAAAAAGCTGGTATGACAAAGTGGTTCGTCTATTTAGTCCGATTTTTGTTTATATAAATCGATGCCCATGGTAAATTCAAAAAATGTACGCCACCCCCTCAGCCGTAATCTTTTGCGGGGTATTTATTACATTTCATGATCAAAATACTTTTAATATTTCTAATATTATGTTTTTTTATGATTTTAATTTTATTTTAATCTTTCTTTAAAAAAATTATAAGTAAAACCATAAAACAAATATAAGCACATACATTCAGAATTATAGCCTATTTTACAATTTAAGTTAAACCAAAAGAATAAATACTTTTTTTATTTATAAAAAGTGTTACACCAAAATATTATAAGAATACATGTCAATTTCACAACTATAAAACATAATAATATTTTTCTGTATTAAAAGACCGTAAAACGTGTATAAAGTTTAAAAGTTTCAAACTAGCAGCCCCCAAAAATTCAATACAACTTTGTTTCCAAAAAAGTAAATAATCAAATAATTCAATACCATTCTTTTCCCATTTCCAGTTTGTTGCACAAATCCCTCACGCCATCTCAACCGTCCATAAACGCCACGTGTAAGCACCTCATCATTCAACACCGGGGGACTTTTCGCAGCACAACACCTACCGGATTGTAGAATAACTCCCGGAACAGAACAACACTCTGCAAAAATAACAACAATAATAATAATAAATTCCACAAATTGAAAAAAAAAAAAAAAGGTTTTTCATTTTTGAAGATATTTTGTAATCAATTGATCGGAGCAAAAATTGAATCGGAAAAAAATGGTGTCGACGGAGGGTTTAGTGCCGATAACTAGGGCTTATTTGGCCTCGTACTACGACAAATATCCCTTCGAATCTCTCTCCGATGACGTCACTCGTCTCACCGATCAGATTCATTCTATGGCCACTGATCTTCTCAATGATTCTCCTGCCAACAAAGGTTTCAATTTTTGTTTTGTTTACGTATTTTTTGAATTTCTGTTTTTTCAATTTTTGATCGTGAATTGAGATAGGTTGTTGTTTGTGTTATCCTGTTTTGATCGTGTTTAATTTGCGGTGTTAGTGTAGAAGAAGAAGCAGAAATTATTGTGATGTTCAATTTTGTTGATTTTATCGGTGATTCGATGATGTTGTTTTGTGTGTAGGAGAAAGTTTGTTAGTAGAAGAAGCTGAGCGTCAGCCTCCGCATAAAGTCGATGAGAATATGTGGAAGAATCGAGAGCAGATTGAGGAGATTCTATTTCTGTTGGAAGTGTCTCATTGGCCGAGTGCGGTGAGTAGAATCGAAATTTCGTTATGAGGTAGTTTTAGTGAGTGTAATGTTGCAAGATCGATGATCGTTACTGATTGGGTTTGAAATTTTTAACAGCTTCAGCAACCGTCGGCTGTTGAAGATGCGGAATTGGCTGCCATTCTTGGGCGTCTTCAGGAGAAATTCAAGTCTACGATGAACACTTTGGAGTCCTTCCAGTCCAAGAATTCCGAGTTTATATTCAACACAGGTTGTTTTTCTTACCGTTTCTTGGATATATCCGAACATACATTATGGGGTATTTGTTGCAATGTGGGCATTTTGTTGAAATTTATTACACATCACTTGAAAATGAACTTGGGCTTTAGGAATTTAAGTAGTACCTGTGTATAACAAAACCTGACCTTTTTAGTTTCTCGCTTTCACATGTACTTTGTTCTTTTACGTTTTTATTTCTCATGTTTCTTACGGAGATTTTCAGTCTTGAAGAATTACAGTGCCATGCTTATTTAGATAGAAATCTTGGGTGCATGGACGAGCTTTGGTGTTTCCTCTGATAAGATGCAGTTATGACGTTTACGACGGAGAGGAGGATGAGAAGCTTTACGTAACAATTTCTTGATGGAGTTATTATATTTAAGTGTTGAGTCTAGGATTGATCCTGTTAGATGGTTTTTTCTTTTTAAGTTTGTTCTTTTCTTTGTTCTGCAGGGAATAAGCAGTCATGAGGACTAAGTTTGCATGGTTTAATTAATTAATCTTGGTTTTCTGTAAATTGATCGCAGTTATGACCTACATGCCACAAGATTTTCGGGGGACCATAATCAGGCAACAGAGAGAACGCTCAGAGAGGAATAAACGGGCAGCAGTTGACGCTTTAATTAGTGCTGGTGGAAGCATACATGACAAATATGCTCTGATGTGGAAACAACAGATGGAACGGTAAAATAACACTAAATATCTGTCACCTGTAACAAAAGCAATGAAACCATATTTTAATTATCAGTTCTCGTGCAGAAGGAGACAGTTAGCGGACCTTGGCTCTGCAACTGGTGTCTATAAGACTCTGGTCAAGTACTTGGTTGGAGTTCCAGAGGTTTGTCATGAAGTTAGATGGTGTTTTATGAGAGTTGGTCATGTTTTTTAGGTTCTCAAGTCCTACTTCTTTGTATCCTCTGTAGTATTTGCCATATGTGGTGATTTCTTTTTTCATTTCACGGTCATCATCCGATGTGATGACTTACCGACCACCAGTCATATCTCTGTTGGTTTTACTATTGCATTATTAATATGACTCGGCAATAATTGGATCTGCACTTTGTCTTTGTAATTTGTTCATCACTTTATCCTTTTCGCGTTGATGATTTATCTTATGGTTGTGGAACTGTTGCAGGTTTTACTGGACTTTATTCGACAACTAAATGATGATCAAGGGTATTTATCTACTTTTAGTAACATTTTTCTGTAATGAGATTTTCCATTATCATTGAGCCAATTCTTTGGACGTTCTGTGGACCAAATAGCATTACATGCCATTTCTCTTCTGAAATCAAGTTTTTCCCCAGGCCCATGGAGGAGCAGCGGCATCGATACGGTCCACCTCTATATAGCCTTACTAGAATGGTGCATAATATTCGACTATTTCTCTCTTTGCTGTGGACGCGCCTTGAAACTAGAAAATTGTGAGCTAGTTAAGATTTTTTACTTTCAGTTGTTTGGTTGATAATGATAATGCTTAACCATAACCTCCTTCTGTGACCTGCTGCATTTTATTAATGTTTTCTTGGCAATTCTCAGGCAGAAACATGAAATATCTGTTTTGGAAGAGGCAATTGATGTCTACACATCTGAATTTGAAAGATTTATCAAATTTATTGGGTACTATATCTTTCTCTATTCTTGGTTTATTTATTTCCCTCAAGAAACTGCTTAGATCTTCCACATGCCAGTTGTTCATCTTTGAATTTTGATCAAGATTTTAATTAATTCGATAACGGCGTATGTAGGTTTGTTATAACCTTTGAGGTGGCGTTTCCATTATTTTTTGGTTTTCGCTCTTCTGCTTTCTCTTTATAGTACCTCTTTATTTATATATATATATATATATATATGCAGGTACATGTAGAACACACACATGATGTATGTGCTTATTATATGGGTTTTAATCATGGTCTTTTTACCATATTCTCTCTCTTCATTTTGATGTTTGTGTATTAGGAATTTCTTTCTCTTTTCTGTTAAGAATTCTCGTGCATAGTAGGAAATATAGTTCTGTAATTTGTGCATGCTATGCCTTTCTCCTAGATAGCAGTTGGATTTTGGCGCCCTTATTAGTGTTAAACCAACTGTAAGGGGACTCAGTTCCTTGTTTACTGGGTCATTAGTTTCAGGTGCAAGTTTTAGTGATTGAGGGATAGCATAGTGGTACAGATAGTGCTACAATTCGTGCATCCTATGTTTGGCTATTTGGTGATGTAGGTTTCGTTTCCAGGATTTGTGATTGAGGATAACAGAAGAAATCTATTGAAGACTCGAAACAATCTTTGTTTTTGTATACATACTATTTAAGATATTCATTTATTCTGAATCTACTTGAAAAATTGTGGACCCAAATAGAAACTCGGAAGGCAGTTGTGTGCCTCATTAGTAAGCATTAACAGATGCTAAAAGCTAGATTAATGTTTGTTCTGCAGAAATATCACTGCTGAATCGTTAGGAAAATTGCAAAACATGTTTAGTAGTTTTTGAATCACTTGTTCCCCACAGGATACTTGTAGCTACTGCTGACCTTATTCTGTTCCTTTAGGAGCTTTGTGCCTTTGGCAAAGCTATAATCATTAAATATTCAATTTGCTTGACACTTGGTTTAAACTTGCTTCTGGGTAGCATTTGTGAACATATACCTATAGATCTCAGTTTAGCCCATATTGATTTGTTATCTATAACAAATTGGGAAATACTTTTTTGACGATTCTTAGAATGTATTAGTTAGAAGTTTCACTACAAAGAAAGGCATGGAATTACAGGACTTCTGTAGTCTATAATGCTTGTTTGTTATAACTCGTAAAATGCTAGGACTCATATATTTAGATAGCAATAAAGATGTTTTAGTACAAATGAATGAAAATAACTGCAGATTTATATGTGTACTCAAATGGTTTGACAGATACATCACATAAATGAAAATAGACTTCAGAGCTTTTTAGATTAGTGAGGGCAGTCATGGCAATTAAACTTATTACAATTGGAATAAAAATGTTTAAACATCCATTCTTTTGTAAGTGTTTAAAGTATTTATCTATACTCCAAGTAACGGTGAAATATATGGCCAAAGAATTATTGATGGCGGTTGAAAGTAAACGTTGTTGATGGGTGATTCATTTCTGTTTTACAGGGATGTTTTTGCGAATTCCCCATTCTTTATTACCGCAGAAGATGCTGGTGCATTAAACGCGAGGTCTTGGTCTTTCCAGAACTTCATTTACATATCAATTTTCTAATTCTTGCAAATGTGATCCAGGTGGTGACTATAATATGTATACCTAAAACCTTAAACTACTTTGCCATACAACGAAATGCAGGAATAATGATGACTTTAAGGAAATCAGTGTTGGAGCCGGGCAGACTCACGAGGTTTGTCTCCTAACACATGGGCTAGATCTGTATGACACTGACCATAAATAAATTTTGTATTAGGTACAAGCTGTTACATGGGTATTCATATGTTTGAGTGTTTTGGGTGGTGTTTGCAAATGGTTATCAAACTAGCTTATTGATTTTTGGCCCCACATAAGCACTTTTTAGGTGTTCGCATCAACAACTTGCGTTTGTTTGTGCTAAAAAAGGCTATAAAAAGCACAAGAATAAAAAGCTTGGTTTAGGCTAATATGGTATTTTAGAAAGTTTTTGAAAGGATAAAGTCGTTAATTATTGTAAACACCGAGTTAATGTTGTAACTTCTTTAAAAGGTTTGCAAACACTCCTCCCGTTAGTCAAAAGCAACTTTAAGTAACTTAAAGCAAAAGTAATGAATAAGCCGTTTTTATAAGCACTTGCAAACAGCCCTGTTGGTATTGTATGATACACTAGGATCCTTGAGTATGCCAGTATATGATTTTTATGTTTTCTTTTGCTCTCAATATTTCAACTCTACATCTTTACTTTCCACATCTTGCCTTGAGGCAATCTAATCATTGATTTCGAGTTACTTGAATATTTTCTCACGCAAAAGAAACTTTTGCTGTTGTATTTTGCGGCTGAAGTGATATTTAAGCTTTTTTGGAAGCAGTTAAAATTTCTTATCTGATTACCGTGGCAGTGTAACCTCTCATATTGGACTAATGGACGTTATTTTCTTTAGGTGTCACTGACAGTGGAGTCTGTAAATTCTTACATTGCCTGGGACTTCTCATTGTTGCAGGGCAAAATGAATGTGGTAATCTTCTTAATCCATATTTTTTTCCTGTGTCACTACTACTGTCAGGAGGAATTATGGATGTATCTTTTTCTGTGGTTAGTTGGTCTTGTTCAAAGCCAAGAGAATCAAGAAAGATTATAATTTCTTCTCTTTTAATTTGGATGCTTGTAACTTGTGCATAGATGTATTTACCTTGACACACTTATATGTTGACCTTAAAAACAAAGTTGTGATGAGATGAATTTTGTATGCTCCGTAGAGTTTTCTTTAATTTGTCTCTGTAACATGGCAAAGAGTTGATTGTGAATCTTTCCTAATCTTTGGTTTTTCTGTCTATGTATTGTGCCATAGGAATTTGGATTCATAAGTTTCAAATGTATTATGCTTATTGTTGGATATACTTACTAAAAATTACAATATGGTTCTGTTATTTAAAGAACATTTACAATGGAATCACTTCATGGCAGCTTTTTGTTAGCAACAATCCTGATTATGCCCTATGGAGTGTCTTAGTTGTAAGTTTTACTTTTATAACTATACTTACAGGTTGGTCTGTCCTGGAATGTTGAGAAAGAAAATTGTTTTTAGGGGGTTTTCGAAGTTTGAATGTGCAGTATGCTTTCAGGCTTGAATCAGATTCAGAATGAAAGTCACAGGCTATGTCTGGGGCGGTGAACCACACCTAATATAGTTGTAGTTGAACAAGAAGAATCTTGCATCAAAATGAAAAAAGAACAAGAAGGATCTCATGAGTCAAGGATATTAAGACCAGCCTTTGATTCTAAAACTGTAAATAGTGTACAAGTAAGAACTTTCGGCAGTTACCATAATAAACATTGCCTAAAATCTAGCACCGGTGCCATACTATACATTTAAGATGCTGCCCTTGAATAGGGCCAGATCTGGTGACCTAGTTATGTCTGCATCCCTCTAGAGCTTTTGTTATTTTGCTACGTGTTTGGAGTTCTATAAATGATCAAAAGTCTGTTCTGTGAAATACATATGCATCGATTGCGTGAAGTAGCTAGCACATATTGCTTCATATCTAAATTCATCTCTCTGTAAGCTGGGGTTTATTGTCTTATTTGAGTTATGCTATGCAGCAGTCGAACTACGTAGATATACTTCTTCATCATTGGTATAGTAATACATTTTACGTGAACCGCCAAATATAGAGCTGTATTTGAGTCAGAGCTGTGGCCTTGTTTTGTTTATGCCACTGTTGTGTACATGACATTGTAATTCCCTGTGGATTTTTGTTTGAGCAGGATATTGGATTTAGCGTGGAGTGCACAGATCTTTCTGGGAAGAAGACGGTAGGTTCTTGACCTCTGTTCGTGCGTTACTGCTCTTTTACTTTTCACCATTCTTTCTTTGGTTGAGCGTCTCTCTCTCTCTCTCTCTCTCTCTCTCTCTCTCTCACACACACACACACACACACACACACACACACACTCACACACCCACCCACACAGCTCCACCTAGTAACAATAATAATATTAGTCAATTCTGACATTTTGTTGGTTTTGACCTATGATTTACCGTCGGCGGCCCGCGATGTTGCTTAATATTAGCTTATCTTGCCCTACCGGCGTTACGAATCCGATCAAGTAAGTATTGCTTTTATACTGTTCTTGGTGATATAGGCATGTGGACTGTTTAAAACCTATGATTTCATTCCATTGCAGGGTAACTTCTGCACATGTGTATCAGGAAACTACAAGCTCGTTTGGGACAATTCATATTCAACCTTTTTTAAAAAGGTAGGTAAATAAGATAAGATTTACGGTTTTGGTACTCTGTGCTGAATTATTTATAAGTTACAAGTTATACAATAAAATCTAGAAAATGCAAAATAACTTTCTTTCTAGTTATACATTTTTCATTCCACGAACCCGAGCAACCCCAGTTCCCCTTTTGTTCATGATGAAGCGTAGTGGGTGACTGAAAACGGTCTGACTGTGTTATCGGGATTTTGGACTTGGCTTCGAACAGGTACTGCGGTACAAAGTGGACTGCATTCCTCCGGTTGCAGAGGCCGAGACTCCCGTTGAGGAATAGATGGAGAAGCCGCCACGTTCTTATTGTTGGTTTCCTGTCGTTTCCGCACCAACTTGTTAACTTGCCTTTGTGTCACTTCTCTCTGTTTCATTTTGTTCGTTTTTGATATAGTTGGTGCCTCAGCTTCAGTGGTGTACAAAGTTGTAATATTGCATCATATAATGGCCCTTTTTTTGCTACCTCTTACTATTGCTCTTAGTTGTGTCAAACTAAACATTAGTCGTATTGCTCAACTCTGTATCAAGAGTTTCTGGATTGATGTGTTCATGTCAAAATGCTGTTTGTGTTTGCTTGTTTGGAGAAGAGAAGGTTGGTCCTTCGTCCAAACCGTTCGTTATTTTGCTCCATTCATTTTTGTCTTCTCCTTTTGGAGCTAGTCATAAGGGGCAAAATGTAAGAACACTAATGACTAGTTAATTCTTTTACTTGCAACCAAACGAGCTCGTACTGCAGAGAGTATGACGTTGATAAATCAAAATATGTTTCTAGCCGTTGACGTTCGTGTTTCCAGTATTGGTTATGAAGACGAATAAACTCATTTCTGTCGAGATACATCTCAAATATATTTTCGAAAAAGGAATCTACTATATAGCTCATTATGAAATACTAACTTTTTCTGGTATCCGTTGTCACGATTTTCTTAAAGGTGGATCGCTCAGTTTACTAATTTAGTGTATTTTGGGGGATTCTGCACAAAAGGTGCGAGCAAGTCAAAATGGCTTACGCTTTTGGTCATCCTCACTATGTTGGAACATCAGAAAGAGTGGGGAAGAACTCATGTGTGTGACTCGATATCATTATCATTTTGATTCATATAGCTACTGAGATTATAAGTTTGAATATTATAACATGGCTATATTTACAATGCATGTTGTTTAAACTTTAAAGGGTGCCTCTCTAATATGATTTAAATCTAGAGAGTCGATTTGTAATTAGATGAGATTTTGTGCGTAGTCCCAATCTTTGAAAGTGTTGATGTAATTATCTCTAACAATAATATTATCAAGTGGCTTTATGACGCTGGGATTGTGCGAACCATTGTGGCTTTGTCCTCAAATTGATTACGGATTCTCTTGTTTGTTTGAAACGCCACATCTGGTGAAAGTGGTGGCCTCAAACACGCCTTTATCCTTCTCAATGACATCAATTACGATCAGACCCTCTTCGGGCCCGACTAGCAGTCCATTTGTTTCACCACCGGGTTGGCGTGCTGAGGAGGATCTTCGTGTTATCAAATCTTTAGGCCGTGCCATCCAAGTTGGAAGCTGAACCAACAAATAGGGATAATTACAGCTACACCCCCTGAGGTTTGGTGTAATTACAGACACCACCCCTGAGGTTTGGGAAATTACACTCACCTCCCCTGTAACTAACTTATGCCATATAAAAGACAATTATGCCCTTCATTTATTTTGTCAGAGAATCTAAATTAATTACAGAAGCTAATTGGTTTTTCTTTTTTCTTTTTGGTTTGTTGAGCTCTCATTTTTTCTTCTTTCTTTTTTCCTTTAGATTTTTAATAAATTTGATACTAAAATATTATTAAATTTGCAAATCAAGAAACCTATGTTTGCTTCATTCTTTTGTGCATTTTTAATTGAGATGAATGAGGAGTTCTAAGCATATTGTATTCTTTTATTTTATATTATTAGAAGAAACTATAATTAGTAAACATTAAAATAATATTATGATTTTTTAAACATTTATAACTAAATTTAAATAAATGAATTAATTAAATAGATGTTTGTTTCTTTTAAAAAAATATACTTTTTATTTTTAGTACTTTTTAACAGTATAATTTTTATGTTGATATTTATAAAGGTATTTGTAGAATTTTAAAAAATACTATTACTTTATATAATAGAACCTACTCAAACTTTGTATAATATCAATTGAAACGGAACAAGGGTAAAATTGGAAGTTTTCATCCATATATTCAATAGAGGGACTTTATTGTAAGGTTGATGTAAACCTCAGGGGTGGTCTCTGTAATTTCTCAAACCTCAGAGGTGGTATCTGTAATTACGCCAAACCTCAGGGGGTGTAGCCGTAATTATTCCTAACAAATATGCTCACAATCTTGCTCAACGAGCTGACTCTTTTGTTGTTGTTAATAGTTGTTAGTACTGAGGACTGTGTGGCCACTTCTTGTTGTAACGACTATTTGAACTTGTCTATTCTGCCTTAATGAGATTTGGTTATTAAAAAGAAAAAGTGTGACATAGTATTAAAAAGAAAAAGTGCTACATAGTTTTAGCAATTTGAAATGCAGGACTCTCCTCTTGACAAATGCAACAAAAGACACAAGATTAATAACACTTTTTGTCCTGCATTACATGCCCAAAATCTGCAAAAATAATACTGCAGCAGTAACTTTTTGAAACTGTGGCAAGTAACACAAAAACAGTAAAAAGTGAGAATTAGAGCACACACACCAAAAAAGTGGGACTTCACACACACTCACCAGCCTGGCCCACTTTCTGCATATATTCGCTATATCACATTATCTTTTTTCCTGTCTCTATTCTCCCTCTAAACACGCCCAAATATTATCTTCTCACTCTCTACCCATTTTCTGTAACAAAAACACACATTCACATATTTTGTTATACTTTCATCTACAATGGACGCTGGTTATGTGTTCATGGTGCTTCTTTTGGTCATGCCTCGTCAATCCAGTAAGCTTTTTCACCCTCTAAGTCTTTCTTCTTATTTTATTTTTATTATATTGTAACTTAGTGCTACAAACTTATAATGTTGCTACATTTTCTTGCATTTTTCAACATTGTCGTGGCACATGTATCTTTTTATTACAACAAGTGACATTGTTACCATCTATGTCTTTCATTATTTGCTTGTTTTACTATTACTTCACATTTACTTAATACAAAAGTCCTAGAATCATGTTCCTGCTTTTATTTTTTTTCTTTATTAAAAAAATGTTGGATATGTTTTAATAAATTTGGTTAATTTGTAGGTGGGTTATGGTGCATTTGCAAGGAGGGCATGAGTGATGCCGTTTTGCAAAAGACCCTGGACTACGCATGTGGAGCCGGGGCGGATTGCAACCCGACCCACACAAATGGACCCTGTTTCAACCCGAATACGGTGAGGGCCCACTGCAACTATGCTGTCAACAGTTATTTCCAAAAGAACCGCCAAATCCCAACTGCATGTGACTTCTCTGGCACTGCTTCTGTCATCAACTCTGATCCCAGTAAGTATTATTTTCACCACCAAAAAAAATCCCATTTTCATTTTTCTTTTTATATTTTTTTTGCCATTTTTTGCTCAATATGGTGTGATTTATTTATATATATATTTTTTTTTCTGGCTGATTTTCAGGTGTAGCTGGCTGTTCGTTTCCTGCAACTGCAAGGTATGGGGTTTTTAGCATATAAAAAATATTTATTATTTTAATCAAGAATATTATATGTTTGTTAGTATGTGGTTTGTGAGTAATTGCTTGTGAAAACATAACTAATTTTGAGTAAAATTATGTTTAATTGACTTAAGGGTCCATTCTGTTTTTAGCGCAACCGTGTCAACATTAACAGTATAATGTTTCATATATAGTTGCTACTTATGAGGTTATAACTGAATGACAAGTTAGTAAGTGAGGCAGGCAAATATTTTTAAAATTAATGTAATTATTAGTTATCTGGAAGGTTCTCATAATGTTGTTCACTTCAGTACAATTTTGAGTACCAAGTGGGCACAGCAGCAGCATTATTGGACCACTTATACTGATGAGAGTACATTTTTCTCTCTTTTTTCATAGACCCTTTTAAATCTTTAGGGTCACCCAATGGTACCTTAAGTCAAAAAAGTTAAAAATAGCCAGGACAGGACAATTGTCTTTATTATGTCCATCCACATAGGAGGTAGTCTTTAAGGCGCTAGAAATTATGGCATATGGGATTCAAAATTCAAACCTTGATATGCGTGTTGTTTTCTTTTGCAAAACAATTATTGATAGGTGAAAATAATAGTCTTGAAGAGATTTTCATGTTATCCACACAACAATATAGAGTAAAAGGGGTTCTGGAATAGTTTATGTGGCCCCAGGAGGAGCTTTTAGCAGTTGTTCTCATGTATAAATTAAAGCAAATTTATATGGAGTGAATAACGAAAGTCCAAAGAGATTCAATTAAAAAAAATAAATAACCAAAGAGCTTAATTAATAGGAATATTAATTCAAATCTTTAGCTTGTATAGTTTGTGGGGTCTATTTAACTTAATTTGTTTTATAAGACGTGACAAATTGTACAGATATGTTCACGTACGATAGACCTTGTCTAGGTAAGTGTTTTTAATATGTTGTTTCGCTAGTTTGACACAAAAGAATACTTGAGTGATTCTTACTTGAAGTAGATTTGAGTATAGTAAAACAATCCTATTTAGTTTTCGACGTTATTATTCTTTCTCTCACAATGTTATTTTGTGGTGATTGAATTTGTGTAGTGCCACTAGCACCACTCCGGTGTCGACAACACCAACAACAACCATCGGTGGCTCCCCCACGACAACCATTAACGGGACACCCTCCACCACCACCACCACCATGCCCAATGGCGGCTCACCGCTCGTGACTACCCCCTCCAACGGCATATTAGGTGGGGTTAACAATGGCATGGGCCCATCGGGAATGAACAACGATGATTTCAGCGACGGTGGAAATCTGCTGCCCCAAAGCATTCTCTTCATCCTCTCATTTTCAGGACTATTTTTGTTGTGGGGTTGAAAAGGATGGAATGTGTGATCTGCTGATTTAAGATTCTTATCTATGCATGATGATGTTAAGAAAAAAGTGAAGATGGATTTTAGTAGTAATAGTGCATGTGCAGGAGAGTATCCTAGGACAACCTTGTTTTTGTTGTTTCTATTAACTTTGTTTAGTGTACCATGATGGGCTTTTTTTGAATCCTTTTGAATTCGTAGTGGATTGGCATGTGTGCCAAGTTGGAGCTAGGACCATATGTTTACAATCTTTGATCTAATCATGATTTTTCTTACAACATCTATCAGCTTAATTATTTGTGGTGCTAGCCGGGCTTGTTTTTTTTTAACAGTTACAAATAGTGAAAGCTTCAGCCTTTGAAGCATATTGTCTTGAAATTTGAAGAAAAATTGAAGAGTTAGTTCATAATATCTTTCCAAATTTTAAGGTTTATCTTTATAATCATCCAAACCTCAAGGAGGTCAAGTTTGTAATTAACTGTTGATTCAAATCTGAAGGGGTGTTCATGTAATTAATCAGCCAATAGAGAATATTTCTATGACTAGACCAAATTTCATGAGCTATCCCTGGAAGTTATGTATGTAACCATAAATAAATTTTACCATGACCTTTCTGTCCAATGCGCAATATACAATTTCATGTGCTACTTGACTGTTTTCATTGACCTTCTACCCTTAAAAAAATCATTATCATAGAATGGAAATGAAAAAGGTAAAATTATTAAGTAAATACTAAAAGTAAGTTTTGTTCTATTTATAATTTAAATGCCAAATGTAACATTAGTTATCTTAATGTTTTGTAACCTTTTGATTTTAACTAATCTACCTTTCGAAGCCAAAACACCCTAGAGAGATGTATTGCGAATGTAAGAATGTTTGTTTAGAATTTAGAGAGACAGCGTCAATGTTCGAAGCTTTTTGGTACGGCGCCACAATTCCATGGTATAGCATGGCATCGGGCAGTTCTTTCGTAAATTTAAAATTCATTGACCGGAACACTACTCTGGATGACCACGCTAATTGTCCTTGTTCTAGCTTTAAAATACTCTTAAATGAGTGTGATGTGTCCATTTGGAATTTCTTTTTATTAGTATTCGAAATATTTTTTTATAATAAATTATTAAGTTTTATTTAAGTATGTTAATGATTGTAAATCCATGATACAAAAACATAAATAAAAGACGCAAGAATTTTAACATGGTTAGGTCAAAGACCTGACTCACGGGTCCTTACCTAATATCAAACAATTTTACTAAAGGTCGAAGTAATTTACAACAATGAGCGCACTTAGACGATACTAAAAACACTTAATGTTACTATTGACGCAATAAAATAACTTGATTTTTTTTTTTTTTTTGTGTCCGGATTATTCAACCAATTTACGTTATCTTCTGCAATTCTTTGTTGAAGTTCGATCACAACAACATTCTTCTCATGAAGAGCAGAAATAGATGGATGGTTGGTTGAAAACCGATCTTCTCTCAATCAAAATAAAAATTCAGAACAATGGACAAAGAGATCATAAGCGACCACATCAAATGATGAGTAGAATTGAAATGTGCATACGTTACTTTGGAGTTGGACATAATAGGATGGGCCTTTAGAATGAGAAGCAATACGAGGAAAGCAAGGCTCATGACATGTTGGGCTAAACCAATAGCTGATGAATGGACTGGCTTAAAGAGAGTTGGACAAGAAATAGGTCGCAAAGAAAGAAGATAGGCCCAATAAGGGTGAAGTGGTTGGATCATTGTATGAACGAGGTAGTAAAACAACAAATAAGGGACAACAAAGAAATAGCAACCTTTTACATACTGCAATACCGGAAAAACAGGAATTGCTCAATTGTAGCTATTTATAAGATTTCTTTTTGCAAAGATTAGCATATTTAAAATAAAACCATATAGAGAGAACTAGAACATTTCAAAAAACAAAAGAAACAAAAGATAAAAGTCCATTAACAAATCAACAAAATTGCCGACACGAGATTCTGTGAATATATTTGAAGGATCCGACAAGAATTATCGGGATTTGGTGTGGGCCTCAGGCGTAGTTTTAACATAGTGGTAAATGCTATATCTACTCTACATGAATTTACAGACGTAGTGATTAATAAATAATCATGCATGCATATTCATATTCATATTCGTGATCAAATGAGACGAGAAATTAAGAAAATCGATATCGTCCACATCGAATCCGCACAACACGGGATTTAGTGTACCCACTGGAGGCAGGCAACGATGTGTTGTTTTGTCCACTATGAATCCATCACTACCAAAGGTCAAACAACTTTTGCTTGTAGCTAAAAAATATTGTTACTACGGGTGACAATCCTAAGACCTATACCCCCTTGTAAAAATAAAGAAAGAAAATGAAACTTAAATTGTAAAACAAAATATTTTCTTCGTAATTATATAGTATCTCTAAAAATATCAATACATAAACAAGACGACTATATTCATCTTAAGTTGCATTATGCTAAAAAAAATGTAGTTTAGTACTTTTGCTATTGTTTCGAATTTATAATCACTTTGGCACTTAAACGTTGTGTATTTATATTTCTTGATTAGATTATTCTACAATTTAATTGGTGTTCACCTCGGGAATGCTTTTTCTTTTTAATTTTTGTCGTATATCTTTAACCAATATACTGTACAATTGTACGTTTGAGTTATGAGCTGTTATATGTTCTTGATTAGCCTATGGTATTTGGTTCATTATGCTGCTCGCTGGTAACAAGATCTATTTGCATGCACGAAGTTGTGAGTATATATTGATATAATCTTATCAAAAGTCAGTCCAGCTCTCATGTGCAAGACGAGTATTATAAAAAAAATGTCATTGGTCGCCCATGAGGATTGATCTGACCCGTTTTCATTTTGAATGCACAACAAGGAATAGTAGTTGTCTCTTGTTTTTAATGTAGAAAACTTCTCATACTTTCCCTCATTATCTTGAAGTTTTATCATCAATTGAAGTTTTTCTCTGGCATAAAACTAATTGAGAAACAAATGAAAATGCTAAACATGCATTTTTGGGTACACGTTAGAGTACATTTATGAAAGCTATGTGAAGATCAGATATATGCTTACACCACTAAGGGCACTTCGTGAGTTGTAGAAACTTCCTTCCATTTGTGATAGGAAACTATCACTTCTATAGAGTATGAAATTGGATAAAAATATTACGGTGTCAATTAAGCATAGTAAAGATTAAATCTGTTGAGCACCATAAAACCTCTTTTATATGATTTAAATGTTATTAAGTTTTTTCTGGGTACCATTTTGAGATATTAGATGAGTCTCATATGCTAGCTATAATATCAATGTGGGTAAAACATCAAATCTCACCAATATTATTCATGAAGAACATCACAAACACATTTATCTAGTATTGTATACATATGATAGTTATTAGTGGAAATATTGCGGGGTGCAAAAGAACCCACATGCACCCCTTCTTTCAGTCACTAGCCACAATATAATAGCAAAGGCGACACACGTTACAGGTAGTGGGAGACGAGAAGATATTGGGTTTGGCGATATGGGGTTGTTGCATGTTATAGTTGTGGTCAAGGGAAGGGCTAAGGTTCTTTAATGTTGTAATTTGTTTTAAGAAACTAACCTTTTAATCTATTTATAGTGATATAGTTTCTTAAATCTCTAGTTATTAAAAAATACATATTTAGATTTTACTAACATTATCATATGTTTTAATTTGTTTCACTACACAAAATGAATAAAGAATTACTTATATTAAAAATTAAGAGTATAATTCTTTTCGATCCATATGAATATGATTATGTTGCTTTCTTCAAATGGAGAGTGCCGCCTTAAATTTAGATTGGGGAAATTTTGTGATATTGGACCACTACGTTGTGGATAATAAAGCTTTTACAGCGATGTATTTATTTCGGCCATAAGTACAAAAGGTAATCTATAGATCCACTTTTAAGCAACCTTTAAATTTTCGGCTGAAACAATCCCATATCGAATGCAGGGCCGGATCTATTCAAAGGCTGGGGGGGGGGGGGGGGGGGGGGGGGGGCTGTAGCCCCCCCAATATTTTTTGGAAAAAATATATATATATATATATATAACAATCAAGCATATACTATGAGAATAAAAACAAACTAGGTTTATAAAACATTTCCAAATCAATAACAAAGATAATCTATGGCCCATAATAAGAAATTACTTGTCTAACTCTAAAGTCCAATAGTTAAAATTCACCTAGCACCAACTAAAAATAAGCGATTTTAATATTTTTATGCATAAAATAAAACAAAGTTTTTGAAAATGCAAATTCAATTATTTTATGTTAATTACATGATAGAGTTGGCATTATAAATATAAATTGTAGTTCATTAATCGATGAAATTACTCTATGAAGCACCATATGACACAAATTTGGTATGTAATTAACGGTTATACTGTATTAAACATAATATATATTTTGACGTAGTTTTTTAGATTTTTTTGTTTAATTTGTTCTTTAAACTAGCCCCCCGCATATAAAATTTCTGGATACGCCCCTGATCGAATGGTTGGTTTACATATAAGTTTTACGTGTAAGTTTTTCATGACTCTTGGGCGAGAAGGTTTAATTTAATTGCTTTTCTTGTATATCTATGATGAAATGGTCTAGTTGATTAGAGCCTAAAGATCTTTGAAGCCCATAATTAGTCCAAAGAAGTCGATACGAGGCTTGTGAGAGAGTGATATCTTGTCATGGATGGAAAGATAAGCACATCTTTTCATAGATCAGATGAATAAAACTTTGCCATGGAAGGCAAAAAGGGCCCTCCACTTGGCATAAAAAACAAAATTTGGGATTGTAATGGACGCACGAGTTTTCGATTTTTACCTATAAGTAGATGCATTTGAAAGGTGAAAAACAAGTGAAAATAACATGGAGAGTTCTCGTGAGTGTCCTACGAAGATTAAGGATGTCTCCCTGCAAGAACTTAGAGACAAGCTTGCTGAGTTTGCGAGACTTAGGGGTTGGGAACAATATCACAGCCCTAGGAACTTGCTCCTTGCCCTAGTAAGTCATGTACCCTTGTGTTACATTTTCGTGTCACACGTCACGTTATAATTGTTAGAATATTCATGCCACATGAAAATCTAAAACTTTCTCATTGCATAGCAATATTATTTGGATAATATTTTAATTACTTAACTATGGAAATACCATATTATTTGCTTACCAACTACATGAATTAGAATTGTTTTGAGTATTTACGTTTAGACTCTTAAGTTTTTCTATGATCCTTACATTTTGATGATAGGGTTTGTTTACTAGTTGCGTGATTTTGTGCTCATTTCGACATAGACGTGAGGAGTACTATAAGTTTGTCTTACATTGCTTGTAAACTATTATAGACAATAGTATATCAATAACCTTGCCTCTCGTCTCTTAACATGATCAAAGTTCTATTTACACTATGAGATATTTAACATGGCTAATTAAATTTTGGGACATGATTTAATATTATCAAGTTATGTAACATGTATAGGTGGGAGAAGTAGGAGAGCTATCTGAAATATTCCAGTGGAAAGGAGAAGTTGCAAGAGGACTACCAAACTGGAGTCCAGATGATAAGGAACACCTAGAAGAGGAACTCTCTGATGTGTTGTTGTACCTCATTCAGTTGGCCGATGTATGTGGTCTTGATCTTGGCCAAGCTGCGCTTGTGAAAATCGTCAAAAATGCTCGCAAATACCCTATCATTAATTGAAGAGACTTGCTTAATATCTAGCTCATCCTTCTTTGAGTATCTCATGTGGAGCATATTGTAATTTTGTACTTTAATTAATGATCAGTTTGTGCGTTTTCGTTAGTCTAAGTTTTTGTATGTTGAGTGTTGAGAGTCCAGTTTTGCTTATTTTCATGCAAGCATTATAAGTAATGATTATAAATATAGGAATAATTACATATACAACCTTGAAATTTGGTCTATATATGTGAATTTTGTTTTCTTCAAAGATTTGAATAGTTACCTCCTAAAGCTTTTGGAGAAACCTATATATCTCTTGAATATGTTCTCTTTTACTATGGAAAATCGAGTTCTAAAACCTGCATATTATGAATCTATATAGGTAAATTTTCCATGCTATTAGCTATAAAATATTCCTCGTATGATTCGATTTTCTTTGAATTTGGCGATAATCACATCTCATGACATAACGAAGAAATAAGGGAACTCATATCATATATGTGGAGCAAAGTTTCGAAAACGTACAATATTCCATTATCATGTCACGTTTTGACCTTTCCTAATTAACAAACTACATTTTTGTTTTTTTTGGTTTTAACTTCTTAATTTTCTCATGTCTAACGCCACCAAAAGAAATTATTTAATGACATTAATTAGTTTCCAAAACAACAATACACTCAATTATTTTAGTGCATAATCTGAATATATTTTTTCAATCACTTAATCTCGTTAAATTACTTAACTCTAATTTTCGACTTCTTTTTTCCTCATTTGCATATGGTGGAGAGGCCGATGCATTCATAATAGTTATTATAGTCCATTTTTATTTCTTACCATTTCCAAATTTTTAATGAATATTTCAGTCACTTGAAAGCTATATTATTGCAACTTCTTATTGTCACCTCTTTTCGAATTTTAGTATATAATAGATTTCAGTTTTCATTTAGATAATATTTTCACATGAATATCTATCTTTTATGAAGAAGGGTACGTAATTATTGAGACATATTAAAGTATTTTTCTAAATTATATTGGAGTGCACACTAGAGAATATTTCTCTGAATTTAGAGATTTTACTGTACCTATATCATTGCCAAGAAATATGTTATAAGTTTTAGAGTATAATATCAATAGCATACATTAAGGTTTAGTGTATTATCAAAGGTACTTCTGATGTTTCAATAATATTAGCTAGTGACACGTCATATTTTTCATCAATTAAAGAGTTTGATTAAAACAATAAGACAATTGTCTCTTTCTTTTATATGTTGAATATACTTTTTAAATTAAGTTTTATAATTTTAAACTACAAATTACTCTCAAATTTGATTAATTTAAATATTCAAAAACTTTCCAAATTTATGATGGTGAATATGTTTCAACTATAAGTCTGTTACAACAAGTAAAAATTAACTCCAGGTTAATGCACCTAAATATTTTTTACTCTTATAAGATGCTTAAATATGGAGCACACCCTCATTGGTATTTGCAAACTTTTTAGAAAAAACTAAAACTAAATTCTTCATTTTTTTTGCTGAATCGACACATTTGGGGCATTTAGAAATCTAATTTTTGTTGTTGATAAATATTTCTTAAGCTGAAAATTCACACAAGCTCAAAGTCGGAGCGAATTTTTTCAGGCTTACGACGGTGTTTTTTAAATACACAAGACGATGGGCACGGTATTCATAACCCACGCGCAGGCTGAGCAGACAGATTGCCCAGGCAGGCCGTCTGGGCCAATTTTGCAGTTTTCTATCTTATAGAGGCTTCTTTTGTAAATACACATTTAGAAGCTTGTAGAGATGTTTAGAACACCTTTAAAGGGCCTCATATTTTCTAGTCGATTAGAAGAGCGTGGAAGCTTATTCGTAGTTGTTAGATTAAGTTGATCTCCACAGTCCATTGAAGAGGTGACTTTGTATATATATAAGTGTTTGGAGTCATTGTAAACAACATATGATCTAGTCATCTGAAAATTTCACATTTTAAAGTTTATAAGATATTTTTGGGAAAAAAAAGAATTATATAAATTGTTTAAAATGTGAAATTGGAAAAAAATAACTCACCTCTGTAGCAAATGACAAACGTGTTTCATTGTAATTTTCATTCTTGTGGATATTGTAAATAAAGAAGTTGTCAACATGATTGGTGTCGCTAAAACACTAATCAAATGTTAGTTTAAGTGAAAGAGAAAAAGATGGAACAAATTGAAAAATAATATTTAACTTCTTAAGTAAGAATCTAACTATAAACACTCCTTAAGACACTTAACGTACATACTATCCTCTATAATTATTATGCCTAAATAGTCCACATACATCCAATATGACTTTGAATAGATCTAAATTTAAAAAATAAAATATTAATAAAAACTTATTAAAAATCATAATGAGAAATTGAGAATATAGATATGAAATAATCTTTGTACCTTAAAAAAGTAGAACCTTATTTCCGTGATAACGAAAATCGATCAAAATTTCTATACTCATTGGACGACATGCCAACAAAAATATCACGGAAATACAAAAAACCAATTCAGCTACAACAAAATACATTTATAGAGACAATAACTTCTAATGTCATCAAGAAAACTTAAATTTGGAATAGGAATTCACTCACTAGAGTTTTGCAACATAATATGTTTGTCGGTCTTCAGATTACTTCTCTCTCCATTGGGTAGCCCCTTTTCAACTTATTGAAAGATATTAATTAACTATTTCTTTTCTTTTTTTTCTAGAAAGACATGCATCCATAAAGTAGCTTTCGCTGAAAATGATATGAACTTATAAGAAAATCAATAATGCTCTTTTAATTTGTGGAAAAAGGTTGTATGATGACGTTTTTAAAAGCAAAAACGGTCAAGATACCTTTGAGTTTCGCTTATAGTCTTCATAATTCAACTTTTGACCCAAGATCTTTATAGATCATCAGAAACTGTGGCACGCGGAGCTCCGCGCACATTAAACTTTTATATTGTAAAGTACTATACATTTATTTCAAGTGTGAAAAAATAAAAAATCCGGAAGAACAAAAAAGATGAAGAAAAAAGATTTGTCTAAATAGAAATAGTTTGAATTAGTGGGAGAGTGAATCATCATAATTGGAGTAAAATGGAAAGAAAAGTAATTTCTATTGAAAGAATATAAACTATAGGGAAACTAGATCATCATTCTTAGTAAATGGTATAGTTACTTTCATCTAACTAAAATTGTACAATTAAATTGAGAAATTAATAATAAGATGTCCTAGTGAAATATAAATTATAAGGTTCAACTTGAAAATCAAAAGTCTGGTGTCACCAATACCCTTCCTTTATATATTAGTATTGATTAGTTGTAGAATTTCCAAGACGATCTCTCAAACGCCAAAATTTATAAGTTAAAGTTTATTTTGATATATACTAAATTAATCACTACAACAAAACATGCAATTAGTAAGAAAAAAAATAATTCCATTTAATGAAAGTGCTTTCTAAAAGCTATTAGCAAACAAACTTTACTTGCTGAGGGTTATTACCTAGCTAATATTAGTAGTAAATAAACTTCTCACATTGCTTATTAATTAGAAAACATGAAGTTGCTTATAAATTTAGTAAACTGTTGCTAGCTGATTTGGCAAAGCATTGAGAGGCTCGCCGAAGTTTGTATTACCGAACATAAATAGATTATAAAGAAGAAGAAGAAGAAGAATGATTTTGGGGATGTTGGTGGTGGTTTTGGTGCGGGTAAGGTTGGGGGCATTGTAGGAGTTGGATTGTTGGCATCGTTAAGTGCTGAAAAAATAGTTTTTACTGTAAATGCCATACTAATGATTTTTTATTTTAGAAATTCTTTTCTGCTGGTAGAGCAAGAACAAAGATCATAGAATTGGACATGAAAAGATAATAGAAATTTAATGCTAAAACATAATATTCATTTTTCTTACCATTAAATTGTAGACGATTAATTATGTGCTTATTTAAATACAAAAATGTGTTATTAATTAGAAATTAATTTGATTTTTACTATTTAAAATTTAGGATTTTATTAATTTAAATTCCAAAATAAAATAGTTAAATTAATTAATTTTCTAATATGTCTTTAATTAAATGATGCCAAGTGTCAAAATGAGGTGTTCGAGCAAATGAATTCAAGTTAAAGTGTTTGACCAATTAAGTTAAGACACGTGGAAAAGATGACGTGTTTTGACCAATCAAAATGCTTTTTAATAAATATAAATTAATTAAATTTATCTTGAAAGTTGGAAGAACAAATCATATGTTTCAACTTCAGCTGTCGATCTTATCTATATTCTAATTCTACACCTATAAATATAGGTCTTCAGAAAAAAATCACTACACAAGTATATTATGTTGTTCCTCTGTACAAAAAACACAAAAATTACATAGAGGAACAAAATAATAATTTGCTACACTTTAACATAAAATAGATATTACCTCAATTCTCCATTGGATGAATGTGATGAAGGTTATCTTGATGCCGATAATTAGTTAATTACCAACAATGTCACAATATAATTGTTGGGATGAGGCGTGGACCAGGTCCTGCTCTCTTAAAGACAATTTCGCGCCCCTACTGATTCTTTTATCCGATGCATTAGGACACCGACACATCCGTCTCCGTGATACAACATCCCAACTTTCCTTGTTGTAACTTCGCTCAAAGTCTGCACTACTTGAGTAAGTTGAAGCGTGGCCCAACACTTTTCTTTGTCCATAGGTTTTTCTCGTATTACACACTCGTATAATTTATACATATAAAAGGTGAATAACACTTGTTGAAAGGAGAGTTCTATTTTTTTTCTATTTTCTCATTGTTGAAAATGATATGCAAGACCACTATACATCGTGTAAAACTCACTAGTCTTGTAACTCCAAAATAATAGAGAATTAATATATAATTTTATTATACAATATAAATTGAGTATAAATATGTAATTTATTATACCACATAAATATGACGATAATGGGGGTGTTTTAATTCACACAATAAAAAGGGTGGTAATTGTGAAGTTTATAGGTCTCAACCCTTCAATCTCATTAACACCAACATTTGTAACAACCAACACATTGACCCCCACTAGTCAAGACAATAATGTCTTGTAAATAATTCTCAAAAATACTATTTTTTTATTAAAATATTCCAACAATCCCCCACTTATTTTAATAAAAATAATAATGCAAATGGGCAAAGATAGAACATCATGCACCATGAAAGTGGCAATGTCTTTAAACCTTCACTCAGTGTCACACAATCTCGTACTAGAGTCAGAGTGAAAAAACCTTTAAACAATAACCCTTGAGGGCACGTAGAATCGTGAAACACACATGACACGCCAAATGTTCCAATTCGCTTCACAAGCCAGCACGTTAGCGGCCATGTGCTTTATCCCAATTTTCATGAGTGATCTAGAGAATCAACCAGTATTCTCATAGAAAGCGGCCCCACTTCCACACTCATATGTGTGAGTCTATCAAGGATGCTCCCATGACTATTACATCCCACCCATAAGGGCTATAGAACTCATTAAGAGATTCAAAGATCTCATCCTCCATATCGTCATAGGAAACATGCACATACACCATAGGGAGGGACATGTGATCAAATAATCATTTTAGTGCATGTCATCACCAAACTACTCTATGGTTCGTTTTTCCCTTTAACCTAGTTCTTGGGATCTCCAGTCCCTAGGTAGGGTATCCTCATAGGAAGTTTATTTCATAAATTTAGGCCAGTCCCTTCCCCCTCGATGTTCCTTAGATCTCTTTACCTCAAGCTTGATTTTTTCACATATAAAATATTAAAGGCCCAGGATTTCAGCGCCGATGCTTTACTTTGAGCTCATCTCATAACTTTTCACAAATAATGCATCTCAAGCATTAATATTTATTTCACACAATTTTGTCATCATTCAAGTGACAATGAGCCTCTCATGCTCAACAACCTTTTTAAAGTACCAAATATATTTCTCATTCATCAATCCATGGAACTTCACTTTATTATAATGGCTAGTAGTCTTTTACACCTACTAAGAGCCATTCAAATTCTCACTTGTTGCACTTCATCTCATTCAACTATTTATTCTCAATAATTTATAATTTTCAAGTGCAACTATTTTTTTAGGGATAATTACAGCTACACCCCCTGAGGTTTGGTATAATTACAACTACCTCCCCTGTGGTTTGAGAAATTACAATGACCTCCCCTGAGGTTTGAAACCTTACACATACCTCCCCTCTACAACTTAAGGTTGTTTGTGGTATAATTTAGGATATCATTATGTTTATTATATTTAGATCCCTTAAGTTTAGGATAATTATAAAAATAATCTATTATGTTTTAAAATTAAAATAAAATACTCCATATAATTTTAGAAACTACTATATTATTAACTACAAATATAAAAAATAGTTAAATTAAAATTTTTAATTTGAGAATAAGTTAAAATATAATCCAAAATATAGTTTTGAATCAAAATATTTAACTTTTAATAATACAAAAAAACAATACACACAAACTTCGTTTACAAAGAATAACATCTCTATGCAATCTTGAGGAAGAAAAGAAAAGACAAGAAATAGAAAACTCAATTGTAGAAACTATCATTCCCAATGAAAATAAACATAAATAACAAAAATAATCAAGATTTTCACAACCTATTTTAAGAAATGAAGAATGACAAAATACAATGAAATTATCATCCTTGGAATGGACGTGGTCACTAGTTTTAGATAGCAAACTTTGTTGAACTTTTTGACAAAACAAGCAACCTAAATGCACTGCCTTTTCTGCAGTTTCTATATTTTGGAGTATTCTTCTTCTTTCAATTTCTTGAAACCAATTTTCGTTTTGCTATCTTCTTCTATTGCAAAAATAATTGTTACGTTACAATTGCAATGAGAAGAAGGGCATAGAAATGAGTATTTAGTTGTGTTTGAACAAAGTTTGTATGATTTTTTTTTTTATTAAAAGTTAAATGTTTTGATTCAAAAATATATTTTGGCTATTCTCAAATTTAAAGTTTTAATTTAATTATTTTTATATTTTTAGTTAATAATATAATAGTTTCTAAATTTTTTTTTATAATTATCCTAAACTTTAGGGGTCTAAATATAATAAGCATATTGATATCCTAAATTACACCCCAAACAACCCTTAAGTTGTAAGGGGGAGGTATGTGTAAGGTTCCAAATTTCAGGGGAGGTCATTGTAATTTCTCAAACCACTGGGGAGGTATATGTAATTACATCAAACCTCAGGAGGTATAGCTGTAATTATCCCTTTTTAAAAAAATATTATATATAATCACATAATTTGTGCTTCTCATATTTTTGCACACATCATTAATGTCGTAAGACTAGCATCACATATGTATATAGAACAATCATATTTCACTTCAAGTAAACACAATGCTTAACTATATGACCACGAAGCATAAAATATCACCAAAATATTTTCTCCAAAACAGAGATTTTATTTTGCACACATCTCATCAAACAATTCATACATTATTCACAACCCATTAAATTCTTCAGTTCAGAGATGTGGTCATAATAAATTTCTCATTAATAATTCCGAATTTTCATTTCCAGACGGAGTTTAAAATTTATATATCGCATCTTTATAAAATGCAAAAGCATTAATAACCATTTTTTTTCTTCAAAAAATCACAATATATGCCAAATAATAATTAGGCATTCATTCACTTAGTCATAAATAATTTTCTAATCATGAGTTGCACATACAAGCATGATTATGTGGAGGAAGATAACACAATTTATGCACTAACCCCCACTATTCAAGATAAATTATGTTATTAATTGCTCAATGATTTTCTCAATTGCTCGTAAATTGCTCGTAATAAAATACCCATTATGAATAGCATATTATTGTATTACATGAATGAAAATTAATACACAAAATAAAGAGTGGTTAATAATAAACGCATACCTCATAATGCTTCCAGTTTAAATGCTTCACACTTCACATTTTTTTCTTCAATAGCAAATCGATTATCATTTTCACAAAGAGCACCTAATATTTTGTGCTCAAATCGAGAGGCATATTGCACAGTGCATTACTGTCTTGGAGCTATTCTTGTTAGAGAATTTGATAAACTAATTAAATATAGCACCTCATAAGATATTTAAGGAAGACAGTTACTGCCTCTTATCGTGTACTAGACCCCCAATTTTAATTTGAGCACAAGTTGTCTATTTCAAAATCATATACTGTTAAAAAAAAAAACCAACCGAGTTTAACTTCTATGAGTAGCTCAAGCCTCAATGCGCACTTAAGCTTTTCATACTTGACTTGCATCACACAACTCAAGTACTTAACAAGCAACCTGGAAGTGTAATTTCGCATCTGTCACTTGAAGACATTTCTCAACAAGATTTTGTTAATAGAGTGTGACGAAAAATAAATACATCAAATCCCAATACATTAGCAAATAGCAATATATAACTTCTCAACGTCATCTATTATTTCATGCTATAGCATGAAGAATTTCAGAATTTAAATCTTTAAGCATTTTATACAAATGCATTCAACTGCATACGAATCAGAATCATTATAGAATAATTTCAACAGAACTTTTTGCACCCAATTTATGCAGATAATGAAATTTGTATTCTGTCACAACATATTTCAAAGAGTTTAAGCTCACTCAGTTTTTATTTTAAATGGTTGCGTCAATTACCCAAAGAAAATTTAAAATTCAGAATACTACAGTTGCCATATATTGAGATTATTACCTTAATAACTTAAGGAATTTTTCCTTTAGATCCCAAAATTAATATGGTAAATTACTTTAAACCTCACTCTCATTTACTTCTTTTCTGTGGAGGTCACTCAATTCCGCAATTGAAAGTAAGTTCCACAAAGGAAAAAAAATATCTTTCAAAGAATATAAAATCACCACCCCTAGAGAACACTAAGGGTATATTTTTCTTTTTATCATCCTACTCGTATCTTACCATATCCCTTTAACAATTCACAAAACATACCAGAGAGTCATATTCCAAGAGATGCAAATTATACTCGGATTCATTGCATCAATAATCAAAAAATATAGGTTAGCCATTGATTACCAATTTCACAATTATATTTAATACTTTTGAAAGAAAAAGGCTAAACCGTCTTTAAATTGTTGTTCAAAAAACACAAAAATAACATAGAGGAACAAAATAATAATTTGCTTCACTTTAACATAAAATAGATATTTACCTCAATTCTCCATTGGATGAATGTGATGAAGGTTACCTTGATGCCGATAATTAGTTAATTACCGACAATGTCACAATATAATCATTGGGATGAGGCGCGTACCAGATCTTGCTCTCTTAAAGACGGTTTCGCGCCCCTACGAATTCTTTTATCCGATGCAGTAGGACAGGTCCGTCTCGGAGATACAACAGCCCAACTTTCCTTGTTGTAACTTCGCTCAAAGTATGCACTAGTAGAGAAAGTCTCGGAGATACAACAGCCCAACTTTCCTTGTTGTAACTTCGCTCAAAGTCTGCACTAGTAGAGAAAGTCGAAGCGTGGCCCAACACTTTTCTTTGCCCATAGATTTTTCTAGTATTACACACTCGTATAATTTATACATATAAAAGGTGAAGAACACTTGTTGAAAGGAGAGTTCTATTTTTTCTTTCTATTTTCTCATTGTTGAAAAATGATATGCAAGACCACTATATATAGTGTAAAACTCACTAGTCTTGTAACTCTAAAATAATTAGGGAATTAATATATAATATTATTATACAATATAAATTGAGTATAAATATGTATTTTATTATACTACATAAATATGATGATAATATGGTGTTTTAATTCACACAATAAAAATGGTGGTAATTGTGAAGCTTATAGGTCTCAACCCTTCAATCTCATTAACACTAACATTTGTAACAACCAGCACATTAACGTCAAGACAATAATATCTTGTATATAATTCTCTAAAATATTATTTTTTTATTAAAATATTCCAGGTAGAATTGGAGTTTCTTCTTCTCAAGAATATAATATGATGATATTATGGTGTTTTAATTCACACAATAAAAATGGTGGTAATTGTGAAGGTTATAGGTCTCAACCCTTCAATCTCATTAACACTAACATTTGTAACAACCAGCACATTACGTCAAGACAATAATATCTTGTAAATAATTCTCTAAATTTTGTTTTTTTATTAAAATATTCCAACATCTTATTTTCTTGAAAAGAAGAAACTCCAATTCTACCTACAAATCCCTATGTTAGGGGTGAAGTGCAAATGACAGATTTACTACAATTAACACTTACATATATAAAAATAAACAATGATTAACTAACTATCTACTAACATATAATTGCTTATAATTTTCTATCTACTACTCATAAATATTATCTAATATAAAAATATAATAGTATAATATATTAATGAAATACATTTTAGACATGTATCATTCATTCTCCAACGTAGATGGTCTTGTCCTCAAGGCTCATAAATAATTTGGCTCGATCAGGTAAAGTCAAACTCGTACCATTTCTTCCCTCCAAAAAATGAACTCTCGAGGCAATAAATAAGTTGACTCGATCAAATAGAGTCAAACCCGTGTCACTAACTTTTTCATAATCTCATTCAAACTATGTATTTACGTCTGCAATCTATTATGTCGTATTTCCTCGTGGCACAAATCATACATTCTGTTTGACGAAATGCCCGACTGAGTTGCGGATAACTGGCAGGAGTGGCAACAGGTTATATCAATAACAGGAAGTACGTATAGGCGAGTTTGATGTGTTAACTTCAGTATTATGACCTCGTAGAGCCAAACAAAAGTCTTGCTTGTCACTGCATTTGAGGGCTTTAAATTAGTGTAAGCGGAATACGGGCTGTTATGTGGTTTGGTTGTACTTAGACTCAAAGGGGAAATAGGGGTACTTCTCATATTCACATGTGTGTGCTATATGTGTAGTAATGTATGAGGTGAATCGAAGTTTTGTGGCGAAGGAAGTAGAAAATGCTTAGTTTCTGAATTTTTCTGTTGATATAGTGTGCAAGATCGCTATGCGTTTTTTTTTATAGAATGGTTATGAGGACATCAGTTTCCTTATGATGTTTGTTGTGGTGGGTATTAGGTTGTTCCTGCCACCTAGTTTTGAAGCCAACTAAAGAGGATTGCGGCTGTAAAAATTTCTGTTCTGCAAAATTTAAGTTCTTGGATGAATTTATGCAGATAATTCGTTCCATGAGTGTAGAGCCATAGATCAAAGTTTCATTTTCACACATGTTTTGGTGCTCTAAACATTTTGAAACTTCTCGTAATGATTCGAGATTGTTTTGACATGTTTCGAAATATTTGTACAAATTTGTTGCAGTAGATACATAAAATATTGTATGTTTCTTTTCTATAGAGTCAAGAATGGAAACATTTCGGTACTTTTCGAGGAAAAGAAAAGAAACTTCGATCCATGCGTAGAACTAGACTCTGATTGTTGGAAGGCGCTGCTGTGTGCCAGTGGAGTTTATGGCAGGCATAATTTGGTTAATTTGCTATCAAGAGAGCTGGAAGGGGAGAATGGAAGATAGTATTTGAAATGTTTGTGATCATGAATTGAAGTTGGTTTGGGTTGCGAAAATAAGGGGGTTTATGGATCACAGAGGCATTTGAGTGAGATCTTGGAGTTGCTACCTACTCGGTTGAAATTGTGAATGTGAGCTCAAAACCCCAATTAGTCTTGAACCAGTTGTGAAGTCTGCATCAGATGTTTGCTGAGCTTAAAACACAAATGACGAATAGCTATTTTCTCTGCAGATTGATATGGCTTTGTATGATGTTAAAAAAAAGAAGAGGAACGAATCTAACAAATTAGTATGAGAAGCTTGTGTGGCCTTCTGTCTTCGTGAAATCGGCAGATGCGAGTTTAAGAAAAGTGACGAAGCTTGGGATATATTAAATATGGCAATCTATTTTCTTAGGATAACATTTCCTGCTACTTATCAATCTGGTGCTTCTATGGCATTGTAATCTAGAGCTATGGTTTGAGAACTCCAAGATTAAAAGCCAGTAGATTCTTGACGATTTCTGTGAAAGATATTTTTCGTTCACCAACAGCTGTGTTTTTGGGTGATAAAAAATCTGTCTGTGTAAAATAGGGTCATAGTATTGCATATTATAGGTAGTTATAGGGACCTTTTTGCTATTTCTTTGGGTCTGTACCTGTAATACTGATGTAAAGGATACTAGTTCATTCATGGTTGCATCCTCAATTAACAGTCATGCAAAGTAGCGATGACCTTTTCTGACTTATCCATAAATAGTTGTTTCCTTATAAGAAATCACGACCATCCCCTGGTCTACATTCTACAGTTTAATTTGCATTCATATGTGATCATCACTTGGTCGAAAAATTGCTGCAGTTTAATTTGCATTTGTATACTGCTGATTCAATAGGACCCTTAAGCTACACAAGAGGTTTAATTTGCATTTGTATGCTGCTGATTCAATAGGACCCTTAAGCTACACAAGTATATTCAGGCACTTTTGTTATCTCAACCGTATCTAATCAGCTGACGAAGATGCAACATCCTTTAGAACACGAAGGTATGTATTTGCTTAGTCTTCTGTTATTACAACGTTACATTTAGTTGCTTAAAGCATTCATTTTCAAATACAGGAGGTTTTCTTGTCTTTGGAGTGGGTATAAGCTGAATTTATGGGTTTTAAGAGGAAGAGGGTAATATCCTTTTGAGGGTATACAAAATGCAGGTAAATCATCTTCAAACTACTTCATTCATCGAACTTCTTATCATAGTGACTCAGTACTCATCAAAGTAGTAACGTTACTGACACTGGTTTCCACATAATTGTCTCAGTGTCATGTTTTTCAGAAGATTACTTGTGTTTATTGTTTTGGCAGTATACAGTGGTAATATTATGTTCTTTCGAGTTCTTTCCTGCCGTACATGCAAGCCTATCAAATTTGTTCATAACTTTGGATGTTGAGTGTTTAATTATAAAGTGGAAAAACGATAACTCTGACTTGGATGTCTCATACATGCTTGCTAGTAACTGCAACATACAGAGGACTAAAGCTTTATTTGTTTCCATATACTATCGCGGAGTGATCTTTTCTTTATTAACTTTGAAGTGTAAAATGTTGAACGCGTATACTATTTTGGAACATATGATCAAAATGATGCCATACATAGTTCACGGGGTGATATCTTCTGGTCCAAGCTGTGTGAAGTGGGGGCTGTTATAAGCTACTTGAAGCAACTCTTGATCTTCTTCATATGAATCACGGAATGTCTCTAAATTAATTTCCGAGCTTCTTAAAGATGATAAGCAAAGCTCTTTCCTCCAGTCCTCTAGATGAGGAAACCCAACATAGTCTGCATATTTATCACAATACTGCAAAAAGATAGAAAAAGTTCTGATAATGTTAAATGATCTGCATATTTTTCACAATATGCATTTATATATATATATATATATATATAAATGAATAATCTTAGCATAGCAATAAGAAGTTGACCAATATTGCTAATTAGGCATATTTTCGACAACTTTTTGTAATCTCCATGTCATGGATTTAGGAAAGTCTTCAGGTTGAACCAGAAGCATTTGACATTCATATTCAGACGCTGTTTCACTTACAGTTTAAAAGTTTATGCAGTAATTTAAGTAATGATAAAATTAATGTTCAGTATATTAGAACTATGTATTAAGGCTAAGCTGGCATATTGGACATCGAAAATACTCGTGGGCTTTTTAGATAACTTGGATCCCTTTTCCATATAAACTGCATTTTTGGGGAAAAGGCATAATTATGCTGGTATAGACAGTTGTGATATAGAAGATGTTGCACTCAGCTAGGGCAATGGTTGCATTTGTGCAGTTTTTTAATGTTACACTGTAAATCGTCTGTGTATCTGATCTTGCCGTGGTTATCATTTTGATGATATACCACCATTACATTAAAAAAATTATAGTGGTACAAGCCAAGTTATATATATATCTCCAGTTCAACCCCCTCATGTATACTCAATACTTTAGTGTCAAAAGGAAACAAGAAACATTTAAAGAAGAAAAAGTAGTAATTGTCTTCACCTCAAAGTTTGCAAGATCATGGGTTTTATGCTTTGGAATTCCAGCAATTTCACTCGATTGATAGAACTCCTTTATAGAGTGCATCATATCGTCCCATGATGGCAACCTTCTTTTCCCAGACAGAAGCTGAGCAATCCATATTGCTTGGGATTCAAAGAAAGGGAACCCTATAAGCTATATCCAAATTATGAAAACCAAAAATTAGTACAAATACATAGATTTCTACGCACGGCACCTGAATTATAATTATGCGGCATTAATGAAATCTGTACCTTTCTGGGGATACCAATAAAGGATAGCGAGGGGGCTAGTGAGGGAGGAAATGTATGCTCATATAGAGGCCCCACCCTGTCATCATCTACCTCCAGTATTCCTTTAGTGTCAAGAAATGGGAATGAATAAGAGTACCTGCACATTCCTCCACTAGTTTAATATTTGTCATTCTCATAAACTTGGTTAATAGTTTTCAAGAAAGGACGACATCTGGAATTGTTTCGGGCATGTTTAAAAAGGCCGTTGTCGTTCCGAATCAGGGGCTTTGTCAATGGGATGAATCTATAATTGTTTACCATAAAAAGAAGTTAGTTAGTGAATTAAATGGAAAGTAGCAATGTCCATAAGTTGATTACAAGTATTTAAACCTGTAGGTACCTCAACATTTTATGCCCTTCAAATCAAGTCTGTTTTTGGTCCTTAAATGCTAATTATCATAAGTCGTTTATTTAATCAAGGCTTACAAACACTGATTCAGTAATTTGAAGATCTAGATATTGGCATGCTCGGCTAATCTACTAAGCAATGATTCCATGTGGACCTCAGATAGTATTAGAGAGTATATGTTGTGTTTGCCTTCTGTTTTCTTAACTTTTGGCATGTTTCCTTCAGTAAAATGTATTTCTCACATGAATATTATTCAGAGAAGATTATATTTTACCCTGTGCAATATATGATAGTATCTGCAACGACACAATAGCCATCCGTGAACACAACCCGTCCATCTTCATGTAGTAATTCTATCTGCAAGATTTAACATATGTACGATCACTACTCAGTTCTTACTGTGTTGAAACACTGGAAGGGGAAACAACGTCTTTTTGCAAAAAATAACGAACCTCTGGACGTATGCGTAGATTATTATATTTTGAGATGACTTTTGATAAACCTTGGGAAATAGTGAGGGATTTGGCACTAAGGTGAATCTCCTTCGCCACATTCACAAGCTCCATCGATATATCTTGCCCACTTAAAGAATTTCCAATAACCACAACTACCTGTAGAATATGACACGTAAAAAGAATACTGAGTTAAAAAATTTGATGTGTATATGTTTGAAAACCTTGTGATCATTCACCAAACATTGAGTAAACAGGTTAGTTGGTATAAGATTTTGCATGTATGTCATTTCTGATAGTGAAACTTTCCTTAACAGGAATGGTATGGGGCAGTGGCCCCACCTGGGAACTTATTATGTTTTTCTAATGTAGGATCCAAAAATTAGAATCTAAAAAATGTAAAATGTGAGAGGAAATTCAGCATTTATCTTGATTAATATTTTTGTGTTACCTCATTCCTGAAAGGTTCAGGGACCCTATAAATGTGACTGTGCATCTGCTTTCTTCTCCATGCATTCATTCCTGATCAAATTTAACACCATACATAATTAATCATCGCAATGCATATATCTTATCTTGAATAGCTTAAAACATAGACCATTCAGTGTTTATTTAAATACTATGTATATGTATTGTACCTTTGATTTTAGGCAACCTGGGTTGAGAGTAATGACCAGTGGCGACGACCACGGCGTCAAAAACTTCTTCCACCGCTTTCTCCGCCTTGCTTTTCACCACCCACTTCAAGTCCTTGACACTAACTGGATAATCCAACATTCCTACGTACTCAACCCGGGTATTGAACCTTATCATCTCTCTCAATCTAAACTTCTCACAAAAATCTTGAAGGTACAGTAGAAGTTCCTTATGACCAGGAAACCTCCTCATATCCCTACCTTTCTTCACCACAAATGGGAAATCAGAAAACCCCATAATCTCCCTCGGCGAAGCCAACCTCAATGATTCATATATGCTGCTATGAACCTTTAGTATACCATCTTTTGCCAAAGGATTTTGTTTTTCGATTTTAGGATCATATAGCCATTGGCCTCCAATGTCGTGGTTTTGTTCAATGACCACCACATTGTGCCCTTCCTTACTTAGCTCTCGTGCAGCGACCAGCCCTGCCGGACCCGCCCCAATCACGCACACGTTTTTTGATGTGTTCCCTTGCAAAACCATGGTGAGATAATTCTACTGAGAGTGAATGAAGTATGTGTGATATGAGTGGAGGTGTGGCTCTTTTATACCTGAATGGTAGAAATTGCTACATGTAAAAGAATGCCATTATGTTGAATGAGTTTTAGTGGTTTGGTAGCTAAGACATTACGTGAGAGATTTTTTTATTATTGCTTATAGTGAGAGTCTCCTTTTGTGTCAGGCTTTGGGAGTCTTATACTGGAAGAATAGTAAAATTTTGGATTGTGAATGTTAAGCCAATCTTGAAGAAAAGGAAAGCTACAAAAGAAGTAGGAATTTGGGGCATTGGTGGGCTATCTTTGTCATGTTAATGCTATTAACGTGCATGGGGTGCGACGTGTACTTGATGTCGCAAATTAGAATGAGAATGAGCTACTAATTAGATCCTACCAACTTTTTATCAGATGTCAAAAAAAAAAAAAAAAAAAAACACCTTATTGAGATCAGCTGAATAGATTATTGTACACACTATAAAGGGTCAGTTTGATAGTCCAAAATTTGATATGGATCACGATACCAAAGATTATAATGTGATATTTACATTGTTTGATAACATGGTTTATTTCAGATTTTATGCTATAATCTCTTTTGTCTTATAACCTATAACCCACTTAAAAGATAGAGATTATATTACCTATGTAGTACCAGGTCAGTCGAATTCAATACTTTATAGATTTACCATTACATTATTAACATGCATGACACTGCTTATTACATGCCTCTTAACAAATATGTATTAGGTGCCACCATGGATGAAAGTTATGTTCCTGTTGTATGTTTTGCTGAGTCAAATATTAGGTTTTTTTCGCAATGTCTCGAGAACTTTTCAATTTATTTTGCAAATTTCGTAAAAAAAAAAAAAGAGTCATTGCAATTGACGTAGAAAATACTTGTATGTTTTGTTACCATGAAATCAAAAACAGAACTATTATGGTACTTTTCAATAAAAGGATAAGGAACATTATTCAAAGCGGGCAAATGGAGAGAAATGAGATAGTACTCCGCATTTTCTGAATAATTTTTTTGAACAAAATAACCGACTCCAGGTTTTTCCTTTCCTTTTTTTGCTGGAAAAATAATATTGCATTTAAGGTTACTTATAGAAAAATGAAAAAGAAGAAGAATATTTAAATACTCGTAGAAGGAAATCCCTTTTTAATGGTAATGTACTATATTAACCGATGAGAAGGCTAATTATTCTATGTCATGACTCATGAGACATATTTCAAAAAGAATCAACTTTTTTGTACACTATGCGCGCCATACTTAATTAATATGTTCTACTACCATTATAAGGCACACGTGTCGTTCAATTTTTTAACTTCAGTTGCTTAGATACTTGGCTAAGTTATTTTGGCGTGGGAAAGGATGCCCACTTTCTAATAAGAGAAAGTTGTCACATGACTTGGCTATATACTTACGATTCCACGTGATTTAGTTAATCATGTCATTAATTAGTTGGGTCATTGATAAAATCAAACTAATCTCTATACGTCATTGATTTCTGGAAGCAACTTTTCGTTTCCTTCACCTCTGCAAAGATTTGGAGATCTCGTGTGTATAGTAGCTAATAATCTTGGGTTTTTAAATAAGCCATGATAAGAATTAAATGGTAGAGAACCGTGCTTAAGAGATCCATTAAGTTATTACGTATAAACTCAATCCCAATATGTGTAGTTTAGTTACACGTACTTTTCACATGATCAAGTTTTAGTTGTGTTAAAGTTTTAAAGCGAGACTGCAAAAGTTTTGATAAGAAATAATAACTTTTGATATTAAAACTCATGAAACTATGCATAAACTCTGTGTGGCTAGAGATTGGTCATGCTCTTACTGTTATCGACTGGGATCCATTTCAATGAATTTGTTTATTTATAAAAATACATTTAATAAAAGAAAGCTTGTGATTTCATATGTACGTCGGCAACTACTCGTCACGTAATAAATACGTATTATGTTGCTCCTAACTAAGTTGAGTCCTCTGAAATTTTGTTAGGCTTTTATCGTGCTTTCAACATGACAAGGTGGGCAAAATGTTTATCACATTATTTTGTTCAGATAGAGCAAATTAACACTGCAATTTCTTGAATTATAGTACGAGTCAAAATCTTAGACCTCATGAATGATTTCTACATCTGCCTGTGAACAAATTACATCTAATATGAAGATATTGGCCGGAAAGTTTGCTTTAAAGGAAAAACAGATGAACATAAGAGAATTTTAGTTATAATATCTTTGATTCCTCGGTAATACTTAAAAGATTTTATTGAATACTTAGGTCGTCACTTCGGAAACTCGTGTGTTTCATGATCTGCTCGTTCTCTTCTATTTTAAAATATTATTCTCGTCGAATTCATATCAATTAAACTTGTTTTATCAATCTTTACACTTCCTCAATAATTTCTTATTTCAGGGGCACCCTTTCGGGAGCCCCCACAAATTATTATTCATAAGTTTAATAACTCATGAGAATGAAAAAAAATAAAAATAAATTAGTTCTGATGCTCTTTAAATCTAGTACTGATCATTCGTATTAGTTAAATCTATTAGTGATTAAAGAGATAATTAGTTTTTATGGCTTCTAAAAGAGGAAAGTGAAATAGTTTTGATGCTTTTTAATTAATGACACTGCCTAACTAAGATATTTTATCAAAGAAGAGAATGTGGGACACTACTTGGTGTGATATATGCTTCAAAAGGAGGGTTACAACATGAAAACTCTGAAATCATAAATAGGTTTCTGTATTTTGTTTTTGGTGTCATGAGTTGGATTGCCTTCATTTCAAGTCAAGGGGACAGGAGATGATCATGGGATTAGGTATAATTGTGTTTATAGCTTTAACTGCGGTCAAGTTACTTTACTTTCCTTTGTCTTAAATTGAGGAACAGAAAGCTCACAAAAGAGAAAAAGTAATTAATTAAATTTACCCTACATGAATATAGGGATGAGAATGTTGAGATTGACTAGTCTAAACTGTCTGAAGATTAATTTGATAACACAAGAAGAACTATTAATTTTTTAAATAAAAAGATTACTCTCTTTCGTGGTATCAACTATGACTCTTTCGTGGTATCAACTATGACGCACACAGTCTTAATTAATTGGGCTGGGTTATATGGATCAAACAAGAATTAAGTTGAGTCGGACACATAAATTTTCATTGTCAGCTCGCTCTGATTGAGTAAAACTTCTTTATTTAGGTTTCTAAGCTTTGCCACATATGGCTTCAATCTATATTTTCTTTGGTCATCCTCATGCTCTATCCGTTTACCCTAAGTCGAGGGTCTCCGCACGTCGTACATGTGCTTCTATAGGTCTACGTTGCACATGATCGAACCATTATAAGCGATTTTTTCGCATCTTCTAGTTGATGGGTGTGACTCTTTTTTGTTGTCCATGTTCAAGATTTTTGAGTCATAATTAAACACTAGCGTATGGTCACTACAAGAATACAAGGCAATGGCTACAAAAATATGGTGAGTAATTATAATCTTTAGCCATGTAGCTACTGAATTTAAATCTATGGAGTCCAAAAAATTTGTAGCCAGCAATGGTAAGAAAATAATCACTCACCAAGCAGGGGTGAAAATAATCGGTCACCATCGGACACAATGGTGACAAAATAATTTGTAGCCATGTAAAATAAAACAAAAAAACAAAACAAAAATACGAAAATAGGCAATGGCATCCGATTATTCGGATGCCACGTGGTGTCAGAAAAATCTGAGACCATGGCAGGCATCCAAAAAATCGGATGCCATGGTCTAAAGGACCAGATCATGCCGTGTGGCATGATCTGGTCCACAAAAGCGTGGTGTCCGATTTTTTGGACACCACGCTTTTGGAGTTTTTTATTTTTTATTTTTAAAACCGTGGTGTCCGATTTTTGGGACACCACGATTTTGGAGTTTTTTTATTTTTATTTTTTAAAACCGTAGTGTCCGAAAAATTGGACACCACGGTTTTCATTTTTCTTTTATTTTCATTTTAATTAGGATAGTTTTAGTAAAAGTGTTGGATTTTGTTTTAAAAATTAGGAAAAGTTAAGAAATATTATGGAATTTAGGATAAAACTAAAATTTAGGATAACATAGGAAAATTAAATTTGTAGTTTAATTAAATGGCATGATTACATTAGTAATTAACAATTTGATGACAATCATTGTATAATTAGTAATTAAACTATAAATTTCATAGTAACAATTAAGAAAAAATAAAAATAAAATCGCATGGTAACAATTACAAATAAAAACGGTAACAATTACAATTAAAAAAAAAAAGAAAATTACCGTTTCAAATTTCGAATCAAACGGTAATTTATTACAAATAAAAAAAAGAAATTACCAATTAAAAAAGAAAACGGTAACAATTGATTAAAAAAAAAAAAGAAAAAGAAATCGCATAACAATTAACAAAATCAGTGTTATTGAAACCGGACCGGACCGGCCGGTCGAACCGGTTCGACCGGTGGCCGGTCGATGTTCCGGTCCGGAAAAAACCGCCCAAAACCGGACCAAAACCGGGAACCGGTGGCCGGTTTTGGCGGTTCGAACCGTTGCTTCACTTTAAAAAAAAAAAAAAAAAGTGAAAAACCACCCCTAAAAAATAAGACGTAATCTGTAAAAAAAAAAATCAAAAAATCACAATTCCAAACCCGCATCCACCGCGCCTAGGTTTTCATTGCCTCCACCACGCGTCCACAGCGCCTCCGCGCGCGTCCCTCCTCTCACCGGCGCGCCTCTCCTCCTCCACCGGCGCGCAGAGGCGGAGCCGGGGGCATATGGGCACGGTCAACCCCCAGCCCCAGCCCCAGCCCCACCTTTATATATGTGTGTATGTATCGTATCAATATACTCACAGATTTGAAGTTAGAGCAGCTAGGGAGGTTTTAAAGTAGATTTGGATTTTGGGGGAAGGAGATGATGAGTGTAATATAATATTGCATATTTTAATTGAAGTTTTGAGAAATGAAATCTTGAGGACCGTGCAAATCTTCTTTTGACTATGACTTTAAGTTCTGTGTAATAGTAAATGTATATACACATTTATTACATATATATATAAACCCATATAAATACAACATATAATATGTACTGTCACTCATATATTTATATATATACAGTACACAGACACACTACACAATGGGTATATATACATATTTAAATTGTTAAATATTCTTTTATATATTTTGAAACAAAGTTTATTACTGAAAATGTTTTTTTATATTTTTTGACTTATTCAATTTTTCAGTTCTATATCATTTTTTCTCATAATTCATCATACTATATTGTAAATTTTAGATTTTTAGGTTGTTGACTTTGTATACCGGTTCGACCTGTAAAACCTGTAACCAGTAAGGTCACCGGTTCGGTGACCGATCCGGTTTTGAGAACACTGAACAAAAAAAAAAAAAAAAAAAAATTACCGTTTGATTCAAATTTGAATCAAACGGTAACACATTCAAATATATAACAATATAACAAATTGAAAAAAAAAAAAAAAAAAAAACGCATGTCAGGCGTCCGAGCAATCGGACGCCATGACATGGTTTTTTTTTTTTTTTTTTTTTTTTTTTTTTTTTTTTTAAAGAATATTTTATTCAATTGTCCGGTTGGACCAGATCATGCCACATGGGATGATCTGGTCCACAAAATGGGCCCCATCCGAATTTTATTTTATTTTTATTTTTTTCTTTCCTCTTAATTAGTTTTTAAATAGTTATTTTTGGTAAATACTAAAAATACTCCACAAGTTCACACAATCGTCTCATCCTCAGTTCAATAAAAATACATGCATCACACGTTGAAACCGAAATAATACTTAATTAACATAAATCTATTTTTAAAAAATAAAATCCAACACTTTTACTAAAACTATCCTAATTAAAATGAAATTCTCATAATTACTACTAATTATAGAATGAGTACACATATATAATCATGATTTATACCTTGCTAAACTTAATTAAAAAAAATCAGATTTATATCCGATATTTTGGCTAATTAAATTTAGCAAGGTATAAATCATGAATATATATGTGTACTCATTCTATACTTAGTAGTAATTAGGAGACTTTCATTTTAATTAGGATAGTTTTAGTAAAAGTGTTGGATTTTGTTTTAAAAATTATGAAAAGTTAAGAAATATTATGGAATTTAGGATAAAACTCAAATTTAGGAGAACATAGAAAAATTAGATTTGTAGGTTAAAAAAATGCCTCATGATTATATTAGTAATTAACACTTTGATGACAATTATTGTACAATTAGTAATTAAACTATAAATTTCATAGTAATTTGAGTAAAATTATTTAGTAATTAAGTTTAGCAAGGTATAAATAATGATTATATATGTGTACTCATTCTATAATTAGTAGTAATTATGATAATTTAATTTTAATTAGGATAGTTTTAGTAAAAGTGTTGGATTTTGTTTTAAAAATTAGATTTATGTTAATTAGATTTATTATTTCGATTTCAACGTGTAATTCATGTATTTTTATTGAACTGAGGATGAGACTACAAGAGCACTAGCTAATTACTCGTGTATTAAACTATACTTTGTTACTTGGATAAATTCAAAAATGTCACACTTTATGAGGTCATTGTTGAATCATTTTATTTTTAATTGGACTTTTTCCACTTATATATGCTCTAAAAGAGACTCAAGTCCAAAATTTAAATTGTTAGTCAATACAATAAAAGATTGCTATTCATTGTCTTTGCTCAAATCAATTTGTTTAATATTATAGCATATGACGACATATTTGTTCTTTTCTATTTCTAATCGCGACTCTTTTTTACGAGTATGTAATGCGATGTCCTCGTGAAGCGTGTCACAATATATTATAAATAATTATGAAAATAATTATTATTTCGTTTAAAAGTTCAAGTTTATAGTGCAAGTAGTTATATATATCGTTTTCTAACACGTCCAATCATATCCAATTATTCTTTTGTTACGTTGGTGACATGTCATTTTATAATAAACGTGTAATGGTAAAATTCGAACACAAATTTATAGTTTAATTACTAATTATACAATAATTGTCATCAAAGTGTTAATTACTAATGTAATCATGTCATTTAATTAAACTACAAATCTAATTTTTCTATGTTATCCTAAATTTTAGTTTTATCCTAAATTCCATAAAATTTCTTAACTTTTCCTAATTTTTAAAACAAAATCCAACACTTTTACTAAAACTATCCTAATTAAAATGAAATTCTCATAATTACTACTAATTATAGAATGAGTACACATTATGTGGTCCTAATTACACATTAATTATCTAATAACAAATTATTAAGACATGCATGCAAAATTAAAATTCTAATTAACCATAATAATTGCAATGGTGACTGACTTATTTCTTGCTAGGTGTGGGGTCAAGAAAATCACTCACAATTGCTTTAAAGTCTCTGAAGTCAAAAAAATCACTCACCATGTTCAGACATGGTGAGTGATTTTTTTGAACCCACAAAAGCACAATCCATGTGAGATCAATGGTGTCAGATTTTTTTGATCCCATTGAGGGCAAAATCCTTGTAATAGCAATGGGGTCAAAAAAATCTGTCACCACAATTTCATATATCTATAAATATACCCCATTTTTCACAAACTTCATCTCTTCATCTCTTCTCCCTCAAAAATCCGAAAATCCTCCCCTCTCCCTTAAAAAATCCGAAAATCCTCCCATTTCCCTCAAAAATCCGAAAATCATCTCCTCTCCCTCAAAAAATCCGAAAATCATCTCCTCTCCCTCAAAAAATATGAAAATCTCACTCTAAAATTCGAAAAATCCTCTCTTTTATCACTTTTTTTTGTGTTATATTAGTTATCTATTGTTTGGGTGTTTATATAATATATATATATATATATATATATATATATATATATATATATATTTGTGTGTGTTGGTATATTATTGATTATATATGATATATAATAAAATGGAGGGAAAAGCCAACAAAATTGAAAATTTTGAAAACTTGGCAAAAAAGTGGCAGTTAATCCGCCACCAATTTTGTTTTTAAAAATTTTCGGATTGTGGTGACTGAATAATCAGTCACCACGGTCTTTTTTTTTAAAAATAAAAATAAAAAACCGTGGTGAGTGATTATTCACTCACCACGGTACAATACGATTTTTAAAAGAAAATAAAAAATTGCGTGGCGTCCGATTCTTTGGACGCCACGCTTTAAAAAAAAAAAGAAAAAAGGCGTGGCGTCAAAATAATCGGACGCCACCCTTTTTTTATTTTTGCTTTTCTTTTAATCTAATTGCATGGCTACAAATTCATCTGACACCACGTTATGGCTACAGATTATTTTGACACTACGTGGTGAGTGATTTTTTGACACTATTATTGGTGACTAATTAATTTGTAGTCATTGCTGACATAATTTTATGCCTACGAGGCCAATAGTAACAAAAGCTGGTTACAAAATTTTTTGTAGCCATTGATCAATGCTCACTGAAAGTATAGCAATGGTGAGTAATTGTTTTGACCCCATTGCTACATTTTCTTGTAGTGGGTTGTGGCTCTTTTTTGTTGTCCATGTTCAATATTTTTTGAGTCATAATTATGTATGTCAAGTTAATCAATACTTAAACAATAAACTGAATTGCATAGTTGTGTTGGAGCGAACAACAGTTTTCATCAAAAGCTAAAGCAAGCATTTGAGTATATGGAAATGGTAACCCTGGTGGTATGCGGCGTTTTTTAGTTTACGCCCAAAAACAATGTCATGACGCCTTAAGTAAAGTGGTACTATTATTGAGATATATTCCCTACAGTTGGTACCACAAGTAATCCTTCGATCCATGTGGAAGTCTCTAAAGTGTACGAGGAAGGAGGTGTGAGCTTCTGACTTAAAGAGTGGCTCACAGGTGGAGCGTCCAGATTAAGAAAAAGACTCATTGTGAAAAAATGTTGCAGCAAACAATATTTCAGGACTAATAAAAAATAAAAGTGGTGAACTCCAGTGGTGTGAGGCATGCGGAGGAAATTTGGTGGTCTTTATTCAATGTGAAAATTGTTTGAGGGAACAAAACTCCCACACTAAAGAGATGATGAGTGAAATCTGAGTTTGTAAGAATATATCTCAATTGGTATGTGTCTTTTAAGGCTAAGCCCAAGAACTAAGCCAATAGGGTTATATTCAAAGTGGACAATATTATGTGAGTGTTTATAGAAAGAGTTGATTCACTATTTGTACTTAAAGTCACTTTAAATGACTTTTGACAAAAAGTCGAGAGTACTTACAATTATTTCTAAAAATTTATTTGAAGCATTAATTAGGTGTTTGCAATAATTAATGAGATAGTTTTTTCTTTTAATTTTTTTTTAAAGTAGCTTTTGAATTCTTTTTTTAAAGTAGCATATTTTCAAAAGCAATTGGAGAAACACCCTAAACTCTGCTTTTGCGGTTTGTGCTTTTCACTGATTTCTTTTAAGACAAGGAGAAGTTAAAGTCAGTATTGCAAACAAAAAATGTGTTTTACAATTACAAAAACTATAAACCATTTCAATAAATATTTGTCGTGCACTTTGATTTTTAGACTTTTATATCTTTGGGAATAAAGTGATCAAAATATTTTCTTTTCGTGCTTAGATCAAGAGTGAAAGATAAGAAAACAAGTAGGCACTGTAAATTATTCTTTGTTTCATGTCGAGGGATATAGGAGGAATAATTGAGTAAACAAGCTCTCTTAATTACATCATTTGAATACTACAGTTCCATCAAATATTGACTTCATTATTACATTGAACTTCTAAGACAAACTAAATTGATTGTGGGGTATTGTTAAGTCGAACTTGTGAACAATCTTCGCAAAAGGACCACTTTTTAGTGTTTAAACTTCCAAACTATTATTGCTGCACAAACAATCATAACATGTTTTCGACCTTGTTGTATTGTTTTCGGTTTTACCATAATTTATGGGTTTAGTTCCCAAAAAGGCAGACAAAATCGACATAGATTTTAGAGTTGTAAGACCATTCCTGAAACTTTTCATTTTATTGGAGATTTTGCATATTTAGTACGATTGGGGTTTTGTAAAATTTATTTGTTTTTATTACAATAATGACCTAATTTTTAATATAGCAAATGTAAAGATTGTGAAACGCAACGTGAGATACAACGGGAGCTAGCAATAAACGTTTCGCTTAGCATGATTTTTAGAAAGATACAAACATCTTTAACAGGCAAATATCTTAGTTACTCTTATGAATTCAATTACTCTCTCACGTGACTCCACACATGTAAGATTCAAACACATGTCAGAGGGAACGATTGAGTCCATAGTTGTAGCTCATAAATCACCGGCCTTTATTGGATGGCTTAAGAATCTAATTGTTGTTCAATACGGGCAAAGTTATATCACATGCTATTTTAATAGACACTACCAATATGCTTGCTTTTTCACAGGCATTTCAATTTGATCGATTTCCTTGAGATGATGTATTTCGTAGTTCATCTGTTTTAAGACTAAATATAAAACATTTGAAAATTTAAGATATGTCCAAGTCCCTTTTCATAAATTCTCTAATCGTCTGATGAATTAATTGCAGCGGTAGCATAAAGAATTGGCACACGATGAGCAGCATATCATGTACGTACCTTTGATTGGTGTAGAAAAAAGTATACACTATAGCCGAACACCATATTTTTTTTAATCGGGAGATTTATTAACACACCACACAGTTAATTACAATGGTAGCGGGGGCAGGGGAATGGGATTGCCGCATATATATATATATATATACAGACAAGACCCGACAAAAGCCTGTCAGGACAAAACTTCCAATATGTACATAAAACGTCTGGTTGGACACCGGCTCTAGATAACTCCTGGCTAGCTCCCATTCTCGCAAGTACGCCCGCTACCTTGTTAACCTCCCGGAAGACAAAAGAACGCTGAGCCTCTACGAACTCAGTCCAGGTCATCGAAATGTCCCTCATCAGCGTCTGGAGGCGGGTGGGATGGGCCTGCCTCTGCGTCAAACTGCAAACGACAAATTGCGAGTCAGTTTCAAGATACAGTTTTTGAATATGTAAATATCTAGCAAGTGTTAGCCCATGTCTAACTGCCCACAATTCAGCCATATTGTTCGTGCAATTACCGATAGGTGAGGAAAAAGCCCCCACCATAATTCCATTATGATCACGGATAACACCCCCAATACCAGCAGGCCCGGAATTTCCAAAGGATGATCCGTCTGTATTAAGCTTGAAGTAACCCATCGGTGGTGGTTCCCATTTAAGATAAAGTGAGAAATTCTTACGTATGGGGTTATGCAAAATCTTACCGTTATTATGCATATGCAACGGGATAGACTTAGACAAGTAATAGTTGTTAATAGGTTTTTGAGTAAAAATAAATTCGTTACGCGCACGCCAAATAAACCAACAACAAATGAGAAGAAAGAGGCGTTGATTACCATCTAAAGAACATAATAAAATTAAAGGATTAGGATCAACATTCTGTGGGAAACAAGAAGGCGATAAATTACGTAAACTTTGAAAAAGAGGACAGCGGAAGAAATATGGTTACTATTCTTGGTGTCTCTATGGCAGAGCGGACACACGTCAGTATTAATAATATGACGACGGTAGAGGTTCTCCGACGTGGGCAAGGCCTCCAAAGCCCAGAGCCAAGCGAAGAACTTGATACGGGGCAACATTGGTGCTCGCCAAAGTGCCTCCCAAGGTAAGGAAGGATTTTTTTGTTGAGATGACTTCATTGTAAGCCAGCGGTACGCACTCGTCAACGTGAAAATCATCCTGGATCCCACGCCCAATGGAAACAATCCTGAGTATCATTAATGGGGATATGGGTGCTAAAAATGTCATGAGCGATATTATTAGGGATATAATTAGCAACTAACGACAAATCCCATTGTAAATTATGCCGGTTGATAAGATGATTGACAGATAAATTAAGGAGATGTGTAGGGATGTTACGGACATGATCATCAATTAAGCAGTTACCAAGCTAGCGGGAAAATCGAAAGTCAATGTGTGTGCCCGAACCAAGAGTCGAGAAGAGTGATTCTTTAATTAAAGGTATAGTAGAACAAATAGATTTCCACGCCCAACAATTGTGGGGTTCAACAATGCTCAAAAACAGGGAAGAATTCGACATATACTTGGCATGAACAACCTTGCACCATAATGTATCAGGATTATTTAAAATGCGCCAGGAAAGACGCATCAAGAAAGCAGTATTTAGATGTTCAAGGTGGCGAAGGCCTAGCCCGCCTATAGATTTAGGGAGACAAACCTGATTCCAGTTAACATAAGAACTTTTCTTATGATGAGAAGTCGCATTCCACAAAAAGGACTTGGTAATTTTAGTAATAGAAGTGAGCACCGTCTTAGGTAGTTTGAACACAGACATGATAAACCTTGGTATGGTTTGAATAACAGAGTTAGAGAGGGTGCAACGCCCTGCATAGGAAAGAAATCTGTTATACCAACAACCAATAGGCGTGTTTAAACGTAGTATCAGAGGGTCGAAATACGATGAGCGAAGCCGGCCTTGCCAGATCGGAATACCAAGATACTTATCATGAAGTGACATAGGCGACATTAAGTTCAGACAAGATGTAATGTTTACGTTGGGGGGGGGGGGGGGAGGGGTTAGTAGGTGAAAAAATAATGTTAGATTTGTCACAGTTAAGAGCAGGTCCAGCAAATAGATGAAAAAGGTGAAGGAAATATTTAATTAGTTTAATGTTACAACGAGAATCCTGACAAAACACAAAGCAATCATCAACAAAGCTAAGAATAGGAATTTTAGGGCCATGTTGACTGGCTTGGAGGGGTTTAAAATCACCATGGGTCGAACTGCTAGTAAATAAGCTAAGAAGCATTTCCACACAGAGAATAAAGATATAAGGTGATATAGGATCACCCTGGCGGATCCCTCTGTTGGATGTCCATTCTTGAGATATGACGCCATAAACAGAAACCTGGAATCTAATAGTAGTAATGCAAGACATAATTAAAGTGATGAACTTATCCAGAAAATGAAATTGTTGAAGCGTGAACCTAATAAAATCCCATTTTAGATGGTCATAAGCTTTGGCAAGGTCAAGTTTATGGCCAATAAAACCAGTATGGCCTTGCTTCTTATTATTAAGAGTGTGGAGCAACTCATGCGCAATTAAGATATCATCAGTACTGGACCTTTGCGGAACAAAGGCGTTTTGAAAAGGGGAGATTAAATTGTTCATGAGAGGTCGCAGGCGGTTAACCAGTATTTTAGAGATAATTTTGTAACTAACATTACAAAGACTAATAGGACGATAGTGAGTTACCTCCTGTGGATTATCCCGTTTAGGGATGAGGATGACAGTAGTGAGATTGATATTATGCGGCATGCATGAAGCCTCGAAGAAGCCCCTAACAAAGTTACAGACTGAAGTTTCAAGAATATACCAGTACCATTGGTAATAGTGGTCATTAAGTCTATCCGGGCCTGAAGATTTCGTAGTACCAATACTTTTTAAGGTATGAAGGACTTCCTTATTATTATCAGGAATAAGTAAGGAGTCATGATCTGCAACTGTTAACGGGGTGATAACCCCTATAGGAAATAAAGTAACATCCTGTGATTCAGTAAGAGGTAAGGAATTAAAGAAAGATGCAAAAGCATTTAAAATATCATCCGTGTTATAGACCCAATAGCCATTAGCAATTTTAATGCCTTGAAAAAAAAATTCGGCGATGATTCGACGCATTAGCATGATAAATATTACTATTATTATCACCATCCTTAATCCACTGGGCGCCCGAACGTTGAGCCCAGTATAGTTCTTTTTGTTTAAGAAGAGAAGTTAACAGAAGCCTAAGATCATTTTCTCTTTGAAAAATTAAAGGGGTAGGATTATAGGCTAAGTTATTCAGCACATTGCTAAGTGTGTTACGTGAATTAGAAATTCGTACGTCTAAATTACCGTACACATGTCGTTTCCAGTGTCGAGCGGCACTGGAAAAGGCATCACATTTATCCGCGAAGGAGTGGTGGTTCCAAGTATCAGGAGTCGAGTTCTAGACCTGTGCAATTAAACTAGGAAAACTAGGATGTAAGTCCCAAGCAATTTCATACCGAAAAGGTCTAATACTGGGATTTCCAATTAGATTGAGAGTTAAAAGAATAGGAGAGTGTTAGATGTGTGCATCAGCAGATGCCGGACACGAGCCTGCGGAAATTTGTTCATCCACAAACATTAGCAAAGTATCTATCTAAACGTTTACAAATAAAATCTTTACCAAACCGGCCATTCTTCCATGTAAACGGGTATCCCGTGAATCCCAGATCAGATAAATGACATGCTTGCATGCAATCATGAAAACATGCTATGACAGGACAAAGAATAGGACGACCACCATGTTTTTCAAAAAGAGCTAAGATACTGTTAAAATCACCTACAAAAAGCCATGGTAAATTACGAGTAGAGAAAAACTGAATAAATTCTTCCCATACCTGGCCCTGAAGTGGGCGCTGCGACGGGTTATACACCACCGAGAAAATGCAGTGGTCAGCGTTCTGGAACACTCTCCATGTGAACAGTATGTGTGGTAGAAGTGAGTGTATGGGCCCGAATCCTCTCAGCAACAAACAGTACCCAAATTCCTCCCATGAATCCCATCGTCTGTATAACGATCCTGCCATCAAAAGGTAGCCGGTCAATAACCTCCAGCGCCCGGTCAGCTCTTACCTTCGTCTCCATCACAACAAACAACGTGGGGTGGTGGGCTGCAATCAAGGCTCGTGCTGCGGTGAGAAAATCCGGGCGCCCAACGCCTCTAGCATTCCAGCTCATGATTCTCATATGTACATGTGGTATTATTCCCAGCGGAGAGCTCGGCCCGTTCTCTGCACACCTCACGGGACCGTTTGTGGGGGGAGTCAACCAAGGAATTGGTGCTGGCTCGCTGTGGTCGGTAGTACTCGTATGTGAAAGTGGCTCTGTCGGCCTTCGTGCAGCAAGTTCATGCTCTGTGTTACCTCTAGCACCACTCGTGGGAGGTGTGATGGGATGATGAAAATCCAGGAGTTCACATTTGTTGGGAGAATCAGGTGCCCTATGTGGCCTCGCAGCAGAAAATCGCCCATACGGTCTTATATATTCAGGCCGCGCGGCGACGAGTGGGTGGTCTCGCGGCAGCGGTGGTCCACAGGTTGTCGGTGTCACCGGAGGAGAAGAAAAAATGGGCTGATTCGGATAGAAGATGTAGGGTGGGATCTGTGGCAGGACATGAGGACGGGGTGGGAGGATCGGTGGCCAGCGGTTGAGCAACATCGGGTAGCGGGGAGGCGACAGGATTGTCGGTTTGGGTGCCGGGATATGGAGCTGGGGAAGGTGAAAGGTTGAGATTACCTGCTGTGGGGGTGGCGGGTTTGTTTTAGTCGCCGAAAAAATGAGAGTGACTGTGGTTTCCGGCGACAGTGTGGGGTCGGGTGGTGGGGTTAACATTTTGGGTAGTGGAGAGGATAGGGGAAATTGTTTTTAGTTTGTGTGTTGGGTGGGGCTCGACTGAAGGAGTGTGATGGAGAGAAATTGGAGAAGTAATAGGGGAGGGGGAGGGGGTGCGGTAGATCGAGGGTTGGGGTAGGGGGTGAGTCATTGGGTAGAGGGGAGAGGTGGGGCATGTGCGGACATATGGAAGGGGAGGGGGGACGCGTGGGAGATGAAGGGGTGGGAAGGGTGTCCCTCGAATAGACACGTGTGAGATGGGAGATCTGGGCCGGGTTTGGGTTACTGGGTTGGGCCTGGTGTTGTGGTATGGGTCCAACCGAAAATAAATAAGATGGGGCTTAGGCTGGTTGGGTATTGGGCTGAGATGGTTTAGGATTTATTGGGTGGTGTTGGGCTGTGGGGATTGTGGCATTTGGGCTGGACCAACTTGGCTGAAATTCTGTCCGGCGTTCATTCGCCGGAATTGCTGCCCGCCGCCTGTTATAGTGCTGTTTTGGGTGGCGATCAATAGTTTTCCACCTCGTATCATCAATTACATGGGGAGAAGACGGTGGATGAGCTGATTCTTCCTTCGGATTTTGCTCATCTTGCAATGGACACTTTTATGACCAAGGAATCCATATCGGAAGCAAAAGTCACTTTTGAGTTCATATGAAACCTCTTGGCGTCGATTATTCACAATAATAAATTGTGGTAGAGGGGAACCCATGTCAAGTTCCACACATATGCGTGCATATCGCGCCCGTGAGGTTGTAGACGTATGCGTATCCACCTTCATCGGTCGGCCAAATACTTGTGCAATTTTGAACAGAGCGCTAAAATTAGATTGGAAGGCCCAGTAGTTGGATCCATGAAACCATACGATTCATGCTGGGATCCCCCGCTGAATAGTTAGGGGTCCACTGTTGTACCTCTAGAGGAACCATGGACCTCCAGCCACGGCTAGAAAGTAGTCTTCCTCAGTCTCTGTTTTGAGGATATAGCTACCAAGGCCATTCAGTCACATGTAAGGCTCTCTGAGTTTTCCATATAGTCTGTAAAGCTTTAGTGATATTGGGGAGTGATTGACGAAGACCCACTGTACGAACTATCAACGCTTTACGCCATGGAAGTCGGAGCTTCTCAAGTCCCGGAGAGTTGAATTGAACGTGTGGTGCCGAGCAATCAGTCATTTCACAGGTGACAGGCAGCAATTCCGGAGGATTCTCGCGGAATGATTCGAACCAAGTGGGAAAATAAAGATGCGGAGTGGACGTGAGCAGTTTATTTTTATATGAGAGATCAGGTGTGTTTGGAGGTGGTGGACTATTAACAGATGGTCGAGGGTGTAGGTATGTTGGAGGAGACGATGGTGGAGTCGGGGCGGATGTGTGTGAGGTGGTTATTGGGGGGTCTAGTGCCGGTGGGATGGGTGGCGGGGGTGAGCTGGTTGGAGGGGATAACGATTTAGAGAGCATAGCTATCCTTTGAAATTTTTAACAACGAAGTATGTAATCTTATTAATTGGATAAACGGTATACTATATGAACCAGATAATTAGGCTGCTCTAAGCACATGAATTCCCCCTTTTCAATTATTTTGAGATAAATTTAGCAATTGCTTGTCTAAAAGAAGATCTTAAAGAAGTTCGTCAACTACTTTTTAAAACTATTCCAATTTATTTGTCTCTTGTCAAATCTCAAAGTAGTTAGGTGTAAAACATTATGTTATTAACGCACATTGTTACTAATATAAATATATATTATCAAGGGGATGTATTTTTCTAATTTCTAAAATTTCAATATTGGTGTACTCAGGGGCGTACTTACATGAAGGCATGTGAGTTATAGCCCTCCCAAACTTTCACCGCAACTCCAAAATACTATGTTTTTTAATGTATCCATTAGAAAAAGAATATAGTATATGTTTTAATAAGTTTCTTAAGTTTTGTACCACAACTTGTTATTAGATTATTAACCTGTCTTAAAAACTTAAGATAACTAATACTAAAGTTGCTAATTTAGTTTATATAATTATGAGTTTTTAACCAAAAATAACTCTATCCAACCTATTATTTTTTCTGAGGCAATTCAAATTGTTATTAATTTAATTATTTTTACATTATGATATTCATCTTTAGTTTTAATATCCATATACTTTAGCCCCACCAAAATTAAATTCCTAGATACGTCCTGGGTGTTTTAATTCGAGCATAATTAAGGAGTACATCGTAGTTGAATGTCAAAAATAGAAACGTCATGAAATCTTGTCGAGGGGAAGAAAACTCTTTTTGTCTTTAAAGTTCAGACGTACAAGAGCTGGAGAAAAGAATTCAAAACGTGGCCGTAGAATACTCAGAGAGGTTAAGTTTATGATAAACTTAGTGATCACAATTGTTATATGCAATAAAATTATGAATTCAACCATTTTTCATACTCAGATAGGTTAAGTTTATGATAGACTTAGTTATCACAGTTGTTATATGCATTAAAATTTATTAATACAACTATTTTTCTTATTTAGTACTAAATTTTTTTATTTATATGACACAACTCTTACCATATGGTCAAAAAATTTGATTTGCGTAGGTATTATTGGCAGTAGCGTATCCAGGATCCAATCTCGACTGGGTTAATCAAATAATTGCTTTTCAAAAAAAAAAAAAAACTATGGCAAAATATAATCATGCTCTATAAAATATAAAGTTAAAAGATAAACGAATAATATAAATGAAAACTAACTTTAAATGAACAAGTAATGCATATTATTATAACACAAAAATAAAATCAAATATATAAATGACATTTTGTTTAAAGTATTACATGATAAATATTAAATAGTCACTGAACAATACAAGAAAAGAAACTAAGAGGTAGTTTAAATAAATAATATTAATACACTATTTGAAGCATTTCATTTTTCAATATATCATAAGACTTTAAACTACTCAATTGATCTTCGCCTTTCTCTTTTTGTTTTTCTTTTGTAATGAGTGGAGATATTGATTTTTTTTTGTTTTATTTTTATTTATTAAAGAGAAAGGACTTTGTTTTTATATAGTCTTGATTGTTGGGTTCATAGCAAGGATTTGCTGCTTTTTCATTCGCATTTTTATTTTATAAACTTGAATGATTTTAATTAATTGAGCTTTTTCTTATTTCTTCTACTGTTTCATGTATAGTATTACGTGGGACTGAAAACTTTGGGGAGGACCCAAATGTATAATACGGCCTCGAGTCGGATAATTTTTTTTTTTTAGAATTGTGAGGTCCAAATGATTAAAAACAAGTTTTTTCATACTAGGAAAATCAAATCTATTACAACTTGTAGTCGAAAATCAACCCGTCGCAGTATGACATTTTCTCTTAATCATTTCTGCATATCATATACGCCTGCACGAGATTGCATGCTTAAAGCTAGCATAAATGTCACCCTGCGTCATGATATAATGTAATTCACAACTTAGAAATCAGAATATGTAAGCAAACTTAGACTTATTTCAGATAACATTAGTGTAGTAATTGGATAACCTTTAAACTAAAATAGGATAACAATAAATAATTTAGTATGTGGTGAACTTTAAATATAGGGATAATATTAATCACACATTCTATGATTTGGGGTAATATCACGAACATCTCCGGAGGTTTCACTCATGATTTCAGTAAAGATGACCTTTACAGTTTCTATAATATCAAAGGTCACCTTTACCGTTAACAAAACCTTTAGTTTTAAGAAAAGAAATCATTTAAACCCTTTCTTTGATTTTAAATAATTTGAGAAAATTAAAAATAAATTTAAATTATAAACTGTAAACATATCCTTAAGATCTAATATAGTAACACAAATAATTTTAGCTGTTACTTTCTTTAAAGTAAATCCAACTGAGAAACTTTACAAAACACATCAATGAATTGGAATTTTTTTATTTGATTTTTGATAAAGTATAAATTTAATAATTAGGGCAGGTTAACATTAAATATAGTTGTATTTCGGTTAATAGATTTTCAAGAATAATTAATGATTGAGGATTGATAATTACATATTTTGTATTATGTCTAAAATTAGGAAAAGGACAACAATAACTTTTTGTTTTAAACTAACGGTTAGTTAGCAGTGCTAACTATAAGGAGATGTTATTGAAATTACTGAAACTTTAGAATGTGTTTTTGATAATATCCCAAACTCTATGGAGCGTCATGACTAATATTTTTTATAAGAAATATTGTGCTGAAAATATCTCGACTAAGGCAAAACTAATCTATATGGGCCTAAATCTAATAGCAAATTGTACTATTTTATCTAGAAGACGTACTGAATTATATGACAATATTAACTATATTTTTCATGCAATTCTTCGAGCTTTTGTGATGATTTAAACGACCAATAATTAATGTCGCCGTTTCTCTAAATTAAGTGAATTTACGAAAAAGAAAGTTTGGATTACGATATCGTCAAAATCGCCAAATCAGGGCTAGCTACGTGTCTAGTTTAGAGTTGATTTTTATCTCATCTTGAGAAAAAGGCCAAGATTGCTTTAAAAAAAAATATATCAATAATATCACAGTCAATCTCAAATGTCCAAAAAAGTTAATTAAGTGCAAGTACCCGACTGTTATATAATTAAAATTGCAATTTTATTGCGCGTTTAATTTATTTCATTATGTGATTACTATTTTCATCTTATTTGGACTAACCAAAATTTTTTTACCTATAATATACGATTAGACAAAAGAATGGTTTTCGGCAAAACACACAAAAAACCCGTTCCAAAGCAAAAAGTGGCAAAAAAAAAAAAAAAAAAAAAAAACAAAAAAGAACCCTGTGAAATAACAAAGGTAGAAAAACCCTTCGACTTTTCGCAAATGACAAGAAAACCCTCACCTAAAAAGTAGATACGCACATAATCCGACACCGTGTACAGAAAAGAGGGGACTTTAAGCGTCTTTTAAAAAATTAAAGGGAACTTTTTTGCAATTACGCAAAGCATAGGGGAGTTTTTTGTTTCTTTTTATTTTCAAGAGGAGTTTTTTTGCCTCGTTCTTTACGAGAAGGGTTTGTTTCGCTAAAAGAGAATTATAAATTTGCAAATTCATTAATTAATTGAGAAACTCACCCACAAGGTTGAATATATGGTGGACAAATTGGAGAAGACTCTCTTTCTCTTAACTCTTGTGCTCTTCACTATCTTCTCACTCTTAAAAAGTTCACCAAGTGTAGTACTTGAAAAGTCAGAACTGCCCTCCTCTTTGAGCTTCTCCCACCTCCCGGAGCGAAAGCATGAGCCCATTCTCTCGGCCCATTAACGGCCATTTTTGGAATGAAAACATGCACAAAAGATCGGCCCATGTAAGGCGAGGGCATTTTTGTAGTTTTTGCATCATATTCGTTCAACAGTAATCTCGGTGGTAGTTCCAAATGCCTCGTCGCTTTGGGCGGTGCAGTTTGGGTTATAAGTAGCCTAGGCTTTCCCGGCGCTTCCTCCCAATGAAAAGGAACCGAGACTAAAGAGTGGAGCGGTGGTGTAAGTGTTAGAAGTTGTGTTTGCTGGTCATGTATTTTTGCCTTGCATGGTATTTTGGATAACGTGAGTTTAGGTGTTGATATTGGTTCATCTATTCCAAGACTACCCATCATCCCACAGTTTGGTTAGCAGATTTTTGTGCTTTGCAAACATGCTTCGTATGTAGGTATATATATGCATGCATACATGTGTGGGTGGGGGTGGGGTTGTGGGGGTGGTAGAAGAAGTTAATCAAGATGAACTTGACGAGTCTCCAATTTTATTACTAATTGTACAATAATTGTCGTAAAAGTATTAATTACTAATATAATCATGAAATTTAATTGTACTACACATTTATCCTAGCTATTTTTTGCTAAATTTTAATTTTCTCCTAAATATCATAATTTTCTTAACGTTTTCTAATTTTTACAACAATATTCCCTCATTTTACTAAAAATATCCTAACATGAAATTCTCCTAATTACTACTAATAAAATGAGTACACATATATAATGGTCCTAATTATACAATCTCTAAAATAGTGCCAAAATAATTTATCCCTCAACAAAATACATGGAGTCAAAAAAAAAAAAAAAAAAAAAAAAAAACTGACCCCATAAGTAATAACCGTGGTGTCAAAAAAATATGACACCACGGTTTAACGGTCCAAATCATGCCCAAGTTATGCCTCATTGTGTGGTGTCAAAAAAATTTGGCACCACAACGGTTTAGCGTTATGCGGTCAAGTTTTTCTGACCTCATTGTATGGTGTCAAATTTTTTTGACACCATATTATGCGGTCAGCTTTTTATGACCGTTAAACCTTGGTGTCAAATTATTTTGACACCACGGTTATTACTTTATGGGGTCAGTTTTTTTTGAACTCATGTATTTTGTTGAGGGACAAATTATTTTGTCACTATTTTATGGTATGGTGACTGATTATTTTTCCTTCAGGCGTGGTAAATAAGTATTTTGTGTGGGTGTACAAGACCCACCAAAACCCAACCCGCCAAACCCGAACCCGTCATGGTTTATTTTATAACTTCACCCGCACGAGTTGATAAAATGACAACCCGCAAAATTTAGGTATGGTCATAATTTTATATAGAACCCGCCCGCATACAACATTTATTTGTATATTTGTATAGGAATGAAGGGAGCAAAGAAAATGTTTTCGAAAGTCATATAATTGTATGTTCATAATATTGTTATAATATAGTATTTTTTTATTAATTTGGTGTTGTTTGATAGTTGTATTTTGGATTGTGAGTCGATTTAAATCTTAATTTTATAATTTATGCGGATAAAATATTCGTTTACATCCTTATATTTTTATTTTAATTAAGTTATGTCATGATTTAAGCGATTTATTAAGTTATGATAGCATTTTTGTTGTTTTGAAAACTTAACATAGGTTATGTTTTTGTTTTTATATTAAAACATTACTATATTTTTCCTCACAATTTAAACCCGCCACCTACTCGCAACCCGCCCAACCTGCGCAACCCGCATGGTTTCATTATTAACTTGACCCGCACCGATTGAAAAGTTGGTAACCCGCTAACTTTGGGTATGGTCATTTTTTTGGCGACAACCCGTCCACACCCGCCCGCTTACACCCCTAATATTTTGTACTACAAATTTTTTTGACTCTATTGATTTAAATTCTCTTTCTACATGACAACATATTTTAATCACTCACCATATTTTTGACTCTATTGCCATATATTCTTGTAGCGAACGCTTTTTTGTTTAAGGTTTGTAGAAATATAAATGACTTCACACGTGTGTGCTCTTGAATCAATGATTTCATATTTACTATAATGTTAGGTTTAAGATGTTTTTATAATCGTAGTTCCACTACTTATTTCATTAGTTAGTACAAATTAAATGTAGTGCATACCAATCAAGTAATTACGTTTTAGGGCTTTTAGAGCAGGAAAGTGAAAGACATTTTGTGCTTTTTTATTAGTGCGACACTCCCTATCTAAGATCCTTTCACCAAAGAATAAAATGTGGGTCACTCCGTGGTGTGATATTTTATACTTATGGCAAAGAGAGATAATTACACGAAAACTCAGAAATCATCATGATGGGTTTCTGTATTTCTTTTATAATTAATAATATTTTAGTTTTTTGGTGTCATGAGTTGGCTTGCCTTCATTTCAAGTCAAGGGAGCAGGAGATGATCCTGGGATTGGGTATGAGTACCGCTAGCCTTACAGACATATATTATGTCTGTGATACAGACTCCAGTTGCAATTATATTGCATATTGCAATTAGAGCTCTTCCATAATTTGAGTTAGACTCAAATTGCCCCTATATGTGAGGACCGCGCCCCACGAGTTACAATCCGATCCGAGTTGGTCCGGTGTTGGTCACCTAACAAACTCAACTCAGACCGAACTGTGGCTCATAGGAAGGGGTCTCACTGACCAGGATCAAAACCATAACATTATAAAATACTTTCACTTTAAATACAGCGGAAGTCTTTGGAATACAAATAGATTTTACAATTTTAAAATGATGTAAATACAAAATCAAACCCTTAACAGTTTTTGCAAAGTTTCTAAAAGCGGACTTGTCGATCATTCGTTCCATCCGTGCTGCTATACCAATCTTACTTTGAGAAAGGGACATATAGAACAAAAGAGGAGTAAGTCTTTAATGACTTAGTGAGATTCTTAGAACATGGCAATAATCAAACAGTGATCAGAACAAAACGAACAAGAATGACCAGAATAGTTACATCTGCATCACTGAACTGAAATTATCGGTTTTAACGATAATACTGGAGTATTCTGAAGAACGAGAAAATAAACTTGTGCAATTACATATAACAGATCCAACCTTAGCTCCGAAACTCAACCGTATACCTCCCTACGAGGAGCTACCTCGCAACAGAACAGAAGACATGCTCGAGTACATGTCAGTCTAACACGCGGGTCACAGCCAACTCCTGACTGCAAGCGGCGCTTAGACAGAATGGGTATTAATCAGAATTACTTAAACCGACAGCCCTTTGCTGTCCAGCAGTAAATCCTTTCAATCCCTGGGCCCAACTTCCCAAAGGCGTCCCAATGGGTGAAACAAAATTATCAGATGAGCTAGTAATCCGGACAATATCCGTTGCTCGTTTTTGAGCTACATAGGCCGAACATAGTTCGTTGCTCGTTGCACAATTCAAGAATTGATTGGGTGATCATGATATCAGGTTAATTATGATTATGAAGAAATTCCCGATTATGATTTAAATGAGATTTGATTTAACAATAGGCAAGACAACTGATTATGTAAAGAATTAACAATTTTAAATAAAAGCATTAAAATGGTGATAGAATGTTGCTCGTGATTCGAAACAAAGAATCACAATTGTTATGTCCAAGTTTCTCAGGGCCGGATGCCAAACGGGGTTTTGAACAAATCAGAAATCAAACTTCACCTTTTACCGTGTGGAAAATTCTTGATTAACGTCGATAATTGTCGAACCTTAAATGAATCAAAAAGATATAATCAATTGTTTGCTCATAAATTTACAACAATAATATATACTTTCAATATTTATCATATTTAAAGAATTTCAATTAAATATCTAATTCTTGTTAATTTTGGATAAATCCAACATTTACCTATTTTAATTTTAACCATGACGTAAAATTATAAATAATGAGATTTACCATTTTAAAGTAACAAGTTGAAGACTAAATCAATTTACAAAATTATTATTAGAGTCTCAATTTCTAATTTTAATAACATATTTCATATTAACAAACATATATATTTTCAATGCATATTTAAACCTTTTTAAAACAATTATTCTTAACAAATTCTTGTAAATTACTTATTACATAATGATCTCAAATCAAAAGTTTTACCATGATCTTAACATTGAACAAATATCTCGTAAGCCCTTGAATAAAATTACATCACATATATAACTTTGGTAAAAACTATTTTTCTTATAGTTATTAGTATAAAATTACACAATATTGCATATATCAATAATAACAATTAAAATAAATTGTAAACATATAGATCTAATTAAAATTAATATTTCCAGAATACTTATTATTCTAATATACTAGATTAGAAGGTTAGATCACAAGATAAACACAATACATCACTTAAAGTTAAAGATATTGAAAGATCAACCGTAAAATAAACTATATGTCATCTTAATGTTGCAAAATCCATGAAAAATATTAAACACGATTCTAAATTATGATAAACTGATCTAATATCATTATTAGTATGTAATGAGTCAATATTAATGATCAATTTCATGATTTGTGTAGCTTTTGCAACATATATTGGTTAATCAAAATGTTTATGCAAATATAAGACAGAAAACTGTAGCAATCTTAGATTCACCTTCAATCGGACTTTTAAACGATATGATAATCTGAAATTGATTGAGGGGTTCAATCTTCAACATCATGGAGAGTATGTAGTTTCAAAATCAGATCAATAGGACAAGGTTTGGTATTTTAAATAAATCATGAAAGATGGGAGCTGTTTTCGGATTTTCTGGACAGTGGTACGTATTTCTAATTTTTAGACCCCTCAAACGACTTTGGTTGAAGAAGGTTTCTGAACATAAAAGTTAGCTTACTCAATAACCAGTATGTGGTAAACATTTCAGAGAAAGACTTGAAGTTTTGATATGGTTTTTGGACTTCTAAAGTTTCTGTACCAAAACTGGCAGTTTTGACCAAACTCGGTTTTGAGGATTTTCAAGGACTATAAAGAAGGATTAAAGGACTGAAACAATTTTTCTAAAAAACTAAACATCAAGAGGAAGAACTTTGAAGAAGAAAAGAAGAGAAGATTCGGAGAAGAGAGGTGTGAGAAAATTGTTGAAGAGAGCCTCCCTTTTATAGGTGAAAATTGGGAGACAAGGATTAATTACCATACCCTACTCATTTTTATTTTAATCCAAGCTAGGCCACCCTAATTATGAAGATGTTTCCAGGCCTTATCTGATAGGATTTTATAAGAATAAAATATTAGAAATATCTAGCATAAAAGACAAAGTAAAATTACCTTTTTACAAATGTAAATGTAAATATGTGAAGATTTACCATTGTAAATGAATGCTTGGATATTTTGAAACTACAAGGGACCACTTTGAAAGTTTTATGACTCATTTGGTCTTAAAGAAAATATTTGTGGTCAATCATAAATTTTTCAAAAGGAGAAGGACTAAATTGTAACTTTTCATATCTTTTGGGGTCAAAATCATATTTTCAAAAAGTTCAAGGACTAAAATAAAAATTCGAAAATACTTTTATTTTCTTCCGAATTTCAGTGCGTTACACTATATAACTTAAAAATTATTAAAAAGCACTAATATCTATGAAGGAAAATTCAACTATAATAAACACAACTAAACCCTCAAAACATATTCCCCAAAGCAAACTGACGTAGGCCAAGAAGAAAAAAGAACAGCAATATAGATTTTCAAATTCTTTTATCTTCCAGTAATCATCAATTGTCTTGAATAATAATGGATTGCTATTATTATTTTGATAATATAATCATATATTTATAGATATTAATATAGAACTAATATATTATTATTATTATTATTATTATTATTATTATTATTATTATTATTTTCACATTACGACAGTTATTATAATGTTGCGGTAATAATAATTATTATTACTATTATTATTATTTTTTACATTACGACAGTTATTATAATGTTGTCGTAATAATAATTATTATTACTATTATTATTATTTTTACATTACGAAAGTTATTATAATGTTGTGGTAATAATAATATTGTTATTATTATTATGCTTGTGAGATAAAAATAAATATTTTTACCACAACATTATAAACTTTTCTCCTAATAAACTTCAATTGTCTTAGAAAATCCAAGAAAGTCAGGTAATGACACGGAGCAAAATAGTGAATATTTTCTAACAAACTTGCACAATTAATTTCTTGAGAATTATAAGAAATTTTGAATATTAACATAAATATTTTAGTTGTAATTCATTGTCTTTTTAAACTTTTAGTATTTTTATAGATAATAATGATAAACAATGTACTTCTTTATTTGTTAAAGCATCATTAATTATAATTATCTACATCAAAAAACATAAGTCCAGGATATATTATTTCACTTACATTTTTTGTTGGAATTTGATATGACTTTTTTTTTTTAAAACGAAAGGAAATAAAAAAGTGGTACATGTAGTTAGCTACAAATTTTTAAAAAAAATGTAGAAAGTTACCATTTAGCAACAAGCCTACTAAAACCTAGTAAGAGAAAGATTTGTTACCAATAAATGAAAAAGAAAAGAAGTTGTTATATATTACGGTCACCCTATTACCCCCAAGGATTAAAATGCAATTTTTTGAAAATCATGGGGGAAATCTAATTCTTAAAAAGGTGGAAGGAACTTGCTGTTCCGGTTTCCCATTCCTAGTGAAGTTTTAAGCGCATAAGAGAGAAAAAGTAATTAACTGAATTTACCCCACATAAATAGCTAGGGATGAGAATGTTGCATCGAGATTGACTAGTAGTCTAGACTTTTCTTGAAGATTAATTTGAAGTCATATTATGTTTTGACAACACTAAAACGAACTATTAATTTAAAAAGATAGAGAAAGTAATATTATGCTAAAAAAAACGTGTCATAATTAAACGAGTTAAATGCAAAAATTACCCTTGTGTAATCTCTAATTGGTAGAAAACCCCATGTGTAATTTTAATTGGCAAAAATCCCCCTGTGTAATTAAGAAATTAGCACACTCCACCCAAATCACTTTTTAGCTTTGACTTGAAGACAAATGTCGTTTTTACCCTTGAGGTAGCCACCAATTTGCTTTGAAGTTTTAATTATATGTTTTTAAACTAAAATCTTTTTATTATCTAGACTTTATTTAAAAAAAAAAATGAAAAGATTTTAGTTTTAAAAACGTATAATTATTGAAAATTCCAAAGACATTTTAACTGGAATTGTAAATTTCAAAAATAGTTTCAAATCAATTTTCAAAGTAAATATCGTGAAGAAATTTAACTAGGTCTGTTTAAATTCTTTAAATTTTTTTCTATTTTGAAAAATTACAAGTAATTTATTTTTAATATTTCTACAAAAATAGCTCACACTCAACAGTTAAAATTAAATTTTACATATTTATTAATAATGTTAATTAGTAGACTAACTGTAATATTATAACTCAAAATATCTTATTACTAAATACATTAGTTTACGAGATATCATTCTATATTGATGTAGATATTGCATCACTAAACATACTTTATTATTATGGTAATCTTCACTAATAATCGTTCCATTAAATATAACATAATATTTCTGTATGTACGTACGTACTTAATGATGATGACGACAAATCTTCTCCCTAACGGAAGACTTATAAACGGTTAAACTTCCTACAATTTAGCAATGATATTAATAGGCAAAGATTACATAAATATATGTCATCTACGTATAATAATATACATAGAAAGAGAAATTAAACACATGAATTAAAAGTCAATTAGTATAATTACCAACTCCAGATCACAGCCATATTTTAGCTTTCTTAATTCAAACCTAATATAAGAGGAAAGAAACATAAAATCATAATGTGGCAAATTGGTTAGAACTTCAATTTCTTGAAGTGATAGAAGCAACAGGAAGCGGCACCGGCGACTTTAGACGGTGGCAATGGGTGAAGGAGAAGTTTTGCTGGAAAACATGATAAAATTAAGAGTTAATAGAGCTTGGTTTCACATCTGCCTCGCAGCCACTATCTCCCCGGCCAGCCGTCGTGACGACACCTATTTGGCAGGAGGTGGGCTTGGGCGGACGTGCGGCGGTGTTTACGCTTTACGGTTTATCTTTTTTTTTTTTTTTTTTTTTTTTTTTTTTTTTACTTTCTTCAATATTCTTTTGGATTTGAGGGCATAAATGTAATCTCACACCGAAAATTCCATTACCACATGCACCCAAGGCGCGTGTGATGCAACATTGGACTTTAGGGGGTTTTTTGCCTTTGACTAAATAACACATGGGGTTTTTTGCTAATTAAAATTACACAGGGGGTTTTCTGCCAATTAGAGATTACACAGGGATAGTTTTTGCATTTAACTCATAATTAAACGCTAGCTCCACAGTTACTTTATGTATATCAAATATGTCAAATTTATCAGTATTTAAAAACACTATTCCGAACTGCAGAAGTGCCCAAACATAGAGATTACACTACAAGAATTGTGTTCAATTGCAACTTCCATACTGCAACGGATTTTGAATCCGTTGCAGTAATTTTCTATACCAACGTCCAAAGACGTTGGTACGTGAAAAGTTAAAAAAAAAAAAAGGAAATTGTCTTTTTTTTTTTTTTAAATACGAATTGCAGCAACGTCAAAAGACGTTGCTGCAATTCAAGCTCTGACACCGCCGTTTTAATTTTGTTAAAAAATATTAAAATATGACAGCAACTTCATTTGAATGTTATTTTTGACGTTGCTGTCATATTGTTCAATATTTCACTATTCATGTGACAGCTTTGTGTCTGACACAAAGCTGTCGCATTTTATTTTATTTTTGTAAAAAATTAAAATAGAACAGCCATTTTTTTCAATTTATGCGACAGCTTTGTGTCTGACACAAAGCTGTCGCATTTTTTATTTTAAAAAAAATAAAAAAATAGGACAACAACGTCTGCTGTCATTTGTTGTTTGACAATGCAGCAGCTTTGTAAAGCTGCTGCTTAACTTTTTTTTTTTTTTTTCTTTTATGCAAAGTCTATAACTAGTTAATTATAATTAAGCTTATTACATTCCATTTTTTTAGCAAAAATTAGGATAGATATTTTATTGCTGGCTACACTGATCTAAAAATGTAGGATGTGGCATGGGAGCTAGGATAGTATTTTATACTTGTTGAGTTAATGCGTAACTAACCATAAAAATATATAAAATTGTTGTACAATTTTATAGTAGTATTAAGTGACGTACGCCATATAGTGTCAAAAAAAAGTTTATGAAACGAGGCAAGAATTTCGGAAGTTGTTAAAATCAAGAATTTTACAGTAGTAATTATATTATTTGTATGCTTAATCAAGATCTACATGGATTATGTATGCTTGTTATTAAGATATTATAGGTAATTATTGACGATCTATGTATATTATGTTTTTTTTTTTAAATTAATAGTTAGATTTGTGTAATTATATTATTTGTATTCTTGATTAAGATCTACAAGTATTACGTATGTTTATTAATAAGACACTGTAGGTAATTATTGCCGATTTTCGTATATATATATATATATATATATATATATATATATATATAGTGTATGATTAATTAATTAATATTAGATTTGTTATTTTGACAATGTAATTTTGTATTATATAGCATATAAATATAGTTGTGTTTATTTTAGAACGTATTTATATGTTAACTAGATATGCTTAAAATGTTATTAGCATTGCAAAAATATATTTGTAATACATATAAGTATTGAGCTTTTACTTAATTGCAATACATTGATTAGAAAAAATAGCAGAGATTTGTATAATTTAGATGTAAAAGATGTATATATACTTAATTAGTCGATTTAGTAAATGAATAGATAGTATATATTGTCGTGTATGTCTTTTATATTAATATGACCATGCTAAATATTTATTTATCAGATGGCCGGCTCGTCATATCAGAGTAAGAGAAAGGGAAGGTGTCGAAGAACCAGGTGCCATACCCGGATGGGGTACCCTCGATGATCATTCTCTTTGCAGCCTGATCTTGGTTCGATGGGAACATTTTCAGCGCTGATGCCGTCGTTTCCCGGAGGATCATTTCCACAGAACCAGACCGGAGGCCGTCCGGGTGGGACGTTTCCCTCTCACACGATGGGATCACACGACGCAGTGGGACATTTCCATTCAAACAAGTTCAATTAATTTATTAAAATTTAAGATTAGTTTTATTTAATTAGTTCAATTCTAATGTAATTGTGTTTAGTTATCAATTCTATTCTTAATTAATTCAACAAAAATAAAGAGTAGTATTCCTTATATACGTAGTTCAATTCTTATGTAATTAGGAGTTATGCATTCAAATAACATCTATTCATAATAAATATTAAGATTAAATCTAAGTAATTTAGTTCTTGTGTAATATTTGTCCAATTATGTTAAACTAATTTGACAAATTAAAGTCAAGATTAATTATATTTAGTTGATTCTTATATTTGTAATTAATTAGGAGTTATCCATTCAAACAAGTCCAATTAATTTATTAAAATTTAAGATTAGTTTTGTTTGATTAGTTCAATTCTAATGTAATGTTGAGTTATCAATCATATTCTTAATTAATTCAACAAAAATAAAGAGTAGTATTCCTTGTACATAGTTCAATTATTATGTAATTAAGAATTATTCATTCATATAATTTCAGTTTATTTAATGAAAATCAAGAATCATTAAGTTTAGTTTGATTATTATGTAATGAGAAGTTATTGATTCTAATAAATTTAATTAATTTAACAAAATCAAGATTAATTCTAATTAGTTCAGTTCTCATATGTTATTAGAATCTTATTCATTCAAATAAGTTCACATATATAGCTATAAAATTAATATGTAGATTAGTTCTATTTTCTTATGTAATTAATAATTATTCAATCAAATAAGTTTTATTAATTAATTAATTTAACCAAGATCAAGATTAGTTCTATATATTTAGTTCAAATGTCATGTAATTATGATTTACAAGTCATAATTATATATGATCTAAAATGTGTGAATGAGGGAATATATATAAAACATTTTTCTAATAAAGCTATTGCAAGGTTCAAATCCCTTGGTATTGCTACTTTTCTGACATAGTAGCAAGGGATCCCAACTTCCCTTGCAACAGCTTTCTGACAATAACCTATTGCAGGGGATTTGGACCTTGCTGAAAATTTTCAGAATTTTGGCGGAAATTTCAAATTTTCCAATAATTTTCCTTCCCTCCCACTACCACTATAAATACCACACTATATCACTCATCCATCCCCCTACATTTTCCCTCTCATATTATTATCATCTTCTTCTCCTCTTCTCTCCTTCACTTAATTTTTTTCCTTAATTATTTTGCATCATGATCAACTTATATATATTATATATGCATTCATGCATCTTATACTATATCTATATATATAATGTAGAATAATAGTTATATGTTACTATATTCTAAGTTTTAGTGATATATATATTGTATAAGTATAATTAATGAGATTATTTTATAATTATACATTGTAAAGTTTAGTGTGTGTATGTATACATATATAATTATAATTTTTAAAATGTTATATAAATTTTCTTAATACTATATATATATATATATATGTGTGTGTGTGTGTGTGTGTGTCTCTGTGTGTGTATCTTATAATTTTACTATTAGTACTATATTTTTTACACATACTATATATATATATAATATTGAGGTCCAATTAATGTATAATGTGTATATATATATATATTAAAAACTATTTTATTACAATGTGGCAGTTTTTACTGCCACTTTTTAAAAAAAAAAAAAATTATCTACAGCAACGTCTGTGGACGTTGCTGACAAATAGTGTCAGGACACTATAGCAACGTCCATAGACGTTGCTGTGTTTCATCGAAAAAAAAAAAGAAGAGATTTTAACAAAAACGTGTGTAAATCAATTGCAACGTCAAAAGACGTTGCAATTGACTTTTGTGTCAGAATACATAGCAACGTCCACGGACGTTGCTGTTAATTGTGTGTGTCAGAAAACTCCAGCAAGGGAAATGGACCTTGCTACAGGTGTGTGTCAGAAAAGCAATAGCAAGGTCCATTTCCCTTGCAACATGCAAAATACCTTTACCAACGCCACCTATAGCAAGGGATGCTACCAACGTCTTTTTCCTTTGCTGTAGATCAATAGCAAGGGAATTTGAACCTATTGCAAGGTTTTTGGACCTTGCTATAGCCCACAATTCTTGTAGTGTTAAGGATGAGATTTGCACTTTCTCAACTAAACTTTTATTTTTTTGGAAATAAAATGTTAAAACTCTAGTTTTTAGGCCAAGAGTACTTTATAAGAAAACAAGATATAGAGGAAAGCAGGAGGGATAATTTAAATAGGGTCTCCTAATTACATCTATTTGAATACTATGATTTCATCTAATATTTACTTCATTATTACATTGAACTTCAAAGACAATTTAAATTGATTGTGGGGTGTTGTAAAATCAAACTTGTAAACAATCTTTGCGGTAGGACCACCTTATAGTGTTTGAACTTCCAAACCAAGCGTAAGTGCTGCACAAACAATTATACTTGTTTTTTTCTGGCTTTCACTGCAGTAAGTTGCTTTAGGAAAGAGAAAAATGTAAGTAAATAATTTTACCCCACATAAATAGCTAGGGATATATGAAAGTATGGGGCCAATTATGCATTTACGAGAGTATGTTGGTTCGGAGGTGACTAGTCTATACTTTGTTTGAAGATTTATTTGAGGTCATAACACATTATGTTTTGACGGCACTTAGAAAATTATGAACGTTTGTCATCTATGTTCGAAAATTTTGGTCTTGATTAAATCTTAACACCGGACTACATCGATGCGCAAACATAACTTGGAGATCAACGATAAGATCTGCACTTTGATTTCAAACTCTCTTTTATTTGAAATAAAATTATCAAAATATAAAAACCTCCGGTGCTTAGAGCAAGAGTGGAAGATAAGAAAACAGGTACAATGTAATTTATCTTGTTTAATAATTCCACCTATTTGAATATTATAATTTCATCTATATATAGGAGATATAATGAGTAAACGTGGTCTCCTAATTACATCTACATAAATATAATAATTTCATCTAATTTACTTAATTGTTACATTTGAACTTCAAAGACAAATTAAATTGATTGCGGGTCTTGTCAAACCAAACTTGTGAACAATCTTTGCGAAAAGACCAACTTTTCAGTGTTGGGACTTCAAAACCAAGCTTTATAACATACAATTATAACATAATTTCTTTTTGGATTATTCTTTTAAGGGTTTAGGTCATTAGCAGTCAAAATAAAAAAGTGTTTCCTTTTTTACCATATTTTCTGGGTTTAGTTTAGAACAAGGTAGACAAAATTCATAATCGTATCAAGTTCCTGAAACTTTTTCATTTCAATGGAGCTTTTGTATATCCATTATGATTGGATTTATGAATTTTAATATTAAAATGTTGATCTAACTTTTGAAATATGTTCAGGAATGTAGCAAATATAAATAGAGGTTGTGAAGTCCAAGGTATGGGAGCATCGAACTTATTCCTTAACATGAGTTTAATTTAGAAAGAAAAATAATAAGCATGTTTAGGAATGGCATGACTCGTGAGGGTCTAATTGTTGTTCAATCTGGGTGAAAAAAAAAAAAAAAAAAAAAAAAAAAAAAAAAAAAAAAAAAAAAACTTGTGTCATACTCTAATAGGATTTAAATATATGCTTGCCCTTTTAATATTTAGTCAGTAAATATTTCTCCAATCTATTTTTTGTTATTTCAATATACTTCTTGTTGCATACTTTAAGCTGACTTGCAAGGATTATCAACAAAATTATTTCTTCCTCAATTTGTCCTAAATGTTTTTATCAAAATATTTACTTCCTTTAAAAATTTCTACATTTCTACTTAACAAAGCCCATAGCTATTCAAGAAAACTTGGTTGACAATAAAAATCGATTTATCATATTGTCCTTATACAATATTGTTTACAATTATGAAAATACCCCTCTTATGCAACGCCATATCTTCACAATCTTTTCAGTTTATAGTTCACACACTTTTATTGTATACGCTTCTTCTTTGCTAGAACAAAGAGTTTTCGACGACAAAGCTGTGGACTGGGGCATAGCGGTTGTTGTACACGGAGGGTACTGTTGGAATTGAAGGAGGCCATTGAGGATTTAGGGTTTCGGGAATGTGAGTTTGATTAGAGGTGGGTAATTGCAGGAACTTTTTTTTTTAAGAAAACAATTGAAATGGAAGTTTCATTTATCAAATTATTAAAAGCAAGATCAATATTACGATAGCTTTATATTATTTAAAAGTACATTGAACTTTCAGATTTGAAGATTTGTACAAAATATGACTTTTTGTATTATTAGATTTAAAAACGAAGTTATATTAAGTAATAATAATAGTTCGTCTAAAAGGGTAGAATAGTCAACCTATTTTATTTTCTTAACTAATCCATTTTTTTAGCGCAACCATACCACAATCCACCTCTAACCCTAAGTCACATAATGGGGATGTATAGGCGAGTGCGAGAGCGAGATCGAACTTATGGGTCAATGCGCTAAATTTAGAATTTCATGAACGTGAGTGTGCCTTAATACGTTTATTAAAATATTATATATATAATTGACCAAATTACTTATAAATAAATATAAAGGATGTAAATCTATTCATTGATGTCTAGTTATGATTCATAGATAGGCGTGGATTTGATTTTAAATGTGAGTAATTGTATCTTTCTTTTTTCCTCAATTTTCTTATTATATTTTCTTGTGAAACGACGAATTCATTAAATATTCCTCAATATCACTTTTTTTTTTCCAGTTCTATCTATAGGATTATATGTTTTTGCTCTTTTCCAAATTATAATTTCTTCCATGTTAGCTTCTTACATATTATAGCCATCACACTTATGGGTCAAAATTTCGGTTCCGACGTATAATTTGCTGAGCTAGATATTAGAAATATTCCATGATATTTTTGGAGCTTTTCGACATATTTTGAAAATTTTGTATAAGATGCAGCTGTAAGGAAGTCGGAAAAAAAAAATTTGGTTTTGTTTCAAAAAAGGCCAAAATCAAAAGTATTTAAGTGGTTTTCGAGGAAACGCATGAAAATTCAATCCATGCCAACAAAATAGTGTAGAGTTTAAATGCCTTTTCAGTCCAATCTTTTGTTTCTCTATTTCTTTAGGTGGTGTTTGCAACTGGTTATAAAAGGAGCTTGTTGGCTTTTGTAGCCGCAAAAGCACATATTTAGTGTTTGGAATACTGACTTTTGCTTCTGTTTGTCTAAAAAAAAAGTCTCAAAAAACACAAGCCGCAAAAGCATGCCAAGGGGTGTTTCCGTGCTTCCACAACTGCTTTTGGAATCATGCTATTTTTAAAGGTCTTTAAGAAGAAAAGTTACTTCTCATTAATTTTTGCAAACACCTAATTAATGATTTAAGTAGCTTTTTAAAAAGCATTTCCAAACACCACCTTAAATTTTTAACAACTCCTTTTACAAGTTGGCTTTGTTCTGCTCTTACTTCAGTCATAGATTCTTTTTTTTTTCCTAATTTTATTTCGTCCGATTATTCCTTGAACCAAGTCAAAAGATGGGGCACTACACCCATGACATAAGTGAGAGATAGAGCATAAGAACTAAAATTTCTTAGTATGAGATCTAGGAATCCTTCAATCGTTTTAGTGTGGAGCACAATCACTCAATTCACTATAGCACGACTAGTGCGTCTATGCGATGTCCTGATTATCCGACTCAGCTCTACCCTTTATGGTTGTGTAATCCATTATAGTTATTTCTTTCTAAATCATTCGCCGCCCCAGCATATCACACATGATAAATAGCTGCATCTGATAAATAAAAATAAGCTTAAAACAAATCAATAATCTTAAAGATACTAGTCAAACCTTCTCAAGATAAATGGTATGAATATAATACTAAAATAACTATGTTTGCACACTTTAAAATTAGTCTATTTACGAAAACACTTATTCTATTTTAGTAAAGATAATAACATCTCTTAAAAAATCAGAAAAGGTAATTAATTGGAATAAAGCCATAATAGAAAAAGGAGTGTTTACAAAATAAGAGTGGGGTGGCGCACTAACCACAAAATCACCACTCTTTAGTCCCAAACAAAGAACTCAAGGTGGCTTAAACATGTCGGCCAAAAAGGGAGGTATCCTATACATACCTCTAACTGTTATGTGCATAATCAAAAGCGAGAAGTGGGTTAGCATCAAAATGCACTGCCTATACATTCTAAAGTAAAAGGTGTTTAACCCTAAAGTCAAAATATCGCTCTTAAAATCAAAAATAAAGATTTGATGATGATAGTCAAATTTGCTAATCTGACTAACACGCGCATCTCTATCAAGATGCAATCTATTACAAACATAGACCCACCCCAAAAGTAGGTGAAAAAATAATTAATTGGCTCTTTCAAGCTATCCGAAAAATGAGTCGGAAGCTTGAAAGATCCCATATGAGAAGTATCCCATATATATTCGGCAGCACAATCCTTTCCATTACGTTTTTTCATAATAGTCAACAAATTAACTGCATGCCGTTGTTAATTCATATAAAAATGTATGAACTTTATCCAATAACCTTTTCTCAACTATTCTAACATCTTATCATTTTACATATTTCGACAAAATAGTTCATCAAATCTCGTCCGCATCTATCTCACCGATTCTTCCATACCATCTAATGATCTAAACCCACACTAGAGCTTATTTCAATCTAAACTCGTATATTTCTCATTCAAAACCTAGACTCATTTCCCAACATTAAAGAAAAGATCAACCGCGAAAATGTCAAAATACAATGTGATGTGATATAATCCGAGTGAACGTCAGGAGATCCATACATCTTCATCAAAAAAGCCATGTACAAGACATTGTGAATGTCAAACACACAAAGATGCCAATGGTGAAGAGAAGCAACAGCAAAGAGAATGTATACTGTAACCAGAGCTTAACTATAGATGAGAAGTTGTCACTTGTCAGTGTTATGCTAAACAACTGAATAAAACCTTTAGCCACTCTGCAAAATATTAGATGAATTAATATTTTAATTTTCCTAAGATAATCAATTAGGAATTCCTTTTCAGAAAATTGTATTATATCAGCGGTCGTTTGAATTGCCTAATCCACCAATAGATGAGTTATAACAATGATCTTTCATTAATCCCTGGAAATTAAAATTGGTCGTATCAAGTTCTATTAAGTCGTGCCATATCACAGTCTCATATAATTAGTGTTAGCAATTTGTATTATCATTGGCCAATTCTATTCTTCCCTTGAATATAATCCAAGTTTTTGCCCTGTAGTCCCTGAAACTCTTGTCTTGGCCAATTAATATGACTATAATTTAGCTCATGCGTTTTTAGAATGATAAAACAACATCAAATAGCACATAAACAAAGATTAGATCAGTTTCTCCACTTTATGAATTAAATGTTAACACGATAAACTAGGGTTATGGGAAAGAAAGAAAAAAAAACGAACCAACGATACGGATCAAAAATCGAATCAATGATACGGATCGTTTACCGGGTCAATCGAATTGATCCGATAAACGATCACGTACTAAATACCGAGTCATGATTTGATACGGTATTCGATACAGGGAATCGGTATGCCGAATCATACAGGATACGATTCCTTTAACTTTTTTATTTTATTTAATTGATTAGTCGTCTTTTAGTAATTGATCCGTCTTTCTTTATGTCTTCTCTTTTTGTACCGTATCAATTACTCTTCTTTTCTCTTTTTCTTTTCTTTTGTAATTGACTAGTCTCTCTTTTTTTTTTTTATTTATTTATTATTATTAATTGATTAGTCTTCATTCTTCAAATAAGGAGAATGAATTAGGACTCGAATAAAAAAAAACCCAACCCACACACACGCTCTTGATGAATGATTTTTGTTTGCCTTGTCTGGTTTATTACAGGGTTTTATCACTTTATACTTGAATATTTAGAAGATATATCCTCGAATTTTTTGTTTTTTATTTTTTTAAAATGTTTTTAAAAATAGTTTGGCAAAAATACCAAATTGTTCGAGAATCACCGAACTAGGCTCGTAATTACCGAATCATAGCGAATTAGTTTGATCCGGCAAACGATCCACCTTTTAAAATTGCCGAATCATACTCTATTTATTAAATACCGGATCAACAATACGATAATACCGAATCGCACAGACATACGATAAACTAGTTGGTAAGCAAATCAAATAAAAGCTTAAAAGCAAAATAATAAACGTGCATATACTATATAGTGAATTAATCAAGCTGCTTTACACACTAACTGTTCTTTCCATTTGGGAAGATGAGAGTAGCCATAAAGAGGTTTATTTCAATGGCATTCACTCCTAAATGGTTTCATTTTTTTTTCGTAAACTACTTTTTGAACAAATAACTCTAAATTGTTACCGTGGATCAGTATCTTTAAACATTTCCTAAAAGAATACCAAAATGCTTTCATTTGGGTTCACTAGAAACTAAACATAAAACATAACAGTATTTTCTCCATCTCTTACAATATGTTTTTTTTTTCCCAAAACATAAACATGAATAGATCTTCAAAAAACTATGTCTTACATCACAGGTCTAGCAAATATTAGAGATTCATCCAGGATCTCAAATCCCAATCAAAACCCATCATCCAGACTTAATCTGCTTCAATGATCCTCCTCAACTTGAGAGATCTTCTCGAGAACGAAGATCACAGCATCAAGCCAGTAGATAAGACCTTAACTATCGGGGTATTCCATTTCAATATGGAATGCAGGTGACAAGAAAACGAACACGGGCGACACTGTAGTGCATCAATGGTGCAGCTCCATTGCCTATCCTCTTTGTCCCAAATTCCCAAAAGGGAATGAGTCAGGCGGCTAGCTCCTCGTGGGTCTACTTGTTACAAAAGGCGAGTATCCACATTCCAAAACATTGACAGAGGTCCTCAGGCAGAAATCGCCTCATCAAAACACATGGGATCCCTATCATCGTTCTCTGTCCACACCTGCCAAGCCGAATCTTTACTTTGATTGGCACCTGACAGCTTATCTTTGTAGGACGCAGGATTCGCACCAAGAACTGCCTCCGGCTTCTCCTTTCGATTCACGGAATGTGATCTGGGACACGATGGGAGTTTGCGTGCCTCGGTAGGAAAGAGATCACCGGAGTATAGCATCAGCCCTAAAAAAAGAACCCCCCTTTACCCTTTCTTAGACTTTCGAAAATAACAACCAATTCTTACAGATATACGTACGTCGCACCTCCCTCGATAACAAAGAACAAAGACGCCCCTCAAACACCGTTTTTACATATGGAGCCATTGTTTCTGGTATGTCGCATTCCCTTACTTCTACATGGATCTGCATCGTTCCATGGACCGAGCCACAGGCAACTCGTGCAGGGAACCCTCTACAGTAACTAGTCCACCATCATTATATGTGTACCGTGGAATGTGGACCGAAGGCATCCAGCTAGACTTTTAGAAGGTGATAGCCGCCATCTCGTAGCCTTCACTTCCCATTTAAGAGACATAGGGAACTCTAGCATCAATCAGATTCCCGCCTCACCCCCCTAATCTGACTCAATTTAAACATTTAACTTTCAGTGTTACTTCATAATATATGAATCTATTTTACCAAACAGGGTGTGCAAAGAATGATCATGAGAAACACTTTCGCAGCTGAAGATTCTTGATTCCATATTTAGCATATGAAGTGTTAAGTAAGAAAACAAAATGCATAATTCACCATGCATGCACCCTACTTATTGGATCTATAGACAATCTCCTACCAGATGAAAGGGGAAAACATTGATCTCACTAGTTAATGCATTTACAGTGATGAAGAGAACGGAGTCGTGGTAACCCCCCTGCCCTAGATGGTTTTTAGCGAAGCTAAGTGTCGGCGCTTATAAGAGGTATCATCTCGTCCTGAGAATAGATTGCTAACTCATGTAGGAAAATAAGAGAGCTTGCAAGACGTTTAATAGTAAACACAGCTTGTAATTCTCGATAAAAGAACATCAAATAATATTAGAATATAAATGAATTCCTTTGCTGTTGACCCCGGATTTTCTTGATGAGTTATCGAAAATGTTTCACCAGTGTAACTGAGCCAATCAACTACCCATGATCTCCAGCTTTGCAATATAATCTTTTGCAAGAGAAGAGAAGGAATTCTTACCTGCATTACCGAAAACAGTATAATCCATCAGATTCTTTCCTCTCAGCCCTACCCAAGAGCTCAATCTGCAGATATTCACCAACACAAGATTCCCGTTGCTTGAATAATTGCAATTAAGATTCCTACAAACAGATCCAACAATAACAAATTTAGGCGAGACCCATGTACTTTATTTTCTTTTTCTTGAATCAGAAGAGACACCATAAACTCCATCCAATGACACCCCAAGCCTCAGAGTCGAAAAAGGACAAAGAAAGCACATTGTTATTTGAGAAGCAGGAGTTAACTAGTTGAGTGGTAACAACTCGCTCTTTAACTGGTTCTAAACATAGAAGTGCAACATCCAGAACTTATCAACATAGAGCACAAAATTATATAGTTTCTAATTATACAATGAGGTGCACTGAACTTCACTGTTTAAGAAATAACAATACCACGATAATGAATATCGTAATGTAACACAAGCTAAAAACTGAAAAAGAAATGAACAAATAGAATGATGGAACCAAAAACTGCTCACTCACGCAGACAATTCGCAACCAACTGTAAAACCTCAAATTCAAACAATAACTCAGACCATAAAAACATCAATTCCTATCAACTGAAACCGACACTTCCAAAGATTTCTATTCTTTTCCTTCATCCTTGTCTCAAAATCTTTTATGTTACCACAGAGTTCTCCCTAAAGTTGAAGGCTAAGATGTATATAAACCTAAACGTAAAGGGAAATAAAGAGGAAAGTAAAACTAAGTCCTACAAGAGGAAATAGGATAAACACAAACTCCATCACTTATGCGAGATAACTATGATAGTTGACAATACCTGGGTCATACGAAACTCCTATGACATATAAGTCCATAGTCCATAGATACTGCTCTCTAGCTGCTGCAAAGGCACACAACAGTGATAAAAAAAGTGTGAACCCTAGTGTCTGCCTCAAACGCAAGTCTTAATTCTTCCCTTTGCGGCTTCTTCTTTTTTTCTTTCTATTCTGGATACCATTTTACAAAGAAGAAAAACGTAGGAAGGTTTCTTACGTTAAAGTAGCATTAATCTTTCTATAATTACCTTAAAATGTTGGATGTTCATATTATCGCAATTTTGGTGCTTCATTTTTGCACCTCTGCGGCACAGCTTTAGTGGAATGATCTACCTAGAATCTACGATTAATTACTTTAGGAATACCCATACTATTTGAATAATTACAAGAACACCACTTAGAATATATATATATATTTTTTTTTTTTGCTTTTACAGATAGACCTGAAAAATAATTATAAAGACACCTCTTTTAAATTGAAAGATATTCCAAAAATATTCCCCAATTTTACATGTTTTATAAGTGCCTCGTCCTTGTAATTATTCAAATCACAAGGAGAACATATGTAGTTAAGCCATACCTCAAAGAACTTAGATGTAACTCTAAACAAAATACATCACGGCGAATCACTTAAAAATTTCATCTTACACCGTTAACAATCCTAGTTAGCCAATTTATTCTTCGGAAAGATCATATTCCAATTCTGGCACAAGCAGGAGATTTGGGAGAGGAGGTGTGGGGCCACCAAACAGAAAAATATAAGTTACAAAATTTGTTGTGTTTCCCAAATTATCTGATGGGGATACTAGGAACTATCTTATAGACATCCAGACTCATTAAATTTGTTTCCAAGATGCCAATCGGAAATCTATTTCCTTATACAAGAGAAAAAGAAATAAAAAATATCAGGCAATACACAGACAAAGGAACAAAAAATCAAATATAAAAGGAGAAGTCATGGAAAATAAGAAGAATGAAAATCTCCAAAAAGATTCGGAAATTTTAGAAATCATAAATAGAAAAGGAAAATATCGAAGACAAAGGCACCATTATCTAGATCCGTATATGGTACAACATTTGGCTGAGATCAACAAATATTGCATCATTCCACGAGAGCACACTGAAACATCACCTGCATCATAGGAAACTATGGCAAAGTATATGTCCATACTCCATACATACTTCTCAGCTGGTTGTTCTGATGCACAATACCGCATGTCAGCTTCCATATCGTATCCGGATTTGGGATGCCTCGTACCACATTGTACAGAGATTGCTGAGTAGATGTGCCTCTCGGGGTTCAAATACTCAAAAGATTGGAATCATAAGATCGACACACTAGAATTATAAACATAAGCAAAATACTTAATAAAGAAACAAAATGAACAAGGATTCAATATGTTCATATAGTTGTATGCTGATCTCAATAACAACAGAGATACAGGAAATGAATTTGTATATCAAGTGCTCCGGCCTCCGGCATATTAGGATCGCTCTGCCCTTTACTTGACCATCATAAATCACCCAATTGTTCCTTACTGGAAGAGAGCGATGTACTAGTAATGGTATGAGTCGTTACTGAGATTTGCATACAACCATATGAAGGTGATTGCTCCAATTGTAAAATTCTTATTCATTTTGTTTCGTTATTAACTTTTTTCCTTGCGTTTATAATTCTAGGGTGTAAGATCATAGCATTACGAGTAGCTACCAGTTGGAACATTGCAGGGATTTTTATCCGGCAGAGATTCTTGCAAAGGCAGTTTGAAATCACTGCCAAAAGTAATACCAATAACATTTGCTTAGACAAGGCATTCATTACAATGTGATATTATTTCGAGACTATGAAAGAAAAGAAACCAAATCCTATGTAACAAATTGTGATTTAGAAGCTCATTCCACATATGGAATGCAATATTAATATGCATAAAAAATTAATAATGCAAAATTTTACACTGTATTTGTCAATAAGAGTGTTGACAGTACACAAATATAAACTTTAGGAAATATAGGTCGAGCAAAAAGTAACCTCAGCCGCCTTTCACCATAGTGTAGCATCATCTACGCGAGACCACTAAACTAGAGTAAACTAAAGAAGTTTTAGGCTGGATGTAACCCAAATGTATACCTATCTATGGGATCGGCGATAAAGAGCCTTTAAGAATGTTTATACATGTGAGTTATACATTCTACATACAGAAAGAAGGTACGATAATCGTAAAATCGTGAATGACGTTTCAACATGCAATCTCTCGTGTACAATAGTTTAAAAATGAGAGATGTTTGGACATCGTATGTCGCACTAATCCAGGAAAAGTGAGAAATCCATGTCGGTAATCACACTTACTAGGTCAAAAAATGTATATTTCCTCTGACTTTAATTATGACAACTAACGTCGAACAAGAACTACATTTGAATTATCTTCAAACATTTTAACCAAAATGAACCACTTATTGGCTATAAGCAGAATTGAAAGCCCAATTCATAATAAAGTGAGGGACATCTAACAGAGGTTATTTTTACCCTATAGCCTAGGAAGGTGAAGAATCCAAATCTTAAACCTCGCCTGATACTAATACCCGAGTCCAAGCTCCTACGCAAAAGTAAGCAAAAACGTCACCACATAGAAAGATACTAGAATACTATTGACGCAGAACGGAAGCGTGCAATCGACACACCAACGTGTAATCGATGAAAAAACACCGGAATCCACCGGGAATAAACTGGAATCCACCAGAAATTGGAATAAAATCCCTTTTTATTAATAATGATCAAAAGATGCTGAAAAATAACAATAAACAATGTATTTATAGTCTCTAAGAAACCCTAATTTAAAATAAGGAAATAAATAAAAGAGTCCTAAACAAAATAGGAAATTCAGGAAAATTCCTAGACAAAAACGACATAAAACTGTAAGTCTTCTCAGCTGCCCTAAACGTTCGATTTTGGGTCTGACTTTCGCGAAGGGTTGTAGAAAACTCAAAGACGTTCGATTTAATATCTTATGGGCCTCAAACGGAGCATTGGATCAAAAGATATGGCGGTTTTCGTGCGGGCCTTTTTCTTCTGCGGAAATACCAAAAATCAGGGGGTTCTTGTACTACATCAGTCCCTCCCACTTCAAAAAAAACTCGACCTCGAGTTTATATTTGGATATGAACTCTCGTTCCTCAGAAAAATCATCACTAGGTCTCTTCTTTTGAACCACTTTTCTTGTCTCGCCATTCTCTCAATTTTCTTGTGCTTTTCATTCTTTACCTCAAATTTTGCTTCAACATCATCAACTTGAACGTCGGAGACTTCTTTGACCCACTACAAGAAATGTGGCCTATAGCAAGGTCCAAAAACCTTGCTATAGGTCCAAATTCCCTTGCTATTGATCTATTGCAAGGGATGTAGACGTTGGTAGCATCCCTTGCTATAGGCGGCGTGGGTGCAGGTATTTTGCATGCTGCAAGGGAAATGGACCTTGCTATTGCTGTTCTGACACACACCTGTAGCAAGGTCCATTTCCCTTGCTGTAGTGTGCTGACACACACAATTAACAGCAACGTCCATAGACGTTGCTATTTGTTCTGACACAAAAGTCAATTGCAACGTCTAAGGACGTTGCTAGGCATTCTGACACAAGACTCAATTGCAACGTCTTTTGACGTTGCAATTGATTTACGCACGTTTTTTTCTTAAATTTCATTTTCGTTCATTTTTTCTTTTCGATGAAACACAGCAACGTCTACGGACGTTGCTATAGTGTCCGGACTTTTTATTTTTCAAATTTCGCAGCAACGTCCACGGACGTTGCTAAAGTGTCCGGAGAATTTTTTTTAAAATTTGGCAGCAACGTCCGGGGACGTTGCTATAGTATCCTGTTTTTTTTTTTTCAAATTTGGCAGCAACGTCGTCCACGGACGTTGCTGTACATAATTTTTTTTTTTTTTTAAAAAGTGGCGGTAGAAACCGCCCCTTTTAATAAAATGTTTTTTAATATATATATACATATATATATATACACACACTCACATTATACATTAATTGAAACCTCAATATTATATATATGTATAGTATGTGTTAAAAAATATAATACTAATAACTAAATTATAAGATACACACACACACAAACACACGCACATATATATATATATATATATATATATATATATATATAATATTAAGAAATGTTAGATAACATTTTAAAAATATAATGATATATATATACATACACACACTAAACTTTACAATGTATAATTATAAAATAATCTCACTAATTATAATTATACAATATATATGTATATATATAGTATAAGATGCATGCATATATAATATATATATAAGTTGATGATGATGCAAAATAAATTAAGGAAAAAAATAAAGTGAAGGAGAGAAGGGGAGAGAAGAAGATGATAATAATATGAGAGGGAGAAGTGGGATAGATGAGTGATATAGTGGGGTATTTATAGTAGTAAAGTGGGAGGGAGAGGGAGGGAAATGAAATTTTTTGGGAAATTTGAAGTTTCCGCCAAAAATTTCTGAAATTTTGTAGCAAGGTCCAAATCCCTTGCAACAGGTTATACTCAATTTTGTAGCAAGGTCCAAATCCCTTGCAACAGGTTATAGTGAGAAAGCTGTTGCAAGGGAAGTTGGGATCCCTTGCTACTGTGTCAGAAAAGTAGCAATAGCAAGGGATTTGGACCTTGCAATAGCTTTATTAGAAAAATGTTTAATTTAATTATATATATTCCCTCATTCACTCATTTAATTATATCCATATATAATTATGACTTGTAGATTATAATTACATGAGACTTGAACTAAATATATAAAACTAATCTTGATCTTGGTTAAATTAATTAATTAATAAAACTTATTTGATTGAATAATTATTAATTACATAAGAAAATAGAACTAATCTTGATATTTATAGCTATATATATATATATGTGTGAACTTATTTGAATATTGAATTAGATCCTAATAACATATATGAGAACTGGACTAATTAGAATTAATCTTGTATTGTAAAATTAATTAAAGTTATTAGAATCAATAACTTCTCATTAAATAATAATAACCAAACTAAACATACAATTCTTGATTTTCATTAAATAAACTGAAATTATATGAATGAATAATATTTATACTACATAAGAATTGATCAACTACGTACAGGAAAACTTACTGTTTATTTTTGTTGAATTAATTAAGAATATGATTGATAACTCAACATTACATTAGAATTGAACTAATTAAACAAAACTAATCTTAATTAAATTTTAATAAATGAATTGAACTTGTTTGAATGGACAACTCCTAATTAACTACAAATATATAAGCATCAACTAAATATAACTAACATTGACTTTTGTCAAATTAGTTTAATTACTCAATTGAACAAATATTAAATAAGAACTAAATTACTTAGATTTAATAACATTGATTTTATTATGAATAGTGTTATTACATAAGAATTGAACTACGTAGAAGGAATACAACTCTTTTTGAAAATATGATTTTGACCCCAAAAGATTTGATAAGTTACAATTTAGTCATTTCCCTTTTGAAAAATTTATGATTGACCGCAAATACGATTCTTGATTTTCATTAAATAAACTGAAATTATATGAATGAATAATATTTATACTACATAAGAATTGATCAACTACGTACAGGAAAACTTACTGTTTATTTTTGTTGAATTAATTAAGAATATAATTGATAACTCAACATTACATTAGAATTGAACTAATTAAGCAAAACTAATCTTAATTAAATTTTAATAAATGAATTGAACTTGTTTAAATAAGACAACTCCTAATTAACTACAAATATATAAGCATCAACTAAATATAACTAACATTGACTTTTGTCAAATTAGTTTAATTACTCAATCGAACAAATATTAAATAAGAACTAAATTACTTAGATTTAATAACATTGATTTTATTATGAATAGTGTTATTACATAAGAATTGAACTACGTAGAAGGAATACAACTCTTTTTGAAAATATGATTTTGACCCCAAAAGATTTGATAAGTTACAATTTAGTCATTTCCCTTTTGAAAAATTTATGATTGACCGCAAATACGATTCTTGATTTTCATTAAATAAACTGAAATTATATGAATGAATAATATTTATACTACATAAGAATTGATCAACTACGTACAGGAAAACTTACTGTTTATTTTTGTTGAATTAATTAAGAATATAATTGATAACTCAACATTACATTAGAATTGAACTAATTAAACAAAACTAATCTTAATTAAATTTTAATAAATGAATTGAACTTGTTTAAATAAGACAACTCCTAATTAACTACAAATATATAAGCATCAACTAAATATAACTAACATTGACTTTTGTCAAATTAGTTTAATTACTCAATTGAACAAATATTAAATAAGAACTAAATTACTTAGATTTAATAACATTGATTTTATTATGAATAGTGTTATTACATAAGAATTGAACTACGTAGAAGGAATACAACTCCTTTTGAAAATATGATTTTGACCCCAAAAGATTTGATAAGTTACAATTTAGTCATTTCCCTTTTGAAAAATTTATGATTGACCGCAAATACGATTCTTGATTTTCATTAAATAAACTGAAATTATATGAATGAATAATATTTATACTACATAAGAATTGATCAACTACGTACAGGAAAACTTACTGTTTATTTTTGTTGAATTAATTAAGAATATAATTGATAACTCAACATTACATTAGAATTGAACTAATTAAACAAAACTAATCTTAATTAAATTTTAATAAATGAATTGAACTTGTTTAAATAAGAAAACTCCTAATTAACTACAAATATATAAGCATCAACTAAATATAACTAACATTGACTTTTGTCAAATTAGTTAATTACTCAATTGAACAAATATTAAATAAGAACTAAATTACTTAGATTTAATAACATTGATTTTATTATGAATAGTGTTATTACATAAGAATTGAACTACGTAGAAGGAATACAACTCCTTTTGAAAATATGATTTTGACCCCAAAAGATTTGATAAGTTACAATTTAGTCATTTCCCTTTTGAAAAATTTATGATTGACCGCAAATACGATTCTTGATTTTCATTAAATAAATTGAAATTATATGAAATGAATAATATTTATACTACATAAGAATTGATCAACTACGTACAGGAAAACTTACTGTTTATTTTTGTTGAATTAATTAAGAATATAATTGATAACTCAACATTACATTAGAATTGAACTAATTAAACAAAACTAATCTTAATTAAATTTTAATAAATGAATTGAACTTGTTTAAATAAGACAACTCCTAATTAACTACAAATATATAAGCATCAACTAAATATAACTAACATTGACTTTTGTCAAATTAGTTTAATTACTCAATTGAACAAATATTAAATAAGAACTAAATTACTTAGATTTAATAACATTGATTTTATTATGAATAGTGTTATTACATAAGAATTGAACTACGTAGAAGGAATACAACTCTTTTTGAAAATATGATTTTGACCCCAAAAGATTTGATAAGTTACAATTTAGTCATTTCCCTTTTGAAAAATTTATGATTGACCGCAAATACGATTCTTGATTTTCATTAAATAAATTGAAATTATATGAAATGAATAATATTTATACTACATAAGAATTGATCAACTACGTACAGGAAAACTTACTGTTTATTTTTGTTGAATTAATTAAGAATATAATTGATAACTCAACATTACATTAGAATTGAACTAATTAAACAAAACTAATCTTAATTAAATTTTAATAAATGAATTGAACTTGTTTAAATAAGACAACTCCTAATTAACTACAAATATATAAGCATCAACTAAATATAACTAACATTGACTTTTGTCAAATTAGTTTAATTACTCAATTGAACAAATATTAAATAAGAACTAAATTACTTAGATTTAATAACATTGATTTTATTATGAATAGTGTTATTACATAAGAATTGAACTACGTAGAAGGAATACAACTCTTTTTGAAAATATGATTTTGACCCCAAAAGATTTGATAAGTTACAATTTAGTCATTTCCCTTTAGAAAAATTTATGATTGACCGCAAATACGATTCTTGATTTTCATTAAATAAACTGAAATTATATGAAATGAATAATATTTATACTACATAAGAATTGATCAACTACGTACAGGAAAACTTACTGTTTATTTTTGTTGAATTAATTAAGAATATAATTGATAACTCAACATTACATTAGAATTGAACTAATTAAACAAAACTAATCTTAATTAAATTTTAATAAATGAATTGAACTTGTTGAAATAAGAACTAAATTAATTAGATTTAATAGCATTGATTTTATTATGAATAGTGTTATTACATAAGAATTGAACTACGCACTAGGAATACAACTCTTTTTGAAAATATGATTTTGACCCCAAAAAGATTTGAAAAGTTACAATTTAGTCCTTCCCTTTTGAAAAATTTATGATTGACCGCAAATACGATTCTTGAGTTTCATTAAATAACTGAAATTATATGAATGAATAATATTTATACTACATACGAATTGATCAACTACGTACAGGAAAACTTACTGTTTATTTTTGTTGAATTAATTAAGAATATAATTGATAACTCAACATTACATTAGAATTGAACTAATTAAACAAAACTAATCTTAATTAAATTTTAATAAATGAATTGAACTTGTTGAAATAAGAACTAAATTAATTAGATTTAATAGCATTGATTTTATTATGAATAGTGTTATTACATAAGAATTGAACTACGCACTAGGAATACAACTCTTTTTGAAAATATGATTTTGACCCCCAAAAAGATTTGAAAAGTTACAATTTAGTCCTTCCCTTTTGAAAAATTTATGATTGACCGCAAATACGATTCTTGAGTTTCATTAAATAACTGAAATTATATGAATGAATAATATTTATACTACATACGAATTGATCAACTACGTACAGGAAAACTTACTGTTTATTTTTGTTGAATTAATTAAGAATATAATTGATAACTCAACATAACATTAGAATTGAACTACTCTTTATTTTTGTTATATATATATATATATATATATATATATATATATATATATATATATATATATATATATGCATATATATGTAAAGAATGAAGAATGCAACTTTATTATATTAAAAAATAAGTAAAACAAAACCTGCAAGGGAAGAGGAGGTTGCTGAAGCTGAAAGGCTACTGCAAGGGCCTTTTTCCCATGAAACTGTGTCAGAAAAGCTGTTTTAACAGCAGCAAGGGGTTTGGACCTTGCAATAGATTTATCAGCTTCATATCCTCTCCTCCACACATTTCATTATCCATAACCTGCGTTTCACAACCCCAAAATCTACTGCATAACCTGCATTTCATTATCCAAAATCTACTGCATTTCTTCCCCTTCTCTTCTCTATTTTTCAGCAAAATTTCATTTCTTGCCTGTGATTTTTTTGCAAAGCGTACGTAATTCTCAGCAAAGCTCACTCCACGAGAGGTATCAATTTCAGTATTATCGTAATTCGTTGATTAATTTTATATATATATTGTTGATGTTGTTGCTTAATTTAGTGATTTTTGTAATATTAATACCTGTTATTCATCATATTTAGAATAACTGAGATTTAAGCGTGATTTGATTAGTAGTATGCTATATATATGCATGTGTGTAATTAGTTGCTTACACTGTTAGTATATGATGATAAGTTTTAATTAGCCTTACTTTCGTGATTAAATAGTCAGTTCTCGTGCTGATGCATTGTTAATTTGATTTTAATTTGATAAAAAATGTATAACAACGAAGATCGGAGTTGGATGTACGATCGAGGCAACGTTGATGAGGGGTATATCAATCCATATTTCATAGATGGCGTCAACAGATTCCTAGAATTTGCATTTTCTCAAGGTCATCGAAGAGTTAAGTGTCCGTGCACTCGGTGTGGGTTTAACAAAAGCAAAAAGAGGGATGTGATTCAGGGACACCTATTGACGTACGGTTTTGTTCCTCATTATTACGTATGGGAGGCACACGGAGAAAGGAACAACTTTTATGGCAATTACACATACGCAGGAGAGTCATCTACTCGTAATGATAATGTCGAAAGTACGTAGATATGGTCAATGATGCATACGGAGGTCAGTATGAAGGCACGCACTATAATCAAAATACAGAAGAAGAGCCAAACCGTGAGGCCCGAGACTTTTTTGAAATGCTACGGGAAGCCGAGGTGCCAATACGCGTAGATGTGGAAACAACACCATTGCAGTGGTTAACATCATTTATTGCCGACAAGGTTCGTCATGGCACAACAAACGCCTCTGCTGACAATCAATTACAAGCGGCCCGCAGATTAATGAGTCCTGCAGATCGTCATAGATTGCCTGAAAATTGGTACGGAGTCAAGAAATTCATCAAAGGTTTAGGACTTGGGTACAAAACATACGATGTGTGTGTTAATACTTGTATCCTTTATTACGGGGAGTATGAAAGTAAGAGCTGGACCGAGTGCCCCCATTGTGGCGAAGCTAGGTACGAGGAATGCACCAATAAGAAGAAGCTCGTTCCACGTAAGAAGCTGTGGTACTTGCCTGTGACGGATCGATTGCAGAGGCTTTACACATCACGCAAAATATCGGAGCACATGACATGGCACTTGAAGTGTCAGGCAGATACCGATCAAATGATTCACCCTGCTTCAAGTTTGGCCTGGAAATCTTTCGACAGGACATTTCCAGATTTTGCTGCCGAACCGAGAAACGTTAGACTTGGACTTTGCACCGATGGTTTTAATCCTTTCGGGAGCTCCTCAGCTCCTTACTCGTGTTGGCCAGTATTTGTGACCCCTTATAACCTCCCTCCCGACCTGTGCATGCGGCAAGAATATATTTTCCTAAGTTTAATGATATCTGGTCCGAAGAGTCCTGGCAAGAACATTGACGTATTACTCAGACCCCTTATTGATGAACTTAAGTCACTGTGGATTCGGGTGTGCCAACATACGATAGTTTTCGGAAACAAAATTTCCAAATGCGAGCTTCATTGCTATGGACGATTAGTGACTATCCAGGGTATGGCATGCTATCACAGTGGAGCACACATGGTCGTTTATCTTGCCCGTACTGTATGGAAGAAACCAAGAGTTTCCAACTTAAGCACGGTCGAAAGACTTCTTTCTTTGACTGTCATCGTCGATTCTTGCCTCCGGACCATCCATGGAGACTAAACACAACTGACTTCACGAAAGGTAGAATAGAGACTGATGAACCTCTACCAAGAAGATCAGGGATGGACATGTGGAGACACGTTGAACGTCTTCCACCGGTCGGATTTGGTATATGCGGAGAATTTGTTCAGGGCTTTGGGTTGGATCACAATTGGTGTCGTAGAAGTATATTTTGGGAACTTCCGTATTGGAAGCACAATCTGATCCGCCACAACCTAGATGTCATGCATTGTGAAAAGAACTTCTTCGACAATATCAAGAACACTGTGATGGATGACCCTGAGAAAACCAAGGACAATATGAACTCTCGCAAAGATTTACAATTACTGACGGGCAGAAGATCTTTGTTTCTACAGACTGGACCGGGAGGGAGGTTATACAAACGTAGAGCATCGTACTGTCTCAGTAAGGACGAAAAGGTTAAAGTGTGTGAGTGGTTGTGCAATCTCAAATTTCCAGATGGATACGCGTCAAACATTTCGCGGTGTGTTCAAATGCCACAGCTGCGTCTAGTGGGAATGAAAAGTCACGATTGTCACGTTTTTTTGCAAAGGTTGGTTCCGATTGCATTTCGTGACTTCTTGCCAGAGAATGTCTGGGGGCCGCTAGTGGAGATCAGTAACTTTTTCAGAGCTTTGACAGCTCCTGACATCCGATATAGTGACATGGATTTATTAGAACGTTCGATTGTGGTGACTATGTGCAAGCTCGAAAAATTCTTTCCTCCATCGTTCTTTGATTCCATGGAGCATTTGGCGATACACCTTCCCTGGGAGGCAAAGGTCGGTGGGCCCGTACAGTACAGGTGGATGTACCCATTTGAGAGGTAAATACCATTTACTGTTATATTGATAACTATACGATGTTCAAAATATGACTAGTTAATCTTTTTTTGTCTTTGTTAGACGGATGTTTGATTTTAAGAGACCAAGGCAAGGCACACATAGAAGGGTCGATTGTTGAGGCGTACATTTACGCAGAAATTGCAAATTTCTCCTCACTCTACTTTGACAGCAACATTGAAACTAGAGCAACCCGTTTGAACAGGAACGAAGTTCCAATATCTATTGACCCCAACGACCAATTATCAGTATTCCAGAGTAAAGGGAAAACAATGGGGCGTTGTGTCAATTACAGAAATTTGTCTCTCGCAGAGTGCAAAGCGGCTCATCTATATGTCTTGTTGAATTGCCCAGAGGTCGAGTGTTGGTTAAGGTAAGATTACTAATTTCCATACGATGTATTCTTGCTAATATATCAATTGATGTTTTAAACGACTTCTTTCTGCGACAGTGTGTTTGATGAACAGATGTGCGCAGGATATCCGCAAGCAAATAAAGATCAGATACGTAAAGCTTATTTTATCGACTGGTTCAAACAAGTTATTGTGTCTGGTAGTTACAGTGTGGATCCTAGATTACGCGGTCTTGCTCGGGGTCCTGTTTTGAAAGCAAAAACTTATAATGGTTATACGGTTAACGGATTCAAGTTTCATACAGAAGCATATGGGGCTGGTGGGCAAACAATGAACAGTGGCGTTTATGTGAAGGGCGACACTGGCGACCCAGACGCACGTAATTTCTATGGAATGCTTCAAGAGATTATACAGCTTGATTACTGGGGCAGTGGAAACTTGGAACAAATTATTATGTTCAAATGTGATTGGTACGACGTGTATAATGGAATAACAACTCATCCGACTTATGGCCTTGTTGACATTAATCCAACAATGCGACTCGGGACAGGAGCGTCTGAACCGTTTATCTTAGCAAGTCAGGCGCAACAAGTCTATTACAGTCTGTATCCGTCACAAAAAAATACGAGTAGGAGAGGATGGTGGGCGGTTTGCACGACAAGAGCGAGGTACCTCGTTGACACAACTGCAGTCGCTAATCTCGACATTTACCAAGATAGCACCGCACATCAGCTAAGATTGGATGACATCAACAATATCGACAATACACCTATCAGGCTTGCAGTTAATGATATTGTGGAAGTCGATGATAACGACACGTTCGCCGATGATGACGTGGATGAAGATCATGATGATGGTGACGACGACGACCCTGATTATGCGTAATGTGTGTTCTAAGCAATATGTTTGCCTATGTAGTAAGAATTCGTGAACTTAAACAGTGGTTTATTTGCAATATGTAAGTTTGCGTTGTAATATTTGAGTTATTTGAATTGTAACGTTTATATATATATATATATATATATATATATATATATATATATATATATATATATATATATATATATATATATATATATATATATATATATATATAAAACTAGTGTAAATTATAAATATAAATAAAAACATAAATATATATAAGGTGCAAACATAAATAAAAACAAGCTAAAACAAACCACGTTTGTTCATAATTATACAAATACAAATAAAAGCAGCAAATAACAGTCTAAATTTCACTATCCGCTTCAAATTACATATCACCCAAGCCAGTAGTGTCGTCATCACCGCCACCCGAACTTCTTTCCTGGTCTCCTTCGTCCTCCTGACCGATAGAATGTGACTGTGGTCGATAGAATGAACCCCCTGATACCCGCCCGCTGCCGACACTCGTGTTCGTCGGTTGCAATGGTTGGTGGAAAACTGCCGAGAAGTTGTTAAACTGTTGTGGTTGCCCCTGTTGTTGTTGACCCTGTTGTTGTTGCGCTGAACCCCACAACCCCTCGGGCACCGGCACATTCATCTGTGACATAAAGTATTTGAGCACATTCTTTAAACCGGCGATTTCCTCATTTTGAGAAGCTGTTACGGCCTCCAGTTCCTCACATTTTGAGCGAAGCGGCTCCAAGCTACTAGAGCCAGTCTCAACGAACCTAGAATGTCTTCGAGCCTTGAATCCTATGCGCTCGGGCTCACCGTAACTCGCCAGACCCACCACCCTATTCTTCTTTACACGTCCGGCTGCGGCAATTTCCACCCACGGTCTCACGTCCCAGACCGGCCACTGGCTCATATCGGGCCCATGTTCTCGTAGGCAGTGTTCCACATAGGCATCCTACATATGACATATTATGATTCAAAATATTTTTTGTAACAAACATAAGTATAATTACGACAACAACAATTATTGACGATTACACCACTTTAATGAAAGAAAATATTATACTCACGTAATTAGCCTTGTCCTCAGGGTTTGGCCACTCAACCGTTCCGTCGTCGTGTTTCTTTGCACGAGTCTTTACAAAGACATCCTGAAACGGCACCTTGTCGGGCGTTGTATTCATTTCCTTTGCCTGTCATAATATGAAAATTCATTAAAGCAAATATAGATCACATTATTACATCAATGATGATATTTGAAAAATAACCAATCATATTTTTCTACTTACCAGATATATCCTATGCTTGTTCGTGCTGCGAGACCCACCCGTATAGTTTACCGTTTTCCCCTTATCTCGATTTTTGGCGTTCTGCTCCGAACGACCCTTCGTGGGCTCAAGCTCCCAGTAATCATAAAATGCCTGCCGAAAATCTTCGTGAATCCAACAGCTGTGAGTCAAACTATAGGTGGGGTCAACTTTGCAGCGCAACCACCATTTCTTGGCGTGGTTTACCGAACCTGCAAATCTCGCAGTAGCGACCCTATCGTACCATTCCCTGACTGCATTTTCAATGGCAGGATCCCACTGGTAAGTGTGCTGCATTTATTACAGACATAAAGAAAAGTTGGTCACATAAATGAATAAAAATTAACAAATATTTATAAATATTTAATAAATATAGAAGTCAAGCTAATTCCTTACCTTAAATCTGTTCCAACACATTTCCTTCTCCTCTTCTGGCCACATGCCGTACGTGAAGTATGGCCCTTGCATCATGTTTCTCAAATTTGTACCAATCGTGGTCACGGCGGAAGGGTTCTCGATTGAGCCATCAAAGAATAATTCCAGTACCTCCCTGTCATCCGGATTTGCCGGGGGCTCGCGAGGTTTAGATTGTCCTCGCACTGCAACCCTAGCAATACCACCATCGTCTCCTGAATCATTGTTACCCCCCCTCATCCTCGGCTAACTCCTCAGAAACGCCATGAGCACGTGAGCCTGAAGCTCGTGTGCTCGAAGCACGTGTGCCTGAACCACGTGAGCCTGAACCCCGTGAGCCCGATGATGATGGCCCAACAGTACTTCCCGTCCCCTGAATCTGTAGCTGTGGCCTCGTTAGCGGTGTTTGTGGCACACCAAATCCAGATCCACTCCCAAACCCAGGCCCACCAAATCCAGGCCCACCAAATCCAGGCCCCACCAAACCCAGGCCCACCAAACCCAAGCCCACCAAATCCAGGCCCACCAAATCCAGGCCCACCCAATCCAGGCCCACCAAATCCAGGCCCACCATAACCAACCCCGCCGTAACCAGCCCCACCAAATCCACCACTCCCAACATATACACCCCCCATTGTCGATCCTACACCCATCAATTGATTGGTAAACGGCCCACTAGCGCGGGCTCCTGCCTCATTTGATCCTCCGGGAAACATCGGCATCATCGCTGAAAGTGATCCCATCGAACCAAAATCAGGCTGCGAAGAGAATGATCCTCGAGGTACCCCTTCCGGGTATGGCACCTGGTTCTTCGACACCTTCTTTTTTCCTTTCCCCCTACCCTGATCTGACGAGCCGGCCATCTGATAAATAAATATTTAGAATGGTCAAATTAATAATTTCTCAATGCTACTAACCTTAATTTTTAGCATATCTAATTAACATAAATACGTTCTAACATAAACACAATTATATATGTTATATAATACAAAGTTAATCGATTAAATTCTACAAAAATCATAAGAAAATACGTAGCTATATTGTCATAATCACAAATCTAATATTAATTAATTAAGCATACATATATATATATATATATATATATAATTAACAGTACTAATACACTCGAATCAACAAATACATCACTATTATGCGATAATATTACACAAATCTAACCGATTAATTAAATTAAACCTTAATATACATATATAGATCGTCACATAATTAATTACCTCTACTACCTTAATTAAGTATAAATAATTAACATATATAAATACACTATCTAATCAACAATTACATCACAAATACTAATTACACAAATCTAACCATTAATTTAAAAAAAATTAATAATACACATAGATCGTTCAAAATTACTTCTAATATTTTAATTAATCATACATAATTACACAAATCTAACCATTAATTTAAAAAAAAATTAATAATACACATAGATCGTTCAAAATTATTTCTAATATCTTAATTAATCATACATAATTACACATATCTAACCATTAATTTAAAAAAAAATTAATAATACACATAGATCGTTCAAAATTACTTCTAATATCTTAATTAATCATACATAATTACACAAATCTAACAAATACAACACTATGATGCTATAATATTACACAAATCTAACTAATTAATTAAAAATAAACATTAATATACGTAGATCGTCACATAATTACCTCTAATTAATACCTTAATTAAGCATAAATAATTAACACAAATATGCCTAAAATCAACAATTATATCACAAATAATCTAATTACACAAATATAACCATTAATTTAAAAAAACAAACATAATACACATAGATCGTCACATAATTACCTCTAATACCTTAATTAAGCATAAATAATTAACACTAATATGCCTAAAATCAACAATTACATCACAAATAATCTAATTACACAAATCTAACCATTAATTTAAAAAAAAAACATAATACACATAGATCGTCAAAATTACTTCATCAAATCGACTAATATCTTAATTAATCATACATAATTAACACAAATACATCATCAAATCAACTAAAAAATCATATTTATGCAAAATAATAAAAATCTAACCGATTAAACTAAAAAAAAAATATGTATAATCGTAATTTTGAAGACATTGAACACATACCTTAAAAAAAGAAGAGATTTGGAGCTGAAAATGAGTGAAATTATGTGAATTGGAGTGAAAATGAGTGAAAAAAAAAATTTCTTACGAGAGCAGCAATGGAAATTTTCGCAGCAGAAATCTGCTGCGAAAATGCCATATAAATATGGCACCAACGTCCTGGAGACGTTGGTGCCATCGATTAATGCTGCCGTGCAGCTTTGTGTCTGCAGCAGACACAAAGCTGCACGGGAGCAGCTGGCATGCGTATGGCACCAACGTCTCCTGGACGTTGGTGCCTTCCCTTCAGCTGTCAGCAACGTCTAAACAGACGTTGCTGCAGTAAAAAAAAAAAAACAATTAAAAAAAAGCATCGAAAACAGTTACCAACGTCCTTTTCAGACGTTGGTAACATTTAAAACTTAAAAAAAAAAAAAAAAAACAGCAGCAGCAACGTCTGTACGACGTTGCTGCTTGAAAAACGTTCTGACAGATACCTGCCAACGTCCAAAGACGTTGGCAGGTATTTATTTTTTTTACTTTAGTTGTACCAACGTCTAAGGACGTTGGTACAGCTAATTTCCTGCAACGGATTCAAAATCCGTTGCAGTGTGTACGTTTCAATTGAGCAAAATTCTTGTAGTGACCACCATAATGCTTGTCTCTAACTCACTTTCAAAATTCACCAACGATACTAATTGATGATTTGGTGCTTCATTGTCTATTTCCTTGGACTTTTCATCAACAATATCGTATAATACATCATATGAAATTTCATCTGAATTATCATCTACTTTGTCACTTAAAATTTTATCCAAATTCTCACCTGAATTACCAACAAAATTATCATCAAAAGTTTCATTGGAATTTATGTCTTCATTACCTTGCTCATACTGATCCTCGTTCTCTTTCTCCACCAAGCTCATAACTTTTGCTGGGATCTCAGCATTAATTTTCAAATCACCTCCGTATTGACTGTATTGAAAACAATCTTGGTAGCTCTGAAAAGCATATGGCTCATAATCGTGTGGTAAAAATTGATCCATCATCATCCGCTTCATTCTCCTCCAAGATTGTATTGATGTTTTGCCTTTGCGTCTTCTATCGGTATTCTTTTTCTCCCACCAAGCAGCAGCGAAACCTGTTAGCTTATGACCCACCAGTTTTACTTTTCGATCTTCAGAATATTCTTTGAATTCAAAAAATTGTTCAACATCAGCGATCCAATCCAAAAAATCTTCAAGATGCATCTTTCCGGAAAACATTGGAATATCTCCCCGGATTTTGAAATCACCTCGGGGTCGATCCTCTGTATCTCCATCAAATCTCGGGTTAGTAATTCCATGAGCGTATCCTTCCGAATTATCACTGTTGAAATTATTGAACTCAGGTGTTCGTCTTCCCCTAAACTGACGGACATGGTTTTGATTTTGGTTGTTGTTCCCAACGATGTTTTGATCCATGTTAGGGTTTTGGTTTAAGGTCAAGTTCTGAATCATCGCCTCAAGCCTATTAAACCTCTCATCAATCCGCGTTAGATCCTCTCGAAACTCCCGTCTCAGATCTTCGGCGTTCAAACTCCTTTGACCAACGTCATCGGAGACATTTTCATTCGTGCCTCTCCCAGCCATCTGAACAAGGCAAAAATCCTTGCTCTAGATACCACTTGACGCAGAACGAAAGCGTGCAATCGACACACCAACGTGTAATCGATGAAAAAACACCGGAATCCACCGGGAATAAACTGGAATCCACCAGAAATTGAAATAAAATCCCTTTTTATTAATAATGATCAAAAGATGCTGAAAAATAACAATAAACAATGTATTTATAGTCTCTAAGAAACCCTAATTTAAAATAAGGAAATAAATAAAAGAGTCCTAAACAAAATAGGAAATTCAGGAAAATTCCTAGACAAAAACGACATAAAACTGTAAGTCTTCTCAGCTGCCCTAAACGTTCGATTTTGGGCATGTCTCTCGCGTGGGGTTGTAGAAAACTCAAAGACGTTCGATTTAATTTCTTATGGGCCTCAAACGGAGCATTGGATCAAAAGATATGGCGGTTTTCGTGCGGACCTTTTTCTTCTGTAGAAATACCAAAAATCAGGGAGTTCTTGTCCTACATCAACTATTCTCAAGAAATAGTTCGACGTCTTTGAAATAAGTGTCGTTCCATGCTACAGCGATATGCACCATGCATTGTAATAAAGTACAGCGAGCCATAAAAATTTCAAAGGAAAAATGCGCCAACTAGCAAACAAAAAACAGCACGCATTCAATGATAGGTGACACATGTAGGAAACAAGATCATCACATCACGTATGGAATGTCGAGAAAGAATCCACAATCAGTTACAACAGAATAATAGCCTACACTTCGATTAAACAAATTCAACCAACAAAGAATTCATGGGGTAAACAAAAAAAAAAACGCATTGTTGTTCTCGTGCCTACAGAGTTACAAGAGAAAACACAACTTTGATCAACCCCAAACAAGATCAAATAACAACATTTCAGTCAAAAAAAAAAAAAAAAAAAACAAATCTCGTAAACAAATTTCGACATAATTAGTAAGTACGAGTAACACATCCATTCAGATTCAGCTAAGCCAAGTCATGACACAAAATTCATATCGATCTCCACTTTAAATGTTAGACGATCTACAAAATCAAATTCAATTAATTTTACCTAACTAAAAAAACAAAAAATTCCATTAACAACACAATTTAGCAGATAACAGAATGATCTAACCCTAGACCCGAAAAGCCACAAATAAGATTTCGAAATTAGAGACACATACATATATAAACAAGCTGTGATATCATAACTTGTTGTGAAGCAACAAATTCAACCCTAATTTTAAATTTGAGCAGCACAGTTCATTGCGTAAATAAAGAACCAAAAAACACAAACTTTTTACACTAACAGAGTAAATTCATAAAACATAGCATTGACAAATTCAGAAGTTTTATACATATATATATATATATATATATATATATATATATATATACACTATTTTACATACAGTGCTTATAATTTGTGAACTCCCAGCGGCAACCCTAATTAAAATGAATCATTTTGAGTGCAGAATGCAAATTTTATGGAGAGAGAGATGAGCGACACGTGTCCGCTTCCACCTCCAAGGCCTAAGTGTCTAGGTGCGTTTGGAGCTATTTGTTGAATATATTTGCTTGAACGAGTTATTCGCAACGTGTTCACTAATTAAAAAATTAAAAAATTAAAAAAAATCTGGAAAATCTAAGTTTTTTGTCCTTAAAGGTGTTGTGTCCGTGCATCATAACTTTTGAATAGTTTAAGTCTAACTAAGGTTGTACACAACCCGCCCAATCTGCCCGCTAAACTCAAACCCGCGGGTTCTTTTTTTATATAAAAAAATGGCAATTTAAAAATGTGGTAACCCGTCTGAAACGGGCGGGTGGCGGGTTGAGCCGCTACCCATCCTCCCACTTCCTGAAACCCTCTCCAATTCCCCGTCTCACACAGCCTATTTCTCCTGGTTTAGATATTATCGTTTGAATGCCAAAGATCAAGAGCATATCATGCTTGTTTTTTGAGGTTGGACTTCTCTTCAATTATATTTCCTATATGCCATAATAATGACATATACTTCACCTGGTCCATTCTCATATAGATAAGATAATGTTATATAACTTCTATTTTTCTCTCTTTCCGGATGTTATATTAGGAGAATTCTCTTATTTTATACCCATCTGATCAACAATCAAGTTATATAGATTTTGAGATCAATGATATTTTCAAATAAATCAAATTTCAATCCAACATAAAACCGTAAACTTATTTGCATTTCTGGAATTTAATTGAAGCATTAATCTTTTCTCAACACAAAAGTTTGCGTTTCTTGGACTTGGGAGAGCAATGTTCAGAAACGGTAACAATAGAACAGTAAACTTTACCCTAACAACTGAAATTTAACCTATTGAGAAAAGGTAAGGATCCCATGCCCACTTTTGTGTTTTTTGCACTTTTTGGATAACTTTTTGTTTGTTGTTTTGCTAAAAAATTATAGCATTATTCTTCACTAATTAAATCCGCAACCAGCATGATTTCAAAGTTAACTTAACATGCACAGGTTAATAAATCAGGAAACCGCTAATAGTGGGTATAGTCATTTTTCGAGCCACAACCCGTCGAACCCGCCCTTATACACCCCTAAGTCTAACTGTGTGCCTTTCATGCAATATTATTTAAATACTATCATTAGCTTTAGTTTATAACTTTATCTACTACGCTAGTTTTCTTTCCTGAAAGAACATGTGCGACTTTTTATTTGGGTTAAACACACGAAACTCCCAACTTATGAGTTTATTCACGTGTTCACCAACCTACAAGAATAAACAGAGAAACAATCCCCGGAACCTATTAAAAATGTCATGTGACTCGTTGATAAGCCGTGTATTTCTACATCTATGTCCGTTGAATTCGGTACCAGTGGACTGTTGCCTCCTCTTTTTCAAAAATAAGAAAACACATTGAAAATAACCCTGGGATGGAGGTTTTGATGTAATTAACCCTTTTTTTATTTTTATAAGAGTTCCATCCGGTGTTTCTACAATTATATATATGGAATACTAATTGTAGAAAATGTTCGCAACTACTCTTAACATCTTTTCATTTTAACATGTTTCGTCTCCCACATCAATCACTGAGCCCTCCATATTAGCACTTACTTCAAACTAAGATTCATTTCCTACATTAAAGAAAAGATCAACCACAAAAACGTCAAACTTCTAGTGCTGCGGTATATTCTAAGTAAACGTCAATCCCACATGCCATACAATTCAGAAATCAAATTGATATATACATAGCAATAATACCCACCCCAAAGTTACTGCCAATGTAAGAATAGCATAGAGTTATCACATCACATCTGGGGAAAAGTTTAGTTAACCCACAAAAAATAAAAATAAAATTACGGGATACGCGACTACTTTACAGGAGCTTCTAAATTATAGCATCACAGTGGTTTGGTGGAAGCTTCATGTATGTAAGCCCAAGCTTCCTCTTCCGAAAGTTGTTTCCCCTCCACCAATCCTTTAACCAAAGTATACGCATACTCTTTGCAGGGTGGATTCAACCGCACTTTTCCAGATTTGAAGCTTTCGATATCTGATAGGGTGCACCTGGATTTCATGCAACAAGGCCACAAATGTCAGTCAAATTAGTTATTCAAAAATTGGATAAAGGATAACAAAGGTTTTGTTTTCATACGTCATGGTTAGGATTGGAATATCGTTCTCCTTTCCCAAGTAAAGGACGTTGTGATACCAGCCTTTCTGTAAACATACACATTTTAAACATAGTTATAAAATGTGCTGCAGAAAAAGCAAGATATAGAGATAATGAGAACATCATTTAACCGGTACAAGAGTATTGTAATGAAGGACTGACATAAGCATTGCTGAATAATGCTCAAAGCAGCCTCTGACTAGCCTAACGTTCGTTCTTGGTTTCAAGTACATTCACAAGTTCATTGAACTGGCCTAAGCCCCCGAATTCCCTAAAGGTTGAGTGCTCAAACATCAAACCCCTTTTTTCTTGGCAATACTTTTATGCAAGAATGTATTATCAAGAAAATTTAAGAATACGAGAAGATCATAACGACATCACTCATCAATTAAAACCATCATTGGAGGTTTTTGGCAATTTACCCCCCGTGTTATGCCAAATGGCAAATTACCCCCTGTGAAAAAAGAATAGGCAAATTACCTCCATGTGATTTTAAAAAGTTGCACACTTCCCCCCTGTGATTTTTTCATTGTATTTGTCATATTTAATGACCAAAATATCCTTGTTACTTCTAATATATTTTTTTTATATAGTTTCAAATTTAATTATAGCCTTTCAATAAAAAAATTATAAGTAAAAGTATAAAAATGCTATAAACACATATTTTATGAAATTATAAGTTATTTTACTTTACGGTTTTTATTTTGCATTTCTTTTAACAATTTAAAGTATTAAACCAAAAGATATACATATTTTTTGAGGAAAAAAGGGGATATAGTGGTCTTTTTTTATCCAGAAAAATATCCCCCCTTTTAAATTTTGGAGAGTGAATACACCTCCCTGCATAGGGGGGTAATTTGCCACTTTTTAAAATCACAGGGGGATAATTTGCCTATTTAATTTTCACAGGGGGTAATTTGCCAATTTGAAATAACACAGGGGGGGGGGGGGGATATTGCCAAAACCTCCCGTCCTCGGAGATTTCGTTTTTTTTTCAAAAAGGCCTTACACTTTGATTGCTACCAGGATTCACAAATCACCCTTAGCTCATTTTGACTGCACCAATGACTAAGCAGAAGATACCAATGCCTCAAGATATTGGGCAAAGATATGACTTCCTATGTTTAAGCCTTCACAAAAAAGGTGGAAAGGTCTACCATAATGCTAGATTTAAAGGGAAAAGAAAACATATTTACTATATAATTTTAATTAAGAACTAGAATACTATGACTCATTGACAGTAAAATCCCCGAAGAATGGTCAGAAAGTAAATATCTAAAAATCCATACAAGTCTACTGCCGATTGCATAGTTCTTAACCGTACCATACAAGCACACTGCACAATATTTGTCGGCCATTCAATATTTGAGAAATACAGGTATTAACTTCAATACTCCCAAGGAAGAAAAGAAAATGTCTTATTCATAAGGTACACTATTTGTGACATGTGCAACATATAAGAGTTCCAATCACCTAGTATATCTGACAGTTTTGAAATCCTGAGTACAGATTTTATTAGTAGAAAATGACCATCTCACATGAAAATCTATATTTTTAATAATATTCGGTGTAATTAAATCCTCAGTTTTACTGATCAAAGTGGAAGAAACAAACATACCTGGACAAACTCCACTGAAATAGACTTTTCATTTTCTATAGTTTCAAGAGCAGTCAAATCAAATAAAGGATGACTCATGTCATGGCTGGAAACATTCTCCTGACGCAACACATCATTAAACTGCTCCAGCCTACACCAGGAAAATGGAAAACAATAAAAAGATTGGGATATTAGAGCTTGAAAATCCCCAAGCAACATCCTGTACTCCTAAAATAAGCTCATTCCTCGAATAAAACTTGATGAGATGCATATGTTGTAAAGATTTGTGGACAAGTGACCTCCCTTAAAGTTTGAAACACACGGAGACATCCCTAAATCTTAAAAACGCAAGGAAATGAGGGTTATTTGTAATTTTTTCAAAACTTTTTCGAACTATAGAGGAGTTTACCTAGTAAGAAAATTCAACTTTCAGGGGTGTTTCTATAACTATTCCAACATTAAAGAAAGCTTTTGTAATTTGACCAAACCTCACAGGATGCAACAGTAATATGAAGATATATAGGTTTTATGTATATATATCAAGAAAGATTTGAATAGAATCAAGGCGAAACATACGTAATTTTGTACAGGCACATGTAAGTTTTCTCCTGATCATTACTTTCGGGATGAAGAAAAGCCACACCTCCGGGACCCCATGTAGCTGTACGGTCACGAGCAAAGCATAGACGATGAGGGAAAGTCTTCCATATAACAGCTTTAGGTTGGCTTTTGTCCATTGAACCAATGCATGGCTTTTTCATCCCTTCTGTCTGAAATATTTCACATGATGTGAAATAAATTGCGAAAATCAAACATAAAATTTTATTAGAAATTTCTAAGCAGATATACTTTCACGAAAAATGTAGTTTAGTAACTCTACCTGTCCACCTTCAATATAGCACCTAAACCTTGCTATGCTCATATTTGATCCAAAAGTTGCATACCAAATGTTGATCTTCGAAAGCTCTGATCTCCATAAAGGTGAAGCAGCAGACGCATTAGCTTCTTGAACTGCATTCAGGTTGATCCTTGATTCAGCCAATGACACCATAAGAGTAGCTTTCATGACAGGGAAAAAAGGAATTCAAAAGTTCTTGTTACCTTGAAAATCTTCAGTTACTTTCAGATTAGTAAAAGGTTGTATAACATCCTCGACAGCTTGGATTTCTTCCAATAAAGTGTGAGGACCATTCTCGTGCTCATCATCAGAATCAGAGCTTGGAACCTATATAGGAAGTTCATTATAATGATAACACCTCATACTGCAAGTAATAGATAGAGTTCAGAAGTATAAATGAAGGCGGATCTGTTACAACAGGAGAACATATGTACACACACATACACATTTGTACAGAACACAGGTGTTTTCTCGTTTTAAGTAGGAACAAAATATTAATGTTCTCTTTCTTCTTAAAATGTTACTCAAACCTCCATAGGAATTTCGTTAATATTTATCTCCATGCATATTCAGTCAATAGATTCACCCTTCACTACTCTAGGTTGGACTACATGCCTTGAAGTGAATACAGCTGACGAAAAAATATACTCAGTTTACTTATAAGGGGCAATACAACTATACATTAAAGTATTTTGGTGTGACATATTTTGGTAAGTATCCATCGACCAATGAGAATGACACGTGGCAGAAGCACAACGAATATTTTACACTACTAGGTCGACATTTGACCTATATGAACTAAGATATTCGACCTAAAGCACTTATATTCATGAAGCAGCTCTCAATCTCGACAGTAAGTCATATTCGACCTATGTCAGGCCCTTCAAGTCCAAGCTCATCAAACCCCGATGCACGCTTCTCTATAAATATGCCATCACTCTGTCATTTTGAAGTACATTGTTTCGACCTAAAGTGTTCAATTCGACCTAGAGAGCACAATTTCGACCTACCCTAGGTCGAAACTCGATTTATCTCCCATTATTAAGGAATTGACTACTGACTTAAGCATTGGAGTGACTTCGTCGGTCTCGCCCTGGCCTAGTTCACATTTGGTGTCTCATTGCAGGGTTCTCGAACTCAAAGTCGACTCAGGTTACGCTTGGGACTTGGATCAATCCGACATGGAGTGCTTAGTCACCGGACATCTTACTAAACCAAAATACTAGACATCATATTTATATCATTTCATGAAATATGGAAGCATTTCTATTCGTACCTAAATAAAACGAAAATATTGCACAAATTACTTTAATATGGGTCCCAAGATATCTCCAAAAGCTCTCAAATAATTCTTAAAAGGTTTTTAATGTTTGGTGGGTTAAACCCTTCATTAAGAACAATATTTCGTGTTCGCAGACATAATCAGTTGTCAATACGTCAAAATAAAAAGGGTTAACTGCAGCAAAACTCCCAACCTATGGGGTCTTTGCATTTTACCCCATACTGTATGAAAATGTGTGGTATGCCCCCCAACCTATTGATTTTGTGTGATTTGCCCCCTGAACTATTGATCGACCGTTCATTTTGGGGCACGTGTCTATATTTTTGCTCGTCGGATGGGTATCAGGGAATAAAATCAATAGTTTGGGGGCATATCGCATATTTTCATATGTTCGAAGGTAAAGTGCAAAACACCCTATAGGTTGGGGGGTTTGCTGCAACAAGCCCTAAGAAAAATGCAAATATGATATATGCAGATAAATTATATTCATAGGGAGGAAAATGCTTTTATTTTTTAGAGAAGAGTATTTGCCAATAAGAATGACACGGTGTAGCGTTTGCAATTGACTCAAACATGCCAACCCTCTAGCCTCATCCTAAAATGATGACGACGGTAAAAAACTGTGAACCATATGGACATAAGAGAATGAGCAAATCTTGCCTCAGCTAGAGATGTTCTCCTACTGATCAACTTGTCTGGCAGTTTGGCAGCAAGTGTCGGCCAGTATGAGCTTAACATCTCGCGTACCTAAGCAAATTTAAACATAAGAAACCAAATCATAAAGCTCTAGTTTGGAAAGACAACTTTAAAGTCTTGTAGCTATGTACTACCTAATCAACCTAAAACTGCTGAAACTAATAATATAGGAAAAAAACAAAAAAAGATCTTCAAAACTTACCGCTTGTATCACACACCATGTAGACTCAAATGGATAGATCTCCAAGGAACCAGTAACAGGCTTATGTTGTAGCAACACTTCAACACATGCTTGGGCTGAATTTGCCAATGAATTAAGATTGTATCCTCCTTCAAGTGCCATAACAATTTTTCCTCCTGCAAACTCCATCAACTACAAAAGCACCACAGACAGTAACAAGTTCGATTTTAATAGGGTAGAGAAAATTTTTCTTTTGCATTACAATAAGCACTTATAGGGCTAACCTTATCAAGCATTATCGAGTATCCATATGGACTAACGCGACAGCCCCCGAGAGGATCGCCAATAGCTGTTCACATTAACACCATAAGTATTTAACTTGTTTTTGTTGTGATTTCATGGAAAGGCTTCATAGAATGTTAAGGTATGAGGGTCAGTAGGAACAACAACTGGCGAAAGAAAGCATACAACCTCATTAATGGCTTGAAAGAATTTTTCTGATGAGTCAATAATTTAAATGCTTAATTGAATCCAAAACAATTTCATACATTAAAAATCCATTCCAGGTTCCGAGTTAAGAAGAAAGCCTTTTACATGAACAGAAAATTGAGAAGGCAAGTTTATATAAGCAATCCTGAGCAAGACATCGAACTTGGTAAGGAAGCATTTTTTTCACTACCCGAGAAGATAATAAAAAATACTCTGTACCCCACAGTTTGTCCCCCTAAATTGTCTTCATTATTGTTCTGCACAAGTCAGAAAGAATTTGCTTCCTTACTTCCTAAATGTGAAAAAGTTGCTCCTGAATTTTATTATTTGCATTGTAGGTTAAAGTATGCAGAAATCGTTATGTAGATATAGCTAGCAAGTTATGCGGTGTGTGCTGGTCTAATATATAGATAATTCATCGTGTTACTGCAATATTTTCAACCATAATCGCGGGTGATTTGGTACTCATTTGCATTATCTAAAATAAGTTTGCATAGCATCACTATTAGTCTTCTGCTTCCACTTTTTCATAGAAAGGAACCATAAAATGACTATCTAGCATAAAGGTTCACAATGAGAACCAATGTCCTTCAGGCTTCAGCCAATAGATCAGCGTGAAAAGTCACCAACATCTACAATGCTACAACAACATCTAACACTAAGTCCTTTATCTCAAGTCATCAAGATAACCATAAAACTATAATCCAAAAAACACGATTCAAGGACAACGACGACAACACTTAATCAACAAGAATAGCATTAAGTAGTAAAAGCACATATGTCAAATGTAATTATGAGAGAATAAGAAAAGAGACTGGTATCATGCAAACAAAAGCGACAAGTTCTTTTAACTTAATGATGAATTCTAAGTTCCAGATTTTAGAGATTGAGCAGTTCAAATGTGCCAGAGCAGTTTATTGAGAATTGTCATAATAGATGCATAAAAGAATGAGAAGAAATTAAAAGTTACAGTTTCAGCTAACCTGCATCAAATCCTGCTGATATAATTATCATGTCAGGATCAAATTCCTTAGCGACAGGAATTAGTATATGATCCCAAACTGCAAGGTAGTCAGCATCTCCACACCTACCATTCTCCCAAGGGACGTTAATATTATATCCTGCACCTGGCCCTTCTCCAGTCATTATATATGACCCATCATCACCAGTTGGATAGAAAGTCCCATACTCATGCCTAATTGAGACAAAAAATTGCAATTTTTATCACCAGTGCACAATCGGCACGAAGACTAATACTGAAGGCTGGTATCAAAGTAATATTTTTTATAAGAAAAGATGTTTTTTTCTAGCATGAAGCAACTTGTCGGTTTTGAAGAAGCATAAATAAAATAGAGATTTGAATAAATATTATACTAATTTACAATCATACAACTATGCTCAGCTTCAATCAATTATAAACCATCGCCAGTCACTCCTTTAATAATGGAACAGATAAAACCACTAAGCCCGCTCGTTTTTTCACGTCAAACACCTCACTAGCTTTCAAGTGTCAACCATGTTCATCCTTCGTTTTCTGTACTTAAGTCTTAAAAAACAGCAGAGAAATTTAAATTCAGTTATATAACATGCCAGCAGCACATGGTATCCTATTTTCTAGAAGAATGGGTTGGTTTCAGTGTGTGTGTCCATGCATCTTGCGAAGAAAAATAGAGAAAGCATAGATTTAAAGATTCATTTTACCTATGCACAGAGAAGAAAAGTACTTGAGGATCATTATAGAACATTTTTTGAGTACCATTTCCGTGGTGTACATCCCAATCAACAATTAGGATTTTTCTGATGCCCAACTCTGGCTACAATATGGAAATCATTGACAAGTATAAGTTTGATCGAGCAAATGAAAAAGTTATTAAAGCATCAAATCCTAACTAAAATATGCGATAATCAAACCCAAAATCTAAACCAGTTCTCACTCTTTCATTTAAGAGAAAACTTGTTGCAATAGCAACATTGTTGTAGAGGCAAAATCCCATTGGTTCATCTTTTTCCGCATGATGTCCAGGAGGCCTGACGATGGCAAATGCAGAATCCAATTCTCCTTTAGCAACTTTCTCTGCCACCTACATCAGTGTGTGCCCATGAAGCTTTTATAAAATAACAAACATTCGTGTCACAAGAATAGCAACAAGAACTGCCAAAAGGTTAAGGAATCTGCATTACTCATTATTACATTACAAAGTCTCACTTCACAAATTTTTCAGTCACAGAAATAATCAAAAGCTCCAGCGCTAATGTCAATACAATGATGTAAGAAGCAGCATTAATCAATCATCTAATGAGTTACAAACATTACTGGAGATTTTAGGGAAGATCGAGTGCAATGGCCACAGATAATTAGAACCTATAACTTAGGGTAACATAGGGTAGAAAATTTAAAATCCAAATCAAGCGGCAGCAAACTCTCCCATTCAACTTCCTAGGTAAGTTACAGGCCTCTTTTCTTAATTGTAACCAAGAGGACCGTAAGCCATACCTCAATAACAGAGCCAGCAGCAAGATAAGCAGCTTCCGAAGAACCTTCATTAAAATAGATTGAGTTGAACTTTGTTGCCATTCTTTTTCTCCTTGATTCAAAGTTTTTGGTGCTGACATTTTTAATCAAATTAATGTGATTTTTGGAGTGAACTAGAGATAAATGTTTGTCTGCTGCTTCTTTTGCATCCAAAACTACACATCTGAAAATGCGAAAATTCAGGACTCTTAGTCAAGTCATAATCACGTTTCCTTCCTAGAGACCGCAGAAAGAACGGATAACAGTTCACATCTTTGATAAGGTGCAACTCAAAACTAAGCACCAAAGTCAAATTGCAACCTCATATCTTAATATTAGCATAACACAATGCCCTTCTCTGCAGATTTTGCATTTTCTGACTAGGCATGAGATCAAGTAAAGTGAAAATTAAGATAATGAAATGCAGAAATGAAGAAAGATCGGTGAACAAGAAACAGACTGATGACAACAGCCGCACGCCCCACTGTGAAACACAAGAATTAGCAAATAACCAAACGTTATTTTAGCAGTAGACTGTATTCGTAACTAACGACTATTATTATGTATCATTATTTTATTTTGAATGTCTGTAACTTACTAAACACTTGAGCTTTTTATTATATTTCGAGAGTATCTTGCACTTTTTCTGGAAACATTACGAGTTAACTACTACCGTATATAATCAGCATCATATATTTGTTTACATGGATCTAAAAACATTAAAAAAAAAAAAAAAATCAGTTTTTTTCTTTAATAAAAACCCATAAGAACTTCAACTTAAACAGTGTCAATTCATTAGGCATCAAACAAGTACAATAAAAAATCAAAATTTTCCAACAGTTTAAGTACATGTGCATGTAGATGAGTTAAAACTAGTTAGGAGTATAATCCATTGACAAAATTTCACAGTTGGTATTTGCTATAAAACTCATCAAAAAAATAAAATGATCACAAACAGCTGTTACATTGTATCAAAAGCACAAAATCCATCTTACAGGTTCATTTTTGATCACTGGTTCAAACAAAAAACAAACAAACAAATAAAGATTCGACCTTTGAGCAATCCCAGTAGAATTGAGCCTGTCCCAGATGACACGTGTGCGATTAGGGTTCTCTGGGTGATTCTCGTCATCTGGGGTCGTGTGTTTACACATTCTATCGTCGTATATCAGCCCAACACGACGTTGTTTTGGAGGCTCAACAACGTCGCTTCTTGGTTCCATTTTTGAGTTTCAAGTTTGAATTTTTGAAGTGAAGGGACTGATGGCAGAAAAAGTTGGGATAAATTGCAACAATCGAATCTCTTTTTTTCTTTTTCTTTTTCTTTTGTTTTTAAATGAGTTCTATTGAATCTTTTTAGTGGCCCGTGGTTAAGATATAAAATGAAAATGCTGTCTAAATTTAACAAAATCATGGGACAAATTCCATAATCCTCCCAATCTATGAGCCATTGTAATGTGCTCTAACTTTTAAAATGTGCGAAATATTTCTTGATGTATAGGAAAACGTGTAAATCGTCTCCCGATACCAAATTTCATGAATAAAAATATAAAAAGGTTTCCAAAATGAACAGTTGATCAGGTAATATGAGGTAATTTGTACATTTTTCAATAAATTGAGAAGAATTTAACACATTTCGAAAGGTAGAAAGCGCATTGCAATGGACCCTGCAGATTGGAGTTGTAGCTAGCTGCATTTCACCATCAATCACAATGAATGAAACATTACTCATACTAATGAAGTGTTCGCATAGAAGGAACTAGCCACCGAAGCACACGCGGACCGCGTGTAAAATTTTCAAAGTATACATAATATTTTTATTTTTTTCATATTTAAAAATGAACACATACAGAGAAGTGAATTTACAATATTAGTGAGAAAGTGGGTTAGTGAGTTAGTGGGAGGAAAGGCAATTACTTTTTTATCCTTTTTGAATTGTCAGAAATTAATGGAGTTAGGGTTATTTTAAGAAAACTAATAATTTGGTACAACAACTTCCAAAATATGTGAGGGTGGAGGGTTTACTTTTAATATGGTAATAGATAATTTAACATATAATATAATGTTGAAAAAGGTTTAAAATAATTTTATAAATAACTATTTCCAGTTTAGTACAGAAGAATAACATATCCAAAAATTTAATAGATTTAGAAAGGAATGTATATATAATATCATAAAAGCAACACTCCGGTAACATAAGAAAATCAATACAAAGATAAGTACATAAACAAATACAAGTGATACGTTGATGCAATAAAAATGTTACAATATGCTAAGATGCATATCAACATCCCGCACACATTAAATTACAATTAAATTCAAAATATTTCTTATCATATATTAAATTATCTTTTGATATATTTTATCTTTAACTTTGTTCTTGCTCAGTATTAATATCAAAAAGTACATTAATACATTCAAATAGAAATATACCTTAAAATTTCATTATGCGTAATGACTTTTTACATTTTATCTTTTACATGAAAAGTGAAACAATAATAAGTATAGAGTTATGAAGTTAATACTGCAAACATCGACATGAAAAACATGAACACGGCATAAAAAGACTCAAAATAAACAAGTAGCATAAAATAAGCAAGAATACATACTAAATATATATTTATAGGGATAATTGCGGAAAATCCCCCAATTTATGGGTGCTTTTGCATTGTCCCCTAACCTATGAAAATGTGCGATTTGCCCCCCAACCTATTGATTTTTGTGTGATTAAAGCTTGAAAGTTTAACTTCTCGTCGTAACCATTTAGGGTTGGCAATGAGTAAGGTCTTACCCTGAAATTAAGGCGAGGGTCTGGATCCTTACCCTGTCTATAGGATAATGACTGGTTCTGACCCTTACCCTACCTTATGAGAATTTAATTATATTTTTTATATGTGTTTATTTTTCTTAAATTGAGATGGCTAAGTGCAAAATAACAAAACTTTAGATGTTAATTTCAAGGAGTATCATTGCAATTATTAAGGTTAGAAAAATATTAAATTCATTTAAATTTAAAGCTGTAGGTAGTTAAGATTTAAGAACCTTGATTTTGAGTTATTAAGATAATTTAATGTAGCCTTATTGTAGAACAATCATCTATATGGATACTCTTTTTTTTCAATTTATGTGCAAATAGTTTTCCATTGAAACTACACATTAGCTTAACATCATGTACTTGTTTGAAGTCATATTGAGTGTCCTCATTCAAGTTCAATTTTTTTTAGATTTAACTAATTTGGTTGTGCTTTAAAAACTACACGTTTAGCTATGTAATATGGTTAGTAAGATCAAAAGTCCTATCTCACTCTTTGAAACCCATCGAAAAATAAGACAAAAAAGTTCAAATGATCGGGTAAGATAAGGATAGGGTTGGATCCCACCCTTTCTGACTGGGTAAGGTAAGGGTCTGCATGTCTGAGTACCGACCAGGTAAGGGTGAAGTAAGGGTAAGGGTCCTGCCAAAACCATTCATCAAATATTGGTAGGGTTTGGGTAAGGGTATGGTAAGATGGAGACCCTACACGTGGCCACCCCTATAACCATCTATAAGTGATGGTTTTCCATGTGTTTTTATCAATAATCTTAATATAAGATACCATTTGAACATTTCATTCAAAACACATGTGAGAACCCAAATCAACATAAAGACCAGGACGAGACGAGCCCATATTTGCGAATAAAAAGAAAAATAGTGAATACTAGAATCTTTTCACAAAATGTTAGAATGTTAGTGACTTGCTTTTGATGATATAGACACATTTGAATGTTTTCATTTAGTCCTATGAGAATTCTCCCAGTCTCAACCACCTTGGCCTTTGAAATCATGTCGCTTGATTTTTCATAACCTTTTGGTTGTCTTGTTCGATTCTTAATCTTCAAATAAGATCATCAAGGCTCATCATCTTTCATTTATGCTTTAGGTGGCTTAGGTCCTTCTCGCAACTTGAAGGGCGTCAGTCCTATATCTTTAGTAGCAAGTTCACAAAATATAAGTTGCAACTCTTGACATTGATCAACCACACTTTTTGCATCCATCATTTAGTAGTCATGGAACCGCATGGCTATAAATTTGTTTGCGACAGCGTTCTAGACTTTGTACTTCATACTCCACACAATCTCCAGACGCCCTATTACAAACAAAAAATAAACAAATATAAGATTAGAAAGACAATGTCAATAATAGATACACAAGCACCACATCAATGATTATATACATTTCTATATTGCAACAAGTTTTTGCATCGTTTTTATTTTCTTCTTATCAAGGAACATGCTCTCTAATAAAATTTGAATCTTTGATTTTCAAGATCTTACCATGTCAAGTATTGGCGAACTTCCCACCAAGTGAGGGGAGAATCACGAGCAAATGTCATGTACAAACACCTTGAGGCATGGAATATATCTGCTTCTTCTCGTGCTGTGCGGATTGCATGTGCAGAATTTTGGGAATTTGGATTATAGGTACTCATAGTGGTGGTGGAAGATATGTAGACGGTAGAAATTACTAGTGCTTAGTGTGTGTAGATTTGATTCTAAAGAGTTCTATTGTTGTGTCAAAATGTGTTTAGGAGCATATGTCTAGCGAAATGAAACTCATTTTAGAGTAAAGTTTTAGGTAGCGTTTCACCAACTTTTGTTACCCGTTTAAAGTTTTAAAAATTATTGTTATGAAACTTCCTAAAGTGCGCCTAGATAATATTGTATTCAACAATAGTAGGTGAAAAGTTAACGTGTATTAAATGTAGTTGATGAACAAATAACTGTTTTTGGAATGGTTACTGTAGATTGAAAGTTTTATTCATGTTTGCAAGAGGTGTTTAGTTTGATCCAAATATGTGTATATATATATTGGCAATAAGCCCAATAAAGTGGGCCTATTTGACAGAGATAGCTCAAGTGTAAAATGTGTGAATTGCAATTGGTTAATGATAAGCAAGTGAGACTTGTATCATGTGAGAAAAATATTACACCTAAGACATGTATATATTACTCTTTAAAAGGTATATATATATATATATATATATATTATAAAATATGCACTGAAAGATGTGTATCGATGTGGTGAAGATGGACTTCTCACATCATTTGTTTGTTTGACGTGGTCGAGTCGCGAGTATGCGAGGGCAATCCTATCTTTCGGTGAAACTTTATATATTTTATTAAATAATACTAATTAAATACTTAAAAACTTTAAATTTAATTACTAATTGCTAAAGGTGTTAAAACACTCAATTTAGTGGGAAAATTGTAAAATATTCAGAAATATTGTGTAATAACAAAATTTAATTCGGCCATTCATGACTTAATTTATACATGAGAACTAATTAGCATAAAAACCTATTTTGACTGAAAGGTGCCCCATACTCTATAAAATCACGCTCTGCATTTGCATGTACTGACATAAACAAGAGTTCTGCAAAGAGTGATGAAACACCTCAAACGACAGGATGATTTGCAGATCTCTTGTTTATGTCAATACATGCAAATGCAGAGCGTGATTTTCTAAATGACTGGAAGCCATCATTTTTATAGAGTAGGGGGCGCCTTTTAGTAAAAATAGGTTTTTATGCTAATTTGTTCTCATGTATAAATTAAGTCGTGAATGGCCGAATTAAATCTTCTTATTACACAATATTTCTGAATAAACAATTTTCCCATTAAATTGAGTGTTTTAACACCTTTAGCAATTAGTAATTAAATTTAAAGTTTTTAAGTATTTAATTAGTATTATTTAATGAAATATGTAAATTTTAACCAAAAGATAGGATTGCCCTCGCACACTTGCGACTCGGCGAGATGGGTAGGTACGCAAGTCGAGTTATTTTGAGCCACGTCAAACAAACAAATGATGTGAGAAGTCCATCTTCACTACATCAATACACATCTTTCAGTTCATATTTTATAATATATATATATATATATATATATATATATATATATATATATATATATATATATATATATATATATATATTCCTTTTAAAGAGTAATATATACATGTCTTAGGTGCAATATTTTTCTCATATGATACAAGTCTCACTTGCTTACCATTAACCAATTGCAATTCACACATTTTATACTAAAGCTATCTCTGTCAAATAGGCCCACTCCATTGGGCTTATTGCCATTATATATATATATATATATATATACACACACACACACACACATATTTGGATCAAACTAAACACCTCTTGCAAACATGAATAAAACTTTCAATCTATAGTAACCATTCCAAAAACAGTTATTTGTTCATCAACTACATTTAATACACGTTACCTTTTCACCTACTATTGTTGAATACAATATTATCTAGGCGCACTTTAGGAAGTTTTATAACAATAATTTTCAAAACTTTAAACGGGTAACAAAAGTTGGTGAAACGCTACCTAAAACTTTACTCTAAAATGAGTTTCATTTCGCTATAAATATGCTCCTAAACACATTTTGACACAACAATAGAAGTCTTTAGAATCAAATCTACACACAGTAAGCACTAGTAATTTCTACCGTCTACATATCTTCCGCCACCACTATGAGTACCTATAATCCAAATTCCCAACATTCTGCACATGCAATTCGCGCAGCAAGAGAAGAAGCAGATATATTCCATGCCTCAAGGTGTTTGTACATGACATTTGCTCGTGATTCTCCCCTCACTTGGTGGGAAGTTCGCCAGTATTTTACATGGTAAGATCTTGAAAATCAAAGATTTAAAGTTTATTAGAGAGCATGTTCCTTGATAAGAAGAAAATAAAAACGATGCAAAAACTTGTTGTAATATAGAAATGTTTACAATTTATTGATGTGGTGCTTGTGTATCTATTATTGACAATGTCTTTCTAATCTTATATATATTTGTTTATTTTTTGTTTGTAATAGGGCGTTTGGAGATTGCGTGGAGTATGTATACATATATCCGCAACAAAGAAGAAACCCGTTTGGCAAAATTGTATTTAGGACGCCTTTCTCTGCAAGAATGATAATGGGGCAACAAGAGCTAGTTAGGTTTCAAGTGAATAACAAACCTATTTGGTTGAGGAGGTACATAAACAAACATCGTCAGAGCAACATGAATTAATTAGCAGAAAGAAATTGTGGTTTTAGAAGATCTCAAATAAAGTGTTACAATAACTAGATGTGCTTGCTATCAGTCAAAAACGTTGAAAATGTATTTTCCATTTCAATTAACTTTAGTTTATACATAGCATTTTGATTCAGCGTCTCTTATTTTTTGTTTCTGTATCTATGTTACTACTGAATGTCTTGTATAAATAAATTGCTTATTTAAAAAAATTTGGAATGTGGAAACAACTTAGTTTAGTAATAAAGTTTCAAATCAGAATTGTACTGAATAAAGAAATTCTTTGGGAGATATACAGAAATCTGTGATATTGTTTTTGAACAAGGAGTACTAAAATATAACTAAGGATTTCTATGGGTGACTTGTAAACACAAGGTCAAAACAAAACACAATACTTTTACCTTGAAACCGAGTTATGCAAGTTTTTGGGCAAATTGTTTTACCATTGCTCCTCCATCACAGTATGTTTGCAATTAAGGAAGTTTAAGATCCACGGTAATACTCTAATTTAATTATAATGTAAATGAATTATTTGTATCTCAACTCAATAAATAATTGTAAAGAATAATCATCTAAATTTGCTGTAGTTTATCTAATGCATTTTTTACGAAGTTCAAGAAGTTTGAGTTTAATGCTCTAGTTTTGCTATTTTATAAATGGGTTACCAAGCCATCAATGCAAAGATTTACCCTCGCTCCCCATTGCAATTAATAAAGTTTAAGTTCTATCACTATGCTCTAATTTTGTCATTTTTGTATATTTATAGGAGTTACAAATTTTACCAGGTAAAATGTTCCAAAAAAATATTAATCTTTATACTATGGAGCTCTATTTTATTTTACTCAAAAGTACATTAGTAACATAGTTGAAGAAATTTTGAGTAAAGATTATTCACACCACCTAAATGAAATTGCTTGTTATTTCTAACAAAGCTCAAGCATAACAAATTATGTTTACATCAGTGAAACGACATAGTTACAAGAAAAAATAAGTTTATACTTGTTAGTGCCATAATAAGAATTTTATACCAACATAAAGACAACTACATAATATTAGCAACTATATACCAACGAAATGTCTAATTAATTACTTGTGTGTTGCAATTCTATATTTATACCGTCTAAAATACTTAAACACATCCAAAAATTATAATAATCATTGATGTTTTGGTATTTGATGGGAATGCCTTTAAATGTTTCCTTTTGGTACAAAAATTGAATAATGAAACTTTCATGTAAAGTTTGTAATTTATAAGTGTATTCAAATTAGAGATGTTCAATGGGCCGGGTTGACCAGGCCCACTGTGGCCCTGGAACAAACCCGGCCGGACCAGCCCGGACAACAGTGGATTGGGCCGGGCCAAATTTCCTGCCGAACTAGGCCCAGCTCGGCCCAGGCCCGGTTGAAGCCTTTTTTTTTTTAGAATTCCTTTTATTGATAATGTTGAAGAAAATGACAAAATGATGAAATTAATTCGTATATTATTCTGCCTTCAACCAAAATCATAAATAGTAAATTATAAAAGAGAGTGAAATGATATTCAACTTAGGAAAAAAAATCTAATGAAAAAAACATACAAACTAAGCTAGTAAAATGGTTGAATGATTCTACTTTCTAGTGAAAAAAAAAAAACATAAAAGGATAACTTAGTAAAAAAAAAGTGTAATTTTAAAAAATACATAAAAAGTTAACGTTAAAAGAAAAGAATCAAAGTGTTAGACCGGTGAGGTCGATATGAACTTCTTTATCCTTGATGTTACAAAAATACTTGGCGCCTTTTTGAGCTTTGCTTCACGCCATGCCTGGTCCAAACCATTCTTCCACATCATAAAAAATTTAATCGATTTTTGTGTTAACCGAGTTCTGTGGTCCGTGATCAAGTTCTTTCCGTGACTAAAATAAGATTCGGATGCAACTATAGACATTTGAACCGTTAGTAAATCAAGAGCTATACGAGCTATAACCGGGTACGCGCCCTCGTTATGCTTCCAGTATTGCAGTAAGTCGAATTTTACACCATCTTCTTCCTCTTCTGATACCCTGTTTAAATAATAGTTGAACTCTTCGAACCCATTCTCCGTTGATGTCCGAGTCCTCTTGCTACCAAGCGTCTTTTTAATTAGACTTTTCACCTTGCTAGTGGATGATTCATTTTCTCGAGAAGTACGTTGACGTTGAGGAGTTGACGGGCCGCGATAGTACAATTGGTGGAGTTGTTTAAATGTCGCTATTATTCGAGCCCTTTCCTCTATTTCATCAAATGCTATACTCAAAGAATCATAGTACATTTTTAGAAGTTCAATGCAAGAATTTAATCTTATCCGATGATCTAAACATGTAGATAAGATGGCAACTTCGGGCACTTTGCTATAATATTTCAACCATTTCACCTCCATTCCCCGAACTATCATTGAAACTTCTGTTTCACCCGTGTCATCTTCGGTTTCTGAATCCGACCTCGTTGGACTATTCCCTACATGATATCCCAATTCCTGCCTTGTGCTTTCAAATAATTGCACAATATTTATTAAATGCATCAACATATCATTTAAAGTAGACTTGTAAACCTTTGACATTGCTTTCGTAACTCTGTCAAACTTCTTAAAAAGGGTGCAATCACTTTACAAATTCTCCAATCTTCGGAATCACATTGAGGAGCACCAATGTGCAGGTGACTTTGACAGAAAACTGTGATATTAGTTTCCATAGGCAATGCATCAAGTATCATTTTATATGTTGAGTTCTACCTCTGTGGACAATCTAGATTAGGAACTTTAAATGGTTCTTTCATTTGCTGGCACATTCGTTCATAATATTGAAGTCTAGCCGGGCTAATTTTAATAAAAGTCAAACAATTTCTTATATTTTGTATAGGTTTGGCCACCACACGTAAACCGTCTTTCACGCATAAATGTAAAATGTGACAAATGCATCTAACATGAAATACGCTACCATTAAGTATTGGATGAAGCAGTTGTTTCAAAGATCCTATAGCACTGTTATTGTTGCTAGCATTATCTAAACTAATGCTCATTATTTTACTTACTATGTTGTATTCCTCGAACGTATCCGTTAAGGCTCTACAAAGTACTGGACCCGTATGGGGATAGTCTAAGTCTATAAACTCGATTGTTCTTGTACGCGTCATCCAGTCAAGATCTATCAAATGAGCAGTTACACACATATAACTTGAACTACCTACAGATTGCCACAAATCTGATGTGAAAGAAATTATCGCATCCAAGTTCCCTAACTTCAGTTTTAGTTCATCCTTATATTTTATATACTGCTTATAACCATCCCTAAAGCATGTATGTCTACTAACGAATTTAGCATCGGGACAAAAGGCACGATGTACCCATTTTTCTACTAACTTATTTTCCGCAAACGTCAAAGGCAAATCATTTTGAACAATAAACTCATCAGTTGCAATACGAGCAATTTCATCGTTATACCTGAATGGCGCCTTAGTCCCTTGTGCACCGGTCCAAGAGCTCTCTCATGTACTCACCCGTTGTTGATGATCCGTTCGCTGCAAATGTCTAGACAACGTGCCTGTACCACCATTTTTCTGAAATTTGAATCTAGCCTTACAAATTTTGCAAGTAGCCATCTGGTTCTCGATATCCTTCTCGAAAATTCTCACACTTTGAAGTTTAGTTTCTTTGTACGAGAAGAAGAAGGTGGTTGAGAATCAGGTGCCTCATCGTGTTCCTCCTCTGCATCATAAGGTGGTTGAGAATCATCCAAATTTGCGTCTCCTCCTTGAGATTGTGGAGTATCAAAATTTAAACGACGATTAAATTCCAAATTCTGCTATGTGTTTGCAGCTGGTACGTTACGCATTTTCTCCCGTAGTTCCGTGATGGACCATGGTTCTACAAATTGTTGGTTCAACCAAGCTCGATTTAGATCAATGTTTAGGTCCACTCCGTAGCCCCTTTGGATTGGAACATCTTGCTTTCCTTGAAATGAACTACTTGGATCTTGATGAACAAATGATGTACAATCTTGTGGAATAGGTGGTGTTTTGTATCCACTTTGATTACTTTCTTCATCTGAAGAAACATAACTACCACCCCTTGGCATTATAAGATTTTTTTCAAAGTTTAGAACAATTGGTAAAATACAAGAAAGTAATTGCAAAATATAAGAGAATAATTGCTAAAATCTAGGGATTAAAATGAGTAGGTAGAAAGAAATTGGAGAGGTTTTAGAATAAGTTGAAGAGTGGTAGTGAAAAATGAAAAGAGTGGGGGGTATTTGTAGTTATGAAAAAGGGGAGGGGGGTTTAAAAAAAAAAAGAAGAAAAAAGGAGCGGCAAAATTGCCGTTGGGAGGCAGTCGTTGGCTGCTTCCCAACGGTTCAAATTTGGACTGTTGGAAGGCAGCCACAATTTTGCCTTAAACAAACAAAATGTTTTTAAAAAAAATTGGGCCAGACTTTTATTTGGCCCAGATATAAATTTTGGGCCAAGAAAAAATGATACAAATTTTGGCCCGCTTAATTCGGCCCAAGACCGGATTTGGCCCATTCGCCTTGAGTGGGCCAGTCTTGGGCTCCCAAATCTGGGCCCGATCCGGGCCTGGGCCCTTTTTTTCCCGGGCTGGTTTTTTGCCGGGCCAGGCCGAACCGGCCCACTGAACATCACCATTTCAATTGTGATATTTCACTTAGTAAAATTGATCACGGTCTTTTTGTGTAAATTTTATAGAATGAATCTAAAATAATGATAAAAAAATTTATATATTTAAATATTAATGTGACTATAGTTAATGCACATTATTTTATTCTATCATATACATTGAAATGAATAGATTATTGTCTATTTGAAATAACAATAAATTAGTTTCATACGGATATCAATCGAGCCTACTATAAAATAAGAAAAAAAAAACCGATGATTGAGAAATAATATTTACATTTAAATGTCACTAGTAAGAGACAATATGGAAAGATAAAGCAATGTAAAATGACATAGAAAAAGGGTTCATTATCAGACATAATTCCATACCCAATACAATACTTGATAAGGGTAATATCAATTGAATGAGGTAAAAGAGGTAAATATGACGTGTGGAAGGTAAAATGTTTGATAATTCAGGATCGAATAAACGAAGGTAAGAATACACTGTTCCCGAACTGAGTGTTCGAACGAAGCGTACCTCGATATGAACTAAGCGAAGTGTTTGCAGAAATCCTCTTTCTAGAATGTAGAAATGCGATATGTTTTCCTTGGTGAAATAAACCGTACAGCCGTAGTATATATAGGCTGCCGAGCTTGACGCGTGGCGTCTTCTGATTGGCCGTCAAACACGGCTCGTATTAATGTGCTTCACGAGGGGTGTCATTCAAGACCCACCCACCTCATGGGTCGTATTCAATGGCGCTCATTTAAGAGCCGTCAACCGTATGGGTCGTAATTAAGTCGCCTCATTTAAGAGTTATCTGCATCATGGGTCGTCGTTAATGCTTGTCTGGTAGTCGCCGACAGCTCTGACACCCATTAATGCCCTGTCGTTCACGTGGCTGTTCGATCGTAGCTCTTTGGCTATTCGACCCTCCATCTCCGAAGGCGACCTCTTATATTCGGTCCATGCTTGGTTCGAGTTCGTTGACCATCATAACTCTTGGTTCTACGGTCGTAATATTTCGGACCATTATCAATACTCATGCACAAATTCATGCACACATATGAATGGGTATGATTTAGATAAATTTAACAAAAGAAGAAATTGAGACCCAAGTAACATAGATAAAAATTGAATTAGAAAGAAATAACAATGTGAAAAGTTAAATTAAGCTACAAAAGGTTAAGAAGAAAAGTATTTATAAGGACAACTAATTGATGGTGTAAATGGTGCTTGTCAACAATTGCAATCAACAAGATCGATGGAACCAATTTTTTTTTATTTTTTATTTTTTATGAAATAGAGGATGATTTTAGCTTTACCTATTCTCATAAACAAGATAAAGAAACTACCTACGAAGCTTGTGAATGACTCAAAAAATTGCTCTTGTAGTGCTCGCGATATAATATTGCGCCATATATCTAACTACAATTCTTTTATTTAGGTTTGAGTGAGGCTAACCAAGAAATATTAAATTCCACGACAGGGATCATGACATGAGATAATGAGAAAGCCCTTGAGACAGAAGAGGGTGTTGCACCAAATAACGTTCAGTGAATTTCCAAGCGAAATTCTAAGAAACCAGCTAGTATCTAAGAGATGGATTACATGACATCACTGCATGCAAAATTGACTAGTTAACAGTGCAATTAAAAAGATCTAGGAAACAAAGAAAACTCGTCAGTAGATTTTGAGTTATGTGTGAGAAATCACACATTCTCTTGAGTTTGGAAGGATCAAATCCCAAGCAAGTAAATTTTATCGGAATCTTTCAAAAGCAAAATAATCCCTACCACAACACTTCCAATACTGGTTGATGAAGTCATCCAATATTTTCGTGGAGTAACAAACAACATCAGTAGCAAGGCCCTCCAAATCAATGAGGACAAGGTTTCCAGCGTTATAGGCAACCCCTGGGTTTTAGCTTAATGACAAGAAACCAAACCTTGAATAGTTTATTAACGCAATTTATAAATAAGACAAATAATTGTCTGGGTCAAATAGAAATGGAAGTTCAAAATCAATATGCACCATTAATAATATCAAAAAGTAAATTGGTCAGTTGGCATCTCAGTTAAAGACGAGTCCTCAAGGATCATTGCTTAGCATTACAGGAAAAAAAATTTCAAAAGAACAAGTGAATGAAAACACTTTTGCAAGAGAAGCCTATCACTTAAAAATATGCTAGAAATATCTATATTAATATATAAAGGAAGCGGTATTGGACACTTTGTGACACCAAACTTTTGATTTCCAAGTTAAACCTTACAATTTATGTTCTACTTTTATATCTTATTATTAATTTTTCAATCTAACCCTACATTTCAAGTTAGATAAGATTAATTATACTATTTATTAAGAAGGATGATTAAGTTTCCCTATAGCTCATATTCTATCAATTTTGATTACTTATCTTTCCATTCTACTCCAATTATGATTATTCACTCTCCCACTAATACAAACTTTTTACATCTAGGCAAATCTTTGTTCTTGCCTTTTCTTTTTCTTTCCGAATTTTATATTTTCCCCACACTTAAATATGAACATACAGTACTTTACACTATAAAAAGTTCATGTGCGCGGGACTCTGCGTGCCATTGTCTCTAGTTTTTTTGGATCAAAGAAGATGGAATCCGATAAACCATCTCTTCCTTATCCAACACGTTCATAGCCCTTTCTTAAAGTAAATAAATTTTTGAAATATTTGATGTTCTCAGTTTGCAAAAGTAAATGAAACTTAAAGAGGCTCTTGAATAGATGCCTAATTATACAAGATACATAGAGATGGGTGAAGAAAAGAAGAAAGTGGTGGAAAAAGAAATATTAAGTTAGGACATGACTGCTTAATAGTCTTTCTTGACAAGGTACCTCATGAGTTAAAAGATTTTGAAAGTTTACAATTCCACGCACTATAGGATCAACAACTTTTTAGAAGTCACTATGTAACAGTGGTGCAAGTATAAGTTACATATTTGTTTGTTTACAAAGACATATGGTTGGAGAAGCCCATCCCACTTAAATCCCACTGCAGCTCGTTGATCAAACAATCAGGCATTCAATATGAGTTGCAGCGACTCATGGTACAAGCATGTAAATATGTTCTTCTTACTAGTTTTGTTGTTTTAGAGATGGAAGAAAAAAGGAAATTTCTAATAATTTTGGGAAGGCCTTTCTTAGCAACTGGGACGCCTATGATTGACTTGCAAACACGCATCCTCGCCTTAAGGGTGAATGGCAAATAATGGCTATGATAGATTTGCAAACACGCATTCTCACCTTAACAGTAAATGACAACATAATGGAATTTCCTGTGATTTCTAGAAGTAAAGTTCAAATGGATACTAAGTGATCGCCCAAACTTAAACAAGGATATTTTACAATAAGTGTATTGGTTGCAAGTAATAAAGGGAAACAGGATTAAGACACTCAAATATCATCCTACATAGAGTATTGCGCTTGAATCCAACTATTTCTATCTAGTTGTACGGTAACAAAGACTAATGAATGCGAAGCTGTCACCTTTCATACTCACGACTCAATAAAATGAAATAAACAAAGGGGGATTTCGGATTAAGATTACTAATAGCTAAAAACGGTTAAAAGTACGAACTTAATTTAATAATAAAATAGAGGTATCGTAAGGAACTAGGTTTCACTAGATAGATCTTATCTAAGGTTCATAGACAAACCATTGTTGTGATATATTATGTTCAATTCATGTGTGAGATATATTAATTAATGAGGTGTTCATATAATTGTGGGATTTTACTCTGTAATTCAAAATGGTATTATGTGTACTTTGTTCCTCTAAACACATTTACCTTAGTAAATCACCTATGTCTTAATTTCTAGACTATAAAAATCACAATACATGTGGATTACTCTAAAGTATGAGATCTAATCCTATGAGTTCTTTGGTCGATTCTGTTATACGAATCTAAACATTCATGTTTTGATCAAGCACACAAAATCATTAAAAGCAAGTTATGAAATCAGATTAATTGTTCTCATCAAATCATAATCATTACAACATAATCACTATCCCGTTATTTCTATCGCCTCACGATGCACAACAGATTTAACTACTCACACTTAAAGTAAAAACATAAGAGCAAGTAAAAATAATCATAAAAATAACAAAAAAATGAGGATTTTTTTCAAAATAATAATGAATATTTACGAAATGGAAAAAACTAAGAATATCCCAAACATAAACTAGAAATCGAAAGTAAAAATACGAATTAATATCAACTCAGTTGCAGATCTTGTTCTTCATTCTTCTCGTGTCTTCAAAATATGTATGTAACTCCAAAAATCTCCAAAAGCACTGAAAAATATAGTATAGCACACTTTTCACGAATTTCTAGTCTTCTATATTCCATTGGGCTTATAAAGTATTTGATTCAAGTATTCAACATCAAAACCTAATTTTTGAGTCTATGCAATCGCTTGTTTCCTTCGCATGCGGTGGATAAGTTATTAGGGCTCCGTCATTTCAAGTTATCAAACCTATGTCGTCGCATATGTCCTCTTCTTCTATGCAATGTTGGTTGCATACTTCTATGCGATTTCTCCTCTTCACATCCCTGCTTGCATGTTTTGCACATAATTCATTTTTTGACCTTTTTTCGTCCACCATAGTGACTAGTAAACAACAACAAAAAGAAAAACAAGTAAAAAGAGTCAAAACAATCAAGAATCAAGCTTAGAATTAGTATTTTTTGCGCATAAAGGATGAGTACACAAGGACTCAGCACTCAGGACTATCAAAAGATCATACCTCAACTACCAGATAAAAACATCAAAGATAAACTTATCATTGAAGAATCCCGAGAAATATGAAAAATGGCTCAAACACATTCACTACTCGCATCAAAAAAAGTAAAATAGTAAAATGAAAGCCTTGATAACCTCTATTATTTATTTATTTATTCATTTATTTATTTATTTTTTTATCCAGAACACTTGAAAACGACACCTCTAGAGAGAAACATTCTAGAGTTGAGGTGCTATAAAATTGATGATCCACATAACCAGGATCCAAAGAAAATACTTAAATCTACCATGAACATCAAGTAAACGACATTAAAAGCGCTTTTACTAGGTAGCCCAAATTTTAACTGCTTTCATGTTATTTTTTATTTTTATTTCAGTTTTGACATAAATAAGAGATGAATTTAATAAGTGTTGAAAGTGGTACATCACAAGAAAAACACCCACAACTGGGTTGTGCATCTGGCAAGGACAACTTGATAAGTATTAACAACACTCATCATGTACATATGTAATTGCCTCTCAAGCATTAACAATTCTAGTTATGACGTTGACAACACTTTGCCACGACATACCCTCTGCATGCATGGCGTTAACAACACCGGTAACAACATTGACAATGTCATGCTTAGTAAAACTCTCTGCTTGCAAGGGGTTGACCACGCTCCTATTGTAGAGACCCCATTGTTCAACTACATTCACAATGCCCCACAAGTTAACAATGGGGTGTATACTCCCTTGCATATTTCATCCAGAACTTTGTGCATTGGCCTCGTTTCATCTTCCTTCAACATAATAACTCCTAACACAAAAACACTCCTAACACAAAAACAGTGTAAAACAACTAAATAGGCAAGAAATACTCCAGAAATAAGCTCAAAATTAGGCTTTTGGCAAATAAAAGATGAGTATTTTAGAGGCTCATCAACAATAAACCCAGGGTTTGGTTTCGAAATTTAATGGGTACTTGAGGTTGGTACGCAATATACCTAATGAGCATGAGGTAGCCATGACATCTATGAGTTTTGAGGGGAAGACATCTTTGTGGTGTCAAAACTATAGTCAGATGCTACATAATGATAACTCGATTCAGGTTCTCAAACTGGTGTCAACACATTTTGAGGATCTCAAAGAGTCAAACTTTTGTTAGTGAGTTTAACAAGTTTACTCAGTTAGTATCTTTGCATAATAGAAAATTTGAAGAGTTAGTTTCTTATATGAGGATCATTAATGTGAATGAGATTACTGAAAGCTATGTCGTTGAGACTTTTATCAGTGGTTTAAATGAGGATTTGTAGTAATTTTTTTCTCTGTTTAACCCTAATTTAATTCAAGAAGCCATTGATTTGGCTAAGAAGTAGGGAAGAATGACTGAAGCCATCAGAAAACATAAAGGACAAGGGTCAATCACTAATCCATAGTCGGTGCAGAAAAAGAGTAATGATAACCAAGTGAGGGTCACAAACCGACCCCTAAGTTCCACGTATAACTGCAAGTATTGAGATGAAGGCAATAAGGAATAATGGATCGTGCTATAGTTGTGATGATCTATACAATAATTTTTAAGTGTATATAAAAGATGTTTTACTTAATGTTATTAGTTAAGGAAGAAGACACCTATAGGACATAATGCTCGGCTAAAATTTTCCATTGTGCTGAGTTCATAGGTATAGTCGAATATTCTCTTACGAATCTTTTTGACAATTTGAGTTCATTGTTTTTGTTTTATATCTTGAGTTTAGTGCTTTTGTATGCTTCATGTGTTAAACAAATGAATTGTTTTGGTATTTTAGATCTCATAAGATAGAGTACTCATTTACTACACGCATTTTCTTACAAACTATACATGGTTTATTTGTTGCATGATAAAGGTAGTTCATAGTAAATCCATACTTGTTTTTAGTTCAAATCCCTTTGAAATTCAATATCGGATGGTTAGTCCTCGACGCATAATCTTTTCCCGTAGTCTAGCAAAATTTCATTGTAGGAGATACTAGTTGGCATGTCTGGTGTGCTAGTTTTGCTAAGTAATAAAGACGTTATGGTGACGTGACCATTTGATCCCGAACAATATTTAGAATTACCTGCATTAAGCAATAACCCAAGAATTCATATTAATTATAGAAAACATGAGTATAAGTCCTTCTTTATGAGTACTAATCTTATCCTTAATGAAACTTGAGTTTTATTACATTGATTTTCTGTCATTTAATTTATGTGTAGTAGTTTAGTAATCAAAACCTTCAAAAATCTTTTGTATTAATAATTTTAAAATTTATAATTAAATTAGTTGAATAAATTAGTTCGAGTTAACTGCACTTTCTTCATGGAATTGATGTTCGGGGCTGTTAACTCTTACTTCTCTTTATTACTTGTGATTTGTGCATTTGTGGTGAAAAATGTTACGTTGTATATTTGTGACCCATCAAGACTTTAGCTAAACACACTTGTCTAAGCCGCTGGTAGTAAATATATCTTAAAAACTGATCATTTTTTTGCTACACACTTGTCTTGATGATTGTCATATTATGGATCTGTTTAGTAAGTATAGTCCAATTCTTTAAAGTGGCATTTGTACAATACTAACATAAGATTAGAATTCCTACATTTATACTTCAGACCTATCAAGTAAATAATGCATTTGGTCATTATCAAAAAAGAATACACTTACGCTTGTTGCAAGGAATTTTAACTTGGTGTAAATCGACCTCTGAGTTTGCTCCCTCAATAAGTGATGATGTTATTCGTCAGAATAACTTAAAGAAATGAGCGCATTGATGTGCATACTAAATGAGACTTTATAACACATATTCTATAGCATAAAGATGTTTTGTTAAAGAGAGTAATTTGTCTTTTGAAACAGTAAGGCAAGTGGGAGTGTAATGTACATCACAGTGACATACAACAACTGCTAATACAAGTATCTTAAAGTGATAAAATCATATACTTAATCACAAATCAGAGATTTTATGAGAGACATCATAGCAAAGGCAAAAGTGACTTTGCAAAGTTTGCCATTTCATTAAATGATGGTAAGCTTGGTACTTGAACTTAGTCCTAGAGTTGTATTCATAGACAATAAAAAAATTTCGAGATTTGCATAGAGCTTAATTTAATTGGACTAGATGATGTCCGATTATTCATGTCTGCAAGTTGACTTAATGCCTTCTAAGCAGCCGCTTTTTCGTAAAAGCATTCAGTCGAAAGGTATGTCTCCAAGTGAAGATTGACTCTATCACACGGGCAATCGCCTCTAACACCAGATGATGTGCAGAGATGAGACAATTACGATTTTTTTTGGACACAAAATCACACTTATACTAAAAAGCCTCATTGATTCATGATCAAGATGAGTTTACTATTATACATTTATGTAGCTGAAGTGACTCCCACCATTCATTATACTTTTCTTGTAGCCAGACGTCGGTTTTCTTGTCATTGGTGTTTCCTAGAGAACTAACAAAAAAAATAATTCAAGTTAAGTATTGGAGACACTTGACTAAGATCTGTATGATGCATATTATTATTAAATATGACATACACTTTCAAAGAGGAAGAAAAGCATCTTAGCATCTTAGTTACTTATACATCCTTGTTTCTTTATGTGAGTCCTACATGTTTATAAAATTTCATTTTAGACCCCCATGACTTTTAACTTTTTCTTGAAGCTTTATTTTGGTTTTGCTAATTTAATATGTCTCTAGTAGCCATGTTGATTTGGTCATGAGGAACATGTCAAGGAAATCAATCATAATAGTGTTAAGAGGTTTAAGTTGAAAAGGCAGAATATATGTGACTTGCATCTATCTTATGTTCATTGTGATTGTAGCTGTGTGAAACCTTGACGATTAAGATGTAACTCCAAATACAACGTCTAGTGTTAAAAGAAAGTGTGCTCCTTTTCATAACTATGAATTGAATATACTCGGATTGATGCAAGTAGATGGAGTCTGAGATATAGAAAGATACATCATACTAAAGACTTAAGCTTGTAGATATACTTAACTAGTGTATAACTTTGTGCTTAAGTGTTGAGACGCTATATATCCTTAACTCATGTAAGACATTGAGCTCTAATACGGTCACAGGTCACACCATCCATTTGCCTATATGAAGTTGATGAGTATGTAAAGATGATCATTGGACGAAGGTCAAACTCTCATGTGTGAGTGGAAGATGTTGTATTTGAGTTAATGAGTCAGTCATGAGGGTTGAACCTACCGGATGATTCAAGTATAAATGAAATGGAGAAAATAGTTTCTCATTTTGTAGGAGATAACCACACTAACTTATCCCATTCAATATGTCTTTCTTTGCAAACAATTAGAGAAAAAAGGCATCTCAAACACACAAATCGAGCATACATTTTCGTGTATGAGAGGGGGGCCATTTTTGAGGGTATAGAAAGTGATATTTTTAACATGAAAACATTACCTAATTTGACTTTTGGATTGTGGAAACAGTTCTCTTCCATTTGTCACTGAACTTTGACCGAATTGGAACACAAGTGATAGAAATAGTCATGGAGGCAAGGCGGGTTTATCAACATCCATGGAGCCAGGTGTAGAGCCAGGAATATTTTTCACACTGGGCGGCAATTACAACAACTGGTTTTGTACTCATAGTTCATTTTATTTTAAGTACACAAAGAAAATATAAATCAAGCACGTACAAAAGTCGATTAGTAAATATAAAGAGTATTTGGCATCTTAAACAAATAAACAAATATGAGCTTTTTAATACCTTACAGTTTTTTTAACCAAAATATCTATTTCTCATATCCAAACTTTTAATTATACACATGAGTTATAGGGGGAATTCATAAATCCTCTTATACTATAAAAACATTTACATCTAAAATCCCTCGTGTTAAGTATTTTTTCTTAGAATCTCCCTGCATTCAAAAACTCTGCACCTATTCTCCCCTATACTGTATTATAACTCCCGATATTTTCTAAAAATTGTCCCAAATTCACTCACGTTATTAGAAACCTGAACAAAACTCTTTCTAATAAAAGAACTTTGCAATATACCCCTTTATCTTGGTAATGATTTGCATTAATCTCCCTCTTATTAAGAGGATAAAACTGCTTTCATATTCATGATTTTCAGAAACACGAGAGCATTTCGGCAAAAAATTAACAAGGATTCAGTGTATAGTATTTAGAAACACGAGAGAACTTTGTGCAAAAAAATAACACGGGGGTGTTTATCGCAAGTTTATTTAAACCAAAATGAGTTTTATTCATTTTTCACTGAATTATATTTGATCCCAATGCTATTTTAATTTTTCTAGACAAATTGTCTTATATTAAAATTGACAAAGATGGGCTGAAAACCGAATTCAAGTAGTTAGGGATATGTCCAATAAGAAACTTGGGAGTTTCACCATTTACTTTGCGCTGGGAGCCATATTAATCTTAGGCTATAAAATATTATTTAGACTTTAATACAGCAAATCAAAAATAGCAGAAAATAATAAAAAATATGCAATATGTTCCAATCTATGAAAATGTGCAATATGCCACTTAACCTATTTATTTTTGGCGCTATTTGCCACTTGAGTGGTTGATCGACCTTTCATATTGTACACGTGTATGAGTTTTTGTCCGTTGAATTTGGCATCAGGAGGAAAATTGCACAAAAATGAAAAAATTGGGAGATATCGCAAATTTTCATAAATAAGGGGTACAATGTAAAAACACCCATAAATTAGAGGGTTTGCCGCAATCTTTACAAATATATTTCCACATATCTTATCCTCTTATCCTTGTTACATAAAGAAACTAAAAGAACTCAATAAACGAAGTAAAACTGACCCACAAACGAAGCAAGACCAAGCTTAGTTCTATGCGTAGATGAAGTCTCACATCATTCAGTTTTGTGGAAATAAACAACTTGACTTTGAAAGAAAATACAGAACTCATAATAACATATCGCACAAATTTCACTCATTTTGATAGTACCTCTGCAAACGGTTCTTGTTCACTGCTATCTTTACATACAACCAGTCCGTCAAAACCGTACACAACTTCGAAAACTGATCGTTGCATGACTTGATAAAAGTTAAAGAGCCAAATATTCCCCAGAATGCGATTATGAACCCAATCGCCATACTCACATAAAATCCTCTGGTGATGAACTTGTCTTCCTGATCAAAAAGGTCCATTGCAGCACCGGTACCGTTGCTCGTAACCTCTGGATTCTGATCAGACATTTGATCTCCAGGACAAGTTTTCAGAAGTGGAGGACCACATAATCCAGTATTTCCCATGTATGCCGAAGAGTCGAAAGTCTGCAAGTGAGTGCTCCATGGAATTCTACCGGACAAATTGTTGTCGGACAAGTTCAAGACTCCAAGGTGGCTTAACTGTGAAAGGGTGTCCGGAATGCTACCCGAAAGGTTATTTTCAGACAGATCGAGAAAGTTTAAGAATTCCAGTTAGCAATATCACGAGGAATGGATCCGACCAAGTTGTTTCTCGAGAGGTTCAAACCAATCAAGCCTTCCAGAGTTGTAATGTCAGGAGGTATGTTTCCGACCAAATTATTGCTCGACAGATCAACGACTTTTACCAACCCAAGAGTACTTACATACTCAGCGTCATGTCCTTTCCACATTATATATGCACTGCCATAGAGCGGATGACTTTCTATACCTAGAAACAAAAATCTGGCATACTCAGAGGCGCTTGGTTTTGATCTCATACTAGTGAAGTTGCTCAGACATCTTGGTATAGTTCCAGATATCTTGTTCACGGACAGATCGAAGACTGTAAGTTTTGTGAGATGGCATAAGTTTGTTGGCACACTTCCATGTAACTCATTGAACCTTAGACTTAGAACACCCAAAAGTAATAGATTTTCTCCTATCCAAGACGGTATTTCGCCAGAGAAGTGGTTATATCCAAGATCAAGAATTTGCAAATAGTAACAATCCTTCAGCGATATAGGAAGTTGTCCTCGAAAACTGTTGTTCCTCAGACGCAATGAAGAAAAATAACAAACTGCCCCAGTCGTGTTGGGAATTTCCCCAGACAAATTGTTGCTTGCTAGATTAAGAGAATCTACATTCATCAAATTCTTGAAGCAGTCCCCCGAAAGCTCTCCAAATAGCTGGTTGTATGAGATATCGAGAAACCTCCCGTATGTGCAATTGCAGAAATTGATGATAGGTCCTGAAAGTCTATTTCTTGATAGATCGAAATATTCTGGTACAGAAGACATAACTGGTAGTGAACCACTGAACCCATTTGAGCTCATGTCCAATGTATCGAGCGAGTAGCCTGAAAAGTCGGGAATGCCACCATAAATCTTGTTATGTGACATGTTAAGACTATTCAATGAATGAGAGTTATCCCAAAACCATGCTGGGACGCTGTCAGAGATTTGGGAACTGGAGATGTCAAGAGTAGAAAGGTTTCTTTGATTATGAAGCCATGCTGGGAAATTCGGACCCACGATACAATTAGCCAACTCTAGAGTAACAAGTTGAAAAGGAGGATTCCAATGTGGGTCGATCATTAAAGTAAGGTCTGAATTGAAGGACAAGTACAACTCGTCCAGTTTCGAGAGATTAGAAAAATGGGTTTCAGTCACTACGCCTATAAAGTTATTTGAATTGAGAAACAAACTCCTAAGTTTTGGAAGGTATCCGATGGTTTCAGTCACTGTTTCATTGAAATTGTTGTAACTTAAAACCAATTCCACTAAGGATGAACATGATGCGAGATCAGGCAATCTTCCAGTCAGGCGATTTCTAGACGCGAGTAAACGGACAAGATAGGGAAGCCTTACTCTGCTTTCAGCGAACGACCCGTTCAGTTGATTATCCCAGAGAATCAATGTGTTCAACAAAGAAAATCTAGATATAGGAGGTATTGAACCATAAAATCGATTCCCTCCTAAGTCAAGATACTCTAACATGGTGGATTTCCATAAGAAGTTAGTCATATGAGATAAATCTCCTTCCAGTTTGTTTTCAGAGAGGTCTAACGATACTAAGTTGCTCAAGTTTCCGCGGCAGAGAGGAAATCCACCTTCAAGATTATTGAATGAGAGATCAAGATGGGAAAGAGAAATCATATTTCCCATAGAATCAGGAATCCTTCCATCAAGCCTATTTCTCGAGAGGTCAACATAAGCTAAGGACACCAAATTCCCGAAAGCGTACGGGATACTACCTTGAAGCTTATTATAGGAGAGATCTAGATAGGAAAGGGACTTCAAATTTGTCAAAGAATCTGGAATCTTACCTTCAAGCTCACAGTGAGAGATATCAATGTAAGTGAAACTACTGCTAAACTTGAGAAACCAAAGCAAGATCGAACTATTGTTGAGATTATTACCAGCAAGATCAAGAAAAACGAGAGAATTTGAAGAATTTATTGAAGAAAATGATGAGGTATGAGGACTTCCTTGGATACCACATCCCACTAAGTAAAGTTTTTCTAGCTTTGTCAACTTGTTTATTGCATGCCACAATTTTGTAACATGTGGGAGATTAATTCCAGAAAGATCAAGATGTTGTAATGAGCTTAGACCCGCGAGCCAATCAGCGTTCGTGACAGAAATCCCGATGTTTCCACTCAGATCAAGAGCTTGCAACGTGGAAAGATTCCCGAGATTATGCGGGAATGAGCCAATGAAATTAGAATGGCTAAGATTGAGATGCTGCAATTTTCTAAAGGAACTGAAAAAATCGGGTATTTGGATCTTGTGAAAATCATTGTTACTTAGGTCCAGGCGACTCAAACCTCCCAACTCAAGCAAAGAGCGGCTTATTTTACCTCTTAAAGGCGTTGATGACTCAGAAGATTCAGAGTGAGGACCCTGAAGATTGAGTGCCATAACCTGGTTTGTTCGATTATCACAGTGCACGCCTCTCCATTTGCAGCAGTCCTTTTGATCTTCCTCCATTCCCCAAGTTGAGAGTCGACCATAGTCGTCGACCACCCCAGCCTTGAATTTGAGTAGTGTGAGTCTTTCGCTCTCTATGCACTTTACTACATGGTGTTCGTTATAGCTCGTACCGATTAGGAGCATATGTAAGATCAATAGCACAAAAAGAAAGACACGCGGAGGAGCAAAGAGTTTTGCACTAACTTGTACAGTCATTTCTTGGCCTGGTTTGTAGTAAGGATTGAAATGATGGAAGCAAAAAGCACTGCATGAGCTGAGAGAACATAGTTTCGAGCATAAGATATTTAAAAGTTTGGAAAATGCATTAAGTCAAATAAAGTATTATATGAGAAAGGGAATGTTCCCACCATCATATTTCAAACATGGACGACTTTCGACGACCGGTTAAGTGGAAGAGACTCTTAATATTAAGTGGAGGACTATGCAATTAACAGTTTTGACTCCAAGTCAATGGGCCCAGACTTATCAATTGTGTCCAAATCACTTTACCGATCCAAAATCTGTTTTTCGTTAACTTCTTCTTCATCCACAGAAACTGAATCTGTTTGCATTCTCTTCAGTATGTGTCAATTAGTCAAGAACTTCAACTGGATACAGTCACAAAGTAATAGTTCTATGGAGTTAGAGAATGAGTTTACCAATAAAAAACGCCGTGAATTTTTGATCCATGGATACAAAAGCATTATTTCTGTTACAGACATAAATCTAAGAACTTCATGTTACATTCAAACAGAAACTTCTCTTACAAAATGCTTGCAAAGTAAAATGTCTGATCTTAGAATTTCATATTAAGTACTTTACCAAGAGGCTGATAAGTCTTATCACCCCGATCAGATACGACCAGGGGCGGACCCAAGATTTTAATTTACCCTGGGCTACTAAAGAATAAAGTGATAAACAAACGATAGTTTAAAAACTTAAATACACATACATTATGAGAAAGAAAAATATCAAGTTCCATACAAAATACTAAAAAGCTACATACGAATATGAGAAATGAAAATGCTATTAGAGTTGAGCTCTTCGGTTCTTCATCGAATAAGAATCATCAATTATCGACTCGACATCTATAATTTCTGATATCTCCCTTTCAATGTAGCTAACCATATTATCTGCCAAAAATTCCTCTTCCATTTTATTGCGCAGCACTGTCTTAACAATCTTCATTGCTGAAAATGCTCGTTCTGTTGTTGCCGTCGAAACAGGAAGAGTCAAAATAAGCCGAATCAACTATCAATTAAATAGTAATCTTCCGACTTATTTGTCTCAAATAATCTTTGGCATAATTCAGAAATTGTTGAGATATTCTTAAACTTCTCAAGGTCAAAAATATCCACTCTGTAATGCTCCAACTGGCCTCTCAAATAATATCTTTCTTGTTCACAAAAATCTCCTGGATAAAATTTATCAGCAAGTGTATAAATGCGATCAATATCAAACATTTTGAAACCATCTCGAGGATCTAAAGAAGTACTTCATCTGAGAAGTTCCACGTTCTCATCATTAAATCTGTGTGGTTGATCTCTTCCACTTGAAAATCAATAACTGCATTAAATATATCAAAGCGATAGTGATGATCAACTATAACTGAATCATTCTGCTGACGAGAACGTCTAGTGGAAGACTTGTAACAAGAACCCATGCTAGGTACATCGATATCATACTTTGAACAAACCGACACAACTTCTTCATAAAGACAATCAAAACCTTCTTCTCTTAAATCATGAAGTACTCTTTTAACAGAAAACACGTAATCCATGGCATTCAGAATATCAAGAGATTTCTTCTGTAGAGACTGACAAACCATATTAGTAATGCACACAACTTTATGCATTAAGTGCAATATAAATATGAAGTCAAAGGTTCTCATTGACATCAAAATGCCAGCTGCTTCACCTTTTATTAAGTTAGAGGACTCCCCATCTACTATGTTCTCAAGAACCGTCATCACAGCACTATACATATCCACGGCACTACAAATAGATTCAAAATGAGAACTCCAACGAGTCTTTCCAGCTCGTTGTAGTGTACCAATATGGTTGGCACCTCTACCCATGGTTCAAAATATCGACACGTTTCGTCCGAAACGTGCGAATAGTTTCGGTTTTCCAAACCACAGAAACAGAAACGCCGTGTAATTTCGAAATTACTTAGTTTCGAACGAAACATTCTATTTTTTTGAGTTTCCAGCGAAAACTAAGAAAAGTTGGGAGTTTCTAAGTATTGTTTCGAAAAGAGTCCCCCAAAACTAAATATTTCTTTTTTCAGCCCAATATTTCCATATCACAATGTGATTCGATCGAACAAATCGCATCCTAAAAGGAAAAGGAGATATAAAGAATATCAGACCCAATTAAAATAGAGCCCTAATTCAAATCAATATCAAAGGAAAAGTCCCAAAGTTACTTAAAAAACTCACTGTAAAACACAATTTGTTAAAACTCTTTTTCAAATCCAAAGCAAAAGAGGTGACTGAAAGAGGAAGCAACAAAAAAAGAAAACAAAACAAGAGGTAGAGCTGGATAATTGAAGGTATGATATTTCTTGTTTACCAAACTGCTATCTATATTGTGTTATGCTAAAAAAAAAAAAAAAAAAAAAAAAAAAAAAAAGATATTCTGCAAATTGTAATTTCTTGAGAAATACTTACTCAACTTATGAACTTCATAACAAATCCTTTGGGAACTTGAGACGGAACTGTAAGCTAGATATAGAGAAGATGAATTTCGTACAAAGGTAGAAGAGAAGGATAAAAAAAATTAATAAAAGAAAAGCTAGAGAGAAGAATCGACCAAAGTAGTATAACTTTACTTGAGAGTTGAAAAATATATATTGAGAAGTCTTGGAATCGGAAAAGAAAATAAATGCACTAGTCAAATAAAGTAAAAGGACTACATGGCTATTACGTAGCAAAAACTGATCGGTAGAATCAATTTTTTTGAGAACAACAATTTCAAAGACCAATTCTTTAAGGCAATGAATAGTACTTATATTGGGAGTTGTGTAGTGGCTTGGGAATTGTCAACTTGCATGCAGGACCATCATTACTTTAATACTTAGAAAAAGATGTTAAAGCAAAAAAGGTAACTAAATGGAAAAAGGTGCTTTTTCAAACAAAAGCTGTAGCAGCAGAGCTTTGAACTTACCAAAAAAGAAAACGTTTTATTGTAATGGATTTTGAGATCTGAAATTTGAGTTTGATGGGACATTTTGAAGGTTCATTTTCAACAAAGAAAAGTTTTTTTTTTTTGTTTTGGTAGAAATATTAGTTTGGTTTGTTGACTGTGATGAGTTTTTGCACGATGGGGTGTATTGCAGAATATGCAGAGTTGTTTTTTACTTTAATAAAGACATAACATAAAATCTTTTTGGTGGTATTGATGATTTTGTATCCTATGTAATATGAAGACTTTAGTAAATGTGGAGAGCCATGCGTTTTTGGTATTACTCAACAAAGGCATGCATTTAATTATTAGTGATTTTGTATATTATTTTATATGAAGATTATATTTAACAAGTCCTTCAACTGGTGCTTCATTTATACATTTGCAATACTATAGTATTTTATTTTTGTACTTACTGTAGTACACAAAAGACAAGAACTTTAAATAAACTTAGTGTTTTAAATGTCTTATTGTAAAGTAGTAAATTACTCTTAGAAAGACATTACATATATATATATATATATATATATATATATATATATATATTGATAGATCTTAGAGTCTAATACTTTACGTTATAAACAGTAGTTGTGATACCTAGTCTAGACAGATAAGTAAAACAGGTAAGTAAGACAGTAAAGTAAGACAACAGATTTTAACGTGGTTCGGACTATGTCCTACATCCACGAGGCTTTCGCCTGAATCAAACTTCTTTCAACGGACAAAAGTTATTACACCAACTGGTTTTACTCTAACACCGAATCCCTCTAATGTTGATACCACCGGAACCTTTTTCGCGTCTACTCCGTTTGACCCGTAAGACCAAAACTCCCGTAGTGATCTTCTTATGAGAATGCTTCCAAGCGAACTGCACGTACGTATAGATCCCTCTAACTGGCGCAATCCTTTCCCGTTGAACTCCCTTGAACTCTTGTCGGCTTCTCACGTTCTTGATGTAACTCAAGAGGGCGAAAACTAAGAAATCAAAATAAAAGAGAACACCTAATGATGTATATTTTGTTACACGTGTGTGCTACATTGATTCCTAGGATTTCTACTATTTATAGGATAGCTCTCCTGAAAGATATCCTTGAATCTCGGCTAGTCTCCATATCCAGTCGAGACAGGATCTTTCCAAATATATCTGAATCTTTCCGTGATAAGGCGATCCTTCCTTTTGCAACGTCTTTGTTTCCGTTTGATAAGATCTTCATGATCTTCGTATATTCTGCACATCAAAGACAAAGAAGAACTCCACAAGGAATAGATTACTAAAGGATATAGGAAATAGTTTGATAAAGATTAACTTTCCATAAGATAAGATACTATAAGATCAAGTTAAATCTTTCCAAACTCACCTAAATATTCACGCGTCTAATAACAAGATAAATACTTTTGCAAACAAGGAAATAAAATCTAGTTTTGCAAACAAGATAAAGTATTTATAAATACTTTATAAATACCATATAAAACCGTGTGAATAAATAAGTAAATAAATCAAAGTAAATAAAATCGAATTTTCCTTTAAAATAATTTTGCAAACAAGGAAATAAAATCTAGTTGGACCTGGCAGTCCTGACTGTTCAACCGAGTTTGAAAGTTGTCGAACTTGCGGTCCTAACAATCTCCCCCAATTGACTTGTTTGGCAAAAACACTTTTAAATCCCAAGGAAAATGTAGACATGCTGAAATAAAACAAGTTAGTAAGAGATAGGCACATAAATCAACTAACGAGTCTCGACAGCAATAAAAATGTGTTGCAACAGCGGTGCAACACTCCGCAAAACAACTTAATAAAATAAGCAGTTAAAACATTGTTCTTAAGCGGAATAAAAACAAAACAAAATAAACTAAATAACAAGATAAAACTGCAGCAGCCAGTAGAAATCTCCCACATTCTTCAAGACTCCCCCATTCTACATATTCTGTTTACTCCCCCATTTTGCCAGAACTAGTCAAGGCTTTGCCGCTAATTGGGCAAGGGACTCGTTCATGGACTCCAACAGTGAAATGACCTGGGCAAGTTGCGACTGAAGGTTGTCGAGACTGCCCTGGAGAACAGACGGTCCAGCTTCGTTATCCCTGGCAGTTGGGACAGGACGCCGGATCGGAGAACCAAGTAGAGCTTGAACAAGGTGACTCGGGGCATGATAAGGCCTAGGGCGGCTCGTCATCTTGTCCTTAGAGACCCGGATATCCATTTGAGATGTGAGCAAGCGATAGACCAATGATGGATAGCCTAAGGCCATCTTTACCTTGTGGTCGAATGCTTCAAGTTGTAAACGCTCAAAGACCAGTTTCTCAAGATTAATGGGAGCATTCGAACCAATTCGGAATAAGACAGAAGCAGTTAATGGACTTACGGTATAAGTATGAGACATAGGGTACCAATTTCTTACCATAATTCCATAGATCAGACCATACCATGGAAGAAGGGAACCTCGCTGTAGATTGCCATTCTTTGGCCACTTCATGGGTTGGCCGGTTATGGTTGACGCGACTGCATCCATGTCTGCTTCCAGTTCCAACTCGGAGTCGCGACCGGTTTGTACGTCAGGAGACCCCAACTGCATGTTCAAAATTTGCGGACTGATCTTGAAGATGAACTTCCGGACAAATGCTGAATGTTCCTTGGCTGAGCCTGGAACGCCTAGTTGAGTATCCAGATTGGCGTAAAACTCATGCACAATCTGGGTTACAAACGGTTGTACCCTGCGAGTGGATTCAAGAAACCCTCTCTCTTCCAAAAACTCAATAATACCCGTACCCTCATAAGAATCATCATGAAGTTGAACTTCACGAACAGGAATACGGCCAGTGAGACGAGAATACCTGAGTTTGGCTTGAGATGTGTAGAACCTGTCGGAAAATGCCTTTTTCACCCTGAAAAGCTCATCGGACGGTGGAACACGGGGAGGGACTGCAAAATCTCCTTCAGCTTCTTCTTCAGCCTGGTCGTGACTGCCTTTCTCAGAGGCCGACTGGTCGCCTGACTGGTTGTCCTGATCAGACAAGGACTGAGCTGAGCGTTTCTGCTGTTTGCGGACAGGGCTCGAATCTGAGTCAGAGACCTCGATTGGAGCAGAGTCCGAGGCAGCAGGAGCGGATCGGGGACGTTTGGATACAGGAACTTTCTTGCGTGTCCCGACTCGGCTCGCGACACCCTCTGCAACAGGTTTTGACTTTTGGCGAGCAAATGGAGTGCGCTTAGGAGGTTGAGCCTTCTGCTTCCCTTTAGCCGCGGCGGTGTGGCGGCGAGAGGATGCAGGAACAGGTGCAGGTGACGGCGAAGCGTCGTCCGGCATGGGAACAGAGTGCGAGTCGTCCAAAGGAGGAGAGAACTCGCGTGCCTGAGGAGAAGTGGCACGGGGTGGTGACTCTGTTGCCGGTGGTGGTGGTGTGGTGTCTTGCGGTGGTACCGTGGAAGATGGCAGTGGAACAAAGTCCGCCGGAATTCGGATTTTGAGCGGCTTTGGCTGCAAGACTTGGGACAACTCGTTGCCCGTGGTGGATGCACTGTCAGGGTCGACTGGTGGGGTCGACTGAGACGATTCACCTGATGACTTAGTTTTCACCATGTTAAATATTTTCTTGATAAATGTAGGTGAGAAAGAAGACATAAACACAAATCCACACACCAAAAAAAATATGAATACACGAGAGAGAGAGATAGTAGGATGGCGTGAGATATGATACAAAGGAAAGATATATAAATAGATGTAATCAAATCAATGTCATATCTTCTATAATCATTATCCACAACTTCCCATAAGTCATAGGACTCTTACCAAGACTCATCTAGGAAAGATTCCAACAAGATACGCAACTCAATCTCTATGAAATTAAAATGCGGCAAAGCATAGGCGGGAAACAAATTCATGCCGAAAATAAACATATCGCGTTTTAAAGAAAAAAAATAAAAAGCACCTGTTTAATAAAATAAAAACAAATTAAAAACAAATTAGAAGAAACAAACAGAAAGTAACTCAGCAAATTGCTCACATAACTTACCGAGGACCGATTCAACTGGTGTAAGTGGATGTCGAGACACTCTGTCATGACAGACTATAAGACTGGGTATAAAACAGGTCGAGACTGAAGCATACTAATGAACCAGATGAATACATTAAAATGTGTGTGTGTGAATTCTCATATGATAAACAGATGAAAGAGAAGAGAATTTGAAAGGGGCAAAAATCGTTTTGCAAAATATTTCTTTTCAAACAATACAATTGCACCTTGTACACACACTTTGAGCCTTTTGCATAGAGGTAGCTTTCACACATAACTTTATATAGAATATGGTAGCTCTTTTCAATTTTGTGATGACCGTGTAATATGAATCGAATGCTTTCACACATATTCATTGAGTTTAGGCAGCTTTTTCCTCCATATATTTTTCTTTTGAAGCACTTTTTCTTTTGGCTCATTCTCTCTTTGTTCTTTTCTTTTCACAACTCTTTTGATCACTCATACTTTTCTTTTCAGCTCAAATCTTCTGTTTTTAAAGTGATGAGGTAGCAAAAGTGGACAAAGTCCATGTCAAAGAGATTATAAAAACAAAATAAAAACAAAAGTTGCCCGTTGCAAAATCCTTCTATTTCACTGATTTAACTGAGGGAATGATGTGCACTGTGTATCAATGCAGTTCTAAGTACGCTCCAGAACCGGCTGTCCAACAGGTCTGCAAGTAAGTCATGACAGTTAGTCCAACAAATAAAAACATCTCAGTTAAATCGGGCACGCGACCAACACTTAGTGAAGACAAATGCCGAGAGACTTTCTGAGGGTCTCAAAGATTTGTGAAACAATTTTCTTTATAAGAATAACAACAGTTTGTCTTCCAGTCGCGACATGCTTAATGACAGCACATTCATTATCACCTAAATCACATATGAGATGGTGCCATATATCCGTCTGCTGTGTGCATATGTGCTTAACATGATTATGAGCAATGATAATAGCACAATTGTGGTTACTAAAGACCAACATCACTTTGCACAAAAGCAAAATTCTTAAGCATGTGATCAACCCAACCAATATCAAGTGATATGACACGATTATGCATAGTTAGGTAGAGATGACTTCCTATTCCAAAAGTGGAGAAACTGAGGTCTATGAAGTTGCCTCTTGTTTCATTGACAACCCATGTAGGAGTTGCGACAGGAATCATCGACTGTTCTGCAGTTTCAAGATCAAGGTCCTTGATAGGATATTGAACGCACTTGGATTGATCTATGACCAATCTGTTGACTCCTTGACTGATCTGCGAACCATAAAAACAAATTAGTTCATTAACCAATGGAGAGATAGATCTGTTTGAGACATAGTTTGTGAACTGTTCTGTAGGGAGTCGTGACTGCGTTAGAGTATAGCAATTTTCAGCAGTCCGATTTCCTGAAAAAATACAAAACCTTTGGTTATCAAATACATGACATTCATCTTGTGTAAACGTGACAACCAACTTTTGATCGCATAGCTGGCTTATGCTAATCAAATTATGCTCAAGTCCATCAACATGGAACACATCATTAAGTATAGGACACTCGTCAAGAATGAGTGTTCCTTTTGCAACCACTTGACCATTTTTACCATTACTGAACTGAACTGTTCCACTTGGACCAGAAACATAGTTGGTCAAAAGGTTTTTGTTCCCTGTCATGTGATGTGAGCAAGCACTGTCAAGATACCAACAATCAGGTGATGCGTTTTCAACAGAAGAAAATGCAAAATGAATGTTTTTATGATTAGAACATTTCACCCTTATGTGATTCGTTGGTTCAGAATCTTCTTCGGAGTCTTTAAACACTGTTTTTCGTGGAGTCTTCCGAGATGTTGGGACTCGTGGTCCAACAGGTTTCTTTGCTGTGTTCCTTGATGAGTTCTGTTGTAAGTCAGGACAGCATGAACGAATATGTCCTTGACCACCACAATTATAACAGGCTCTGCTTGACTTGCGCATCCGTCGTGACCACCAAACGGGACTGGGCCTGTTCGGTTGACTGGACCTGCAAAAAACATGAGGCTGTGTGAAATTAGGATCACGTGCTAAGCTATCCATATCAGATATACTAGGAATCTCCCTACTTAGACCGATCGGTGGGTGGTAACCAAGACCAGCATGATTAAACATGGGACTAGGACTTTGATCAGAAACTTTGTTCTGATTGTCTGTGACAGTCTTATTGAGAACCTTAAGAACATCTTGGAAGTGTGATTCCAAATCCTCAAAAATAGTGATAGATTCTTTTATGTTTTGTACATTATTTTTGAGGGCCATGACTTGTCTATTTAGATCAACGTTCTTGCGTATCTCTGAAAACAAAATATTTCTAAGGATTCTGATTTCCCGAAAAGGATTAGGGGAATTATCGTCCTCAGTATCTTCGCTGTTTTCCTGAGTAGTCAAGACAGGTGGTAAGTCATGATTAAGGATAGAAGAAAATGCAAAAAATGTTCTTTCTTCAGATTCATCAATGCAACAATCTAACTCGTTATCACTGCATATAGATGTAATCGATTTAATCTCAGAAGCAGTTTCAGAGTTGTCCTGGTCAGTCGCGACAGGTGATGAGTCAGGTCTGATGATAGAGGAGAGTGCAATATTGGCCTTTTCTCCTGTTTCATCTTCACTTTCAGATGACTCTTCATCACTCCAGGTGCACACCATGACTTTATCTTTATTCTTTGGGAGAAGATTTGCATAATCAGTTTGTATGTGACCATAGCCTTGGCATTCCCTACATTGAACACATTTTCCTCTTCTTTTGTAGCTAAGATCATTAGCAGCGGAAGACTTTAATGAATTATCAGAGTTAAAAGGGAAAGTGTTCGTACCTTTGTTTTTCCACTTGGAAAACTTTCGGAGTCCTTTGGAGAGAAACGCGACAGATTTCTCGAACTCGTCCTTGTCGTCACTTTGAGGTTTGTCTTTGATTTCAGCTTTAAGTGCAACACCTTTCGAAGTGACTCCATTCAAATTCTTTTTCAACTCGAAAGTTGAGAGGGCACCCATGAGCTCTTCAAGTGACAAGTTTTCCACATCTCTTGCTTCTTCAATCGCCTCAATTTTCATATCGAATCTTGAGGGTAAAGTGCGAAGAGTTTTCTGAACAAGTTTGGACTCACTGTACTCATCACCGAGGAGGAAGGCTTCATTAGCAATGTCTCTAAGTTTAGCATTGTATTGAGCTATTGTTTCATGATCCTCCATTTTGAGTTCCTCAAACCGTGTACCAAGGATTTGTCTTTTGGATCTTTTCACGGATTGGGTACCTTCATGGGCAACGCGGAGGGCGTTCCATGCATCTTTGGCCGATTCACACTTGGAGATCAGTTTGAACTGATTTAGGTCGACTCCATTTAAAATTTCATTGATTGCAATGGAGTTGTGGCTCGCGTCGAGATCTTCTGCGTCAGACCAGTCGAGCTCTAGCTTCGGCTTTCCATCTTTGTCTAGTGGTGGAGACCATCCTTTGAGAATGCTTTTCTACGCTTTCTGATTTTCCCTTTTGATGAAAGCTGTCATGGGGACCTTCTAGTATGAATAGTTAAATTCATTTAAGAGCGGCGGCTTTGATGATGATGATCCCTCAACGTTTTGTGCCATCAAATCTGCAAGATCTAAATAAAACCAGAATCTCACCAATGTAAGTAGGTGATAGGCTCTTGATGCCAATTGATAGATCTTAGAGTCTAATACTTTACGTTATAAACAGTAGTTGCGATACCTAGTCTAGACAGATAAGTAAGACAGGTAAGTAAGACAGTAAAGTAAGACAGCAGATTTTAACGTGGTTCGGACTATGTCCTACATCCACGAGGCTTTCGCCTGAATCAAACTTCTTTCAACGGACAAAAGTTATTACACCAACTGGTTTTACTCTAACACCGAATCCCTCTAATGTTGATACCACCGGAACCTTTTTCGCGTCTACTCCGTTTGACCCGTAAGACCAAAACTCCCGTAGTGATCTTCTTATGAGAATGCTTCCAAGCGAACTGCACGTACGTATAGATCCCTCTAACTGGCGCAATCCTTTCCCGTTGAACTCCCTTCAACTCTTGTCGGCTTCTCACGTTCTTGATGTAACTCAAGAGGGCGAAAACTAAGAAATTAAAATAAAAGAGAACACCTAATGATGTATATTTTGTTACACGTGTGTTCTACATTGATTCCTAGGATTTCTACTATTTATAGGATAGCTCTCCTGAAAGATATCCTTGAATCTCGGCTAGTCTCCATATCCAGTCGAGACATGATCTTTCCAAATATATCTGAATCTTTCCGTGATAAGGCGATCCTTCCTTTTGCAACGTCTTTGTTTCCGTTTGATAAGATCTTCATGATCTTCGTATATTCTGCACATCAAAGACAAAGAAGAACTCCACAAGGAATAGATTACTAAAGGATATAGGAAAGAGTTTGATAAAGATTAACTTTCCATAAGATAAGATACTATAAGATCAAGTTAAATCTTTCCAAACTCACCTAAATATTCACGCGTCTAATAACAAGATAAATACCATATAAAACTGTGTGAATAAATAAGTCAATAAAACTGAATTTTCCTTTAAAATAATTTGGCAAACAAGGAAATAAAATCTAGTTGGACCTGGCAGTCCTGACTGTTCAACCGAGTTTGAAAGCTGTCGGACTTGCGGTCCTAACATATATATATATATATTACTTGAAGATCAACTAACTTTATTAGGCTTTGCTATAATTTTAAAGAGTCTATTTATATTGTAATGCTTATTTTGTTTGGTTATTTTGAAGTAGTTGAATTTAGTTTATTCTTTTGTATTACAAATATGGCTCCTAATACATCTACCAGCAGAAAACGAGATATAGGATGGGATCATGGAGAGATGATTGATAATAATCGTCTTTGGACTAAGTGTAAATACTGTGGAAAAGAAATGAAAGGATCAGGTGTTTCACGATTGAAACAGCACATAGCCGGTGGTTTTCCCAATGTGGAGAAGTGTTTAATATGTCCCGTGCCTATTTCTAAAGCAATGAGACAACATTTGGATAGTCAGAAAAAAGATAATGAAGAAGTGATGTCTCAAAAAGCTGCACTTAGGGACACCTTGATGGAACCAGTACGAAGACGATATGGTCTAGTTGATGATTTTATTGATGATGAAGAATCAGAAGATGAGATACCCTCTTCGAAGCGAGAGCAATTAAATATTGCTATGCAACGATCATTAGAAGAAGTTCATAGGAAAGAAAGAGGCCAAACTGAAACAACTGATCTTCGTGGGTCATATGGAGGATCAAGTTCGTCTCGTAATGTCCAGCAACGAGATGTGCACTTTGCTAAAAACCATGCTGACAGGTTTAAGAAAAAGAAAGATGCATTTGGGAAAAAACAAGAGCTTGAATATTGAAGATATGGATCCTTCTCTCTATAGAACTAGAGAGTGCGGGCAACAAAGAATATCAAATATGTGGAACAGTAATAACTCTTTCAAGAGTGCAAAACATGCTATTGGAAAGTGGTTTATCTATAGCAATATCTCTCCAAATGCAACCTCTAATCCTTATTATCAAGCAGCGATTGACGAAATTGCAAAGGCTGGTGTTGGAGTAAAAGGTCCGACGTCTTATGAAATCACTGGACCAATTTTGGATGCTGAGATAGAGGAGATTCGAGAGTATGTGACTAGCTTTAAGAAGAACTGGTAAGTCTATGGAGTGACTATCATGTGTGATGGATGGACTTCGACTACTAAGTTATCCATAATTAACTTTTTAGTGTATTGTGATGGAAAGATTGTATTTCACAAGTCTATTAATGTCTCTAGCCGAGATAAAGATGCGAATTATATATATGAGCTCATGGATGATGTTGTAGAAGAGATAGGTGAAAAGTATGTTGTTCAAGTGATAACTGATAATGGTTCTGCATATAAGAAAGCTGGAGAGTTATTGATGAGGAAAAGAAAGCATTTATATTGGACTCCTTGTGCTGCTCATTGTATTGACTTGATGTTAGAAGATTTTGCAGATAGAACTATGGTGAAAGATACTATTGAGCAAGCAAAGAGGATCTCGAATTTTATTTATAACCACGGTAAGGTTCTTGATATCATGAGAAAATTCACTGGTGGAAAAGAATTATTGCGCCCTGGTATCACACGCTTTGCTACTAATTATATTGCAATAGAGAGCATAATAGAGCAAAATTCAAATCTTCAAAGGATGTTTACATCAGACGAATGGGCAAAGAGTTCAGCAAGCAAGGATCCGTCTGGGAAAAAGATACATGAGCTAATTTTGAATCCCTCATTTTGGAACACTGGAGAGCTTGTTTGTAAGTTACATGCACCTGTTTCACGAGTTTTACGCATGGTGGATGGTGAAAAACAAGCTACAATGGGTTATGTTTATGAAGGCATGCGGCGTAGCAAGTTAGCTATTGAAGCAGCCTTGCCAAGATCACATAAAAAATATTGTGATATTATTGACAAGCGCTTGCAAAATCAAATGATACGTGACATTCATCTAGCAGGTAAAATGATTGTCATAATATTTATATAGCATTTTTAGTATTTGATATGAATATATCATGTAATAGTTACTACATTTATGCCTACTACTGTTAATTGAATAATTTTGATGACTTTTGATGCAGCACACTACTTGAATCCAGCTTATCATTATGATTTAGAGCTTTCACACAAGCAAGACCTTTTGGATGCACTAAAGAGAGTAGTGCAAAAGATTGAGCCCAATGTTAACACAGCCGCACAAGCTATTTCAGAGGTTCATCTTATTTTTTATTTGATTTTATTTTTTATCAACCCTTAAGACTAAGAAACGAGATACATATAATCTTACTAATTTAATTTATGCATCTTTTATAGGGAAAATGCTTTCGGGATGCTATGTATGGTTTTAGAGACTCTATAGCGATTAGGGCAAGACAAAAAACTGACCCCGGTATGATTTTTATTTTTATTTAATTTTTATGGGAGATATATAGTTATTCATTGTAATAAATATGATGAACTTTTACCTTTATTTTCAGCTGAATGGTGGTTCATGTATGGCACTGATGCTCCAAACTTAAGAAAGTGGCTTTAAAAGTTTTATCACAAACCGCTTCGTCTAGTGGATGTGAGAGGAATTGGAGCACATTTGCACAGATACATACCAAAGTGCACAATCGTCTCAACTACCAAAAGTTAGAGAGATTAGTTTATGCTCATTATAACATGAGACTTAGATTGCGTCATCTAATGAAGGATAAAGCAAAAGTCGATCGAAATTTTCAACCGATTGACTTGAGTAATATCTTTGATGAGGATGATATTATGGCAGAGTGGTTAGATGATCCTGGAGATGCTCTTTTGGATGAATATGAAGATGATGGATAACCACGTAGGCCAAATTCTTTTCTAGCTACATGGGCTGAAAGAGCAAGTGCTCCACCTCGAGCTGGTGCAAGTTCAAATAGGGGAAAGTCCATATTGTCAGATGTTGAAGTCATGGAAGATGACGATGAATTTAATTTCTTAATGAGCGAAAGAGGTAGAAAAAGATTTGAAGATATAGGTGGTGATGAATTAACTCCAAGAGGAAGTGATGTTACTGGTGATAAAAGTGATTGCAATAATGCGCTTGATTTAGACAATGTGCAGAATACCTCTAGTCATCAAGGCGTCTTTTTCACCGAGGAACAAAACTTTGATCATGCAACTCAAGATGAGGATCATGGTAGTCGCCGATCAAGATGTTAAGCACTACCTAGCAGGTAATATATAAATGTATATTTCTTTACTATAAAATAAATTCCTATTTATTGTCATGATCCTATATTTAATTCTTATAGTAAATTAATAATGTCGCTTTTTTTTTTCTTTTTCTTTTGCAGGTTTTCAATATCAATGGTCATGGTTTGACATCACTTTTATGTTTGGTGCATTTATAATCCTTTTAGAAGACTTAATTTGGACATGCAACTTTACCGCTTAGTGATGGTGCTTTTGCGCTACTTTAATTGCTTAGTTAGTTTTTTTTCCCTATTGAATTGAAGGCGTTGCTTTGGTTTTATTTCATTTACACTACTATAAATTATGGAACCCCGTGTTTTGGGTATATTATATTTTTTGTGGTAGTATGGATGAATTTCTAATTAAGACGTTAAATCTTTTGACCTTTAAAATTCATTTTTTTAAGCTTTGGAAACATTTTCGAAACGTTTCCAAAACGTTTCCGAAACGTTTCTATTTTTGAACTAACCGAAACTAGTGCACGAAACGAAACTTTGAACCATGCCTCTACCAATATCACGTTCACCACTTGCTATCATATCTTCAATTTCAGCAGCTTGAGCAACTTGTAACTCGGCTTGCCTTTTAGGAGATGCACTGAACATATTTATAATAGAAGTCAACTTTGAAAAGAATAACAAAAAAGATACCTCTTTTTCAGCAGATGCTACCAGTGCTACTTGTAGTCGATGAGCAAAACAATGGACATAGTAGGCATATGGACAATCTCTTAAATATAGAGCTTGCAATCCATTCCATGAACCACACATATTACTAGGACCATCATATCATTGACCTCGCATGTTCCAGATGTTCAAATCATATCGACTAAGGACTTTAGACATCTCTCTTTTGAGTGTTGCTGCAGTAGTGTCGGTGACATGCACAATATCAAAAAATCGCTCTCGTACAACCCTTTAACATCAACAAATCTCAATACTAAAGCCATTTGCTCTTTATTAGATATATCTTTAGCTTCATCGACTAAAATACATTATTTTGCATCTCCAACTTCTTCACGAATTTTGTTTCTCATTTTGTTAGCAAGAACTTGCAAAATATCTTTTTGAATCTTAGGTGAAGTATACTTTGCATTTTGTGGAGCTTTATCTAGGACAACATTACGATTATCATCATTCTTTCTTCCCAAAAGTCGTATCATCTCTACGAGATTACCTTGGTTATTGGAAGACATTGATTCATCATGCCCTCTCAATGCACATGCTTGTAAAATGAGCCACTGAATACTTTCAACTGTTGCTTTAAGTCGCAATCTATTCTTTTGTTTTTCTTCCAAACTTTGTTCACCGATGATTTTACAATGTGGCGAGGTATATTCTTTACATCATCAATGGAACTTACGGCATGTTTGTGTGGTGAATTAGTACCCCCAACGTGAACAAAAAATAAGCATCTTTCACCGTCATTAACTCGCTTCCGACTATTAAATCCATCAATTGTGAAAGCACGCAAATTAGTCTTCTTGCAGTCAAAAAGAAAACATGGAAAGAAAAATGCCGCATCCTTTGAAGGAGAGTACTCTAGCCAAGGAAATTGCTTAAACCAGTGGCTTTGGAAGTGACGATTCTGTGCTTTTTGTTTTGTTGGTGGATACTTGGATAAAATTGGTTGATATGGCCCCATTTTGATGTAAGCACGCCTAATTTCATCAATTTGGTTTACAGGGTATTGTGATATAGGGATACGTACACTTTGATCTCTTATAAGAGAACTGACATCAACTTCAAGTCTTGCATATTTAGAAGGACATTGGTCATCGGGTGGAGAGGACTTTGAACTTGTTGACTCCTGTTCTTTTGGTTTAAAGAATGAAGATATAGTTTTTCTCTTCTTAATTTCCTTTGGTTTCATTATGGTTTGATGACTGTTAAAATAAAATTGATATTAACATTAAAATAGTAAAGTAGTAAGGTTACAATAAATGTACAATAGGTTTTTAATTCACATGTACATGTAAAAAATATTAGTTATGAATTTTGTGTCCCCTCTTAGACTACTTTAAAGTTGCGTCTTGTGCTTAATTAACTCGATATATACTTAAATTAGGCTAAACTAATAGACTTTTAAATTTATCATAAAAAAATATCCACTTTTATGGTCAAAATCCATAAATAATGTTCAATTTTTTTTTTTTCATATACAACTTTGGGTTCAATTTTCCACTCCAACTTTCTACATACTAATCTTGACAAAACTTCAAACTTCAAAATCTTTTGAGATTCCATTAAAGTTCTCACTTTTCAACTTTCTAGATTCTAATCTTGACAAAATAGGAATCTTGATTTGTTGAATTTTGATAAATTCTTTATCCTCTCTTCCTCTTTTTCGATTTTCCTTTGTGCAGGCAGCCCCCCTCCCCCTTTTTTGGGTTGACTTTTCACGCTGCCCTCTGCAACCTTTTTTTTTGCCTCGCGTTTTAATTTTTAATTGCTTTTGTTTTGATTTTTTTATTGTAAATTGGAGGTGGGCTAACCTTAACTATATGGCTCAGAATAATAAATAACTTATACTACCCATGACCCATCTATTTTATGAATACATATTAGGCAAAAAATATATTTTCCTGTGGGCTAAGATATATATATATATAGGCACTCACCCAAAATTTACCCTGGGCTACAGCCCTACTCAGCCCAAGGGTAGGTCCGCCCTTGGATACGACGCTCTTTGCACGATCAATATCTAAATTTACCCTGGGCTACAGCCCTACTCAGCCCAAGGGTAGGTCCGCCCTTGGATACGACGCTCTTTGCACGATCAATATCTCTCGTATATTTATATTTATATTTATATATATATATATATATATATATATATATATATATATATATATATATATATATATATATATATATATATATATATATATATATATATATCAATATCTCTCGTATATTTATATATATAGGCACTCACCCAAAATTTACCCTGGGCTACAGCCCTACCCAACCCAAGGGTAGGCCCGCCCTTGGATACAACGCTCTTTGCACGATCAATATCTCTCGTCATTGATTCTTCACGAAGAGCTTCTAATGTTGCCCTTTTCCTTTCTTTATGCTCCTTAAACCTCTTTATCTTCTCCTCCATAGCTGCTTTCGCCTTCTCTACTGCCTTGGTTGTACTAATCGCTTGTTACACTCGTCTCCTGAACTCTTGTCACTACTAAAATAATCCCCTAGTTAAACGCCTTTTATGTGACACAAACTTAAAACCGTGATTAAACGTATATGTCGTGACGCCCATGAAAAAAAGGTTCAACAAGCCCCGGAAATTTTCAGCCTGCCCATTTTCCTTAATAACTTTCACTTCTTAGTTTTCCATTTTCCAATTATCACTTAAAACAGATCTAGAGAAAATAAAAATTGCTCAGCCGTCTTTCGTCTACAAGGTAAACCCTAGACATTTGTGCTCATATTTATACATTACCAACTTCAGTTACATGCATATATAGTTGAATTAGAATTGAATTAATTATTCAATGAGTTATTTATCATATTTATACAAAGAAATGTAATCTTTCCATTCTATAAATTGGAAAGAGAATTGTCCTAATTAAGTTTCCAAAATTTTACCAGTTAAGATAAGTATTATGAAGGAACATGAGCTGAACAATAAATTCAATAGGGGTATAAAAGTAATAAAAAAATTGCTCTGTACAGAGAGATATTGCTTTGTATATATCATCTCCCTAATTGTTTAGTATTTCTAAACATGAATTCGACTTTGAAAAGGGATTATGTGACCATATGCAGGTAGTTTGTCTAAACAAATGGAACACCACAAAAGGCAAGAATGTTGCACAAGAGTAGCAACACCACAAAAGGCAAAAACTGTAGCTTCAATTCGTGATCAAATTAGCTTTGCTTTTTAGCCCGAGTTATTGTTCTTTAAATTCCAAGTGTATCTTCACTTAGATCAAATTATTCTTTTCTAGTTTTTTGTTTGTTTTATCACATTCATTTTTTGTATGACTACGATTTGGTTTTATTTGATCAAACTATATATAGCTTATTGTTATTTTTCAGATTTATAATGTGAAAAAGTGTCATTGTATCAGGTTTCAATAGTGAATTCAAAGGTAGAACTAAAGCAAAAAATTAATTCACACAAAATGCGTCTCTGAAGCTGCAAAAAAAAAACAAAAAGCAAAACGCCACTAAAAAGCTACAAAACAAAGCTGTAAAAAGCGTCACTATAGTTACAAAAACCGTCGGAATAAATGGCCAAAAGCGTCACCGAATAATTTTTGCTAGACACTAAAAGCGTCACTATACCAGTTATACAAGACGCTAAAGGCATCATTATATCTGTTTTATATATCACAAAAAGCGTCATTAAATCAGTCTATCGTGACGCTACAGAGCGTCACTATAGTAGACCTACAGTTATGCCCACCTATGCGACGCTTTCACAAAGCGCCACTACAAGAAAAGCGTCACTATAAGTGTGGCCTAGTGACGCTTTTTAGCATCACTATAGCTATTATTTTTAGTAGTGCCTATTCTTGACATTGCAACTTCCAGTTCTTTCTTCAAACTCTTTGCATCTTCCATCATGATTGATTCCTCGTTTCCTTTTTCATTTCTACGATATCCTCATCATCGTTTTCTTGAGTTTTGTCGGCTTGAGAATGAATTTCCTCTGGAGTTTCAAGAGAGTTAGAGGTTTTGTTTTCATTATTATCAAATAATCTCATGGAGCGATTCAAAAAAATTGTTAAATTATATATATTTATTTCTTTTCTATTTTTAGTATATTTTGAATTTCAGTTAGTGACCGTTGCTCAATCCTTTCCTTATAAGGAAAGTTTCTGCTGTTATGTTGTACGGGCTCTCTTCCTCTATATATAAGAGGAGCGCCTTTATTTTCTTTTCACTTTTGATCTTTAGTTTTCAGAAGAGGTTTTTATCTTGAGAACTTCTTCATCTTCATGTAACATTTGGTTCTAATTTTGTTACTCAATAATATTTGGTTCAAACATTTTTTCAATCGCTTTGTATAATTTGATATGGTATCATTCACCAAAATTACGATTCGTCTTCCGCTGTGATTCTCTCTGTTCTACGATCGTCGATTGATCCTCTGATTCTCTCTGTTCTACGATCGACGATTGATCCTCTGGTTTGTTTGTTTTTCTGCATGATTTGATTCAATCACGATTCTGTACGGTTTATTCACCGTAATTTTCACTTGATTTGTGTTTGTTTTGATAATTAATCGGTGATTTTGTTCGATCGTTGATTTTTGCCTCTTTTAATCGGTGAAATTTGTTGTTCTCTGTTCTGTTTGTTGATTAATCGGTGCGATTTGATTAATCTCCGTTCATATTGTTGTTTGATCGGAGAAATTGCTAGATTTGTGATTATTCTACTGATTGATCGGTGTTATTACTGATTTTCGTTTATTTTGACATAATTCTCGATCTGATTTCATCATGAGTAATTCTAATGATAATTCTACTACTCCTACTGCTCCTTCTGCACCAAATGCACCTACTGCTCCTGTTTATCATAAGAATCCTTGTGAAGATTCCAACACTGTCTATTTCCTTGGTACTCAAGATTTTACTGTCTATTTCCAACACTGTCTATTTCCAACACTGTCTATTTCCTTGGTACTCAAGATTTTACTGGATCTTCAATAGTAGGTGATATTCTGACTGGTGATAACTACATTTCTTGGACTAAAGGTGTGGAGATGGCATTGAACATCAAGAATAAGATTGTTTTTGTAGATGGCTCATTGCCTATACCTCCTGAAACTGATCCAACTTTGCGCACTTGTTGGAAACGTACTGATAATCTGGTGCGTTCTTGGTTACTTAACTCAGTATCCAAGGACATTAGGCACAGTTTGTTGTTCTTCTCCTCTGCTATAGACGTTTGGAATGAGTTAAAAACGAGATATGATCGTTCAGATGGGTCTCGGGTCTTCCATCTACAGAAATCCTTGGCTACTATTCAACAAGGATCTTTATCAGTTACTGGTTTTTACAATGCTTTTCGCATATTGTGGGATGAATATGTGAGTCAGCGTCCTATAGTGAGTTGCACATGTGGAAAGTGTGTTTGTAATGTTAACACACATGCTTTGGCCTTACAACAATCTGATTGTGTACTCTCATTCTTGGTTGGGTTAAATGATTCCTTCTCTGCTATTAGGAGTCAGATTTTATTGAATTCCCCTTTGCCTTCTCTGTCCAAGGTATATTCTCTACTCCTACAGGAGGAAAACCAACGCACCTTACATTCTTCTGCTGTTTCTGATCCTCTAGCTATGTTTACTCGAGCCAAGCAATCTCAAGAGGGCTCCTACAAACCTCCTGGGAATATATCTACTGGTCAGGGTAATAATCAAGGAAAATTTCAGAAAGGTGGTAACAAGGACAAAAAGAAATTGAAGTGCACTCACTGTGGCTTCAATGGGCATACTATTGATAGATGCTTTCAGCTTATTGGATATCCCCCTGGGTGGGATGGTCCAACAGGAAAAAGAACCTATTCTGCAAATCTGGCTAATACTAATGATGATCAGGGTGTTCCTGTTGATTCATCTGTTCTTGCTTCTACTGATAATACTTCTTTTGACACTAACAAAGCTTTGTTTGAACAGTTCCTTGCTTTCAAACAGGCTCAAACTTCTTCTGTGTCTGCTCAAACAGGGTCACACTTTGCTGCTACTGTGATTGGTACTTCTACTTCTCACTTTGCTTTATCTTCTATATATTCTTCTTCTAATGCTAGACCTTGGATTCTGGACACTGGAGCCACAGATCATATGATCTGTGAATCTAGTTGCTTTGGCAATTCTTCTAAAGATGTTAGTGTGAACATTTCTCTACCTAATTCTAAAACCACTGCTGCTACTAAATTTGGAGATATCACTCTTAGTAATGGTCTTATTCTCAAAAATGCCTTCTTTGTTCCTGCTTTTAGTTATAATCTTATATCTGTGTCTAAACTTGTGGAATTTTCTAATGTTTCCTTGTTTATTTCTCCTACTTGTTGTCTTATACAGGACCTAATCACCAGGAAGATGATTGGTTCTGTTAGACAAGTCAATGATCTATACATTCTTGACTTTACTCCTGTTATTGCTATGAACAAATGTATCTCTTCTACTGTTCCTTGTAATTCTGCAAATTTTACTTGTAATTCTGCAAATGTTTCTGATAAATGGCATGCTAGACTTGGTCACCCATCATTACAGAAACTTGGTTGTATTCCTCAGATCTCTTTGAATTCTAATAAAGCTGTCATTCCTTGTGATGTTTGTCATTATGCTAAGCAAAAGAAGTTATCATTTACTAATAGTATTATTGTCACTTCTCATGCTTTTGAACTCATACACTGTGATGTATGGGGTCCTTTTTCTGTTATTGCTTATGATGGATCTAGATTTTTTCTCACTATTGTTGATGACTTTACTAGATGCACCTGGATTTACATGCTCAAACATAAATCAGATGTTCAAACTCATTTATCTCATTTCTGTAAATTGGTTAATACTCAGTTCAATGTTAATGTTCAAACCATAAGAACTGAAAATGGTACAGAATTTTTTATGAGAGATTTCTATACTTCTAATGGGATTATTATCAGACAAGTTGTGTAGAAACTCCCCAACAGAATGGGTTAGTTGAGCGCAAACATCAGCATCTCCTACAGATGGCCAGATCCTTAAAGTTTCAGTCTAATCTACCTATCAAATATTGGTCTCTCTGTATTTCTACAGCAGCTTTTCTCATTAATAGACTGCCCTCAGCTGCATTATAAGGCAAAACTCCTTTTGAAAAGCTCTTTGGAAAGCCTCCTGATTATTCCTTTCTGAAGGTGTTTGGTTGTCTAAGTTTTGCCTCCACTCTAATTGCACACAGGCAAAAGTTTGACTCTAGAGCACAAAAGTGTGTCTTTGTAGGATATCCCAAAGGTACCAAAGGATATTTGTTGCTTAACCTGGAGACTTCAAAGATTATAATTTCCAGAAATGTTACTTTCTATGAAGATCATTTTCCATTCAGAAGTCCTACTTCTATATCTTCTTCTTCTTCTGGCAATTCTCCAAATAATATGAAGTTTTGCACAGATTCCTTTATAGAAGTCCAGGCTAATGCTCCTCTTGTTACACCTCCTATCATTGCTCACTATGATGAAGTATATAATGGAGTTAATTCTCAGATTCAGGCTCCAGATATATTTCAATCCATATTTTATATAGACACTGCCAGTACAAATACTTATGTTCATCACGAGGATGTATCAAACACTGGTATTCTTCATCATAGGATATCTGATACTTCAGGTTTGAATAATCCTCCTCATCAGGTTATTGTTCAGGACCAACTTCATTCTATAGATCAATTTCCTACTGATGATATTCCTTCTGTTCAACAAACTGATCCTATACATCAGGATCAAAATCAGCTCACTAGTGTTAATGGTTCTATGGATAATGTTCCTGCTCCTGTAGTTGATCAAGTGCTCAGAAAATCTACCAGACACACTCAGCTTCCTTCATATTTACAATCTTATGACTACAATTTACCAGCTTCTTTACACAAAGCAAACAGCTCTGTCATAAGATATCCTATACAGAATTATGTCACTAATGACAAGCTTGGCACTTGTCACAAAGCTTTTACAGCATCTGTTAATCAGATTTCTGAACCAAGGTCCTTTTCTCAAGCCAACAAATTCAAAGAATGGCAACTTGCAATGTAGAATGAGATTGATGCATTGGAAAAGACCAATACTTGGGTCTTAACTGACTTACCTGAGGGACAAAATTGTGTGGGTTGCAAATGGGTTTACAAGGTAAAACTCAAAGCAGATGGTACAATAGAGAGGTATAAGGCAAGATTGGTAGCAAAAGAATACACCCAAGAAGAGGGACTTGATTACTTTGAAACCTTTTCCCCTGTACCCAAGCTCACCACAGTTAAGGTTCTCATTGCTGTTGTTGCTTCTCAAAATTGGTTTTTACATCAACTAGATGTAAACAATGCATTTCTCCATGGAGATCTTGATGAGGAGATCTACATGAAGCCTCCTCCTGGTTATTGCAAACCCACAGATAAGAGAGTGTGCCTCCTAAAGAAGAGTCTCTATGGTTTAAAACAAGCATCAAGGCAGTGGTACACCAAACTTACTACCTGTCTGATTGCTTTTGGTTACTCTCAATCCATTTCTGATTGTTCTCTTTTTATTAAGCAAGCTGACAAATCACTAACTGCTTTATGTATCTATGTAGATGATATAATACTTGCAGGGAATGACATGAGTGAAATCAACAAATTAAAAGCTCATCTTGATGAATGTTTCACTATAAAAGACTTAGGTGTTCTCAAGTATATTCTTGGCATAGAAGTTGCAAGAAGTGCAAAAGGAGTCACTTTATGTCAAAGAAAATATGCTTTGGACATACTTACTGAAGCTGGTTACCTTGCTTGTAAACCTTGCAACACTCCCATGGATTCTTCTACAAGACTAAAGGCTCAAGATGCAGCAGAACTTGAAGATCCATCTATTTACAGAAGACTTGTTGGCAGGCTGCTTTACCTCACTATTACAAGGCCTGACTTGAGTTATAGCATCCAATCTCTCACTCAGTTCATGGCTAAACCCACTGTCACTCACTTAGCAGCGGCTCACAGGGTACTAAGATACATAAAATCCAGTCTAGAGAAGGGATTATTCTATCCTAGTAACACAGAATCTCATCTCAAAGCATTTTCAGACAGTGACTGGGCTTCTTGTAATGATACTAGGAGAAGTATCACTAGTTATGCTATTTATTTTGGCACCTCTTTGATATCTTGGCGAGCCAAGAAACAGCCTACTGTCAGCAGATCCTCCACAGAAGCAGAGTACAGGGCTGTGGCAACAACAACATGTGAAGTGATTTGGCTTTCTCAATTGCTTAAGGATCTGCACATTACACAAACAAGGACTCCTCTTCTCTTCACTGACAACAAGAGTGCCTACTGTATTGCCATCAATCCAGTTCACCATGAGAGGACAAAACACATTCAAATTGATTGCTACTTTGTTAGGGAAAAGGTGCATCAAGGATCACTCAAAGTCATACACATCTCCAATGAGCACCAAGTTGCAGACTTGTTTACCAAGCCTTTAGCTGCTCCACAATTCCACAAAATGACTTCCAAGCTGGGCTTGCTTGACATCCATTCCCATCTTGAGGGGGATGTTAAATTATATATATTTATTTCTTTTCTATTTTTAGTATATTTTGAATTTCAGTTAGTGACCGTTGCTCAATCCTTTCCTTATAAGGAAAGTTTCTGCTGTTATGTTGTACGGGCTCTCTTCCTCTATATATAAGAGGAGCGCCTTTATTTTCTTTTCACTTTTGATCTTTAGTTTTCAAAAGAGGTTTTTATCTTGAGAACTTCTTCATCTTCATGTAACATTTGGTTCTAATTTTGCTACTCAATAATATTTGGTTCGAACATTTTTTCAATCGCTTTGTATAATTTGATAAAAATTGCTCGGGCAGTGCCCACATCACAATGTTACGCCATCTGTCCAACTACAAATCTTTTATTTAGGTTTGAGTGAGGCGAACCAGACACTATTTAAATTATGCGATAGGGATCATGACACAAGATAATGAGCAAGCAAATCAAAAACAAGAAAAGCCAACAATCAGGTACCGTGAAGAAGCAAATCAAAAATCACAGAAAACACGGAAATTAAGGTCCAAAAACAACAAGAGATTCCAAAACACATCACAAATAAGAAATCCATTTTTAGTAATTACTTTCATTAGTCCGCATGCCAAATAATATGCTTCCACTATTCTTCTAAGTAAATAGTAGTTATTCAGATTTTCACGTACACATTGATTTTATTAAATTGCCACGTAACCCAAGAGCTTAAGCTTTGGGAGAAAAATAAATACAAATTAAAAGTTCATTTGGTTACTTTACAAATATATTTTCAAGTTCCAACATATCTTATTCTTGTTACATCAAGAAACTAAAAGAAATCAATAAATGAAGTAAAAATGAGCCACAAACGAAGACCAAGCTTGGTTCTATATATAGATGAATTGAAGTCTAATCATTTACTTTTGTGCAAATAAACAAGACTTGAAAGAAAATACAGAACTCATAATAATATATCGCACAAATCTCACTCATTCTGAGAGTACCTCTGCAAACGATTCTTGCTCACTGCTATCTTTACATACAACCAATCCGTCAACTTAGAAAACTGAACGTTGCATGACTTGATAAAAGTTAAAGAACCAAATATTCCCCAGAATGCAATTATGAACCCAATCGCCATACTCACATAAAATCCTCTGGTGATGAACTTGTCTTCCTGATCAAAAAGGTCCATTGCAGCACCGGTACCGTTGCTCGTAACCTCTGGATTCTGATCAGGCATTTGATCTCCAGGACAAGTTTTCAAAAGTGGAGAACCACATAATCCAGTATTTCCCATGTATGCCGAAGAGTCGAAAGTCTGCAAGTGAGTGCTCCATGGAATTCTACCGGACAAATTGTTGTCGGACAAGTTCAAGACTCCAAGGTGGCTTAACTGTGAAAGGGTGTCCGGAATGCTACCCGAAAGATTGTTTTTAGACAAATCGAGAAAGTTTAAGAATTCCAGTTTAGCAATATCACGAGGAATGGATCCGACCAAGTTGTTTCTCGAGAGGTTCAAACCAATCAAGCCTTCTAGAGTTGTAATGTCAGGAGGTATGTTTCCGACCAAATTATTGCTCGACAGATCAACGACTTTTACCAACCCAAGAGTATTTACATACTCAGCGTCATGTCCTTTCCACATTATATATGCACTGCCGTAGAACCAAGGACTTACTCTATCTCCAAAAACAAATCTATCATAGTCAGAGGCGTTTGGTTTCGAGCTCATACTAGTGAAGTTGCTCAAACATCTTGGTATAGTTCCAGATATCTTGTTCGCGGATAGATCCAAGATTTGAAGATTTGTGAGATGGCATAAGTTTGTTGGCACACTTCCATGGAAGTCGTTGGACCTTAGACTTAGAACACCCACTTGTAATAGATTTTCTCCTATCCAAGACGGTATTTCGCCAGAGAAGTGGTTATGTCCAAGATCAAGAATTTTCAAATCGTTACAATCCCTCAGTGATATAGGAAGTTGTCCTCGAAAACTGTTGTTCCTCAGATACAATGAAGATATATAACAAAACGCCTCGGCTGCGTTTTGAATTTCCCCCGACAAATTATTGTCTGCCAGATTAAGAGAATCTACAGTCATCATATTCTTGAAGCAGTCCCCCGAAAGCTCTCCAAATAGCTGGTTGTCTGAGAGATCGAGAAACCTCCCGTATGTGCAATTGCAGATATTGATGATAGGTCCTGAAATTCTATTTCTTGATAGATCGGAATATCCTGGTACAGAAGACATAACTGGTAGTGAACCATTGAACTCATTTGAGCTCAGGTCCAACACTGAGAGCAAGTAATCTGAAAAATCGGGAATGCCACCATAAATCTTGTTATGTGACATGTTAAGACTATTCAATGAATGAGAGTTATTCCAAAACCATGCTGGGACGCTGTCAGAGATTTCGGAACTGGAGATGTCAAGAGTAGAAAGGCTTCTTTGATTATGAAGCCATGCGGGGAAATTTGGACCCACGATACAATTAGCCAACTCTAGAGTAACAAGTTGAAAAGGAGGATTCCAATGTGGCTTGATCCTTAAAGTAAGGTCTGAATTGAAGGACAAGTACAACTCTTCCAGTTCCGAGAGATTGGACAAGTGGATTTCAGTCAGTATGCCTGTAAAGTTATTTGAATGAAGAAGCAAACTCCTAAGCTTTGAAAGGTATCCGATGGTTTCAGTCACTGTTTCATTGAAATTGTTGTAACTTAGAGCCAACTCCACTAAGGATGAACATGATGCAAGATCAGGCAATCTTCCAGTCAGGCGATTTCTAGATGCTTCTAAACTGACAAGATAGGGAAGCCTTACTCTGCTTTCAGCGAATGACCCGTTCAGTTGATTACCCCCGAGACTCAATGTGTTCAACAAAGAATATCTAGATATCGGAGGTATTGAACCATAAAATCGGTTCCCATATAAGTTAAGATACTCTAACATGGTGGATTTCCATAAGAAGTTAGTCATATGGGATAAATCTCCTTCCAACTTGTTGTCAGAGAGGTCTAACGATACTAAGTTGCTCAAGTTTCCGCGGCACAGAGGAAATCCACCTTCAAGATTATTGGCAGAGAGATCAAGATGGGAAAGAGAAGTCATATTCCCCAATGAATCTGGAATCCTACCATCAAGCATATTTCCTGATAGATCAACATAAGCTAAGGACACCAAATTCCCGAAAGCGTACGGGATACTACCTTGAAGCTTATTATAGGAGAGATCAAGATAAGAAAGGGACTTCAAATTTGTCAAAGAATCTGGAATCTTACCTTCAAGCTCGCTGCGAGATATATCAATGTGAGTGAAACTACTGCTAAACTTGAGAAACCAAAGCAAGATTGAATTGTTGTTGAGATTATTGAAAGAGATATCAAGAAAAACTAGAGAATTGGAAGAATTTATTGACGAAAATGATGAGGTATGAGGACTTTCTTGGATACCACATCCCACTAAGTAAAGTTTTTCTAGCTTTGTCAACTTGTTTATTGCATGCAGCCATGTTGTAACATTGGGGAGATTAATTCCAGTAAGATCAAGATGTTGTAATGAGCTTAGACCCGCGAGCCAATCAGCGTTCGTCACAGAAATCTCAAAGTTGCCTCTCAGATCAAGAGCTTGCAACGTGGAAAGATTCCCGAGATTACGCGGGATTGAACCGATGAAATTAGAATGGCTGAGATTGAGAAGCTGCAATTTAGTAGAGTAACCGAGAAACTCGGGGATTTTAATCGTGTTAAAATCATTGTTACTTAGGTCCAGGTGACTCAAACCCACCAATTCAAGCAAAGAGTGGCTTAACTTGCCTCTTAAAGGTGTAGGTGATTCAGTACCTACAGAATGAGGACCCTGAAGATTGAGTGCCACAACTTGGTTTGTTCGATTATCACAGTGCACGCCTTTCCATTTGCAGCAGTCCTTTTGATCTTCCAACATTCCCCAAGTTGAGAGTCGACCATAGTCGTCGACCACCCCAGCCTTGAACTTGAGAAGTGCGAGTCTTTCACTCTCTATGCACTTCACTACATGCTGTTCTTTAAAGCTCGTACCGATTAGGAGCATATGTAAGAACAATAGCACCAAAAGAAAGACATGCGGAGGAGCAAAGAGTTTAATTGTACTAACTTGTATAGTCATTTCTTGGCCTTGGTTTGTGTAGCAAGGATTAAAATGATGGAAGCAAAAAGAGCTGAGTGAAGATATTTTTAAAGTTAGGACAAAGTATTAATTTATATGAGAAAGGGATGTTTTATGAATTTGCCACCATCACATTGTGGAGCATAGATGACTTTCGTGGAACTAACAGGCTTGACTTCAAGTCAACGGGCCCAGACTCTTAAAGTCTGTTTCCAGTCTCTTTAGTATGTGTCAACTAGTCAAGAACTTCAACTGAATACAGTCACAAATTGATACTTCGATGGGTTCACAGAAACATATTACCAAAATGGTCGTGGAAATTTATGGTGAATCCAAAAATAGAATGAAAATGAATGATAAAAAAGCATTCTTTCTGATACAGACATAAATCTAAGAAGTTCGTATTATATTCAAGGGATAAAAGCATTAAAGCCCCTATACTATACCCCTTGTTGCACTTTGTCCCCTGTTCTTTTATTTTTTGCGACTTGCCCCCTGTACTATGATAAATAAGCACTTTGCCCCCTGAGTCACTTTTTCACCATTTGAATACGTGTCAACATTTTTTGCCGTTGGATTTGGACTCAGGGGGCAAAGTGTTTATTTTTCCATAGTATAGGGGGCAAGTCGCAAAAAATAAAAGGACAAGGGGCAAAGTGCAACAGGGGGTATAGTATAGGAGGTTTAACGTTTTTATCCCTATATTCAAATAGAAACTTCTCTTACAAGTCCATACATTCTTTCAAAGTAAAACGTCCGATCTTAGAACTTCATGTTAAGTACTTTACCAAGAGGCTGATAAGTCTTGTCACCCGGACCAGATACGACGCTCTTTGCACGATCAGTATCTCTCGACATTGATTCTTCACGAAGAGCTTCTAATGCTGCCCTTTTCCTTTCTTTATGCTCCTTAAACCTCTTTATCTTCTCCTCCATAGCTGCTTTTGCCTTCTCCGCTGCCTCGGCTCTACTAATCGCTTGTTCTGCTCGTGTCCTAAACTCTCCTATTCTTGACATTGCAAGTTCTAATTCTTTCTTCATACTCTCCACATCTTCCATGATCGGTTCCTCGTTTTCTCTCACGTTTTCTGCATTATCCTCATCACCGTTTTCTTGAGTTTTGTCGGCTTGAGAATGGGTTTCTGCTGGAGTTTCAATAGTGTTAGAGATTTTGTTTTCATTATTATCAGATGATTTCATGGCTTCTTTTAACATTCTGCTCTCTTTCTTGGCTTCTTCGGCTTCCAATCCCATGTCTTGAAGCGCAGTATATAGTGCCGATTTTTCGCTCTGCAGTCGAGCTTCAGCAGCCTCTGATGCAGCCAGTTTTGATCTACCTTTATGTAGCTCAAACTTTAGCAAAGCTATCTCAATTTGCAAGTCATTCTCTTTTTCTCTACTTTTCTCCAACTCAAATTCCAAGCTTTCTTTCGCGCTACCAAGTTCTTTTACCTCTTTCTCGAGTAAGCTGATGCTATCGGTTTGATCCAAGTTCTTTTTCTCTACCACTTCCATTTCTTCTGTGATCTTTTCTAGCTCATACGCGGCATCCGAAACAGCTTTTGTTGAAGAAGCGTGAAGTTCCTTAGCATTCTCAAGTTCCACTTCCAACGAACTAATACAAGCCGACTTGTCCGAAAGCTCGTTTTCCAGATCACGTATAGTCTCTGTGCGTTCAATCATTTCTCTTTCGATTTCAAGAGCCCTCTTCTTCAAATCATCTATAGTTTCGTTCAATTCTGAAACGCGGCTCGTAAGCTCTTCAGTTATCAACTTTTCCTCATTCAAAGCACTTTCCATTACTTCAGCTTTCGATAAAGACTCGGCCTTTGCTTCTTTGAGATTAGCAACTTCTGCTTCCAAGTCAGTTGCAGCTTGTGAAAGCTGCTTTTGTACATTTTCTGATTCTGAAAGGTGTTGGGACATGATATTTACGGTTGATTCGAGTTCGCTAACACGTGCGTTGGCCTCACGGGATTCGTTTATGTAGTAATCTTTCTGAGAATCTGAGGTTTTTAATAAGGTTGAGAGTTCATCTGATGTTTTTTGATGGTGATCTAGCTTATGAAGAACTTGTTTGTATGCAGAGTCCTTAGCTTCCAGTTGAACTTTGACATTTGCCAATTCTTTCATAAGGGTTTCAAGTTCTCTTTCTTTCTCCAGTTCCTGCTGCAAGTAAGAATGAGAAGTATATATGTATTATATGTCATAATGTAGAATTGTGCTGGTAATCTATTTTTAGAGATCAATCAAGAAAATTATGTAAAATTAGATTATCTTTCTAAATTTTAATGAATTGTGTAAAAATCTTAATTACGATTTGTAAAATTTTAGAATCTTAATAAATTAAATCATAAAACATTGTTAGAAATTAGAATATAATATAGGGTTAATTGCAGCAAACTCCCTAATCTATGTGGTTGTAGTACTTTGCCCCTAACCTATGAAAATGTGCGCAGGTTCTAGTTACCACCATCAGAAAGGAGCACTTCATTACATGCGAATGCTGAACACATTCGTAAAACTGTATTAGATAAATATATTGAAAAATATAAATTTCCTTATTCACTATTTATATTATAGGGCTAATTACAACAAACCCTCCAATTTATGGGTCTGTAGCACTTTGCCCCCTCACTTATGAAAATGTGCAAAATGCCCCCAAACTATTGATTTTTGTGCGTTTTGCCCCCGTATAGACTGAGTATAAAACAAGAAATCAGCTATTTCAGTGTCATCAGAACTTACTTCATCCTTGGTCGGACTATTTCTGTGCGCAATATTGCTCTGCTGGCCAAAGAAAGAGAGAGCAGTTTGAACCGATTCAATTGGTTTTGTATCAATCTCCCCCATATTAATTCTCGAACCACTCCAAAACACTTTACTCAAAACTGCAAAATCCACAAATAAAATTTTCTGCAGTACAAATCATAGTCTAATTCAATTATGATATGTCTTCATATTTTTTCCGTTACATAAAAGCTACACAATAAACTATGAAAATTATATATAATGCATAAAAGTTAGTCCAAAATTTTAGAATCTTGATTCAAAACACAATGAAGTAAGTAAACTTACATTAACGAATTGAAATCAACCGTGACAAATGGTTGGAGGAAACAGAGAAAATCTCTGCAGCTTGTGATTATATGTTAAGAGGAAATAATATTATCTGATCACAGTGTATATATTTTTCTCTCATTAGAATTTAGTGTAAGATTATTGGACGAATCGAGGTACAACTTTGTCACCATGGAAATGTCCACGGATTAATATAACTATAGAGAAATTCCTTTGTAAAAGTCGTCCAAGGAAGGACGGACTTTAGTCAGTTTTCGTCAAATCCAACAAATTTTGAACCGTTTTTGTTTTAGTACATATGTTGCAACTTGCAACTTTGGTCCTGATTTTTTCTCTTTACGACGCGAGTCTAGTTATCTTAATAGGCCTGATTACAGAAAAAAACATGATAATGGATTCATTAACATTAAATACCATTTTTGTTGTCGGCATTGTTCATATGGTGCCCCATGTACCATGAGTAGTGATTTATTTTGAAGATTAATCATGATCATATAAATCAAGTCTTAAGTTTCGTCTGATAACGAAAAAAATTCTCAATGTGAGGATAATGGATAACTACAGAAACAGCCTCATTTGCAGAGAGTTTTTTTTTTTTTCTTTTAAGTTTCTAGAAGTTAAGAGGGGTGTTTTGGTAGTTTTTCGAACCTTAAGAAAGATATTCAACTTCAAGGTACTTAAATGAAATTATTTTTTCCAATCTATAAAGTGTACGTTTGTTGGATACCGTGATGACGAGTTTGGTCATTATAAATTTTGGGATAATCAAAACCGAAAGATAATTAGTAGTCAAATGTCATATTTAATGAACTGATTTTGTATAAAGAGTAGTGGAGATATTGAGAGTGCAGGTGATCAGGTTGTATGCCCTTAGATTGTGGAATTGGATTTTTTCAATTCCAGTGAGTATAGTTCAGAATGGCTAGGTGATTGTTGAGGCATAACCAAGTACACCAGCAACTCTTTTGAGAAGATCATGTAGATATAATCATGCCTCAAAAAGATATTCGTCCTCCTCACACTATCTTTTGCTAACTAATACTGGTAAGCCAAAATGTTATAGAGAAGCTATGCAGAGTGAGGATTCGAGCAAATGAAAGCTTACAATGAAAGATGAAATGGTTTTATCAAAGTTTCACAACATGGAAACTTGTTAAGCTCCCAGAGGGTAAGAAGACACTCATGGTAAGTAGGTTTGCAGAATTAAGAAGACAGATGAAAGGAAGCGCACTACTATTAGATTAGTTTTTTATTGTAAAGCAGATGGACGTGAAAACAAGTCCTCCTTTATGGTGATCTTGTAAAACGCATTTACATAAAACAACCACAACGATACTTGTCTGGAGGTCTATAAGCTAGAAAGGGACTTGTATGACCTGAAACTAGCTCTGGGACAGTGGAATGTGAAGTTTGATGCTGACCATTATCGCTTCAAGAGGTACGATATTAGCTTCTGCTCAATATGTGAATTAGTTAAGGAAGTAATTGTATGAATTTTAATTGAAGGGTCTTAGAGAAGTTAAACAAATCCTCAGTATGTAGACGAGTTGAGAGTTGTGGTAATATATGGAAGAAAAGTTGTATCTTTCGCAGTCTCAATATATTGAGAGAGTTTGAAAGAGGTTCACTATGCAAGATGCAAAGTCAATGAATACTCCAATAGAGTATCCAGTTGAGAATATGTAATAAGGAGTCACCAAGTAGTGTTTCGAGTTTGCTTATATTTAGAGGAGTCCTTGTGCTTCAGTGGTTCATAGTTCATAGTAGTAAAAATATTATTGTGTATATTATACCAGATATTGCACATAGGAGTTGTCAGCATATATATGAGCCATCTCGTTTAGCAACACTAGGAAGCAGTAAATATTATACTTAGGTACTTGTGAGATATATCAGAGAGTATATATGTTTTGTTGACAAGAATGTAAAACTAAACAAGTTTGTTGATGTTGATCTTGCATGTGATCTTGATAGTAGAACGAGTACGACGACTATATATTCTTTATGTTGTGCGGTACATCGATTTCTTAGACTTATAATTTGTAAAAGATTGTAGCTTTCTCTACTGCATAAGTGGAGTATGTAGTTGTGACAAAGGTACCTAACGGTGCCAAAGGTTAGTAAAGAGATAGTCTGATTGCTGAATTGTTTAGGTTGAGTAGGGAAAGAAGAGGCAAATAGTATTTCCCAGGTTGGTAGTCAGTGTGCTATATATTTTTGACTGTGAGTCTAGATTATCATTCAAAATAAGAATCACAAACATTCGATATCTCTTAGAAAGTAAGACTTTTACTAGTGAAGATTAGAAAAAGCGAGAATCTTGGTGTTATGTTGACTTAAGATAATAACCTTACACAAGTTAAAGCCATGCATGACTACAACTTGCTTTGGACCATGAAGGGTTAGAAGATGAGTTTGTTGTTAGTTTATATAGGTTATATGAGGAGAAGTTGAAGAAGCGATTACCTATGAGTTTAGCCTCCACGTGAAAGATTGTTGGGTTGCAGTGCCTGCATTATTGAACAACAGCTCATGTTTCAAATAGTTTAGATAAAAATAATAACTAGAGTTGTGTTCCTAATATAAATAGTCACTTACGCGTGATTGTAAGTTGATATATCAACAATCAAGAAAAATCGGCCACATAATTATAAGTTGATTTATCAAAAATAGAGAAAAAAATTGGCTTGAGGACGCCTCTAGATATAGCATTTCTGACGAATTAAGTAAACAAATCTTTGTATCTTTTGTTATTTTGTGTGCATATATTTTTCTCTTCATCGTATGGATTTGTATCACCGTCAACTTATAAGGCAATTATATAATTAATGTAGTAGACTTTTACAAGATAGTTTTCCAAAAATTTCTTAAAATATATGTCGAATTCAAATAATACATGTGATGACTGAGTGCGATTCGAAACAATGTCTCAAATTCTCTCAGTTGAGCTGGTTTTCTACTTTGTGTCAAAATAATTAAATTTACGATATATGTAATAATTGTAAGGTAAAAATATAAATGTATATTTCTTTAACCATCAACTACTATATGCATTAAAATCTTATTACACATTTTTAAAATTAACTGCAACTCTGAATTGATATACCATTTTGTACAAAGAAAATCGAATTGAGCACATATAGAAAGAACTTCATAATAATTGTTGGATTTAAAATAACTATTTGGAGTCTCGGTGATTGCAAATGCTTCTTAAAAATTCATATAACTTTTAGGGAGAATTACACAAATACCCCTGAGGTGTAGATCAATTACAGGGACATCCCTTATGTTTACATAATTACACAAATATCCCTTGCGGTTAAATCTTTTTTTTTTTTAAATAGAAAAGAAGCCTCATTTATTCTGTTTTAGAAAATGAAAAAACATCCGCAACCAGTATTTTTGAAAGTTTTAGTAAATAGTTGCCATGTCATTTTTTTTCTTGCTATGATCTAACGTCGTAAGCTTGTTCATGTGGTTAAATATACACTACAAATGGTGTTTGTGTAATGAGATACGTACTGCGTAAGGTGTTTGTGTAATTTTTCAAATATTAGGGGTTCCTATGTAATTAGGCCATACCTCAGGAGTGTGTATGTAATTCTCTCTAACTTTTATTGATTGAAAACATTATCAATAATATGTTATTGATTTCTTAAATATATAATTAGTTTATTAATTACTTTCTATAATTAGTATATTTTTGTATTTCTGTTAATGACCGTTAGCACAAAACTTACCCCTTAAGAAAAGTTTTGTGCTGTTTAGTTCGAGTATTTAAATAGCTTTAGTTAGGATTTTTCTTTTCACTTTTCCTTCTTCCAATCTTGAGATATTTTGATCTCTGAAAATTCTCTCAAACATTGTTCATGGAATCTTTTGATTCCTTTGGTTAATCGTCGATATTTTACATTCGTTTATTCAATTCTTCATATGGTATCATTCACCGAGTATTGATCCTGTATTTCGCTGCACATTACTACTTTGATTGATCGTTTTTGATCACTGATCGCTCGTTTATTGAGTGATATTATGTGCGATTGAAGTTTTTGATCGTAATTTGGTTAATTTCACCGATTATTTTTGGTGTAACTGTTCGAATTGGTATATTTGAGGTTTTTGATCGGTTGATTTGATTCAGAATGAGTAATCCGACTGATACTTCTACTGTCCGTACTGAAAATCCTAATAATCGTAATAAGAACCCTAGCGAAGACTCAAACTCTGTTTATTTTTTGGGCGCACATGATTTTACAGGTTCTGTGATTGTTGGGGATATTTTGACTGGTGATAATTACATATCTTGGACTCAAGGAGTTGATATGGCTTTAACCATTAAGAACAAGATTGCGTTTATTGATGGTACATTGTCTATGCCTGGTGAGAGTGATCCAGTTAATAGAGTTGCTTGGAAAAGAGCTGATAATCTTGTTCGATCTTGGTTGCTTAATTCTGTGACTAAAAATATTAGGCATAGTTTACTGTATTTTAAGACTTCTCTGGAGATTTGGAAGGAGTTGAAAACAAGATATTGTAGAGCTGATGGATCCAGAGTGTTTCATTTGCAGAAAACTTTGGCAACAATTCAACAAGGAACTCAATCTGTGACTTCCTTTTATAATATTTTCAGAAGTTTGTGGGATGAGTATGTGAGTCATCGTCCCATGATTGCATGTTCTTGTGGTTTATGTATCTGTAACATGAACAAGAACATGATTGAGTTGCAACAATCAGACTGTGTGTTGGCTTTCCTTATTGGTCTCAATGATTCCTATGCAGCCATAAGAAGCCAGATTTTGTTGAATTCACCTCTACCTTTTTTATCCAGGGTGTATTCTATGCTTCTTCAGGAAGAGAATCAGAGATCTCTTCATTCTTCTGTTACTATTTCAGACCCTTTAGCAATGTTTACAAGGGCTAAACCTTCTCAAGATGGTGCTGCTAAACCATCCTCTCAACAGTTTCCTGCATCTAAGTTTCAGAAAAATGGTCCTAACAAGGATAAAAAGAAGCTAAAATGCACTCATTGTGGTTTCAATGGCCACACAGTTGATAGGTGTTATCAAATTATAGGATATCCTCCTGGATGAGAGGGTTCTATTGGTAAAAGGGTTCCATATTCTGCAAACATGACTGTTTCTGATGATGTTTCTATGCCTACTTCTAATGTTGATTCTGACAGTGCTAATCAAGCTTTGTTTGAGCAGTTCTTGGCTTTCAAAAATAGCAAATCCACTCAGAATCAGAATTCTGTTGCACAGGCATCTGTTCCTTTTGCTGCAACTGCTTCAGTTGGTAACAATTTCTTTTCTATTCTTGCTTTACATTCTAATAGTAGATCTCTTGGTTTAAAAGGAACTGTATGGGTATTAGATTCAGGTGCTACTGATCACATGCTTTGTGATATTAGGTGGTTTTCTCATGATGCTCAGTCTATAAATGTTCCTATCTCTTTACCTACTTCTAGTACTACTAGTGCTACTTTGAGACAGAATGTCAATCTACCTAATGGTTTATTTCTTAGAGATGCATTATATGTTCCATCTTTTTCATTCAATCTCATTTTTGTATCTAAGTTAACTAAGTTCTCTAATGTGTCTTTGAACTTTCTATCTGATGTATGTCTTATGCAGGACATCACCATGAGGAAGATGATTGGTTCTGCTAGAGAACTCAATGGTCTTTACATTCTTGAAAACATTATAGTTCCCTCATGTAATAAATCTGTTCTTCATTGTAATTCAGCTGTATCAGATAGATTGCTTTGGCATGCTAGACTTGGTCATTCATCTTACCAGAAGCTTGCTTGTATTCCTGAAATTGGCATGAATAAAAATAGCTCTATTGTTGCTTGTGATGTATGTCATTTAGCTAAGCAAAAACGTTTGTCATTTCCTGTTAGCACTAGTGAATCTACACATGCTTTTGAGCTTATACATTGTGATGTTTGGGATCCTTTTGGTACTATAGCTCATGATGGATCTAAATTTTTCTTGACTATAGTAGATGATTACACTAGATGCACCTGGATTTATTTTATGAAAGCTAAATCTGAGGTTCAAATGCATATTACTCATTTCTATAAACTTGTTTATAATCAGTTTTCTGTTAACATTAAGATTCTCAGATCAGATAATGGGACAGAGTTTATAATGAAGGAATTTTATGTTACTCATGGGATTGTACACCAAACTAGTTGTGTGGAAACCCCTCAACAGAATGGACTTGTTGAGAGGAAACACCAATATCTTCTTCAAGTAGCAAGATCTTTAAAGTTTCAGTCAAATCTGCCTATTAAGTACTGGACTTTTTGTATTGCTGCTGCTGCTTTCATTATCAATCGATTGCCTTCTCTAGTTATTCATAATGAGACTCCTTACCAGAGATTATTCAATAAGCCTCCTGACTATAGTACTTTAAAAGTGTTTGGATGCTTATGTTATGCTTCAACTATTACTGTCCAAAGACATAAGTTTGATCATAGAGCACAAAAATGTGTTTTTATGGGTTATCCTTTGGGGACAAAAGGTTTCTTACTATTAAACTTACAGAGTGGAAAGCTGTTTACTTCAAGGAATGTGGTTTTTTATGAACAAATTTATCCTTTCAAAATGAGTTCTGGTTCTGGTTCTGGTTCTTCTGGTCTTCCCATTTCTCATGAAAAGCCTATGAAATTTTGCACTGATTCTTTTATCAGTGTTCCTTCTACTAATAACTCAGAAGATTTGCCTATTCCTGTTCCTGATCAAGCTATTGTTGATGATCATTCTCATGTTCATACTCCTGATATATATTCTAACTTTGAGAATGTTGAAGACACAAGTTCTTCATTTCAAAATGAAGCTACTCAAAGTTATCATTTTTCAGATAAACTTTTACAGGACAATATTATACAGAACCAAGTTTCTGTTCCTGATAACACTTCATCTCATGATATGGATCAGCAAGTTATTATTTCTCAGTCTGATAATTCTTCAGTCATTTCTGATGTGATCCAGCCTAGAAGATCAACAAGAATAGTTAATACTCCATCTTATCTTCAGTCCTATGAATATAAACTGCCTACCTTACATAAGGCAAATACTTCTGTTACTTATAACATAAGACATCCTATACAGTCCTATGTTACTAATGATAGACTTGGTCTCAAACATAAAGCTTTCATAGCTTCTATTACACAAGATATAGAACCTACTTCCTATACTCAAGCTAGCAAGTCTGAAGATTGGAAACATGCTATGAAGAAAGAGCTTGATGCTCTGGAAAAGACACAAACCTGGATACTTACAGACTTGCCACCTAATCATCATTGTATAGGCTGTAAATGGGTGTTTAAAATTAAACATAAAGCTGATGGAAGTATTGAGAGATACAAGGCTCGACTAGTGGCTAAAGGGTACACACAAGAGGAAGGATTAGATTACTTTGACACCTTCTCACCAGTTGCAAAATTGACAACAGTTAAGGTTCTTCTTGCTGTAGCTGCTTCTAAAGGATGGTATTTACATCAATTGGATGTAAACAATGCATTTCTTCATGGGGATTTAGATGAAGAAATCTACATGAAGCCTCCACCTGGTTATTGTGATCCTAAAGATAAGAGGGTTTGTTTGCTTAAAAAGAGTTTATATGGACTCAAACAAGCAAGCAGGCAGTGGTATAACAAGTTGTCTACTTGCTTAATTGCTTTTGGTTACTCTCAATCTGTCTCTGATAGTTCATTATTTACAAAACAAACTGACAATTCCTTTACTGCTCTATGTATATATGTAGATGACATTATACTTGCAGGTAATGACATGAGATAAATCAACAGTTTAAAGGCTCACCTTGATGAAAAGTTCACAATAAAGGATCTTGGAGTTCTAAAGTACATGTTAGGAATTGAAGTTGCTAGAAGTAGAGAAGGACTGTTCTTTTGTCAAAGGAAATATGCTTTGGACATACTTTCAGAATCAGGGTATCTTGGATGCAAACCAAGTCAGACTCCCATGGATTCCACAACAAAACTCAAAGCTGAAGATCCACCTTACTTAGAAGATCCTACTATCTACAGGCGTTTAGTTGGAAGGCTGCTCTATTTGACAATAACAAGACCTGATCTCAATTATAGTATCCAATGCTTGACTCAATTTATGTCTAAACCTATAGTATCTCACTTAGCTGCTGCTCATAGAGTGCTGAGATTTATCAAATCAAGTCCAGGCAGAGGAGTTTTCTATCCATCCAACAATGAGTTACATCTTAAAGCCTTTTGTGATTCTGACTGGGCTTCTTGTATTGACACCAGAAGAAGTATCACAGGTTATGCAATATATCTTGGCAATGCTCTTGTTTCCTGGAAGGCCAAGAAACAATCAACAGTGAGCAGATCATCCACTGAAGCTGAATACAGAGCTGTTGCTACAACAACCTGTGAGGTTATCTGGTTAACTCAGCTTATGAAAGACCTTTGCTTCACAAAACTCAAGACTCCTCTCATCTTTACAGACAACAAAAGCGCCCATTGCATTGCTATTAATCATGTTCACCATGAGAGGACCAAACATATACAAATAGACTGTTTTTTTGTTAGAGAAAAGGTGCATGAAGGTTCAATCAAAGTTCTTCACATTTCAAGTGAACATCAGGTTGCTGATGTGCTCACCAAGCCCCTGTCTCTCCAACCATTCAAGCTCATTACATCCAAGATGGGCATTCAAGATATCTATGCCCCTCTTAAGGGGGGATCTTAAATATATAATTAGTTTATTAATTACTTTCTATAATTAGTATATTTTTGTATTTATGCTAATGACCGTTAGCACAAAACTTACCCCTTAAGGAAAGTTTTGTGCTGTTTAGTTCGAGTATTTAAATAGCTTTAGTTAGGATTTTTCTTTTCACTTTTCCTTCTTCCAATCTTGAGATATTTTGATCTCTGAAAATTCTCTCAAACATTGTTCATGGAATCTTTTAATTCCTTTGGTTAATAGTCGATATTTTACATTCGTTTATTCAATTCTTCATATGATTGCTTACGAGTTACGACTATAGAAGCATCTCCCCCTCCACTCTAATTTGCTTCATCACATGCTTGTATAAATTTACATCAACATAAGAAGCTGTAAATATTTATCAAGTGTACTATCTCCAATTGACAAGTGCTTTTTATTTTATCAAAAAATACCTCCTCAAGATAATAATTGATAATTGAACACTCAAATAAACTTCAGTTAAAAACTTTGTAACCATACGTTCTCATAAGTTTGAGTAATTATGTTCACGAAAATGGTAACTACTAATAAAGATTACAAAAGAAGATATTTTTCAATGAATGATAAAAAGGTGAGTAATTTTTACAATTTACTCATAGTAATATAAAGAATCACCTTTACAAACATTAATGTGTGTAAAATGTACGCAAATCTTGTTGATCACCGAGAAACTCCTACGCAAGCAATTCCAACACCTTCAAGTTCGCAAAAGTCTTATTCACATCTCTCTCGTGAACGTTAATACTATAACGGTAATCAAAATCCTCTTCTTCAATCCCAAAATCTAATTCACAGCTTTTCAAGAACACATAGCCAACAGTTGTATCAAGAACAAGTAGTACACCGTACAAGTAAGCGATGAAGATTCCCTCTAAAACCAACGACGCATTAGAATCCATTGCTCGATCAAAGTCTCTCACAACGCGGTACTGAAACAAAAATTCAACGGCAGCCAACGACATGTTAGTTGTCACGGATAGGGATAATGCCGTTGCATTTCTTCCCCGTGTCAAAACAAAAGTCTTGAGGATCGATAAAAAACCACCGTGCTTTTCTACTCCAGAGAGTACTAATGCCAAGTTGCATATGATATAGGCATTTGCAAGAATTATGGAGTAAATTATGGCCCCTGTCGCCGAAATAAGTAGTAGGGATCCGGGGGTAGAAATTGCTAACAAATCATAAAAATTGAAAAAAATGAGCAATAGGCCGAAGCAAGTGGCGTTTGCCGAAAGAATGACTATTGAGTTGCAGAGTTGGGTGATGAGAAGGGGGTTGAAGAGCGAAATCCAATGAGAAAACGCACGTTTTTTTGGTTGTTTTTGGTACTCAAGGGTGCTTATTATGTAGGCCTTGGAGAGGAGGAGGAAGGAAAGGGAAAAGGGCAAGGCGAATATAAACGAAAGAATGGTTTGAGCGAGTTTTAGATTGAGAATTGCAAACAGTTCGGAGGAGGGTGGGAAGCCGGCGGCAAGAGAAATAGACGTGAGACGGCCGTGGACTAAGGGAAAAAGGTGTGACGAGGGGATGAGGGTGTGCGACAGGAGACTTGAGGCGGCGAATGGGAGGGCGAGGAGGGTTGGGGTGGAGGTGAAGTGTTGATAGTTTTGGAGGAAAGTGAAGATTGATTTTCTAAGGACTTTGCATGTTTTGCCCATTGGAAAATGGGAGTAGTGTTCTTGCATTAGGTTGTGTGTTGGTTTTTGAAGTGTTAGTGTGTGTGTATGTATTAATTGTTGTGTGGATACAAGTTTTGAATGATTGTAGAGATGATGTGTATTTTCATGGTTGTTGAGGGGGGTGGGGTTGGTGAATGGTGTATTTTGGATGAATGGATTGGACAACAAACTAGAGACTGTAGAGTACGTACCGGCAGAGGTGGGGAGTTGTTTGAGCTTTGCTTTCACCACTGACTTTGTTTGGACTCATCCTTAATATATTCCATCTTTGTGAACTCCAAAATCCATGTATTTTAGTAATGACATAAAAGAGAGCACCTTTTTGGTGGCCACTTATTGCATGTATCAGAATTTAAATTACATGTAATCTTAATGTTTTGTCATATAATAATAACTACTTCTACATTTTACAACAAAGTATAAAGACATACCCTTTGGATAAATAGCGGAAGCATTAAGCAATATAACTACTTTCCGCTTTTTAAAAATTACATATATATTTCCTTTTTGAATTAATAACGGTAGCATTAAATAAGATTATAATAACATGTTTCACAATTTAGAAACTACAAAGTCACTTCCTTTGAATTAATAATGGTAGTACTCAATAAGAGGGTTTCATATCTTGTTTTGATTACGATGATGAAAATGTACATACAAATAGGAGAATTTAAATGAATAACGAATTAATTTTCATGCAGAAAAAGAAGCTTGATCTTTTAATTTTTTGCCGAGATTTTTTGTCTTTTGAGGAGTTTCATTCTATTAAAATATTTATAACTGACATTAGTTCATGAGTGAAGTGTTTTTAATTCATCAACTAAGTAACTGCAAAAAGCGCCTCTGTGTTATTTTTAATTAGCAAATAACTCTTTGTGTAACTTTTATTACCGAAACCCCCCTAGGGTAATGATATACTACTAAATTCCCAACAACAAAAAAAACGAATACACTAATTAATCTACATCGATGATTAAACTTGTCTATCATTGTATTTTATGTTTACTTAATGCATTAAGAATTAATATTGTTCAAATTGAGGTTTATATAAATTTTTTATAACGATTTCTGAAAATAACAGTACTTTCTATATATATGTAGAAAAAAAAATACATTAATGATTATTTTTGTTATGTTTTTAAATAGGAAAACGATTATCTCACAGTCTGTACGCTAACAGACCTTTTTCTTCCTTGTAAATTGACACAATTAAACCGGCAACCTGTTCAGTAGGTTACTTGTTATCTTTAATAGGCAGTAACACAATTTTGACTTACTAATTACATATGTAAATATAGTTATTTTCCCAAATCGAAAAAGATAGCCATTATACATAAACGAATTGTTTTACAGTTTTTCTTTGACAAGGAAATTCAATGTCCTCGTAACTTTCTGATATGTAATTGAAGTTTTTAGTCGAGTCAAATTATTCTGAATTAATTCATATACAAATAGTCACTCTTAAAGTTATCAAAACTTAAATTTATGATGAACAGTGTGTTATAACCTGAACTTATTTACACAATTATTCAGTTTCTATCTTAGTACTAATTAGTCTAGTATAGTAGACCAATAACTTAATTATTTATCTCTATATTATTTAGTTCATTTCTATTTGTATTTTTAGATAAAACATTGCACTCCACATTTACCTCGTGAAATAGGAATAATTAGGAATAATATTTTTGTAACATCAGGAAAAAAACTAAAAAACTTATTTAGCGCATTACCTCCGTACGGAAAAAACGAAATAAACATGTATAAATAAATAAAAGTGTAATTCTAAATGTGGCACTATCATATTTTCAAATTTACTATAAAGTTATTAATTATATTATTTTAAAAGTGAGAAATTCAGAAAACATGTATAATAAATGAGGTTATTCCTTGAATTAATTTTTTCTTTCACAATGTAATCTGGCACAGCTATGCGTTAGACATTAATCAATTATTTAAATTCAACTTCGTTTGGGTAATAGAGGAATACAAAAGGGCAAATATGTTCTTTTAATTATTTTAGACTTCTTTTAATGTTAACCTCACCGGCTGTAAGTCCAATTCTTACAGTCGGCTGTTAGAATAGCATCACTCTTTTAAATAATCCTAAAAGAATATCGAAACTTATAAGATTGCTTACAATATTTATTTAAATAACTGTTTGACATAAAAAAAAATATATATATATATATGCATAAAGATCCTTAATTATCTGTACAGTCAACTCAAAATATAACAATATGATTTTTATTTTATTTTTTGCTGATTATTAGATTTCGAGGGGGGTTGCTAATGAAAATAATAAAGGGGGTAATCTGCCAATTAGGATAACGCAGGGTCAGTTTTTGCAATTATCTGATTCATCAACATATTCAAGACGTATCATCACTCTTTTATCATCAATACGAGGTGAAAGATATAGTTGTGTACTTGGATTAAAGGGCCTTTTACAAGTCGAATTTTACTAAAAAAAGGACGTAACATCATAACAGGTGCGAACTTAGGAATTAAGCTAGGCTTTTTGGTGTTTTGCTTGAAACTGAAAAAATTAGAGGGGCGCGCTTTTTCTGTGATGACTTAGAATATACTCTTCGGCGGAATAATACAACATATTTTATTTGACAAATCATTATGACCATAATTATGAGTTCTTTACGTGCACACAAAGTCGTTAGTATATGATCCAAAACGATATTATACTATATTTCGTCATAAAATCCTAAAACACTGTATGATACTTGCTCACCTTTTCTTTTTCCTTTTGCTTTTCTGATGAATGTATTATGTATGTTTAATTTAGAATCAGTTATGATTAATTAGACTTTTTAATATTTGATTAAACTATATTAACTAAAACTTGTTTTTTAAATTAATTTATTCCTCTCGTGGATATAAAAGATGATTAAATAGATGACAATAATGAAAGAACAATTTCTCTCTTACTTCAACTAGTGTTTATAAATTATCATACCAATCATTTCAATTTTACATTTAATCTCAATTTTTTATTCATTTAATTGTTTTGTTTTCTTCTTTGGCAACGCCATCTCTAGTTGTTGGTAGAACGAGATGTTTGGGCTTAATTTGTCGCCTCTTACAAATCCAAAACTTCGTTAGAGTTTTTCATTTTTCTTTTTTTTTTTGGTAGGAGGGAGGACATGCAGTAGGTAAAATTATTTAAAAGGAAAAATGTAAGAAATTGTTTACAACGGTTCCACTATATATGTTGATTTAAAAGCTCTAGTAAATACACTAAGTTCTCTTTTCTATGGTTGCACTAATACTATACCTGCTGATTTCAAATAGAGAAATGTCGAACATCTATCATTGTTTTCTGAAAATGGTTGGAATACTAATCGTTATATAAATTATACACGTATAAACTACTTCGAGATTGTGATTGAGGACCAAACATTGATCAAAGCTCACCTGTTAACATCAACTACAACGTATCAAGTATATATGAAGTAACATCCATATATTAAACATATATATCTTTGTAAATTAATTAAACTAAATTAATTATATATATATATATATATATATATATATATATATATATATATATATATATATATATATATATTATGGCGTGAGAATCTGCAACCACTACTCTTAGATTGCGCACTGAGTAAGCATACGTACCAAAATGTAGTAGCCTACAAACAACGTTGGCTAGTTGGAAAATTACATTAGATTAACATACATGACATGAAGTTAAATTACTTCTCCCGTGGATGGTGTGAATTGAATTTAAGACAAAGAAAAAAAGTATTCTTATTTAATTAACCAACTAGTTCATTGTTACAAGCATATGTTATATATGTTCTAGCGTAAAACACAGCAATTCATGATAATAATTCAATCCTTTAAGTTCTCCTTATCATATATATTCGCAAAATACAAACAGCTAGCCGAATTTGTAATAATGTTTGCAGTTGCCAGCTCTTATTGTTTTCGCGAAAAAAGTCACCACATTAAATGACAAATATGATCTTTGGATTATCCAACCAACTATAGAAGTGCGTTGGTGTTGTCTAATCTTTTGTATCAGCTGGACTCTTATAATTGCTTTATCATCAGCCGACAACCCTTGTGACATATTATTCCACATCAGATATTAATTAAACTGAATATGTCTATTTCCACTTAAAAGAAGTTGGCAGCATAGTTCTTTAGGAGAGAATATATACTATTGATGATCAAGAGGTGAGTACTATATAAGTTAGAATGTCAATCAATCCTTTGTTGGTATCCGACCCCGTCTTACATTTCTTAAAAATTTTGTTGAATAAGGAGTATCCTATCGAAATGATTAAGTTTCAATATTCTGACTTAGAGGGGCAAATAATTAATAACATTAGTTTAGAGATGTTTGCAATTTTATTTAAAAATATTAATTGGCCTTTCGAACTGAAAAGTAGATTATTTATGTTCAAATTTGTAATTTTAATTTACTTTTTTAGAATTGGAAATAATAAATTCCCAAGCTTGAACTGCTTTCTTTCTCTTTTGAGAATTATGAGAATATTTTTATAGAAAAATATAACAACCATTTCGTTTGGATTATCAGTTCTGTGGTTGTAATTAAAGACTTTCTTTGCATGTATTTCCATTCCGAATAATCGATCTTCGAGGTCACTTGTGGATCTACTTGCATTGTTAAGTTTATTTATATCTTTTTGATTTTTGGTATAGTAAAACAAAATTATGTTTTGTTATCTTCTCATATAAGTTTTAGAGTTACTCCTCACTAATTATTGCAAACATTAGATTACCTCATTTTCTATTCGTTTTATATTTCCTTTTGTACTTCAAAAAAAAATCAACAAGTTTATAATCACTACTAACTTTTAGTTAAAAAAAGAAAAAAAAAACAACAAACCATGATAACTAAAATAAAAGTAGAGTTGGTAGTCCGAATCCCACTCAGGTATCACCAAATTTATCAACAACCAATCTAATTAATGAGCAACTGGTATATAAACCATTCTTCTTTATATATATATATACACATATACACACTAAATAAAAAAACATTTCCTCATTATGTATCACTTATCTATTTACAACTCAAAACAGTACTTATTTGCAATCTCTAAGAAACATTAGTACATTACTTGTACCGAACTTGACTTGCTAAAAAACTGTATTTAATATTTTATCTTTTTTATGTTGAGGTGTGAAGTGGGTTCAGAACTCAAACAAACTGATTTTAGCTGGTTGGCCCGAAGCCCCAAACTAGGCTTAATAAGGTGGACCTGACCTGGGTTAGGTTGGATTAGCCCAATTAATGACTCTAGTTTATAGAACAGTATGGGCTAATGAGGTTGGATCCTAAAAAGTTCCCAAAAAAATTATTATATGGCACCTACTATCTATTTCTAAATTGTAATTAAAAACGAGAGCACATGAGTCTTGTTTATATATTTTTCTTACCGAATGTGTTTTTTTTTTTTTTTTTGGTGCTCTTTTTAATATTAACAGCCAAAAAAGTTACTGTCAGTGTATTGGCATATTTGTTCTCTGAGGCAATTTTGCGAAACGAAAATATTTTAATAAAAAAATTTACAACCTTTAAAATCCAACAAAGAAGTTACACTATAGCCCCCTCTATGAACAACTGTTATAATCAGAAGGTTTCTTTATACAGTATTTTATTGTTTCGAATATATTGAAACAAATGAAAAAAAATTCTATTACAGATATTTTTAATATTTACCCGGTCCTTCACATTTTATATAGGAGGTAATACTTCAGAACTTTTAAAACATTTGAACTTTTTAACATCACAAATATTAAATAGAAGCTTTAAAATATTAAATGGTCAATAGCTATTAAATATAATGTAGATTAAATTGACAGTAACAAAATGGAAAAAAAAAAAAAAAAAAAAAAAGAGATACCAATACAAAAACAGAAACATCAAGTAAAAAAATTAGAATAATATGTTTAGGGATTAAATCTTACATGACCCGAAGGTTGGGAGTTGGAATGATATTAGAAAGTAGAAACACCCAATGATTCTCTCTTGATTAATGCTATTAGAAGTTCATTTTCATCCCTGTTTTCGTTTTGAATATTTTATAAAATTGTCAAAATAAAAAATTATATAATTTCCATTGATAACCAATTGAAAAAATTCCATCAAATTATCGAATGTTAATTCAGTCTAATTAATACTTAAAAAGAATAAGAAAAACCTAAATTTATGATCCTCATGGGTTTGAATAGAAAAAGTTTGGTTTATTCTTTTACAGAAATCAAAAACAATTTATTAAAATGGGTTAACACATGTTGTAAACTCAGATTGTTCATGAAGTATTTGGATCAACTCATTTTGTGGTATGTTTTAATAATTTAAAATTAAAATACTTTTTCAAAACAATTCAAAAAGGAAAGAAACGATAAAATAAGACTAATAAGTATTATTTAAACTTGTACCGTATTATTTAAGTGAGAGTGTCACTGATCATATTTTCCCAAAAGCGAGCTGGACATATCCGTTGTTTACTTATTTTAATTATTATCCATTGTAAAGCTCAAATCCCCATAATATTCTATAGAATATTTGAGGTAGTAGATATGATATGTTAATGTAACGTCAAAGATAATCCTAATTAGTCGCCATAATATAATCTTTCAGTCACATCAAGTTTCTAAATATGTCGTGCTTCAAGATGTATGTTTTCCTCTAGAAGGATAAGTGGATAACCATCATTGTGAGAAATATTTGACTGAATGATACTCTTCTTTCTTTCTTTTTTTTTTTTTTTTTTTTTTTTTTTTTTTTTTTTGTGAGGACAGTGAAATGACACTTTTTAACCTTTATTCCCTATTGATTTAATAATTACCAAAAATGTCTCTAGTGTTGGATAAATGTTACAAAAACTGATGATAGTAATGAAATGGGGAATTTTGCAATAATGATCTTCTAAGTTGGCACTTCTTCAATTTTAGTCCTCTATGTTTTTTATCTACAGTTTTAGTCCTATAAGTTACAACATGTTTTAAAATTGGTCCTCTACCAAATTTTCAGGAATTTTGGCCAAAAAAATCAGTTTTTTTCATTTAGTTTTATTCATATAACACAAGCACGAAGTCACATTTTGTAGGGGGCAAAAAAGAACCGGAAAAAATGATCAGATTTCGTGAAATTGCTGGAATTTCCGGCCAAAATGAGCAAAAAATTGGTTAGAGGACCAATTTTGAAACATGTTGTAACTTGTAGGACTAAAATTGGAGATTAAAAATATAGAGAACTAAAATTGAAGAAATGTCAACTTAGAGGAATATTATTGCAAAATTCCCAATGAAATGTCAATTTACCTAATTATTTCTACAAATTTTAAATATCTTAAGAAATTTGAAAGTACATGAGATTAGAATGAGAATTCAAACTTGACTTTGGGTTCTTGCAACAAATTTAATTATTTAATCATGTTATTTTATCTTTGTTGTATTAACATTCTTTTTCTATATATTAGCAAGAATGATATGATGCCAATAATTTTATTCATGTAAATTCTATCTTCGTTGTATTAACATGATGTATATAATATTTGATACAGATGTGAATATTCAGTGAAAAGGGGCTCAAAATATAGCATATATGAAACAAAGTGCAAATCTCATCATTGCAATCTTTTTAATTATTATCCATTGTAAAGCTCAAATCCCCATAATATTCTATAGAATATTTGAGATGAGTAGATATTAATTATATGTTAATTAATGTAACGTCAAAGATAATCCTAATTAGTCGCCATAATATAATCATTCAGTCACATCAAGTTTCTAAATATGTCGTGTTTCAAGATATATGTTTTCCTCTAGAAGGATAAGTGGATAACACATCATTGTGAGAAATATTTGACTGAATGATACTTTTTTTTTTTTTGTGAGGACAGTGAATGATACTTTTTAACCTTTATTCCCTAGTGATTTAATAATTAACAAAAAATGTCTCTAGTGTTGGATAAATGTTACAAAAACTGATGACAATAACGAAATGCTAATTTACCTAATTTTTTCTATAAATTTTTAACATCTTAAGAAATTTGAAAGTACATGAGATTCGAATGAGAGTTCAAACTTGACTTGGGGTACTTGCAACAAATTTAATTATTTATTCATGTTATTTTATCTTTGTTGTATTAACATTCTTGTTGTATATATCAGCAAGAATGATATATACGATGCCAATCATTTTACACTAACTCAGTTTTTTTAACGCCACGCATATGAAAATCAAATATATTTCCTCTCTAATATTTTTAGCTACTTTTAGTCATATTATCAATTCTCAGGCTTATATCTATAATGAATAGATTAGTAATTTAATTTAAAAGTAAAATGAGTAATAGTTGTACTTTTAACCTGACACTTCATCAAAGAAAATTATGACAGAAGAATGTTGAGACTTGATACAGAAAAGAAAAAAAAGAAAAAAGATGTGTAATAATATGACAATAGAGGGGTCAGTGTGTAATTATTAAAAATAAGTAGTTGGGCATATCCGTTAGAAAATGCTGACTCAGCTCCTACAGCCCCAATACCTCCAAATCCAATCGCTTTCTTTCACTTCCAATTTTTCCTATTATATATTTATTTATTTTATTCTCTCTCTCTCTCTCTCTCTCTCTCTTCACTTTATTATTATTATTATTATTATTATTAATTATTATTTCTTCATATTTATTTATACAAAAAAAAATAATTCTCTGTAAACTCCAAAAACCCTTCACTTTTCTCTCTCTCTCAATTGACTGTAGGTTACTGTGAAAGGTGTTTGCATGTGATCATTCATACTCCTTTACAAAGGTAACAATTTTGATTGCAATTGAATCTCATGATGATTAATGCATCTTTTTATTGATCGATCATTTCATTTGATCGGTGATTTTCGCTCAATTAGATCGAAATATTCATGGATTATGTTGAAAGCTAGTTTGATTATCAAATCGTGTTACTTTAATTGTTTCTTTTATTGAATTAGTCAATTAGATGTTTTTGTGTGTGTATGGTGCATGTGCATTTGTAAGCTTGAATTTGTGCAAAAATGGAGTTTTGGTGTTCTAACGATTGGTTGTATAAGGGAAGATCTTTACGGTTGAGTATTGGTTTACAAGAAAAGATATTCAGTTTAGACTGTCCGTCTAGGTGGTATACCGGAAAAACTTTTGTCGCTTACTTAGAACGTTGACTCGATTTGCCGTTTAGATTGTCTATGATGGTGGTAATTATTTATCAAATCTCTAGGTGGTTTGGATTGTTATGCAGAGTCCACAGGATTCATGGTTTGATTGTCGGGACCTATGAATTGTGGAACACATATGAACAGCTTGTCCTTTATAAGATTTAGTTCTGAAGATCTTTGGTCTTACAACTTTGAATTTTCGTATACTGTAGTCTTAGATTATGTTGCATATGACCTTAAGCAAATCAAATGCTCTTGATATTTTCCTCTCATTTTACGTTCCCCGAAAAAATCTTCGGTTTCATGATCTGTCTTGAGAAAGCGTATCTTTAGTTTTTTTATGCTCTGTCTTGAGCAGGCCTAAGTTGGCTTGTTCATCCTTTACTTCTTTTGGGTATTCTTTTGAAGACTTGTGCTTCATATATATAGATGTGGTATATTTGAATTGTGTTAATAGTATTGGTTTTTTCTTTTTTACTAATCTTAGTCTTGTCTTTAAGTAGCATAAAACTGTGGTGCACGTTGGCTAATTATTTTCCCTAAGAAAGGCATCTATTCCTCCATTAATTGACAGAACAAATTTGGCATAACAAGATTAACAAACCTTTGCCTGTTTTTGCCCTGATGAAAATCTCCTATGTTAAATTTAGTCAAATGAGATGTATGCATTATTTTGCAGGATAGCTTTACCTAACTTTTACTCAAGAAGTTGAACCCATTTCCCCCTTACAAGCAAACTGTTTTTTTGTTGATAAAGTTGGATAATTTTTTTTTAATCATGGCATGCAATTATTTCATGATGACGTGTACTTTTTTCCTCTTGAGCAAGTCACTTACAGTGTATTCTTCTGAGACTTTTACCTTTCATGGGTAAGCTAACTTGAGCAGGACGAAGTGTAGATCAATTAGTGAAATAGGCTGATGAATATGAGTGAGTGTGTGTGATGGCACGGGACTGCTGCTATTAGTTAGGAATATTAAGTAAAGGTCTCCATGACATTGGATAACTTCATATTTGATATATATTACATACGAGTCAAATTCAAACTCAATATACATTGCTTGTCTTGTGATAATTTTCCAAACTGTACCTGGATTGAATAAGGATTCCATAATGTAAGCATGCAATTGTCAGACTGCTTTAAAGTTCTCATTTTTCTTCAGGAATATGGAGAGAGGAGGTAACGCTTCTGAATCACCTCTAAGAAACTATAGACTTGGAAAAATTCTAGGGCATGGTTCCTTCGGGAAGGTAAAAATTGCTGAACATATTCGGACAGGACACAAAGTGGCCATTAAGATTCTTAATCGTCGTAAAATGAAAAGTCCTGACATGGAGGAGAAAGGTGAGATTTTATGCTTTGCTGACAATGCCGAAAACATATTCCCAAATAATATATGCAAATCTTTTGTAATGGTCTTCGTTGCATGGCTAGAAAGTAGCTTTCTGGTTTTATCCAACGTCGTCGCAGTTCTTTACATTTCATTGTTTTACTTTTGAATAATTTCTTTTGACAATATCAAGTGCTGATGATCTTATGCAGTGAGAAGAGAAATTAAAATATGTCGACTGTTTGTGCATCCACACGTGATACGCCTTTATGAGGTTATAGAGACGCAGACAGATATATATGTTGTCATGGAGTATGTAATGCGTGGAGAGCTCTTTGATTACATAGTTGAAAAGGGCAGGTTACAAGAAGACGAAGCTCGACACTTTTTTCAGCAGGTAAAGTTTCATCTTTTTGGTTCTTTCCCAGTAAAGGACTCCATAATCAGCAAACTGATCCGTGTCACATCTGTTAACATAATTTGTTACGTGTTTTTTTTTTTCATTGTGAACAGATCATTGCTGGGGTAGAGTACTGTCATAGAAACATGATTGTTCATCGTGACCTCAAGCCTGAGAATTTGCTTCTTGATTCCAATGGCAATGTGAAACTAGCTGATTTCGGCTTGAGTAACATTATGCGGGATGGACATTTTCTGAAGACGAGTTGTGGAAGCCCAAATTATGCTGCTCCTGAGGTATTAAGTTCTTCACGGCTCTGTGATTAGAAATGTCTTGTTTTGATGTATATGAACGAATATCTTTTGCTTTTAGAACAAACTCTTAAATATAAGTTGCGTAAATTGGATCATGGTGCAGGTTGTGTCTGGAAAACTTTACGCTGGTTCTGAAGTAGACATTTGGAGTTGTGGCGTTATCTTATATGCTCTTCTTTGTGGTGCCCTTCCTTTCGATGATGAAAACATTCCCAATCTCTTCAAGAAAATAAAGGTGACTATCTCTGGAGCTTAATATATATATATTGATTTGTGCAAATTTTGGGTTGATGATCACGCTTTATTTTCTTGTTGAAAAATTAAGAGTGGAGTGTATACTCTTCCAAGTCATTTGTCACCTGGAGCTCGTGACTTAATTCCAAGAATGCTGGTTGTGGACCCTATTAAGAGGATAACTACTCATGAGATTCGTCAGCACCCTTGGTTCAAAGTTAATCTCCCCCGCTATTTGGCTGTCACCCCACCTAATGCAACGGAACATCTAAAAAAGGTATTTAACTTTTTTTCCGGAAATTTTGGAAGTCGGTTCATAGTTTTTATGTTCTCACTTATGAAATCTGTGTTTTTACAATTTCTAATGCAAATTTTCCTGCTTTGTCTCCTGAAAACTGATTATTCACGTCCTTTCAATATTTTCTGTGAAAACTTTGATACACACTTTTACCTCTTTATTATCCGCCTAATCTATCTTATTAGCCTAGTGACATTTAAAGTTACTTTTGCCAATTGTATTCTTATGCATGTTGCATAGGGCTAAAAGTAGACCACCAGACCACACGAAGTCTCTTATTAGAATACAACAAAAGAAAGAAATGTTCAACCTTGTGTTTTTGAAAAATGGGACATTCCCTACCTTTACTCATTCAGTATATTTTAACAAGAAAACATAAATATCCCCACTGACTTTAGTCAGAATCTACATATTCTTCGTTTCAATTTTTTTAAGTTTTTCCAGATTTTTTTTTTTACAGATTCTTTTAAGATTTATAATTAATTGTTGTTTCCCTATTGTTTCTTCACATTGGTATTTTGCTCGCTATTAACACTTTTCTATATGACAATAAGTTCTTTCTTTCTTAAGTATATTGCGATGGTTCGCCACCGAACCCATATACTTAAATATAATCCGTGTTAATTTTTTTGGTGACTACACCTCTATATCTCTTAAAACATGTTCTTATACAGACTTGCTGTCATAATGCACAAACTTGACTTCATAGTACCTAGTTAGCTACCATATTTTTTGCCGCTTTCAAATTATGGAAACCAATTTGCTTATGTTGCAGCTTGATGAGGAAATTATTCAAAAGGTTACTAGGATGGGTTTGGACAGGAGCCAACTGATTGATTCTTTGCAGAATAGGATGCAAAATGATGTATGCGGTATCAGCAATTCAGTTTCTTCTTTTCCTTAACCTTCCAGTTGATATTAAAATAAAATACCTTATATTGCAGGCTACTGTTGCATACTATTTGTTAGTCGACAACCGGTCCCCATCTTTTACAGGCTATCTAGGTTCTGAATTTCAAGAGACCATGGTAATTTTTTCATATAGAATCAGTAACTTTCTTGATGTATTTGACTGAAAGTTTCATTCCAATGCCGTCCTTTATTAGAACGCTTTCCATTACTCATGTGATTTTATTTAATGGACCATACACCAAAACTTCGTTTTTGAGTTTTACATAAACACAAGTTATTACTGCTTATCCTTCAAAAAAGTTTAAGTAATATCATTAAACTTCATTCTACACTAATATGGAAGGAGATCTGTTTGACTTGTAGCAACTTTAGAAATTACTTTCAGAATATTAGTATCACTATATTCCAAATCCCTGATCCTCTCTCTACTCATACTTTCTGCTAACTCCATCTATACTATAGATCTTGGAACTGCAACATGTAGATGAACCGCGGTAGATTTTAGCTATAAAATTTAACAAAGCCCTCATGGTAAATTCCATATATGGAATTAGAAGATCGGTTATCTTTCGTCGATTTTAGCTTTTCATTGATTTTCTAAATTTGTAACTTCTGATGTTTTTACAATACTCCTGGGAATATAAGTTGATGATAGTTACAGATTCTAGTTTTTCCATTTGTAACTTCTGAGAGTTAACAGCATGCCGGAAATTTGTTTATCTGTCTTTTCAGGAGACATGTTTGGCGGAACCTTATTCAGATAAGACACATAGTTTCCCTCTTGGTGGAAGTTTGGTACCCCAGTTATCAAGAAAGAAGCAATGGCTTGTTGGACTTCAGGTTGAGATGTCGTAATTTAATGTTTTATTTTGAGATTAACTGATAAAACAAGTTTTATTTTGTGAAATTTGGGAGCATTCTCGAATTTCCTTCTTCAAATTATTTTAAAGGATAATTGCGTATATTTTATTGATTCATATATTGTAAGATTTTGAATTTTGTTTATAATTTCTCCTATCCATTCCTGGACAGTCTCCAGCACATCCGCGAGAGATAATGACCCGGATTCTTGCAGCTTTGCAAGTACTAAACGTCAGGTGGAAAAAGATTGGGCACTATAACATGAAATGCCTTTTGATTCATGGTGTTCCAAACCTCGAGAGTGTGGCCACCAACCATTACATTGACGGAAAAACTTCCACCAATGCAAATATCTTGCAGCCTCAGTGTGTCGTGAAGTTTGAGATCCAGGTACTACATATACGTTGTCTGATTATTTTCTAAGCCCTATTCTCAACATCTGTTACTCTCCTAGACCAGTTTTGAAGATGTTCAACCTTACTTTTTGTTGTAGCGTTAGTTTGGTATGCTTGTAGATGGGTAGAGTATGTTTTAAGAAGTTTTCTCCAGTATAAATCTTATGTTAAGTAATCAGGTTCAAATTTTATAAGTATTGTGAATCCAACAACTGTAGTATAATGTCTTCAACAAAGAGGTAGGACATCTGTGAATAGAACATCTTTGCAACAAAAGTAGAGGATATTTCATTTTTCACACATTTTAGAAGCAAATAATTTAGTTTCTGTAGTTATGTTACATATCATCAATTACATGCTTTCAATTGAAGACTTAATATCTTCATTTTCTCTGTTTCATTTCCATATTAGATCTCCTTATATAATTGTGGGGTTCAGGACACTTGCATATAAGATATTTTATATTGAAGGTGGAAAGGTTCAAATTACTGTAACAGAAAATGGTTATGTGAAAATGTACATGTTATGTCTGAAGAAAACATAGTTTCATAAAGATATTTTAACATATTCAAGTCATTGCCTCTTTTTAGAGTTCTCCTCATTTATTTAACAATAGTAACGAGGAACGTCTGTGAAATTTATGACAGCTCTACAAAACCAGCGACGTGGAATATGTGCTTGATCTGCAGAGGCTTAGTGGTCCAGTGTTCCTATTCCTGGATTTCTGCTCTTTTTTCATGATGCGACTTGATATTACCCAGAAATTAGTGTAATATTGTTGAGATATTAATGTAAATGAAGAAAAAAACATCAAAAACCCAACTTATAACGCATTTCACAAGTTGTCACATAACATTTAAAAAGTTACAACACCCCTTATTCAAAAAAGTGTGAATTGCCACCTGAGGCGTTGATCAGCCGTTCAACTTGGACACCTTTTTATGTTTTTGTTCAATAATTTGACTTCAAGGGGAGTTGCACATTTTTTAATATGTCGAGGAGTTAGTTGTAACTTTTTAAAGGTTAGGTACACATTACGAAACGTCCTACTGGTCAGGGGTTTGATGCTTTGTATCTTACTGTAAATATTGTTAGTATGTATGTTATTATTACTTGTTTTATATGGCATAGGAATGGTGCCTTGGGTATCTTTTGTGCAATGAGTTATGGCATCTACAACATAAACAAGCCGAGGAACTAAACTATACTTGTTTTTTGCCATGAATGCCATCAGGACTTTATGATGGAAGCCGTATCTTGGACGAACCTGCTTATAAAATTGTTATTTTTACTGATTTGAAATTTTAAAAATTAAACAACAATTACATCTATACCTTTTGAGGCTCTGATTACGCATTTCTTTGAGGTTTGAAATTGGAAAAACCAACTTTTAGTTTGCACAGCTTTTTACCATGTGGAATTATTAAAGAAATGGATTGAGACCCTTAATGTCATCATAAATATAAACTAGGGTGGTCCCTAGTCGGACACCTTAACGTAAAATTTGGACGAAACTACCCTCAGGTAAGAGGGAATATAATTGCTGAACTTTGATATTGTAGATGTTAGAGACACTACTTTTTTGAATGCTCACATATTATTTACCTTCATATTTAAGTCTTAACTAAATTTTGATTTTCTAATAGTTCAATTTTAATTTTTTGAAAAAGAAGTTTATTTTCTTTAAGTTAAAAATTCTGTTTGTGTTCTCGACTAATTAATTTGACTCGTAAGTTTTGATTGAAACATTAAACAAGTTTATTTTTGTCTTCTTCTTTATAATTTCGCATGCAAAATGTATTCTTCTTTTCTTCTTTATAAGTTACACATTTGACACAGATGTCGTCTTTGTGATTCTTCGAATGAGAAATTGTCGTACTTGTTTGCTCAATAACCCGTAAACTATAAATGTAAATTATCACTAAAAATAATATTTGTTTATACACATCTTATAAATCTGCTTAAGAACTTAAATTTGAGGTTGACGCTAAAACTCACACTAAGAGGTTATACTTAATAATTTATAATTCATCAATTTCTTTAACAAAAACCAACGTATAAATAGCACAAGGGGTCTTTCGATTCATGGAAGAGAGAGAGAGAGATATGAAATCCTGATATAAATCTCCCTGTGATATGTCTACTAACGTTGAAGGAAAATTAAATTCTTGATGCCCTTGAGATATAAAAAGATAAACCAATGTAAATGGTATGAACATATTTCGGACACAGTTTCAGCCTAATTTACGTTTCCATAACAATGGAACTGCAAAAAGTTGGAGCCATAAGAAAACACTACAAGATCATATTACCATCTCATAGTGTCATCACTCATCATACTTTAATTCTTTGGAATATTAAAGCTTCCACAGCACTTGCAACTGTAAAACCAAAATACAAATAAAAGGTTATATAAAACAATTTGAAACTATATAAGACCACAAGAGAATTAGTGAATCCACATACTCGTTTTTGGGATGTATTCAAACCCAGCCATTGGCGACTACTAATGCCTCCACAACTTCAGGACGCAAACAAGAAAGTGACTCGTCTAGAATCCTGCCTCCAACATTGAAGGCTGCCTCCGATATGATTGTAGTACCTGGTATAGCTAAAATATCACGCACTATCTTCGCTAAGATTGGTAGTCTGTAACTATTAGGCCGCGTTTGGATCCCTGTGCACGTAATATGTCCATTAGTTATTAAGGTCTGGCCCATGATTCTCAACCTATATGAATCAAGTTTGGATGCATTTGCTGATTCCTAATCAGGGGGTATCCATTGTGCCAAAATCACAGTTTGGATATCACTACACAATGCTTGTTATAACAAAATTACGTATAAGCCCTCAATTTCTATACTACTTCTCTGTGTTGTAAATAAAATATCCCCGTTCCATTTCAGGTTTTCAACTGAGCTTTTGTCGATTCACATGAGGATTTCAAGTTTTCAACTGGGCTTTTGTTCGATTCACATGAAAATATCACACTCAAATATTCTTATAGCAATTAATTTATTTTCTGATCCAAAAGTCAAGCCAATTCAAACACTTGGAGAACCGTGGCATAAGGTATTTCACATATTTGCAGACAAGGCAACCGAGCTTTTTTTATTATTATTTCTTTGACCCACAAGGGCGAATAGAAATTTCTACAATTTTGCTAAACAACTATAATCTTTGGTGTCAATATCTCCTGCCATTCTAATTTCACTTGTAACGGTATTTATTACACACAGAATTTACTATTCATTACTAAAAATTACAGTTACAATTTTATGGGGTGTAATCTAGCATTTTCCTCACATATACTTGCTTATACTGTTATACATAATCTCATCATCTGCACTCAATCTTCTGAGTATTTCTGAAACTAAAATTAATCAACACCCTCACGTCCATTCTCTTCAACACACTCTCAAAACAATTAGTTTCAGAAATTTTGGATACGATTATCTCCGAACAAACAAAGTTAAGAATATGAAAAGCCCTAGCACTACTCTCACCTGGATGCTGTGTAGAATGAGCTTCAGCTTTTTTCTCGTAGCAGCACAAATAATTTGTTGTGTAGAATGAAAAAACCTAGAACGTATTGAAGATTGTGTTATTTCTTTGAATTAGTTGGTAACGATTTTGAAAGAGGATAACCAGGTAAAACAAAGTTTTTGATGAGGACAATTTTGTCCTAAAATTTTGTAAGGGGGTCCAGATCGCTAATGGGAGGGGGTCTACCTAAGATTCAAAATCAGGCCTAATCTGTAGAAGGGCTCACATAACACGGGCTGACTGCATAGATAAAAGGAGGATCCAAATGCGAGTTGAAGGTGGATAGTTAACTCTATCAGGTGGAATGGGATGATCCAAACGTGGCCTTAATCTTCCACCAATCTAAGACATTGAATGTCTCTATTCTACGTAATCTTGGCTCGTCTAAATAGGTATCCAACTCTGACTTCAGTTTCATAGACAAAGCACGAGCCTCGCGACTCTGTCTCTCAAACTCACGGATAGGATCATTATCTTCATCACTAGAACCACTTGTCAATGCACCTTCATTTACTGAAGAGAGGACACTGCTTTCATATGAGATGAATAGATCATTTAAACAGTCACGTACTCTCTGAACGTATGAATCGGCGGCTGAGCCATAAATCTTCCTGTAAAGAAACAAAACAAGAGCCATCTTGTATCTAGGGTCAAAAACAACAGCAACAGCCAATAACAAATTACATTCATCCCAATACTTGTCAAACTTTTCCTTCATAGGACCAGACATCTCTCTAATGAAATCATTTCCACTGTCTCTGCATTCAATCAACTTTAAATGGATTAGACAAATCTTAAAAAAGAAATCATTTGAAGTAGGATACTTGCCACCACTAAAATGATGAGTGGCTTCAGAAAACAACTGTAAACACTCGAGTACAACTTCAGCTACTTCCCATTCAGAATCGGAAGGATTAAAGTGATAATTCTCATCCATCGATTGTAGAAGAGAAAAAGCTTTTCTTAAAGGCAATGTTGCCTCCAGTAAGTCGAAAGTTGAGTTCCACTGATTAGGCGCATCCACGGTCAATGCCTTTCTACCCTCTAGCCCACACTGACGTTTAGCTTGATCAAACTGTTGACGTGCACAAGAAGAGGTGTTCAGATATCTGACTGCCGCTCGAATTTTTTCAATCAATCCCCTGATTTGATTGAGTCCATCTTGCACAATCAATTTTATAATGTGTGCACAACACCTCACATGCAACAAATCTCTGCCCAGAGGAACAAATGAGTCATGCACAAGCCAGTCTTTCAACTTTTCAACCATGACATCGTTAACTGTAGCATTATCAACTGCAATCGAACACAACTTTTTACCTACATTCCACTCTAAAATCATATCTTTCATACAACTGAACAACGACTCACCATCATCTAGATTTGGAATCCTTCTAAATGCAACAATTTTCTCACGTAATTTCCAGTTATCATCGATAAAGTGACTTGTTAAGCGATAATAAGAAACACGAGAATGGTCAGAAGTCCAGATGTCAGTGCTTAAGGACAGTTTACATTTAATCCCATCCAACAACTTATGTACTCTAATCCTTCTTTGTTCATAAATAGCAATAACATCTGCTTCAACAGTGTTTTGATTAGGAACCTTAAACTCTGGATTAAGACTATGGAAAAAACCACGAAGTCGATCATCCTCTCCAATGTTAAGTGGGTACTTGTGCTTAATACAAGCGAATGCCAACCTTTTCCTACTTTTCAACTGATTAAATTCGAATTCCGTAAAACTTCCAGCAGAGAGACCAATCTGAGGATCATAGTAATCTGGACAAGCTTCCTCTTGATGTTCTTTCAAACGAGAAATGTCAAAATCATCACCATAAGAAAATACTTCCTGGCAGTAATTACATTCTGCTTGTTTCTTGCCAGCTCCGCGGATCACCTTTGTAAAATGATCGCCCAAATCAGAGAAACTTCTCTTCATACCTCTAAACGAAAAAAAACCATTATTTATATTTTATGGCTTCTGAGACGCTTAAAACATATAAGGAGAGACACAAGTACTGAGCAGTTAATAGAAACCGAATTTTAAAACTCAGTGAGTTATGTAAGTCTTGGTAATACACATGACAGAATATTTCCACTAATGGCCGACTCTACCAAATCAAACATCAAATAGAAATGTTCTGTCTGGGCAGAATACATGTCGATTTAGGACATTCCATCTGAATTTGGAGATGATAAGTACTCAAGTCCACTGAAAGCTAAGGTTCATAAATGGTCTTCGCTACTAACACCTTTGAGGATGTTCCAGTACACCTGCGTAAATATTTTTACTGTGATGCACTCGTAACATGTTCGTAAGCAAGGGTCAATCACTATCATGATTTAGTTGTCAGGTTGAGATGGACAATGGCATAGTTCAAGTGACATTATCAAACACAGAGAGAACTGTTATTAGAATCGAATAATTGTGGCAGTCCTCAACGATGTGAATAACATAATGGATCAACTCAATGTTTGCTTTTTGCATAGCTTAGAAATAGAAGTTTCAGAGGTAGACGTACAGTGCTTTGATGCATAAACTATGAAACACACTAGGTATTGACTTGTTCAATAGCAACGTTAGACATATATATTACCGAAACATGACTTAGTTCTAGAATCATACATTATGCTATCAAGTGAACAATAACATAACTAAAAATCGCAATGTTATTCATGAATCAACTTCTAACGCTCCTAAACTCACCTGGTTATAAGAATTACGGCGTACTTACTACCGAGACATTTAAGCAATATTAACTAGGAAATACTAACTAACATCATAAGGAAGAAATCTCAAGCCATACCAGAGCATTTAAAAGCAGTAATACGTAGACATGCAAAGCTAACATTCAACTATACGGAATCGTAATAAAATTGCTTAAAAATATTGATGTTTTCACTGAGCAAAAAGGAACACAACAAAAAACTTATATCCCAAATTATGACATAAACACAAAATCTGGATGTATAATCCACTTGTAATATGTGTAACTTCACAGACCCATAAATGATTATGTACCAGAACAAAGAAAATTAGGAAATTAAAAACATACAAATTTATGTATTAAAATTAATAGGTTCATCAGAAACATAAACACCTAAAGCTGTAATAAAAAACCCAGTTCTCAGAACACATAATCAGATAATCTATAGTAAACAATCAAAACGAAGTGAGAAATGCAATATAGCAGATGTTAATTTTGATTCACAAAAAAGAAACGGTGTTTTTGTGTGCAGCTTGCTGATGAACAAACAACTGAGTGAGAGAGAGAGAAGAGTGTGAGTTTTTGTGCTTGATATTTAAATTGTGCAGTGCGAAAAAAATAAAAAGATTTCACTTTTAGTTCAGTTATTGTCACGCATTTTTTTGAAAAAAAAATCTGATTTTCTTTTTCCAACATATTCTGTCACTAATTAATGCATATATTATATAATCTGAAAATGTATTGTTTTTATTTTTCGAGACTGTATTTTGAACATGAGGAGATATACTAAGGGTAAAAAAGGAGTGAGTTTGTTATGTATAAATGGAGAATATAACGTGCAAAAGAATGTTGCAAATCTGATATCGACAGGAGACACAACGGTTGTAAACCCCCCAATCTATGGGTGTTTTTGCATTGTGCCCCCTAACCTATCCAATTTTGTGCGATTTGCCCCCTGGAGCGTTGATCAACCGTTGATTTTGGACACGTTAGATTTAACATCAGGGAGCAAATTGCACAAAAACCAATAGGTCAAGGGGCATCTCGCACAAATCAATAGGGGGCACAATGCAAAAGCACCCATAGATTGGGAGGTTTGCCCCAATTATCCCAATTTAAAAAGATTTTTTTTTTATTATTTCAAATTTGAAAAATATGTTTATTTTCTTTGAATGAAACATGATATTCTGTTCTTGACATTTAATTTGACCAGTAAAGTTTGAATTGGCACATTTAACAAGTTTGGTTTTGTGTTTTTCTTTATAAATTCTTATCAAGAATGTTTTCTACTTTAGTCTAAATTAGACAATTTACAGGGCTATTTCAATTTTTTTGACAGAGTTACACAGTCTTTGTAATTCTTCACATGAGAAATTCGTCCATTTGTGTAGAAACTCATTAACTGTTATTGTGATTATCACTAAAAATCACTTTTGAAGAGTTTATACATATTTTATAAATCTGCTCAGAAACAAAAAATATTAAGTTCTAAGGGTTAAGCTAAAATACACACCCAAGAGGTTGTGTAAAGATCGGACCTCACTTTCGAGGATTAAACACTAAGCAATTACAATGCATTAAGATTTCCTGAACCAAATGCCTATATATATATATATATATATATATAGAGGAAATCCTAGTATATATATATATATATATATAGAGGAAATCCTAGTATAAATCTTCCTGTGATATGGATTTAACGTTGAAGGAAAAATAACTTCTTTTGTTGTACACTTTGAGAATTAAAAAACAAAACTATTTAACAAGCTAAGAAATAATGCTGACACAGTTTTACTAATAACTGTTATTCCAAATGTCCTACCTTCATGTAAGAAGCTCTAGCATTTTCATAGAGCTTTCATTTTTAAGGAACATAGACATGATACATAAAATGATGACAGAGTCGATGCACAGAGATTAAAGACTATCTACATAAGGCGAAGCCAAATTAAAACTATCCTATGTGAAAAATGACAGTACACCAGAAATCCAACCTGGGAAAATAAATCATTTGGACCGTTACTTAACGCTCATCTATCTAATATAACGAAAATCTCACCCCCGACCCGAAAACGCGACCCTTCTGCTTGATCACCTCAAAACCAAGGCTACTAAATAACCAGAAAAACCAGAGTCATATGGTGAGATAAAATAATACATCTCGATTATGAGATGGTTGTGGAAGAAGTGTTCTGAATGATTTGATATGAATAATGAACATCTCTTACAGCAGCATTAACAGATGTTTTGTACGAAACAGATTTGGCAGTTGGCACTATACATTTCACAACTGAGCTTTCATAATCAGTTTCAGCCTAACTTACGTTTCGATGACAACTGAACTACAAAAGAGTGGAGCCATAAGAAAAATCTACACGATCATAGTACCATCTCAAAGTGTCATCATACGTTTGTTTTGAGACCCTGTAGCATCCACAGCACTTGCAAGTTGCAACTGTTAAACCAAAATGCAAACAAAAGGTTAAAATAATACAATTTAATACTATAAGAGACCACAAGAGAATTAAAAAGTCTACGTACTTGTCTTTTGAGTTTATTCAATCCAATCATCGGCAACTACTAAAGCCTCCACAACTTCAGGACGCAAAGAAGAAAATGACTCGTTTAGAATCCTGCCTCCAACATTAAATGATGCCTCCGATATGACTGTAGTACCTGGGATAGCTAAAATATCACGCGCTATCTTCCCTAAAATTGGTAGTCTGGGACTATTAATCTTCCACCAATCTAAGACATTGAATGTCTTTACTGTAGGGAAAAGATTCTCGTCTAAATAGATATCCAACTCTGACTTCCATTTCGGAGAAGAACGGCGAGACTTATACCATCTAATAAAATCACGAAAAAGAGTATTATTTTCATCATCACAAGGACTACTCGTCACAGCAGCTTCATATTTTGAACATCCATACGAGACGAAGAGATCATCTAAACAATCACGTACTCTTTGAATGTATGAATTTGCAGCTGAGCCATAGATCATCGTGTAGAAATATTCAACAACATGCATCTTGAACCTTGGGTCGAAAACTACAGCAACTGCTAATAACAAACTACATTCATCCCAATATTTGTCAAATATTTCCTTCATAGAACTGGATATCTCTCGAATTAAATCAGTTTCACTATCTCTCCACTCAATCAACTTTAAATGGATTTCACAAATTTCATAAAAGAAACCATTAGAAGTTGGATACTTGCCACCACTAAAATGATGAGTGACTGCATAAAAGACTTTTAAGCACTCGTGGACAACTTCAGCCACTTCCCATTCAGAATCAGAAGGATTAAAGTGATAGTTCGTATCCATTACTTGTAGTAGATAAAAAGCTTTCTTTAAAGGCAATGCCGCCTCCAATAAGTCAAAAGTTGAGTTCCACCGTTTAGGCACATCCAGGGTCACTGCCTTTCTACCCTCTAGCCCACACTGACGTTTAGCTTCATCAAACTGTTGACTTGCAAAAGGACATTTCTTAAAATATCTCGCTGTCTCACGAATTTTTTCAATCAAGTCCCTGATTTGATCAAACCTATCCTGCACAATCAAATTAATCATGTGTGCACAACACCTCAGGTGCAACAAATCTCTACCAGGAGGCACAAATGAGTCATGCGCAAGCCACTCTTTCAGCTTTCTAAACATTAAATCATTAACTGTAGCATGATCAACTACAATATGAACACAACTTATTACCCACATTCCCCTCTAAAATCGTGTCTTTCACACAACTAAACAACGACTCCCCATCATCTGTATTTGGAATCTTTTTAAATGCAAGAACTTTCTTATGTAATTTCCAATTATCATCAATGAAGTGACTTGTTAAACGACAATAAGCAGCGTCAGAATGTTCAGATGTCCAGATGTCAGTGCTTAAGGACACTTTAGATTTAATCCCATTCAACAACCTATGTACTTTAACCCTTCTTTCTTCATAAATAGCAATGACATCTGCTTCAACAGTGTTTTGACTAGGAATCTTAAAATCTGGATTAAGACTATGGAAAAAAGCGCGAAATCCACGACACTCTCCGATGTTAAGTGGGTATTTATGCTTTATACAAGCAGTTGCTAACATTTTTCTACTTTTCAATTGATTGAGTTTGAATCCTGTAGAACTTCCAGCTGCGAGACCAATCTGAGGATCATAGAAATTTGGACAAGCTTCCTCTAGATGTTCGTTCAAATGAGAAATGTCAAAATCATCGCCATTAGACACCACTGCCTGACAGTAATTACATTGTGCTTGTTCTTTGCCACCTCCGCGGATCACCTTTGTAAAATGATCCCCCACATCAGAAGAATTTCTTTTCATACGTCTAGATTGACGTGACACCTCTTCGAAATCACCCTTTTGATTACTCCCCGAACTATAATTAGAAGCCGGATGGTCAGATCCCTGCATGACTAAATCTGCATTCAAAGAATAAGTTCAACAATCAATCACTTCGACAGTATCTAGTTCTAAACTTCTAAACAAAACAATGCCATTAATTGGATTGGCTTTTCTGTGACACTTATTGCATTCGATTCCACAAAAAGACAAATAAACACAAGAAGAGACCAACGTAATGAGAAAGTAACAGAAACCAAATTTAAAATTTCAATGAGTCATATAAGTCTAGGTAGATATTCCCACTAATGGCTGTAACTAACAAATTAAACATCAGAAAAATTGAGTAGAAGAAAATAGACATCATATGTTTCGGCAGAATATATGTCGATTATAGGACACTCATATGAATGTGGACATGATAAGTACTCAATTACAAGGAAAACTAAGGTTCATAAATGCTCTTCGCTACTAAATCAAACAATGAACAGCAACCACCTGTGAGGATGTTGAGGTACAACTGTGTAAATTTTTCTACCGGAGTATGTGGGAAATACTTGAAACAGTCATAACATGTTCGTAAGCAAGGGTCTTTCACTATCACAACACAGATCCATGTTAACCTTATTATTCTTCCGTTTTCAGGTTGAGATGGACAACGGCGTAGTTCAAGTGACATTATCAGACCCAGAAAGAACTTCTAAAGGAGTTCATTACTATGGGCAGTTTTCAATGATGAAAATAACAAAATGGTTTTACTCCATATGAGTATTGAGCTGTTCAAAAGCAACGTAAACAGTTACTCAATGTTAGACAAATATATCGTGTCGTTCAACCATAACATGATTTAGTTCTAGAATCACACATTATGCTATCAGGTGAACAAAAGAATAACAATTAGACTGTCCTTATCACTGAGACAAGCAAAATATTAACTAGGAAACGTTGAGTGACGTTACAAGAATCATAATGAGAAATATGAAGCTGTACCAGACTAATTAACTTGGTTTATGCAACCAGAATGTAGTAATATATACATATGCAATACTATCATTTCCCTGCTCCAATTTCAACTATACGAAATCATAATAACATTGCTTATGATGAGCAAGGGAACGCAACAAAAACGCCACGAAATTTACATCCCAAATCATGCCATAAACAACAATCAAGACTAAAATTGACGCCGCTTTGCAGTATATAATTGTAATCTCAAAGACCCACAAATCATTGTACGTTCCAGAAGAAAACAAATCAGGAAACGAAAACGGTAACAACAAATTTCATATATAATAAAAACGTACATAAGAAACAAAAACCCTACAGACAATGAGCTGTTTATAGTAAAGTTGTACTCATTCAAAACAAATAAATCGACCTAACTAACAACATTTGAACTAGATAAGAACAAAATTTTCACACAGGACCTGCAATTTTGCCATAAAAAAGAGATGCATTTAACCATAAACATAACCAATAATACGCACATTACCCTTACAAAAACAATTTAATCGAAAAAATCTCAGTACTCAGTGCAACATAAATCCTAAACAATTCAAAATGAGGTACCAAACGAAGAGAGAAGTGTAACTATGTATATATATATACCAGATGTTACAGTTTGTGTGCAATTGATAATGAACGAGTGAGTTTGTTGTGGTTAAATTGTGAAGGAAGAAGTTAACGAATATTGAAGCGTTTAATTTCACTTTTCGCCCCCTTATTTGAACCTCCAACAAACTAAGGAAGTTTGTTTCTTTTTTGGATAATTATTTGTTTCTATACTTCTTCTAACTTATATAGTTCAGTTTATTTGTTATTGTTTCTTGGTTAATAAATATTCATGAATAATCAATGTTGCCATATCACATATTGTCATACTAGTTTCTTCAACATATTCAGGATGACTAGAAGAAAGTCATTTCACATGCGAGAAAAGATTAACAACTCAATGCAGCAATACAAGGTCACTCAACTTGTTGAGGATATGATTACACTACAACCCAATGAGACCACAAACTTGGAGACGATTCCTCTTCCAAATATTGATGAATTACAACCTAAAGTTCTAGAACCCGACCACGGAACCGAAGTTCCTCAGAACCCGAATGAGCGTCCATTAGTTTATGTAATTGATGACTAAGGTTTCACGAGATGTGTTCGTTCTCATTCATTTCAATTTGTACAATTGTGCAATTTTATTGATACACGAGTGACGTCTGATATAGTTTATATTTTCAAAGTTACATTTTAATGAGGCGTGCCATCGTAGCTCAAAGTGCTTACAACAGTCAAATAATTGATGTGCATGGAGTTCACGGTAAAATCCTTTTGAAACAATTTTATATTTATATTATATTCTTTAGTTAATGTTACTTTTTTGAAAAATTATTTACTATATTATTAATTTCATCTTTTTTTATAGAAAAAATGGAGATGGCAGCCATCAAGTATGAATAAAGAAAAAATGATGTGGAACACGACATGTGTCCACCGTTTCAGATGTTTTTTGTAATGTCGAAAGAGAGTTGCTATATACAAGTGGGGCTTGAATGATTTTTTCTCTCTCTAAGTAGAGCGCTCTCTAGAGTTTTCCTGTGGGCCCCACCACGCTTTGCTGTCTCCGCCGGTCTTCTCCTCCCTGAGCTTCCCTTTTTTCTGGCTCAGTCATGGAAATTCTTCCAAACCCTAATCTAAATAATAAATTAACAGAAAACCCATCTGAGGAAGATACTCTAGAATATGCATTATTAGCAAAAATCCTATCTGATAAACCACAAATCACAGGAGCTTTTAAATCTACGATGTTAAGAGCTTGGAACCCAAAGAAAAAAGTGCACATCAAGCCTTAAGATACCAATACTTTCTCCTGCATTTTCGAACTCAAAGAAGATTTGGAGCGTGCTCTCAACCTCTCCTGGTCTTTCAGGGATCTGCAGGTTATCCTCAAAAAATGGACGCCGGAGAAGGCATACTTTGATGTCGACTTCTCTACTGCTCAATATTGGTGCCACATTTTGCGCCTACCAGTCTTCTTTATCACGCCGGAGAACGCCAAATCCATCGGAAACTCGCTTGGAAGTTTCGTAAGTCTTGAAGATTCGGGCTTTGGAAGCAGATGGAGGAAGTCTTTCAAGATTAAAGTGGAGATTAACGTCTCCAAACCCCTCGCCGACCATATTTCTTTCATCTCGCCGGACGGAAAAAATCTCACTGTGGAAGTCAGATATGAAAGACTTGCCGGCTATTGCCACCGATGCGGAATTTTGGGCCACAAAGCTCTCTCGTGTCCCCTACCCAAGGCGGATACTGAATCTCCGTCGCACGTGCCACCTCTCTTCGGCGCGTGGCTGCGAGCGGAAAACTCGCACATTGCAAACCCTAAATTCGCCATTCCTATTGGGCCAAATCCGACCGTTAGCTCCATTGGGCCCCATAACCCCAACCCACTTACTCAGCTCACCTCCAAAATTGACCCAGCCCAGGAAACCCAGTCTGACCCACACCCCCAAAAACTCTCAGCGGCCCAAACCACCCTTCACCAGCTAAATCTGGCTGATATTAGCCCAAATACTTTCAACCCGAATAGTCCGGGCCTTCTCCTCCCCCAACCAAACCCTTTCCTCATCTCTTCCCGACCCGGCCCTATTTACAACAAACCACCCGACCCTGCCCTTGCCCAACCCACAGAAAATAACCCAACCCCCTCCCCTTTAACCACCAAAACCGATCCTACCCCATCTACATCCAAACAGTTACTTCCCCATCCATCTCCCCGCCACGTCACACAACGCAAATCACCTCTAACCCTGTCGACGGCGGCGTCGACCTTGCTACCGTGGCGGACAATTTCAACTCCCCCGCCACGCTTCTCCCTCCCTCCTCAAAATCCCTCTCTTCCTCCTCCTCCCTCACTCGTTTTAAGCGCCTCCCTCCATCAGCTCGTCCTTCTGGTTCACCATCTTCTCGGCCACCTGAACCCGTCACTTTAAACCTCAAAAGATCTTTCCCAGGCCCTAATTTTCTTCCTCCTCGCCCCAGAAACCCTAAACCCCGCCTTGACTCCTACTCTTTTACCTTACCGGTCAACCTCACGTATCTCTATCCCCTCTTACCCAACAAACTGACCTTAATATCTCCCCTCTACAACAGCTTCCAATCCTCTCCTCGCCCTCTCCACCTCACCAAACTGATCTCACTCTCCAAACTGATCTCACTCTCCAAACTGTAGCCGTCCAAAATAACTCTCTTCTCTCTCTTCTTGACATCAACTCCTCTACTGCTTCCCTAAATTACGATGCTACACCATCGGAAGACCCCTCGAATGATGAGGGGTCAAACAATTAGTAGTCCAAGATGATTCTCCTGGCTTGGAATTGCCAAGGCTTAGCAAAGCCGAGTGCAATCCGAGCCCTCCGGTCGCTGATCAGCAGCAACCGACCCGACCTTCTTTTCCTCTCTGAAATTAAAACTTCTTTTCTCTCCACTCTCTCCTCGACTCTCATGCAGCTCTCTCTCTCTAATTTCGTCATTACTCCCCCTGTTGGCTTAGCAAGGGGAATCTGCCTTGCTTGGAAAGATAATATTGACGCTGTGGTGACTTGTCAAAATTCTTTCCTTATTAATGTTCATGTCCGTCAAGACAGCAGCTCAATTTGGCAATTCACAGGGGTGTACTGTCCCCCTTACTCTGCTGCCAAATTGATCTTTTGGAATCTGATGAAATCTCTATCGGATAATTTCTCTGGCTCTTGGGTGGCTTTGGGCGATTTCAATGATATTTGTAATCAAAGTGAAAAAATTGGAGGAAAATCTTTTGCTAGTTCCTCATCGCATAGTCTTACCTCGGATTTGAGTGAGTTATCCCTTATTGACCTTGGTTTTGCAGGTTATGACTTTACCTGGAACAACCATCGTGATGGTATTCATAACATTCAGCAGCGCCTGGATAGGGGAGTGGCAAACACTGCCTGGTGCCTCCTTTTTCCATATGCCCACATCATTCATCTGACGGCGCTTGCTTCGGACCATTGTCCGATTGTTTTGAACACTCGAAAGGAGATAGTCAAAGGCCCTAGGCCTTTCAGGTTCGAACTTATGTGGTTTTCGCATTCTGATTGTTACCATGTTGTAGATAAAGCTTGGAACTCCCTTTCCCATGTCTCCCCTTTGCATAAATTAGTTGCGAAAACAAGGAAAACTCGTAGAGTCTTGAAATTCTGGAATCTGACTTGTTTTGGGCATATTGATACTAGCATTAAGAATCTTACCCATGATATTACATGCTTGCAAGCTGGTCCTCAATCTGTTGCTACTTTATCCCTTGAGGAAAAATTGCAAAATCATGTTGACATTTGTTTGAAAAGGAAATGCACTCTTTGGAAACAAAGATCTAAAGAAAAATGGTTGAAAGAAGGTGATGCAAATACCCACTATTTCCATTTGAAAACCATCATTCATTCTAGATTTAACCGCATTGAGTTTATTAATAAACCTGATGGTAGCACTCTTGTTGATTGGAATGATATTGGTTATGCTTTTGTGGACCATTTTAAATCCCTTTTCTCCTCTTCTTTTGACTGTGCTAATCCCCCTTTCCCCCCTGATTTTGACTACTTGTTTCCTAAGGTGATCTCGGATGATGATAACAATCTTATTTGCAAGATTCCCACTCCTAAAGAGATTAGGGACACCTTATTCTCTTTTGCTTCGGATAAAAGTCCGGGTCCGGATGGTTTTCCGGCTGCTTTTTACAAGAACTTTTGGCATACCACCAAAGATGCCCTCACTAAAGCTGTACCTCTTTTTTCAAAAATGAGACTGATTTGCATTCTATTAATCATACCTTGATTTCTCTCATTCCAAAGAAGCCTAATGCTCATTCTGTGGAGGATTTTAGACCTATTAGCCTTTGCAATATTTCTTATAAGATCATCTCTAAGATTGTTGCTAATAGATTTAAAAAACTCATGCATCTTTTTGTCTCTCCTTTCCAATCTGCTTTCATTAAAAATAGGAGTATTCAGGATAATACTATTTTGTCTCATGAAATCTTGGATTTTATCCATCGCAAGAAAGGTAAAAATGGCCTCTTGGCTTTCAAAATTGATCTTGCTAAAGCTTTTGACAGGGTTGAATGGGACCTCCTCCTTTGCTTGCTGTCCAATATTGGTTTTGATGATATGTTTGTTGGTTGGATTAGGAAATGTATTTGTGCTTGTTAATTAATGGCTCTACTTGTGGTTTTTTCAAACCTTCCCGTGGTATAAGGCAAGGAGACCCTCTCTCTCCCTATCTCTTTGTTACTTTCGTTGAACTCTTTTCTCGGTTGCTTCTTAAACAAGATATGGCTGGTTTTTTCAAAGGGATTAAAATCTCTAGAACTAGCCCTTCTATCTCTCATCTCTTATATGCCGATGATTTAGTTATTTTTGGGCACGCTACTTTGGCTAACTCCCTTGTTATTAAGAACACTCTTGATACTTTTTGTAGGTGGTCTGGACAGGAGGTTAGTTTCGGCAAATCCTTCATTCACTTCAGCCCTAACATGAATCTCTCTTTAAAAAGAGATATCCTTGCTCTCTTTGGGGTGTCTGAATGCAATCATAAAACCTCTCATCTTGGTCTTCCTTTTTGCAAGATTAACTCCCGAAAAAAGGCTTTTTCTGATCTTATGTGTAAGCTTGACAAAAGCTTGGCTTCTTGGAAACACACCTCTCTCTCTCAAGCAGGGAGAACCGTTCTCATTAATTCGGTTGCCCTTTCCTATCCTGTTTATACTATGTCAAATTTTCTTCTTCCTATTGATTTCTGTAACAGGTTTGATGCTTCTCTCCGTAAATTTTGGTGGGGCACCAATGGCAATGGGAATTTCCTTGCCCTTAAAGCTTGGGATTCCCTATGCCGCCCCAAATCTGTGGGCGGTCTGGGATTTAGAAGGATGTTTGATTTCAACAAAGCTATCGTCTCAAAACTTGCTTGGAAAATTCTCACCAATTATGATGCTTTGTGGGTTAGAGTTTTTCATGCCAAGTATTTAAGAGAGCATTCTCTTTTTTCTGCCCCTTCCTCCCTTTCCTCTATGTCTTGGATATGGAAGGACATTCTCAAATCGAGAGACCTTCTCCTTAAAGGTGCTTGCTTTCCTGTCACTAGTGGCTGCTCGGTTTTAACTTGGAAAGACCCTTGGGTTCCTACTATTCCTTCTTTCAAACCTAAGCCACTTGATATCCCCTCGGAGATTCACTACAAATTCTCCTCTGTTGCTTCTTTGCTTTCCGAAGACAGACTTAGTTGGGATTTGACTAAGCTTTCCTTGATTTTCGATACACTCACAATTGAAGAGATTCTGAAAATTCAGGTCTATCCAATTGCTCAGAGCCACCCTCCTCTTTGGATCCCCTCCTCGTCAGGGGTCTTCTCTACAAAAAGTGCTTACCTTGTTGATCAAGCCCCTCGCTTTTGCTTACCCTCTAACGCCGACTCGCCTTTTTTAAAAAAGCTTTGGAGCTCTCGGTTGCATGGTAGACACAAACTCCTTCTTTGGAAAATCTTTTTCAATGTGCTCCCTACTCGTACCAAACTCAATTCCATATTTGGTATCAATGACCTCTCTTGTCCTGTTCGTAACGGCGAAACCGAAACCTTGGAGCATATTTTTATTAGATGCCCTCTCACCTCTCAGCTTTGGCTTCTCTCGGATTGGCACCTAAATCTGGACCCTTTTCGCAGTTGGAACATTAAGGAGTTTTTGAAGCTTTTCCTATTAGATTCAGGGAGTTTTTTTTTCTGATGTTGTTTCTAAGTTTAAATGCATTATTTCCTTGGCTGTGTTTTGTGATTTGATTTGGCAAAATCGAAATAACCTTGTTCATGGCTCTCCCTCCTTCACCTTACAGGATATCACGCTTAAGGCTGGATCTAAAGAAAAAGAGCATTGGGATGCTCAATTCTCAAGCCTTGCTGTTTCAAAAGCTTCTGTTTCTCACATTTGGAAAAGGCCGCCTACACATTGGTTAAAAGCAAATTGTGATGCATCATTCAAAGATGGGAGAGCTTACTCGGCGTTCTTAATTCGCGATTGCAATGGAACGATTATTTTTGCCTCCTCCAAAACCCAGCTTTGTATGGAACCCATTGTCGCAGAAGCTCTTGCTATCCTTCAAGCCTGCCAAAGTCTAAACAAAGCAGGAATTCAAAAAGCTATCTTAGAATCGGACTGCAGCAACGTTATTTCGGCTATCTCTAATCAGTTCGTCTCTATCCCATGGCGGATCCACCCTCTAGTGATTCGTATTCGCCGATTTTGGAACCAATGGCCCAAATGGAGGTTCATTTTTGTCAACCGTAATGCTAACGGTGCGGCACACAACCTAGCTAAATGGTCTTTTTTGTCTAATTGGTCGAAACATTTTGATGACCATAGCCTCCCAAATGTCTCATTTTGTGATGGAGGTTTTCCGCTTTCCAATTTCTGTAATGACTTTGTGATTTGATTTTTATATTATGCTAATTTTCATCAAAAAAAAAAGAGAGTTGCTATATAGTCAAAGTCTACGAATTCGATAGATTAGAAAGGTCACTATCATGTGTGTATGGAAGCGAGACTATGGTATCAATTAATTGATGATGCGTGGTCAAAAGAGAATTGGCAAAAAAAATTATTTCTGGAAAAATAATAGATTTACCCTTAAAAATGGTTCACTTCCCACTCATAAGTCACACCGGAGGTTCAATTCCTTTTCCAACTCATAAGGAAAAATGGTAATTATCAAATATTTCGATTATATTTAAGATTAGTATACATATTAATCCAGTTAACTGTTTAGGGATGTTCACGGTTTGGTTAAAACCGAAAACTGAACCTAAAACCGAGAAGTTGGTTCAAACTATAACCGAACCCGATTAGTTGGTTAGGTTTTCGGTTTTGACATTTTGGCATAAAAAAAAATCAAGTTTTTGTATAACCGAACATACTTAACCAATGGTTAACCGAAAACCGATTATTATTTGTTTAGCCTTTAATTTTTATGGGCCTTTAACTTTTATGTGCCTTAATTAATTATTTTGTAACAGAGAAGAGATAGAAACACTACAAAACCTATATGCAATGCTTTCTTTTTTAAATATGTGCAAGGATGTAATTGTTTATTAATTAATAATCTCATTTTAAAGAAAAATGATGAAGCCTTCGTGACCTTAAACAACGTAAATTTATTTTTGTCAACTACAATTACTTTTTCCAACAAATTACCTAATTATTGGTAATAGTCATTATTACATAAGATAATTATATTTTGTTGCTTTCCCACACAAACAAAATTTCAGTCAGTGCTTTTACGAGTTTGTTGAAAGTACTACCTAATTTTGTGAAGATGCACCAAAAGTTATTCCGTTTAATGGCACTCTTTCTATAAACTATCTTTTTTTAAATCATGATTTCAAATTTTTTTTCATTTTAGAAATAATTGGATAAATCCCGTTATATGGTTTAAATGTGTTTCAGTCAAGTATAATAAATATTATGTCTTACTTAGATACTTGACTACTCCTATCATATTTTATTTGATAGTATATTTAGAAAGACATTAAATTTGAAAACGCCATAAATTTTAAGAGAAATAAATTAAAAAAGAATCAACTATATCTTATTCAAATATTATAGTAGTTTATTAAAAAAGTATCAGTTGACTTCAAAAATGGATAATTTTTTAAGAGCATGTCACAAAAGGAAAAAAATCTACCACGAATTAATGAGACACATTTATTTTCCATTTTTCACACTGAAATTTTCACTATCAATTTTCACTAATATATGACGACACTTGGCGCTTCACACTTTATGACTTATTCCCCTTCTAAACAAGACAATTTTGACACACATCTCCATTAAATTTTAACCACCTACCCATAGTCATAGACAAACACATTACTCTTATAAGCATCTGTTTCTTCCATAAAACACATTACTGTTATAAGCATCTGGTCATTTTCACAAAACTTAATTGTTGTCAATTCATAAAAATGAGTTCAACCTCCAGTACTGATGTTGTGCAAGAGGTATGAAACATTTAATCTGTACCTTTTGATGTATACTACCATAAGATGGCTATATATTGATGTGCTCTTAATTATGTGCTTACTTTTATGATTAGTATCATAGACTACAGATTGTGCCACAATGAGATTTATTGGCGAAAATGAGATAACGATTAGAACGTATACATGATTAGGATAAAAATGTGAATCCCTTTCTTGTAAATGTCACGTGAATGTTTGTGTTATTTTTTTTTTACAAAAAAGGCCATATGTTGAATATTGTTCCATGGGATGCTTATTTTAATTTCATTCATCTTTCCTTCTTAAATCTTCTTATTAGTTCCATTTTTTGTATCTTTTCTTACTCTTTTAAAAATTTAAACCTCTAAACACGGAGATGTCTTTTATAGTGAAATTTTATCACAATCATTTATTTTAGATTCGTCTTGCACATACTCTACATATCCTCTATATATATATATATATATATATATATATATATATATATATATATATATATATATATATATATATATATATATATATATATATATATATATATATATGTTGTGAAATTTGTATGTGCTAAATTAAGTTGAAACCAAATTCTTGTAAACACATCTTTTCATATTTTTGTATTCTTATTGGCTAATGTAATCTGAAATTTAATCTCATTTTATGTAGGGAGAAAAGATAGTCCAAGAAGACACCATGCCAGGATGGCTCGATGGCTTTTTGGTGAAGACGTTTTTTGATAAATGTTCAACTCATGAGGATATGCAAAAGAATGATTTGAACAGGTATTGTATCACTTGTGATAAATCAATTTGCAGGTTCTGCGTCACATCTGAACATCATGTACAACACAAGCTACTCACGATTTACAGGCACGTCTATCAAGATGTTGTGCCTCTATGTGAGATGCAAGTTCATGCTAATTGTCGAAATATACAGGTGCGCAAATTAAAGTTTTGGTTAATCAATTATTTAACTAATCTTATTTGATTATTTGAAACCGTTTTTGTTTATTGTGGGTACTATATTGAGAAGGATGAACTATGGTCTTTATAGGGGCGGAGTCAGGAATTTGGTTTGGGGGGGGGGGGGGGGGGGGCGAGATCTCTGAGAAGGTTTATCGCAAATATAGATACGTTTTTTGTTACTTTTTTTCAATATAACAAAATATCTTAAGAAAGTAACTATTTCAAGAGTTAGACATTTAATATCTAAAAATTATGAAAGTAACTCCAAAATAAAGTAATTTTTATTTACTTATTTATGTTCACATAGATATTTATAATTGTGTATGGATCAAAAAATATTATATAATAAATATAATATTTATATCAAAGTCATGAGTAATTTCTTTCTTAATGTGTATTATTTTAGTGCAATATTTGAAAAAGTATCTTTAGTTTTAGTCCATAATTTTGATACAGAAATTGTTTTATAGAAAAAGTATATGTTTCATGACAAAACTGTCTATGAAAAAATTAAATTATCCTAAAATATACATGCTTGGGTGTCACAATGTTACTCGGGGGCTGAATTCCTAGACATGCTATTTAGTCATCAAATATTATTTGTTTCAATTATTTTACAATAGATTTTATGCAATCTCATATTATATTTTTACAAGATAATAATTGATTTTACTCCCACTTCTTCAATTTCCCTTTCATTTACATTTTTTTCAAGTAAACAAGATTTTTATTGTATTTCTCTCAAAACACTTGTATCATCTTATTTCAGCATTACAAATGCAACAAAAAATGGGTTGTATCCTTGCATCCGCTCCCACATAATGGATCAGGCTCCTTGATAGAGGGAGATGGAGCTTGCGTTATTTGCAAGAGGAAATTGACCGATCATGATCGATTTCGTTTCTGCTCCGTTGCTTGCAAGGTAACTTACTATTGCTTATAGACTTAATATATGTTGATTATATATGCTAAATTTTAATTTTTTTAGAGGTTACAAAAGAAATGCTAAATATACTGATCTTATTTCGGATAAAAGATTGAGAATCTATACATAAGTTTTTACTAAATTTAAATTACATGTGTGTGCTTACAAATCGTCTATATGTCCAAGTATTTCATTGTCTTCCAATATACTTTTGAAATTAAAGATAGCTAAAAAACTAGGATTGATATTCTTTTTCAACGATTTTTTTTTCCCTTAGCTTCAAGCAAGGAAGAGCGAGATCCAACCCCCCGCACATAGAGCATCCACTTCACAAGCAAGGGATGAGGGTGGACAAATAATAAATTATCGCAAGAGGAGTAGAAAGGGAGTGCCACATAGGGCCCCTTTCTTCTAATTCCGAGAGTTGAATATCGATTCATGATGAAACTTTATGACAATCTTAACTGGCATTATGTTTTGGATGTCTTTGTTGATCTTTGTGATCAAGGATTGGTTGTTTGTTTGTTTACTTTCATTTCTTTTAGAACAATTACTATGTGAAATGTTGTTGTGATTGATATGATGATATGCAATTTGGAGTACTTCAATATGCTTGTGATTTTTTGTTTCGCGCTTTATATTTTACTTGAATAACTAGAGTTAGTTTTATTCAAAGGCATGATAAGTGTACTTAGTTATAATTAGAAACACGAATTTTAGCACATAGTTATAAGAGGAGACTATAACAAGGATGAATGATTAATCTATATGATGAGTAGGAAGTAAATTTTGGGAATGAGTTTAACGAAAAGTGCGTTTATAAAGTTTTAATGTTGTGTGGAATATGAATTTGGTAATGTGACAAGATATCTTCTGTAGTAAAATATTTGTACTTTCTTCATCTATATATTGTTTTGGGTTTCTTCATCAATATATTAATTTGTGGCAATTCTATTGATTTGGTCTTCTCCTACTTCAGCCTTCCCGATTCCAAAACCATTTGTTCTCCGTCCCTTCCTGATATTGTTATTCGAAGCCAGCTGCATGCACAAATGGCTCCAGTGATGGGTTGGGCCTTGAGGGGAAAAACATGATTGTTGAACAGAAATACATAAATATATATATACTAGAACAAAACGTGCTACGTGCGAGTTCTACGTACAAGATTGTCATCATCACATGATATAAATTCCTTTTTGAATTAACTCTATAGTTTAATTGCTGAAATAATTTTATTGCCCACAATTATTATGATAAAAAAAAGTTACACGAGTTATTACATTAAACTGAACTTAATGAGCCGCTATAAAAACTTTCCACCCTTAAGTCAACAATATCAACTTTTATTCTATTGTAAATTATACAAATTTCATAATTATTCACACTCCTGTTGCTTGTAATTTATTAGGCTGGACGACAGTAATGAGTTTTTCAGATTTAGATTTTTTTGCTTACTATTATTTAACATTTTTAAGTAAAATAATTTGCTTAACACATACAAATATGTAGATATGTGTGTAATAGAAAAAAACAAATAATTTTAATAATATATAGTATTTATTAAGCACCATCTATTATACTTAAACCTTTTGTTGAGGGAAAATGAACCGGCCGTCATTTTATTTGGACATGCCTAATGTTTGGTTTGCTCTAAAAATAGGCCCGCAACTTTTGATATTAAAAAGGCCCAGCATTTGCAAACTACAAATTCTCAAAAGTATGGAAACTATATAGTCACCGTAATTACCGCTTTTGTTTTTCCTTTTTTCTTTTTCCTCACTCTCTTCTTCTTTCTTTCTCATCCTTTATCCATCTTATTTTTCTTTGTTTTCTATTCTTTTTGTAATTTCATTTGATTTCACCACTTGTTTCTCGATATCCACAACGACTGGAGAAAATATTAGTCGTTGTTGTTGGAGTGTGAACTAAGCGGCGGTGCGGCAGGGCCCACATCGCCAGCACTACGCACTGCTTTATCCTCCCCTCCTCCACGAATGAGGCAAGATAAATGGGATGAAGTGTGTGTGTGTGAGAGAGAGAGAGAGAGAGAGATAGGAAAAAAAAGACGTTAGAAAAACAAGTAAAATAATTAATTCTGCCTTCTGTTAGAGACTATCGTGGGTCCCACTAAGTGTAAGAGAAACATCAGTAGTTGATAAATAGAGAATTGTGAATGTATAAATTCTCAGGGTTGATATGGGAAGGATGAAAAATGAACGAACAAAATCCTTCCCATTTATTATATATATATATATATATATATATATATATATATATATATATATATATATATATATATATATATATATATATATATATATATATGATAGAGATCGGGATATTAGAAAAGGAGATTAGGAGAGACAGAGTAGAAGAATCAGACTTCAGAGGATTAGAAACAGAATAAGAACAAGAATTAGACTAGCAAGAAGAGAAAGACATAATTTTAGAGAGGAAACCTTGCAATCAACAAAATAATATAATCATAAAAAACGTGTCTTCAACAATAAGACGTAGCCATTATATATAGGTAAGCAAATAAAACCTACTAAAATTAATTATTATGTAAACCTCTAATGTTTTGCATTTTCGTTTCATATCTTCCCATTCCCTTAGGCTCAGTTTGGTTCCCAAGAAAATGGGGGAAAGGAAAACAAAATGGGGGAAAATATTTTTTTCCCGGTGTTTGGTAACAAATGAATTTTCTGGAAAAGAAAGGAAATTCCCGGAAAATATAGGAAAATCTTTTCTTGCCTAAAAATAAGGTAAAGAAGATTACGAAATATTTCCTTATCGTATTTTCACAATCTCTCCTGAAAAATAGGATCAAGATACTTCTAAGATTTAATTTTTGTTTCTCTTACGTATTGTGTTTTTCTCAAATTAATTATATTTTCGGAAATATAAAATAGAAGACTCTAATTCAAAAATTAAATATTATCTTCAAATTATATTACACATAGATTTGTTGTATTATGTGATAGTTATTTTTCCTCTTATATATTCTACCATGTATTATAGTGTTCTTTCTCTTAAATGAATTATTTTAAGTTTTTTAACTAATTTAGCAATGTATTTGATAAATTCATTTATTTCAATGGTGTAGAGAACTTATAAAAAAAAAGGAAATATTCAAAAAATTACACTAATAATTTAACGGATGTCTTTTAAATGTCCAATACGCATGATTTAAGTTTCTAAAATGAAATGAAAAATTTAAAATATAATTGCACAAAATCATTTAGTCTAACCATTTGCCTGGAAAATATGCCAAACACATGGAAAACAAAGGAAAATCTTATTTTCCACAAAAGTTTTCCAGGAAAATCCTATTTTCCATCATTTTCCCTCATTTACTTTCCTTTTTTCCCATTTTCCGGGGAACCAAACTGAGCCTTAAAGTAGTAGAAAACCCTAAGAGGTGTAGAGGCAAATGCTTAAGAATTAATTGAATTTATATAATTGAAAAAGTCTAAAAAAATCATTAAATGTGATGTGTATAGCCAAAATTGACAAAAAATCCAAATTGAAGGTCAACTGGGAGTCGTATACACAATTTTAGGCAAATTAGGTTATTTTGGCACTAGAGGTCCAAATGTGGAGCAAATTGATGAAATTCGTGGCCTTCTTCTGAGACCCAATCACCACCCTCCTTATCATATACGTAGTTGTTGTTTGGTTTCATTGGTTTTTAATTTTGAAAATTAACTTTCTTTGTTTACTTGAATTTGTTAGATATTGTAGAAACTATTTATTCATACTTATTGTAAATCCATTAATTTCTAAATCGAAAAATGATGAATATATTTCTTTATTTATGAATGAATTGGGTTTCTATTTGTAAACTATTATAACTAATCATCCTTAAAGTCTAATGTAACATCAAGTCACAACCACTTCAAGTGAAAGAGCAATTAAATCATTAAAATCTTTGTCAACATATTGACAAAAGGGCAAAAAATAGCTTTTCACTAAAAGTTGTGCTCTACAGATATCACTTATATTGGGTAATTCTCATCCACCTCCCCTGAGGTTTCATGCATAGGCATATACCTTGTGAGGATTCATGCATTGACAAATAACCCCTGAGGTATGAAATGTTGGCAAACACCCCCTTGAGGTTTCAATTCTTTTGCATATGCCTCCCTTCCATTTATTAATATTAGTCAACTATCAAAGGTTATGACGATTGTATTATTTTGAGTATATATTTCTGATTCTAGTTTACACATATTAAGAGGATGTAATACCACTCGGGTCCACTCTCTCTCTCCTCATTCCACTCTTCCACTTTAACCCATGATTAAGTAATTTTATGGTTCCGCCCTAGGTGATATAGAACACTTAATGGAGTTACCGACATGTCTATCAAGACGTTGTTCCTCTGTTTGAAACACAGATTCACACTAATTGTCGAAATATCTAGGTGATACTTATATTTTGGTTAATCTTTTTTATGAACATCAGATATTTGTTGGACAATTTTTATATAGAGCTTAGTATGTGATTAACATTACACAAACAAACAAATGTATGGTTAAGGTTGAAAGGTCGGTGTAGTAGCCTAGTAGAAAATTATAAACTTGGAGTTACAGATTAAACAATCAAATACTTCAATAAATTATAGTTAAAGTAAATTCGAAGGATTATAATCTTGTAGATTATTCCCACTATGAGTAAAGAGTTTGATTGGCTGTCCGGGATAAATTTACATCCCAATTTCATTAGTTATTTTTTTTAGGTTATTAAATTAGCATAACATATATTTTTGTCTCCGTCTAAAATTTATTTATTTATTTTTTTGGTTTTTCTAAAGGAAATATTTTATTAGAACGTAGACAATTCTAGTTACATTTTCTAACCAACATACCTGAGACATAAAGCTGAAAAGTTATATGAGCCCATAAACCAGCAAGAAAATAATTTTATTCTACATTTTATCCATTGCCACGACTTTGCTTTTTATGATATCTGTCTCTTTGTCCAAACTGGTGGCTCGTACTTAGATACTCTATTATTTCTCATGCCCCTTATCGCCCAGTTAATAAAGAACCACAATCCTTCAAACATCTCCTTCCTGTTTGTTGTTTCCCACAGACTTTCAGGTTGAAGAAAATTTTAACTTTTGATTATTAATAGGCAAAGAGAAGCCAAACCAATTGTAACATTTCACTCAACATAATAATTTCATTCCTTATCTTTTGCAACTAAAATTAATATGCAAAAAAGTGCTGCTAATTGTAGTTTGAACCGAGCCACACATAAGTAAAGAAGAAAACTAATGTATGAACTTCAAAATAAGAACTGAAACTAAGAAAATCTATGAGCTTTGCTCTTCAACTTACTCTAACTCTATTCTACTTTCTCTTTTTGGATTCTACGATTACTTTTTTATTTGTGAGACTCTTCAGGGCTATTCATAGATACTTGTGGAGCAGAATCCATCCACAAAATAAGCTCATAAAAGATTTCTTGCTTGATAGAGTCAAACTCTAGAAATTGTTCGATTTTAACAATCTTTGCAATCAACATTCTCAATGCCAAGCGCGCTTGTTAATGCTGGTCAAAGAACAATAGGTTAGACTTCTTGCAGGTAGTCATGCATTGTTGGCGTTAGCCATGTTGGTCCTAGTCGACTTTGTCAACACTGAGTTGGCATTGTCAATGTTGACGCCTCTCTTCCCGATTGGCGAAGGCAATGTTGTGGTAGCGTTGTCCATGCCTAGGTCTTTCTAAAGGGTAGGCACAGGCAATGCTGTAGTAGCGTTGTCCGTGTTTGTTTGCGAAGCACTAATAATGTCATGACTGGCATTGTCAACTCTCTCTTTTTTTTCCAACTTTTTTTTCTTTATCCTTTTCCGTGCTTATACTTGTTAGATCGTTAAGTCTCGTTGTGTCTCAGTTTCTATGCCTTACTTGCATTTAGTATTCTTTGACTCAAGACTAGGCCTGGCAATGTTACCCATACCATGTGAATACCCTAACATCATAGTTCACAGGGTAAGGGTATAGACCTTTATCCTTACCCTGTCTACAGGATAAGGGTCTAGACCCTGATTCATATTTCAGGCTAAGGGTAGGGTAAGACCCTACCCATTGAAAATCATAACAGGCATGTTAAGCATGTTACTAAGCAGGTCTTACCCTACCTTCACCCTGACCTTGTAAATAACCCTGACATCATATTTCACAGTGTAAGGGTCTGAACCCTAAGCCATATTTCATGGTAAGGGCAGGGCAAGACCCTACCTATTGCCAGCCCTACGAGTCAAGACCTAAAAAACCAGAAAAACAACATCAAATGTATGAAAAATGCACAACCCTTGCACAAAAGTATGTGCATGCTTACAAAGTGTATTTTAGACATTCGTCAAAATTACCCATTTAAAATGAACAAAACCAATGACACAAAAATGACGCAGCTAGCTTTGAACACTTCATTATTTAAGGAATGGATTTTTCCTCATAGCCTTGTAATAAAATGATGATCATATGATAAATCAAAACAACCAAGTGTTAAATCTTAACATGAGATTGATCCAGATTATATCATAGTTTTGCCCAGTGGTTTATACAGTTTTATCATATAAAAAAAAAAGTAAGTTCCTTTGTTAAGTTTATTAGAAGGAGCTTCCCCAAATTTGATTGTCTTAATTCCCTGATTTTCACATCGTCTCTCTATTAATGTAGAGAATCATAAAGATCACTGAGAAATTTTTGAGCTCGCAATGTTAGGCTAGGGTATTGGCTTAAAGCTCGGAATCATAAAGCTATAAGATTCGTTCGGTTGTAAACTTCACTTCTCTCTTGTAAATTTCTCCTTATTTTAATTTTTTATTTCCTATTTTTACTTTTTTCAGCATTTCCTCTTCTCAATGCTTTATTTTCTAAGCATTTATTTTATTCTGAAATGCTCTTTTCTTTTCTTTCACCCTTTCTCTCCATTTTTTTTCTAAGTCACAACTCTAAACTTTGTTCTTTTATAGGATCTAATAGGTCAGTATGCTTGAGTATTTATCCTTCTTTTAATTTTCCACCATTTTACTCGGTAGCTTTTAATCTTTGATTCCTCCAATTCCCTCCATACATAATCCTCTAGAAAAGGTAGGGACCATAATAATCTTGGCTTTAAAGGGTAGGTCGATGGGATCATTCATAAAGAAGGCTAAATGCAAAGACTGTTAGGCATGGTTCGGCGAATTGTATTTGTCAAGGATCTTGGGTTTAAAAGGTTCAATCACATAATAAAACATGACCTAGATCACTTCCTTAATGAATAGTTCTCTACTATTTCTTGTTCATAGATCAGGAACTAGATTCAAAGGCAATTGGATCATTTAAGGCTACTTGTCTAAATAATGAGTCTCCAATAGTGCTTAACAAAAAAGGTGCAACAATTGTGTGATGGTCTCTATAGAAAGCTAAATCCAATTAAGAAACATGTTATTTCTAAACCAACTGGTCATGCTCATCAATACAACAAAATCACAAATAATTTGAAGACAAGTTCATCATTGATCCATGACAGGCTCGCGGAGATGCAACTTTATTTAATCGCCAGTGCAAGAATCTCAAGTAATAAATGGAAGTACGGGTCGCTGCCTGAGTATCGTATCCCACAGAAAAAAGGTGCAATAATCGGAGTACTAATCCAATTTACTATTTTTTATTATAAATCCTAAGTCCCTTTCTACGGCTCAAAAAAAAAAAAAAATAGAAATGATCTTGGCTTAGATTCGTTTCTACACTAAAGTGTAGAAATAAATATTCCTTTTGAGGCTAGAAATGTCCTAGTTTATTTCGCAGCGTTTCCAAAAAGTAAGTTGTAGAAATGAACATATTTATTTCTATTACGAGTAGTCAAAATAAATTATTTTGCTTCTAAAGGTGAATTTTGGTGGAAATCTCAAAGCATTCAATTTTTTTCTATAAATACCACCACTCCCACTCCCCATTCTTACGTTTCACCATCTTCTTGTCTGTCATTCTTACATTTCATCATCTCTTTCTCCATTTTTCTTTGAAAAAAAAAAAAAATCACTATCTTTTTGTATTCATCTCTTTTTAACTTTTATATCTTCAAGCTTTAACATTATTCATAATATCTTACATACCTTTAATTACATTGTTGTATTTAATTATTATATTAGGTTTCTCGTAAATGTATTTTTTTATTATATATGTGGTTATAATATATAAATGTTTACGTATTATACATTTATTATTATTAATAGTTTGAATTCTGATTTTGTATTTCTAATTTTATACATATACCTGTAAAATATGTTAGTATGTTCCATATATAAAATATTGAACAAAAAGATTATGTCACTAAATTATATTCTTGTTTGTTAGAGAAAATATGCATATTAACGGACCAATATGACTAACAAATAAATCATTCTTAATTTAGGCATTTAAATTGTGAAGATAAGTTGATCATGTTAAGTTAATTAATTGAATTAATAACTATACATAATTTTTCATACTTTTAAGTACAAAGAAAAATTACATATCTACAACTTTTAACAGTTGACTAAGAGTCAAACAGATGGGAGGGGTGTATATGCAAAAGATTTGAAACCTTGAGGGAGTATTTGCCAATATATTATACTTCAGGAGGGTATATGCCGATGTATGAAATCTAAGGGGAGTTGGATGAAAAATACCCTATTATTACGTTAAATCTAATTGTCTTAATTTGTTTTAGCTCATATCTTATGTTATTTAAATAATCAAACATGTAAGTTCAGGATGCATGAAAAGCATTTAATTTTGTTTGCATTAATTCAGACTTCTTTTTCCATCAATTGTAACACTTTCAATATACTAACCATAAAAAAATAAAAATGCTGGAGGCACTTGAGAATGTTTAGCAATATTCAATAGAGGTTCTCATAATATTGGTCGGGGAGGCCTTACAAGTTACATCAGTTGCAACACCTACGATTATAACAAAAAGATTAACAAGAAGACGATTTTGTCAATCATTGCAGCATTTGCATTGCTCCCTCAAGTAAAGCTAACCCCATGTTTCAATCGTAACTTTTTGTTGCTAACATAAGAAAGGAAAAGGAATAGTATGATAGGTAGCGTAAGATCTTGTTAGTTGATGTTATCGGGGAGCACAACGGAACAAAGAGAAGCAACAAGATAACGAGGAAAGTGATGCATGTGATGAGGATAGTAATACTTAGCCACCTAAGTTTTCCAACCACGAGAGATATTCCAGCGGTGAAGGCCATAGACATCATACTCAGAGCAACTCCTCAAAGGTAGTGTGCCAAATTGAGAGCTGTAAGAACCAAATTGAGATCCCTAACTGAGCAAAGATGAGAGTAACAACAACAATGATGGAGCAGTGCATGGCTATTTTTTTTTTTTTTTGATCAGTGAAAAAGAGGATTTTATTAAAGGGAGTATAAGAGATACTCCACAAAGATTTTAACAAGTACAATGGACGGGGAAGATGACCATTCAACTAAAGAATATGTGAAAGCTTTAGACTTCGCTTTTATCCAACACCACGTCTTGACTTTTATCATATCCACAACTTCTTTCACACTCATAGAACCACTAGTGAAAACGACGCGGTTACTTAATGACCATCTGACCCATGTCCTGAATAACCAAATAGCAGCAAGATCCGGGTTCTTCTTTGATTTTCTCTTCAGTAAGATACACGAAAAGTGTAGGAAGTGGGATTGCGAGTACCCCTTCAGGACAGATTCATAACCGAGCCACCTAAGAATATTCATCCAGATCTGGCATGTGAAAGAGCATCTACAAAAAAGATGGTCAGATTCCTCTTTGCTTCGGGTACAAAAATCACAATTCGTATTCCCCCCATTCAAATTTATCCTCTCCTGAGCAAATTGCACTTAGTTCGGATTCGATCTTGAATCAATCTCCAGGCAAATGCTTTCATCTTTTATGGTGCATCCATATTCCACATAACTTTATAAGTACGGTTCTGAAAATCATTTGGTTCCGTAACAAGGATCGTATAAGCTGATCGGACTGAACACTTTAAATTATCCTCCCAATTCCAGCCCCATGTATCACATTTGTGAGATTGTGGGGAGAAAACTTCAATAATCTTGCATAAATCCTCTAACAAGAGTCGCTCCCATGAGTATAGATCTCTTCTCCACGTCCATTTCCAGTTCCAATGGCCATCTTCCCATACACCTTTTTCATGAATGGTAACGTTTTTGTCAGTTGCAATGGGAAAAAGTCTACCAAACCGCGAGTAAAGAAGTTCAACACCAATCCACTTGTCCTTCCAAAATCTTGTGACTTCTTCGTTACCCACAAATTTTCTAACTCCATCCATAAACCACTCCTGATTCAGACTATCCCTATCCAATTTCATCAGATCTTTCCACTAAGTAGAAGCTTTGTTATTGATTCTATTCCAAGGATTAAAATCTGCCAGCGAATCATACCTTCCATATTTTGCGACTACAATCTCGTACCACAATGAATCTTCGATCTTTGCAAATTCTCCATTTCCATTTCAAAAGTAAAGCTTTACTAAAAAGCTCCATGTCCTTGATTCCGAGGCCGCCGAATTCTTGAGATTTGCAAATCTGCTTCCACTTAATCCATGAAATTTTTTTCGTATCAGCGCTGCCCCCCCAACAAGAAACGCCTTTGAAGTTTTGTGATTTCTTTGATAATACTTTTGGGAGCTCTAAAAAAAGAGAAGACGAACAGAGGTAAGCCAATAAGGAAAAATTTGATAAGAATGATTCTACCACCAAACGAAATATGCTCGCTGTTCCACGGACACAACTTGGTCTTGAGTAGATTGATTAGTGGTTTCCACATCTCAATACGCCTCGGGTTTGCTCCAGTTGTGGTCCCCAAGTATTTGAATGGTAGCTTTTCATTTTACAATTCAGAACTTCAGCATACTCCAAAACCATTTCCTCCTCGATATTAATACCGACTATGCTACTTTTGAGGAAGTTCACCTTCAACCCTGATATCAATTAAAAGTTCCGAAGCAAACTTTTTAGTGCAATGACATTCGATGGGGAGTTCTCACAAAACAGAATTGTATCATCAGCGTACTGAAGATGCATAACTTCTAAGTTCGCGTTGCCGATATTAATTCCCTTCAGCAGCTGCATTTATTTGCTCTCTTCACAAGACCTGATAAACCCTCAGCAGTTATAAGAAAAAAAAGTGGCGAGAGCGGATCACCTTGCCTCAACCCACGGTTGATATTAAACTGTTCCGTAGGGGAGCAATTCACAACAACTGAAATAGAAGCAGACTGGAGACATTCCTTTATCCAACCTCTCCAAATGTTCATTGAATCCCATCAGATGCATCATGTTGTCCAAATAGCTCCAATTGACGCTGTCAAACGCCTTCTCAAAATATGCTTTAAACAATCCTCCTCTCCTTTGTCTATTGACTTCATCAATGATTTCATTAGTAGCGAGAATGCTGTCAACCATATGTCTACCTTTCACAAACGCAGTCTGTTCTTTTGAAATAATTTTGTCCATCACTCTTCCCAACTGATTTGCTAACAATTTTGCCAAAATTTTGTAAAGGCTGCCAATTAGAGAAATTGGACGAAATTCATGTACCTACTGTGGGTTAACTTTCTTGGGAATAGGAATGAGAAATGATGGGTCGTCACCACGAACTAACTTCCCTTTCCTCTGAAACTCTGAGATAAATGTGCATATGTCTTCTTTAATCGTATCCTAGTACATTTTGAAGAAGTTTATATTAAATCCATCCGGCTCTGGAGATTTTGAACCATCACAACTTCAAAGTGCTTCTTTTATTTCAGCCTCCGAAAAAGGCTTTGTAAAAAGAAGATTGTTTTCCTTGCTACTAATCTTAGGAACGCCCAGGTCGCAAATCAAAGGACGCGCCCACTGTCGTTCATTGAAAAGATCTTTGAAGTGCTTCTTAATTCCACTCTTTAACTCTGCCACATCATCTGTCCAACAATCGTTGATATAAAGACCTCTAATGGAGTTTTGCACCTTTCTTCTGTTAATACATTGATGAAAAATTTCATGTTCGAGTCCCCTTCGCGAATCCACTTACTTCTCGATCTCTGAAAAAGGAAACTTTCTTTGCACTTGAGTGCATGCCAAAGTTCTCCCCAAAGTTCTTTCCTTTTCTTGGTTTCCTCAATTGAGAGTGGAGTCGATTCCCCTTTTAAATCAATCCTTGCAATTTCTTCCTTCAACTCACTAAATTTTGTATCCATGTTTCCAAAGCTCTGTTTATCCCAACATTTCATTGCTTGTCTCATCTTCTTAAGTTTCTCTTTCATGACGAAAGCTCCCCATCCATTGACATTCATCTGGCTCCATGTTAGAGTTACTGAACTCTTATCCAATGAACAAGTCAAACAACGAAGCTCACCTACAATCACGGAGACCAGTTAGCCTTCTTCCACTTCATTCGGATTTCTGATCTTATTATAATAGAGTTTGTTATAGAATAGATAAACACGAATCATTACTGTATCAATCCTTTGTTTTGAATTTCATCATGTACGTCTGTGTATATATATGTTTATCATCAATACAGAATAATCAAGTTTGAGTTGTGAGAAACCATTCAACTTGTTTCAACTCTTATGTTGTTCTAATTGCTTTTACATGGTATCAGCCAGAACTAAGGTTAACACCTGATCCAATTCTCCAGCTTCCGCACTCTAACTGTTTGATCAATGTCTTCAACTAATCCTTCTTCCACCTCTAACTTAAACACCAGTTTACCCTCCCAAACACTTCAAATTCACTCTCAACCGACCTCTCACAAACTGGAAGGCCCCAATTACTTACCGTGGAAGCTCCAGTTCACTGTCTTCTTGAGAAGTCATGGATTACTCGGCCTTGTCGATGGAGGAGATCCTGCTCCTCCCAAGACTCTCTCGAATGACACACCAAACCCAGCTTATGACATATGGTGTAGGAAAGACTCATGTGTCATGAGTTACTTGCTCTCTTCAATTTCAGAGAAGCTAGTTGCCAATCTGTATGGCTTACGATCATCAAAACAGGCTTGGGACTCCCTTCAAGCCAAATTTTCCTCCACCTCCCGTTCTAGAATTGCATTGATCAAACGTCAACTTCAAACCATAACTCAGAACAACAAGTCATGTACAACTTACTTTGAAGAAGCTAAGCATTTGTCTGATCAACTTGCTGCGGCAGGTAATCCTATTGATGACCAAGACGTGATCAACCATCTCATCAGTGGCTTAAAGCCTAACTTCACCCCTTTTATCACGTCTTATAACTTTGCATCCAGAGATAAAGAGTTTACCCTTGATGACTTTCAAGCAGAACTCTTAAGCTTTGAATCTTTATTAGACAATCAGCAACCTCATGAAGCAAACAACCACTTTGCTTTTGCAGCTACCAAAGGAAGAACCCCAGCCTATAACAAAAAAATTAAGCAACCAGGCCTTCTTCCTACACCCCAATCTAAAGCTCCACAACCACAGAAGAACATAAACTCGCATCCACAAGCTGGTGCACGACAGATACAGTACAATGTTGGACGACCTATTTGTCAGATTTGTAACAAACCAGGTCACATTGCCTTGGATTGCTACCAGAGATTCAACTTTTCGTTTCAAGGTCGCCTACCTCCTGCAGACCTTGCTTCCATGGCAGCAGAGGCAAATTCGACGTACGATCAGCAAGTATGGTATGCCGACAGCGGTGCCAATGCCCATATTACTGCCAATGCAGCAAATCTTGCTACCCAGGAGCCTTACGAAGGGCAAGATACTGTCACAGTAGGCAATGGCTCAGGTTTGATGATCAAACACATTGGTTCCAATTCTCTTCATATTTCTAATAAGCCCTTTAAACTTAACCATATTTTACATTGCCCAGATGCTTCCACTAATCTCCTTTCCATTAATAAATTTTGTTTGGACAATAATTGCTATTTTGTGCTAACTGGAAATGATTTTTGTGTGAAGGAGAACAAGACAGGGCGCATGTTGCATCAGGGACTCGTTGAGAATGGACTTTATCCACTTGCTGGTCATACACTTTCTTCGAATAAGTTTCAATGTCTCACAGCTAAGATGGGGATTAAGACCACACAAGAAACATGGCATCTTAGACTAGGACATCCATCATTATCTACATTAAAGCGTTTGAGTCATTTGAATTATATTCCAATAAAAGAGTCATCACCAGAATTCAAATTTTGTTCTATTTGTCCTCTTGGAAAAGCTAAGCAATTAGCTTTTTCAGAATCTACTAGGCAAAGTGCTAGACCTCTAGCTTTGATTCACTCTGATGTATGGGTTTCTCCAATAACTTCGGTTGGTAGCAATAAATATTATGTGTTATTTGTCGATGACTTTTCCAGGTTTACATGGCTATATCCCATGCAATACAAGTCTGATGTTTTTTCTACTTTTATGAAATTCAAGATCCTTGTAGAAAATTTATTCTCTTGCAAAATTCAGCAAATTCAAACAGATAATGGCGGAGAATATTTATCTAATGATTTTAAAGATTTTTTATCAAAACATGGGATATTCCATAGACTAACTTGTCCACATACCTCACAACAAAATGGTATTGCCGAAAGAAAACATCGACATATCACTGAAATGGGTTTAACTCTCTTGGCTACTGCTCACCTACCGAACACTTATTGGACAGATGCCTTTTTAACATCAGTTTTCTTGATAAATAGACTTCCCACGACTGTTCTTAATAATTTAACACCTTATTATCTGTTGCATAACAAGATACCAAATTATTCTGAATTAAAAGTTTTTGGTTGCGCTTGTTTTCCTTTACTAAGGCCTTATGAACCTCATAAACTTAGTTTTCGCAGTAAAAAGTGTGTCTTTATCGGTTATGCAAGCCAACATAGAGGATATAGGTGTTTAGATTTGACAACAGGGCGTGTGTATATATCACGACATGTGATTTTTAATGAAGAGTGTTTTCCATTTGTGGATAAAGATGCATTCTCCAGCGATTCTTTGCGTGATGTGATCCCTGGTATGTCTACTTCTATCAACTCTCCTCCACTAGCACAATCTTTACTCTTATCTGATCACTCTCCAGCAGGTGATGTTCAAGTTGATTCTCATCTACCTTGCCACCAAAATATAACACAAAATCAGCAAGATTCTGAAATATTGTCCAGTCCACTATCTCCCTCACATGAAAACATTGAGCCTTCTACTGACTGCACTCCAGAACATATCCCAAACTCTTCCTCTATCCCAGAAACCCTTACCGACCTTCCCAATAGTCATTCTCATGTTGAGCCAACACCACAAACCATCGTGCAACAAGTTCAAGAGTGTCAAATAATGACTCGTTCAAAAACTGGACACTCCAAGCCTAAATCTTTTTCAGATTACAAAACCTTTTATTCCACACGCCACCCTTTGCAAGTACTTTCCAGTGTGTATCATGAATCTGAGCCGTCATGCTTTACAAAGGCAGTTCTTAGCCCAGAGTGGAGAGCCGCCATGGGTAGGGAGTTTGATGCATTGATGGAAAATGGGACTTGGTCACTCTGTCCCAGGCCAAACAATAAACAAGTGGTGAGGAATAAATGGGTGTATAAGATCAAGAGAAAACCTGATGGTAGTATCGAGAGATATAAAGCGAGGCTTGTGGCGAAAGGATTCGATCAAAGAGCTGGAATTGACTACCATGAGACATTTTCTCCTGTAGTTAAACCTTCCACAATCAGATTGGTATTGGCTTTAGCAGTTACTCTCCATTGGAATATCAAACAACTTGATGTCTCTAATGCCTTTTTACATGGGATTTTGGATGAGGAAGTGTTCATGGAGCAACCTAGGGGATTTGTTGATGCTAACTATCCAGAATTTGTGTGTAGACTTCATAAATCACTCTATGGACTTAAACAAGCCCCTAGAGCATGGTTTAGGAGATTGTCCCAACAATTACTTGAATATGACTTTGTTGAATCATCTGTGGATCATTCTCTTTTTACTCTCAACACTAACGATCTGAAAATTTTTGTTTTAGTGTACGTTGATGACATCATTGTGACAGGGTCAGATTTGGTTGCCATTGATCAGTTCATTGATAAGCTAAAGAGCAACTTTCAGATTAAAGATTTGGGGCAGATTAATTATTTTCTAGGTGTTGAAGCACACAGAAGTGTAGCTGGTCTACATCTTTGTCAAGCCAAATACATTGCAGACTTGCTAGAGAGCACTAAAATGGTTGGAGCTAAGCCTCTAGCAAGTCCTACTATATCTGGTTCCAAATTATCAGCAACAACAGGAGTGCTGCTTTCTGATCCTACTGAATACAGAAGGGTTGTTGGTTCATTGCAATATTGCACCATTTCACGTCCTGATATAGCTTATGCTGTTAACCAACTCTGCCAATTTATGCATGCACCGCGAGAACCTCATTGGATTGCAGCTAAGAGAGTTCTACGATATCTAAAGGGAACTATTACATTTGGACTATATTATACTCCTTCAGATATAAAACTCAATGCTTATTGTGATAGTGATTGGGCTGGGAATCCAGATGATCGGAAAAGTACAAGCGGCTATGGTGTTTTCTTGGGTAAAAAACCTTATCTCTTGGACTGCGAAAAAGCAAAACGTCGTTTCTCGATCTAGTACAGAGGCTGAATATAGATCTATGGCCTTAGCAACTGCGGAGTTGTATTGGTTGCGCACTTTATTCAAAGAATTGGGGATGTCTCTTTCTGATGCTCCTACGTTGTGGTGTGATAATATAGGTGCAATTGCCTTGGCATCAAACCCTGTGTTCCATTCAAGAACAAAACATGTGGAAATTGATTATCATTTCATTAGAGAAAAGGTTGTGAACAAAGATATAGTGGTGAAGTATATATCTACTCAAGACCAATTGGCGGATGTGTTTACAAAGGGACAAGGTGCTGCACGTTTTGCCTTTCTTAGAGACAAACTGCTGGTATTTCCTTTACCTACCAGTTTGAAGGGGGGTGTTAGAGTTACTGAACTCTTATCCAATGAACAAGTCAAACAACGAAGCTCACTTACAATCACGGAGACCAGTTAGCCTTCTTCCACTTCATTCGGATTTCTGATCTTATTATAATAGAGTTTGTTATAGAATAGATAAACACGAATCATTACTGTATCAATCCTTTGTTTTGAATTTCATCATGTACGTCTGTGTATATATATGTTTATCATCAATACAGAATAATCAAGTTTGAGTTGTGAGAAACCATTCAACTTGTTTCAACTCTTATGTTGTTCTAATTGCTTTTACACTCCATTCCTTCGAAACAAAATTGTTGAAATCTCTATGGTGAAACCAACAGTACATAAATCTAAATGGTTTAGCACCCCAATCTTGGACCTGTGGCTTAAGAAGAACTGGGCAGTGATCTGAAATCGAACGGTTTAAACTGATTTGAACCAAGTTATTCCACTCATCCATCCACTCCTCCGAGAGCAAAAACCTGTCAAGCCTACTTGAACTGTTTCCTCTATACCACATATATTTTCTTGTCAACATAGGGATGTCATTCACTTCCATATCTGAGATAAATGCTTCGAACTCACATTTCTGATCTGGAACAATGAGAAAGTGATATCCCTCTTCGTTCTTGAGCTGACCTAGTGGCACTAAAATTGCCCATCAAACACCATTTTCCTCGAGGAAACTGTCGTTTAATAGCGCAAAGATCAGCCCACAATCTTCTTTTTTCCACCAGCGAGCAAGGCGAGTAAATGTTAATTATGTAACATTTTATATTCTGCACCACCCACCGACCTTCCAGAAATATGAAGCCATCTCAGCAACATAGTTTTCGAGTGTAAAACAACCTTTTCTCCATATAGTCACGATTCCTCCAGCTCTACCAACTGCATTGTTGATCACCCACTCACAATCCTTGGCTCCCCAGATTGCGAACACATCTTTTGCCTCCATGGAGTCTGCTTTAGTCTCTTGCAATCTATCATATCCAGTCTAAATTCACTAATCAACGATCTAATCTCCCTTCTCTTTTCTTTCCTCCCACACCCTCTCACATTATAAGTTAGAATATTCATTTAACAACAACTTTTGAGACCTCCTCCCCACTATTATGTAGAATCGAGACGTAAGCAGCTTTATCCCTTTTTTCCATAAGTGCAAGATTTTCAATGATTTCATGTTCATTGCCTTTGTGCAGAATACCCAACTTCTTAATTTCGAAATATTATCGGCTTCTAGCAACTCTTTAACGTTCAAAATAACTTTATTTCTGTTATCAATATTACTGTCACTAAGTGAATTACTTAGCTGGGGGAATGAATCTGACCTTTATCTTCTGTGGCGTTGTTTTTGTCGCCCTTTAGCACCTCTGAGTGATGAAGCCCGGGTGGATGTTCAACTTGATATTCCTCATAAGAAGCTTCTCCATCTGTTTCCAACCCTGCCCAGGTGATTCGCCTAAACTTCCTTCGCCTAGAGATTTTCATTGTTCTTGTCTCATCATGGACCTGGGTTTTTACCTGGCGAAACGTGGGACTTGGCCACATGGTATAGTCGGCAACATCTATGGCTGTCTTTCTCATGTTGTTCACCAACTTGACATCCACTCCGTCGTCCCATGTCAAAGCACTAACGATCTTGGGATGCCAATCCCTAGAGGCCAAGTGCAGGGGTGTATTTCCGTAGTAATCTTCCATATTTATTTGTTCCTCAAAGTTCTGAGGATGTACTTAACTACACTATATCTTCCATTATTTGCAGCAAGGTGCAGAACACTACAACCATCATTGTCAAGCAGATCACTTGGATCGCTGCAACGATGAATCAATAGGTCGACTATATCAACATGACCTTGTATTGATGCCAGATGAATGGGGAACAAACCCCATGTCTCTTTTATTGGCACATGAAGAATCTTTGTTCAGAAAGTAGCGGACTTCTTCAAGATGACCTAACAAGACTGCAATGTGAAGTGGAGTTCTCCCTTCGTCATCCCTTACTTGGATGAGACTTGAATTTCTACTGAACATGCCTTCCAATACATCTAAATATTCAACCAATATGAAGATACAAGAAATTCATTAAAAGTTAGCTTTCATGAATTCTAAAAGAGCTGTGAAAATTTTGAAATTCACGAGTACCTCTGTTCCGTGCCATGATGGCTGCTTTAATGGGTGACATTTTCTGGAACAGTTCCTTAATGCGTCTTTCTGCGCATAACTCAAGAATCAAAGTGACTCCATTTGTAAAACCGGATTTAGCCGCCAAGTATAGTGCAGATTCCCCTTTCTTGTTCTGAATGTATGATAGCTCCGGAAATTCTTTGATCCAATATAAAGCAAGCGACTCTCTACCGTTGTTTAATGCTTCAAGCAAGACGGTGTTTCCTCTCTTGTTCTGTGCCATCACTAGATTGTTCCCAACAGCTACGATGTCGGCCGCAGAAGGTAATTCCCGCGTGTCACTAACAATCAGCACCAAGGCACTCACCATTGAATCATCTCCAGCTTTTGAAGCTAAATGTAATGCAGTGTCTCCACTAAAATTCACATCAAATATAGCATATGGATCTTTCTCTGCTATATATATTTTTTTTTTTATCAGAGAAGCAAAATTTTATCAAAAAGCAAGAGAGTATAAGAAATACTCCTGTTAAGAAGTACAATTAGATCCAATACAAACAAGAGGAAGGTTACACCAATCTTGGAAAGAATACAGAAAGCCTTTTTTTCTTGCTCTAATCCAACACCATATTCTCACTTTAATAAGTTCAACAATTTTGTGTATGTTAGTGATCTCAGAATCGAAGACAACCTTGTTTCTAGCTAACCATATAGACCAAGTAACCATATGCCATAAGCAGCTAAGATCATTGAAGCCATGCTTGTCCGGAATCAAGTCGAGGTTCTGGATGAAATGCTCTCGAATGTTGTTGATGAGCGAGCAGAAACTCCTAACCACAATTATAAATAAGCATCCAAATCCGGTGAGAAATCGAACACTCCAGGAACAGGTGACTTATTGTTTCCTCCTGCTCACGACAGAGAGCACAAAGACAATCTCCAAAGTTCATAACCCCACGGTTGAATAGGTTTACTATTGTAGGAATTCTTCCGTGGAGGATTCTCCATGAAAGTGCCATCATTTTGAGGGGAGCCTGAGTTGCCCAGAACTTCTTAAAGAGCAGTGAAGTATTAGGATCTAATGCAGCACCTGTGGACAGGTTCTCGATGATTTTGTAAGAGGATTTGACTGTATATTGCCCTGAAGGATCATGAATCCAACTCCAGTAGTCCTGTTTATTCATGTCAGGTGAGAATTCATGAAGGAGTAGCATCAACTCCTGAAGTAATGAGATTTCCCACTGAAATAATGTGCGTAGCCATCGCCAAATCCACTGCCATTTCCCCTCACGCCACTCTCCCATCTCCGCTATAGAAGAATCCTTACAATTACATACAACAAAAAGTCTATTGAAGCTAACTTTAAGTGGCTCAGTGCCAATCCAGTGATCGTGCCAATATAGAGTGTTAAAACCATCTCCAACATTCTTCTTCATACCATCTTTGAACCAATTCACATTGGTCCAGTTATCTTTGAGGTGAACAATGTCCTTCCACAATGTTGATTGCACAGAAACTCTAAGACCTGGGTTATCTTCAATGAACAGCTTCTTAATGTTTCCATACTTTGATTGCAGAATATTGATCCAAAGTGAATTTGATTCTGTCGCCATCCTCCAGTACCATTTATTCAAGAGTGCATAATTTAACCATTTAAGATTTTTGACGCTTAATCCTCCCCGTTCTTTCCCACTGCAGTTTGTTTCCCATTTGATCCAATTAATCTTTCTAGAGTCATCGCGTACCCCCCATAGGAATTTTCGTTGCAGCGAAGAGAGGGTATTGATGACTTTTGATGGAGCTTTATAGAAAGAGAGCTGAAATAGCAGTAGTGCAGTCAGGACCGATTTGAGCAGCACAATGCGACTACCAAGAGAAAGCGAACTATGAGCATAACCGTTGAGCCTTTTCCTCAATGTTTCGATAGCTGGTTGCCAGAAACTTACTCTCCTGGGATTGATGCCAATGGGGATTCCGAGGTACTTGAGAGGTAAGGAGCCAAGTTTACAGTTAAGTAGAGATGTGTAACCTGTCACAGAAGAAATGTCACAATTAAGGCCAATCAAAACACTTTTGTTAAAATTAACTTTGAGACCCTTAACAATTTCGAAGTTCCGAAGAATGCATTTCATCATCCATGCATTTTGAAAGCTATCCTCGGCAAAGAGAATAGTATCATCTGCGAATTGCACATGCGAGACCTTAACTCTATCGTTCCCAACTTCGACTCCCTTAAAGAGATTCACGTCCACTGATCTTTGAATCAAACCATGTAATCCTTCAGTGGCAATGAGGAAAAGAAGCGGTGATAGTGGATCACCTTGTCTAAGTCCTCTTTGCGGTATAAACTGATTTGTGGGGCTCCCGTTAATTAAAACTGAAACTGAAGCTGAAGATATGCACTCCTTAATCCAACATCTCCACATACCATTAAAACCAAGATAAAACATCATGCAATCAAGGTAGTCCCAGTTAACGCAATCGAAGGCTTTCTTGAAATCAACTTTAAACATGAGACTAGGCTTCTTCCTCCTAATGATATCATCAACAGTTTCACTCACCGACAAGATGCAATCAGTGATTTGACGCCCTTTGATAAAAGCCGACTGCTCACTGGAGATAACAGAGCCAATAACCTTGCTAAGTCTATTAGCAAGGATTTTTGCGAGGATTTTGTACATGCTTCCAATTAACGAGATAGGCCGATACTCGTTAAATGCCTGTGGAACTTCAGATTTTGGAATGAGAACAGTGCAAGATGGATTAAACCCTCTAGGAAGTTTCCCAAATCTGTGAAATTCTGTGATAAATCTACAGATGTCCGGCTTCAACACATTCCAGAACTTTTTAATGAAGGTGAAATTAAACCCATCCGGTCCTGGGCTCTTGTTGCCGTCACAACTCCAAATAGCAGATTGGATTTCCTCCTCTGAAAATTCTCCAATGAGAAAAGAGTTTTGCTCACTGGTCAACATTTTGAAATCCAGATTACTAAGCTAAGGCCTGTTCGTAAACGGCTCCTTAAAAATATTGGAGAAGTAGTTGACTGCCTAAGATTTGATTGTTTTTACATCCTCAACCCATTGATTTCCAATCTTGAGTCCAAAAATTCCATTAGCTGCTCGTCTACTGTTGATACAACGATGAAAAAAGCCGCAATTTGTGTCCCCTTGCTGAATCCATTTTAGTCTTGCCTTCTGATGAAGGAGACTTTCCTTTGATTTGAGCCTTTGCCATAAGATTCCAAAATGTTCTCTCCGTGTTCGAATTTCCTCATCCGTTAGATCACGCTGCTCTTCTTTAAGATCTATCTCTTTTATGCATTCTTTTGCATCTCTGATTCTATTGTCAATGTTGCCGTAGATTTGCGAATTCCAACTCTTCAAACTCAGTTTCATCAATTTCAGCTTTTCTTTCAAAGAGTATGCACCCCATCCCTCGGGATTGAAGCTATTCCATTTCTCAATAACAAAAGGCTCCAAGTTTGGATGTTCAAGCCAACAGTTTAGAAATTTAAAAGGCTTCGCCCCCCAGTCAGATTCAACTTCTTTGAGAAGTACTGGGCAATGATCACTAACACTCCTTATGAGACCCCATTGTTGAATATTTGGCCATTTGATGATCCATTCTGAGGAAAGAAGGAATCTATCGAGACGACTAGCTGATGTTCCGATTGGCTTGTACCACGTAAACTTTCTCGCGTTCAAGTGAATGTCGATCAAATCCAATATTCTACCAATAAACTCCTCAAATTCCAGATTCTCCCTACTTGAGGTATGGATCAAGCTGCCTTTTCGTTCATGAGAAGCTTTGACAGAGTTAAAATCCCCTGCTACGCACCATCGAGTTTCATTTATTGATGACTTGTACCGAACAAGTAACTCCCAGAGACGTCTCTTACCACTAAATTGACAAGAGGAGTAGACATTTACAATGCAACAAGATTCTCCATATTTCTCCCGCCTCCCATTCAAAATTCTTTCTCAAAATGGTTTCATTGAAACGAGCAATATCCTCATCAGTAGCAAGAATATGAAGATGAGTCATACCTTGGCTAGGTTGGTCACACTTCTTCTTGTTTTTGATAAGCTCCCTGTTCTTAAATTTTGAAGTCTCCGCCTATCCAATTCTTTTCGATTGATTCTCAATGTCTTCTTCAGTTACCATCTCCTTACTAAAAGAGGACCATTCTGCCTTTCTAAGTATATCTACAGATCATTGTTTGATGGGTCAAGCGAGCCTGAAAGAGTGGGTTCCTTAGTGGTTGGATTACATGGAATGACTGGTTTGCACGGGCCGAAAGGGTAGTAAGTGCATGGGCTTCTTTTCTTTCTCTGCTATATAAGTAACTATATTTTTGTTTCCATGTTTGACAGCAACATGAAGAAGTTACTCTGCTCAAAACTTCAACGTATGATACATTTTTTGCTGCTGAAACCCAATCCAGAACTCTGCGAAATTCATCAACATTGCCATTCTTTGCCAACAGATACAAATCACTATCCTCGATTATATCTGTCGCGTGTTCGCCGTTAGATTGGTTACTGGACAATGACGATGAGCTTTTGCTTGTCATCTTCTTGAGTTTCCTCGGTGGACTTGGACTCCCCGGCCAGAATGCCGCCAAATCAGCTCGACCCATCTGCTTGTAAATGGCTTATTTTAATGATTTGTATTCTACTTATAAGCCTTGAGAGAACTGAGACTGATAACTATATATGCATGAAAAAATATATTTGAAATTGACTAGATAAGTCAAGTAGTCAACTTAAAAAAAGAGTTAAAACTTCCGTACCATTACATTATTACAGCGTTAAACTAGAATCCAGATTCTCGTCTTACATTTTTTTCATTGGTTATTTGGGATTAGAAGCATTTGCGGGTTATTCCCATCATCATGGAGTTTATACCTACCTAGGTCCGTGAATGTGGTTACCAAGAGTATATTTTATCATAAAATTAGCACGCTGTGGTTATTTAAATCATCTAAAAAACTTTTCAAATTTAATTAAAAAATACAAATTTAATTGTTTCTGAAAGTATAGCTTTTGAAAAATTCAAAAAAGCTTATACCAAAATAAGAAAATAAATTCGCTTACCTGCCCCCAACCTCAAGTTGTCTCTGAGGTCCATTTACAGTTGGATTTATTTCTATTCTTTAGTAGTTATTGATTTTAGGGATAAAAGCGTCAAACCCCCCATAATATACCTCTTGTTGCATTTTGCCCCTTGAACTTCTTTTTTTGGTAAGCTCTTCAATAAGCAATCCTAAAATCAAGACAAATACAATTAATATTTTTTTTATAAGACAAAGAATATTAGTACAACTAATATGAAGTACAGAAGTTTCTTGCTTAATCTATGGTCAAGTACCTTTTTGATGAACTTAAATCATATACCAGCTTTTTTTTTTGGTAATAAATGAATGTGATTTTAAATTTAGAAGTAGAATCTTCTTTTCGCGTATTATCAGTTCTATATTTATTAAATTCTTAAAAATTATGCAATGTTGTTTTTGAATTGCTTAAATATAAATAAATGTACTGATTTGCACTTTATCGGATTATTCATACCTTAAACAATAATTACCAAGTAAATTAATTCCAGCTTTTCTGTATGTAATTGATTAATAAAAACACTAATATAGCAAAAGTAGATAAAACGTATAAATAAGCTTCATTGTGCAGCCGTTGTACCTTCATAATCTCTCCACAATTAGAACCAACCACCTTCAACCAAGCAACATGTGTTTCCGATTCCCATTCCAGGACACTGACTTTTGGTTGGAAATTTTTATAAGCACGAAAAAAAACCCTAAAATCAAAGTCGCGGAACATATCAATCCTCTCGAAAATCCTTCCGGTGTCGACGGCTGGAGGCACTAGGCCAAGTGGTTATGAACAGCAATGGGCGATGTTTAGTGTGTGATACAATTGACTGAAATGGAGAAGGCCAGTATCATCCAAAACTGGAAGCTTTGTGGGCAAAATTGTAAAATAAGTTCTAAGCTAGTGTGCTCTTCAAGCCGTATTCTTCAATTCTGAACTTTAGCGGGTCAAAAGGTTTGTATCCATGTGACTCTATACTGAATCCTTGTAATCAAACATGTTTTCTACTATTTAGCCCACATTAAAACCCCTATTAGTCCCCCTATAATGGCCTACAAATGAAGAACTCAGTAAATTTAATTGATTGGACTTCTGTCGACACACTATAAGCTCTAACTATATATGTGAAATGATTAGACTTCTGCCACATGGCATTTTTCACACGTGTGAAATATATATCTAAAGAATATATTATTTTTTAATTATGTTCGCGTCTACAATCACCGGAGGACTACAATTGCAAATGATGCGTAGTCCGGGGTCGAGTTTTGCAATTAAAATCATTAAAGGTCTAAAATTGTAAAAATGAGAAATTAGGGGACTAATTTTGCAAAAGACCCTCAAGATAAACGACTCTAATTGATAAATAAGTATGCTAATAGTTATATTTTTTTTTTCTTCTAATAGTGATAAATTAAGATTCTTTTAGATATGATAATTGATTTGATAGAAACGAGAAAATCCATGCAGCATGTAAACAGTCTTCTACATTGAGCGCATCCAGTGAATGCCCCTGTATTAATTAATCTAAAATCAAGCAGTTATTCTGGTAATCTATACTAATATATAAAGGAAGCGGTGTTGGACATTTTGTTACACCAAACTTTTGATTTCCAAGTTTAACCGTATAATTTATGTTTCACTATGACCTCTTATTATTAATTTCTCAATTTAACCCTACAATTTAGCTATCTACACAGACGAGCACATCGCTCTCATCTAATAATTAATATCTCATCACTTGATAAATCAAAATCGTTGTCAGTTAATATAATGATAATAGAAATTACTAATAATTTGTTACTTTACCATAGAAGCAAATTTTTAGATAATCTAAACATTTATTACAAGTGCCTTCCAAACTTGACGCAAATTTATACTACTCAAGATGCTATAAATATATCAACTATACTTTTATACATGTCAATCTAGGGGTGCGCTATCCGACAAAATCGTACCACCGGTACAAAATTAAAGTGGGAGTTTTGATATTCGTATGCCGAATTTTTGTACCGTCTAGCATACCATTATGCTCAGTACGATACGTTACGAACCAACACTGACTTGATACAATTCAGATTGGTGTTTTGGTTTTATTTTTTGCATGTTTTGAAATAAAATAAAAAATGTAATATGAGGCCTAAATAGTTTAACTTGAAACTGAAAAATAGTATGTAACAAACAATAGAAAAATATAAATATGATCAAACAATTTAATTACAAATCAAAAATCAAAACACTCAAAATCATTTATTCAAATCCCATTTAACCATCTTACAATATTCATTCACCTACAAGTACACAACCATTTTGTCAACATCCCAACACCATTGATCAATTCTCAAAAACATCACATTTGATCGGAGGCAAAGTTTTAGACTTTAGCTTTTAGCTAGAGACGAAGAGGTTTTCCTTGTTTCATTTATTGGCTTCACTCATTCTTTTTTTGTCCGCTAACCTCTTATAAAAGTTTTGGAAGGGATTAAATCGACGTTCCATCAGCAACGGAGAGTTTGGAACGCAAGAGTTGAAAACGAAAATGAGCCAGAGGTTTGGTGAGAACATCCGCGAGTTGATCAAGAGTGTTAACATAAGACACCTTGATAAAACCTTTGTTGACAAGATCGCGTACAAAATGCAAATCCACATAAATGTGTTTCATACGCGAGTGTTGCACCGGATGGAGCGTGAGACGAATTGCCCCCATATTATCACAATAAATAACCGGTGAAGGAGCAAGAGGAAAGCCGAGTTTCCCGAAAAGGTGTTAAATCCACCGAATTTCAGCAGAGGCATTGGCGAGCGCGCGGTATTCCGCTTCAGTGGAGGAGCGAGAAACGGCACGCTGCTTGCGAGACGTCCAAGAGATGGGATTCGGACCCAAGAAAAGCACATATGCAGAAGTAGACGTACCATGCATGCTATCTCCCGCCCAATCCGCATCAGAGTAGGCCGAAAGGGAAAGCGAATCCGAGCGGCGAAGGAGGAGGCCATGCAATACAGTGCCTTTTAAATAGCGGAGAATTCGCTTAAGGGCAGCCCAGTTGGATTCATCCGGAGCAGCCATGCGTTGTGCCAACCTATTAACAGCAAAAGCTATGTCGGGACGGGTGAAAGAGAGGTAGTGAAGGGCACCAAGAATCTGCCTATACGGAGTCGGATGTACAGCAGAAGAGGCCGATGGAGACAACGGATTAGACGCCATAGGAGTGTGAATAGGCTTGGCACATCCATTTGATGGCGAGCGAGAACATCAACAATGTATTTGTGTTGAGACAAAAACAGGCCTTCGCGACAACAGAACACTTCAATGCCTAGAAAATAAGTTAAGGAGCCCAAGTCCTTAACCGCAAACCGGGAACCGAGTTGAGAGATGACCGAGGAAATAAGCAAAGAGCAATTGCCGGTAACTATTATGTCGTCAACATAAACAAGCATGAAGCACAGAAGGTTGTCATGAGAGAACACAAACAAGGAGGTATCCGACTTAGCTTGAACAAAACCAAATGAGAGAAGTGCCGAGCTAAGAGCAAGAAACCACGCACGATGAGCCTGTTTAAGTCCATACAGAGACTTGTGATGATGGCAAACACGATGAGGATGAGCCGGATCAACAAACCCCGGAGGTTGGCTCATAAAAACACTCTCAGTGAGATGCCCGTGGAGGAAAGCATTGCTCACATCGAGTTGACGAAGAGGCCAATCATGTTTGACAGCAAGAGTAAGGATAGTGCGAATAGTAATAGGCTTGACGACCGGGCTAAACGTCTCTCTATAATCAAGACCCGGTCTCTGATGAAAACCCTTCGCAACAAGGCGAGCCTTGTACTTATCAATGGTGCCACCGGGATGCCGTTTAATCCGAAAGACCCATTTGGAACCTATAATACTCCGATCAGGTGGAGGATCAACAAGAGACCAAGTTCCATTTATAATAAGCGCGGTGTATTCATCTGCCATTGCCGCACGCCAATTTGGGTCTTTCATAGCCTGTGAAACGCAAGTTGGCTCGACCGGACCGGATAAGGGATGCTTGGTAGCAAGATTAACAACCTTGGGCTTGAATATATTATTTCGTGAACGAGTGACCATGGAATGAGTTCGTTTAGGCAATAACTCGGCTGGAGAGGGCAAAGGAGCAGCCGGTTGCGGATCCACAGGTTGTGAAACTGGAGCCGGAGATGAAGACGGCAAAACAGGCGGGGCATGGTGGCGGCAACTGGCTGTGGAAGAATGAAAAGACTCGGCAACTCACTAGGAAGAGCCGGGGACAATGAGACATGAGGAATATAACCTGGAAAAACAGTTTCGGCAAAACGAACATGCCGTGATATATATATAGACGACCCGACTCAATGTCGAAGCATTTGTATGCAGATTGAGAAGTGGAATAGCCAAGAAAAAGACACTTTCGAGATGGTGGATCAAGTTTACCTCGTATATAAGGGCGAAGATGAGGAAAACATAAGCAACCAAAGACTCGAAGCGGAGATAATTTGGATCACGCCCCTGTAAGACCGAGAACGGAGATTGACCATCAAGTATCGGTGTAGGAAGTCGATTCGTGAGAAAAACAGCTGTGGAAAACGCAAACTCCCAAAAAATGGCAGATAAATTAGCACGGGATAATAATGTCCGACCAAGATTAACAACTTGGCGATGGCGTCGTTCAACAGTACCATTCTGTTGAGGAGTGTGCGGGGCTGTGGTAAGCCAACCAATTCCATGAGTCGCAAGATAGGAGCACAAGGCAAGAAACTCACCACCATTATCCGAGTAGAGGTTCTTAAGCTGCAAACCAAATTGTTTTTCCACAAAGACATGAAAACAAGCAAAAACAGTAGCAACCTCATATTTCATAGTTAACGGAAAGAACCAACAATACTTGGAGTAATGGTCAACGAGTAGCAAGTAGTAACGAAAACCATTAATAGAGGAAACCGCAGCCGGACCCCAACATGAGCATACACGTAATGTAAAATATGCTCAGAAACAAGAGAAGTGGTACTAAAAGGTAACTTGGTGCTCTTATTTAAAAAACAAGGTTCACAAATATTATTGTTCAACAACGAACTAGAGTCACAAGGTAAATTGAACTTGCGAAAAATCAAAGAGCTAATTTTAGACGACGGGTGGCCCAAGCGATTATGCCACTGACTCTTGCTTGTGCGTTCGCCCACAAAAGCACTAAAGGACGGCCTAAATACCTGCGGAAGTCGGAGTTGATACACACCACCAATGCACGGCCCATGCAATAATTTATCCCCCGTATTGCGATCCTTAACAACAAAATGAGAATCATAAAATTCAACAGTCACATTATTTGATTTAGTGAAGTGATGGATGGATAAAAGATTGCGGCGATAAGCAGGAACACATAAAATATTATGCAGATGAAATCGGCGATCTGAAGAAATAATATGCGAGGAACCAATATGAGATATTTTTAAACCTGAACCATCCGCTATTGCTACTTCATCCGGGCCGTCATATTCGGAGTGAACTGACAGATGCTGAAGATCCGAGGTGAGGTTGTGCGAAGCCCCAGAGTCGACAAGCCAATTGTTATTGGTTGGCGAAGAAGCGGAAGCATTAGGAGAGGCATCGTTCACAGTCGGAGTAGTAAAGAGGCGACAAGTGTGAGCACCGTGCCCCGTCAAGCACATAGCTGACACACGACGGAATTGCGCGGCTGATTGTTGGCGGGACGTGGCTGACTGCGCTGCTGAGGTGGGGCAAAACGCTGCTGACCCCCGCCCGAGTTGTTGTTATTATTCCTACCATTATTCGAACGAACCCGCTGATTGTTGTTGGAGCGAGAGTTGTTCTTCATTCTGCTGATTTCCACCACGGTTCTGATTGCGGCCAGATGAAACACCATAATTGGCAGTGGCCGAAAGAGTGGATGCCTCAGTTTCAGCACGACGAAGAAAAGCCTCCTGTGCAAGGAGAAGATCGTGCAATTCATTGAAACGAATAGGATTTTCTCGAGCACGGATAGGACCCACAAGTCGCGATAAGCCGGACCCAAGCCATTCAAAATATAGAGAGTAATGTCATCGTCGTGAAGAGGATGATCAATTATGGCGAGTTCGTCAGCCTTTGCCTTAACGGCTTGAAGAATCTCGGAGACGGACCTCGAACCCAACTTCATGGTGTTGAGATCGTCTTTTAGCTGCATGACGCGAGAGCGAGATCGATTCGCATAGAGGCGTTGCAGTGTGGACCATGCATCGGCAGAGGTGTCGGCGAAAGAGATCAATGGAACAATCTCGGCCGAGACAGAGCCGAAAAGCGCGGACAAATTGAGGGAGTCCTGCCTGGACCAATGGAGACTGGCGGCAGTGGATTCCGGGGTCGAATCACGTGAAGGACGAGGGTTAGAGCCATCTAAAAACCCAAAAAGACCAAATCCGTGAAACAAGTGGCGAACTTGTGATCGCCAGGAGGCATTGATGGGAATCAAAGGATCACCAAGAGGACCAACGGGAGAGTTGAAGTTGGACAGAGATGACGAAGACAGGGTACCGGCGGAGGAACTCTCGGCTGTGGTGGGCGTAGGGTTCGTCATAGGATGGATGTCTCGTGAGAGAGTAGGTCTCTAGATACCATATAAGATAATAAAATATAATGAGGTGTTAATTCATTCAAAAAGTTACAGAAGATTTATATACAACTAAAGTAAGCAGGTAAATAAATCCTATAACTAAAGAAAAGATAATTACAACTTAACACTAATATTTACAAGAATAAATAAAGAATATGCTACGGTCTATTAGACAGTTGAGGTATGCTGGATTTTTATCCGGCGAAACGTGGGATTTGGCCACATGGTACAGTCGGCAACATCTATGGCTGTCCTTCCCATGTTGTCCACCAACTTGACATCCACTCTGTCGTCCCATGTCAAAGCACTGACGATCTTGGGATGCCAATCCCTAGAGGCCAAGTGCAGGGGTGTATTTCCGTAGTAATCTTCCATATTTATTTGTTCCTCAAAGTTTGGTTTGTTGAGCATGTATTTAACTACACTATATCTTCCATTCTTTGCAGCATGGTGCAGAACGCTACAACCATCATTGTCAAGCAGATCACTTGGATCACTGCAACGATGAATCAATAGGTCGACGATATCACCATGACCTTGTATTGATGCCAGATGAATGGGGAACAAACCGCGTATGTCTCTTTTATTGGCACATGAAGAATCTTTGTTCAGAAAGTAACGGACTTCTTCAAGATGACCTAACAAGACTGCAATGTGAAGTGGAGTTCTCCCTTCGTCATCCCTTACTTGGATGAGACTTGGATTTCTACTCAACATGCCTTCCAAAATGTCTAAATATTCAATCGATATGAAGTTACCAGAAATTAATTAAAGCTAACTTGCATGGATTCTAAAAGGGTTGTCCAAATTTTGAATTTCACGAGTACCTCTGTTCCATGTCATGATGGCGTAATGGGTGACATTTTCTGGAACAGTTCCTTAATGCGTCTTTGATCTGTGCATAACTCAAGAATCAAAGTGACGCCATTTGTAAAACCGGATTTAGCCGCCAAGTAGAGTGCAGATTCCCCTTTCTTGTTCTGGATGTATGAGAGCTCCGGAAATTCTTTGATCCAATATAAAGCAACCGACTCTCTACCGTTGTTTAATGCTTCAAGCAAGACGGTGTTTCCTCTCTTGTTCTGTGCCATCACTAGATTATTCCCAACAGCTACAATGTCGGCAGCAGAAGGTAAATCCCGCGTTTCTCCAACAATTAGCACCAAGGTAATCACCATTGATTGATCTCCAGCTTTTGTAGCTAAATGTAACGCAGTGTCCCCACTAAAATTCACATCAAATATAGCATATGGATCTTTCTCTGCTATATAAATTACTATATTTTTGTTTCCATGTTTGACAGCAACATGAAGAAGTGTATTACCTGCAGCGTTTACTCTGCTCAAAACATCAACGTATGATACATCTTTCGCTGCGGAAACCCAATCGAGAACTCTGCGAAAGCCATCAACATTGTCATTCTTTGCCAACAAATACAAGTAACTACAGTCGAATAAATCTGTCACGTGTTCGCCGTTAGATTGGTTACTGTCTTCAACTTCAGTGGACGATGATGTTGAGCTTTTGCTTGTCATCTTCTTGAGTTTCCTCGGTGGACTTGGACTCCCTGGCAAGATTGCCGCCAAATCAGCTCGGCCCATCTGCTTGTAAATGGTTTATTTTAAGATCAGGAACAGTTTGTTTTATTCTTATGAATGTGTAATGATTTGTATTCTACTTATAAGGCCTTGAGAGAACTGAGACTGATATCTATTAATAATATAAACAAACATGTTTTGTGAGACAAAATAGAAGTTACTTTAGGTGGAATTACAAAATTATCCCTTCAGTTTTATACTCAACCAATTGGAACTGAAAAATGAGGGACAATTTTGGAAAAAGATGAAATATTTTGGTAGTTGTTGTACCAATAAAGTGGTTTCCTATTATACCCTTCGTTTGATTTTCTCGGCCAGCTTTATTTGTGGGATTAAATTGGAAATTTCAAAAGATAACTGTTGACCACTTCTTCCTCAACTTCCACGTATCTCTCAAATCCTTTAACTACGTACCTCTTTCTTCCTCTCATCTCTCCTCAAAGGCTCTATCCAGATTTTACTTTATTTTGCCAGTTGAAGTTATTTACATTTCAACCAACAAACGGAAGCAGAGGATCCACTAAGAAGCAAACGAGGTGATGTTTATATAAATGTTTATATAATTTGTTAGCGTCATGTCAATAAATACTGACGAATTATGTTTTAACTTGGATTTTCAAATTCTCTGTATATTATGTGTTTGAAAAAGGTGTGAAATGTTTCCTTGGTTGATAGCAATTTATTTATTGAAGCATGCGTTGCGATTTTCTATGTTCAGATTGGAATTTGACAGTGAGGATGTACTCTTTGTTTGCAGGGGCACCTACTTTTGTCCTCCTTAATGTAGTTTCCCTTTGATTTTATTCGATCAAATTAAAATCTGTGTCCAGGTTCCAAATTTATCTATCAAATGCATACTTAATGACACATCAAAGCAGGGGCTATTCTATAATATTGTTTGAACGTGTTCTTGCAGATCATAGTTTCTTTCCATCATCTGCCTTAGTTTGAAAGAGGTCAAATACAAAAACAAGCATGGAATACTGCACATCTTGCGGAAATCTGGGCATGGAACAGAGCTTTTGAATGCATCAGCTTTAACTCCCAAGTAAGTTTTCTTTTCTTATTTCAAGATCATTTTATACTTCAAAATCTTTGCACTTTCTCTGAATTTTTCTTGCATCATCTATCGCCACACCTATATTTGTCCTTCCATGTGCTTAATTATTTTATTTTTTGCTTCTTCTCCTTCCATGTGCTTAATTATTTAGGCTAACTTTTTTGACAAGGATTTACCAAGAAAATGGGTTGCTTACTTGGAAGAACTCTGCTAAAAGTTTTAATTTCTGGAATTATATCTCAAAGTTTAAAAGTTTGCAGTTGTTTTGCTATGTTGATTATCTAGATTTTTTTTTGTTGTTTTCTGATGACTACATTAATAAATTATCAAGCATTAATTATTAATATTTTTCATGTGTTAGAATTCAGTTTAACTATATATATTTAACAATTTTTTCTTTGATTTGCCTTAGTGTTCACAAATTGGTGAACAGAAATCATGGTGCTATGAGCTCTCCTTGCAGACTCAATTGTTCAACAACCGAAACAATACGCCTGGAGAAGTATTAAACATAGTGTGGATGAATTTATTAAGTAAATTCATTTGGTTTATTCTAAATACTGCTAATTGTATATGTAGAGACAGATATTTAATTTATTATTGTCTCTTTATTATTTTTAGTTTCTTTTCTCTAATTTTGTAATTTGGGATGAATGCTTCAAGAAGATTGCCTATGGGAACAAATTAATGTAAATGAATATGTTTTAGTTCATTTACTTGCTTAGTAATTTGCAAAAATCTTTAGTTTGTCAAAGTCTATTAGGAGAGTTAGATTTTATGTAGTATTGATAAACATTATCTAAAGTGATAAAAATAAATTTTCTTAATATGTTAGCTAGCTACTTTATTTATCAATCTTACACTGTTATCTCTCAAAATAAAATGACTGCATAATAATTTGTCAAATTTTCTATGAGGGAAATGTTTTTCTTATTTCAAAGCTTTGATAAAATTACTGTTCTAGGAGATTGCGTTACAATTTTATTACTAAATTTGGTTTAGCTGACTCGATATTCCAATAACTCATATGAATTTCAAGGGTTTTTAAGCAGATTCTAATTTTTATTTATAGTATCTATTATATGAACTGTTGTATTTATTTTTGATATACTCTATCAAACTAGGTGCTTAATAATTTGTCAATTTCTCTATCACATTAATGTTTCTTTGAGTCTAATGCTATAAGAAAAAGGGCTAAGAACTCTAATAAAACAAAGAATTTACTGATCAATGTTACTTTGTGTTCAATGCTTTAATAAAAAAAACTAAGAGTTCTCAAAAACGATATTGCACGAATTTTGGTTCAACAAACTCACTCTGATAACCCATGTGCATTTTCAAGTTTGTTAAACAATTTCTAATTTTATAATAGCATAAATTATATAAATAAAACGTTATAATGAAATATTCTTAACAATAAATCACGATTTGCACGCGGTCCCCGCGTGGGTAGGTTTGCTAGTATATATATATATATATATATATATATATATATATATATATATATATATATATATATATATATATATATATATATATATATAATGGTTGGGCTACTCAAAAATTAAATTTGAAAATTGACTAGATAAAGTCAAGTAGTCAACTTAAAAAAAAAGAGTTAAAACTTCCGTACCATTACATTATTACAGCGTTAAACTAGGAGAATCATCTAAGAAACTTTTAAAATTTATTTAAGAAAAACAAATTTAATTGTTTCTGAAAGTCGAGCTTTTGAAAAATTAAAATAACCTATACCAAAATAAGAAAATAAACTCGCCTACCCGCCGCCCCCAACCTCGTCTTTGAGGTCCATCTACAGTTGGATTTATTTTTATTCTTTATTTCCTGATTTTAATTATATAAAAGGTTGTTCTTAGTGGTGGTTCTGTGTGTAACATTAATTTAGATGCAATTAGAAATCGAAACAGTTTTTTCTATATCATTTTGCTCACTAGTTCATGCAATATTACTTAAATTTTATCCACACCACAAAAACTATATGGGACACCTCCTTATTTTAAAAGAATGTAGGAAATGAGATCACTTGTAATTTAAAATTAATAGTAAGCTCTTCAATAAGCAATCCTAAAATCAAGACAAATACAATTAATATTTTTTTTTGATAAGACAAAGAATAGTAGTACAACTAATATGAAGTACAAAAGTTTCTTGCTTAATCTATGGGCAAGTAGCTTTTTGATGAACTTAAATCATGTACCAGTTTTTTTTTGGTAATAAATGAATGTGATTTTAAATTTAGAAGTAGAATCTTCTTTTCGCGTATTATCAGTTCTAGTATTTATTAAATTCTTCAAAATTACGTAATGTTGTTTTTGAATTGCTTAAATATACATAAATGTACTGATTTGCACTTTATCGGATTATTCATACCTTAAACTATAATTACCAAGTAACTAATTCCAGCTTTTTTGTATATAATTGATTAATAAAAACACTAATATAGCAAAAGTAGATAAAACGCATAAAAAAGCTTCATTGTGCAGCCGTTGTACCTAATAATCTCTCCACAATTAGAACCAACCGCCTTCAACCAAGCAACATGTGAAAAAATCCTAAAATCAAAGTCGCAGAACATCTCAGTCCTCTCGAAAATCCTTCCAGTGTCGACGGCTGGAGGCACTAGGGCGAGTGGTTATGAACAACAATGGGCGATGTTTAGTGTGTGATACAATTGACTGAAACGGAGAAGGTCAGTATCATCCAAACTTGGAAGCTTTGTGGGCAAAATTGTAAAATAAGTTCTAAGCTAGTGTACTCTTCAAGCCGTATTCTTCAATGTGAACTTTAGCGGGTCAAAAAGTTTGTATCCATGTGACCCTATACTGAATCCTTGCAATCAAAAATGTTTTCTACTGTTTAACCCACATTAAAACCCCTATTAATGCCCCTATAATGGCCTACAAATGAAGAACTCATTAAATTTAATTGATTGGACTTCTGTCGACACACTATAAGCTCTAACTATATATAACTGTGAAATGATTGGGCTTCTGCCACGTGGCATTTTTCACATGTGTGAAATATATATCTAAAGAATATATTATTTTTTAATTATGTTTGCGTCTACAATCACCCGGGGACTACAATTGCAAATGATGCGTAGTCCGGGACGAGTTTTGCAATTAAAATCATTAGAGGACTAAAATTGTAAAAATGAAAAATCAGGGGACTAATTTTGCAAAAGACCCTCAAGATAAATGACTCTAAGTGATAAATAAGTATGCTAATAGTGATATTTTTTTTTCTAATAGTGATAAATTAATATTCTTTTAGATATGATAATTGATTTGATAGAAACGAGAAAATCCATGCATCATGTAAACAGTCTTCTACATTGAGCGCATCTAGTGAATGTCCCTGTATTAATTAATTTAAAACCAACCAGTTATTCTAGTAATCTATACTAATATATAAAGGAAGCGGCGTTGGACATTTTGTTACACCAAACTTTTGATTTCCAAGTTTAACCTTATAATTTATGTTTCACTACTATGGCCTCTTATAATTAATTTCTCAATTTAACCCTACAATTTAGCTATCTACATAGACGAGCACATCCCCCTCATCTAATAATTAATATCTCATCACTTGATAAATCAAAACCGTTGTCAGTTAATATAATGATAATAAAAATTACTAATAATTTGTTACTTTACCAAATATAGAAGCACACTTTTAGATAATCTAAACATCTATTACAAGTGCCTTCCAAACTTGACACAAATTTATACTACTGAAGATGCTATAAATATATCAACTATACTTTTATACATGTGAATCTAGGGGTTCGCTATCCGACAAAATCGTACCACAGGTACAAAATTAAAGTGGGAGTTTTGATATTGGTATGCCGAACTTTTGTACCGTCTAGCATACTGTTGTGCTCAGTACGGTACGGTACGGTACGAACCAACACTGGCTTGATACAATTCAGATTGGTTTTTTGGTTTTATTTTTGCATGTTTTGAGATAAAATAAAAAATGCAATATGAGGCCTAAATAGTTTAACTTGAAACTGAAAAATAGTGTGTATAATAAACAATAGAAAAATATAAATATGATCAAACAATTTAATTACAATCAAATATCAAAACACTCAAAATCATTTATTCAAATCCCATTTAACCATCTTACAATATTCATTCACCTACAAGTACACAACCATTTAGTCAACATCCCAACACCATTGATCAATTCTCAAAAACATCACATTTGAGCGGAGGCAAAGTTTCAGACTTTAGCTTTTATCTAGAGACGAAAAGTTTTTCCTTGTTTCATTTATTGGCTTCACTCATTCTTTTTTTGTCCGCTAAACTCTCATTCTATTTATAAACTCTCATTCATTTATTGGCTTCACTCATTATTATTAATAATACAATATCTCTTTATTAGTACGAAACGGTTACCACAGTGTAAAACCTACATCATACCAAAACTAGTTTGTGAGCCCCTGATTACCGTACCGTTTTCTCACTTTGGTGAAACTACCGTACCAATCGATCGGTTATCAATCGTTTTGCACACCCCACGTCAATCCCACTTTTTAATTGGAGTTATATATTTTTTGAAATTGAATGCTCTAAGATTTTTCAAATACTAGATTAAGTTGAAATTCATCCTTTCTGGAATAATTAATATAAAGCTATCCGAAGAAAGAAAGAAATACAACAAATTACCAAATTATAGGTAATGGTCATAATTACATAAGATAATTATATTTGGTTGCTTTCCCACATAATTAACAGATTACAGTTAGAGCATTTACGAGTTTGTTGAAAGTACCACCTAATTTTGTGAAAGTTATTCCAATAAAAGGTGTTGTTTCAATAAACTGTTTTTCTAAACTCATGAATATTCATTTTAGAAATAATTGAGTAAATTCCTTTATATGGTTTAAATGTGTTTTAGAAATATCTTACTTAGATACTTGACTACTCCTATCAGATTCATTTAACTGTAATTTTAGTAAGATTTTAAATGTGAAAAGGTCATAAATCTTAGAAAAATAATTTAAAAAGAATCAGCTATATATCTTAATTATTTAAAAGTTAATTATTATAGTACTATTGCGAAAATAAATCCAGTTCACATCAAAATTGTGATAAGTTTTTAAAGCATGTCACGAAAGGGAAAACTAAAATCTACCATGAATTAATGAGACAAAATTTTATGTTCCTTTATTCACATTGAAAATTTGACAATCAATTTTCACTAAATATATGACAACACTTGGCCCTTCACGCTTTAATGACTTCTATACCTTCCAAACAAGACAAAGTTTTGACTCACATCTCCACTAAATTTTAACCACCTAAATATAGACAGACACATTACTCTCTTATATTTAACCAAAAAAAAAACCACATTACTCTTACAAGCATCTGGTCATTTTCATAAAACTTATTTGCTGTCAGTTCATAAAAATGAGTTCATCCTCCAGTACTGATGTTGTGCAAGAGGTATGCAACATTTCATCTGTACCTTATGCTGTATAAGATGGCCATATGATGATGTGCTCTTAATTATGTGTTCTCTTTTATGATTGGTATCATAGACTACAGATTGTGCCACAATAAGATCTATTCGCAAGAATGAGATAACGATTTGAATTTACAAATTATTAGAATAAACAACGAGAATCCTTTTCCTGTAAATGTCACGTGACTGTTTGTGTTTTTTCTTTTTTTTTCTTGCGAAAAAAAAGGTCATATGTTTAAATCGTTCCTTGGGATGCTTATTTTAATTTCATTCATCTTTCTTTACTTTTAAATTTTTTTTATTAGTTCCATTTTGTGTATCTTTTCTTACTCTTTTAAAATGTTGAACCTCTAAACATGGAGATATGTCTTTTATAGTGAAATTTTATCACAATCATTTATTTCTCTTTAGATTCCTCTTGCACATACTCTACATATATCTTTTATATATAGTTAAATTTGTATGTGTTAAAGTTGAAACAAATTCTTGTAAACACACCTTTTCATATTTTGTATTGCTTATTGGATACAAAATACTAAACATAAGGATGTAATGTGAAATATAATCTCATTTTATGTAGGTAGAAAAGATAATCCAAGAAGACACCATGCCTGGATGGCTTGATGGCTTTTTGGAGAAGACGTTTTTTGATAAATGCCCTACACATGAGGATATGCAAAGGAATGATTTGAACAGGTATTGTATCACTTGTGATAGATCGATCTGCAGGTATTGTGTCACATCAGAACATCATGCAGGACACAAGCTACTCACTATTTACCGACATGTCTATCAAGACGCTGTGCCTCTATGTGAGATGCAGATTCATGCTAATTGTCAAAACATTCAGGTGAGTACACTCTTGCTTTGTTTAATCAATCATTTAACTGATTTTATGTGGTTAATGCATTTTTGTTTGTTTTGCTACATTGAAAAAGATGAACTGTGGTATATAACATTTAGAGGAATCATCAGGATATAATCAACATCCAATTTATTGTAATAACGTTCCTAGAAATGTCATGAAATAACAAATTACTTTACTCGAGTTACTTGCATTAGCAAAAGAATAGAATAGTATTGTTGACACAATATTTCCTACAACTTATAATGAGAGGAAGAATCATTACTTTGACGACATTTCTTCACAGGGAGATTTATTCTTTTATGACAAAATTATGAGTGTACCTTCAAAATATATTAAGAATTGATCAAAATCGGCAGAGAGAGTCGGAGTTTGAGTCGAAGGAAAAAGAGAAATGGGAACCCTAACCTTCAATAAAAAGAGCTCCTAATCTTCATGCTTAGCCTCAATTTACGTTAAGAGATGAAGAATTGGGAGGAATCATTTTTGTCGCACGTCAATCAATGTGTGTGTTTCGCACTTTTTTGTTGATCAGATCAGTGTGTTACTATGTTTGTTTTGCACGTTGAGAGATGAAGAATTAAGATGAAGAATAGGGTTTATGAAAGTAATTTGAGTTTTTGTGATTATAAAAAAACAACTAGCACTCTTTAGAGTTGCTAATTAGCTTTGTGATTTAAGAAAAGAATTAACACCTGTTAAACTTGCAAGTTAGTTTGTGATTTGAAAGTATTAGCACCTTTAAAGTTGCTAGTTAGCTTTGTGATTTAAAAAAAAAAAAAAGAACACGCTTTTTAAAGTTGCTAGTTAGCTTTGTGATTTTAAAAAAGAACTAACACTTTTTAAAGTTGCAAGTTGGATTTGTGATTTTAGAAAAACACCTTTTGGAATTGCTAGTTATCTATGTGACGTTAGAAAAGAATTCACACCTTTTGAAGTCGCTAGTTAGCTTTTTAATTTTAAAAAAAGAACTAACACCTTTTAGAATTGCAAGTTAACTTTGTAATTTTAGAAAAGAACTAACATCTTCTAAAGTTTCTAGTTAGCTTTGTGATTTTAGAAAACAACTAACACTCTTTATAGTTGCTAGTTTTAGAAAACATACTTTGTCTTATAGTTTAGAATCATTTGTAGGAATATGGATTTCATGAAAGGATATGGTGAACTTGGAACTCCAAAGTCTCTAGAAATATGCTCCTAACATGCCACAATGATACTTGTGGGTTGAATCTCTCGACTAGCTAATAATTCATTGCTTTTCAAATTAATATGTACAACATATTATTTGTTTCAATTATGTTACAATAGATTTTATGCTATTTCATGCAAAAGTTTTATGAGATAATAATTGATCTAATACATTTTGCCTCTCACTTCTGCAATTTCTTGTTCATTATATTTTTTCATGTAAACTAGATATTTTTAATACTATATTTCTCTCAAAACAAATTTGTATCATCTTGTTTCAGCATTACAAATGCAACAAGAAGCTGGTTGTATCATTGCATCCGCTCCCACATAATGGATCGGGCGCCTTACTTGATGGAGATGGAGCTTGCATTATTTGCAAGCGAAAATTGCCTGATTGCGGCAAATTTCATTTCTGTTCCGTTGCATGCAAGGTAATTTTCTAATGCATACAAGCTGAATTTTAAATTTCTAGAGGTTACAAAAGAAATGCTATGCTGATCTTATTATGGGTAGAAGGTCGATAACTATACATATGTACTTCCACTATTGTAGTTTTTACTAAGTTGAAATTGCATGCGTGTTCTTATAATTTATCTATATGTCCAAGTATGCCATTGTCTTTTGTTATACTTCTAAAGTCAAAGATTATTAAAAAAACAAAGTAGGACCGATGATCTTTATCAACCACTTTTATTCCCCTAGCTTCAAGCAAGGAAGGGCGAGATCCAACCCGGTGCACATGGAGCGTCCACGTCACAAACAAGGGATGAGGTTGGAGAAATCATAAATTATCGCAAGAGGAGCAGGAAGGGAGTGCCTCATAGGGCACCTTTCTTCTAATTCTGAAAGTTGAATATCATTTCATGACAAAACTTTTTTATGATAATCTTAACTAGCGTTGATGATTCGGATATGTCTTTGTTGATCTTTGTGGTCAAGGATTGGTTGTTTGTGTGTTTACTTTTATTCCTTTTGGAACAATTACTATGTGAAATGCCTGTTGCAAATGATGATCTACAGTTTGGAGTATTTCAATAGAGCTAGACACGCATAGTAGTTTTTTTGTTTTCGCTTTATATTTTTCTAGTTGCATAACTAGCTAGAGTTAGTGTTATTTGAAGGCATGATAGCGTACTTAGTAATAGTTATAAACAGGAGTACATGACTTTTAACACATAGTTATAAGAGGAAACTATATAATAAGGATGAATGATTAATCTATATGATGAGTAGGAAGTAAAGTATGGAATGGGTTTAAGGAAAAGTGTGATTATAAAGTTTTAATGTTGTGTGGAATATGACTTCATTAATGTTATAAGATGTCATCTTGTGTAGTAAAATATTTGTACTTTCTTCATCTATATATTGTTTTGGGTTTGTTCATCAATATATTTGTGGCAATGCTATTGTTTCGACCTTCTCCTACTTTAGGCTTCCTATTCCAAAACCATTTCTTCTCTCATTGTTGTTTGAAGCCAACTGCACAGAAGGCTCTAGTGGTGGGTTTGGGCCATAATAAACTTGATAGTTTGGACCTTTTTTATATTTTTCTTTTTTATTAAAGAAAAAAAAATATTGTAGACTAGAACAAAATATTGGAAGAAGAAAAAGAGCGACCTTTTTGTCTGAAATTCTAAAGTGATTCTTGTAAGATTCTGTATGACTTCAAAGTATAATAAAATCTATTACCATAATTACGCTTATTTGTTAAATACTAAAACTAATTATTATGTCAGCCTTAGCGGTTTTATTATTTTAATTTGTTTCACATTTTCCCATTCAATTAATGTATAAGAAAAGTCATTTTCTTATATATATATTGTTGTTAATATAAAATGGAATAAGAAATTGAACGAAAAGTGTAAATCGTAAAACTCTTCTTTTTCAAAAAAATAAATAAATTTAGATTAAAGAAACTCCTGTGAAAATTAAGTTTAAAATGAGAAAATTTAAGTTTTAAGAAAAAATTGAAATTAAAATTTTAGAATACCTCCAAAGCACTAATTTTGTTTTGTTCATGTCTTTCACTTCAGAATGAGATGCAAACACACACTTCAGTTTTTAAGTAGTTAACTATTAGGGTAAGTTGGTTATCAAAAAAAAAAACTATTAGGGTAAGTTAAAGTTGATTGCCCTAAGTGATTATGAAACTTGAGTGACTAAAGTATGCTTGATGCCAAACATGAGTGACAAGATATGCGTTTTTTCGTTAATATACTCTAATGCAAAAATATCCACAGACGTTATTGGACTTAACAAAATTATTATTTTTATCAGAATAAAATCATACAATATCCTAGCAAAAATAAAACCCTTCTAAACGGTTCCTTAAACGATTTTGATTATTTTTGAACCAAAATCCAAACCATGTTCGAAAAATCAGATCATTGGTTTGGTTTAACAAGATCGCCTACCCCTAGATCGAACCATCAAAACGGCGTTTATTTCATTTTTGCAAATTTTCACCTGTCATGAAAGTCAAAATAGGAGTAGTTTTTTTCTTTTTTTTTTTTTCCCTGAGAACAGTATTTAAGTTTTTTAAAACACCCCTAAATATCCAATTTGGCATATTATTTTTCCAATTACTGTATCAATCTGCGCATAAGAAAATATTATAGGCTCAATCACTAGTTGAAAACAATATAATCTAACACTCTAATCCAACCAAATTGGCATGGCACATATTTAATAATCAGCCATAACGACTTGAGTTGTAAAAGTTTTACTTTTTATTACATGACACTAAAAACTTTATAGAAAGTACACTCCAACCTCAAACTTAATAATAATTTCTTTTCAAAAAAAATTCAAATAAAACAAACCCAAAAAAAAATAAAATTAAATCCCCAATCTTTTTCAAATTGAACTAAAGATAATTTGAGCCCAACACCAAAAATAACCATTGAACCTAAGTAACAACCAAAATCTCATATCCTAATAATTATTCGATCTCACACATCCAGAGAAACACAAAAAATCACCACCCATTGGCCAAAAAAATGGTGGTTGACTCCGACAGTCCGACTGATATTGTTGTCTCTTACCTTCTCTTTTTGTACTGAAGCTGCCGTATCAATCGGTCCGTTACTAATCGCTACGGTCAATATCGATTGTTTTGTACAACATTACATGAATACCACTTTTTAATTTAAGAGATTCTTTTTTAAATTTAATGCTCTAAATATAATATTTTTGTATTAGATGAAGTTGAGAGTTCATCCTTTCTGGAATAATTAATATCAAGCTGACCAAAGAAATAAATAACTGCAACAAATTACCTAATTATTGGTAATAGTCATTACTACATAAGATAATTATATTTTGTTGCTTTCCCACCCAAACAGAATTCCCGTTAGTGCTTTTACGAGTTTGTTAAAAGTACTACCTAATTTTGTGAAGATGCACCAAAAGTTATTCCATTTGATGACGCTCTTTCTATGAACTATCTTTTTTAAAATTATGATTTCAATTTTTTTTCATTTTAGAAATAATTGGGTAAATTCCGTTATATGGTTTAAATGTGTTTCAGTCAAGTATAATAAATATTATGTCTTACTTAGATACTTGACTACTCCTATTATAGTTTTTTTTTTATAGTATATTTAGAAAGACATTAAATTTGAAAACACCATAAATTTTAAGAGAAATAAATTAAAATAGAATCAACTATCTTATTCAAATATTATAATAGTCTATCAAAAAAATATCAGCTGACTTCAAAATTGTATAGTTTTGTAAGAGCATGTCAGAAAAGGAAAAAAATCTACCATGAATTAATGAGACAAATTTATTTTCCATTTTTCACATTGAAATTTTCACTATCAATTTTCACTAATATATGACGACACTTGGCCCTTCACACTTTTATGACTTATTCCCCTTCTAAACAAGACAATTTTGACTCACATCTCCATTAAATTTTAACCACCTACCCATACTCACAAACACATTACTCTTATAAGCATCTGTCACTTCCATAAAACACATTACTGTTATAAGCATCTGGTCATTTTAATAAAACTTAATTGTTGTCAATTCATAAAAATGAGTTCATCCTCCAGTACTGATGTTGTGCAAGAGGTATGCAACATTTAATCTGTACCTTTTGATGTATATTCCATGATGGCTATATATTGATGTGCTCTTAATTATGTGTTTACTTTTATGATTAGTATCATAGACTACAGATTGTGCCACAATGAGATTTATTGGCGAAAATGAGATAACGATTAGAACGTATACATGATTAGGATAAAAATGTGAATCCTTTTCTTGTAATGTCACGTGAATGTTTGTGTTATTTTTTTTTTACAAAATTAAAGGCCATATGTTTAATATTGTTCCATGGGATGCTTATTTTAAGTTCATTCATCTTTCCTTACTTCTTAAATCTTCTTATTAGTTCCATTTTTTTGTATCTTTTCTTACTCTTTTAAAAATTTAAACCTCTAAACATGGAGATGTCTTTTATAGTGAAATTTTATCACAATCATTTATTTCTTTTTAGATTCCTCTTGCACATACTATACATATCCTATATATATATATATATATATATATATATATATTGTGAAATTTGTATGTGCTAAATTAAGTTGGAACCGAATTCTTGTAAACACATCTTTTCATATTTTGTATTCTTATTGGCTAATGTAATCTGAAATTTAATCTCATTTTATGTAGGGAGAAAAGATAGTCCAAGAAGACACCATGCCAGGATGACTCGATGGATTTTTGGTGAAGACGTTTTTTGATAAATGTTCAACTCATGAGGATATGCAAAAGAATGATTTGAACAGGTATTGTATCACTTGTGATAAATCAATTTGCAGGTTTTGCGTCACATCAGAACATCATGCAGGACACAAGCTACTCACGATTTATAGGCACGTCTATCAAGATGTTGTACCTCTATGTGAGATGCAAGTTCATGCTAATTGTCGAAATATACAAGTGCATAAATTAAAGTTTTGGTTATTCAATTATTTAACTAATCTTATTTGATTATTTAAAACCGCTTTTGTTTATTGTGGGTACTATATTGAGAAGGATGAATTATGGTTTATATAGGGGCGGAGCCACCCACAAGGCTTGGGTGGGCTCCGATCCCCGGTAATTTGTATCCCAATTTACAAAATATGTTTAAAATATTATTTGTTTCAATTATTTTACAATAGATTTTATGCAATATCATATTATATTTTTACGAGATAATAATTGATTTTACTCCCACTTCTTCAATTTCCCTTTCATTTACAAGTTTTTCAAGTAAACAAATGTTTTATTGTATTTCTCTCAAAACACTTGTATCATCTTCTTTCAGCATTACAAATGTAACAAAAAATGGGTTGTATCCTTGCATCCGCTCCCACATAATGGATCGGGCTCCTTGATAGAGGGAGATGGAGCTTGCGTTATTTGCAAGCGGAAATTGACTGATCATGATCGATTTCGTTTCTGCTCCGTAGCTTGCAAGGTAACTTACTAATGGTTATAGATTTAATATATGCTAATTGTATATGCTAAATTTTAATTCTTTGTAGAGGTTACAAAAGAAATGCTATATATACTGATCTTATTTCGGATAAAAGATTGAGAATCTAAATATAAATTTTTACTAAACTGAAATTACATGTGTGTGCTTACAAATCGTCTATATGGCCAAGTATTTCATTGTCTTCCAATATACTTTTGAAGTTAAAGATAGTTAAAAAATTAGGATCGATATCTTTATCAATGATTTTTTTCCCTTAGCTTCAAGCAAGGAAGAGCGAGATCCAACTCCCCGTACACGGAGCATCCACTTCACCAACAAGGGATGAGAGTGGAAAAATCATAAATTATCGCAAGAGGAGCAGAATGGGAGTGCCTCACAGGGCCCCTTTCTTTTAATTCTGAGAGTTTAATATCGTTCATGATGAAACTTTATGACAATGTTAACAGGCATCGATGTTTTGGATGTCTTTGTTGATCTTTGTGATCGAGGATTGGTTGTTTGTGTGTTTACTTTCATTCCTTTTAGAACAATTACTATGTGGAATGTTTGTTGTGATTGCTATGATGATATGCAGTTTGGAGTACTTCAATATGCTTGTGATTTTTGTTTTCGCGCTTTATGTTTTCGAAGGCATAATAAGTGTACTTAGTTATAATTAGAAACACGACTTTTAACACATAGTAATAAGAGGAGACTATAATAAGGATGGATGATTAATCTATATGATGAGTAGGAAGTAAAGTTGGGGAATGGGTTTAAGGAAAAGTGCGTTTATAAAGTTTTAATGTTTTGTGGAGTATGAATTTGGTAATGTGAAAAGATATCTTATGTAGTAAAATACTTGTACTTTCTTCATCTATATATTGTCTTGGGTTTCTTCATCAATATATTAATTTGTTGCAATTCTGTTGATTTTGTCTTCTCCTACTTCAGCCTTCCCGATTCCAAAACCATTTGTTCTCTGTCGTCCCTTCCTGATATTGTTCTTCGAAGCCAGCTGCATACACAAAAAGCTCCAGTGGTGGGTTGGGCCTTGAGGGGAAAAACATGATTGTTGAACAGAAATATATATATATATATATATATATATATATATATATATATATATATATATATATATATATATATATATATATATATATATATATATATATACATAATTTTATCTGTGCCATAATAAATTTAAATATGAAATTTTCGAGTCGAACCTTTGTTGTTTTTTCTTCTTTCTTTTTTAAGGGAAAAAAGCATAGACTTAAACAAAATAGTGGAAGAACAAAAAGAGCGACATTTTTTGTCTGAAATTCCAAATTTTTGTAAGATTCTGTATGATTTCAAAGTATAATAAAATCTACTTACATAATTACGTTTAATTGATAAATACTAAAATTAATTATTATGTAAACCTTAAATGTTTTGAATTTTTCGTTTCATATTTTCCCATTCCCTTAAGTAGTAGAAAACCCTAAGAGGTGTAGAGGCAAATGCTTAAGAATTAATTGAATTTATATAATTGAAAAAGTCTAAGAAAATCATGATGTGTAGAGACAAAATTGACAAAAGTTCCAAATTGAAGGTCAATTGGGAGCTGTATACACCATTTGAGCCAAATTAGGTTATTTTGGCATTGGAGGTCCAAATGTGGAGCAAATTGACTAAATTCGTGGCCTCCTTCTAAGACCCAATCACCACCCTCCTTATCGTATATGTAGTTGTTGTTTGGTTTCATTCGTTTTTAATTTTGAAAATTAACTTTCTTTGTTTACTTGAATTTGTTAGATACTGTAGAAACTATTTATCTTATTTATTGTAAATACATTAATTTCTAAATCAAAAGATAATGGATATATTTCTTTATTTTTGAATGAATTGGATTTCTATTGGTAAAGTATTATAACTAATCATCCTTAAAGTCTAGTATATCATCAAGTCACAACCACTTCAAGTGAAAGAGCAATTAAATCATTAAAATCTTTGTCAAAATATTGACAAAGGGCAAAAAATAACTTTTCACTAAAAGTTGTGCTCTACTGACATCACTAATATCGGGTAATTCTCATCCACCTCCTCTGAGGTTTCATGCATCGACATATATCCTCTGAGGATTCATGCATTGACAAACACCCCCTTGAGGTTTCAATTCTTTTGCATATACCTCCCTTCCATTTATTGAATATTAGTCAACTGTCAAAGGTTATACCGATTGTGTTATTTTGCATAGTACAATATATATTTCTAATTCTAGATATTTAGTTTTTATTGTTTATTTATGAACTTACATAAGTTACTAGTAGGTAGTAGCCAAGGTAACAAAAGAAAAATAATCTCCTTGACGCTCTTGACTCGGCTCATGGCAGTTGGTTGTGACTATGCAGTCTAAATGGCGAAATAAAAAGAAATTAAAAATATTTTAGATAAATGATTAAAGTCTTAAAATTGTTATGCAACTCCAGAATTTGATACAAGTTTGAGATGAACGTGTAAATATGTTTGTTATAATAGAAAGTTCTACGTTGTGCATGAATATCTAGAGTTATGTATATTGTGAAAAAAGGTGTAGAAATACATTTATTCATGTTAGATCGTAATGATTACACCGTACATTGAAAAACTAAAGTCATTTAAATAAATGAAGAGTTCGCTTGTACAAAACATCAATTAAATAGAATTTCTCCCATGACTCGTAGCTAAGCACATATTCTACCACATATTTCAAATAACATGTAAAAAGTAACATGTTAACATATTAAGAGGATGTAATACCACTCGGGTCCACTCTCACTCTTCTCATTCCACTCTTCCACTTTAACCCAGGATTAAGTAATTTTATGGTTCTACCCCTAGCTAATATAGCAAACTTAATGGAGTTACAGACATGTCTATCAAGACGTTGTGCCTCAGTTTGAAACACAGATTCACACTAATTGTCGAAATATCTAGGTGATACTTATATTTTGGTTAATCTTTTTTATACAACATCAGATATTTGTTAGACAATTTTTATATAGAGCTTAGTATGTGATTAACATTACACAAATAAACTAATCTATGCTTAAGGTTGTAAGGTCGGTGTAGTAGCCTAGTAGAAATACTTCAATAAATTATAGTTAAAGTAAATTTGAAGGAATAGTTTTCTAGATTATTCCCACTATGAGTAAAGAGTTTGATTGGCGGTCCGGGATAAATTTTCATCCTAATTTCATTAGTTATTTTTTTAGGTTATGAAATAAGCATTACAAACATTTTTGGCTCGTCCAAAATTAAATTTTTTTTGGATGAATTATGGTCTATACAGGGGCGGAGCCACCCACACGGCTTGCTTGGGTGGGCTCTGGTCTGTGGTAAATTTTCAGCCCAATTTACAAAATATGTACAAAATATTATTTGTTTCAATCATTTTACAATAGAGTTTGTGCAATCTCATATTATATTTTTACGAGATAATAATTGATTTTACTCCCACTTCTTCAATTTCCCTTTCATTTACATTTTTTTCAAGTAAACAAGATTTTTTATTGTATTTCTCTCAAAACAGTTGTATCATCTTATTTCAGCATTAAAAATGCAACAAAAAAGGGTTGTACAAAATATTATTTGTCACAATGTTACTCGTGGACTGAATTCCTAGACATGCTATTTATTCATTACTTTTCAAATATGTATACAATATTATTTGTTTCAATCATTTTACAATAGATTTTATGCAATCTTTGCTATTTCCTTTTCATTCATATTTCTTTCAAGTAAACTGAATTGTTTTATTGTATTTCTCTCAAAACAAACTTGTATCATCTCATTTCAGCATCGAAAATGCAACAAGAAGTGGGTTGTATCATTGCGTTGGCTCCTACATAACGGATCTGGCTCCTTAATTATATATACTAATTTTAATTTTTTATAGGTTAGAAAATAAATTTTATACAGATCTTATTTTGTAAGGAAGATTGAGAACTATACATGTGTATTTCCACTTTTGTAGTTTCTACTAACTTGAAATTGCATGTGGGTGCTTACAATTCGTGTTTAGTATTTCATTGTATTTCAATATACTTGTCAAGTTAAAGATTATCTATAAAATATTAGGATTAATTCTTTATCAACCAATTTCGTACCTTAGCATCAAGCAACTACCAAAAGGACAAGCAAGATCCAACTCATTGCCCATGGGCCACCAGGAAGGCCAACTCATTGCCCATGGGCCACCAGGAAGGCCAACCACTTCCCTAACAAGGGATAAATTATCGCAAGCGGAGCAAGAAGGGAGTGCCTCATAGGGCGCCTTTCTTCTAATTTTGCAAGTTGATTATTATTTTCATGATGAAACTCTATAACTTTAATTGGCATTGATGTTTTCGACATGTCTTTCTCATCAAGGATTGGTTTTTTGTGTGTTTAATTTCTCTTGAAACAACTATATAAATGTCTATTGGAATTACTTTGATCATAAGCAGTTTGGAGGACTTCAAATATGCACGACTCCTGATTTTTTTTCTCTCTATATTTTTGTTGGATAACTGGAGTTAGTTTACATGAATGCATGATAAGTTGACTTAGGTATAACTATAAATAGGACTTTCATCACATAGTTATAAGAGGATATGAACGATAAGTCTATACGATGAGTAGGAAGAAATGTTTGAAGGACTTCAAATATGCATGGCTCCTGATTTTTTTTTGTTCTATATTTTAGTTTGATAACTAGAGTTAGTTTTACATGAATGCGTGATAAGTTGACTTAGGTATAATTATAAATAGGATTTTCATCACATAGTTATAAGAGGACATGAACGATAAATCTATACGATGAGTAGGAAGAAATGTTTGGAAGGGGTTTATGGAAAAGTGAGGTTATAAAATTAGTCTTTCAGAATATGACTTTGGTAATCTCATAAGATTTCATGCTCAATAGCCAATGTCAAACTTGTGATTCATTAGACGAATTAAAAAAAGAAAAAAGAAAAGGCAACAACAATATTTTCAGTAATTAACCAATAATGAATTTCTTTTTTTGATGAATTAATCTTTCAATAATTTCTCGTGAAATGTTACAAAACAAGGAATCCACCAATGGAAATCCAGACAAACAAAGAACAACAATTAAACCTTAACACATAAAAGCATAAATAAGAAGTACAAGGTGGGATATACAAAACCAAGGTCTTTCATCGGGAGTTTAAGATACACGGTGGAGCAGCAATTCTGGATCTTGTCAAAGAAATCAATCAAATCACCAACATTGGTGGTGAAGATAGGAGATCCACTTTGCTTGAAGCTTGAGCACTATCAAACATTCTGAAGGGAAGAAAAACCATTCTAACTTCAACCGGGATTCCCGTCAAGGGGACAAAACGATGCAGAGAAAGCCGCATTCCATTCAATGGGGAAAAGAACGAGATCCCAACCCATTTCTCTAAGAAAGAAAACTTGCAGAGAAACAACAAAATAACCAAGAAGAACAATAGCATCAAAAAACTTCAACCAAACAATCCACCAAACAACCATACCCCACAAACAAAAGCACATAAGGAAACTAAGAAAGAAGATAGAAAAAACAAATACAAAGCTAAGACATCGAATAAGAAGAAAAACACAAAGTAAAAGCAACAAACACCGTGTTTTTAGGGAAATAAGTCATGATGGGTCCAAAATCCGAGTCAAATACAGACCAAACCACTTGCACAATGCTCTTTGATCTACATTAAAAAAGGCAAAAGTTTGAGTCTCTTTGATAAAGGTGAATTGTGAAGGGTAATAAAACAAAGTAACCCACGGGAACTTTGTTGAAAGATAAGTTTGAAGCCTCTTGAAGCGAGAAATAGTGTATTCATGGTTGGTGGAGTTTTGGGAGGTGGGAGAGACTCAAACATAAGCAATGTGGTATTTGAAGAAGAGAGGAAAGTGCCCGATCATGAAGAAGGGGGAGAAATGGCAAGATCTTGATGAAAAGCCAAGAAAAAGGAATGGAAAAAGACATATTCTAGCGAAACGACGGTAGCAAACCCTACAACTAGGGGTGGCAAGTGGATCAACCGGACCGGATCCAGGTCTATATCCATGTGGATCCGATCCATTAGGATTTGTATCCAACTGGATCCATAGGGGTGGATCCCAAATGGATTCAACTTGGACCCGATCCATGTGATTCGCGGATCTAAGTAGTACTATTTTTGGATCCAATCGTGGATCCGAACAGATCCATTTCGAATCTACCGTGGATCCGAGCGGATCCATTGTCGGATCCAAGTGGATCCATCCTGGTAGATCCATCTAATCTACCAAATCAACCTCTACTCAACCCTATTTCCCCATCCACCCACCTATCCCACCGCCTTAAATTTAATAATGTATATCATTAAATCTTAATTCTTACTTAACAAGATACAGGACGCTTAATTCTTCGAGGAGTACATGGTTGTTTAGAAAGAAAAAAATAATAATAATAATTGTAATTTAACACTCAACTACATTAAGATATAAATGTGCAAGCTAGTGTTTCACAATAAAAGTCAACTTTTTCTTTTAATTTTAAAATATGTAATGCTCTTTTGAGATGTATTTACTAAAAATATATATTTCATGATACTTCTATAACAAAAAAAATGTTATTTTTCTGTAATGGTTTAATGAAGTTGAGTTTTGGGATTTGGAAGACTTTCTCAAGCTTTTGATTGAGGATTAGAAATATTATCTAAATTCCTTTTATGTATGATTGAGAATATTTTTGCCTCTTCAAAAATTGAGGTTAAAGATTACAGAATTATAAGACTTAATAATGTGAATAAAAATGTCAATCAACCATAGAGTGTACATATTGATACTTACCAAATTAAAGATCGAGATTTTCTTCTGATAATGAATAGTTATACGTTGTCAAATTATTTTGCATGATTAAGAAATTAAACTCATAGTAACAAAAAGTTATATTTTAAAATGTACAAATACATAAAGACGATGAGATAGTGGCGCGAATATAAGGCCAAATGCCAAAATTTGCTCAAAATTGAGTTAGATCTAGACATGGACTTGGATGGATCCACATGGATCTGAATGTGGATCCATGACTGGATCCAACCAGATCACTCACGTATCCACCCAGATCCACTCGGATCCACACAGATCCGCATAGGATCCAGGTCCACCTTAGATCCGTCGGATTAACTTGGTTTCGAATCCACGGGGGATCCTAGGTGGATTGGATCTGGTGGATCCACAACGGATCTAGATCCATTTTGCCACCCCTACCTAGAACCCGGGTGGGAGGCACTATTGTCTTAATTCACTAGTTTTCACATCGTCTCTCTACTAATGTAGAAAATCGTAAAGATCATTGAGGAATTTTTGAGCTCGCAATGTTAGTCTAGGGTATTGGCTTAAAGCTCGGAATCATAAAGCTAGAAGGTTCGTTCGGTTGTAAACTTCGATTGTAAACATCACTTCTCTCTTGTTAATTTCTCCTTATTTTAATTTTTTTTTCCTATTTTTACTTTTTTCCGCATTTCCTCTTCTCAATGCTTTATTTTCTAAGCATTTATGTTATTCTAGAAATGCTCTCTCCTACTTTAGAAATCGTCCTTTTTCTCTTTTCTATCTTGACTAGGGATCATGTCCACTTCTTTTCTTCCCCTATGGATTCCATTCCAAAGATGGACTTTGCTTTCACCCTTTTTCTCATTTTTTTTTAAGTCACAACTCCAAACTTTGTTCTTTTATAGGATCTAATAGGTTGGTAAACTTGACTATTTATCCTTCTTTTGATTTTCCACCATTTCACTCGGGAGCTTTTAATATTTGATTCCTCCTATTCCCTCCATACATAATCCTCTAGAAAAAGTAGGGACCATAATAATCTTGGTTTTAAAGGGTAGGTCGATGGGATCATTCATAAAGAAGGATCATTCATAAAGAAGGCTAAATGCAAAGACTATTAAGCATGGTTCGACGAATTGTATTTGTAAAGGATCTTGGGTTTAAAAGGTTTGGTCACTTAATAAAACATGACCTAGATCACTTCCTTATTGAATAGTTCTCTACTATTTCTTGTTCATAGATCAGGAACTAGATCAAAGGCAATTGGATCATTTAAGGGTCTACTTCTCTAAATAACCAGTCTCCAATAGTGCTTAACAAAAAAGGTGCAACAATTGTGTGATGGTCTCTATTGGAAAGCTAATTACCAATTGAGAAACATGGCATTTCTAAATCAACTGGTCATGCTCATCGATACAACAAAATCACAAATAATTTGAAGACAAGTTCATCATTGATCCATGACAGGCTCGCGGAGATGCAACTTTATGTAATCGCCAGTGCACGAATCTCAAGTAATAAATGGAAGTAAGGGTTACTGCCCTGAGTATCGTATCCCACAAAAAAAAAGTGCAACAATGGAGTACTAATCTAATTTACTATTTTTTATTATAAATTCTAGGGATAAAAGCATAAACCCCCTATACTTTAGCCCATGTTGCACTTACTCCCTATCCTTTTAATTTTTGCAACTTGCCCCTTGTACTATGAATAAATAAAGACTTTGCCCCCTAAGTCATTTTTCACCGTTGGATATGGACACATGTCACCATTTTTTGCCATTGGATTTGGACTTAGGGGGCAAAGTGCTTATTTATTCATAGTACAAAGGGCAAGTCGCCAAAAATAAAAGGATAGGCGGCAAAACGCAATCGGACGTAGTATAAGGGGTTTAATGCTTTTATCCCTAAATTCTAAGTCCCTTTCTACGGCTCGAAAAGAAATAGAAATGATCTTTGCTTAGATTCGTTTCTACACTAAAGTGTAATAATAAATATTCCTTTTGAGGCTAGAAATGGCCTAGTTTATTTTTGCAGCGTTTCCAAAAGTAAGTTGTAGAAATGAAGATATTTATTTCTATTACAAGTAGTCGAGATAAATTATTTTGTTTCTAAAGGTAAATTTTGGCGGAAATCTTGAAGCATTCAGTTTTTTTCTATAAATACCACCACTCCCACTCCCCATTCTTACGTTTCACCATCTTCTTGTCTCTCATTCTTACATTTCCCCATCTCTTTCTCCTTTTTTCTTTGAAAAAAAATATCACTATCTTTTTGTATTCATCTCTTTTTAACTTTTATATCTTCAACCTTTAACATTATCTTAATATATCTTACATACCTTTAATTACATTGTTGTATATAATTATTATATTAAATTTCTCGTAAATGTATATATATATATATGTGTGTGTGTGTGTGTGTGTGTGCGTTCATGTGCGCGTGTGTTACTTATGAGTTCTAGTTCAAAATGTTGTTATATATATATACATATATATATACATAGATATATATACATATATATATATATATACATATATATACATATATATATATATATTTATATATATATATATATATATATTTACGTATTATATATATTTACGTATTATACATTTATTATTATTAATAGTTCGAATTCTGATTTTGTATTCATAATTTTATACATATACCTGTAAAATATGTTAGTATGTTACATATATAAAATATAGAACAAAAAGATTATGTCACTAAATTATATTATTGTTTGTTAGAGAAATTATGCATATTAACGGACCAATATAACTAACAAATAAATCATTCTTAATTTAGACATTTAAATTGTGAAAGTAAGTTGATCATGTTAAAATTAATTGAATTAATAACTAGACATAATTTTTCATACTTTTAAGTATAAAGAAAAATTACATATCTACCTTCACTTTTAACAGTTGACTAAGAGTCAAATAGATGGGAGGGGTGTGTATGCAAAAGATTTGAAACCTTAAGGGAGTATTTGCCAAGATATTATACTTCAGGAGGTTATATGTCGATGTATGAAACTTAGGGAGGTATATGACGATGTATGAAATCTAAGGGGAGTTGGATGAAAAATACCCTATTATTACGTTAAATCTAATGTCTTAGTTTGTTTTAGCTCATGTATTATGTTATTAGAAATAATCAAGTACATGTAAGTTCAGGATGCATGAAAAGTTTAATTTTGTTGGCATTGATTCAGACTTCTTTTTCCATCAATTGTAACACTTTCAATATACTAACCATAAAAAGAAAATGCTGGAGGCACTTGAGAATGTTTAGCAATATTCAATAGAGGTTCTCATAATATTGGCCGGGGAGGTCTTATAAGTTACATCAGTTACAACACCAATGATCATTATAACAAAAAGATTAACAGAAGATGATTTTGTCAATCATTGCAGCATACATTGCATTGCTCCCTCAAGTAAAAAGCTAACCCCATGTTTCAGTCGTAGCTTTTTGTTGCTAACATAAGAAAGGAAAAGGAGTAGTAGGATAGGTAGCGTAAGATCTTGTTGGTTGAAGTTATCGGGGAGCACAACGGAACAAAGAGAAGCAACAAGATAACGAGGAAAGTGATGCCTGTGACGAGGATAGTAATACTTAGCCACCTAAGTTTTCCAACCACGAGAGATATTCCAGCTGTGAAGGCCATAGACATCATACTCAGAGCAACTCCTAACAAAGGTAGTGCCATATTGAGAGCTGTAAGAACCAAATTGAGATCCCCTAACTGAGCAAAGATGAGAGTAACAGCAACAATGATGGAGCAGTGCATTGCTATTATGTCACAGAAAACAAATATATGGAACAACCGATGTCTTAACATTGTTGCCATGCCTTGATCTATAACAGAGTTGTTATACCCCCCAGGCAAAGTGAAACCAGCCGCAAAAGTTATTGTGGCGACAAGAGTTGAGACAAGCAACAACGTGTTAACTCTTTCCTTGCACGAGTCCAAGAGGTAACTCTTCGCTGAGGTCCGTCCTTTTATATTTTTGCCTGAAGGAGATCTAGGGGTCCCAGCGGCTTTTAAGGCCGTCCAGGTTAAACGCTGAAAGAGGAGTATAAAAGTAAGTTCATTGAAGTGACTATATAACAATTCACAATCTGTTTAATTTAGCATTTTAGAACTGCACGCATTTGCATTTTAGAAGATAGTTAAGGTACGCTGGATTTTTACCTGGCGAAACGTGGGATTTGGCCACATGGTACAGTCGGCAACATCTATGGCTGTCCTTCCCATGTTGTTCACCAACTTGACGTCCACTCTGTCGTCCCATGTCAAAGCACTGACGGTCTTGGGATGCCAATCCCTAGAGGCCAAGTGCAGGGGTGTATTTCCGTAGTAATCTTCCATATTTATTTGTTCCTCAAAGTTCGGATTGTTGAGCATGTATTTAACTACGCTATATCTTCCATTCTTTGCAGCAAGGTGCAGAACACTACAACCATTAGTGTCAAGCAGATCACTTGTATCGCTGCAACGATGAAGCAATAGGTCGACGATATCAACATGACCTTGTATTGATGCCAGATGAATGGGGAACAAACCACATATGTCTCTTTTATTGGCACATGAAGAATCTTTGTTCAGAAAGTAACGGACTTCTTCAAGATGACCTAATAAGACTGCAATGTGAAGTGGAGTTCTCCCTTCGTCATCCCTTACTTGGATGAGACTTGGATTTCTACTGAACATGCCTTCCAATACATCTAACGGACCAATATGAAGATACAAGAAATTCGTTAAAAGTTAACTTTCATGAATTCTTAAAGAGCTGTAAAAATTTTGAAATTCACGAGTACCTCTGTTCCGTGTCATGATCGCTGCTTTAATGGGTGACATTTTCTTGAATAGTTCATTAATGCGTGATTGGTCTGTGCATAACTCAAGAATCAAAGTGACACCCCGAGTAAAACCGGATTTAGCCGCCAAGTAAAGTGCAGATTCCCCTTTCTCGTTCTGGATGTATGATAGCTCCGGAAATTCTTTGATCCAATATAAAGCAAGCGACTCTCTACCGTTGTTTAATGCTTCAAGCAAGACGGTGTTTCCTCTCTTGTTCTGTGCCATCACTAGATTATTCCCAACAGCTACAATGTCAGCCGCAGAAGGTAATTCCCGCGTTTCTCCAACGATTAGCACCAAGGTGATCACCATCGATTGATCTCCAGCTTTTGTAGCTAAATGTAACGCAGTGTCCCCACTAAAATTCACATCAAATATAGCATATGGATCTTTCCCTGCTATATAAATTACTATATTTTTGTTTCCATGTTTGACAGAAACATGAAGAAGTGTATTACCTGCAGCATTTACTCTGCTCAAAACTTCAACGTATGATACATTTTCCGCAGCTGAAATCCGATCGAGAACTCTGCGAAATTCATAAACATTGCCAGTCTTTGCCAACAGATACAAGTAATTATCCTCGATTATATCTGTCACGTGTTCGCCGTTAGATTGGTTACTGTCTTCAACTTCAGTGGACGATGATGTTGAGCTTTTGCTTGTCATCTTCTTGAGTTTCCTCGGTGGACTTGGACTCCCCGGCCAGAACGCCGCCAAATCAGCTCGACCCATCTGCTTGTAAATGGCTTATTTTAAGATCAGGAACAGTTTGTTTTATTCTTATGAATGTGTAATGATTTGTATTCTACTTATAAGGCCTTGAGAGAATTGAGACTGAGATATATATATATATATATATATATATATATATATATATATATAATGTCTGGGCTACTCAAAAATTAAGTTTGAAAATTGACTAGATAAAGTCAAGTAGTCAACTTAAAAAAAAGAGTTAAACTTCCGTACCATTACATTATTAATACAGCGCTAAACTATTTTTTTCATTGGTTATTTGGGATTAGAAGCACATGACATCTCCTATTTGATGTATTATTTTATAAACATCAGACACTTTTGCGGATTATTCCCATCATCATGGAATTTATACCTACCTAGGTGCATGAATGTGGTTACCAAGAGTATATTTTATCATAAAATTAGCACGCTGTGGTTATTTAAATCATCTAAGAAACTTTTCAAATTTAATTAAAAAATACAAATCTAATTTTTCTGAAAGTAGAGCTTTAGAAAAAATCTAAAAACCTATACGAAAATAAGAAAATAAACCCGCCTACCTGCCCCCAACCTCCTATTGTCTCTGAGGTCCATTTACAGTTGGATTTATTTTTATTCTTTAGTTACTGATTTTAATTATATAAAAGGTTGTTCTTAGTGGGGGTTATGTGTGTAACATTAGTTTAGATGCAATTAGAAATCGAAACAGTTTTTTTTTATATCATTCTGCACACTAGTTCATGAACTACTTAAATTTTATCCATAGCACAAGAAATATATGGGAGACTTTTTTTTATAGTAATTGTAAGCTCTTCAATAAGCAATCTTAAAATCAAGACAAATACAATTAATATTAGTACAACTAATATGAAGTACAGTAGCTTCTTGCTTAATTTATAGTTTTGATGAACTTAAATCTTATCCAGCTAAGACAAAATATGGTCATAAATGAATGTGATTTTAAATTTAGAAGTAGAATCTTCTTTTCACGTATTATCAGTTCTAGTATTTATTAAATTCTTAAAAATTATGTAATGTTTTTTTTTTGAATTGCTTAAATATAAATAAATGTATAGATTTGCACTTTATCGGATTATTCATTCCTTAAACTATAATGACCAAGTAAACTAATTCCAGCTTTTCTATAGATAATTGATTAATAAAAAACACTAATATATCAAAAGTAGATGAAACGTGTAAATTAGCTCCATGGTGCAGCCGCTGCACCAAATAATCTCTCCACAATTAAAACCAACCCCTTCAACGAAGCAAATGTGTTTCTGATTCCCATTCCATGATACTGACTTTTGGTTGGCAATATTTATAAGCACGAAAAGAAACCCTAAAATCAAAGTCGCAGAACATATCAATCCTCTCGAAAATCCTTCCGGTGTCGACGGCTGGAGGCACTAGGGCGAGTGGTTATGAACAGCAATGGGCGATGTTTAGTGTGTGATACAATTGACTGAAACGGAGAAGGGCAGTATCATCCAAAACCGGAAGCTTTGTGGGCAAAACTGTAAAATAAGTTCTAAGCTAGTGTACTCTTCAAGCCGTATTCTTCAATGTGAACTTTAGCGGGTCAAAAGGTTTGTATCCGTGTGATCCTATACTGAATCTTTGCAATCAAACATGTTTTCTACTGTTTAGCCCACATTAAAACCGTTATTAGTCCCCCTATAATGGCCTACAAATGAAGAACTCATTAAATTTAATTGATTGGACTTCTGTCGACACACTATAAGCTCTAACTATATCTGTGAAATGATTGGACTTCTGCCACGTGGCATTTTTCACACAAGTGAAATATATATCTAAAGAATATATTATTTTTTAATTACTTTCGCGTCTACAATCACATGAGGACTACAATTGCAAATGATGCGTAGTCCGGGGACGAGTTTTGCAATTAAAATCATTAGAGGACTAAAATTGTAAAAATGAAATATTAGGGGACTAATTTTGCAAAAGACCCTCAAGATAAACTTCTCTAAGTGATAAATAAGTATGCTAATAGTGATATTTTTTTTTTTCTTCTAATAGTGATAAATTAAGATCCTTTTAGATATGATAATTGATTTAATAGAAACGAGAAAATCCATGAAGCCTGTAAAAAGTCTTCTACATGGAGGATTGAGCGCGTCCAGTGAATGTCCCTATATTAATTAATCTTAAACCAACCAGTTATTCTAGTAATCTATACTAATATATAAAGGTAGCGGTGTTGGACATTTTGTTACACCAAACTTTTGATTTCCATGTTTAACCTTATAATTTATGTTTCACTATGACCTCTTATTATTAATTTCTCAATTTAACCCTACAATTTAGCTATCTACACAGACGAGCACATCGCTCTCATCTAATTATTAATATCTCATCACTTGATAAATCAAAATCGTTATTAGTTAATATAATGATAATAGAAATTACTAATAATTTGTTACTTTACCATAGAAGCACACTTTTAGATAATCTAAATATTTATTACAAGTGCCTTCCAAACTTGACGCAAATTTATACTACTGAAGATGCTATAAATATATCAACTACACTTTTATACATGTGAATCTAGGGGTGCGCTTTCCGACAAATTCGTACCACAGGTACAAAATTAAAGTGGGAGTTTTGATATTCGTATGCCTAACTTTTGTACCGTCTAGCATACCGTTGTGCTCAGTACGGTACGTTACGAACCAACACTGACTTGATACAATTCAGATAGGTGTTTTTGTTTTATTTTTTGCATGTTTTGAAATAAAATAAAAAATGCAATATGAGGCCTAAATAGTTTTAATTGAAACAGAAAAATAGTATGTAACAAACAATAGAAAAATATAAATATGATCAAACAATTTAATTACAAATCAAAAATCAAAACACTCTAAATCATTTATTCAAATCCCATTTAACCATCTTACAATATTTATTCACCTACAAGTACACAACCATTTAGTCAACATCCCAACACCATTGATCAATTCCCAAAAACATCACATTTGAGCGGAGGCAAAGTTTCAGACTTTAGCTTTTAGCTAGAGACGAAGAGTTTTTCCTTGTTTCATTTATTGGCTTCACTCATTCTTTTTTTGTCCGCTAAATTCTCATTCTATCTTTATATATATATATATATATATATATATATATATATATATATATATATATATATATATATATATCTTATTAATAATATAATTTCTCTTTATTAGTACGATACGGTTACCACACTGTAAAACCTACATCATACCGAAACTAGTTTGTGAGCCCCTGATTACCGTACTGTTTTCTCACATTGGTGAAACTACCGTACCAATCGATCGGTTATCGATTGTTTCGCACACCCCACGTCAATCCCGCTTTTTAATTGGAGTTATTTTGTTTTGTGAAATTGAATGCTCTGATTTTAAGATTTTTCAAATACTAGATTAAGTTGAAATTCATCCTTTCTAGAATAATTAATATAAAGCTATCCAAAGAAAGAAATAAATGCAACAAATTACCAAATGATTGGTAATGGTCATAATTACATAAGATAATTACATTTGGTTGCTTTCCCACATAATTAATAGATTACAGTTAGAGCATTTACGAGTTTGTTGAAAGTGCCACCTAATTTTGTGAAAGTTATTCCAATAAAAGGTGTTGTTTCTATAAACTGTTTTTCTAAACTCATGAATATTCATTTTAGAAATTATTGAGTAAATTAAATTCCTTTATACGGTTTAAATGTGTTTTAGTCAAGTATGATAAACATTATATCTTACTTAGATACTTGACTACTCCTATCTGATTCATTTAATTGTAATTTTAGTAAGATTTTAAATGTGAAAAGGTCATAAATAGAAAAATAATTTAAAGAGAATCAGCTATATATCTTATTTAAAAGTAAATTACTATAAGTCCTATTGCGAAAATAAATCCACTTCACATCAAAATTGTGATAATTTTTTAAAGCATGTCACGAAAGGGAAAACTAAAAATCTACCATGAATTAATGAGACAAAATTTTATGTTCCTTTATTCACCTTGAAAATTTGACAATCAATTTTCACTAAATATATGACAACACTTGGCCCTTCACGCTTTAATGACTTCTATACCTTCCAAACAAGACAAAGTTTTGACTCACATCTCCACTAAATTTTAACCACCTAAATATAGACAAACACATTACTCTCTTATATTTAACAAAAACCCCATTATTCTTATAAGCATCTGGTCATTTTCATAAAAGTTATTTGCCTTCAGTTCATAACAATGAGTTCATCCTCCAGTACTGATGTTGTGCAAGAGGTATGCAACATTTAATCTGTACCTTTTGCTGTATACTCCAGTTATAAGATGGCCATATAATGACATGCTCTTAATTATGTGTTCTCTTTATGATTGGTATCATAGACTACAGATTGTGCCACGATAAGATCTATTGGCAAGAATGAGATAACGAATTGAATGTACAACGAGAATCCTTTTCCTGTAAATGTCACGTGACTGTTTGTGTTTTTTCCTTTTTTTGCGAAGAAAAAAAGGTCATATGTTTAAATTGTTCCTTGGGATGCTTATTTTAATTTCATTCATCTTTCTTTACTTCTAAATTTTTTTATTAGTTCCATTTTGTGTATCTTTTCTTACCCTTTTAAAATGTTGAACCTCTAAACATGGAGGTATGTCTTTTATACTGAAATTTTATCACAATCATTTATTTCTCTTTAGATTCCTCTTGCACATACTCTACATATCTTTTATATATAGTGAACTTTGTATGTGTTAAAGTTGAAACAAATTCTTGTAAATAACACCTTTTTATATTTTGTATTGCTTATTAGATACAAAATACTAAACATAAGGATGTAATGTGAAATAGAATCTCATTTTATGTAGGGAGAAAAGATAGTCCAAGAAGACACCATGCCTGGATGGCTCGATGGTTTTTAGAGAAGAAGTTTTTCGATAAATGCCCAACACATGAGGATATGCAAACGAATGAGTTGAACAGGTATTGTATCACTTGTGATAGATCGATCTGCTGGTATTGTGTCACATCAGAACATCATGCAGGACACAAGCTACTCACTATTACCGACATGTCTATCAAGACGTTGTGCCTCTATGTGAGATGCAGATTCACGCTAATTGTCTAAACATTCAGGTGAGTAGACTCTTGCTTTGGGTTAATCAATCATTTAACTGATTTTATGTGGTTAATGCATTTTTGTTTGTTTGCTACATTGAAAAAGATGAATTGTGGTATAGAACATTTAGAGGAACTATCAGGACATAATCACATCCAATTTATTGTAATAACATTCCTAGAAATGTCATAAAATAACAAATTACTTTATTCGAGTTACTTGAATTAGCAAAAGAATAGAATAGTATTGTTGACACATTATTTCATACGACTTATAATGAGAGGAAGAATCGTTACTTTGACGACATTTCTTCACAGGACGATTTATCTTTTTTGACAAAATTATGAGTGTACCTTCAATATATATTAAGAATTGATCAAAATCGGCAGAGAGAGTCGGAGTTTGAGTCGAAGGAAAAAGAGAAATGGGAACCCTAACCTTCAATAAGAAGTGCTCCTAATCTTCATGCTTAGCCTCAATTTACGTTAAGAGATGATGAATTGGGAGGAATCCTTTTTGTCGCACGTCGATCAATGTGTGTGTTTCGCACTTTTTTGTTGAACAGATCAGTGTGTTACTATGTTTGTTTTGCACGTTGAGAGAAGAACTAAGATGAAGAATAGGGTTTATGAAAGTAATTTGAGTCTTTGTGATTATTTAAAAACAACTAGCACTTTTTAGAGTTGCTAATTAGCTTTGTGATTTAAGAAAAGAATTAACACCTTTTAAAGTTGCTAGTTAGCTTTGTGATTAAGAAAAAGAACACACTTTTTAAAGTTGCTAGTTAGCTTTGATTTTAAAAAGAACTAACAATTTTTAAAGTTGCAAGTTGGATTTGTGATTTTAGAAAACAACTAACACCTTTTGGAGTTGCTAGTTATCTATGTGACGTTAGAAAATAATTTACACCTTTTGAAGTCACTAGTTAGCTTTTATAATTTAAAAAAAAAGAACTAACACCTTTTAAAATTTCAAGTTAACTTTGTAATTTTAGAAAAGAACTAACATCTTCTAAAGTTTCTAGTTAGCTTTGTGATTTTAGAAAACAACTAACACTCTTTATAGTTGCTACTTTTAGAAAACATACTTTGTCTTATGTTTTGTTCTACAAGCATAACTTTATCATTTTATAGTTTTCAATAATTTGTAGGAATATGGATTTCCTGAAAGGATATGGAGAACTTGGGATTCCAAAGTCTCTAGAAATATGCTCCTAACATTCAATGATACTTGTGGGTTGAATCTCTCGACTAGCTACTAATTCATTGCTTTTCAAATTAATATGTACAGCATATTATTTGTTTCAATTATGTTACAATAGATTTTACGCTATTTCATGCTAAACTTTTATGAGATAATAATTGATCTAATACAATTTGCCTCTCACTTCTGCAATTTCTTGTTCATTTATAATTTTTTCATGTAAACTAGATTTTTTTAATACTATATTTCTCTCAAAAAAAATTTGTATCATCTTCTTTCAGCATTACAAATGCAACAAGAAGCTGGTTGTATCATTGCATCCCCTCCCACATAATGGATCGGGTGCCCTAATTGATGGAGATGGAGCTTGCATTATTTGCAAGCGAAAATTGCCTGATGGGGAAGGATTTCGTTTATGTTCCGTTGCCTGCAAGGTAATTTTCTAATGCATACATATTTTAAAAAAATTTAAATACCGTATACGCTAAATTTTAAATTTCTAGAGGTTACAAAAGAAATGCTATGCTGATCCTATTATGGGTAGAAGATCGATAACTATACATATATACTTCCACTATTGTAGTTTTTACTAAGTTGAAATTGCATGCGTGTTCTTACAATTTATCTATATGTCCAAGTATGCAATTGTCTTTTGTTGTACTTCTAATGTTAAAGATTATTTAAAAAAAAAGAATAGGATTGATGATCTTTATCAACCACTTTTATTCCCAGCTTCAAGCAACTAGCGGAAGGAAGAGCGAGATCTAACCCGCTGCACATGGAGCGTCCACTTCACAAACAAGGGATGAGGTTGGACAAATCATAAATTATCGCAAGAGGACCAGGAAGGGAGTGCCTCATAGGGCACCTTTCTTCTAATTCTTAAAGTTGAATATCCATTCATGACGAAACTTTTTATGATAATATTAACTGGCGTTGATGATTTGGATATGTCTTTGTTGGTCTTTGTGGTTAAGGATTGGTTTTGTGGTTATGGATTGGTTGTTTGTGTGTTTACTTTCATTCCTTTTGGAACAATTACTATGTGAAATGTCTATTGGCATTGCTATGATGATATACAATTTGAAGTACTTCAATAGACATGCCTTGTACTTTTTCTGATTTCACTTTATATTTTACTAGTTGGATGGATAACTAGCTAGAGTTAGTTTTATTTGAAGGCATGATAAGCATACTTAGTAATAATTAGAAATAGGACTTTTAGCACATAGTTATAAGAGGAAACTATAATAAGGATGAATGATTAATCTATATGATGACTAGGAAGTAAAGTTTGGGAATGGGTTTAAGGAAAGATTATAAAGTTTTAATGTTGTACATGTGCAACATGACTTCATTAATGTAATAAGATATCTTGTGCAGTAAAATATTTGTACTCTCTTCATCTATATATTGTTTTGGGTGTTCTCCTACTTCAGCCTTCCGGATTCCATAACCATTTCTTCTCCTACTGATATTGTTGTTCGAAATCAGCTGCACAGAAGGCTCCGGTGGTGGGTTGGGGCCATAATAAATTTGATAGCTGGACCTTTGTTATTGTTTTCTTTTTTATTAAAGGAAAAAAAATATTGTAGACTTAAACAAAATATTGGAAGAAGAAAAAGAGTGACCTTTTTGTCTGAAATTCCAAAGTGATCTTTGTAAGATTATGTATGATTTCAAAGTATAATAAAATATATTCACATAATTACGTTTATTTGATAAATACTAAAATTAATTGTTATGTAAACCTTAACTGTTTTGTAATTTAGGTTTCATATTTTCCCATTCCATTAAAGTTTAAGAAAAAATCATTTTCCTACATATATGTTGTTAATATAAAATGGAATAAGAAATCAAACAAAAATTGTAGATCTTAAAGTCTTCTTTTCAAAAAATAAATAAATTTAGATTAAAGAAACTCTGATTTTACTTAATAAATATTAATTAAAATGATTTTTTTTGTTTCTTAAGTTTTAAATTAAAATTAAGTTTAAAATGAGAAAATTTAAGTTTTAAAAAAATTTGAAATTAAAATTTTAGAATACCTCTAAAGCACTAATTTTGTTTTGTTCATATCTTTCACGATCAGAATGAGACTCAAACAGACAATCCAGTTTTTAAGTAGTTAACTATTAGAATACGATAAAGTTAATTGCCCTAAGCGATTATGAAACTTGAGTGACTAAAGTATGCTTGATGCCAAACATGAGTGATCATATATGCATTTTTTTCGTTAATATACTCTAATGCAAAAATATACACAGACGTACCTAACAAAATTATTATTTTTATCAGAATAAAATCATACAATATCCTAGAAAAATAAAACCCTTCTAAATGGTTCGGTAAACGCCTTAATTTTTTTCAAACCAGGTTCGAGAAATCGAATTATTGGTTTGGTTTAACCGGATTGCTCACCCCTAGACCGAATCATCAAAACGGTCCTGTCTTCCATTTTCGCAAATTCACCCGTCGTGAAAGTCAAAACATGAGTTTTTTTTTTTAGAACATCATTTTGATGACTTAAGGGAATAATCTCGGCTGTATTGGAAATAACGCGATTGGGAAGATATCGGATTCTTGTTTTCTGTGTAAGATTAAGGTGCGGGTTTTGAGCCTTGTCTTTTCGTTTTCATAACTTATGTAAGAAATTACTCTTTTACACGAAGGATAAAATTGTAATTTATATAACAAACCCTTAGTTATGATGTCATAACAGTAGTCACTAGCATATCCAAAAATTTCATCTCGGGAGGGTTAAACTATTATGAAATCATAACTGTAAATAAATGTGTAATACAAAGGTAAAAAAGAAATTATATAAATACTAAACTATTTTCTTAATATATTAACCATAAATATGAAATTAAAGAATTTAAATAAATTGGAAAAAAATGCGTACTAAAAGTTGCCAGAACCATTAGCAAAGTCACGTGGGAGAGTCAAAGACCTCCACTTGATGAGTTCAGACTTTATACAGATGGTTGCTCAAAAGGTAATCTCGAACCCATCGAGGGAGGTGGTCTACCCCCAAATAGTAATGGAGATTGTTTGTAGGCATTTCACATCCCAACCTCGGCCATGACAAAATGTTGAAGCGGAAACTAAAGCTATACATCGAGGGCTTCAAATTTGTTTACGAGAGAGGCTTTAGAGATGTCATAGTGGAGTCTAATGCCGTGGTGGACATTTACATTATCTCACAACCCTTGGGGGGGGGGGGGGGGGGGGGGGGGCGAGGCAATTGGAGAAGCATTTGCCAAATTCATGAAATCCAAAACTGGCTTGCAGATATGAATGGTTCAGTCGCGCATCTTTTAAGAGAAGGCAATAGTGTACCGGATCTTATTGCCAACGAAGTGCATTAGGATCGTTGATATTATCCATGTTTTTGTCACCACAAATCTACAACCTTAAATTAACATCGAAATTATGGCATCTCCTACCTTTATAAAGTACCAAACCTGAGACCCAACCCATTGTTATGAATATTTGTGAGTAATTTATATGTGGGGTGTATTGATTTATGAGTTCCTAAACTTGTGAATTCTCACGTTGTCTTTCAGAATAGTACTGGGTGTGCGTTGTTTCTCCAAACACATTTATCTCTATGAATCACAATATGTCATAATTATCGACATTAACATCACAGATCGTTGTTTTACATATCTTATGAGACCTAGATTTGTGATTTTTCTCTCGAGTCTGTCATAAACTATCTAGTAAATTATATGGTGATCAAGCATATTAAGCATTAAATTCAAGATTACGTAATCAAACCAATTATTCCACACACATAAATCACAACACGATAATCACAACATAATCACGTGTCCAACTACTTCCATACATCGTGATACATTATACATAAATTACTTAGCCAACATAATTGAATCGTAAACAAAAGAACTAATAAAATTGAACATGATCTTTGCAATAAATAAACTAGAAGGTCAAAGAACAAAAGTCTCAATTGCAGAAAAGTAAATAACTAACTAATAAACTCTAACTAAAGTCTTGAAAAGTATAATTAAACCTAAGCATGCAAACACTAAAGAAAAGTACGTAATAACATGAATCATTTGAGCTAGGCTACTAACAACATAAAATACTGAAAAAATAGTTTAGGGCTTGTATTTATATTCTCTTGGGCTTGTAAAGTCTGGCAATTTGATTTGTCTTAAAAAATCTCGATATTCGACTCTATGCAATTTTCGTGTGTGGTTCTCGCATGCGGCAAAACTATTTGATTAGGGTTACGACTCTTCGGACTATGTGATCTTATGCGATCGCATAGTTTTGCTTCTATGCAATTTTGCTCCTTTAAACCCCTTTTGCATCCTTGCCCGCATACTTTGTCTAGAACTTCATTTCTCAACATCTTTCTCCTCTTTTCACCAAAGTGACTCCTAAATACAAAGACAAAAGAAAAACAACTAAATAGAAAAGAAACGAGTCAAATTCAAAAACTACCCCTATGTAATCTCTATTGCAAAATATCTCTATGGCTATAGTGTCGATTCACTTGACATTCAAAACAAGATATAGATACTAAGGTTAATCATAGAAAGGTGTCGAAATTATGGAGGGATTTGTAAGGGCAACTTGAGGCACGACATATGCTATTTGAAGAATGAGCAAATGGAATGGCAAGTTAGTTCGTGACATATTTTTAGAGTGTTATACCCATTCTATATCAAAATTCTCTCGATTTTGAAAATACCACTAACTATTAATGTCTTTGTGCATCATATATTTAAGAAATTCATTGCACACATTGTATACAATAAGTTAAATAAAATCATTTTATTGTTGGATACTCCAACTTGCTCATGTTCTTTCGCTCGTCTCGAATACTCAATTCAGCCAAATCTTACAAGTCCACATCTTCTTATCAATAAAAAAAATAATTCAATAGAGTACAAGAAGTGGAATATACATACATATATATACATATATATATATATATACATATATATATGTATATATATATATATGCATATATATATCTATACTATTATATAAGAGAACCCTGTTTTTACTCATAAATAGAGAGTTATGGGGTTGTGATACCAAATTAATAGTATTCCTAAAATACCCCTAATTAAATGGAAGTAAGGGTTACTGCCCTGAGTATTGTATCCCACAGAAAAAAGGTGCAAAAATCGGAGTACTAATCCAATTTACTATTTTTTATTATAAATCCTAAGTCCCTTTCTACGGCTCGAAAAAAAAATAGAAATGATCTTGGCTTAGATTCGTTTCTACACTAAAGTGTAGAAATAAATACTCCTTTTGAGGCTAGAAATGGCCTAGTTTATTTTCGCGGCGTTTCCAAAAAGTAATTTGTGGAAACGAACATATTTATTTCTATTACAAGTAGTCGAAATAAATTATTTTGTTTCTAAAGGTGAATTTTGGCGGAAATCTCGAAGCATTCAATTTTTTTCTATAAATACCACCACTCCCACTCCCCATTCTTACGTTTCACCATCTTCTTGTCTCTCATTCTTACATTTCACCATCTCTTTCTCCTTTTTTCTTTGAAAAAAAAATCACTATCTTTTTTTTTGTATTCATCTCTTTTTAACTTTTATATCTTCAACCTTTAACATTATTCTTAATATCTTACATACCTTTAATTACATTGTTTTATGTAATTATTATGTTAGGTTTCTCGTAAATGTATTTTTTTATTATATATGTGGTTATATATATATACATATATATATATATATATATATATATAAATGTTTACGTATTATACATTTATTATTATTAATAGTTTGAATTCTGATTTTGTATTCATAATTTTATACATATACCTGTAAAATATGTTAGTATGTTCAATACATAAAATATAGAACAAAAAGATTATGTCACTAAATTATATTCTTGTTTGTTAGAGAAAATATGCATATTAACGGAGCAATATGACCAACAAATAAATCATTCTTAATTTAGGCAATTAAACTGTGAAAATAAGTTGATTATGTTAAGTTAATTAATTGAATTAATAACTATACATAATTTTTCATACTTTTAAGTACAAAGAAAAATTACATATCTACAACTTTTAACAGTTGACTAAGAGTCAAACAGATGGGAGGGGTGTATATGCAAAAGATTTGAAAGCTTAAGGGAGTATTTGCCAATATATTATACTTCAGGAGGGTATATGTCGGTGTATGATACTTAGGAGGGTATATGCCGATGTATGAAATCTAAGGGGAGTTGGATGAAAAATACCCTATTATTACGTTAAATCTAATTGTCTTAATTTGTTTTCTCTCATATTTTATGTTATTAAAATAATCAAAACATGTAAGTTCAGGATGCATGAAAAGCAACAACGTGTTTACTCTTTCCTTGCACGAATCCAAGAGGTAACTCTTAGCTGAGGTCCGTCCTTTTATATTTTTGCCTGAAGGATATCTAGGGGTCCCAGCAGCTTTTAAGGCCGTCCAGGCTAAACGCTGAAAGAGGAGTAATTTCGCATTTTAGAACTGCACGCATTTGCATTTTAGAAGACAGTTGAGGTATGCTGGATTTTTACCTGGCGAAACGTGGGATTTGGCCACATGGTACAGTCGGCAACATCTATGGCTGTCCTTCCCATGTTGTTCACCAACTTGACATCCACTCTGTCGTCCCATGTCAAAGCACTGACGATCTTGGGATGCCAATCCCTAGAGGCCAAGTGCAGGGGTGTATTTCCGAGTAATCTTCCATATTTATTTGTTCCTCAAAGTTGGATTGTTGAGCATGTATTTAACTACACTATATCTTCCATTCTTTGCAGCAAGGTGCAGAACGCTACAACCATCATTGTCAAGCAGATGACTTGGATCGCTGAAACGATGAATCAATAGGTCGACGATATCAACATGACCTTGTATTGATGCCAGATGAATGGGGAACAAACCGTGTATGTCTGTTTTATTGGCACATGAAGAATCTTTGTTCAGAAAGTAACGGACTTCTTCAAGATGACCTAACAATACTGCAATGTGAAGTGGAGTTCTCCCTTCGTCATCCCTTACTTGGATGAGACTTGGATTTCTACTCAACATGCCTTCCAAAATATCTAAATATTCAATCAATATGAAGTTACTAGAAATTAATTAAGGCTAACTTGCATGAATTCTAAAAGGGCTGTCCAAATTTTGAAATTCACGAGTACCTCTGTTCCGGGTCATGATGGCGGCCTTAATGGGTGACATTTTCTGCAACAGTTCTTTAATGCGTCTTTGATCTGTGCATAACTCAAGAATCAAAGTGACGCAATTTGTAAAACCGGATTTAGCCGCCAAGTAGAGTGCAGATTCCCCTTTCTTGTTCTGGATTTATGATAGCTCCGGAAATTCTTTGATCCAGTATAAAGCAACCGACCCACCGTTGTTTAATGCTTCAAGCAAGACGGTGTTTCCTCTCTTGTTCTGCGCCATCACTAGATTATTCCCAACAGCTACAATGTCAGCCGCAGAAGGTAATTCCCTCATGTCTCCAACAATCAGCACCAAGGTAATCACCATCGATTGATCTCCAGCTTTTGTAGCTAAATGTAACGCAGTGTCCCCACTAAAATTCACTATATAAGTAACTATATTTTTGTTTCCATGTTTGACAGCAACATGAAGAAGTGTATTACCTGCAGCGTTTACTCTGCTCAAAACCCAATCGAGAACTCTGCGAAATTCATCAACATTGCCATTCTTTGCCAACAGATACAAGTAACTACCGTCGAATATATCTGTCACGTGTCCGCCGTTAGATTGGTTACTGTCTTCAACTTCAGTGGACGACGATGTTGAGCTTTTGCTTGTCATCTTCTTGAGTTTCCTCGGTGGACATGGACTCCCCAGCCAGAATGCCGCTAAATCAGCTCGGCCCATCTGCTTGTAAATGGCTTATTTTAAGATCAGGAACAGTTTGTTTTGTTCTTATGAATGTGTAATGATTTGTATTCTACTTATAAGGCCTTGAGAGAACTGAGACTGATATATATATATATATATATATATATATATATATATATATATATATATATATATGCATAATTGTTGGGCTACTCAAAATTTAAATTTGAAAATTGACTAGATAAAGTCAAGTAGTCAACTTAAAAAAAAGAGTTAAAACTTCCGTACCATTACATTATTACAGCGTTAAACTAGGATCCAGATTCTCGTCTTACATTTTATTCATTGGTTATTTGGGATTAGAAGCACATGACATCTCCTATTTGATGTAATGTTTTATAAACATCAGCCACATTTGTCGGATTATTCCCATAACCATGTAGTTTATACCTACCTAGGTGCATGAATATGGTTACCAAGAGTATATTTTATCATAAAATTAGCACGCTGTGGTTATTTAAATCATCTAAGAAACTTTTAAAATTTATTTAGGAAATACAAATTTAATTGTTTCTGAAGTAGAGCTTTTGAAAAATTAAAATAACCTATATCAGAATAGGAAATAAACTCGCCTACCCGCCCCCAACCTCGTCTTTGAGGTCCATTTACAGTTGGATTTATTTTTATTCTTTATTTCCTGATTTTAATTATATAAAAGGTTCTTAGTGGTGGTTCTGTGTGTAACATTAATTTAGATGCAATTAGAAATCGAAAAAGTTTTTTTTATATCATTCTGCACACTAGTTCATGCAATATTACTTAAATTTTATCCACACCACAAGAACTATATGGGACACCTCCTTATTTTAAAAGAATGTAGGAAATGAGATCACTTGTAATTTAAAATTAATAGTAAGCTCTTCAATAAGCAATCCTTAAATCAAGACAAATACAATTAATATTTTTTTTTTGATAAGACAAAGAATATAAGTACAACTAATATGAAGTACAAAAGTTTCTTGCTTAATCTATGGGCAAGTAGCTTTTTGATGAACTTAAATCATGTACCACTCTTTTTTTTTGGTAATAAATGAATGTGATTTTAAATTTAGAAGTAGAATCTTCTTTTCGCGTATTATCAGTTCTAGTATTCATTAAATTCTTCAAAATTACGCAATGTTGTTTTTTAATTGCTTAAATATAAATAAATGTACTGATTTGCACTTTGTTGGATTATTCATACCTTAAACTATAATTACCAAGTAACTAATTCCAGCTTTTTTGTATATAATTGATTAATAAAAACACTAATATAGCAAAAGTAGATAAAAACGCCTAAATAAGATTCATTGTGCAGCCGTTGTACCTAATAATCTCTCCACAATTAGAACCAACCTCCTTCAACCAAGCAACATGTGAAAAAACCCTAAAATCAAAGTCGCAGAACATATCAATCCTCTCGAAAATCCTTCTGGTGTCGACGGCTGGAGGCACTAGGGCGAGTGGTTATGAACAACAGTGGGCGATGTTTAGTGTGTGATACAATTGACTGAAACGGAGAAGGTCAGTATCATCAAAAATTGGAAGCTTTGTGGGCAAAACTGTAAAATAAGTTCTAAGCTAGTGTACTCTTCAACCCGTATTCTTCAATGTGAACTTTAGCGGGTCAAAAAGTTTGTATCCATGTGACCCTATACTGAATCCTTGCAATCAAACATGTTTTCTACTGTTTAGCCCACATTAAAACCCCTATTAGTGCCCCTATAATGGCCTACAAATGAAGAACTCATTAAATTTAATTGATTGGACTTCTGTCGACACACTATAAGCTCTAACTATAACTGTGAAATGATTGGACTTCTGCCACGTGGCCTTTTTCACACGTGTGAAATATATATCTAAAGAATATATTATTTTTAATTATGTTTGCGTGTACAATCACCGGAGGACTACAATTGCAAATGATGCGTAGTCCGTGACGAGTTTTCCAATTAAAATCATTAGAGGACTAAAATTGTAAAAATGAAAAATCAGGGGACTACATTTGCAAAAGACCCTCAAGATAAACGACTCTAAGTGATAAATAAGTATGCTAATAGTGATATTTTTTTTCTAATAGTTATAAAGTAAGATTCTTTTAGATATGATAATTGATTTAATAGAAACGAGAAAATCCATGCAACATGTAAATAGTCTTCTACATTGAGCTTATCCAGTGAATGTCCCTATATTAATTAATCTAAAACCAACCAGTTATTCTAGTAATCTATACTAATATATAAAGGAAGCGGTGTTGGACATTTTGTTACACCAAACTTTTGATTTCCAAGTTTAACCTTATAATTTATGTTTCACTACTATGACCTCTTATAATTAATTTCTCAATTTAACCCTACAATTTAGCTATCTACATAGACGAGCACATCGCCCTCATCTAATAATTAATATCTCATCACTTGATAAATCAAAACCGTTGTCAGTTAATATAATGATAATAAAAATTACTAATAATTTGTTACTTTACCATATATAGAAGCGCACTTTTAGATAATCAAAACATCTATTACAAGTGTCTTCCAAACTTGACGCAAATTTATACTACTGAAGATGCTATAAATATATCAACTATACTTTTATACATGTGAATCTAGGGGTGCGCTATCAGACAAAATCGTACCACAGGTACAAAATTAAAGTGGGAGTTTTGATATTCGTATGTCGAACTTTTGTACCGTCTAGCATATTGTTGTGCTCAGTACGGTACGGTACGAACCAACACTGACTTGATGCAATTCAGATGGGTTTTTTGGTTTTATTTTTGCATGTTTTGTAATAAAATAAAAAATGCAATATGAGGCCTAACTAGTTTAACTTGAAACTGAAAAATAGTATGTATAATAAACAATAGAAAAATATAAATATGATCAAACAATTTAATTACAAATCAAAAATCAAAACACTCAAAATCATTTATTCAAATCCCATTTAACCATCTTGCAATATTCATTCACCTACAAGTACACAACCATTTAGTCAACATCCCAAAACCATTGATCAATTCCCAAAAACATCACATTTGAGCGGAGGCAAAGTTTCAGCTTTAGCTTTTATCTAGAGACGAAGAGTTTTTCCTTGTTTCATTATTGGCTTCACTCATTCAATTTTTGTCCGCTAAACTCTCATTCTATATATAAACTCTCATTCATTTATTGGCTTCACTCATCATTATTAATAATACAATATCTCTTTATTAGTACGAAACGGTTACCACACTGTAAAACCTACGTCATACCAAAACTAGTTTGTGAGCCCTTGATTACCGTACCGTTTTCTCACTTTGGTAAAACTACCGTACCAATCGATCGGTAATCAATCGTTTTGCACACCCCACGTCAATCCCACTTTTTAATTGGAGTTATATTTTTTTTGAAATTGAATGCTCTAAGATTTTTCAAATACTAGATTAAGTTGAAATTCATCCTTTCTGGAATAATTAATATAAAGCTATCCGAAGAAAGAAATAAATACAACAAATTACCAAATTATTGGTAATGGTCATAATTACATAAGATAATTACATTTGGTTGCTTTCCCACATAATTAACAGATTACAGTTAGAGCATTTACGAGTTTGTTGAAAGTACCACCTAATTTTGTGAAAGTTATTCCAATAAAAGGTGTTGTTTCTATAAACTGTTTTTCTAAACTCATGAATATTCATTTTAGAAATAATTGAGTAAATTCCTTTATATGGTTTAAATGTGTTTTAGAAATATCTTACTTAGATACTTGACTACTCCTATCAGATTCATTTAACTGTAATTTTAGTAAGATTTTAAATGTGAAAAGGTCATAAATCTTAGAAAATTAATTTAAAAAGAATCAGTTATATATCTTAATTATTTAAAAGGTAATTATTATAGTACTATTGCGAAAATAAATCCAGTTCACATCAAAATTGTGATAATTTTTTAAAGCATGTCACGAAAGGGAAAACTAAAATCTACCATGAATTAACGAGACAAAATTTTATGTTCCTTTATTCCACATTAAAAATTTGACAATCAATTTTCACTAAATATATGACAACACTTGGCCCTTCACGCTTTAATGACTTCTATACCTGCCAAACAAGAAAATGTTTTGACTCACATCTCCACTAAATTTTAACCACCTAAATATAGACAAACACATTACTCTCTTATATTTAACCAAAAAAAAAAAACCACATTACTCTTACAAGCATCTGGTCATTTTCATAAAAATGAGTTCATCCTCCAGTACTGATGTTGTGCAAGAGGTATGCAACATTTCATCTGTACCTTTTGCAGTATACTCCAGTTATAAGATGGCCATATGATGATGTGCTCTTAATTATGTGTTCTCTTTTATGATTGGTACAATAAGATCTATGGGCAAGAATGAGATAACGATTTGAATGTACAAATTATTAGAATAAACAACGAGAATCCTTTTCCTGTAAATGTCACGTGACTGTTTGTGTTTTTTCCTTTTTTTTGCGAAAGAAAAGGTCATATGTTTAAATCGTTCCTTGGGATGCTTATTTTAATTTCATTCATCTTTCTTTACTTCTAATTTTTTTTATTAGTTCCATTTTGTCTATCTTTTCTTACTCTTTTAAAATGTTGAACCTCTAAACATGGAGATATGTCTTTTATAGTGAAATTTTATCACAATCATTTATTTCTCTTTAGATTCCTCTTGCACATACTCTACATATATCTTTTATATATAGTTAAATTTGTACGTGTTAAAGTTGAAACAAATTCTTGTAAACACACCTTTTCATATTTTGTGTTGCTTATTGGATACAAATACTAAACATAAGGATGTAATATGAAATATAATCTCATTTTATGTAGGTAGAAAAGATAGTCCAAGAAGACACCATGCCTGGATGGCTTGATGGCTTTTTGGAGAAGACGTTTTTCGATAAATGCCCAACACATGAGGATATGCAAAGGAATGATTTGAACAGGTATTGTATCACTTGTGATAGATCGATCTGCAGGTATTGTGTCACATCAGAACATCATGCAGGACACAAGCTACTCACTATTTACCGACATGTCTATCAAGACGCTGTGCCTCTATGTGAGATGCGGATTCACGCTAATTGTCGAAACATTCAGGTGAGTACACTCTTGCTTTGGTTAATCAATCATTTAACTGATTTTATGTGGTTAATGCATTTTTGTTTGTTTTCCTACATTGAAAAATATGAACTGTGGTATATAACATTTAGAGGAAATATCAGGACATAATCAACATCCATTTTATTGTAATAACATTCTTAGAAATGTCATGAAATAACAAATTACTTTACTCGAGTTACTTGCATTAGCAAAAGAATAGAATAGTATTGTTGACACAATATTTCCTACAACTTATAATGAGAGGAAGAATTATTACTTTGACGATATTTCTTCACAGGGCGATTTATTCTTTTATGACAAAACTATGAGTGTACCTTCAAAATATATTAAGAATTGATCAAAATCGGCAGAGAGAGTTTGGAGTTTGAGTCGAAGGAAAAAGAGAAATTGGAACCCTAACCTTCAATAAAAAGAGCTCCTAATCTTCATGCTTAGCCTCAATTTACGTTAAGAGATGAAGAATTGGGAGGAATCATTTTTGTCGCACGTCAATCAATGTGTGTGTTTCACACTTTTTTGTTGATCAGGATCAGTGTGTTACTATGTTTGTTTTGCACGTTGAGAGATGAAGAATTAAGATGAAGAATAGGGTTTATGAAAGTAATTTGAGTCTTTGTGATTATAAAAAAACAACTAGCACTTTTTAGAGTTGTTAATTAGCTTTGTGATTTAAGAAAAGAATTAACACCTTTTAAAGTTGCTAGTTAGTTTGTGATTTTGAAAGAATTAGCACCTTTAAAGTTGCTAGTTAGATTTGTGATTAAAAAAAAAAAAGAACACGCTTTTTAAAGTTGCTAGTTAGCTTTGAGATTTTAAAAAAGAACTAACACTTTTTAAAGTTGCAAGTTGGATTTTTGATTTTAGAAAACAACTAACACCTTTTGGAATTGCTAGTTATCTATGTGACGTTAGAAAAGAATTCACACCTTTTGAAGTCGCTAGTTAGCTTTATAACTTAAAAAAAGGGATAAAAGCATCAAACCCCCTATACTATAGGGGGTGTAGCGATTTGCCCCCTGAACTATTTTTCTTAGCAACAAGCCCCCTGTACTATGGATAAACAAGACTTTTTGCCCCCTAATCAAATTTCCGGCCAATTTTTGCCGAAATTTTAAACGTGAACATGAGGGTTCATTACTATTTAACCTCAAATTTAATAAAATGCCATTTCTTTACTTCGCTTTTTGTTATATTTTCTTAATTTTCAAACCTTAGTTTAAATTATCCAAATTCAAGGTTTGAAAATTCAGAAAATATAACAAAAATCGAAATTGAAAAGGGGCATTTTAATGAATATGAGGTTAAATAGTGATGAACCATCATGTTCACGTTTCAAATTCCGGCGAAAATTGGCCTGAAATTCGATCAGGGGGCAAATTATTTTTTCTAGTCAATAGTTGAGGGGGCAAAGTGCTTATTTATCCATAGTACATGGGGCTTGTTGCCAAAAAAAATAGTTCAGGGGGCAAATCGCTACACCTCCTATAGTATAGGGGGTTTAACGCTTTTATCCCTTAAAAAAAAGAACTAACACCTTTTAGAATTGCAAGTTAACTTTGTAACTTTAGAAAAGAACTAACATCTTCTAAAGTTTCTAGTTAGCTTTGTGATTTTAGAAAACAACTAACACTCTTTAGAGTTGCTAGTTTTAGAAAACATACTTTGTCTTATGTTTTATTCTGCAAGCATAACTTTGTCATTTTATAGTTTAGAATCATTTGTAGGAATATGGATTTCCTGAAAGGATATGGTGAACTTGGAACTCCAAAGTCTCTAGAAATATGCTCCTAACATGATACTTGGGGTTGAATCTCTCGACTAGCTAATAATTCATTGCTTTTCAAATTAATATGTACAATATATTATTTGTTTCAATTATGTTACAATAGATTTTACGCTATTTCATGCTAAAATTTTATGAGATAATATTTGATCTAATACATTTTGCCTCTCACTTCTGCAATTTCTTGTTCATTTATATTTTTCATGTAAACTAGATATTTTTAATACTATATTGCTCTCAAAACAAATTTGTATCATCTTGTTTCAGCATTACAAATGCAACAAGAAGCTGGTTGTATCATTGCATCCGCTCCCACATAATGGATCGGGCGCCTTACTTGATGGAGATGGAGCTTGCATTATTTGCAAGCGAAAATTGCCTGATTGCAGCGAATTTCGTTTCTGTTCCATTGCATGCAAGGTAATTTTCTAATGCATACAAGCTGAATTTTAAATTTCTGGAGGTTACAAAAGAAATGCTATGCTGATCTTATTATGGGTAGAAGGTCGATAACTATACATATGTACTTCCACTATTGTAGTTTTTACTAAGTTGAAATTGCATGCGTGTTCTTACAATTTATCTATATGTCCAAGTATGCCATTGTCTTTTGTTATACTTCTGAAGTCAAAGATTATTTAAAAAAAAATAAAAAAAAATAGGACCAATGATCTTTATCAACCACTTTTATTCCCCTAGCTTCAAGCAAGGAAGGGCGAGATCCAACCCGGTGCACATGGAGCGTCCACTTCACAAACACGGGATGAGGTTGGAGAAATCATAAATTATCGCAAGAGGAGCAGGAAGGGAGTGCCTCATAGGGCACCTTTCTTCTAATTCTGAAAGTTGAATATCAATTCATGATGAAACTTTTTTATGATAATCTTAACTAGCGTTGATGATTCGGATATGTCTTTGTTGATCTTTGTGGTCAAGGATTGATTATTTGTGTGTTTACTTTTATTCCTTTTGGAACAATTACTATGTGAAATGCCTGTTGCAATTGCTATGATGATATACAGTTTGGAGTATTTCAATAAAGCTAGACATGCCTAGTAGTTTTTCTGTTTTCGCTTTATATTTTTCTAGTTGCATAACTAGCTAGAGTTAGTGTTATTTGAAGGCATGATAAGCGTACTTAGTAATAGTTATAAACAGGAGTACATGACTTTTAACACATAGTTATAAGAGGAAACTATATAAAAAGGATGAATGATTAATCTATATGATTAGTAGGAAGTAAAGTATTGGAATGGGTTTAAGGAAAAGTGTGATTATAAAGTTTTAATGTTGTGTGGACTATGACTTCATTAATGTAATAAGATATCTTGTGCAGTAAAATATTTGTACTTTCTTCATCTATATATATATATTGTTTTGGGTTTGTTCATCAATACATTTGTGGTAATGCTATTGTTTCGACCACTTTTATTCCCCTAGCTTCAAGCAACTACCGAAAGGAAGAGCAAGATCCAACCCGGTGCACATGGAGTGTCCACTTCACAAACAAGGGAAGAGGTTGGACAAATCATAAATTATTGCAAGAGGAGCAGGAAGGGAGTGTCTCATAGGGCACCTTTCTTCTAATTCTTAAAGTTGAATATCAATTCATGATGAAACTTTTTATGATGATATTAATTGGCATTGATGATTTGGATATGTCTTTGTTGGTCTTTGTGGTTAAGGATTGGTTTTGTGGTTAAGGATTGGTTGCTTGTGTGTTTATTTTCATTCCTTTTGGAACAAATACTATGTGAAATGTCTGTTGCAGTTGCTATGATGATATACAATTTGGAGTACTTCAATAGAGCTATACATGCCTTGTAGTTTTCTGTTTTCGCTTTATATTTTATTAGTTGGATAACTAGCTAGAGTGAGTTTTATTTGAAGGCATGATAAGTGAACTTAGTAATAGTAATAAATAGGACTTTTAACACATAGTTATAAGAGGAACTATAATAAGGATGAATGATTAATCTATATGATGAGTAGGAAGTAAAGTATGGAATTGGTTTAAGGAAAAGTGTGATTATAAAATTTTAATGATGTGTGGAATATGACTTCATTAATGTTATAAGATGTCATCTTGTGTAGTAAAATATTTGTACTTTCTTCATCTATATATTGTTTTGGGTTTGTTCATCAATATATTTGTGCAGGGGCGGAGCCAGGAATTCGGTTTGGGGGGGGGGGGGTGAGATCATGTGAGGAAATTTTTGAATAAAAATGAGTTCTTTTTTTGTTAATTTACTCATTTAAAAAATAATAAACCATCGTCAAAACATAAGTATCTTAAGTAAATATTCAATATTAAAATTTATAAAATTACTAACAAAATATAAAGCTAATAAGTTTAAGAGTTTTAAAGTAAAACTAGATTAATATATACAAAAAATATGTCATACGAACTACAGATATTGTATATGCTCCTAAGATATTTATGGTCATTTAGACATCTACAATTGTGTTGGCATGTTTTAAGAGGATATTTACTTATATCTAAATTAGTATCTAGGTATTGAAATTACTAGTAATACTAAAGAAATTAAATTTAGCTCTAATCTTTAACTTTGCCTCAATTAATTTTTCAATACAAAACCACATGTTTCATGTGAAAAAACTTAAGAAAAATATTAAATCATCCTAAAAGTAAAATATATATACACTCAATGTTATATTATATGTAGTTTGTTAACTATATAAAAGGAGTAAGAGAAAATTTAGATAAAAATCATAAAGCAGTATAATAAATACGAATTAATTATATAGTGAAATTAAACAATTTTATAGGTTATTTGAAATACCACAAAAACTTTGAGTATATAGTTATGTCATAATTTCAGATTATGCAAAATTATGTTATACAATATACATAACTATTATATTAAAAATATATATATATGGACAAATATCATTAAAATATATACAATATATAGCCTATATAAATATATAGGCTATATAGGGGGTGGGGTGGGGCTGGGGGCCAATGCCCCCCCCCCCCCCCCCCCCCCGCCCCCGGGCTCCGCCCTTGTATTTGTGGCAATGCTATTGTTTCGACCTTCTCCTACTTCAGGCTTCCCTATTCCAAAACCATTTCTTCTCTCGTTGTTGTTTGAAGTCAGCTGCACAGAAGGCTCCAGTGGTGGGTTTGGGCCATAATAAACTTGATAGTCTGGACCTTCTTTATTTTTTTCTTTTTTATTAAAGAAAAAAAAATATTGTAGACTTGAACAAAATATGGGAAGAAGAAAAAGGGCAACCTTTTTGTCTGAAATTCTAAAGTGATTTTTGTAAGATTCTGTATGATTTCAAAGTCTAATAAAGTCTATTACCATAATTACGCTTATTTGTTAAATACTAAAACTAATTATTATGTAAGCCTTAGAGGTTTTATTATTTTAATTTGTTTCACATTTTCCCATTCAATTAATATATAAGAAAAGTCATTTTCTTATATATATATATATTGTTGTTAATATAAAATGGAATAAGAAATCGAACGAAAAATGTAAATCGTAAAAGTCTTCTTTTTCAAAAAAATAAATAAATTTAGATTAAAGAAACTCCTGTGAAAATTAAGTTTAAAATGAGAAAATTTAAGTTTTAAGAAAAAATTGAAATTAAAATTTTAGAATACCTCCAAAGCACTAATTTTGTTTTGTTCATGTCTTTCACTTCAGAATGAGACGCAAACACACACTTCAGTTTTTAACTAGTTAACTATTAGGGTAAGTTGGTTATCAAAAAAAACTATTAGGGTAAGTTAAAGTTGATTGCCCTAAGTGATTATGAAACTTGAGTGACTAAAGTATGCTTGATGCCAAACATGAGTGACCAGATAAGCATTTTTTCGTCAATATACTCTAATGCAAAAATATCCACAGACGTTATTAGACTTAACAAAGTTATTATTTTTATCAGAATAAAATCATACAATATCCTAGCAAAAATAAAACCCTTCTAAACGGTTCCTTAAACGATTCTGATTATTTTTTAACCAAAATCCAAACCAGGTTCGAAAAATCAGATCATTGGTTTGGCTTAACGAGATCGCTACCCCTAGATCGAACCATCAAAATGGTGTTTATTTCATTTTCGTAAATTTTCAACTGTCGTGAAAGTCAAAATAGGAGTAGTTTTTTTTCTTTTTCTTTTTTTTTTCCTGAGAACAATATTTAATTTTTTATAACACCCGTAAATATCCAATTTGGCATATTATTTTTCCAATTACTGTATCAATCTGCGCATAAGAAAATATTATAGTCTCAATCACTAGTTGAAAACAATATAATCTAACACTCTAATCCAACCAAATTGGCATGGCACATATTTAATAATCAGTCATTACGACTTGAGTTGTAAAGTTTTACTTTTTATCACATGACACTAAAAACTTTATAGAAAGTACACTCCAACCTCAAACATAATAATAATTTCTTTTCAAAAAAAATTCAAATAAAACAAACCCAAAAAAAAAAACAATTAAATCCGCAATCTTTTTCAAATTGAACTAAAGATAATTTGAGGCCAACACCAATAATAACCAGTGAACCTAAGTAACAACCAAAATCTCATATCCTAATAATTATTCAATCTCACACAGCCAGAGAAACACAAAAATTCACCACCCATTAGCCAAAATGGTGGTTGACTCCGACAATCCGACTGATATTGTCGTCTCTTACCTTCTCTTTCCGAAATTTAATGCTCTAAATATAAGATTTTTGTACTAGATGAAGTTGAGAATTCATCCTTTCTGGAATAATTAATATCAAGCTGACCAAAGAAATAAATAACTGCAACAAATTACCTAATTATTGGTAATAGTCATTATTACATAAGATAATTATATTTTGTTGCTTTCCCACCCAAACAAAATTCCCGTAAGTGCTTTTACGAGTTTGTTGAAAGTACTACCTAATTTTGTGAAGATGCACCAAAAGTTATTCCATTTGATGACGCTCTTTCTATGAACTATCTTTTTTAAAATCATGATTTCAATTTTTTTTTCATTTTAGAAATAATTGGGTAAATTCCGTTATATGGTTTAAATGTGTTTCAGTCAAGTATAATAAATATTATGTCTTACTTAGATACTTGACTACTCCTATTATAGTTCTTTTTATAGCATATTTAGAAAGACATTAAATTTGAAAACGCCATAAATTTTAAGAGAAATAAATTAAAATAGAATCAACTATCTTATTCAAATATTATAATAGATTATCGAAAAAATATCAGCTGACTTCAAAATTGGGTAGTTTTTTAAGAGCATGTCAGAAAAGGAAAAAAATCTATCATGAATTAATGAGACAAATTTATTTTCCATTTTTCACACTGAAATTTTCACTATCAATTTTCACTAATATATGACGACACTTGGCCCTTCACACTTTATGACTTATTCCCCTTCTAAACAAGACAATTTTGACTCACATCTCCATTAAATTTTAACCACCGACCCATACTCATAGACAAACACATTACTCTTATAAGCATCTGTCACTTCCATAAAACACATTACTCTTATAAGCATCTGGTCATTTTAATAAAACTTAATTGTTGTCAATTCATAAAAATGAGTTCATCCTCCAGTACTGATGCTGTGCAAGAGGTATGCAACATTTAATCTGTATACCTTTTGATGTATACTCCAATAAGATGGCTATATATTGATGTGCTCTTAATTATGTGTTTACTTTTATGATTAGTATCATAGACTACAGATTGTGCCACAATGAGATTTATTGGCGAAAATGAGATAACGATTAGAACGTATACATGATTAGGATAAAAATGTGAATCCTTTTCTTGTAAATGTCACGTGAATGTTTGTGTTATTTATTTACAAAATTAAAGGCCATATGTTTAATATTGTTCCATGGGATGCTTATTTTAAGTTCATTCATCTTTCCTTACTTCTTAAATCTTCTTATTAGTTCCATTTTTTTGTATCTTTTCTTACTCTTTTAAAAATTTAAACCTCTAAACATGGAGATGTCTTTTATAGTGAAATTTTATCACAATCATTTATTTGTTTTTAGATTCCTCTTGCACATTCTCTACATATCCTATATATATTGTCAAATTTGTATGTGCTAAATTAAGTTGAAACCGAATTCTTGTAAACACATCTTTTCATATTTTGTATTCTTGTTGGCTAATGTAATCTGAAATTTAATCTCATTTTATGTAGGGAGAAAAGATAGTCCAAGAAGACACCATGCCAGGATGGCTCGATGGCTTTTTGGTGAAGACGTTTTTTGATAAATGTTCAACTCATGAGGATATGCAAAAGAATGATTTGAACAGGTATTGTGTCACTTGTGATAAATCAATTTGCAGGTTTTGCGTTACATCAGAACATCATGCAGGACACAAGCTACTCACGATTTACAGGCACGTCTATCAAGATGTTGTGCCTCTATGTGAGATGCAAGTTCATGCTAATTGTCGAAATATACAGGTGCGTAAATTAAAGTTTTGGTTAATCAATTATTTAAATAATCTTATTTGATTATTTGAAACCGCTTTTGTTTATTGTGGGTACTATATTGAGAAGGATGAATTATGGTTTATATGTGTTCGGAGCCACCGACAAGGCTTAGGTGGGCTCCGATCCGTGGTAAATTTGCATCCCGTTTTACAAAATATGTTTAAAATATAATTTGTTTCAATCATTTTACAATAGATTTTATGCAATCTCATATTATACTTTTACGAGATAATAATTGATTTTACTCCCACTTTTTGAATTTCCCTTTCATTTACATTTTTTTCAAGTAAACAAGATTTTTATTGTATTTCTCTCAAAACACTTGTATCATCTTCTTTCAGCATTACAAATGTAACAAAAAATGGGTTGTATCCTTGCATCCGCTCCCACATAATGGATCGGGCTCCTTAATAGAGGGAGATGGAGCATGCGTTATTTGCAAGCGGAAATTGACTGATCATGATCAATTTCGTTTCTGCTCCGTTGCTTGCAAGGTAACTTACTAATGGTTATAGATTTAATCTATTCTAATTGTATATGCTAAATTTTAATTATTTGTAGAGATTACAAAAGAAATGCTATATATACTGATCTTATTTCGGATAAAAGATTGAGAATCAAAATATAAATTTTTACTAAACTGAAATTACATGTGTGTACTTACAAATCGTCTATATGTCCAAGTATTTCATTGTCTTCCAATAAACTTTTGAAGTTAAAGATAGTTAAAAAACTAGGATCGATGATCTTTATCAACTATTTTTTTTCACTTAGCTTCAAGCAAGGAAGAGCGAGATCCAACTCCCCGTACACGGAACATCCACTTCACCAAGGGATGAGAGTGGACAAATCATAAATTATCGCAAGAGAAGCAGAAAGGGAGTGCCTCATAGGGCCCCTTTCTTCTAATTCTAAGAGTTGAATATCGTTCATGATGAAACTTTATGACAATCTTAACTGGCATCAATGTTTTGGATGTCTTTGTTGATCTTTGTGATCGAGGATTGGTTGTTTGTGTGTTTACTTTCATTCCTTTTAGAACAATTACTATGTGAAATGTTTGTTGTGATTGCTATGATGATATGCAGTTTGGAGTACTTCAATATGCTTGTGATTTTTGTTTTCGCGTTTTATATTTTACTTGAATATCTAGAGTTAGTTTTATTCGAAGGCATGATAAGTGTACTTAGTTATAATTAGAAACAGGACTTTTAGCACATAGTAATAAGAGGAGACTATAATAAGGATGGATGATTAATCTATATGATGAGTAGGAAGTAAAGTTTGAGAATGGGTTTAAGGAAAAGTGTGTTCATAAAGTTTTAATGTTTTGTGGAGTATGAATTTGGTAATGTGACAAGACATCTTCTATAGTAAAATATTTGTACTTTCTTCATCTATATATTGTTTTGGGTTTCTTCATCAATATATTAATTTGTTGCAATTCTATTGATTCAGTCTTCTCCTACTTTAGCCTTCCCGATTCCAAAACAATTTGTTCTCCGTCGTCCCTTCATGATATAGTTCTTCGAAGCCAGCCGCATGCACAAAAGGCTCCAGTGGTGGGTTGGGCCTTGAGGGGAAAAACATGATTGTTGAACAGATATATATATATATATATATATATATATATATATATATATATATATATAAAATTATCTGTGCCATAATAAATTTAAAGACGAATTTTCGAGCCGAACCTTTGTTGTTTTTTCTTCTTTCTTTTTTAAAGGAAAAAAAGTATAGACTTAAACAAAATATTGGAAGAACAAAAAGAGCGACATTTTTTTGTCTGAAATTCCAAATTTTTGTAAGATTCTGTATGATTTCAAAGTGTAATAAAATCTACTTACATAATTACGTTTAATTGATAAATACTAAAATTAATTATTATGTAAACCTTAAATGTTTTGAATTTTCGTTTCATATTTTCCCATTCCCTTAAGTAGTAGTAAACCCTAAGAGGTGTAGAGGCAAATGCTTAAGAAATAATTGAATTTATATAATTGACAAAGTCTAAAAAAATCATTAAATGTGATGTGTAGAGCCAAAATTGACAAAAGTTCCAAATTGAAGGTCAATTGGGAGTCGTATACACCATTTGAACAGGTTATTTTGGCACTGGAGGTCCAAATGTGGAGCCAATTGACGAAATTCGTGGCCTCCTTCTAAGACCCAATCACCACGCTCCTTATCGTATATGTAGTTGTTGTTTGGTTCCATTCATTTTTAATTTTGAAAATTAACTTTCTTTGTTTACTTGAATTTGTTAGATACTGTAGAAACTATTTATCCTATTTATTGTAAATATATTAATTTCTAAATCGATAAACAATGGATATATTTCTTTATTTTTGAATGAATTGGATTTCTATTTGTAAAGTATTATAACTAATCATCCTTAAAGTCTAGTATAACATCAAGTCACAACCACTTCGAGTGAAAGAGCAATTAAATCATTAAAATCTTTGTCAAAATATTGACAAAGGCAAAAAATAACTTTTCACTAAAAGTTGTTCTCTACTGACATCACTAATATTGGGTAATTCTCATCCACCTCCCCTGAGGTTTCATGCATCGACATATATCCTCTGAGGATTCATGCATTGACAAACACCCCCTTGAGGTTTGAATTATTTTGCATATGCCTCCCTTCCATTTATATTAGTCAACTGTTTAAGGTTATGCCGATTGTGTTATTTTGCATACAGTATATATTTCTAATTCTACTTTACACATTTGATATTTAGTTTTTATTGTTTATTTATGAACTTACATAAGTTACTAGTAGGTAGTAGCCAAGGTAACAAAAGAAAAATAATCTCCTTGCCGCTCTTGACCCGGCTCATGGCAGTTGGTTGTGACTATGCAGTCTAAATGGTGAAATAAAAAGAAATTAAAAATATTTTAGATAAAGAATTAAAGTCTTAAAATTGTTATGCAACTCCAGCATTTGATACAAGTTTAAGATGAACGTGTAAATATGTTTGTTATAATAGAAAGTTCTACGTTGTGCATGAGTATCTAGAGTTATGTATATTGTTAAAAAAGGTGTAGAAATACATTTATTCATGTTAGATCGTAATGATTACACCGTACATTGAAAAATTAAAGTCATTTAAATAAATGAAGAGCGCGCTTGTACAAAGCATCAATTAAATAGAATTTCTCCCATGACTCGTAGCTAAACACATATTCTACCACATGTTTCAAATAACATGTAAAAAGTAACATGTTAACATATTAAGAGGATGTAATACCACTCGGGTCCACTCTCACTCTCCTCATTCCACTCTTCCACTTTAACCAAGGATTAAATAATTTTATGGTTCTACCCCTAGCTAATATAGCAAACTTAATGGAGTTACAGACATGTCTATCAAGACGTTGTGCCTCAGTTTGAAACACAGATTCACACTAATTGTCGAAATATCTAGGTGATACTTATATTTTGGTTAATTTTTTTTATACAACATCAGATATTTGTTGGACAATTTTTATATAGAGCTTAATATGTGATTAACATTACACAAATAAACTAATCTATGCTTAAGGTTGAAAGGTTGGTGTAGTAGCCTAGTAGAAAAGTATAAACTTGGAGTTACAGATTAAGCACTCAAATATTTCAATAAATTATAGTTAAAGTAAATTTGAAGGAATAATTTTCCAGATTATTCCCACTATGAGTAAAGAGTTTGATTGGCGGTCCGGGATAAATTTTCATCCCAATTTCATTACTTATTTTCTTAGGTTATGAAATAAGCATTACAAATATTTTTGGCCCCGTCTAAAATTCATTTTTTTTGGGTTAATTATGGTCTATATAGGGGCGGAGCCACCCACAAAGCTTGCTTGGGTGGGCTCTGGTCTGTGGTAAATTTGCATCCAATTTACAAAATATGTACAAAATATTATTTGTTACAATCATTTTACAATAGATTTTATGCAATCTCATATTATATTTTTACGAGATAATAATTGATTTTACTCCCACTTCTTCAATTTCCCTTTCATTTACATTTTTTTCAAGTAAACAATATTTTTTATTGTATTTCTATCAAAACAGTTGTATCATCTTATTTCAGCATTACAAATGCAACAAAAAATGGGTTATACAAAATATTATTTGTCACAATGTCACAATGTTACTCGTGGACTGAATTCCTAGACATGCTATTTATTCATCACTTTTCAAATATGTACAAAATATTATTTGTTTCAATTATTTTACAATAGATCTTATGCAATATATGCTATTTCCTTTTCATTCATATTTCTTTCAATTAAACTGAATTATTTTTATTGTATTTCTCTCAAAACCAACTTGTATCATCTCATTTCAGCATTGAAAATGCAACAACAAGTGGGTTGTATCATTGCATTGGCTCCTACATAACGGATCTGGCTCCTTAATTGCATATACTAAATTCTCTTTTTTTAGAGGTTACAAAATAAATTTTATACTGATCTTATTTTGTATAGAAGATTGAGAACTATACATGTGTATTTTCCATTTTTGTAGTTTCTACTAACTTGAAATTGCATGTGTGTGCTTATAATTCGTGTCCAAGTATTTCATTGTATTTCAATATACTTGTCAAGTTAAAGATTATCTATAAAATATTAGGATTAATTCTTTATCAACCAATTTCGTACGTTAGCATCAAGCAACTACCGAAAGGACAAGCAAGATCCAACTCATTGCCCATGGGCCACCAGGAGGGCCAACCACTTCCCAAACAAGGGATAAATTATTGCAAGCGGAGCAAGAAGGGAGTGCCTCATAGGGCGCCTTTCTTATAATTTTGCAAGTTGATTATTATTTTCATGATGAAACTCTATAATTTTAGTTGGCATTGATGTTTTCGACATGTGTTTCTTATCAAGGATTGGTTTTTTTTTTTTTGTGTTTAATTCCTTTCAAAATAAGTATATAACTGTCTGTTGGAATTACTATGATTATAAGCAGTTTGGAGGACTTCAAATATGCACGACTCCTGATTTTTTTTCTCTCTATATTTTAGTTGGATAACTGGAGTTAGTTTACATGAATGCATGATAAGTTGACTTAGGTATAATTATAAATAGGACTTTCATCACATAGTTATAAGAGGATATAAACGATAAATCTATACGATGAGTAGGAAGAAATGTTTGAAGGGCTTCAAATATGCATGGCTCCTGATTTTTTTTTTGTTCTATATTTTAGTTTGATAACTAGAGTTAGTTTTACATGAATGCATGATAAGCTGACCTAGGTATAATTATAAATAGGACTTCCATCACATAGGTATAAGAGGACATGAACCATAAATCTATACGATGAGTAGGAAGAAATGTTTGGAAAGGGTTTATGGAAAAGTGAGGTTATAAAATTAGTCTTTCAGAATATGACTTTGGTAATCTCAAAATATTTCATGCTCAATAGCCAATGTCAAACTTGTGATTCATTAGACGAATTGAAAAAAGAAAAAAGAAAAGGCAACAACAATATTTTCAGTACTTAACTTATAATGAATTTCTTTTTATGATGAATTAATCTTTCAATAATTTCTCAAGAAATGTTACAAAACGAGGAATCCACCAATGGAAACCCAGACAAACAAAGAACAACAATTAAACCTTAACACATAAAAGCATAAAAAAGAAGTACGGGATACAAAACCAAGGTCTTTCATCGGGAGATTGAGATACACGGTGGAGCAACAATTCTGGATCTTGTCAAAGAGATCAATCAGATCACCAACATTGGTGGTGAATATAGGAGATCCTCTTTGTTTGAAGCTTGAGCACTATCGAAAATTTTGACGAGAAGAAAAACCATTCTAACTTCAATCGGGATTCCCCGTCAAGGGGACAAAACTATGCAGAGAAAGCCGCATTCAATTCATTGGGAAAAGAACGAGATCCCAATCCATTTCTCTAACAAAGAAACCTTGCAGAGAAACAACACAAGAACTAAAAAGAACACCGGCATCAAACAACTTCAACCAAACAATCCACCAAACAACCATACCCCACAAAGAAAAGCACATAAAGAAACTAAGAAAGAAGATAGAAAAAACAAATACAAAGCTAAGACATCGAATAAGAAGAAAAACACAAAGTAAAAGCAACAAACACCGTGTTTTTAGGGAAATAAGTCATGATGGGTCCAAAATTCGAGTCAAATACAGACCAAACCACTTGCATAATGCTCTTTGATCTACATTAAAAAAGGCAAAAGTTTGAGTCTCTTTGATAAAGGTGAATTGTGAAGGGTAATAAAACAAAGAAACCCACAGAAACATTGTTGAAAGATAAGTTTGAAGCCTCTTGAAGCGAGAAACAGTGGATCCATGGTTGGTGGAGTTTTGGGAAGTGGGAGAGACTCAAACATAAGCAATGTGGTGTTTGAAGAAGAGAGGAAAGTGCCTGATCTTGAAGAAGATGGAGAAATGGCCAGATCTTGATGAAAAGCCAAGAAAAAAGAATGGAAAAAGACATCTTCTAGCGAAACGACGGTGGCAAACCCTAGAACACAGGGGTGGCAAGTGGATCAACCGGACCGGATCTAGGTTTTTATCCATGTGGATCCGATCCATTAAAATTTGGATCCAACCGGATCCATATGGGTGGATCCCAAATGGATTCAACTTGGACCGGATCCGGGTCCGGATCCATGTGGATTCGCGGATCTAAGTAGTACTATTTTTGGATCCAATCGTGGATCCGAACAGATCCATTTGCGAACCCACCGTGGATCCGAGCGGATCCATTGTCGGATCCAAGTGGATCCATCTTGGTAGATCCACCTAATCCACCAAATCAACCTCTACTCAACCCTATTTCCCCATCCACCCACCTTTCCCACCACCTTAAATATAATAATGTATATCATTAATTCTTAGTTCTTACTTAACAAGATACGGGACACTTCATACTTCGAGGAGTACATGGTTATTTAGAAAGAAAAAAAATAATAATAATAATTGTAATTTAACACTCAACTACACTAAGATATAAATGTGCAAGCTAGTGTTTCACAATAAAAGTCAACTTTTTCTTTTAATTTTAAAATATATAATGCTCTTTTGAGATGTATTTACTAAAAATATATATGTATACACATAATATATATATATATATATATATATATATATATATATATATATATATATATATAAATCATGATACTTCTATAACAAAAAAAATGTTATTTTTCTATAATGGTTTAATGAAGTTGAGTTTTGGGATTTGGAAGACTTTCTCGAGCTTTTGATTAAGGATTAGAAGTTTTATCTAAGTTATTTTTATGTATGATTGAGAATATTTTTGTCTCTTTAAAAATTGAGGTTAAAGATTACAGAATTATAAGACTTAATAATGTGAATAAAAATGTCAATCAACCATAGAGTGTACATATTGATACTTACCAAATTAAAGCACGGATCTTCTTCTGATAATGAATAGTTATACGTTGTCAAATTATTTTGCGTAATTAAAAAATTAAATTCATAGTAAAAAAAGTTATATTTTAAAAGGTACAAATGCATAAAGACGAAGAGATAGTGGCGCGAATATAGGGCTAAATGCCAAAATTTGCTTAAAATTGAGTTAGATCTAGACATGGACTTGAATGGATCAACATGGATCTGAATGTGGATCAATCCGGATCCATGACTGGATCCAACTGGATCACTCACGGATCCACCCAGATCCACTCGGATCCACGTTCGGATCCACACGGATCCGCATTGGATCCAGGTCGACCTTAGATCCGTCGGATCAACTTGGTTTCGGATCCTAGGTGGATTGGATCCGGTGGATACACAACAGATCCGGATCCATTTCGCCACCCCAACCTAGAGCCAGGGTGGGAGGCACTATAGACTTAATTCACTAGTTTTCACATCGTCTCTCTATTAATGTAGAAAATCGTAAAGATCATTGAGAAACCTTTGAGCTCGCAATGTTAGTCTAGGGTATTGGATTAATGCTCGGAATCATAAAGCTAGAAGGTTCGTTCGGTTGTAAACTTCGGTTGTAAACTTCACTTCTCTCTTGTTAATTTCTCCTTATTTTAATTTTTTCTTCCTGTTTTTACTTTTTTCCGCATTTCCTCTTCTCAATGCTTTATTTTCTAAGCATTAATTTTATTCTTGAAATTGCCTCTCCTACTTTAGAAATCGTCATTTTTCTCGTTTCTATCTTGACTAGGGATCATGTCCACTTCTTTGCTTCCCCTATGGATTCCATTCCAAAGATGGACTTTGCTTTCACCCTTTTTCTCAATTTTTTTTTTGAAGTCACAACTCCAAACTTTGTTCTTTTATAGGATCTAATAGGTTGGTATACTTGACTATTTATCCTTCTTTTGATTTTCCACCATTTCACTCGGGAGCTTTTAATCTTTGATTCCTCCTATTCCATCCATACATAATCCTCTAGAAAAGGTAGGGACCATAATAATCTTGGTTTTAAAGGGTAGGTCGATGGGATCATTCATAAAGAAGGATCATTCATAAAGAAGGCTGAATGCAAAGACTATTAAGCATGGTTCGACGAATTTTATTTATAAAGGATATTGGGTTTAAAAGGTTCAGTCACTTAATAAAACATGACCAAGATCACTTTGTTAATGAATCGTTCTATACTATTTCTTGTTCATAGATCAGGAATTAGATTCAAAAGCAATTGGATCATTTAAGGGTCTACTTGTCTAAATAACCAGTCTCCAATAGTGCTTAACAAAAAAGGTGCAGCAATTGTGTGATGGTCTCTATGGAAAGCTAATTACCGATTAAGAAACATGTCATTTCTAAACCAACTGGTCATGCTCATCGATACAACAAAATCACAAATAATTTGAAGACAAGTTCATCATTGATCCATGACAGGCTCGCGGAGATGCAACTTTATGTAATCGCCGCCAGTGCACGAATCTCAAGTAATAAATGGAAGTAAGGGTTACTGCCCTGAGGCTCGTATCCCACAAAAAAAGTGCAACAATTGGAGTACTAATCTAATTTACTATTTTTTATTATAAATTATAGGGATAAAAACATTAAACCCCCTATACTTTAGCCCATGTTGCACTTTACCCCCTATCCTTTTAATTTTTGCAACTTGCCCCTTGTACTATGAATAAATAAGCACTTTGCCCCCTAAGTCATTTTTTCACCGTTGGATATGGACACATGTCTCCATTTTTTGCCATTGGATTTGGAGTCAGGGGGCAAAGTGCTTTTTTATCCATAGTACAAAGGGCAAGTCGCCAAAAATAAAAGGATAGGGGGCAAGACGCAATCGGGACGTAGTATAAGGGGTTTAATGCTTTTATCCCTAAATTCTAAGTCCCTTTCTACGGCTCGAAAAAAAATAGAAATGATCTTTGCTTAGATTCGTTTCTACACTAAAGTGTAATAATAAATATTCCTTTTGAGGCTAGAAATGGCCTAGTTTATTTTTGCAGCGTTTCCGAAAAGTAAGTTGTAGAAACGAAGATATTGATTTCTATTACAAGTAGTCGAGATAAATTATTTTGTTTCTAAAGGTAAATTTTGGCGGAAATCTTGAAGCATTTAATTTTTTCCTATAAATACCACTACTCCCACTCCCCATTCTTATGTTTCACCATCTTCTTGTCTCTCATTCTTACATTTCACCATCTCTTTCTCCTTTTTTCTTTGAAAACAAATATCAGTATCTTTTTGTATTCAGCTCTTTTTAACTTTTATATCTTCAACCTTTAACATTATCTTAATATATCTTACATACCTTTAATTACATTGTTGTATATAATTATTATATTAAGTTTCTCGTAAATGTATATATATATATAACAACATTTTGAACTAGAACTCATAAGTAACACAAGCGCACATACACACACACACACACACACACACATATATATATATATTTACGTATTATACATTTATTATTATTAATAGTTCGAATTCTGATTTTGTATTCATAATTTTATACATATACCTGTAAAATATGTTAGTATGTTACATATATAAAATATAGAACAAAAGGATTATGTCACTAAATTATATTATTGTTTGTTAGAGAAATTGTGCATATTAAAGGACCAATATGACTAAAAAATAAATCTTTCTTAATTTAGACATTTAAATTGTGAAAATAAATAGTGAAAATCACTTATACCCCCCAGGCAAAGTGAAACCAGCCGCAAAAGTTATTGTGGCGACAAGAGTTGAGACAAGCAACAACGTGTTTACTCTTTCCTTGCACGAATCCAAGAGGTAAGTCTTCGCTGAAGTCCGTCCTTTTATATTTTTTCCTGAAGGAGATCTAGGGGTCCCAGCAGCTTTTAAGGCCGTCCAGGTTAAACGCTGAAAGAGGAGTATAAAAGTAAGTTCATGGAAGTGACTATATAACAATTCACAATCTGTTTAATTTCGCATTTTAGAACTGCACGCATTTGCATTTTAGAAGACAGTTGAGGTACGCTGGATTTTACCTGGCGAAACGTGGGATTTGGCCACATGGTACAGTCGGCAACATCTATGGCGGTCCTTCCCATGTTGTTCGCCAACTTGACATCCACTCTGTCGTCCCATGTCAAAGCACTGACGATCTTGGGATGCCAATCCCTAGAGGCTAAGTGCAGGGCTGTATTTCCGTAGTAATCTTCCATATTTATTTGTTCCTCAAAGTTTGGATTGTTGAGCATGTATTTAACTACATTATATCTTCCATTCTTTGCAGCAAGGTGCAGAACACTACAACCATCATTGTCAAGCAGATCACTTGGATCGCTGCAACGATGAATCAATAGGTCGACGATATCAACATGACCTTGTATTGATGCCAGATGAATGGGGAACAAACCGCGTATGTCTCTTTTATTGGCACATGAAGAATCTTTGTTCAGAAAGTAACGGACTTCTTCAAGATGACCTAACAAGACTGCAATGTGAAGTGGAGTTCTCCCTTCGTCATCCCTTACTTAGATGAGACTTGGATTTCTACTCAACATGCCTTCCAAAATATCTAAATATTCAATCAATATGAAGTTACCAGAAATTAATTAAAGCTAACTTGCATGAATTCTAAAAGGGTTGTCCAAATTTTGAAATTCACGAGTACCTCTGTTCCGTGTCATGATGGCATTTTCTGGAACAGTACCTTAATGCGTGTTTGATCTGTGCATAACTCAAGAATCAAAGTGACGCCATTTGTAAAACCGGATTTAGCCGCCAAGTAGAGTGCAGATTCCCCTTTATTGTTCTGGATGTATGATAGCTCCGGTAATTCTTTGATCCAATATAAAGCAACCAACTCTCTACCGTTGTTTAATGCTTCAAGCAAGACAGTGTTTCCTCTCTTGTTCTGCGCCATCACTAGATTATTCCCAACAGCTATAATGTCAGCCGCAGAAGGTAATTCCAGCATTTCTCCAACGATTAGCACCAAGGTAATCACCATCGATTGATCTCCAGCTTTTGTAGCTAAATGTAACGCAGTGTCCCCACTAAAATTCACATCAAATATAGCATATGGATCTTTCTCTGCTATATAAATTACTATATTTTTGTTTCCATGTTTGACAGCAACATGAAGAAGTGTATTACCAGCAGCAGCGTTTACTCTGCTCAAAACATCAACGTATGATACATTTTTCGCTGCTGAAACCCAATCGAGAACTCTGCGAAATTCATCAACATTGCCATTCTTTGCCAACAGATACAAGTAACTACCGTCGAATATATCTGTCACGTGTTCACCGTTAGATTGGTTACTGTCTTCAACTTCAGTGGACGACGATGTTGAGCTTTTGCTTGTCATCTTCTTGAGTTTCCTCGGTGGACTTGGACTCCCCGGCCAGAACGCCGCCAAATCAGCTCGGCCCATCTGCTTGTAAACGGCTTAATTTAAGATCAGGAACAGTTTGTTTTGTTCTTATGAATGTGTAATGATTTGTATTCTGCTTATAAGGCCTTGAGAGAACTGAGACTGATATATATATATATGCATAATGGTTGGGCTACTCAAAATTAAATTTGAAAATTGACTAGATAAAGTCAAGTAGTCAACTTAAAAAAAAGAGTTAAAACTTTCGTACCATTACATTATTACAGCGTTAAACTAGGATCCAGATTCTCGTCTTACATTTTATTTATTGGTTATTTGGGATTAGAAGCACATGACATCGCCTATATTTGATGTATTGTTTTATAAACATCCGACACATTTGCGGGTTATTCCCATCATCGTGGAGTTTATACCTACCTGGGTCCATGAATGTGGTTACCAAGAGTATATTTAATCATAAAATGGTTATTTAAATCATCTAAAAAACTTTTCAAATTTATTTAAGAAATACAAATTTAATTGTTTCTGAAAGTAGAGCTTTTGAAAAATTAAAATAAGAAAATAAACTCGCCTACCCGCCCCCAACCTCGTCTTTGAGGTCCATTTACAGTTGGATTTATTTTTATTCTTTAGTTCCTGAATTTAATTATATAAAAGGTTGTTCTTAGTGGTGGTTCTGTGTGTAACATTAATTTAGATGCAATTAGAAATCGAAACAGTTTTTTTTATATCATTCTGCACACTAGTTCATGCAATATTACTTCAATTTTATCCTCACCACAAGAACTATATGTGACACCTCCTTATTTTAAAAGAATGTAGGAAATGACATCACTTGTAATTTAAAATTAATAGTAAGCTCTTCAATAAGCAATCCTAAAATCAAGACAAATACAATTAATATATTTTTTTGATAAGACAAAGAATATTAGTACAACTAATATGAAGTACAAAAGTTTCTTGCTTAATCTATGGGCAAGTAGCTTTTTGATGAACTTAAATCATGTACCAGTTTTTTTTGGTAATAACTGAATGTGATTTTAAATTTAGAAGTAGAATCTTCTTTTCTCGTATTATCAGTTCTAGTATTTATTAAATTCTTCAAAATTACGAAATGTTGTTTTTGAATTGCTTAAATATAAATAAATGTACTGATTTGCACTTTATCGGATTATTCATACCTTAAACTATAATTACCAAGTAACTAATTCCAGCTTTTTTGTATATAATTGATTAATAAAAACACTAATATAGCAAAAGTAGATAAAACGCATAAATAAGCTTCATTGTGCAGCCGTTGTACCTAATAATCTCTCCACAATTAGAACCAACCGCCTTCAACCAAGCAACATGTGAAAAAACCCTAAAATCAAAGTCGCAGAACATATCAGTCCTCTCGAAAATCCTTTCAGTGTCGACGGCTGGAGGCACTAGGGCGAGTGGTTATGAACAACAATGGGCGATGTTTAGTGTGTGATACAATTGACTGAAACGGAGAAGGTCAGTATCATCCAAATTGGAAGCTTTGTGGGCAAAATTGTAAAATAAGTTCTAAGCTAGTGTACTCTTCAAGCCGTATTCTTCAATGTGAACTTTAGCGGGTCAAAAAGTTTGTATCCATGTCATGACCCTATACTGAATCCTTGCAATCAAAAATGCTTTCTACTGTTTAACCCACATTAAAACCCCTATTAATGCCCCTATAATGGCCTACAAATGAAGAACTCATTAAATTTAATTGATTGGACTTCTATCGACACACTATAAGCTCTAACTATATATAACTGTGAAATGATTGGACTTCTGCCACGTGGCATTTTTCACACGTGTGAAATATATATCTAAAGAATATATTATTTTTAATTATGTTTGCGTCTACAATCACCGGAGGACTACAATTGCAAATGATGCGTAGTCCGGGACGAGTTTTGCAATTAAAATCATTAGGGGACTAAAATTGTAAAAATGAAAAATCAGGGGACTAGTTTTGCAAAAGACCCTCAAGATAAACGAATCTAAGTGATAAATAAGTATGCTAATAGTGATATTTTTTTTTTCTAATAGTGATAAATTAAGATTCTTTTAGATATGATAATTGATTTGATAGAAACGAGAAAATCCATGCAGCATGTAAACAGTCTTCTACATTGAGCGCATCTAGTGAATGTCCCTATATTAATTAATTTAAAACCAACCAGTTATTCTAGTAATCTATACTAATATATAAACGAAGCGGTGTTGGACATTTTGGTACACCAAACTTTTGATTTCCAAGTTTAACCTTATAATTTATGTTTCACTACTATGGCCTCTTATAATTAATTTCTCAATTTAACCCTACAATTTAGCTATCTACATAGACGAGCACATCGCCCTCATCTAATAATTAATATCTCATCACTTGATAAATCAAAACCGTTGTCAGTTAATATAATGATAATAAAAATTACTAATAATTTGTTACTTTACCAAATATAGAAGCGCACTTTTAGATAATCTAAACATCTATTACAAGTGCCTTCCAAACTTGACACAAATTTATACTATTGAAGATGCTATAAATATATCAACTACACTGTTATGCATGTGAATCTAGGGGTGCGCTATCCGACAAAATCGTACCACAGGTACAAAATTAAAGTGGGAGTTTTGACATTGGTATGCCGAACTTTTGTACCGTCTAGCATACTGTTGTGCTCAGTACGGTACAGTACGGTACGGTACGTTACGGTACGAACCAACACTGACTTGATACAATTCAGATTGGTTTTTTGGTTTTATTTTTGTATGTTTTGAAATAAAATAAAAAATGCAATATGAGGCCTAAATAGTTTAACTTGAAACTGAAAAATAGTATGTATAATAAACAATAGAAAAATATAAATATGATCAAACAATTTAATTACAAATCAAAAATCAAAACACTCAAAGTCATTTATTCAAATCCAATTTAACCATCTTGCCAATATTCATTCACCTACAAGTACACAACCATTTACTCAACATCCCAAAACCATTGATCAATTCCCAAAAACATCACATTTGAGCGGAGGCAAAGTTTCAGCTTTAGCTTTTATCTAGAGACCAAGAGTTTTTCCTTGTTTCATTTATTGGCTTCACTCATTCTTTTTTTGTCCGCTAAACTCTCATTCTATATATAAACTCTCATTCATTTATTGGCTTCACTCATTATTATTAATAATACAATATCTCTTTATTAGTACGAAACGGTTACCACACTGTAAAACCTACATCATACCAAAACTAGTTTGTGAGCCCCTGATTACCGTACCGTTTTCTCACTTTGGTGAAACTACCGTACCAATCGATCGATTATCAATCGTTTTGCACACCCCACGTCAATCCCACTTTTTAATTGGAGTTATATTTTTTTTGAAATTGAATACTCTAGGATTTTTCGAATACTAGATTAAGTTGAAATTCATCCTTTCTGGAATAATTAATATAAAGCTATCCGAAGAAAGAAATAAATACAACAAATTACCAAATTATAGGTAATGGTCATAATTACATAAGATAATTATATTTGGTTGCTTTCCCACATAATTAACAGATTACAGTTAGAGCATTTACGAGTTTGTTGAAAGTACCACCTAATTTTGTGAAAGTTATTCCAATAAAAGGTGTTGTTTCTATAAACTGTTTTTCTAAACTCATGAATATTCATTTTAGAAATAATTGAGTAAATTCCTTTATATGGTTTAAATGTGTTTTAGAAATATCTTACTTAGATACTTGACTACTCCTATCAGATTCATTTAACTAAAATAAATCCAGTTCACATCAAAATTGTGATAATTTTTTAAAGCATGTCACGAAAGGGAAAACTAAAATCTACCATGAATTAACGAGACAAAATTTTATGTTCCTTTATTCACATTAAAAATTTTACAATCAATTTTCACTAAATATATGACAACACTTGGCCCTTCACGCTTTAATGACTTCTATACCTGCCAAACAAGAAAATGTTTTGACTCACATCTCCACTAAATTTTAACCACCTAAATATAGACAAACACATTACTCTCTTATATTTAACCAAAAAAAACACCACATTACTCTTACAAGCATCTGGTCATTTTCATAAAACTTATTTTCTGTCAGTTCATAAAAATGAGTTCATCCTCCAGTACTGATGTTGTGCAAGAGGTATGCAACATTTCATCTGTACCTTTTGCTGTATAAGATGGCCATATGATGATGTGCTCTTAATTATGTGTTCTCTTTTATGATTGGTATCATAGACTACAGATTGTGCCACAATAAGATCTATTGGCAAGAATGAGATAACGATTTGAATTTACAAATTATTAGAATAAACAACGAGAATCCTTTTCCTGTAAATGTCACGTGACTGTTTGTGTTTTTTCTTTTTTTTTTTTTTGCGAAAAAAAGGTCATATGTTTAAATCGTTCCTTGGGATGCTTATTTTAATTTCATTCATCTTTCTTTACTTTTAAATTTTTTTATTAGTTCCATTTTGTGTATCTTTTCTTACTCTTTTAAAATGTTGAACCTCTAAACATGGAGATATGTCTTTTATAGTGAAATTTTATCACAGTCATTTATTTCTCTTTAGATTCCTCTTGCACATACTCTACATATATCTTTTATATATAGTTAAATTTGTATGTGTTAAAGTTGAAACAAATTCTTGTAAACACACCTTTTCATATTTTGTATTGCTTATTGGATACAAAATACTAAACATAAGGATGTAATGTGAAATATAATCTCATTTTATGTAGGTAGAAAAGATAATCCAAGAAGACACCATGCCTGGATGGCTTGATGGCTTTTTGGAGAAGACGTTTTTCGATAAATGCCCTACACATGAGGATATGCAAAGGAATGATTTGAACAGGTATTGTATCACTTGTGATAGATCGATCTGCAGGTATTGTGTCACATCAGAACATCATGCAGGACACAAGCTACTCACTATTTACCGACATGTCTATCAAGACGCTGTGCCTCTATGTGAGATGCAGATTCATGCTAATTGTCAAAACATTCAGGTGAGTACACTCTTGCTTTGTTTAATCAATCATTTAACTGATTTTATGTGGTTAATGCATTTTTGTTTGTTTTGCTACATTGAAAAAGATGAACTGTGGTATATAACATTTAGAGGAATCATCAGGATATAATCAACATCCAATTTATTGTAATAACATTCCTAGAAATGTCATGAAATAACAAATTACTTTACTCGAGTTACTTGCATTAGCAAAAGAATAGAATAGTATTGTTGACACAATATTTCCTACAACTTATAATGAGAGGAAGAATCATTACTTTGATGACATTTCTTCACAGGGAGATTTATTCTTTTATGACAAAATTATGAGTGTACCTTCAAAATATATTAAGAATTGATCAAAATCGGCAGAGAGAGTCGGAGTTTGAGTCGAAGGAAAAAGAGAAATGGGAACCCTAACCTTCAATAAAAAGAGCTCCTAATCTTCATGCTTAGCCTCAATTTACGTTAAGAGATGAAGAATTGGGAGGAATCATTTTTGTCGCACGTCAATCAATGTGTGTGTTTCGCACTTTTTTGTTGATCAGATCAGTGTGTTACTATGTTTGTTTTGCACGTTGAGAGATGAAGAATTAAGATGAAGAATAGGGTTTATGAAAGTAATTTGAGTTTTTGTGATTATAAAAAAACAACTAGCACTCTTTAGAGTTGCTAATTAGCTTTGTGATTTAAGAAAAGAATTAACACCTGTTAAACTTGCAAGTTAGTTTGTGATTTGAAAGTATTAGCACCTTTAAAGTTGCTAGTTAGCTTTGTGATTAAAAAAAAAAAAAAAAAGAACACGCTTTTTAAAGTTGCTAGTTAGCTTTGTGATTTTAAAAAAGAACTAACACTTTTTAAAGTTGCAAGTTGGATTTGTGATTTTAGAAAACAACTAACACCTTTTGGAATTGCTAGTTATCTGTGTGACGTTAGAAAAGAATTCACACCTTTTGAAGTCGCTAGTTAGCTTTATAATTTTAAAAAAAGAACTAACACCTTTTAGAATTGCAAGTTAACTTTGTAATTTTAGAAAAGAACTAACATCTTCTAAAGTTTCTAGTTAGCTTTGTGATTTTAGAAAACAACTAACACTCTTTAGAGGTGCTAGTTTTAGAAAACATACTTTGTCTTATGTTTTGTTCTGCAAGCACAACTTTATCATTTTATAGTTTAGAATCATTTGTAGGAATATGGATTTCCTGAAAGGATATGGTGAACTTGGAACTCCAAAGTCTCTAGAAATATGCTCCTAACATGCCACGATGATACTTGTGGATTGAATCTCTCGACTAGCTAATAATTCATTGCTTTTCAAATTAATATGTACAACATATTATTTGTTTCAATTATGTCACAATAGATTTTACGCTATTTCATGCTAAAATTTTATGAGATAATAATTGATCTAATACATTTTGCCTCTCACTTCTGCAATTTCTTGTTCATTTATATTTTTTCATGTAAACTAGATATTTTTAATACTATTTTTCTCTCAAAACAAATTTGTATCATCTTGTTTCAGCATTACAAATGCAACAAGAAGCTGGTTGTATCATTGCATCCGCTCCCACATAATGGATCGGGCGCCTTACTTGATGGAGATGGAGCTTGCATTATTTGCAAGCGAAAATTGCCTGATTGCGGCAAATTTCGTTTCTGTTCCGTTGCATGCAAGGTAATTTTCTAATGCATACAAGCTGAATTTTAAATTTCTAGAGGTTACAAAAGAAATACTATGCTGATCTTATTATGGGTAGAAGGTCGATAACTATACATGTGTACTTCCACTATTGTAGTTTTTACTAAGTTGAAATTGCATGCGTGTTCTTACAATTTATCTATATGTCCAAGTATGCCATTGTCTTTTGTTATACTTCTAAAGTCAAAGATTATTTTTAAAAAAAAGTAGGGCCGATGATCTTTATCAACCACTTTTATTCCCCTAGCTTCAAGCAAGGAAGGACGAGATCCAACCCGGTGCACATGGAGCGTCCACTTCACAAACAAGGGATGAGGTTGGAGAAATCATAAATTATCGCAAGAGGAGCAGGAAGGGAGTGCCTCATAGGGCACCTTTCTTCTAATTCTGAAAGTTGAATATCACTTCATATTGAAACTTTTTTATGATAATCTTAACTAGCGATGATGATTCGGATATTTTTTTGTTGATCTTTGTGGTCAAGGATTGGTTGTTTGTGCGTTTACTTTTATTCCTTTTGGAACAATTACTATGTGAAATGCCTGTTGCAATTGCTATGATGATCTACAGTTTGGAGTATTTCAATAGAGCTAGACATGCCTAGTAGTTTTTTTGCTTTCGCTTTATATTTTTCTAGTTGCATAACTAGCTAGAGTTAGTGTTATTTGAAGGCATGATAAGCGTACTTAGTAATAGTTATAAACAGGAGTACATGACTTTTAACACATAGTTATAAGAGGAAACTATATAATAAGGATGAATGGTAAATCTATATGATGAGTAGGAAGTAAAGTAGGGGAATGGGTTTAAGGAAAAGTGTGATTATAAAGTTTTAATGTTGTACATGTGCAATATGACTTCATTAATGTAATAAGATATCTTGTGCAGTAAAATATTTAAGTACTTTCTTCATCTATATATTGTTTTGGGTTTGTTCATCAATATATTGGTGGCAATTCTGTTGTTTCAACCTTCTCCTACTTCAGCCTTCCCGATTCCAAAACCATTTCTGCTCCTACTGATATTGTTCTTCGAGGCCATCTACACATAAGGCTCCAGCGGTGGGTTGGGGCCATAAAAAATTTGATAGCTGGACCCTAGTTATTTTATTTATTTATTAAAGGAAAAACATATTGTAGACTTGAACAAAATATTGGTAGAAGAAAAAGAGCGACCTTTTTGTCTAAAATTCCAAAGTGATTTTTGTAAAACTCTATTTGATTTCAAAGTATCATAAAATCTATTGACATAATTACGCTTATTTGTTAAATACTAAAATTAATTATTATGTAAACCTTAACGGTTTTGTTATTTTAATTTGTTTCATATTTTCCCATTCCATTAAAGTATAAGAAAAACCATTTCCCTATATATATATATATATATATATATATATATATATATATATATATTGTTGTTAATATAAAATGGAATAATAAATCAAACAATAATTGTAGATCTTACAAGTCTTCTTTTTCAAAAAATAAATAAATTTACGTAATAAATATTAAGATTTAAAATGACTTATTTTGTTTCTTAAGTTTAAATTAAAATTAAGTTTAAAATGAGAAAATTTAAGTTTTAAGATAAAAATTGAAATTAAAATTTTAGAATTCCTCCAAAGCACTAATTTTGTTTTGTTCATACCACTACAGGTAAATGTAGCAATACCCACAAAAAAACCGTGGTGACAGATCATTTTGACCATGGTTTTGTTCATATCACAACAGGAAAATGTATCAATACCCATTAATATTAAAGAAAAGTACATGGTGACAGATTATTTTGACCCCACGCGTTTTTTTTTTCTTTCAAAAAACCGTGGGGTCAGAAAATTCTGTCACCATGCTTTTTATTTTTTATTTTTAAAAACCGTGGTGACAGAAAATTCTGTCACTATGGTTTTTTTTTTTTTAAATTGTGGTGACAGAAAAATTTGTGACAACGGTTCTGCAAAATCTTTAAAAAAATTGGTGGTGTATTTACCGCCACTTTTTTTGAAGTTTTTTTTTATTTTTTTAATTTGGTGGGGATTTTTTCCTCCACCTTTATATATATATTATTTTTAATAAATTCTCTTTAACATTTTTTAAAGAAACAAAATATATTTTTGTATAACATATGACTTGTTGTTTATAATACAATTCAATTTATATGTATTACCATATATATTATATAGATGTGTATATTAATATATTATAACATGCATTATATATATTAATATATTATAACATGCATTATATATATATATATATATATATATATTTAATAATATAGCAATACACACAAATATATATTTATATATATATATATATTATAAACACCCAAATAATTATATAACTAATATAACACCCAAAGAGAGAGAGAGAGAGAGAGAGAGAGAGAGAGAGAGATTTTTGGATTTTAGAGGAGGGGAGGAGAGGAATTTTCGAGTGTGACGAGGAGAGGAGATGAAGAGATGAATTTTGTGAAAAATGGGGTATTTCTATAGATATGAAATTGTGGTGAGAAATTTTTTTGGCCCCATTGCATCACATGGATTGTGCCCTCATTGGGGTCCAAAAATTCTGTCACCATTGATATCACATGCATTGTGCTTTTGAGAGATCAAAAAAATCTGTCACCATGATGAGGCATGGTGACAGATTTTTTTGACCCCACAAACTTTAAAGCAATAGTGACCTAAACTTAACTAATTAATTTTAATCATATTACTTTGTAATTTATAACTTTATTACTAATTATGCAAAAATTGCCATAAAAAGTATTAATTACTAATATAATCATGAAATTGAATTGTACTACACATTTATCCTAGCTATTTGCTAAATTTTAATTTTCTCCTAAACATCATATATAATTTTTCTTGATTTTTCCTAATTTTTATAACGATATTTCCTCATTTTCACTAAGAGTATCCTAAAATGAAATTCTCCTAATTACTACTAGTAAAATGTGTACACATATATAATCATGATTTACCTAAACTTAACCAACTATTTAAATCGAATTACTTTGTAATTTATTACTTTATTACTTATTATATAATAATTATCATAAAAGTGTTAATTACTAATATAATCATGAAATTTAATTGTATACACATTTATCCTAGCTATTTTTTGCTAAATTTTAATTTTCTCCTAAATATCATAATTTTTCTTAACTTTTCCTAATTTTTATAACGATATTCCCTCATTTTTACGAAGAGTGTGCTAAAATGAAATTTTCCTAGTTACTACGAATAAAATGAGTACACATAGATAATCACGATTTACCTAAACTTAACTAATTAATTTTAATCAAATTACTTTGTAATTTATTACTTTATTACTTATTATGCAATGATTATCATAAAAGTGTTAATTACTAATATAATCATGAGATTTATAATTGTACTACATATTTATTCTAGCTATTTTTTGCTAAATTTTAATCTTCTCCTAAATATCATAATTTCTCTTAACTTTTCCTAATTTTTATAATGATATATTCTCGTTTTTACTAAAAGGATCCTAAAATGAAATTCTCCAAATTACTACTAATAAAATGAATACACATATATAATCATGATTTACCTAAACTTAACTAATTAATTTTAATCAGATTACTTTGTAATTTATAACTTTATTACTTATTATGCAATAATTGACATAAAAGTGTTAATTACTAATATAATCATGATATTTAATTGTACTACATATTTATCCTAGCTATTTTTTTGCTAAATTTTAATCTTCTCCTAAATATCACAAATTTTCTGAAATTTTCCTAATTTTTATAATGATATTCCCTCATTTTTACTAAAAGTATCCTAAAATAAAATTCTCCTAATTACTACTTATAATAAAATGAGTAAACATATATAATCACTGCTAGATCTTAGAGTCTAATACTTTACGTTTTAGCAATAGTTGCGGTACCTAGTCTAGATAGATAAGTAAGACAGGTAAGTAAGACAGTAAAGTAATACAACAGATTTTAACGTGGTTCGGACTATGTCCTACATCCACGAGGCTTTCGCCTGAATCAAACTTCTTTCAACGGACAAAAGTTATTACACCAACTGGTTTTACTCTAACACCGAATCCCTCTAATGTTGATACCACCGGAATCTTTTTCGCGTCTACTCCGTTTGACCCGTAAGACCAAGACTCCCGTAATGATCTTCTTATGAGAATGCTTCCAAGCGAACTGCACGTACGTATAGATACCTCTAACTAGCGCAATCCTTTCCCGTTGAACTTCCTTCAACTCTTGTCGGCTTCTCACGTTCTTGATGTAACTCAAGAGGGCAAAAACTAAGAAATCAAAATAAAAGAGAACACCTAAAGATGTATATTTTGTTACACGAGTGTTCTACATTGATTCCTAGGATTTCTACTATTTATAGGATAGCTCTCCTGAAAGATATCCTTGATTCTCGGCCAGTCTCCATATCCAGTCGAGACAGGATCTTTCCAAAGTATATCTGAATCTTTCCATGATAAGGCGATTCTTCCTTTTGCAACGTCTTTGTTTCCGATTGATAAGATCTTCATGATCTTCATATATTCTGCACATCAAAGACAAAGAAGAACTCCACAAGGAATAGATTACTAAAGGATATAGGAAAGAGTTTGATAAAGATTAACTTTCCATAAGATAAGATACTATAAGATCAAGTTAAATCTTTCCAAACTCACCTAAATATTCACGCGTCTAATAACAGGATAAATACCATAAAATCCTGTGAATAAATAAGTAAATAAATCAAAGTAAATAAAACCGAAATTTTTCTTTAAAATAATTTTGCAAACAAGGAAATAAAATCTAGTTGGACCTGGCAGTCCTGACTGTTCAACCGAGTTCGAAACCTGTCGGACTTTGCGGTCCTAACAATCTCCCCCAATTGACTTGTTTGGCAAAAACACTATTTAAATCCCAAGGAAAATGTAGACATGCTGAAATAAAACAAGTTAGTAAGAGATAGGCACATAAATCAACTAACGAGTCTCGACAGCAATAAAAATGTGTTGCAACAGCGGTGCAACACTCCGCAAAACAACTTAATAAAATAAGCAGTTAAATCATTGTTCTTAAGCGGAATAAAAACAAAACAAACTAAAATAAATAACAAGATAAAACAGCAGCAGCCGGTAGAAATCTCCCCCATTCTTCAAGACTCCCCCATTCTACATATTCTGTTTTACTCCCCCATTTTGCCAGAACTAGTCAAGGCTTTGCCGCTAATTGGGTAAGGGACTGGTTCATGGACTCCAACAGTGTAATGACCTGGGCAACTTGCGACTGTAGGTTGTCGAGACTGCCCTGGGGAACAGACGGTCCAGCTTCATTATCCCTGGCAGTTGGGACAGGTCACCGGATCGGAGAACCAAGTAGAACTTGAACAAGGTGACTCGGGGCATGATAAGGCTTAGGGCGGCTCGTCATCTTGTCCTTCGAGACCCGGATATCCATTTGAGATGTGAGCGTGCGATAGATCAATGATGGATAGCCTAAGGTCATCTTAACCTTGTGGTCGAATGCTTCAAGTTGTAAACGCTCAAAGACCAGTTTCCCAAGATTAATGGGAGCATTCGAACCAATACGGAATAAGACAAGCAATTAACGGACTAACAGTAGATGTATGGGACATAGGGTACCAATTTCTTACCATTATGTCGTAGATCAGACCATACCATGGAAGAAGGGAACCTCGCTGAAGATTGTCATTCTTTGGCCACTTCATGGTTTGACCGGTTATGGTTGACGCGACTGCATACATGTCTGCTTCCAGTTCCAACTCGGAGTCGCGACCGGTTTGTACGTCAGGAGAACCCAACTGCATGTTCAGAATTTGCAGACTGATCTTGAAGATGAACTTCCGGACAAATACGGAATGTTCCTTGGCTGAGCCTGGAACGCCTAGTTGAGTATCCAGATTGGCGTAAAACTCATGCACAATCTGGGTTACAAACGGTTGTACCCTGCGAGTGGATTCAAGAAACCCTCTCCCTTCCAAAAACTCAATAACCCCCGTACCCTCATAAGAATCATCATGAAGTTGAACTTCACAAACAGGAATGCGATCAGTGAGACGAGTATACCTGAGTTTGGCTTGAGATGTGTAGAACCTATCGGAAAATGCCTTTTTCACCCTGAAAGGCTCATCGGACGGTGGAACACGGGGAGGGACTGCAAAATCTCCTTCAGCTTCTTCTTCAGCCTGGTCGTGACTGCCTTCCTCAGAGGCCGACTGGTCGCCTGACTGGTTGTCCTGATCAGACAAGGACTGAGCTGAGCGTTTCTGCTGTTTGCGGACAGGGCTGGAATCTGAGTCAGAGACCTCGATTGGAGCAGAGTCCGAGGCAGCAGGAGCGGATCGGGGACGTTTGGATACAGGAACTTTCTTGCGTGTCCCGACTCGGCTCGCGACACCCTCTGCAACAGGTTTTGACTTTTGGCGAGCAGATGGAGTGCGCTTATGAGGTTGAGCCTTCTGCTTCCCTTTAGCCGCGGCGGTGTGGCGGCGAGAGGATGCAGGAACAGGTGCAGGTGACGGCGAAGCGTCGTCCGGCATGGGAACAGAGTGTGAGTCGTCCAAAGGAGGAGAGAACTCGCGTGCCTGAGGAGGAGTGGCACGGGGTGGTGACTCTGTTGCCGCTGGTGGTGGTGTGGTGTCTTGCGGTGGTGCCGTGGCAGAAGGCGGTGGAACAAAGTCCGGCGGATTTCGGATTTTGAGCGGCTTTGGCTGCAAGACTTGGGACAACTCGTTGCCCATGGTAGATGCACTGTCAGGGTCGACTGGTGGGGTCGACTGAGACGATTCACCTAAAGACTTAGTTTTCACCATGTTAAATATTTTCTTGATAAATGTAGGTGAGAAAGAAGACATAAACACAATTCCACACACCAAATAAAAAAATGAACACACGAGAGAGAGAGAGATAGTAGGATGGCGTGAGATATGATACAAAGGAAAGATATATAAATAGATGTAACCAAATCAATGTCATATCTTTTATAATCATTATCCACAACTTCCCATAAGAGATAGGACTCTTACCAAGACTCATCTAGGAAAGATTCCAACAAGATATGCAACTCAATCTCTACGAAATTTAAAACGCGGCAAAGCATAGGCGGGAAACAAATTCGTGCCAAAATTAAACATATCGCGTTTTAAAGACAAAATAAAATAAAAAGCACCTGTTTAAAAAAAATTAAAACAAATTAAAACACAAATTAAAAGAAACAAACAGAAAGTAACTCAGCAAATTACTCACATAACTTACCGAGGACCGATTCAACTGGTGTAAGTGGATGTCGAGACACCCTGTCATGACAGACTATAAGACCGAGTATAAAACAGGTCGAGACTGAAGCATACTCATGAACCAGATGAATACATTAAAATGTGTGTGTGTGAATTCTCATATGATAAACAGATGAAAGGGAAGAGAATTTGAAAGGGGCAAAAATCGTTTTGCAAGATATCTCTTTTCAAACAATACAATTGCACCTTGTACACACACTTTGAGCCTTTTGCATAGAGGTAGCTTTCGCACATAACTTTATATAGAATATGGTAGCTCTTTTCAATTTTGTGATGACCGTGAAATATGAATTGAATGCTTTCACACATATTCATTGAGTTTAGGCAGCTTTTTCCTCCATATATTTGTCTTTTGAAGCACTTTTTCTTTTGGCTCATGCTCTCTTTGTTCTTTTCTTTTCACAACTCTTTTGATCACTCATACTTTTCTTTTCAGCTCAAATCTTCTGTTTTTAAAGTGATGAGGTAGCAAAAGTGGACAATGTCCATGTCAAAGAGATTATAAAAACAAATTAAAAACAAAAATTGCCCGTTGCAAAATCCTTCGATTTCACTGATTTAACTGAGGGAATGATGTGCACTGTGTATCAATGCAGTTCTAAGTACGCTCCAGAACCGGCTGTCCAACAGGTCTACAAGTAAGTCATGACAGTTAGTTCAACAAATAAAAACATCTCAGTTAGATCGGGCACACGACCAGCGCTTAGTGGAGACAAATGCTGAGAGACTTTCTGAGGGTCTCAAAGCTTTGTGAAACAATTTTCTTCATAAGAATAACAGCAGTTTGTCTTCCAGTCGCGACATGCTTAATGACAGCACATTCATTATCACCTAAATCACATAAGAGATGGTGCCATATATCCGTGTGCTGTGTGCATAAGTGCTTAACATGATTATGAGCAATGATAATAGCCCAGTTGTGGTTACTAAAGACCAACACATCACTTTGCACAAAAACAAAATTCTTAAGCATGTGATCAACCCAACCAATATCAAGTAATATGACACGATTATGCATAGTTAGGTAGAGATGACTTCCTATTCCAAAAGTGGAGAAACTGAGGTCTATGAAGTTGCCTCTTGTCTCATTGACAACCCATGTAGGAGTTGCGACAGGAATCATCAACTGTTCTGCAGTTTCAAGATCAAGGTCTTTGATAGGATATTGAACGCACTTGGATTGATCTATGACCAATCTGTTGGCTCCTTGACTGACCTGCAAACCATAAAAACAAATTAGTTCACTAACAAACGGAGAGATGGTTCTGTTTGAAACAGAGTTTGTGAACTGTTCTGTAGGGAGTCGTGACTGCATTAGAGTGTAGCAATTTTCAGCAGTCCGCTTTCCTATAAAAACACAAAACTTTTGGTCATCAATCACGTGACATTCATCTTGTGAGAAGGTGACAACCATCTTTTGATCGCATAGCTGGCTTATGCTAATCAAATTCTGCTCAAGTCCAACAACATGAAACACATCGCTAAGCTACGGAAACCCGTTGATGTTGAGTGTTCCTCTTGCAACAATTTGACCCTTTTTACCATTTCCAAACTGAACTGTTCCACTTGGACCAGTAACGTAGTTAGTCAAAAAGTCTTTGTTCCCTGTCATGTGATGAGAGCATGCACTGTCAAGATACCAACAATTAGGTGAGGCATTTTCAATAGAAGAATGTGCATAATAAACATTATGATGATTAGAACGTTTCACCCTTATGTAATTTGTTGGCTTCGCTTCTTCATTAGAGTCATTTATCACTGTTTCTCTTTGAGTCCTTCGAGCGGTTGCGACTCGATGATGAACTGGTTTTGGTGCTCTGTCCTTATATGTGTTCTCCTTAAGTTTGGGACAGTTTGGACGAATATGTCCTTCAACACCACAGTGATAACAGACTGGGCTAGAATTGCGAGCTGGTCGGGACCTGCAAACTGGACTTGTCTTGTGAACTGGACTAGACCTGCGATCAAAAACATGAGAAACAATAGATGAGTAAGCATAGGCAACATTATGATAATCTGAATTAGAACGTTTCACCCATGTTTGTTTTGCTGGTTTTTCATTTGGAACAGCTGCCTTTTTCACTGATTTGTCTTTAGTCTTCTTGGCTGTTGTGACTCGTTGTTGAGATATCCTTGGAGGATAGCTAGTGAATGGCGTTTCCCGGAATTGAAAGCAGTATGGGCGGATATGTCCTTTAACACCACAGTGGTGACAGACGGGAATGAACCTGCCATAAGAATTACCAGAATGTGAGATATCAAATTTTGAGTTCTTTCTAGAATTCTTACCTGCTTTCTTCCTTGGTTGTGAAACATCTTTTGCAGAAATATGATTAAATTGAGAATCATTTGTTGCAAACCCAAGTCCTACACGATCTCTCGTTGGTTTTTGGTTTTTCAACACATGGTCCAACTTTTATGTTCCAGAACTGAGAAGTTTCACATTCTTTCTGACAGTAACAAGTTCTGTTTGCACGTCTTGGTGCATCTGCTCAAACATGTTGGCTGTCTCTTTGGCTCCTTCCACAGCAGTTTTGAGGGCTTTGATTTCTCGCTTGAGATCAGAATTTTGATTTTGTAATTCAAGAACTTTCTGCTCAAGTGTTGCATTTGATTGAGGTCTGCTGTGACTCATGGACTTGATTTTTTCTTCCAACTCGGCAATTCTTATAGTTCCTGCTTTCCATTTGTCGGCCAAGATAAGAAAATTTTTGCCAAGAGCTTCTGGATCAATTTCCTCATCATCAGAATCAGGTTCATCATTGCGGTCGTCCTTGTCTGTCAAGACATGTAGAGAGTCAGGACTGATGACAGAGGACAGTGCTATGTTTGCTCTTTCTTCTGGTTCATCCTCACTTTCATTTGATTCCTTATCGCTCCAGGTGGATATTATTGCTTTGTTTTTGTTCTTCGGGAGAAGATTTTCACAATCAACTTGAATATCACCAAAGCCTTGACATTCCCTGCATTGAACACCTATTCCTCTTCTTTTGACACTAAGATCATTAGCAGCCGAAGTTTTTAATGTATCATCAGAGTATGAAGGAAAAGTGTTCGTACCTTTGATTTCAGCTTTGAGAGCAACACCTTTATAAGTGACTCCATTCAAATTCTTTTTCAACTCAAATGTTGAAAGTGCACCCATGAGTTCTTCAAGTGACAAGTTCTCCACGTCTCTTGCTTCTTCAATCGCCTCAATTTTCATATCAAATCTTGAGGGCAAAGTGCGAAGAGTTTTCTGAACAAGTTTGGACTCACTGTACTCGTCACCAAGGAGGAAGGCCTCATTTGCAATGTCTCTGAGTTTGGAATTGTATTGAGCGATTGTTTCATGTTCCTCCATTCTGAGCTCCTCAAACCGTGTGCCAAGGATTTGTCTTTTCGATCTTTTCACGGATGGAGTTCCTTCATGGGCAACGCAAAGAGCATTCCATGCATCCTTAGGCGACTCACACTTTGAAATCAGTTTGAACTGGTTGAGGTCGACTCCATTAAGTATTGCATTGATTGCAATGGAGTTGTAACTCGCGTCTAGATCTTCTGCGTCAGACCAGTCGAGCTCGAGCTTTGGCTTTCCATCTTCATCTTTTGGTGGAGTCCATCCTTTGAGAATGCTTTTCCACGCTTTCTGATTTTCTCGTTTGATGAAAGCTTTCATGCGAACCTTCCAGTATGAGTAGTTGAACTCATTCAAAAGTGGTGGCTTTGATGATGATGATCCTTCAACGTTTTGTGCCATCAAATCTGCAAGATCTAAATAAACCAGAATCTCACCAATGTAAGTAGGTGACAGGCTCTTGATGCCAATTGATAGATCTTAGGTCTAATACTTTACGTTATAAACAGTAGTTGCGGTACCTAGTCTAGACAGATAAGTAAGACAGGTAAGTAAGACAGGAAAGTAAGACAGCAGATTTTAACGTGGTTCGGACTATGTCCTACATCCACGAGGCTTTCGCCTGAATCAAACTTCTTTCAACGGACAAAAGTTATTACACCAACTGGTTTTACTCTAACACCGAATCCCTCTAATGTTGATACCACCGGAACCTTTTTCGCGTCTACTCCATTTGACCCGTAAGACCAAGACTCCCGTAATGATCTTCTTATGAGAATGCTTCCAAGCGAACTGCACGTACGTATAGATCCCTCTAACTGGCGCAATCCTTTCCCGTTGAACTTCCTTCAACTCTTGTCGGCTTCTCACGTTCTTGATGTAACTCAAGAGGGCGAAAACTAAGAAATTAAAATAAAAGAGAACACCTAAAGATGTATATTTTGTTACACGAGTGTTCTACATTGATTCCTAGGATTTCTACTATTTATAGGATAGCTCTCCTGAAAGATATCCTTGATTCTCGGCCAGTCTCCATATCCAGTCGAGACAGGATCTTTCCAAAGTATATCCGAATCTTTCCATGATAAGGCGATTCTTCCTTTTGCAACGTCTTTGTTTCCGATTGATAAGATCTTCATGATCTTCATATATTCTGCACATCAAAGACAAAGAAGAACTCCACAAGGAATAGATTACTAAAGGATATAGGAAAGAGTTTGATAAAGATTAACTTTCCATAAGATAAGATACTATAAGATCAAGTTAAATATTTCCAAACTCACCTAAATATTCACGCGTCTAATAACAGGATAAATACCATAAAATCGTGTGAATAAATAAGTAAATAAATCAAAGTAAATAAAACCGAAATTTTCCTTTAAAATAATTTTGCAAACAAGGAAATAAAATCTAGTTGGACCTGGCAGTCCTGACTGTTCAACCGAGTTCGAAACCTGTCGGACTTTGCGGTCCTAACAATCACGATTTACCTAAACTTAACTGATTAATTTTAATCAAATTACTTTGTAATTTATAACTTTATATTACTAATTATGCAATAATTGTCATAAAAGTGTTAATTACTAATATAATCATGAAATTGAATTGTACTACACATTTATCCTAGCTATTTGCTAAATTTTATTTTTCTCCTAAAAATCATAATTTTTTTTAATTTTTATAACAATATTCCCTCATTTTGACTAAAAGTATCCTAAAATGAAACTCTCCAAATTATTACTAATAAAATGAGTACACATATATAATGGTCCTAATTATAGATTCTCTAAAATAGTGACAAAATACTTAATGCCTAAGCAAAATACATGGGGTCAAAAAGTATGATTCATGTCGAAGATGAGTGGATCCAGGTCCACCTTAAATCCGCCGGATCAACTTAGTTTCGGATCCACGATGGATCCTAGGTGGATCAGATCCGGTGGATCCACAACGGATCTGGTTGGATCCACGGATCCGGATCCATTTTGCCACCCCTACCTAGCTAGAACCACGGTGGGAGGCACTATTGTCTTAATTCGCTAGTTTTCACATTGGCTCTCTATTAATGTAGAAAATCGCAAAGATCATTGAGAAACTTTTGAGCTCGCAATGTTAGTCTAGGGTATTGGCTTAAAGCTCGGTATCATAAAGCTAGAAGGTTCGTTCGGTTGTAAACTTCACTTCTCTCTTGTTAATTTCTCCTCATTTTAATTTTTTCTTTCCTATTTTTACTTTTTTCTGCATTTCCTCTTCTCAATGCTTTATTTTCTAAGCATTTATTTTATTCTTGAAATTTTCTTTGCTTTCACCCTTTTTCTCATTTTTTTTTTTTTTTTGAAGTCACAACTCCAAACTTTGTTCTTTTATAGGATCTAATAGGTTGGTATGCTTGACTATTTATCCTTCTTTTGATTTTCCACCATTTCACCCGGGAGCTTTTAATCTTTGATTCCTCCAATTCCCTCCATACATAATCCTCTAGAAAAGGTAGGGACCATAATAATCTTGGTTTTAAAGGGTAGGTCGATGGGATCATTCATAAAGAAGGCTAAATGCAAAGACTATTAAGCATGATTCGGCGAATTGTATTTGTAAACGATCGTGGGCTTCAAAGGTTCAGTCACTTAATAAAACATGACCTGGATCACGTCCTTAATGAATCGTTCTCTACTATTTCTTTTTCATAGACCAGGAACTAGATTCAAGGCAGTTGGATCATTTAAGGGTCTACTTGTCTACATAATCAGTCTCCAATAGTGCTTAACAAAAAAGGTGCAACAATTGTGTGATGGTCTCTATGGAAAGCTAAATACCAATTAAGAAACATGTTATTTCTAAACCAACTGGTCATGCTCATCGATACAACAAAATCACAAATAATTCGAAGTCAAATTCATCATTGATCCATGACAGGCTCGCGGAGATGCAACTTTAACTTAATCTCCATTGTACGAGTCTCAAGTAATAAGTGGAAGTAAGGGTTACTGCCATGAGTATCGTACCCCACAAAAAAAAAAGTGCAACAATCGGAATACTAATCCAATATACTAGTTTTTGAATTCTAGGGATAAAAGCATTAAACCCCTATACTTTAGCCCATGTTGCACTTTACCCCCTATCCTTTTAATTTTTGCAACTTGCCCCTTGTACTATGAATAAATAAGCACTTTGCCCCCTAAGTCATTTTCTCACCGTTGGATATGGACACATGTCACCATTTTTTGCCACTGGATTTGGACTCAGGGGCAAAGTGCTTATTTATCCATAGTACAGAGGGCAAGTCGCCAAAAATAAAAGGATAGGGGGCAAAACGCAATCGGGACGTAGTATAGGGGGTTTAATCCCTAAATTCTAAGTCCCTTTCTACGGCTCGAAAAAAAAAAAGAGAAATGATCTTGGCTTAGATTCGTTTCTACACTAAAGTGTAGAAATAAATATTCCTTGTGAGGCTAGAAATGGCCTTGTTTATTTTCAGCGTTTCCAAAAAGTAAGTTGTAGAAACGAACATATTACTTATGAGTAGTCGAAATACATTATTTTGTTTCTAAAGGTAAATTTTGGCGGAAATCTTGAAGCATTCAATTTTTCTCTATAAATACCACCACTCCCGCCCATTCTTACGTTTCACCATCTTCTTGTCTCTCATTCTTACATTTCACCATCCCTTTAAAAAATCACTATCTTTTTGTGTTCATCTCTTTTTAACTTTTATATCTTCAACCTTTAACATTATCTTAATATCTTACATACCTTTAATTACATTGTAGTATATAATTATTATATTAAGTTTCTCGTAAATGTATATTTTTATTATATGTGGTTATATATATATATATATATATATATATATATATATATATGTGTGTGTGTGTGTGTGTGTGTGTGTGTGTGTGTGTGTGTGTGTGTGTGTGTTGTGTGTGTTTGTTCACGTGCGCGTGTGTTACTTATGAGTTCTAGTTCAAAATGTTGTTACATATATATATATATATATATATATATATATATATATATATATATATATATGTATTATACATTTATTATTATTAATAATTCGAATTCTGATTTTGTTTTCATAATTTTATACATATACCTGCAAAATATGTTAGTATGTTACATATATAAAATATAAAACAAAAAGATTATGTCACTAAATTATATTATTGTTTGATATATATATATATATATATATACACATATATATATATATATATATATATATACATATATATATATATATTTACGTATTATACATTTATTATTATTAATAGTTCGAATTCTGATTTTGTTTTCATAATTTTATACATATACCTGTAAAATATGTTAGTATGTTACATATATAAAATATAGAACAAAAAGATTATGTCACTAAATTATATTATTGTTTGTTAGAGAAAATATGCATATTAACGGACCAATATGACTAACAAACAAATCATTCTTAATTTAGAAATTTAAATTTTGAAAATAAGTAGATCATGTTAAGTTAATTAATTGAATTAATAACTATACATATTTTTTCATACTTTTAAGTATATAGAAAAATTCCATATCTACCTTCACTTTTAACAGTTGTCTAAGAGTCAAATAGATGGGAGGGGTGTATATGCAAAAGATTTGAAACCTTAAGGGAGTATTTGCCAATATATTATACTTCACGAGGGTATATGTCAATGTATGAAACTTAGGGAGGTATATGCATATGTATGAAATCTAAGGGGAGTTTGATGAAAAATACCCTATTTTACGTTAAATCTAATTTTCTTAATTTGTTTTAGCTCATATATTATGTTATTAAAAATATAAATACATGTAAGTTCAGGATGCATGAAAAGCATTTAATTTTGTTGGCATTGATTCAGACTTCTTTTTCCATCAATTGTCACACTTTCAATATACTAACCATAAAAAAAATGCTGGAGGCACTTGAGAATGTTTAGCAATATTCAATAGAGGTTCTCATAATATTGGTCGGGGAGGTTTTACAAGTTACATCAGTTGCAACACCAATGATTTTAACAAAAAGATTAACAAGAAGATGATTTGGTCAATCATTGCTGCATACATTGCATTGCTCCCTCAAGTAAAGCTAACCCCGTGTCTAAATCGTAACTTTTTGTCGCTTACATAAGAAAGGAAAAAGAATAGGTAGCGTAAGATCTTGTTAGTTGAAGTTATCGGAGAGAACAACGGAACAAAGAGAAGCAACAAGATAACGAGGAAAGTGATGCCTGTGACGAGGATAGTAATACTTAGCCACCTAAGTTTTCCAACCACGAGAGATATTCCAGCTGTGAAGCCATAGACATCATACTCATAGCAACTCCTAACAAAGGTAGTACCAAATTGAGAGCTTTAAGAACCAAATTGAGATCCCCTGACCAAAATTGAGAGCTTTAAGATGAGAGTAACAGCAACAATGATGGAGCAATGCATGGCTATTATGTCACAGAAAACAAATATCTGGAACAACCGATGTCTTAACATTGTTGCCATGCCTTGATCCATAACAGAGTTGTTATAACCCCCCAGGCAAAGTGAAACCGGCCGCAAAAGTAATTGTGGCGACAAGAGTTGAGACACGCAACAACATGTTAACTCTTTCCTTGCACGAATCCAAGAGGTAACTCTTCGCTGAGGTCCGTCCTTTTATATTTTTGCCTGAAGGAGATCTAGGGGTCCCAGCAGCTTTTAAGGCCGTCCAGGTTAAACGCTGAAAGAGGAGTATAAAAGTAAGTTCATGGAAGTGTCTATGTAACAATTCGCAATCTGTTTAATTTAGCATTTTCGAACTGTACGCATTTGCATTTTTGAAGACTGTTGATGCACGCTGGATTTTTACTTGGCGAAACGTGGGATTTGGCCACATGGTACAGTTGGCAACATCTATGGTTGTCCTTCCCATGTTGTTTACCAACTTGACATCCACTCTGTCGTCCCATGTCAAAGCACTGACGATCTTGGGATGCCAATTCATAGAGGCCAAGTGCAGGGGCGTATTTCCGTAGTAATCTTCCATATTTATTTGTTCCTCAAAGTTCGGGTTGTTGAGCATGTTTTTAACTACGCTATATCTTCCATTCTTTGCGGCAAGGTGCAGAACACTACAACCATTATTGTCAAGCAGATCACTTGGATCGCTGCACCAATTATATAATAGGTCGACGATATCAACATGACCTTGAATTGATGCCAGATGAATAGGGGGCAAACCGCATGAATATGGCTATTATTGAAACAAAAATGTGCTTACAAAGATAAGTGGAAAGGTGCACCAACCTTTAGTGTTTCCACCATCTAATTACAATTACAATGTATGTAAAACAAATAAAATAAGAAAAACTAACATCCCTATTCAGGATGTAGTGTCGTTCGAACCATAGAGGCTTCTTCTTCGTTTGAAATTCGTGTTTGTCAGCCAACTTTGCACTTCGCGAGGCCATGAAACGCCCAAAATACGCCAATGATTCCAACAAGTCCCGCACATATGTCGCACGAGTTATGCACATGAGACGCACAATGTCACGCCCATGTGCAGGCCTCGCGCGCAAGAGTCCGCCCATGCCGCACGTTCCCCGCACGTCTTGCCCGTTCCTTGCCCAAAGTTGCCACATGTACGCACTTTGCCCGGACCTAGAGCGCGTAAGGTGCGCCCATGGCACGCACAAGGTACGCACATGTGTTCCCCGCCGTTTGCCGATAATCGCACGAGTTATGCACATGGAACGCAGAAAGTCATGCCCATGTGCACACCTTGCGCGCAGATGTCCGCCCACGCCGCTCATTTCCCGCATGTCTTGCCCGTTTCTTGCCAAGAGTTGCCACATGTATGCACTTTGCCCGGCCATGGAGCGCATGAGGTGCGCCCATGGCACACACAAGGTAGTCACATGTAACGCATGTCGTTTGCCGATCGTCGCACGAGTTATGCACACGGGACGCACACTGTCACGCCCATGTACACGCCTCTTGCGCCCAAGACTGCCCACGCCACACGTTCCCCGCACGTCTTGCCCGTTCCTTGCCCAAAGTTGCCACATGTACGCACTTTGCCCAGACCTGGAGCGCGTAAGGTGCGCCCATGGCATGGACAAGGTACGCACATGTGTTCCCCGCCGATTGCCGATAATCGCACGAGTTATGCATATGGAACGCACAAAGTCACGTCCATATGCACACCTTGCGCGCATATATCCGCCCGCGCCGCTCATTCCCCGCACGTCTTGCCCGTTTCTTGCCCAAAGTTGCCACGTGTACGCACTTTGCCCGGCCATGGAGCGCATGAAGTGCGCCCATGGCACGCACAAGGTAGTCACATGAAAAGCACGCCGTTTGCCAATCATCGCACGAGTTATGCACACGGGACGCTCACTGTCAAGCCCATGTACACGCCTCGCGTGCCAAAGACCGCCCACGCCGCACGTTCCCCGCATGTCTTGCCCGTTCAATGCCCAAAGTTGCCACGTGTACGCACTTTGCCCGGCCATGTAGCGCAATAGGTGCGCCCATGGCACGCATAAGGTAAACACATGTGTTGATCTCTGTTTGCCGATGATCGCACAAGTTATGCACATGGAACGCACATTGTCACGCCAATGTGCACACCTTGTGCGCAGATGTCCGCCTATGGCACACATTTCCCGCACGTCTTGCCTGTACCTTGCCCAAAGTTGCCTCATGTTCACACTTTGCCCGGCCATGTAGCGTATAAGGTGCCGTCGTGGCACGCACAAAGCACACACTGATGCCGTACACCATGTGCCAACGACCGCACGAGGTATGCACATGGAACGCACACTTTCATGCCCATGTACAACCCTTGCGCGCAAAAGTCCCCCCACGCCGCACATTCCTCGCCGAGACCATTGAGAGAGCAGAATTGTGGGCTCGTCGGCATTTTTAGTGGCCACTGCTAGTGTAACCCTTATTCTTTTTAAGTATACTATAGGGAGGAAGGTGGTCACTCGAGCAAGTTGCATGACGACGGGCCATGGGCACCCGTCGTCACCCCCCCACGTGTCCTTCTGTCCCGCCCAACTTCGGTCGTAGTACCTTCGGTGAGTGCCGCCGTCCCGCCGCCGACTGACGGCCGACGGCCGACGATCGGAATTTACTAAATTTCCGAGTATGACCCTCTGAGTTGCCCAAGTAGTCCCTATCTATGTTGATTACCAAATATGCATATCTGATTGCCAAAGATAAATCTTCATGGAGTACCTTCCGGTTGTCCATGTGCATGTGTTGCGCATTTGCTCGCTCTGTTCCCTGAAAAGGTTGCCTTGTTGGCAAGCTAACATGCATGTGTTGCAAATTAGCATGCCCCTTGTCCGAGATTTCTCGCGTTGCGTTGCTTGTTATCATTTGGCTTGGTGTGAAGCTAGCGTGCATGTAATGCACATTAGCCCACCCCCTGCCCAAAGTTGGTCGCCTTGCATTGCTTGAATTGTTGATCCTTCTCGGCAAGGTGTCGTGCATATGTTGCACCTTAACTTGCCCCATGCCCATATCTCTGTGGCCTGTGTGCCTAAGAATGTGCCTTGTTCGCCATGTTATTGCACAATTGTCCGACAAATCACCTGCAATGAAATGTAAGTGCAAGATCTTGCCCCCATACGATGGCCAAATAAAAACGGAACTAACAGTGATACAATAAAAAACATGAACGATATGCAGATTTGGCCTTGTATGCGGCGTGGTAAGCTGAAACCAAATACAAATGCAATGTGCTCGATCATGAAATGAATATGATCTTTGAAGAAGCCGCATCCTATTAGATAAAACTTGGTGAGGAGGAAAACAGAAGCTAGAAATTCTAAAGCGGCACACTAACGAACAAAAAGGAAAAGAACAATTACGAGCGCACCTCATGTTCGATTTCAAACATTTGGCCATCCCCACTGGTCCATTCGAACTAGTACTGCCACCTTACGGCTCAATACCTGCGGTGAAAAAACTCTTTCAATGCCCATGTCACAAGCCTCGTTGGCAAGAGCATCTGCCACATTATTGCCTTCGCGGTATACATGAATCACAGTTGCATTCATAGATTTGATAAGTCGTTTAGCGTCTCGCATGGTTGTGACATATTTCCAGTGCCTCGGCTCATCATTTTTGACGTAATGCAGTAAAATTGTCGCATCTGTTTCCACCAACACATTTCGATATCCTTTGTCCCAGAACAATTGGATACCAAATGCAAACGCTCGTATTTCTGCCTCAATATTTGTACCTGTTGGCAAAGGCAAATGAAATGCCCAAAGACATGCTCCTTGGGCGTCCCGAATAATGCCTCCCGCTCCCGACGGTCCCGGGTTGCCTCTTGAGCATCCGTCAGTATTCAATTTCACCCACATTTGTGGTGGTCTTGCCCACCGCACAAGAATTAGGGAAGGATCCTCATGTTGGCGCAATTGAATCCCACACCTTGATGCCACAATACGGTCTCCTTTCCAACAATCGCCACTCGTTGAAAAATGGGCAAACATTGTGATCATGTACGCTGTAATCTTCCGAATAATCTTAGTTGGCCTCATCGAAATCTCCCTATATACCGAATCATTGCGGGTTGTCCAAAGGAACCAACAAATTAAAATCAGCAATATGACTCGGATGTGACCCTCTTTTAGGTGCCTCCTTGTTCTTTGCCAAACACACAAGACTTTAGGTCATTCTGTAACAGTCGGTTTATCAATGTTAAACATCCGAAAGAAGTGATCCCACACTTCCTTTGCCACCGGTCCTTCCCAAAACACATGCAACTCTGTCTCAATGTTTCAGCAACAATGGCATTTGGATACAACATTGTATCTTTTCCTAGTCATTCTTGTATCCACGGGAATCCGATCGGCTATAAATCTCCAACTGAAAATTGAGATCGAAGGGCTTAAAAATTTATGCCAAATACGCTGATAAATGCATCTTACCAGTTGTGTTTCGCAGGATAGCTCCCAAGCCAATCTCGTTGCGAAGTTCCCATTCGATGTCTGCTTCCAGGATATTATGTCCCTGTCATCCACGTTGAACGGAACTTGCACGATCATGTCGACCAGATGTTGCGGCAGATTTTCTTGCAGTTTGTTCTGGTCCCATGCGCCGTTACAGTAAAAATCCAACACTCTTTGTAATGTTGGTTGTTGAGCATGCTGAGTTAAGTACAAAGCTTGGTCACCAAACCAATTATCGTACCAAACGCTCACGTCCCCTTTTCCAATCGTCCACAAAATGTGTCTTTGGGCAGCAACTCCGCCCCTTGCGACACGTTTCCAATTCGAGGACTCCCATCCCTTGATGGTTGTTGGCATTTGATTCCGAGCATACTTATCATATGTCAATCTAGCCCATAAAAAATCGCGGCTTTGCAACCTCCACCATAGTTTCATGGAGAAAGCCCGAATGTTGTCCTCTATCGAGCGTACTCCAAGCCCTCCTTCGGAGGTAGGTCGACAGATGTCCCTCCAAGTAGTCCAATGTATTTTCTTGTGCGACTCGGTTGTCCCCCAAAAGAAACGCGCGAATCTCTTCTCAATTTGCTTGATAATGAGCTTTGTTGGCCTCATGACTTGACATAAGTAAATTGGTATTGATGAGAGGACACTCTTGATAAGAGTTAAAATAGTAAGATACTTCATCTCCCATCCTCCAATAAGTCCTCTAATTTTGTCAAGCCACGGCTCAAAAAGTACCGTCTTCTTCTTACCCATGAAAAGTGGTGCCCCGAGGTATGTAATTGGCAACTGATCTTGAGAGTAGCCGGTGATACGCGCAAATTCATCAATCTGCTCCCTTGTTGCACATTTGGCCATGATGAAGCCACTCTTCGGTTCACTAACCTTTTGACCCGAAACCATCAAGTAAAGGTTCAGAAAATCTTTGAGCCTTCGTGCATTGTCTGCGTGCCCATTCATGAAAATAATGCAGTCATCTGCATAGGCCAAGTGTGACGGAGCCTTCACACTGCTAACCTTGTACTGTGTCGATGGGTTGTCCATACACAATCTACCAAGTCCCCTCGACAGAAACTCTGCTGCTAAAATGAATAACGCCGGCAATAAAGGGTCTCCCTGTCGGAGTCCATGGGTTGATTTGAAATACCCCACCGATGTGCCATTGATGATGACTGAGAAGTGACAATTCTCAATGCAACCTGCTATAAGATCAATCCATCGCCTATGGAAGCCAAATTTTCTCAATATCTGATATATGAATGTCCATTCCATGCGATCATATGCTTTTTCCATGTCCAATTTGACAATGGTATTGAGGCCCTTACCCTTGTAGTTCAAATTGGAAACCATCTCTTGAGCAAGAAGGATATTATCTTCAATCAGTCGGCCCTTGACAAAACCGCTTTGAGAAGGTGAAATAAGCTTCGGTAGCAATGTTGTCAGTCTATCATTCAAGATTTTGTAGACAATCTTGTATGGTGTGTTGCAAAGTCTAATCGGCCGGTACTGTTTCTATTCTTCTGGCTGATCCGTTTTTGGCAATAGCACGATATTATCGCTTTATATGCCACGGGCAACTGCTGCCCACTGAAGTATTCCACGATTGTAGTCTGAACGTTATTTTTGACAATATCCCAACAAGATTGAAAGAATCTTGCATTGAACCCATCCGGTCCAGCCACACTGTCGGCCTCCAATCCAAAAACTACTGCCTTGATTTCATCCATAGATGGCATGTGGATCAAGAAGTCATTATCCTGATCGGCAATGAGGTTGGGGCTGAAATTCAGATTGTACGATGCGAGAATTCCTTCCTCGCTGGACAGTAAGTTTGTGAAGTACCATTCGGCTGATGCATGTATTGCCCCTTCTTCCGTTATGACTTGACTCTGATCCTGGATTTGAAAGATTTTGGATCGAATCCGCTTCTTTCTGGCCATGGCCTGAAAAGATTTGGTATTGCTCTCTCCTTCGACCAACCACTTAACTCGCGATTTCTATCGCCAGAACTCTTCCTCCATGTGAAGTGTCAATGTGTGTTCGGTGTTGCATCGTTTAACTTCTTGACGGTTAGCGGGCGTCGGATTCTCATCGAAGGCAATTTCTGCCTTTTGAAGACTTTCTGCTCTGTCTCTTATGTTGGCAAATAAGTCGCCAAAGACATGCTTGTTCCACCACCTGAGTTTTTGCTTGAGCCGGAATAATTTTTCGGGTAAAGATTTAATACCCGTATGCTTTGTCGGTTCATCCCAATTAGACTTAACAAGTTCCATGAACGTGTTGCGCTTGATCCACATGTTCTGAAAACGGAACGAGCTTGGCTTTACAGCAACAGTTCTATGAAACTGAATGTGCAACAGATAGTGGTCCGACTGTCATCGAGGAAGATGTGAGACCTTTGTGTTTGCAAAGTAATTAGCCCAGTCCACGTTTATAAGGGCCCGATCAAGTCTCACTCGGACCTCCTCGTTCGACCAAGTATATTTAGTGCCCTCATAACCAGCGTCTTCCAGAAGACAATCGAATGCACAATCTATGAATTCCGTTGTTGCACCCAACTTTAACGGCGCTCCACCTGCTTTTTCATAAGAATGCATGATGATATTGAAATCACCAACAACAATCCAAGGTTCGTCGAGAACCTTTATACGTTTCAGTCTCGTCCAAATGTCCCTTCTAACAACACGGTCATTAGCAGCATAAACAAATGTACAATAGAGATGCCTATCTTGTTCTGTTATCTTAATGCGGCAATGAAGAAATTGAGGATCATTTTCAAGAATTTCAACATGAACATCGTAATTAGCTAAAAGCCATATCTTGCCCGAGACATTATCAAAAGCTTGCGGTAAATTAAATCGTGTAGTGTACCTTTTGACGTTAAGTTCCACCAACGGCTCAATAAGTACCAAAATTTTTATGCCGAGTTGCTTTTTGAGATCATAAACCTTCTCGCAAGCACTCTCCTTGCCCACTCCTCTGACATTCCAAACGAGCATGGATGTCATGATAAATTTTGGCTATTATGCGCCTCACCACTGCCCTGAGTCGCCCGTGTGTCGATTTCACCGTCGGCATGTGCCTGTTCCGAAGAAGCCATCACTCGATCCCCAACCTCATCAATTTGCCTCTCGTGGAATTTGATTTTTTTGGATTTCTTCTTGGAAACAGGCACTGTCAGCACAACATTACTCTGCTCTCCAGTGGCAGTCCCTGAAGAGGATTCGACACTGCCACTTTTGGAAATTTGCTCCGTACGTTCACTGAAAAGTGCAGGTAGTTCAGCAAGCGAATCGGCAGGGTCATGGTCTTCCCTATGGAGTTGGGCCACAATTCGCTCCCTCAGTTTTTTCCTGCCATCCGTTGAGTATATTTGAGCAAGTTTTTTTGACGGAATTTTTTGCATTAGAGTCCCTGGCTGCTTACTACTTTGTTCCTCAGGCTGGGAACGAATTGATTTCTCCTTTTGAATGAACGATTTGCCCTTGCTTTTCTTTGATTTGGTTGTTGCCTGGATTACTTGCTGCTCACCCAAAACCACCGACCTCAATGCACGTCGTGTGGTTCCTTTGTTGTTAGGCAACTCTGAATTTGATGTGTGACCCTTTCTAGTATCATGATCATGCAAGATATCTTGTTCCACCTTTTGGACGTCGGCACTAGTTTCTCCACTTTGATTGTTAACTGCCACTGTCCATTCAATCTATTCCACTTGCATCTCGTTAAGAACATTGAATTGATTTGCATTTTGAAGCGACTTACCTTTTGATTTGGTGAGGATAGTTACTGGTCCCTTGTCCTTTTTATTAACCTGCTGCCACTGTTGATCCGCACGTGGCTTGCTTTGTCGCTGGACATTCTGAGTGGTTGATCCCTTGAGTAAATCCGCCACCTGGTGCTCAACTTGCACCACCGGAGTTGCTTTTTGTTGCATATTTGGCCTTTGAATAGGCCCACAGTCCTGCTTATTATGCCCTATGCACCTACACTTCAAGCAATATTTCGGGATGTCTTCATATTCGATCTTTTGATCGAACCAATCAATGACACTCCCATTGTTAACTCCTATAAATATCTCATCGATGCGTTTGTCCAACATGTTGATCTCCACCACCATCCGAGCCTTTATTGGCTTAACAATTTCTGCCGTCTGTTCATCAATATGCAGAGGCATGCCAATGCGGCGTGCAATGGCAAATAGTGTGCTCTTTTAGTACAAATTCATGGGCAAGTCCGGTAAGTTGATCCACACCGGCGCAAACGGGGCTTCTTTCTCAATTGAAAATTGAGGAGTCCATTTAAAGACTCTAACCGGCACATTATGTAAGTACCAAGTTCCACAACTAATCAGTCTTGAATAATCTTCCTCCAAGACGAGTTTAAGATAAACATGTATTGGTCCGAGAGGACCAAAAGAGTACCCTCCTTTGATGGATAAGCTGCTAAAACCAATTTTAACTTTCTCGAATGAGGTAGTAAAGTAGGGAAACTTACAAACAATAGTAAATTTGTAAGGCTCCACCAAGGCCTCCTGAATCTCAGCCGAATATATGAGCGCCGGTTTGCCCCGGAAAACTTTCGGCTACTTCACATCATCAACTTCTATGTTTTCTTGAAATCCATCGAACAAGGATTTCTTTTGAACTCTCGGTGAAACACTATATGTTGATGATACCTTGCTCTCTTTAACCATCTCTGCAAACGAGATTCTGCCTGAATTGCTACGTCTTTGCACCGGCGAGGATTGCTTTATTTTTTCCCTGTTCTTAAGATCCGCGACACCTTGTGATCTCGGCCTGACTGTTGTGATGGCAGGGAGGTTGAGCTCAGATAGTAAGCCCGGAGTTGCAGCAGTCTGTTGATCTTGTGAATGATTGTTTGTGTGGATAAGTTTGCCTAATGATGCCCCATGTTGATAATTAGGCCCTTTTGACTGCTCCTCAATTATTTCCTCAGCATTCAAAGTCGTATGATGGGCTGATTGGTGTGAAGTTAAATTCTCCGCGTGATTTGCCTTTAAAGCAACATGGGCTTCATTAAGTAGTTGGCCTTGGTCAGTCGCTTGACCCTAGTGATCCTTAACTCCTTGCTGTCGCGCCCCATCATGACTTAAATGTTGATTGCCGACTGATGGAACCATGCCCACTTGTTCAGTAAATGCGGTGGGCAGCTTCCCATCCCGACTTGAATGCTGGCTGTTGGCTGATGCAGCCAAGCCCACTTGCGCATTAACTTTGGTTGGCAGCATTGAAAGCTCCCGACCTACTGAATTAAATATGTCGGATCTCAGATCTGGATCCTAACGTTGACTTGTCTATCTGAATGCTCGAATGTGGATCTGAGGGTGTTTGCTTCCGTCAAGGTTGCTTGAGTATTCGCCGGAAAACTCAAAGACTTCCTGAAAACTCAAAAAACACCCAAGAACACTCCAGAAACTTGTCCAAAAAATTGCTTAGCTCGGCTTGTAATTAAGAGAGCTATAACAGATCTGAGAGAGCTCCTTATAACAAGATCAAAAAAGCAGTGAATCAAACAAATAAAGTTTAAGTTTCTTGACAAACTTATCTGAATTTTGAAAACTTAAAGCAATTCGTATGAGTATTCGCCGGTTTACTCAAAGCCCGCCTGAAAACTCAAAACACCACAAGAACACACCGGAGAACTTGCCCAGAAATAACTTGGCTAAGCTTGGAATGAAGAAAACTTTTAACAAATTTGAAATAGCTCCCTTTCTCAAGATCAAAACAGCACTTATTCTTCCCCTTCTGAAACTCAGCAGAATGGAAGTTGAAAAAGAGTTCAAGAAGTGTTCTTGAATCAAAGCTGAATGCACCCAAAAACTCGTTGGCCAAAGTGCTGAAAATGATGTTCTTGAATTATGAAAGATATATAATCTTTCTTCTAAAAGATTCTTCTATATATTTTCGAATATTTGCATTTGAAAATAGCTGCAATTACGGACCCTTTCCATCTTTCTTTCCTCTCGGGATGTGCCCTTGAATCAAGTCTGTTTGCTTCCACGCTTTCTTGCTAAAGAGAATCGGCCATATAGAATAGAAGAAGAATTGGATAAAGCCTTGATAACAGATCAGAAGAGCTGATACCGAAAACCGCTTCAATCCCCCAAGTTGTTCCACGAGTATCTTCCAAGAAATTCCACCAGAAACTTCAAAGTTTTTGGCCTTCGAGAAAAGATAAGGAAGTCACGTAAAAAGCATACTTAAAGAAAATCTGAGTCTTATTTTGGCGTGAGGCCGGTGGGAATATGGCCGGCGGCGTGAGGCCGCCGGAGAAAATAAACTGACTAACTCTAGGCAAGATAATTGAAGAAAAGGCAAGAGTTGCTTATGAGTTGAGAGTCAGAAAATCTAGAGAGAAGGGAGAGCATTTTCGCTACTTTGTCTCTTTTATTGGCACATGAAGAATCTTTATTTAGTAAGTAACGAACTTCTTCAAGATGACCTAACAACACTGCAATGTGAAGTGGAGTTCTTTCTTCGTGATCCCTTACTTGGATGAGACTTAGGTTTCTATTTAACATGCCTTCCAATACAGCTAAATATTCAACCAATATGAATTTACAAGAAATTAGTAAAAAGTTAACTTTCATGAAATTCACGAGTACCTCTGTTCCGTGTCATGATGGCTGCTTTAATGGGTGACATTTTCTTGAACAGTTCCTTAATGCATCTTTGATCTGTGCATAACTCAAGAATCAAAGTGACGCCATTTGTAAAACCGGATTTAACCGCCAAGTATAGTGCAGATTCCCCTTTCTTCATGTTCTGGATGTATGATAGCCCCGGAAATTCTTTGATCCAATATAAAGCAAGCGACTCTCTACCGTTGTTTAATGCTTCAAGCAAGACGGTGTTTCCTCTCTTGTTCTGTGCCATCACTAGATTGTTCCCAACAGCTACAATGTCGGCCGCAGAAGGTAATTCCCGCGTTTCTCCAACGATTAGCACCAAGGTAATCACCATCGATTCATCTCCAGCTTTTGAAGCTAAATGTAACGCAGTGTCTCCACTAAAATTCACATCAAATATAGAATATGGATCTTTCTCTGCAATATAAGTAACTGTGTTTTTGTTTCCATGTTTGACAGCAACATGAAGAAGTGTATTACCTGTACGTTTACTCTGCTCAAAACTTCAACGTATGATACATTTTTTGCTGCTGAAACGCAATCCAGAACTATGCGAAATTCATCAACATTGCCATTCTTTGCCAACAGATACAAATCACTATCCTCGATTATATCTGTCGCGTGTTCGCCGTTAGATTGGTTACTGGACAATGACGATGAGCTTTTGCTTGTCATCTTCTTGAGTTTCCTCGGTGGACTTGGACTCCCCGGCCAGAATGCCGCCAAATCAGCTCGACCCATCTGCTTGTAAATGGCTTATTTTAATGATTTGTATTCTACTTATAAGCCTTGAGAGAACTGAGACTGATAACTATATATGCATGAAAAAATATATTTGAAATTGACTAGATAAGTCAAGTAGTCAACTTAAAAAAAGAGTTAAAACTTCCGTACCATTACATTATTACAGCGTTAAACTAGAATCCAGATTCTCGTCTTACATTTTTTTCATTGGTTATTTGGGATTAGAAGCATTTGCGGGTTATTCCCATCATCATGGAGTTTATACCTACCTAGGTCCGTGAATGTGGTTACCAAGAGTATATTTTATCATAAAATTAGCACGCTGTGGTTATTTAAATCATCTAAAAAACTTTTCAAATTTAATTAAAAAAATACAAATTTAATTGTTTCTGAAAGTATAGCTTTTGAAAAATTCAAAAAAGCTTATACCAAAATAAGAAAATAAACTCGCTTACCTGCCCCCAACCTCAAGTTGTCTCTGAGGTCCATTTACAGAATATTAGTACAACTAATATGAAGTACATAAGTTTCTTGCTTAATCTATGGGCAAGTAGCTTTTTGATGAACTTAAATCATATACCAGTTTTTTTTTTGGTAATAAATGAATGTGACTTTAAATTTAGAAGTAGAATCTTCTTTTCGCGTATTATCAGTTCTAGTATTTATAAAATTCTTAAATATTATGCAATGTTGTTTTTGAATTGCTTAAATATAAATAATTAATGTACTGATTTTCACTTTATCGGATTATTCATACCTTAAACTATAATTACCAAGTAAATTAATTCCAGCTTTTCTGTATATAATTGATTATTAAAAACACTAATATAGCAAAAGTAGATAAAACGTATAAATAAGCTTCATTGTGCAGCCGATGTACCTAATAATCTCTCCACAATTAGAACCAACCGCCTTCAACAAAGCAACATGTGTTTCCGATTCCCATTCCATGACACTGACTTTTGGTTGGGAATTTTTATAAGCACGAAAAAAAAACCCTAAAATCAAAGTCGCGGAACATATCAATCCTCTTGAAAATCCTTCCGGTGTCGACGGCTGGAGGCACTAGGCCGAGTGGTTATGAACAACAATGGGCGATGTTTAGTGTGTGATACAATTGACTGAAACGGAGAAGGGCAGTATCATCCGAAACTGGAAGCTTTGTGGGCAAAATTGTAAAATAAGTTCTAAGCTAGTGTACTCTTCAAGCCGTATTCTTCAATTCTGAACTTTAGCGGGTCAAAAGGTTTGTATCCGTGTGACCCTATACTGAATCCTTGTAATCAAACATGTTTTCTACTAATTTAGCCCACATTAAAACCCCTATTAGTCCCCCTATAATGGCCTACAAATGAAGAACTCAGTAAATTTAATTGATTGGACTTCTGTCGACACACTATAAGCTCTAACTATATCTGTGAAATGATTAGACTTCTGCCACGTGGCATTTTTCACACGTGTGAAATATATATCTAAAGAATATATTATAGATTAATTACGTTCGCGTCTACAATCACCGGAGGACTACATTGCAAATGATGCGTAGTCCGGGGACAAGTTTTGCAATTAAAATCATTATAGGACTAAAATTGTAAAAATGAAAAATTAGGGGATTAATCTTGCAAAAGATCCTCAAGATAAACGACTCTAAGTGATAAATAAGTATGCTAATAGTGATATTTTTTTTCTTCTAATAGTGATAAATTAAGATTCTTTTAGATATGCTAATTGATTTGATAGAAACGAGAAAATCCATGCAGCATGTAAACAGTCTTCTACATTGAGCGCATCCAGTGAATGTCCCTATATTAATTAATCTAAAACCAACCAGTTATTCTAGTAATCTATACTAATATATAAAGGAAGCAGTGTTGGACATTTTGTTACACCAAACTTTTGATTTCCATGTTTAACCTTATAATTTATGTTTCACTATGACCTCTTATTATTAATTTCTCAATTTAACCCTACAATTTAGCTATCTACACAGACGAGCACATCGCTCTCATCTAATAATTAATATCTCATCACTTGATAAATCAAAATCGTTGTCAGTTAATATAATGATAATAGAAATTACTAACAATTTGTTACTTTACCATAGAAGCACACTTTTAGATAATCTAAACATTTATTACAAGTGCCTTCCAAACTTGACGGAAATTTATACTACTGAAGAAGCTATAAATATATCAACTATACTTTTATACATGTGAATCTAGGGGTGCGCTATCCGACAAAATCGTACCACATGTACAAAATTAAAGTGGGAGTTTTGATATTCGTATGCCAAACTTTTGTACCGTCTAGCATACTGTTGTGCTCCATACGGTACGTTACGAACCAACACTGACTTGATACAATTCAGATTGGTTTTTTGGTTTTATTTTTTGCATGTTTTGAAATAAAATAAAAAATGCAATATGAGGACTAAATAGTTTAACTTGAAACTGAAAAATACTATGTACCAAATAATAGAAAAATATAAATATGATCAAACAATTTAATTACAAATCAAAAATCAAAACACTCAAAATCATTTATTCAAATCCCATTTAACCATCCTACAATATTCATTCACCTACAAGTACACAACCATTTAGTCAACATCCCAACACCATTGATCAATTCTCATAAACATCACATTTGAGCGGAGGCAAAGTTTTAGACTTTAGCTTTTAGCTAGAGACGAAGAGCTTTTCCTTCTTTCATGTATTGGCTTCACTCATTCTTTTTTTGTCCGCTAAACTCTCATTCTATGTGTATATATATATATATATATATATATATAGATTATTAATAATATAATATCTCTTTATTAGTACGATACGGTTACCACACTATAAAACCTACATCATACCGAAACTAGTTTGTGAGCCCCTGATTACCGTACCATTTTCTCATATTATGGTAATTTACTGTAATGTATATATATATATATATATATATATATATATATATATATATATATATATATATATATATATATATATATATAGATTATTAATAATATAATATCTCTTTATTAGTACGATACGGTTACCACACTATAAAACCTACATCATACCGAAACTAGTTTGTGAGCCCCTGATTACCGTACCATTTTCTCATATTATGGTAATTTACTGTAATGTTTCAATTTAGTATCTAAAAGTAATGCAGTCAATTTTCTCAATTGATTTTGAGGCAAAAAGAAAGCTTCACATGCTACAAAAAGCGTCATTAAATCACTTTCATGCTACAAAAAGCGTCACTAAACACAAGTTTAAAAAGTGTCACAAGAGTTGCAAAGTGTCATTACATGTATGATATTTGGTGACGCTTCAAAGCGTTACTATATTCTCATATAGTGACGCTACAAAGTGTGACTACATATGCATATAGTGACGCTTCAAAGCGTGACTATATGTGCATATACTGACACTGTTATAGTGACGCTTTTAGGCGTCACAAAAACCTATAGTTACTATCACCTATATGACGCTTTAGGGAGGCGTCACTAAAAGAAAAGCGTCACTAAAACCAGTTTTTAGTGACGCTTTTCAGCGTCACTATAGCTATTTTTTTTAGTAGTGCACTTTGGTGAAACTACCGTACCAATCGATCGGTTATCAATCGTTTTGCACACCCCACGTCAATCCCACTTTTTAATTGGAGTTATTTTTTTTTTGTGAAATTGAATGCTCTGATTCTAAGATTTTTCAAATACTAGATTAAGTTGAAATTCATCCTTTCTGGAATAATTAATATAAAGCTATCCAAAGAAATAAATAAATGCAACAAATTACCAAATTATTGGTAATTACATTTGGTAGCTTTCCCACATAATTAACAGATTACAGTTATAGCATTTACGAGTTTGTTGAAAGTACCACCTAATTTTGTCAAAGCTATTCCAATAAAAGGTGTTGTTTCTATAAACTGTTTTTCTAAACTCATGAATATTCATTTTAGAAATAATTGAGTAAATTAAAATCCTTTATATGGTTTAAATGTGTTTTAGTCATGTATGATAAACATTATATCTTACTTAGATACTTGACTACTCCTATCAGATTCATTTAATTGTAATTTTAGTAAGGATTTTAAATGTGAAAACATCATAAGTTTTAGAAGAAATAATTTAAAAAGAATCAGCTATATTTCTTATTTAAAAGTTAATTATAATAGTTTTGCGAAAATAAATCCAGTTCACGTCAAAATTGTGATAATTTTTTAAAGAATGTCACTAAGGGAAAACAAAAATCTACCATGAAATATTAATGAGACAAAATTTTATGTTCCTTTATTCACACTGAAAAATTGACAATCAATTTTCACTAAATATATGACAACACTTGGCCGTTCACGCTTTGATGACTTCTTTACCTTCCAAACAAGACAAAGTTTTGACTCACATTACTCTCTTATATTTAACAAAAACCCCATTACTTCTAAATTTTTTTATTAGTTCCATTTTGTGTATTTTTTCTTACTCTTTTAAAATGTTGAACCTCTAAACATGGAGATATGTCTTTTATATGAAATTTTATCACAATCATTTATTTCTCTTTAGATTCCTCTTGCACATACTCTACATATCTTTTATATATAGTGAACTTTGTATGTGTTAAAGTTGAAACAAATTCTTGTAAACACACCTTTTCATATTTTGTATTGCTTATTGGATACAAAATACTAAACATAAAGATGTAATGAGAAATATAATCTCATTTTATGTAGGGAGAAAAGATAGTCCAAGAAGACACCATGCCTGGATGGATCGATGGCTTTTTGGAGAAGACGTTTTTCGATAAATGGCCAACACATGAGGATATGCAAAGGAATGAGTTGAACAGGTATTGTATCACTTGTGATAGATCGATCTGCAGGTATTGTGTCACATCAGAACATCATGCAGGACACAAGCTACTCACTATTTACCGACATGTCTATCAAGACGATGTGCCTCTATGCATGTGAGATGCAGATTCACGCTAATTGTCGAAATATTCAGGTGAGTACACTCTTGCTTTGGTTAATCAGTCATTTAACGATTTTATGTGGTTAGTGCCTTTTTGTTTGTATTTCTACATTGAAAAAGATGAACTGTGGTATAGAGCATTTAGAGGAATTATCAGGACATAATCAACATCTAATTTATTGTAATAACATTCCTAGAAATGTCATGAAATATCAAATTACTTCACTCGAGTTACTTGCATTAGCAAAGTAGTAGAATAGTATTGTTGACACATTATTTCATACAACTTGTAATGAGAGGAAGAACCGTTACTTTGACAACATTTCTTACGATTTATTCTTTTATGAAAAAATTATGAGTGTACGTTCAAAATATATTAAGAATTGATCAAAATCGGCAGAGAGAGTCGAAGGAAAAAGAGAAATGGGAACCCTAACCTTCAATAAAAAAAGAGCTCCTAATCTTCATGCTTAGCCTCAATTTACGTTAAGAGATGAAGAATTGGGAGGAATTGTTTTTGTCGCACGTCAATCAATGTGTGTGTTTCGCACTTTTTTGTTGATCAGATCAGTGTCTTACTATGTTTGTATCGCACGTTGAGAGATGAAGAATTAAGATGAAGAATAGGGTTTATGAAAGTAATTTGAGTCTTTGTGATTATAAAAAAACAACTAGCACTTTTTAGAGTTGCCAATTAGCTTTGTGATTTAAGAAAATAATTAACACCTTTTAAAGTTGCTAGTTAGTTTGTGATTTTGAGAAAAGCATTAGCACCTTTTAAAGTTGCTAGTTTAGCTTTGTGATTATCAAAAAAGAACTTACACTTTTTAAAGTTGCTAGTTAGCTTTGTGATTTTGAAAAAGAACTAACACTTTTTAAAGTTGGAAGTTGGATTTGTGATTTTAGAAAACAACTAACACCTTTTAGAGTTGCTAGTTAGCTATGTGACGTTAGAAAAGAATTTACACCTTTTGAAGTCGCTAGTTAGCTTTGTAATTTGAAAAATGAACTAACACCTTTTAAAATTGCAAGTTAACTTTGTGATGTTATAAAATAACTAACATCTTTTAAAGTTGCTAGTTAGCTTTGTGATTTTAGAAAACAGCTAACACGTTTTAGAGTTGCTAGTTTTAGAAAACATGACTTCGTCTTATGTTTGTTCTGCAAGCATAACTTTATCATTTTATAGTTTAGTATCATTTGTAGGAATATGGATTTCCTGAAAGGATATGGAGAACTTGTAATTCCAAAGTCTATAGAAATATGCTCCTAACACGCCACAATGATACTTGTGGGTTGAATCTCTCGACTAGCTACTAATTCATTGCTTTTCAAATTAATATGTACAACATATTATTTCTTTCAATTATGTTACAATAGATTTTATCTATTTCATGCTAAACTTTTATGAGATAATAATTGATCTAATACATTTTGCCTCTCACTTCTGCAATTTCTTGTTCATTTACATTTTTTTTCATGTAAAATGGATTTTTTTAATATTATATTTCTCTCAAAACAAATTTGTATCATCTTGTTTCAGCATTACAAATGCAACAAAAAATTGGTTGTATCATTGCATCCGCTCCCACATAATGGATCGGGCGCCTTAGTTGATGAAGATGGAGCTTGCATTATTTGCAAGCGAAAATTGCCTGATCGCGAAGGATTTCGTTTCTGTTCCGTTGCAGGCAAGGTAATTTTTTAATGCATACATATTTAAAAAAAAAAACAAAGAAATATATCGTATACACTAAATTTTAAATTTTAGAGGTTACAAAAGAAATGCTATGCTGATCTTATTATGGGTAGAAGATCGATAACTATACATATATACTTCCACTATTGTAGTTTTTACTTAAGTTGAAATTGCATGCGTGTTCTTACAATTTATCTATATGTCCAAGTACGCCATTGTCTTTTGTTATACTTCTGAAGTTAAAGATTATTTAAAAAAAAAAGGATTGATGATCTTTATCAACCACTTTTATTCCCCTAGCTTCAAGCAAGGAAGAGCGAGATCCAACCCGGTGCACATGGAGCTTCCATTTCACAAACAAGGGATGAGGTTGGAGAAATCATAAACTATCGTAAGAGGAGCAGGAAGAGAGTGCCTCATAGGGCACCTTTCTTCTAATTCTGAAAGTTAAATATCACTTCATGATGAAACTTTTTTATGATAATCTTAACTGGCATTGATGATTTGGATATGTCTTTGTTGATCCTTGTGGTCAAGGATTGGTTATTTGTGTGTTTACTTTCATTCCATTTGGAACAATTACTATGTGAAATGTCTGTTGCAATTGCTATGATGATATACAGTTTGGAGTATTTCAATAGAGCTAGACATGCCTTGTGGTTTTTCTGTTTTCGTTTTATACTTTACTAGTTGGATAACTATCTAGAGTTAGTTTTATTTGAAGGCATGATAAGCATACTTAGTAATAATTATAAATAGGACTTTTAGCACATAGTTATAAGAGGAAACTATAATAAGGATGAATGATTAATCTATATGATGACTAGGAAGTAAAGTATGGGAATGGGTTTAAGGAAAGATTATAAAGTTTTAATGTAGTACATGTGCAATATGACTTCATTAATGTCATAAGATATCTTGTGCAGTAAAATATTTGTACTATCTTCATCTATATATTGTTTTGGGTGTTCTCCTACTTCAGCCTTCCCGATTCCATAACCATTTCTTCTCCTACTGATATTGTTGTTCGAAGTCAGCTGCACAGAAGGCTCCGGTGGTGGGTTGGGGCCATAATAAATTTGATAGCTGGACCTTTGTTATCTTTTTCTTTTTTATTGAAGGAAAAAATATTGTAGACTTGAAGAAAATATTGGAAGAAGAAAAAGAGCGACCTTTTTGTCTGAAGTTCCAAAGTGATTTTTGTAAGATTATGTATGATTTCAAAGTATAATAAAATCTATTGACATTATTACGTTTATTTGACAAATACTAAAACTAATTATTATGTAAACCTTAAGTGTTTTGTAGTTTAGGTTTCATATTTTTCCATTCCATTAAAGTATAAGAAAATTCATTTTCCTATAAAAATGGAATAAGAAATCGAGCAAAACTTGTAGATCGTAAAAGTCTTCTTTTTCGAAAAATAAATAAATTTAGATTAAAGAAACTTCTGTGATTTTACTTAATAAATTTTAAGATTAAAATGATTTTTTGTTCTTTCTTAAGTTTTAAATTAAAATTAAGTTTAAAATGAGAAAATTTAAGTTTGAAGGAAAAATCGAAATTAAAATTTTAGAATACCTCCAAAGCACTAATTTTGTTTTTTTTCATATCTTTCTCTTCAGAATGAGACGCAACCACACACTTCAGTTTTTAAGTAGTTAACTATTAGGGCACGTTAAAATTGATTGCCCTTAGCGATTATGAAGCTTGAGTGACTAAGGTGGTGTTTGTAAATGCTTATAAAAGGAGTTTCTTGGTTTTTGCAGCCGCAAAAGCACATTTTTAGTGTTTGGAATACTGACTTTTGCTTCTACATGTCTAAAAAAAATCAGAAAAAACACAAGGTTTTAAAAAAAAAAAAGTTACTTCTCATTCATTTTTACAAACACCTAATTAATGATTTAAGTAGCTTTTTAAAAAGATTTGCATACACTCTCCACTTTTTATTAAAAATCACTTAAAGTGGCTTTAAGCAAAAGTAGTGAACAAGCTTCTTTTATAAGCATTTTTGCAAACACCACCTAAAGTATGCTTGATGCCAAACATGAGTTGCCAAATATGAATTTTTCTCATTAATATACTCTAATGCAAAAATACACAAAGACGTTATTGGACCTAACAAACTTATTATTTTTATCAGAATAAAATCATACAATATCCTAGCAAAAATAAAACCCTTCTAAACGGTTTGGTAAACCATCTTTTTTTTTTAAAACCAAAATCCAAACCAGGTTCAAAAAATCGGATTATAGGTTTGGTTTAACCCGATCGCCCACCCCTAGATCGAATCATCAAAACAGTGTTTATATCATTTCGCAAATTTTCACCTGTCGTGAAAGTCAAAACATGAGTTTTTTTTTTTTTTTTTTCTTTTGAGAAAGAACAGTATTTTATTTTTTAAAACACTTCCAATTTGGCATATGATTTTTCCATTTACTGTATCGATTTGTGCATAAGAAAATAATATAGTCTCAATCATTAGTTGGAAATAGTATGGGTCTAATACTCTCTAATCCAACCAAATTGGCATGGCAAGTATTTAATAATCAGTCATTACGACTTGAGTTGTAAAAGCTTGACTTTATATTACACTAAAAACTTCATAGAAACTACACTCCAACCTCAAACTCAAAAATAAATTCAAATAAAATAAACCCAAAAAAACAATTAAATCCCCAATCCTTTCCAAATTGAACTAAAAAGATAATTTGAGCCCAACACCAATAATAACCAACCAGTGAACCTAAGTAACAAACCAAATCTCATATCCTAATTATTATTCAATCTCACACATCCAGAGAAAATGGTGGTTGACTCCGACGAACCCACATCGCTCATCGGCGCCGCCGCATCGCCGCCGTGGTCAATGGTCGCCATTAATAACAACAACGACAAAAAAAACCCAGTAATTTTTCCTCCATCAAACCACGAAAATCTCCTCATCCACATCGACGATCCAGATGACACCTCATTGGATTCAGATTTGGGATCCGATTCGGATTCGAATTCGAATTCGTCGTCAACGTTCTCGACCCCGTGGGATTCTCCGGTGTGTTCCAGTCCCAAAACGGCGCCGTTGGTTCCTAAGCAGAAGGTTGACTCGTGGTATGTGACACTGTGCTCGAAGCTCAGTATTGCTGTGAGGTTTCTTTGGAGTGCGCGAGGGGTATTTATGTCGTTTCGGTATGCCGTGGTCGTCGTGGGTTTTCTGTATTATCGGCAGCGGAGGCGGTTGAGGGCCGGAGAAGAGAACAGGGCTCGGCTCATTGGCGTCGTCAAAGAGAGAGATGAGGTATTGTGTTATTGTTCTCTAACTGTTTGTGAAAATGTCTCAGAGATTTTTATATTGACTAATTATGCTCGTGGATTGGATCGAAATTTCCGAATGTTTCCTCGAAAAGTATTAAAACGTTTTTATTTTTGATTGTTCAGAAATGAAATATAAAAGTACTTTTCAAGTCAATTGCAATAACTACTTTTAGGAATTTTCCTAAACATATCGAAAAGATCTTAAAACGTTGTGAAATGTTTCTAATATTTAGGAGACGGAGACATACAATGAAAACAAAATTTTGATTCGTGATTTTACTAACTTTAATGGTGATTTTTTGTGTTTTGCAGAAAATCAGTCAACTGTTGGATCAGATATCGCGGATGAATCGGGTGTTACTGGAACTTCATAGAGTTCCGTCTACTACGTAGACGAGATCTCATAGGTTCGAATAAATTGATCATTGATCACGTGAGTGTTATGAATTTTCGACGTGATTGGATTGGGGAAATTAGAAGGGAACTTTTGAGAGAATATTATAGAATTATTGGCAGAAAGTATATGTTGTATTCGTTTCTATTTGATCTATGGAGCTTTAGCATGTATGTTGGGTGTTATATTATGAAGGAAGATTGAAGCTTAACACTTCCATTGTATTGTTATGTAAATATATAGAACTGATGATACCTACATTATAAGTTATAACATGTGAAGTTATGCACTTGCGCAGAACTGATTGTTGCGAGTTGTAGGACTTGTTTTTCTACCGACTATTAGAATTGCACTCGTGGGGTTTGGTGAAGATAACACAATCTTTCCGTGAGGTTCGAAGTTTGACTATAGTTATAAGGGTAAAATCACCAAACACCTGACCTTTAAATATGGTACCTTTTTGTAACCTGGACTTTCAAAAAGTCTCTAGGCAAGGCGGATCGCCCATAGTCAACTCTCCGTCCCCATTTGCCAGAATATTCTTAATTTGATGGCGCATTCACCTAAATATTTGTTTGAGAAAGAACTAGAATACGCTTGACTTGACAGAATATTCTATGTTTGGTGACATCTCAAATGGCACATTCAGGAAAAGATACAAGAAAAGCTTACCATGGATAAACTGCACATTTTTTGAAAGGTTGAGACTTGAAGTACATCTTTTCGAAAGTTATGTGGCAGGTTGCAAACGAGGATATACATTGGGCGTTTTTGGTATCTTTTTCCCCTAATTATAAAGAGGCTTCCCAGTTGAGCATTTAACCCTTCATCAAACCTAAACAAAGAATAATTCTCATTTTGCATATAAACAAAACTACTCATTTTACATAGATAACCAATATATTTCCTCGCATTCTGTAGATCCATAAGTGAAAAGAACAAGTTTTGCATAGGTTTTTGAACTAATCCATACCGTATTAACAAACAGAAAGTTATTGTATTTGTGACTGATTTTTGATTCCTTCAGAGCTACATTGGTGACTGTCACATGCTGGTGCTGATAAATAGTAGACTTGAAGAGTGTTTTTTCATCAAACAGTTCAAAATTTGCAAATCAAAGTGTTACTTTCATTTGCAGCACAAAGGTTTGAGCACAAACAACTGAAATTGCTGAAGAAATTCCTGCTTAAACTTAGTGACCCTGTGTGCTTAGAAATGCACATAACATTTCTTCTGGTGGAGCTTGGGGCCAACCTTGTTTCTTGCTTTGACCCACAACTACAAAAATAAACGAATGACGAAGCTAAAACAGCTACACTGAACAACCATGAAACAAAAAAATTATCTTGTGCTTTCGTAATTTACAAGAACAGTACATCAAGATGAAGTCCAAAGAACAACTAAAACCATGAGCTCCTTTCCATCACAGTGAACTGCCCATCTTCGATCTGCTCCTTGTGACAGGAATAACACAAACTACAAAAAGCACGCATTCAGTCGAGAGATGATGAAGATGGAGCAGTATCAAATGCAACACAGTTAGCAAATTTAGGAAAAACAAATTTAATTAGAACCAACAACAATTACCATAAGATGCAAGCTCAACAAGTTAATCACCGATCTCTTAACTAATTTACAGAAGCTCGTTACAAATCCTTCACATGAGATGCATGTTTCAAAAATCACTGGATCACAAGTGCAACAACAGAAAATAAATAACTACCACAAAATATACACCTGTTCTTCAACTGATAACCATAAATGGGGAGAAAGAGTACTCTAAATTTAAGCTCCAAAGTTTATATCACCTTTTGCTAAAAGGATACCCGTCTTTCTACTGATAACCATAAATGGGGAGAAAGAGTACTCTAAACTATAAGCTCCAATGTTTATCACCTTTTGCTAAAAGGATACCCATCCTTCTACTCATAACCGTAAATGGGGAGAAAGAATACTCTAAATTTAAGCTCCAGTGTTTATATCACCCTTTGCTACTGAAGTGTTTAAGTACAACTTTCGACTGAATATTCCCAGCAAATGAACGCAAAAGCAGGAGTAGCCCAATTATGCAAGAAAGTCCAGTTTAAACTCAAAATTTAGCCTCTATAAAATCTCGATTTCCCAAATGAGCCTGGACTACTATTACATGCCCTTGTTGGATGGCTAAATATCTACTCTCACTCAAAAGATCTTCATTTTAAGAACACGTGAAGTCTCTGGCTGTCCGGCACAAGCATTTGGCATATAATCACGATGCCTTCATAGATGAAAATTTATTCATTACTCTTGTTTGGGTAGGTGGATGGTTATTGGGGGATCAGGGAAGGTTTCTCAGTAAGGTTGAGCCTCGTAAAAAGCTCTGTATCCTCCTCTCCCTATGTCCAACAAGGAAAATTGTATCGCAGATATAATTTCGTAGACAACTTAAGGCACACAGAAACAGCATAGACAAAGTTAAGAGAAGACTGATATATAAAATATACGCATGCTTTTGAAATGGTAACAAACATATATCCAAATTAAGATCTTAGGATGCTGGATACCTTTGATTAAAGCAAATCAAGCATGTGACAAGTAAATTCATAAGGGCTAGCATCTAAAACAAAATCTACAATAAACTAAATGTATGTTATCAAATACATAAATTGAATAAATTCATGCTGCAGTTGCCAAAAGTATCAGCTCCTAAATTTTGAAAATGGTAAATAAAATGTAATCAAGCGAGCTATGAGAAACATTAATTTGATAGTAAATACAAAAAACAGCTGAACTACTTTCAAACATAAATTCATTGTTTAACTTCTTTACCTACACAGTGTTTCTGACCCGTGGCAGCCATTAGCTAGCTCCTAGATCCAACACCATGACGCATCGAATGTCGAATATCAAACTGATCTACATTCACCAAAGGCGTGACCGTCTCGTTCCTGATCCTCTTAATATTCGGGCTCACCAACCCCCTATGCCTAAATCCGTACAAGTTAAGGACTTGATTATCCGCAAAGTTAAAAGCTCTTTCCATACTCTTCAAACACCTCTCAACCGGGTAATCCCCGTAACTCCCACAAGGCTTGCATCCCACAAAGTGCGTCACAAACGGCCACCTCTCGTCCCCCAACCCCGGATGGTACTTCTCAATCATCTCCTCGTATCGATCCACCAACCCCTCCCAGAACCCATGCAAATAATACGAATTCTCAACGAAAACCTTGCTCATCCACCTATCCTTCTGCGAAATCAGCAAGTATATCAACGCGGACTGATCATCCGCCTCAAATGCCGGCCGCCCCTTCAAATTAGCCGTCAAGACCTTCCCCGCCTCCTCCCGTATCGGGCCCTTAGGCCCCATCGGCGCCCAAACGTCCAACAAGTCCAACGACCACTGGCAGTTCCGGAACAAGAAACTCCCCGTGTTCAACGCAATCCACGACTTCTGATCGAACAACAAGTCCGGATAGCCATGAATCACCATGTTGTAATCCTTATACTTATGAGCAGGAATCTCAAACTTCATGTCAGTAAACAAAGCATCACTGTCCATCCACCAAATCCACTCCACTTCCGGGTGCGTCAGCATCAACCTCCGAATCAACGGGAGCTTCGCCCAGTACCCCGCAAGCTCCCTATCCAAATGCGCCATATTGTACACAATCTCAATCCCATGAACTCTACAATAATCAATCTTATTCTTAACCGATTTCAACAGATAATGATCCCCAATTGCGTTATCACACGGGCTAGGCGGCGACCCCGTAACGAGCATTATCCTCGGCCTCCCATTCGCAACATAATTCGGAAACCGCGGGTTTTGCTTAAGCCACACATGACGATCAAGATCCCAGGTACTGATTTTAGGCCCCAACGCGAACGTGGCGTTGGGGCCGAGAAGCTGATCGTCATCCTCTTGGGACTCATCCGGGTCGGATCGGATCTCGGCGAGGATCCGGTTCGTTTCTTCGAGGACTTGCTGATTCTCGGCCTGGGCTTCGGAGGATACGAGGTTGCCTAATCCGATGGTGCCGCGGAGTACGAGGATTGTGACGAAGCCGCAGAGGATGGTGATCTTGACGTTGTTGAAGGTCTTCTGGATCTGTCGGCCGCGCGGGAGGCGGGCGGTGGGGCCGGTGTTGGGTGCTCGTTTCTGTGTTGATTCTGAAGCCATTTTGATTGATTAATTAATCACTCTTTTTTTTTAATTGTTTGTGTGTGTGTGTGAGTTCAGTGGTGTCTGTATTGTGTAGAAATGAGCATGTGAGCGCCCATTTGAGTGAGAAATTGCATGTGTACTACTTGTTGTTGAGATGGAGAAGAAGAAATAGTGCACCGACTGTGATGTGGGTTTTTTATTTATTTATTATTGTTATTATTTTAATTGGGTTTGATGACGCAATTCGGAAGATGTAAATATTTATTGATGTCGGATTCTTGTTTTGTGTGTAAGATTAAGGTGCGGTTTTTGAGCTTTGTCTTTTCGTTGTTATAACTTATAAGAAGTTACTCTTTTACACGGAGGATAATATTGTCATTTTGATAACGAATAATAGAAGTCACTGGCGTATCCGAAAATTACATCTGGGGAGGGTTAAACTATTATGATGTCATAACTAAAATAAATATGTAATACAAAAGTAAAAAAAATAATCATATAAATACTAAGCTACTTTAATATATTAATCGTAAATATGAAATTAAATAATTTAAATAAAAAGTTGCTAGAAACATTAGCAAAGTCACATGGGAGAGACCTCCACTTGATGAGTTCAGACTTAATATAGATGGTTGCTCGAAAGGTAATCTCAAACCCATCGAGGGAGGTGGTCTACCCCAGAATAGTAATGGAGATTGTTTGTAGGCATTTCACATCTTAGTCTCGGCCATGAGAAATGTTGAAGTCGAAACTAAAGCTATACATCAAGGGTTTCAAATTTGTTTACGAGGGATGTCATTGTGGAGTCTTGATGCATGGTGGTCATTCACATAATCTCAAAACACTTGGGTGAGGTGGGGGGAAGGCAATTGGAGAAGCATTTGCCAAATTCATGAAATCTAAAATTGCCAAGCAGATATGAATGGTTCAATCGCGCATCTTTTAAGAGAAAGCAATAGTGTACCAGATCTTATTGGCAACGAAGTGCATGAGTATCACTGATATTATCCATATTTTTGTCACCACAAATCCACAACCTTTTATTAACATCGAAATTATGGCATCTACTTCCTTTATAAAGTACCAAACCCGAGACCCAAACCATTGTTATGAATATGTGTGAGTAATTTATATGTGGGGTATACTGATTTATGAGTTGTTCTTAAACTTGTGAATATTTACTTTGTCTTTCAGAATAGTACTCGGTATATGTTGTTCCTCCAAACACATTTATATCTATAAATCACATATGTCATAATTAACGACATTAACATCACAGACCGTGGATTTACATATCTTATGAGGCTTAGATTTGTGATTTTTTTCTCTCGAGTCTGTCACAAACTATGTAATAAATTATATGGTGATCAATCATATGAAGTATTAAATTCAAGATTACGAAATCAAACCAATTATTCCACACACATAAATCACAACACGATGATCACAACATAATCACATTTCCAACTACTTCCACACATCGTGATACATTATACATAAATTACTTAGCCAGACATAATTGAATCGTAAGCAAAAGAATAATAAAATTAAACATGATCTTTGTAATAAATAAACTAGAAAGTCGAAGAATAAAAGTCTCAATTGCAGAAGAGTAAATAGCAAACTAGGAAATCTCTAACTAAAGTCTTGAAAAGTATAATTAAACTTAAGCATGCAAAAACTAAAGAAAAATACGTAAAAACATGAATCATTTGAGCTAGGCTACTAACAACATAAAAACTACTACAAAACGACTTTAGGCCTTGCATTTATATTCCCCTAGGCCTGTAAAGTCTTGCAATTTGATTTGTCTTCAAAAATCTCGATCTTCGACTCTATGCAATTTTCGTGCGTAGCTCTCGCATGCGGTGACACTATTTGATTAGGGTTACGACTCTTCAGACTATGTGATCTTATGCGATCGCATAATTTTGCTTCTATGCAATTTTGCTCCTTCACATCCCTTTTGCATCCTTGCCTGCATACTTTGTCCAGAACTTCATTTCTCGACATCTTTCCCCTCTTTTCACCAAAGTGACTCCTAAACACAAAGACAAAGAAAAACAACTAAACAGAAAAGAAATGAGTCAAATTTAAAAACTACCCCTATGTAATCTCTATGGCTATAGTGTCGATTCACTTGACATTCATAACGAGATGCAGATACTAGGGTTCATCATTGAAAGGTGTCGAAATTATGGAGGGATTTGTAAGGAGCAACTTGAGGCACGACATATGCTATTTGAAGAATGACCAAATGGAATTGCGAATTAGTTCGTGACATATTTTTAGAGTGTCATTGGCTAGGAAGGGAAATGGACCTTGGTAAATCTTTTCTGACACATGACACACAAACTTATTGCAACGTCCCCAGACGTTGCTATCTATTATGACACAAAATATAGCAATGTCTGCGATCGTTGCTATAAATTCTGGCATGTCTTTTTTTTATTTACAGCAACGTCCGCGGACGTTGCAGTTCTTTTTTTTTTTCTTTTTATCTACAACAACGTCCTTGGACGTTGCTGTATAAAAAAATCATTTTTTTAAAATTTTACAGCATCGTCTTTGATATTGCTATTGTTGTATCTAATTCTTTTTTACCAAAAAAACAGTGGCGGTAAAAACCGTCACATTTTTAATAAAAAGTGTTTTAATATCTATATATATATATATATGCACATTATAAATTAATTAACTCATCAATATTATGTAGTATATGTAAAAAAAAAGTACGAATTATAAAATTAAAAAATACACGAACATGTATACACATATATATACACACACACACAATAAAACAATTTATATAGCACTTTCAAAAATATAATGATATATATATATCTATATATATATTACACACACACTAAACTTTACAATGTAATAATTATAAAACATATTCATTATAATACAATGTCACTAAAACTTACAATATAGTAATTATAAAACATATAACTATTCTCTTATGTGAACTATATATATGGTATAAGATGTATATAAAATATTAAGTTGATGATGCAAAATAAATAAAGAAAAAAAAAAGAAAGTGAAGGAGTATAGTAAAGGAGAAGAAGATGATATAGAAGGGAATTGCGGGAGTGAAGTGTGGTATTTATGGGGAAGGTTGAGAAAATTCCGGAAAATTTAAGATTTCCGCCAAAATTCCATTTTGAAGGTAGCAGCAAGGGAAGTGGGGGTTGCTGAAGGTGTGTGTTAGAAAATTGTATTTTTAGCAAGGGAAATGTGCGGTGATGTAGGTTAAAAGCTTTAGCAACGTCCTTTTCCCTTGCAAAAAGTGTCAGCAACCATTTTCGACCTTGCTATTGTTTTATTAACTAATACTTAATTTATTCATCATATTTAGAATAGCTGAGGTCTTAGTAATATGTTGTATATGTGTGTAATTATAAGTTGTTCATCTTGTTAAATTTGACGATTAATTATAATTAGCCTTACTTTTATAATTAAATAGTCAATTTTCTTACTGATTTATTTGTTGCTTAATTTAGTGATTTTTGTAATTTTAGTAGTTTAACCAATATTGATTTATTCATCATATTTAGAATAACTGAGATCTAACACTACAAGAAATGTGGCCTATAGCAAGGTCCAAAAACCTTGCTATAGGTCCAAATTCCCTTGCTATTGATCTATAGCAAGGGATGTGGACGTTGGTAGCATCCCTTGCTATAGGTGGCGTGGGTGCAGGTAATTTGCATGCTGCAAGGGAAAAGGACATTGCTATTGCTGTTCTGACACACACCTGTAGCAAGGTCCCATTTCCCTTGCTATAGGGTGCTGACACACACAATTAACAGCAACGTCCACAGACGTTGCTATTTGTTCTGACACAAAGGTCAATTGCAACGTCTATGGACGTTGCTATGCATTCTGACACAAGCTCAATTGCAACGTCTTTTGACGTTGCAATTGATTTAAGCACGTTTTTTTTTTAATTTCTTCGATAAAACACAGCAACGTCTACGGACGTTGCTATATTTTTTTTTTTAATTTCATTTTTGTCCGGACATTTAATTGCAGCAACGTCCTCGGACGTTGCTATAGTGCCCGGAGGATTTTTTTTAAAAATATGGCAGCAACGTCCGTGGACGTTGCTATAGTAGCCCGATTTTTTTTTTTCAAATTTGGCAGCAACGTCCACGGACGTTGCTGTACATAAATATTTTTTTTTAAAAAAAAGTCGCGGTAAATACCGCCTCTTTTAATAAAATGTTTTTTAATATATATATATATACATATATATATATACACACACTCACATTATACATTAATTGAAACCTCAATATTATATATATATGTATAGTATGTTAAAAAATATAATACTAATAACTAAATTATATATACACACACACACACACAAACACACGCACATATATATATATATATATAGATATATGTATATATATATATATAATATTAAGAAATGTTAGATAACATTTTAAAAATATAATGATATATATATACATACACACACTAAACTTTACAATGTATAATTATAAAATAATCTCACTAATTATAATTATACAATATATATGTATATATATATAGTATAAGATGCATGCATATATAATATATATATAAGTTGATGATGATGCAAAATAAATTAAGGAAAAAAATAAAGTGTAGGAGAGAAGGGGAGAGAAGAAGATGATAATAATATGAGAGGGAGAAGTGGGATGGATGAGTGATATAGTGGGGTATTTATAGTAGTATAGTGGAAGGGAGAGGGAGGGAAATGAAATTTTTTGGGAAATTTGAAGTTTCCGCCAAAAATTTTCTGAAATTTTGTAGCAAGGTCCAAATCCCTTGCAATAGGTCATAGTCAGAAAGCTGTTGCAAGGGAAGTTGGAATCCCTTGCTGCTGTGTCAAAGCTGTTGCAAGGGCAGTTGTAATCCCTTGCTGCTGTGTCAGAAAAGTAGCAATAGCAAGGGATTTGGACCTTGCAATAGCTTTATTAGAAAAATGTTTTAATTATATATATTTCCTCATTCAATCATTTAATTATATCCATATATAATTATGGCTTGTAAATCATAATTAAATGAGACTTGAGCTAAATATATAGAACTAATCTTGATCTTGGTTAAATTAATTAATTAATAAAACTTATTTGATTGAATAATTATTAATTACATAAGAAAATAGAACTAATCTTGATATTTATAGCTATATATATATGTGAACTTATTTGAATGAATAAGATCCTAATAACATATATGAGAACTGGACTAATTAGAATTAATCTTGTATTGTAAAATTAATTAAAGTTATTAGAATCAATAACTTCTCATTAAATAATAATAACCAAACTAAACATACGATTCTTGATTTTCATTAAATAAACTGAATTTATATGAATGAATAATAGTTATACTACATAAGAATTGATGATCAACTACGTTCAGGAAAATTTACTGTTTATTTTTGTTGAATTAATTAAGAATATGATTGATAACTCAACATTACATTAGAATTGAACTAATTAAACAAAACTAATCTTAATTAAATTTTAATAAATGAATTGAACTTGTTTGAATGGACAACTCCTAATTAACTACAAATATATAAGCATCAACTAAATATTACTAACATTGACTTTTGTCAAATTAGTTTAATTACTCAATTGAACAAATATTAAATAAGAACTAAATTAATTAGATTTAATAGCATTGATTTTATTATGAATAGTGTTATTACATAAGAATTGTACTACGTACAAGGAATACAACTCTTTTTAAAAATATGATTTTGACCCCAAAAGATTTGAAAAGTTACAATTTAGTCCTTTCCCTTTTGAAAAATTTATGATTGACCGCAAATACGATTCTTGATTTTCATTAAATAAACTGAATTTATATGAATGAATAATATTTAAACTACATAAGAATTGATGATCAACTACGTACAGGAAAACTTACTGTTTATTTTTGTTGAATTAATTAAGAATATGATTGATAACTCAACATTACATTAGAATTGAACTAATTAAACAAAATCAATCTTAATTAAATTTTAATAAATGAATTGAACTTGTTTGAATGGACAATTCCTAATTAACTACAAATATATAAGCATCAACTAAATATAACTAACATTGACTTTTGTCAAATTAGTTTAATTACTCAATTGAACAAATATTAAATAAGAACTAAATTAATTAGATTTAATAGCATTGATTTTATTATGAATAGTGTTATTACATACGAATTGTACTACGTACAAGGAATACAACTCTTTTTGAAAATATGATTTTGACCCCAAAAGATTTGAAAAGTTACAATTTAGTCCTTTCCCTTTTGAAAAATTTATGATTGACCGCAAATACGATTCTTGATTTTCATTAAATAAACTGAATTTATATGAATGAATAATATTTAAACTACATAAGAATTGATGATCAACTACGTACAGGAAAACTTACTGTTTATTTTTGTTGAATTAATTAAGAATATGATTGATAACTCAACATTACATTAGAATTGAACTAATTAAACAAAACCAATCTTAATTAAATTTTAATAAATGAATTGAACTTGTGGAAATAAGAACTAAATTAATTAGATTTAATAGCATTGATTTTATTATGAATATATAGTGTTATTACATAAGAATTGAACTACGCACTAGGAATACAACTCTTTTTGAAAATATGATTTTGACCCCAAAAAGATTTGAAAAGTTACAATTTAGTCCTTCCCTTTTGAAAATTTTATGATTGACCGCAAATACGATTCTTGAGTTTCATTAAATAAACTGAAATTATATGAATGAATAATATTTAAACTACATACGAGTTGATCAACTACGTACAGGAAAACTTACTGTTTATTTTTGTTGAATTAATTAAGAATATAATTGATAACTCAACATTACATTAGAATTGAACTACTCTTTATTTTTGTTAAATATATATATATATATATATATATATATATATATATATATATATATATATATATATATATATATATATATATATATATATATATATATATATATATATATATATATATATATATATATATATATATATAAAGAATGAAGAATGCAGCTTTATTATATTAAAAAATAAGTAAAACAAAACCTGCAAGGGAAGAGGAGGTTGCTGAAGCTGAAAGGCTACTGCAAGGGCCTTTTTCCCATGCAACTGTGTCAGAAAAGCTGTTTTTACAGCAGCAAGGGATTTGGACCTTGCAATAGATTTATCAGCTTCATATCCTCTCCTCCACACATTTCATTATCCATACCTTCGTTTCACAACCCCAAAATCTACTGCATAACCTGCATTTCATTATCCAAAATCTTCTGCATTTCTTCCCCTTCTCTTCTCTATTTTTCAGCAAAATTTCATTTCTTGCTTGTGATTTTTTTGCAAAGCGTACGTAATTCTCAGCAAAGCTTACTCCACGAGAGGTATCAATTTCAGTATTATCGTAATTCGTTGATTAATTTTATATATATATTGTTGATGTTGTTGCTTAATTTAGTGATTTTTGTAATATTAATACCTGTTATTCATCATATTTAGAGTAACTGAGATCTAAGCGTGATTTGATTAGTAGTATGCTGTATATATGCATGTGTGTAATTAGTTGCTTACACTGTTAGTATATGATGATAAGTTTTAATTAGCCTTACTTTCGTGATTAAATAGTCAGTTCTCGTGCTGATGCATTGTTAATTTGATTTTAATTAGATAAAAAATGTATAACAACGAAGATCGGAGTTGGATGTACGATCGAGGCAACGTTGATGAGGGGTATATCAATCCATATTTCATAGATGGCGTAAACAGATTCCTAGAATTTGCATTTTCTCAAGGTCAACGAAGAGTTAAGTGTCCGTGCACTCGGTGTGGGTTTAGCAAAAGCAAAAAGAGGGATGTGATTCAGGGACACCTATTGACGTACGGTTTTGTTCCTCATTATTACGTATGGGAGGCACACGGAGAAAGGAACAACTTTTCTGGCAATTACACATACGCAGGAGAGTCATCTACTCGTAATGATAATGTCGAAAGTGGTTACGTAGATATGGTCAATGATGCATACGGAGGTCAGTATGAAGGCACGCACTATAATCAAAATACAGAAGAAGAGCCAAACCGTGAGGCCCGGGACTTTTTTGATATGCTACGGGAAGCCGAGGTGCCAATACGCGTTGATGTGGAAACAACACCATTGCAGTGGTTAACATCATTTATTGCCGACAAGGTTCGTCATGGCACAACAAACGCCTCTGCTGACAATCAATTACAAGCGGCCCGCAGATTAATGAGTCCGGCAGATCGTCATAGATTGCCTGAAAATTGGTACGGAGTCAAGAAATTCATCAAAGGTTTGGGACTGGGGTACAAAACATACGATGTGTGTGTTAATACTTGTATCCTTTATTACGGGGAGTATGAAAGTAAGAGCTGGACCGAGTGCCCCCATTGTGGCGAAGCTAGGTACGAGGAATGCACCAATAAGAAGAAGCTCGTTCCACGTAAGAAGCTGTGGTACTTGCCTGTGACGGATCGATTGCAGAGGCTTTACACATCACGCAAAATATCGGAGCACATGACATGGCACTTGAAGTGTCAGGCAGATACCGATCAAATGATTCACCCTGCTTCAAGTTTGGCCTGGAAATCTTTCGACAGGACATTTCCAGATTTTGCTGTCGAACCGAGAAACGTTAGACTTGGACTTTGCACCGATGGTTTTAATCCTTTCGGGAGCTCCTCAGCTCCTTACTCGTGTTGGCCAATATTTGTGACCCCTTATAACCTCCCTCCCGACCTGTGCATGCGGCAAGAATATATTTTCCTGAGTTTAATGATATCTGGTCCGAAGAGTCCTGGCAAGAACATTGACGTATTACTCAGACCCCTTATTGATGAACTTAAGTCACTGTGGGATTCGGGTGTGCCAACATACGATAGTTTTCGGAAACAAAATTTCCAAATGCGAGCTTCATTGCTATGGACGATTAGTGACTATCCAGGGTATGGCATGCTATCACAGTGGAGCACACATGGTCGTTTATCTTGCCCGTACTGTATGGAAGAAACCAAGAGTTTCCAACTTAAGCACGGTCGAAAGACTTCTTTCTTTGACTGTCATCGTCGATTCTTGCCTCCGGACCATCCATGGAGACTAAACACAACTGACTTCACGAAAGGTAGAATAGAGACTGATGAACCTCTACCAAGAAGATCAGGGATGGACATGTGGAGACACGTTGAACGTCTTCCACCGGTCGGATTTGGTATATGCGGAGAGTTTGTTCAGGGCTTTGGGTTGTATCACAATTGGTGTCGTAGAAGTATATTTTGGGAACTTCCGTATTGGAAGCACAATCTGATCCGCCACAACCTAGATGTCATGCATTGTGAAAAGAACTTCTTCGACAATATCAAGAACACTGTGATGGATGACCCTGAGAAAACCAAGGACAATATGAACTCTCGCAAAGATTTACAATTACTGACGGGCAGAAGATCTTTGTTTCTACAGATTGGACCGGGAGGGAGGTTATACAAACGTAGAGCATCGTACTGTCTCAGTAAGGACGAAAAGGTTAAAGTGTGTGAGTGGTTGTGCAATCTCAAATTTCCAGATGGATACGCGTCAAACATTTCGCGTTGTGTTCAAATGCCACAGCTGCGTCTAGTGGGAATGAAAAGTCACGATTGTCACGTTTTTTTGCAAAGGTTGGTTCCGATTGCATTTCGTGACTTCTTGCCAGAGAATGTCTGGGGGCCGCTAGTGGAGATCAGTAATTTTTTCAGAGCTTTGACAGCTCCTGACATCCGATATAGTGACATGGATTTATTAGAACGTTCGATTGTGGTGACTATGTGCAAGCTCGAAAAATTCTTTCCTCCATCGTTCTTTGATTCCATGGAGCATTTGGCGATACACCTTCCCTGGGAGGCAAAGGTCGGTGGGCCCGTACAGTACAGGTGGATGTACCCATTTGAGAGGTAAATACCAGTTACTGTTATATTGATAACTATACGATGTTCAAAATATGACTAGTTAATCTTTTTTTGTCTTTGTTAGACGGATGTTTGATTTTAAGAGACCAAGGGGTAACAAGGCACACATAGAAGGGTCGATTGTTGAGGCGTACATTTACGCAGAAATTGCAAATTTCTCCTCACTCTACTTTGACAGCAACATTGAAACAAGAGCAACCCGTTTGAACAGGAACGAAGTTCCAATATCTATTGACCCCAACGACCAATTATCAGTATTCCAGAGTAAAGGGAAAACAATGGGGCGTTGTGTCAGTTACAGAAATTTGTCTCTCGCAGAGTGCAAAGCGGCTCATCTATATGTCTTGTTGAATTGCCCAGAGGTCGAGTGTTGGTTAAGGTAAGATTAGTAATTGCCATACGATGTATTCTTGCTAATATATCAATTGATGTTTTAAACGGCTTCTTTCTGCGACAGTGTGTTTGATGAACAGATGTGCGCAGGATATCCGCAAGCTAATAAAGATCAGATACGTAAAGCTTATTTTATCGACTGGTTCAAACAAGTTGTTGTGTCTGGTAGTTACAGTGTGGATCCTAGATTACGCGGTCTTGCTCGGGGTCCTGTTTTGAAAGCAAAAACTTATAATGGTTATACGGTTAACGGATTCAAGTTTCATACAGAAGCATATGGGGCTGGTGGGCAAACAATGAACAGTGGCGTTTATGTGAAGGGCGACACTGGCGACCCAGACGCACGTAATTTCTATGGAATGCTTCAAGAGATTATACAGCTTGATTACTGGGGCAGTGGAAACTTGGAACAAATTGTTATGTTCAAATGTGATTGGTACGACGTGTATAATGGAATAACAACTCATCCGAATTATGGCCTTGTTGACATTAATCCAACGATGCGACTCGGGACAGGAGCGTCTGAACCGTTTATCTTAGCAAGTCAGGCGCAACAAGTCTATTACAGTTTGTATCCTTCACAAAAAAATACGAGTAGGAGAGGATGGTGGGCGGTTTGCACGACAAGAGCGAGGTACCTCGTTGACACAACTGCAGTGGCTAATCTCGACATTTACCAAGATAGCACCGCACCTCAGCTAAGATTGGATGACATCAACAATATCGACAATACACCTATCAGGCTTGCAGTAAATGATATTGTGGAAGTCGATGATAACGACACGTTCGCCGACGATGACGTGGATGAAGATCATGATGATGGTGACGACGACGACCCTGATTATGCGTAATGTGTGTTCTAAGCAATATGTTTGCCTGTGTAGTAAGAATTCGTTACTTAAACAGTGGTTTATTTGCAATATGTAAGCTTGCGTTGTAATATTTGAGTTATTTGAATTGTAACGTTTATATATATATATATATATATATATATATACAACTAGTGTAAATTATAAATATAAATAAAAACATAAATAAAAACATAAATATATATAAGGTGCAAACATAAATAAAAACAAGCTAAAACAAACCACGTTTGTTCATAATTATACAAATACAAATAAAAGCAGCAAATAACAGACTAAATTACACTATCCTCTTCAGATTACATATCACCCAAACCAGTAGTGTCGTCATCACCGCCACCCGAACTTCTTTCCTGATCTCCTTCGTCCTCCTGACCGAAAGAATGTGACTGTGGTCGATAGAATGAACCCCCTGATGCCCGCCCGCTGCCGACACTCGTGTTCGTCGGTTGCAATGGTTGGTGGAAAACTGCGGGGAAGTTGTTAAACTGTTGTGGTTGCCCCTGTTGTTGTTGCCCCTGTTGTTGCGCTGACCCCCACAACTCCTCGGGCACCGGCACATTCATCTGTGACATAAAGTATTTGAGCACATTCTTTAAACCGGCGATTTCCTCATTTTGAGAAGCCGTTACGGCCCGCAGTGACTCACATTCTGATCGAAGCGGCTCCAAGCTACTAGAGCCAGTCTCAACGAACCTAGAATGTCTTCGAGCCTTGAATCCTACGCGCTCGGGCTCACCGTAACTCGCCAGACCCACCACCCTATTCTTCTTTACACGTCCGGCTGCGGCAATTTCCACCCACGGTCTCACGTCCCAGACCGGCCACTGGCTCATATCGGGCCCATGTTCTCGTAGGCAGTGTTCCACGTAGGCATCCTGCATATGACATATTATGATTCAAAATATTTTTTGTAACAAACATAAGTATAATTACGACAACAACAATTATTGACGATTACACAACTTTAATGAAAGAAAATATTATACTCACGTAATTAGCCTTGTCCTCAGGGTTTGGCCACTCAACCGTTCCGTCGTCGTGTTTCTTTGCACGAGTCTTTACAAAGACATCCTGAAACGGCACCTTGTCGGGCGTTGTATTCATTTCCTTTGCCTGTCATAATATGAAAATTCATTAAAGCAAATATAGATCACATTATTAAATCAATGATGATATTTGAAAAATAACCAATCATATTTTTCTACTTACCAGGTCTATCCTATGCTTGTTCGTGCTGCGCGACCCACCCCTATAGTTTACTGTTTTCCCCTTATCTCGATTTTTGGCGTTCTGCTCCGAACGACCCTTCGTGGGCTCAAGCTCCCAGTAATCATAAAATGCCTGCCGAAAATCTTCGTGAATCCAACAGCTGTGAGTCAAACTATAGGTGGGGTCAATTTTGCAGCGCAACCACCATTTCTTGGCGTGGTTTACCGAACCTGCAAATCTCGCAGTGGCGACCCTATCGTACCATTCCCTGACTGCATTTTCAATGGCAGGATCCCACTGGTAAGTGTGCTGCATTTAATACAGACATAAAGAAAAGTTGGTCACATAAATGAATAAAAAATGAACAAATATTTATAAATATTTAATAAATATAGAAGCCAAGCTAATTCCTTACCTTAAATCTGTTCCAACACATTTCCTTCTCCTCTTCTGGCCACATGCCGTACGTGAAGTATGGCCCTTGCATCATGTTCCTCAAATTTGTACCAATCGTCGTCACGGCGGAAGGGTTCTCTATTGAGCCGTCAAAGAATAATTCCAGTACCTCCCTGTCATCCGGATTTGCCGGGGGCTCGCGAGGTTTAGATTGTCCTCGCACTGCAACCCTAGCAATACCACCATCGTCTCCTGAATCATTGTTACCCCCCTCATCCTCGGCTAACTCCTCAGAAACGCCATGAGCACGTGAGCCTGAAGCTCGTGTGCCCGAAGCACGTGTGCCTGAACCACGTGAGCCTGAACCCCGTGAGCCCGATGATGACGGCCCAACAGTACTTCCCGTCCCCTGAATCTGCAGCTGTGGCCTCGTTAGCGGTGTTTGTGGCACACCAAATCCAGATCCACTCCCAAACCCAGGCCCACCAAATCCAGGCCCACCAAATCCAGGCCCACCAAACCCAGGCCCACCAAATCCAGGCCCACCAAATCCAGGCCCACCAAATCCAGGCCCACCCAATCCAGGCCCACCAAATCCAGGCCCACCATAACCAACCCCGCCGTAACCAGGCCCACCAAATCCACCACCCCCAACATATACACCCCCCATCGTCGATCCTACACCCATCAATTGATTGGTAAACGGCCCACTAGCGCGGGCTCCTGCCTCATTTGATCCTCCGGGAAACATCGGCATCATCGCTGAAAGTGATCCCATCGAACCGAGATCAGGCTGCGAAGAGAATGATCCTCGAGGTACCCCTTCCGGGTATGGCACCTGGTTCTTCGACACCTTCTTTTTTCCTTTCCCCCTACCCTGATCTGACGAGCCGGCCATCTGATAAATAAATATTTAGAATGGTCAAATTAATAATTTCTAAACGCTACTAACCTTTTTAGCATATCTAATTAACATAAATACGTTCTACCATAAACACAATTATATAATACAGAGTTAATCGATTAAATTCTACAAAAATCATAAGAAAATACGTAGCTATATTGTCATAATCACAAATCTAATATTAATTAATTAAGCATACATATATATATATATATATATATATATATATATATATATATATATATATATATATATATATATATATATATATATATAATTAACAGTACTAATACACTCGAATCAACAAATACATCACTATTATGCGATAATATTACACAAATCTAACCGATTAATTAAATTAAACCTTAATATACATATATAGATCGTCACATAATTACACAAATCTAACAAATACAACACTATGATGCTATAATATTACACAAATCTAACAAATTAATTAAAAATAAACATTAATATACGTAGATCGTCACATAATTACCTCTAATTAATTAATACCTTAATTAAGCATAAATAATTAACACAAATAGGCCTAAAATTAACAATTATATCACAAATAATCTAATTACACAAATCTAACCATTAATTTAAAAAAACAAACATAATATACGTAGATCGTCACATAATTACCTCTAATACCTTAATTAAGCATAAATAATTAACATAAATACACTAATCACAAATACTAATTACACAAATCTAACAATTAATTTAAAAAATAATAATAATACACATAAATCGTTCAAAATTACTTCTAATATCTTAATTAATCATACATATTTAACACAAATACATCACCAAATCAACAAAAACATAATATTTATGCTAAATAACTAAAATCTAACCGATTAAATTCAAAAAAAAACATGTAAAAGCATAAATTTAAAGGTATTGAACACATACCTTCAACAAAAATGTGATTTGGGGCTGAAATCGTGAGATTTAGGTGAGTTTTAAGGGAGGTTTAGTGAGAAAAAAAATAAAACCGAAGGTGTTGCAATGGCCGAATTCGCAGCTGCGAATTCGGTATATCATTAAGGCACCAACGTCTTGAAGACGTTGGTGCCGTGCCACAGCCTTATTAAAGGCTGCAGCTTTGTGTCTGCAGCTTGCAGACACAAAGCTGCTGCTTTGACTTAATTAAAAAACAAAAAAAAAAGGGTCAAAGGTGGTACCAACGTCTGCTGGACGTTGGTACCGTTTAAATTTAAAAAAAAAAAAGTAAAATCTGGTACCAACGTCTGGAGGACGTTGGTACCTTTTAAATTTAAAAAAAAAAAAAGGAAAACCACGCACAGCAACGTCTTTGTGACGTTGCTGCTTGAATTGTGCGCTGCACAATACCTGCCAACGTCCGAAAACGTTGGCAGGTTATTTTTTTTTTTTAACTTTTGTAGTACCAACGTCAGGTGACGTTGGTACATCAAAATACTGCAACGGATTACAAATCCGTTGCAGTACCGGCGTTGCTTTAGGCCGTTATTCTTGTAGTGTAAGTAATATGTTGTATATTATGTTGTAATTATTAGTTGTGCATTTTGTTAAATTTGACGATTAATTTAAATCAGTTGTCAATTTTCTTGTTGATTCATTGTTAACTTAATCTTTATTAAATAAAAAATGCATAACAACCAAGATCGAAGTTGGATATACGACCGAGGCAATGTTTAGCATGGTCAAATTAATATAAAGCCATACACGACAATATATATTATCTATTCATTTACTAATTAGACTAATTAAGTTACTTGAGTGATGTTACTCAAAATCACCGAAAAAGTCTCCGTACTCGACCAAATTTGTTAGTCTTCGCTGAACTTTAAATGCACTCCTCGTAATTCCAATTAAACGATTTGGATAGTTAGTTGTAAATCAATTATCCTTGCTACGCATCGTTGATTACTCGGTATATTGCAGTACATTCTTTTATGAAAAGACTAAGACCATCTTGTCGCATCAGATAATTGGCAGCGACAAGAGTATGTTTTACCATGTATCTTTTACTAGAGTTATGAAAGTTGAACCCTTTTCCAGCTCTGAGAGGCTCAAGGGAGGTTTACGTAGAATTAAATTAAGCCCTTTAATTTATCGCCTATGAAAGTATTGATATGCGATTGATATGGAGTACTATCGTCTTGATTTGCATGATAAATCTTAGAGGTTGTCGAGTTTGGCGTCTGGGGGTAATGATTTTGTTGGCTTTTAGAAATAATATGATCTCCTCCAAGCATTCAGAACGAGAGGATTTTACCTCCACCAATCTTTTGTTAGCAATGTTTTGTCATACTTTGACATCCACTAGTCCTTAAGTGTTTGGGCAACGATTTTATAAATTGTTATGTTAATGTGCATCTTTGAGTCCGACTATGAACGAGTAGTGGTTTTCCTGCCACCCTTGTTGGAAGGAGATCTATATATATTTCCCATTTCCTGCTGAAAGATTATGATTAAATTCATATTATTGGGAGGATTTGAGAAGGGTCTCTCCTACAATTTCTTTTACCTAATTCTCCACATTGAATCTTGAGATTCTATATTTACAAGTTCAACTCATGCATAAAGGGTTACTATATGTGAAATATTCTTGGCTCATATGTAACTTCTATCTTCTGATGATGAGTTCTTTTTCAATTGCAGAACAGGAGAAACAGAAAGTATCTGAAGTAAAAGGAGGATTAGAAGATGCTGAGGCTTTGGTTCGTACGTTATTACTAAAATGCAGCGCACATGGCTAATAATATCTATCTGCTTTTAAAACTATTAACTGAAATATTACTTTGTAATTTCTTAGATTCGTAAAATGGACCTTGAGGCTAGGAGCTTGCCACCAAATGTGAAGGTTACTCTTCTCGCCAAGTTGAGAGAATATAAAACTGATTTGAACAACTTGAAAATAGAATTGAAGAGAATCACATCACCTAATGCCAGTCAAGCTGCAAGAGATGAGTTGTTGGAGTCGGGAATGGCAGATACGATGATGGTATGAGCCTTTCAATTTACTTATGCTGTCATGACTATGGTCATGAAATGGCTTTCTTCTCCATATCTGAAAAACTGTTTACTTTGAGCAATGGCTAAAAGGTCTTTCCTATTCATAGTCTTTTGAATTTTTTGGTGTTTTATCCAAGCTTCACAATCACCTGTCTTGTGATGGAAAATGTTATGACGAATCCTGTGCTCCCCTTGATCCTCTACTCAAATTCTTTTTTTTTTTTTCTTTTCTGCCAAATGTTGAATCTCTTTCTTTTCTCTTGTCGAATAATTACATTCGTTTTCTAATTCTTGTTTTCGCATGTCGTCATCTGCTTAAATAGACTGGAGGATACTGTTTACTCATGCATGTCTGTATTCCGACAGATCTGTAGGGAACTTATATGTCACTGTCCTTTTTTTTATGCAATATAAAATCTTTCTCCGAGGATTTTCCAGTTTTTACATTACTTGATTTGACCTTTTGGGTAAAACGAAACGAGTCTGATTAATATAATTCCCTAAGGGCTAGTTATAGGTTAAATTTAGTTACTTTAATTCCATTAATTTTAAAAGTGCTTACTTGTGTAATTCTTTTATGCCATTTACTTATGAATGAAGGTGTGGTATCTGTCAAATTAAAAATTACAGTAGTATAATACTAATATGATTTCCAAAGATCATCAGACATTTAGAGAATAAATATGAAAGATTCTGGGGATACTCTATGGCTCGTTTTTAGCAAAAAATGTTCTGACTTTTAATTTGAGAAAGTGATATTAGAAAACCAAGATCAAGAAACATTTAGCTTTTCTTTTCTTTTCATTTCATAAATAAATGTATTAACATTTAGAGTTACTGAACTCCATTAGCATGGCAATAATCAATAGATGCGATTATAGGAGAAAATCAAGAAAGTTCAGTTCACTTAAGTAGTTGAAAGGCCATGTCTTATTTTAGGCGAATTTATACGTACTAACTGCATTGAACACAAATGACGGCATCTTGTAATGGTGAGTTTTGATTTTGTGAGAGTTATAAGTAGATAAGATTAAAACTGTTCAAAGTGAAAGACAGGAAGCACAGTGTTCCTTTTTTGGTTACAGAAAATTTAAATTTAGTGCTGTGGATGTGCAGTCGACTTTGTGTCTGAAATCATATCTTATTGGAATGGGAATCTTTATCAGGCTTGATTTTGAGGAGATCGATCCGTTCTGGTTCTGTAGATATCTGGAATATTTTCTTGAAGTTGTCTTATTAAATCTATTGTTTGCATACTGAGGGGGATGCATGTTACACCTACACTTTTATTTCCTTCTTCCTTGTCATATTGATCTTTTTGGCATCAAAAATGTTATTGATCCTCAACTTCTTCATGTTGATCATGGAGAAGTTATTTGGCCTATCATCTTAGATGGCATTTTATTTTATTTTTTTTGTAGAAAATGTGCCAAAATAGAAACATGCTTTGAAAGAGATCTGAAGTTCCATGTTGAGATCTGTTCGCTACACCTGGAATAGATGGCATTTTCTTTTTGTGGAAAATGTGTCAAAATAAAAAAAAGGCTTAGAAAGAGATCTTAAAGTACCATGGTGAGATCTGTTCACTACACCTATAATGCAACCCAACTGACGTTCTCAACGTTGTGAACCTGAAACGTTCAACAGATTCAAACATTTATAATGCATGATTCTGTAACTACGCCCGTCTGTCCTGTATACCTTTTCCACTCTCAGGCCAATCTAGGTTGACAGTTCTATTTAGGTCTGCTACGGGTTCTGCTCTAAGGATCATGTTGCTAAATTTAAAAGACATGAATTGCTGATGGTTGTGTTTGTATCATCTGGTTTCTAACTTGGGATTTCTAATTTCATATTTAGCATTTATTTACATGGCACCAAGCAAGCAGTTCTCTGCTCTTGTAAAGCGGCTGAGGTTGGGTTCCTGGAATGCTGTCTATCCATGCTCTCTAGTTTATATCTACGGCGAAGTTCCATATGGTTTCTGTACTTTTGTATAAACTACGTCCATGTTAGCAGATGATAAAGTTGGCTCTGCATATTTGATGGTACCGGCATCTGCAGATCAAAGAGGAAGGTTACTAATGTCTACCGAGAGACTGAATCAGTCTGGTGAAAGGATTAGGGAATGTCGAAGAACAATGCTGGAAACTGAGGAGCTCGGAGTCTCAATTCTTCAAGATTTACACCAGCAACGCCAATCCCTTTTACATGCGCATAATGCGGTATGCTTTTTCTCTTTCTTATTGTTCTACCCTAGGTTTCAATTCTCACTGTTGCCCATCTTCTTTGTTCAAGTTAACTATAATGAGCCTTCATGATATTTTTTTCAAAATAAAACAATTCAGTCTGAGTCTCAGGTTACAAAAACTAAAAGCACCCTTGTCAATTTGTAGTAATGTAATTATGGTCATTGTGATAGGAGAGAATAAAATGAATAAAACAAGGAAGAGTTCTCGAGGTACGGTTTGCTCCGGGGAAAGCCCCCTTCTTCCTGTTAGCTTTCATCAATGCTGGACCTGAGAATTCCTATGCAATAGTAGGCTTAGTAGCGAAGAGTCTCGTTTCACTTGCCCTAATGGGGCCTGCCTGTCACGGTTTTACTTCTTGTGTTTGCTTAGGCTTCCTGTCTAGCTATCAAATTAGTGTTTGAGGTGTTCTGCTCAAGACATAATTTTGAGGTTATACAAAACCGAGCTGAAAATTTTCGTAAAATTTCTCTATAGTTCTATACCTTTCAATTCAGTAAACTTTTAAACGCCATAAAACTAAGATCCCATCAAAAATTATAAAGCCAACTTCTATCCCCAAAGGACAAGAAAAACTTTTATAGATTACTTAAAACAATATTATTAGCAACTACTTTTTACTGAGAAAAATTGCAAAGCAAGGATGTAACAATATGTTAAAAGTCATATGCCATCATTAATAATTATTTCTTAAAATGATAGAAACAAAATTATTTATTAGTTTAAAATACTGAAGAGTTATTGTCGACGGATTAATCTATCAATAATTGCTAATTACAAAAGTAAAAGACTGATTAAATTGTCACTAATAAATACATAAAAAGTTAAGAAAATCTATTTTGTTGTAACATCAAAAAGGGTTCCTAAACCTGTAAGCACTCTTTGATTCTTAAGTATCAATGACTTGCCTACTGAGTTCTCTTATAATCCTACCAGTGAACCTGTGAACTGTGATGGAGTGAGCCACACAAAGATGCATATGAGAAGGATTGTTTCTAATACGAAAAATATTTATTACTCATTTCATCTTATCAGACATTGATACTTAGCAATAAGTTTTGGAACTTCATGTATAGCAGAAGTTGATATATTTACCATCTGTGTCACTGTTTTCTGCAGGCATTTTATAAATGATTTGTTATTCGAAATTGAGATAGCACATGTTAAAAGAATTCTCTGTTTTAATCTATCCATGAAGAAAAAGCAGTAACATATATGAATTTGCAACTGCTCTAACAAGACAGCTTACATTGAGAACATGAGCTCCTAGTACATCTCTAACAGCAAACAAAGTGAAAACCCCACCATTGAAAATGGATCATTCTTTTTTCGGCACAAACTTTCCAATCATACCAAGGATAATACCATCTTGACTAGCTAGCATCGTTGAAACAGTAGAGGAATCAGGTGAGAATCCCTTCCTAACCATTTCGTCCAAGACCGAGATAGCTTCCTTACACTTGTTTGATTTGAGCAAACCCTGGACATAAACATTGTAAGTCACACTAGTAGGAAAGCAGCCACATTTTTCCATTTTCACAAATAAATTTTTAGCCTCCTGAGTCAGCCCTTCTTCAGCAAGTGCACCAATAATTATGTTATACGTTATAACATCGGGTTGCAAACCTTTGGAAGGAAGTTCATTGAAAATATTTCTGGCAACATCAAGTTTCCCGTCCTTGCACAATCCATGGATGAGGGCATCATATGTTACTATGTTAGGATCAACACCATTATCTTCCATCATACGTAAAACTGAAAATGCATTAACAATCTGATGATTTCTGCATAATCCATCCAACAAGGTATTGTACGTCACCAGGTCAGGAATTATATGATGAGCCTGCATCTTGTTGAAGAGCTTCCAACCATCAGTTACTCTACCTTGACGAAATAATCCATGTAATATGGTGCTATAAGTAAAATGCGTGTGCTCCAAACCTTTACGAGGAATTTCGAGGAAAAGATACCAGGCTTCATCCACATTACCCTTCTTGCAATATCCATTTATCAAAGTATCATAGGTGACAATATCAGGCTTAATACCTGAATTCACCACCAAATCAAATATCTTTAATGCTGTCTCCATTTCTCCTCGCAGACAATATCCATCAATCAGTGTATTGTATGTGAAAATATTAGGACTAATGTTTCTCTGCATCATAATTTTCAATACGGTCTCGGCCTGTTCCACCTTTCCTTCCTTGCAAAATGCATCCACCAATATACTAAAAGTAACCACATCTAAGGAGATTTTACGAGCAGACATCTCGTTCAGTAAGTCTATTGCATCTTTCCACCGACTGAAATTGCAAAATCCTTGAATCATCGAATTATAAGTGACAATATTAGGTGAAATACCATTGTCAATCATTCTGGTTAAGAGTAGGAAAGCCTCATCAACCATCCTATCCTTACAAAGACTATCAATTACTGTGGTATAAGCTTTGACATCAGGTTTGCAACTTCCTTTTTCCAACGGGCCGAGCAAATTCAGAGCCGTCATAGTATATCCAGCTTTGCACAACCCATCTAACACAGTGAGAAACATAACTTCATCAGGCTCACAAATCTTTTCTCTCAACAATTTCTTGAACAACTTTTCTGCCTCGACCACATTATTTTCCAAGAGGAGACCTTTAAGGAGAGTGCTGAAGGTAGTTGTATCTGGTACATAACCGCGTTTAAAAAACATTGCCAAGACCCCAAACCCAAAATTTACTCGATGTAGATGGCAATAGCAATTAGTTGCAATATTTAATGTGCACTCATCAATAGGGACACTCCGGCGATGCATTTTGTCGAACAGTGAGAGGGCAACATTGTACTGTTTCATCTTCATAACCAAAGTCAGTAATTTGTTTAGTTCAACAACAGAAGCACTACGACGACGTTTTCTCAGCATATCATCAAACAAGCAAATAGCGTCTTCCACATGATTTATAGAACCCAAATCCAATCTGGGTTTGTCATTTACATCCTTAAAAGTTGAATAGAATTGAAAAGTAGCAATTTTATGCAAAGATTTTCTGGGTATGAATCTTTTGTAAATAAGAGCATTATTCATTCTCAAAGCTTAGCTAAGCTTTTTCTGCAAACAAGAGAAGTGGGCATAAAATGGAACGTTGATTTGAATATTTGAAAGTGGCAAACGTAGTAAAAAATGCTACTTTTAGAGTTGTCTGTTACTTACTTGACTATGACAAAGGTCTTTTTCCCACCTCCTTTTGTATATTAAGCACGCTTTTGCTTGTGCAGAAAAATAATGACCCAACTTAGAGTGCGATTCAATAACACTCTTATTTGCTCATTATTTGCAATTTTAGAAGTTCAACTGGGAATTCCGCAATGGGCCAAAGCCGAGCAATGCAGCGTGTATGTAGAAGGCCCACTTGTCGTGAACTTCTTTTCCCCTATGAGAAAGGTCCACTTTCTTATTTCTCATTCGATTGGTTATTGCAATAACTCAGATTTTGCCTCCGAACCTCGGTAAGCAGTTCTTTCTAGGACGGATAGTCCAGTTCAAGCGCCGGAGTCAAAAAGAGGATTCCTCACTTCTTTCTCTCATTCAAAACCGTGCATGAGACTTTCATCTCACATGGCTCCTAAGTGATAAAAGAAAGAAGAACTCACCTTCTTCCAAGGAACCAAAATAGGAGTCGGAAGGGCTCTCCCTGTTGGGGTAGCTTGAAGCGGAGGAACAAGAAACCTAAACAAGTTGATTTTTCTTATTTATCCTAAAAGTGAGTATAAACATCACCATTCACTTCATCATTATTAATAAAACGACTTTTCGTTTAAGTTTTATTTAATTTAATCATTTCGGTAAGAGACCTTTACAAAATCTCATCTAAGAAAAGGCACAATCATTGACTTCCTTGTATTGATTCAATAGTATTACAAAAAAAAAAAAAGTATCTACGAATTTAATAAAGCGTCGGAGTTTTTTATGAATTAGATTTTGGAGATGTCGGTTTAAATTTTGGTATAACCAAAGAAATAGAAGTTGATTAGTAACTTTTTTTTAGTATAGACTTGTGAGTGTTGCAACTATTTTTATGATGAAAGTGGTATAAGATAACAAATTAAACACACATATACACACGCACAAATTAAACAAAATAAAGGAAGACAGACTTAATGATCTTATATCAGGAAAAATGTGCAACAGTTATCCAATTACAATAGTCATTTTTTCCAGCTACAGAATAAGTTGACAATGTTTCTCATACTAAAACGTCATGGGTTTCATTTGTTCGAAACAAGAAACCACATATCTAGTTTTTGACAAAAATCGTCATATGAAATGTGAAACATTTTTAAATCAAGTCAGACGGGTTCCAACGCCTCGCATGCATGACATATTAACCAACTCCAACGAAATCAGAACTTCACATAACTTGAGCCACGATAAAATGGGGGTTCCCTCAAATTCTTACATTAATCTTCCTCGTCATACAATTCATCTTCCTCTTCCTCTTCATGTTATCCGAAACTGATCATTAAATACTACTTATAAATTTTCGTACGTAAGTGTTTTATATTTATATGAAGTATTGGGCAAAAACTCCCCTATTAAAAAAGAAAAGGCACCCTAAAATTAACTGATGAGTTGTACGTATTGAATTGTTGATCAAACTAGCCGAATTACTCCTGTTTTGGTAGGGTAGCAGCAATATCATCTATGTCGAAGAACCTTCTCCAAAACCAATGCTTCTGGGGCTGGGCATGGGCGGTTAACCGAACCGCCCATTCGGTTTTAAACCAAACCGAAAACCAAAATGAGTGAACCGAAAACCGAACCGAAAATTCGGTTTGGTTTTCGGTTTGCTCGGTTCGGTTGGCGGTTTGGCTCGGTTTAACCCGAAAAAACCGAAAAACCCGATATTATTTATTTTTTTTTAAAAAAATATAGTTAAACCCGAAAAACCCCGATTTTTTGTGGTTTTTTTGTTTTTTTTTTTTTTAAATTCTTGAATTTGTAATAGCATGGTTAGCATCCAAAAGGTATGAAAACTTGTTGTCATGGTGATGATTCTTTTTATGGTTAATTGCATTTACACTTCTTGTTATTTAGTCTAATTATAGATGCATCTCTTATTATATAAATAATAACATGAACACCCCTTGGAGTATTAAACAACATTATGAATAGGCTTATTAATAGTTGGAATACAACAAAGAAACCCTCTTAAAGTTTGGAAAAAAAAAAATGGACGTTTAATTTGTATGAGCAAAGCAAAAAGCAACAACAACATTCCCTTAAATTCCTCTTTCCTTGTATGTACTCAATACAAAGCCAATTTTACGCATATATATCTGAAGCCCACAAAACCAACCAATTGCTACATCACACATATAAAGCCAACAATTGCTACACACTAGAGATAATAGGCATATGAAAAGAAACTGATAAACAAAATGATACTCCATTCATCCATATGAAAGTTAGAATGAGCAAACATATGCTTTTAGCAACATTGCTCAACTCTTTGTTTTTTCCATTAATAATAGTCTTAATGATTCCATGCAGCTCACTCACTTCATCCAGAAACAAGCTAGAAGTCACATAATCAGTCCCTGAAACATTCCTCGTGATCTTTTCAAATTGATATAAAATAACCACCAAATTACTAACATCATTCCAATCACTGTTTGTAGGGAAGCCTATGACATCATCATGTCCATCGAGAGGAAAGGCTGCATTGAATTCAGGATCAAGATAATAATATCTCTCAAATGCAGTCCGAAAAATCAAGGCTGTCTCGAGCATGTAATATGTCGAGTTCCATCTAGTAGAAACATCTAAACTCAGCATCTTGTCACTTTTAATTTCCTCATCTTTTACATAACCTTTGAACTTTGCTAGACGTTGTGTTGACTGTCTAACATACTTCACCACGGCTCGCACTCGATCAACAGATTTAGCAATTTCTTCCAACCCGTCTTTCACCACAAGATTTAATATATGAGCAACGCATCTGATGTGCAAGAAATCTCCACCTAGAGGAGTCATCCCCTTGCTACCCAATCTCCGCTTCAAATACTTCACAGTGTTGTCATTTGAAGACGCATTATCAACAGTAACTGTAAGAACTTTCTTGATTCCCCATTTAGTCAGACATTTTTCTAATTGTACACCCACATCATCTCCTTTGTGACTAGAACATGGAATGAAGTTCAATACTCTCTTGCACAGATTCCAATCATCATCAATAAAATGAGCCGTCAAACATAGATAAGAGAGTCTTTGATTTGATGTCCACATGTCCGTAGTGAAACAAATCATTTGACTACTTTGGTGGAAATATGCTCTCAACTTATGTTTCTCAGTACGATATAATTCCATGCAATCCCTCGTGATTGTTTTCCTAGATGGAACTACAAATTGAGGGCAAACAATCTTCATAAACTTTCTAAATCCTTCATTCTCCACAAATAGGAACGGCAACTCATCCATGATTATCATCTCAGTCAATGCTTGTCTAATTGCATCTGCATCAAATCTCCACTGAGTCTGATCAACACCCTCTTCTACCCCAATATTCTCCTTCCCAGATTGATTTGCTCGATTTTGCATACACTTGTTTTTATGACTGAGCAAAGTTGAAGTTCCATTCTTAGTATCAGCGGCATAATGTTTAGGACAATGTTTGCAATACGCCCTATTATTGACTTTGTCCAAAGTGAAATAATCCCAAGCTTGAGACCTTTGAGCAGTTTTTCTTCTTTTGCACCCCTTCTCTATATCATGTGGCTCGGGTTCTTGCTGTAAAGAAGCTTGAGGAGGACCCATCTGTGATACTTGGGGAGATCGAGGAGGAGATATATCATTATCTAGCGGCATATCATATGGAGGGGATGTACTCATTATAACTGCAATTTAAAATAGAAAACAATAAGATTGACAATATAGTTACGAAACTAATGATTGTTCTTCATATCATAGTGTGAATGAATAAAACGTAGTTGGTTCATATATATAATTCTGTAAAGTTCCTATTAAAATTTTGTAAAATCCTAAAGCAGATAAGCTCCAAACAACAATTTATCCTCCAAAATAATAACTAAAACCAGTTGAATTTGCAAACCCTAAAGCAGAACTGCAGAACATAAACTAAATGCAATTAGGATACTAAACCCCATCACAATTTGAAACAAACACGTACAAAAGCCCTAATTTTGAACAAACAGTAATTTAACTACCCACAAAACCACAAATAAACACCAATTATACACAAATCATACACTAATTTAACTACCCATAAATACATACATACATAGAATCAAAACAAAGATCTGAACGAAGAATAACCTGAAACGAATTGTACAAAAATCGAAGAAAAAAACGCCAAAAACGTACAAAAGCCCTAATTTTGTATAAGCAACTAAACCCGTATAACTTACCGGCGGAGACGAGAAGAGGACGTCGGACCTGCGGCGTCGGACCGGCGGTGTCGGACCGGCGGTGTCGGACCGGCGGTGTCGGACCGGCGGCGGCAGAGGGTGACTGCTTTTCCTCTTTTTTTTTTCAAAAAATTAACGATGTTTCTTTTTTTTAGCTGCGGCAGTAAGTTTGGATGGTTTTTTGCATTTTAGTCCTTTGTAAATTGTTAAATAATATATATCTTTACCTATTTTATTTTTTTTTTTTTTAAAAAGTAACAACGGTTTTTCGGGTTAACCGCGGTTTATTCGGTTAACCCGTTAACCAAACCGAACACGTACACGGTTTGTGGTTTAATCCAAAAACCGAACGGATTGGTGGAATTCGGTTCGGTTTGAACCGAACTTGGGTTTTCGGTTTGGATTTTCGGGTTAACCCGAATTCTGCACACCCCTAAATGCTTCATCCAAATTCTTTCATTCATCTCATCAATGGGAACTCCTTTTGTCTCTGGCAGCAAAAATGTAGCAAAAAGTCCCATCACAACAATCCATGCTGCAAAGAACATGAAGATCCCTGACCTCAAGTGACATAGCATTGTGACAAAAAACTGCGCGGTAATCGCGGTGCACGCCATGTTTGTTATAACAGCAATGCGAAATCCAGCCGATCGAGTCTCCAGAGGGAAAATCTCATCACTTGGAATCAACCATCCCAGAGGACCCCAAGACCACGCAAATCCCATCACAAAAACACCAATCAGAACTACCACAATAATGTAAGGCCACAGCATGGGAACGACGTTTGCTGCCTTCAAAAACTTTGCAAGAACCACTCCCGTAAACACCTGAGTGATTAGCATTGAAAACACGGCCTGAATCAAGTGTTTCCTCCTTCCAAACTTGTCGACACCAAAAACCGCTAGCAATGTGGGTCCTGAGTTGATCAAGCCTGTGAGGACTGCAGATAACAATGAGGCATCGGCACCCAATCCCATGGTCTGAAACATGACAGGAGCATAAAACATGATCACATTATTGCCCGTGAATTGCTGGAAGATTTGTAGCATTGTGCCACAGATGAGCTGAGGCCAACTTGAACGCTTCGTGAACAGGTTCTTGAGAGGGTGTTGGACGTTATTATAAATCTCGGTAGCACGTTGAAGTTCGTTGTATTCTGCATCAACATCATCAACGCCCCTGATTTTCTTGAGAGCTTCAAGGCCTTCTTCTTTCTTGCCTCTCCGGATTAGGCTTGTCGGTGTTTCGACTATGAGAAGAGAGCCTAATCCGAGGTAAAGGGCCGGAACCGCAGCACCTCCAAGGGAGATTCTCCAACCATATGGATGAATTTTTGCGGTGAGATAGTTGAGCATGTTTGCAACCAAAATTCCAACTGTGATGATGAGCAATTGGAAGCAAACATTGAGGCCTCCTCTGTACTTTGCGGGGGCGATTCTGATATGAATAGTGGCACTGCCTGGTTACCAAGTCCTACACCAGCTCCAAGACAAACCCGTCCCACGATGAGCATGGGGAGATTCATCGCTGCCGTGTTGAAAATAACGCCGATAAAGAAGAAGGCCACTGCCATCTGGATGGTTCGCTTACGACCAAAACTCTGGCATCATTTAGAAGCCAAGGCACTGCACACAATCGCAGAGATGTACAAGGAAGACGTGAAGAGTTGGAGAAACTGATCATCGAACATACAATAGTTATCCTTTCTCGCCCTGTGCTTCTTTTCGTATACTTTTGGGAAGAATTTCAACAAGAAGTCGTCCATAGAAGTAACTCCTCCTGCATATTTCAACTAGATATTAGAATCACATACAAATTACTATCGCGCGTGATTTGCTGCTCATAATTTGAAGAAAACGTTAAAGTTGTCTGCTTTTGAGGCATAAATCACAATTCAAAGAAATAACGTGAAAAATTTTTGAAACAGAAAAGAGAAAAGCATGAAGAACTATATCAAGTTTTGATTTAAAATCAATTGCTTAGTATGATTGAATAGAAAAGACAAACACATATATCAATTAATAATAGTAACTACATACCTGATATGCCGATGTTGAATCCAAACATGAGGCCTCCAAAGGCTGCTATATATGAGGGAACAAAGCACAACCTGCACCGTAATCTTTGCCGGAAAATCACCTCCGCCGCCATTGTTAACCGCCACAATTTTTGGTGCCATGGTGATCGAATATACGTATGTATGTTTGAGGTTCTTGAAGATCGACGTGAAGTTTTTTTCCTGTGTATTGAAAGTAGATTATGATATTCGGTGTTGCTCTGTGTTTGTATATATAGAAGAAATTCAAGAGGTATAGAGTACTAGTTGTTTTTTACATGTGAGTTGGTTAAATTTATGCGGGACTCCAAGTCTGTCTAGGATTAGGAGATCTCTGCAATTTGTTTTTAGTTAACTACGTACTAACAACATTAACTGTACATGTATTGAAATCTAGTATGTGGGATCAACGGAAAACCAAAATCTCTAACATCTCCTAGAAACATATCGATCCAATATTAATTCTAAAATCTAATTCTTGTGAATAAAGGAACGGTACACTTGCGGTATATCTTGTCACGGATTAATATGGTCGATTTGGTTGATATTTGGGTTTATTAGTATTCCTCCAGTGATTTGGTTAATTTTACGTGGAGTTCTAATCCATAATGCAGATGCGTGAGCGAGTGCGGGTGTGAAAGCACGTGCGACAATGCGTCAAACTTAAAATTTCATACATTTTAGTGCGTCTTAATGGCGTCTTAATGCGTTTATTAAAATTAAAAAAATATATATATATTTATAAGTATATTTTGTTATCAAATTAAGATGTAAACCTAACATGCATAATCAATTTATGTTTATTTATGTATACATTAGTCAAAGTTAATTTGAATTTATGTGTGAGTAATTGTATCTTTTTATTTTATTTTCTTGTGAAAATGAGTAATTCGTCGTCTATTCCTCAATTCACTCTTTTTTCTTGATATTGCTGCTCAATTCCTAACAATCGAGTGTTTTTTGTTATTTATTTTCCCTTCCATTTCTTTTATCTATGTATTATTTCTCTTTTTTAATATTTAATTTATGTCATTCTTACCTCATTTTATCTATTACAGTCATTAATAACATTATGCTAGAGTTGTAACGTTTCTTTAGTCCTATATTTTGTTTCTATATTTACTTTTAATTTTCGGAATTTGTTTTTAGTGGTTTTCTTATCTGGTTTTTCTTCAATGAGCATATAATGTAGGTGAGAGACAAAGCATAAGAAAGAATGTAGTATATGTACATAATAGTAAGAGAAGTTAACAATTCTTAAAGAGAGAACTAAGAATTCTTAGTGCGAGAACTAAGAATTCTTAAAGCGTCACAGGGTGAAGTACAGGCACTGAAGACGTCAATGGGCCGCTTAAAATCTGATAGCGGGGGATTATGTGACTTAGGTCATACCCATTCTATATCAAAATTCTCTTGATTTTGAAAATACCACTACAACTATTAATGTCTTTGTGCATCATATATTTAAGAAATTCATTGCACACATTGTACACGATAAGTCAAATTTTTTGGATACTCCAACTTGCTCATGTTCTTTCGCACGTCTCGAATACTCGATTCAACCAAATCTTACAAGTCCACATCTTCTTATATCAATAAAAAAATCATTCAAGAGAGTACGAGAAGTGGAATAAATTCATAATACCCGCCAAGAATAGTAAAACGGCACTCATCCAAAAATTTAAAATAAAAGCCCAAAAAATATGAAAACAAAGAAGAACTATTTTAAGGGTATTTTCGTCTTTCTGCTTGCCGCACATATGTTCATTATCCGTCGATCAAATTCTCTCTCGCTCTCTATTCCGATCAATCGAAGGTACTGTATCACTGCTCATGCACCGTGTCAGATTATTCGCATTTCATCATTGCAAAACTCCACGTACGATTTGATTGGTTCTTATGTGTTCTCTAGTTTTGTTGATCGAAATGTGAGCTGTCTGCTAATTTGTCGAAGAAGATCACTTCGACTAGTTTGATCCATGGCGGTGAGTCGGATAACGTAACTTTCGCATACTGATATATTGATACGCTTTATATTTCTAGCCATTTTGTTGTTATTGCTGTTTTTTGTTTCTTGTTGATTTGGTCATTAGTTATCTTGTTTAAAAGTTACTCAGACAGAAAAGTCTCCGTACTCGACCAAGTTTGTTAGTCTCACTGAACTTGAAATGCACTCCTCATAATTCCAATTAAACAATCTGGATAGTTAGTTGTTAATCAATTGTCCTTGCTACGCATCATTGATTAGTCGGTATATTGGAGTACATTCTTTTATGAAAAGACTAAGACCATCTTGTCGCATCAGGTAATTGCCAACGACAAGAGTATATATGTTTTACCATGTATCTTTTACTAGAGTTATAAAAGTTGAACCCTTTTCCAGCTCTGAGAGGTTCAAGGGAGGTTTCTATGTACGTTGGCAATGATAGATCTACGTGGAATTAAGTTAAGTCCTTTGATTTAACGCCTATGAAAGTATTGAAGTAGTATGTAACTTGATCCAATTTAACAACAGTGCCTAGCCAGAAGTATACAAGACAGACCAAATCCAGGGATAAATGTGAAGAACATGCAATATTATGCATATAATATTTGTTTTTTGACTATCAAATCGACAAATGTAAAGTCCCAAAAAAATTTCATCTTAAAATAGTCATCAAATTAGTAAAATAAGCTGGTCAAATTAGTAAAAGAGTTTCATTATGTACTGGGACATTTGCAATTGATATGGAGTACTATTGTCTTAATTTGCATGATAAATCTTAGAGGTTGTCGAGTTTGGCGTCTGGGGGTAATGATTGTGTTGGCTCTTAGAAATAATCTGACCTACTCCAAGCATTCAGAACGAGAGGATTTTACCTCCACCAATCTTTTGTTAGCAACGTTTTGTCATACATTGACATCCACTAGTTCTTAATATGATTACATTCATATTATTGGGAGGATTTTAGAAAGGTCTCCTACAATTTCTTTTACCTAATTGTCCACATCGAATCTTGAGATTCTATATTTAGAAGTTCAACTCATGCATATAGGGTTACTATATGTGAAATATTCTTGGCTCATATGTTACTTCTATCTTCTGATGATGAATTCTTTCTCAATCGCAGAACAGAAGAAACAGAAAGTATCTGAAGTAAAAGGAGGATTAGAAGATGCTGAGGCTTTGGTTCGTTATTACTAAAATGCACCGCACATGGCTAATAATATCGTTCTGCTTTTAAAACTATAAACTGAAATATTACTTTGTAATTTCTTAGATTCGTAAAATGGACTTTGAGTCTAGGAGCTTGCCCCCAAATGTGAAGGTTACACTTCTCGCCAAGTTGAGAGAATATAAAACTGATTTGAACAACTTGAAAACAGGATTGAAGAGAATCACATTGCCTAATGCCAGTCAAGCTGCAAGAGATGAGTTGTTGGAGTCGGGAATGGCAGATACGATGGTGGTAAGAGCCTTCCAATTTACTTCTGCTATCATGATTACGTTCATGCAATGGCTTTCTTCTCGATGCCTGAAAAACTATTTAATCAGAACATTGGCTAAAATGTCATCCTAATTCCATATTCTTTTAGATTTTTGGTGTTTTATTAAAGCTTGACAAGTCTTGTGCTGGAAAATGTTATGACTAATCCTGTGCTCTCCTTGCTTCTCAACTCTATTTTCTATTCTGCCAAATGTTGGATCTCTTTCTTTTTTCTTGTCAAATTAGTTACGTTGGTTTTCTAATTGTGGTTTTCCCATGCCTTCATCTGCCTAAATAGACTGTTGGATACTGTTTACTCGTGTCCATATTCAGACAGATCTGTTGGATACTTATATGTCGCTGTCCTTTTTATGCAATAGAAATCTTTGCGCGAGGATTTTCCAGTTTTTCCATGATTTGATTTGACCTTTTGGGTATAACAATACCAGTCTGATAATGTAACTTCATGAGGGCTATTATAACATTCACAGTGGAAATATCGACCGTAAATGACTAATAATATGCTTTTAATTGAAAATGAAAGAAAGAATCTTGGGTTGTGGAAGAGAAAACCAAGGTGAAGGTTGAATTTAGTTACTCTAATTCCACCAATTGATAAGTGCTTACTTTGGTAATTCTTTTATGACATTTGTATATGAATGAAGGTGTGGTGGCATCTGTCAAATTAAAATTTCCATTAGTATAAAATTAATATGATTTCCAAATATCATCAGAAACTTACAGAATAAATATAAAAGGTTCTGGGGGATCCTCTATTGCTCTTTGTTACCGGAAAATGTTCTGACTTTTAATTTGAGAAAACAATATTAAAAAACTTAGACCAACAAAGATATAGCTTTTCTTTTCATGTCATAAATGAATGTAGACATTTAGAGTTACTAAACTGCATTAGCATTGCGATAATCAATAAATGCGATTATGGGAGAAAATCATGAAGTTCGGTTCATTGTATTTCAGAAGTTGGAAAGGCCATATCTTATTTTAGGTGAAATTATACGAAACAACTGCATTGAACACAGCATGACAGCATCTTGTAATGGCATGGTTTGATTTCGTTAGAGTTATAAGTAGATAAGATTAAGACTCTTCAAAGGGAAAGATCGGTAGCACAGGTGTTCCCTTTGTTGGCTATGGAAAATTTAAATTTAGTGCTGCAGATATGCGGTCGACATTGTGGCTTAGTCATATCTTATCGGAATGGGAATCTTTATCAGGCTTGATTTTGAGGAGATCAATTCATTCTGGTTCTGTAGATATTTGGAGTATATTCTTGAGTTTGTCTAATTCAATCTAATATTTGGCATACTGAGGGGATATGTGTTACAATACACCTACACTTTTAATACCTTCTTCCTTGCCAGTTTAATCTTTTTGGCATCCAAGTGTTATTGATCCTCAACTTCTTGATGTTGAACCACGGAAAAGTTCTTGACCAATCATATTAGATGTTTGGTAGAAAATGTGCCAAAACAAAAACAGGCTTTGAAAGATACAAAGTTCCATGGGGAGATCTCTTCGCTACACGTAGACTGCAACACGACTGACGTTTTCAACCTTGTGAACCTGAGATATTTGACAGATTCAAACAATTAAAATGCTTGATTCTGTTATTAAGCCTGTCTGTCCTGTAGACCTTTTCCATCTCAGCCCAATCTAGGTTGACAGAGTTCTATTTAGGTCCGCTATGGGTTCTGCTCTAAGGATCACGTTGCTAAGTTTAAAAGATACGAATTGCTGATGTTTGTGCTAATATTATCTGGTATCTGACGTTGGGACTTGTAAGTACAAATTTAGCATTTATACACATGGCACCAGGCAACCCATTCTCTGCTCTTGTAAAGCAGCTGAGTTTGGGTTCCTGGAATGCAGTCTATCTATGTTCTCTATAGTTTATATCGATGGCGAAGTTCCATATGGTTTATGTACTTTTGTATCTCTTGTATAAACTATGTCAATGCTGGCAGATGATAAATGTTTTGATGGTACGAGGAAGGTTACTAATGTCTACGGAGAGATGAAATCAGTCTGGTGAAAGGATTAGGGAAAGTCGAAGAACAATGCTGGAAACTGAAGAGCTCGGTGTCTCAATTCTTCAAGATTTACACCAGCAACGCCAATCCCTTTTACATGCGCATAATGCGGTACGCTTTTTCTCTTTCTTATTGTTCTACACTAGGTTTCATTCCCACTCTTGCCCATCTTCTTTATTCATGTAAACTATAATGAGCCTTCGTGATATTTTTTCAAAATAAAACGATGAAATGTCAGCCTCAGATTATAAAAACTAAAGCACCCTTGTCAATTTGTTGTAGTAATAGCAAAAAACAAACATCATTCAGGTTATGTCATTATGGCTATTATGATGAGAGAATAAAATAAATAAAGACATAATTTTTAGGTTATACAAAACCGAGCTCAAAATTTGCGTAATTATACACTTTCAATTCAGTAAACTTTTAAATGCCACAAAATTAGGATCCCAACTAAAAGGGTCGATTTCGATCACCCCTTACCAATTGCAATGACCCCCTTAACGTTTGAAAAAAGAACGTTGCCCTTAACGTTTGTAAAACTGTGCAATTTGGCCCCCTGAATACTTGATCAACCGTTCTTTTTTGACACGCGTCGGTCTTTTCATCCATCAGATTTGGAATCAGGGGGCAAATCGCACACTTTAGCACACGTTCGGGGGCAAGTCGCACATTTTAATAGGTTATGGGGGACATTGCAAAAATGGGTCAAACGTTAAGGGAGTGATCACAATATTATTAGCAACTACTTATTTACTGAGAATAATCACAAAACAAGGAACAATGCGCTAAAAGTCATATGCTATCATTAATAATTCTTAAAACAATAGAAACATAATTATTTATTAGTTCATAACACTCAAGAGTTATTTTGTTGTAACATCAAAAAGGTTTCCTATAACTGCTTAAGCACCTTTTGATTCTTAACTATCAATGACTTGCCTACTGAGTTCTCTTATGTTCCTCCCAGTGTCACTGTTTTCTGCAGGCATTTTATAAATGATTTGTTATTCGAAATTGAGATAGCACATGTTAAATAGAATTCTCTGTTTTTATATCCATGAAGAAAAAAGCAGTAACATATATGAATTTGCAACTGCTCCAGCCAGACAACTAACAATGAGAACATTCACCCCTAGTGCATCCAGAAGACCAGAGGGATTTTGATGTCTCCAACAGCAACCGAAATATAAAGCCCACAGTCGGAAATGGATCAATCTTTTACAGGTACAAACTTTTCGATCATATCAAAAACAGCACCGTCTTGACTGGCTCGTATCTTTGAAATAGTAGTTGAATCAGGTGAGAATCCCTTCCTAACCATTTCGTCCAAGACTGAGATAGCTGCCTTACGCTTGTCTGCTTTAAGCAAACCCTGGACATAAACATTGTAAGTTACACGATCAGGTAGGCAGCAACATTTTTCCATTTTCACAAATAAATCTTTAGCCTCCCGAGTCAGCCCTTCTTCAGCAAGTGCACCGATAATTATGTTATACGTTATAACATCGGGTTGCAAACCTTTGGAAGGAAGTTCATTGAAAATATTTCTGGCAATATCAAGTTTTCTGTCCTTGCACAATCCATTAATGAGGGAATTATACGTTGCTATGTCTGGATTAACACCTTTATCTTCCATCGTATGTAAAATTGAAAATGCTTCAACAATCTGCTGATTTCTGCATAGGCCATCCAACAAGGTATTGTATGTCACCAGGTCAGGAATTATAGGGTGAGCTTGCATCTTGTTGAAAAGCTTCCGACCATCAGTAACTCTACCTGCCCGAAATAATCCATGTAACATGGTGTTATATGTAAAATGTGTGTGCTCCAAACCTTTACAAGGAATCTCAAGGAAAAGATGCCAAGCTTCATCCACATTGCCCTGCTTGCAAAATCCATTTATCAACCTAACATACGTCACAATATTAGGCTTAAGACCTGAATTCACCATAAAATCCAATATATTCAATGCTGTCTCCATTTCTCCTCGCAAACAATATCCATCAATCAGTGCATTGTACGTGAAAATATCAGGAGTAATGTTTTTTTGCACCATAATTTGCAAGACATCCTCGGCCTCTTTCACTTTTCCTTCCTTGCAAAATGCATCTACTAATATATTAAAAGTAACCACATTCAAGGAGATGTTACGAGTGACCATCTCCTCTAATAAGCCTTTTGCCTCTTTCCATCTACCAAAATTGCAAAATCCCTGAATCAATGAACTAAAAGTGAAAACATTTGGTGAAATACCCTTGTCAGTCATTCTGGTTAAGAGTAGGAGAGCCTCATCAACCATCTTATCCTTACAAAGACTATCAATTACTGTGGTATAAGCTTTGACATCAAGTTTGCAACTTCCTTTTTCCAACAAGCCGAGCAAATTCAGCGCTCTAATAGTATGTCCAGCTTTGCACAACCCGTCTAACACAGCGAGAAATGTAACTTCATTAGGCTCACAAATCTCTTCTCTCAACAATATTTTGAACAACTTTTCCGCCTCGACCACATTATTTTCCAAGAAGAGACCTCTAAGGAGAGTGTTGAAGGTAACTGTATCTGGTACATAACCGTATTTAAAAAACATTCCCAAGACTCCAAACCCAAAATCTACTCGATTTAGATTGCAATAGCAATTACTTACGATATTTAATGTGTACTCATCGATACGGACACCCCGGTGACGACGCATTTTGTCGAACAGTGAGAGGGCAACATTGTATTGTTTCTTCTTCTTAACCAAAGTCAGTAATTGGTTTAATTCAACAACAGAAGCACGAGGACGACGTTTTCTCAGCATATCATCAAACAAGCAAATAGTGTCTTCCACGTGATTTATAGAACCCAAATCCAATCTGGGTTTGTCATTTACATCCTTAAAAGTTGAATAGAATACAGAGAATTGAAAAGTAGCAATTTTTTTGGGTATGAATCTTTTGTAAATAAGAGCTGCGCCAAGATTGGCTCTATACATTCTCAAAGCTTAGCTAAGCTTTTTCTACAAACAAGAGAAGTGGGCATAAATGGAACGTTGATTTGAATATTTGAACGTAGAAAAATGCGACTTTTAGGGTTGTCATTAACTTACTTCACTGTGATAAAGGTCTTTTCTCCACTTCCTTACAAGCTCAACTGGGAATTCTTAATTTTTGATTTTTCTCATTTATCCTAAAAGTGAGTATAAACATGACCATTCACTTCGTTATTAATCATTTCGGCAACAAACCTCCTAGAGTTACAAAATCTCATCTAAGAAAAGGCACAAACATTGATTCAATAGAAATTCAAAAAAGGATATGAATTAGAGTTAGGAGATGTCGGTTTAAATTTTGTTATAACCAAAGGGATAGAAGTTGATTAGTAACTAGAATAGACTTGCGAGTGTTGCAACTATTTTTATGATGAAAGTGGTATAAGATAACAAATTAAACACACATATACACACGCACAATTTAAACAATATCAGGAAAAATGTACAACAGTTATCCAATTACAACAGTCATTTTTTCCAGCTACAGAATAAGTTGACAATGTTTCTCATACTAAAACGTCATGGGTTTCATTTGTTCGAAACAAGAAACCACATATCTAGTTTTTGACAAAAATCTTCATATGAAATGTGAAACATTTTGAAATCAAGTCAAAGGGAGGGTTCCAACGAAATCGGAAGTTCCCCAAATTCTTACATTAATCTTCCTCATCATACAATTCATCTTCTTCTTCCTCTTCGTCTTCCGCTAAAGCCGGTTGCCCGTTGAGATCCACATCGAACCCATTCACCTTCCTCACAAATTGACCCCTAATACGAGGTCTGCGTTCCGCAAGTTTCTTCCTATTGACATACCTTATCTTTTTGTCAAAACATCGTTCTTTTCGCTTTTGTCTGAACTTTATCAAGGCAGCCTCCCTCCGGTCGACCTTTGTTGACTTCCCATCGTTCGAGGAGGAACTCCCGAACGACTGCCACGGATTTGTGGCAGCCATTTGGCCAGGTTGTACACACATACCAAAGGGGTAGTAAGGATACGACCCCATTCCTGGGTACTGAGGAATATGATGATTATACTGAGACAACAAAGTAGAATTAACATGGTTGTGCATCGCTAGTGGACCTGTTACTCCTGGAATGTAATAAGGATTGGTGGTATGTGGATAAGAACCGTGGGGCTCATTAGATGATTCGTTTCTCATATGCAAGTGCACCTGCACCTCATTTGAGTTATGAGGTTGGGATATGACCGGAGCTTCAGGGAGGAAATGGGATTTCTTCATGGACTCGTTGAATTTAAAATGGTTTTCCGAGGAGTTTTTGTTGTCTTGTTCCTTGAAGTCAGTGCCAACTTGACTAATCATGACTAATGGCGGATTCTCGGTGATTTTCACATGGTGAGATGTATTTTCATGAATAGGAGATGGGTCTTGGTTGTTTCTGATGTTTGTGCTTGATTTGACATACGTGAAAAAAGCTGAAGACTCGCCTATCTTCAATTCACTCTTCCTTGGAAATGGTGAAACTGGTCCTGGATACGATTCAAATTTAAGAATAATTATACATATGACAAAGGGAACTACAGAAACGAGCAAAATGTTTTAGTTGGTTAGATGATATGATCTTTTCAATACTTAATGCGTCGATGAAAAGAATATGTGCATCCAGAAGCAGCAACTTTTTACTGATAATTTAATGTCATATTGAAAGTAATAAAGTGGAAAAATGGAGAAAAACCAATATCATTTAAGTTGGTCAGAATATAGAGATTGCCAGCAGAAACTCAATAAGACAATACTCAACTTGCAAGTGCAAAGCAGCGAGCCTTTAAAATGTTTTGGACTACATCACGCACCTAAATATTACCGATCTCCAATTAGAACATGCTCTGAACAAATAAAACAGCAAGAAAGCTTCACATTTTTTTTTCATTTTGACATATCTACTACGATGAGCATATGCTCAAATGGTCGAGGATAGGACTCTTTCTACATGCTACAGGAAAATCAGCGGAGTTTTTAAATATTTTATATGGTTCAGAAATTGAATAAATCATAATCCATTCACCTGTCCGCCTATCGCTTATGCCTGGGATATCAGGCTGACATCCTGCACGAGGCCCAATAGCAGTATGTACAGGAGCAGCAGTAGGGGTAGCATCAGTCTGAAGTTGGGAATATCGGCAAAAGACATAGGCAAAAAGAGCAAATGTTAGTTAAAGATAACCGTCTTAGAAGTACGAGAAATTCTTGCATGTTATTAACAAACTCTTAGGTAAACGAAAAACACCATATCATCAGTTAGGATCATTGGAGAAATACGGACTTCCAATACAAACTCATAGTTAGTTTGGAATCTCTCACCTCCAAGCTCGTTGCCTTATTTGTTTTGGACTTATAACATGTCACCTCTCAGTATTAAAATGGGAAAAAATGGCTGGTTTCAGACTCTCTTCTTTATTTGAAAATTTATAACGGGAATAACTGCAAGGGTAGTTTCTTTACATTGGTGATATTTGGTTAAAACCATACACATGCTACAATTTGGCTTTGTTTTGTCAGATATACTCAAAACTTTCTTGTCTCAATCATGGAGTGAGCTACAACACATTATGGGTCATAAGCACTTTCGGGAACTTCATAGCATAGCCAGAAATACACAATTCACACACAACTACATATAGAAACAGACACAAAGACAAGGACTGCACATATAATACAGTTATTTGTGTGCATACACATATGGTACATCCACATCACAGGAAGATCCGCATGCACAAGGTACTCTGTGAGTCAAAGTTCAGGAAGCTAACTTGAAAAGTTGTCTATGTCCATAGAAAGGTGCCAATCATTACCAAAAAAACGGGGGGAGGGCGGGGGGTGGGGAACATGAGCACTTCATAAAGCATGGTTCATAAACTCTTGATATGCTACTTTTCAAGCACTTATGAATAATTACAAAAGGCTCTGTAGAAAGTCTCAGGCGCGAGGATGAGTTTCACTGAGAACGAAAATCCATAGTACATGGTAAAGTGTTACTCCTTCAGACAAATACCAAATTCCCCATCCCCAACAAATAAAAAGAAATAACAAAAATACACTACTCGTCTAAATATTATTCATTAATAGATGTTATTTCCGATGCAATTATATGCCATAATTTTCCACAATTTTGACAGTGGTGGAAATGTTGATTAGTTCAATACAAAACGTGTCTTTGAATTTACTGCATTGATAGTCGTTCTCCAAGATCGAACTCACCTCGTCTTCCTGATGATCTGAAACACTAGGCTCTGGGTTACTCTTTCGAGACTTGTCATCAGTGTCATCCGAAAATAAAGTTGTGCTGTTGGTGTTAGCATCACTAGGGTCTGATACAACCAGATCAATTTCGTAATTCACAATGTTCTTCTCTGCTAGTCCAAGCTGTTGATGTAAAATAATTAGGCACACAATCACTTGATAAAAATAAAATTGGATTAAAAATAAGAGTTGTATATAATAAGAATTGAGTAGAATCACCATTACAGTAGAAAATTTATGCTGGTCCCAAAAAAGGAATGTTTGCATCAAGGGGGCTTAAATACATGATATGCTACAATACGATATCCAAATTTGAAAGCCTTTTACATTCTTTTTAGAAAGACAGCAACTAAAGTTCCATTTTCTAAAATTACCAAAACAAATACTTTCCACTCCCTCATAGAGCATACTACATTACTAAGCTACCGTTGTTGAAATTGCCACTGGATGCAAATACTCGACAGTCAAATGATGAACACTAAAAATTACGCGAAATTCATTCCCGATCTAAACCTCAATGGCAATGCAAATTCAGATCATGATTTCATTTCTGGATGGTTGTTGAATGATTTTACCAACTGAGATGATTAGTTGGAGTCCCTGCTTCACAGTATAAAGCATAACAACAAAATAAAGAAAATAATGTAGTGTAGCAGTTCTTCGCATTTGCTAATGAGTCTATGTATCCCATTCTTTTATTACTCCGAAAAGACAGACTCATCCAGACTTATCCCAGAGAAACCTTAGGAGAAATTGCAGACAGTTTAAGATAAAAGGGAGTGTACCATTCGCCTTCTTCTCCACATGTGAGTCCACAAGTTTAGTAGCTCATTAGTACGTAATGGCTTCACGAGATAGTCAGCTGCTCCAAACTTCAAACACTTCACAACAATGGAGACCTCATCTTGAGCTGACATCACTGAGTAAAAAAAGCCAACAACTCTCCAATTAGTCTCGTCTAAAACAAACAATCTAAAAACTGGCCCGAATTAAAGAAAACTTATACTTACTGATCACAGGAATACGTCGCAACTCTTTGTCCCTCATGATATATTTCAACATTTTCAAGCCTTTAGACATTGGAAGGTCGACTTCGGAAAGAATAATATCTATGTCCGGCCCCTCAGCATTCAGTGCATCAATAACCTGTCTTGGCGACTTTACAGAAGTCACTGAAAAGCAAGGTCCACTGAATATCAGCAATGGAATCACCATCACGTTTCTAAATGCATGAATTGATGCATGAGCTACGTCAATTCAAGTTTGCTTAAGTATCCTGAACTGGGATAGTTCTTAAAAGGGAAGTAATTCATCACTAGATCAGTTTCACATAAGTTTCTACTCTTGGTAGCAATGTTCAAATTCAGATTCTCCCCTCAAATTTTAAGAATCCTTAAGCCCTTAATGTATTTTGTCATACAAAAGCTACGGCGTAATACTGAGCTCCCTGATATATTTGGCTCTTCCTACTCATTAGCAAAACACACAATTTAGCTTAATACCTATTATGATCATACAAACAACCGTTTCAACTCAAGGAATAAGTGATACTCGTGTAAATTAACAACCGAATAAGTAACAAAGACTATCCTAAGGCATATGTAGCAAAACAACATCATTAAATCAATCAAACAAACATAACAAAAACCCTCTTAAAAGAAAAATAAAAGGCAATACCTTGATAAGAACACTTGCACAAAAGTGTAAAAACCTCCTCAGAACTCTTCTCATCATTATCACACAACAAAATCCTAACTCTACTCCTATCAATAAACCCATCTCCACTCTTCTCCATCACACCAAAATGACCAAACTACCCCTCCACCCCTAAAACATATTCAATACTAGAAAAACTCCATAACTACACACCAAATCAAGAACCAACACAAAAAAACCCTAATCAAATCATTCAATAAAAATCTGTTCTTGGTAGCAAAAAAAAGCTACGATTGAACCAACTGGTGCAAACCACCTGCGCATGTTATCATCAGCTAAAAAATCCCTAAATCCAACTGCTCTGACACGATCCGGCGCACGTTAGCACGCACCCGTGTATTTATCTAAATTTCAACCCTGTACACAAATACTACAACATCGAAGCTGTTCGCAAATGGGGTTTTGTTTATTTCATCATTCGTCAAAAGGGTCGGATTAGAATAAGAGAGAGATAGAGAGAGAAACACACAGAAGAAGATATTTTAATGGCGCTTTTGCAACAGCTAGTGGTGAATGCTAAAATGCGCGGGGGAGATTTGGCGCGAGATGGGCCGTGGATGTTGAAACACGGACGGTGGAGATTGAGGCGTATTTTAAAAAGAGAGGGATGACGTGGAAAAAGTGAAGGATAGTTGGTTTGAGATAGAGAGGGAGCCACGTCAGCTGAAAGATCTTATTGTGAAAAAATGGGTTTTTTGATTTTTGAATCAAGATAGGTTCAAAGGCTTGATTGGGGACCCAATTAGAAGCATATTGGGCCTTCACCATTTTTTGTCATTTATTATTTCTATTTATAGTGGGGGTGTGGGGTTTATGATTTTTATAATGTATTTTATTATTGGTTGGATATTAGGGAAAGGTCTATTCATTTCTCTCTCACCTAACGCATTTTATGTGGCAAGTTGGGTTTTTATTCAATCATTGTATTTGGTATTAATATCTTTTTTACTCGTATGTATTCTTAAGCATAGGCGGCGGACATTAAGATAAGAGTAATAAGTAGAACAAACTCTATACATTGTTGTCATTTCACTGGCTTTTGGCTCTTACGAGAGAACACAAATCCGTAAGTAACAAATGAAAGACTTTAAACTTCGCAATTAAAGAACTAGCCTTGTCCGTCCTATGTTGGCATGAGTGAAGGCATAATTAGGAAGGTTAACATAATGTGCATTAACATAACAATTACCAAAAAGAATAAAAAAAGAACTTTAACATAAGACAGCGTTTATTGTGTCTCTGCAAACTACTTGTCAAAAACTCTTATATTACTTCTCTTATTAATAATACAAATCTTTTGTGAAACTGAGATTTTTCGAAACCACTTTTCGAAACAACATAATTCAATACTAGCTTCAAGTGTCCCAATATAAAATATATTTCGTGAATGACTAAAATTGATTTTGAAATCGACCCATATAATTACTAATCCACCATATTTGTATAGTGATTCATTTTTTCTACTTCAATATCGGATGCTTAAATTAAAAAATTCTCTGTATCACGAAGAACTTAATATACACTACAACAAACACATATAGATAAATTTACAAACATTACCAATTGTAGAGGTATTTACGGGTGGATTTGGGCGGGTTGTCACTGAAAAAATGACCATACCCAAAGTTTGCAGTTTACCAATTTTTCAACATGTGTGGGTAAACAAAATAATGAAATTATGTCCGTTGCGAATTCGACAGGTCGGGCGGGTCGCGGGCATGTTGCAAATTTTATTTGTGAAAAAAATAAAATAATTCTCTGGCTTAAAAACAACAATTTCAGCCTCAAGTTCATGAAATTCTTGAACTTGAGGAAGGGGCCTACTCCTCAACTACAAAGTACTCGGCCAACACCACATTTTGAAAAGTCATGCTAGCTTCTTGAAGTGTATTTTGTTCAGCAAAATCGTAGAGAAATTTTCAAATTCGATAACAAAGTAGAGAAATTTCCCCAAAAATAGACAATCAACACCCAAACAAAAAAGTGCCTATAAGTCGAAAAAAAAAAACCATGGTGGGTGCGAGTTTAACAAGTTGGGTCTTAACGGGTTTAGGATATCCATACAACTTTGCAGCATATGGGCAAAACTACAAAAAGAATATCATTTCAATCAGTAGTTTTTTGAGTTACAACTCTTCCTATTCCTCCTGTTACTTCAAGCATGATTACAATTCCTATCACACATGCTAAATGATAAATCTCTGTCACGAAAGAAGAATTGTCAAAAGTACGTAAAAAATGTTTATTTTCATAAAAGTACATGAATTAATTAGGTGCTCAAGCAAAGAGATTGCATACAAAATTGCCTTTTTCTACGTGCATTAAGTGTGTGGCACGCGACCAAGGTTGGCTTCAAGATTTCATAAAATCTTACCTATTATGGCATCATGCAAAAGATTAACATCACAAGAAGAAGAACCCAAGCTAACCTCATGTGCTCCTGCTCAAAACCATTGTTTTAGATTATGTAAATAAGCGTGTTTTTATTAAACACTTTTGATTTGTATATTTATCTTTTAGTTCTTTTCGTTATGTAAATAACACTTGGGCCCAACTATATAAGGGCCATGTAAATATTATTTTTAATTAATTTAATTTATTATATTTTTCACAACTCAGATGTGTAACCCTAATTCTCTCTATGCTCTCTCTTCTCTCTCGTTCGTCTTTTCCAAATATCTCTCGATCCAAATCTGTTTTCATGGTATCATTCGTTAGGTTTAGTCGATTCTTCATTCCGCTATGATTTCTACAGTTTAGTTTCTGCGTTTTTGCTTGCGAAATCAAGTTTCGCCTATTTCTCTCTCTGCGCGATTTTTTCTTCGCAATTTTCTTAGATCTACTCCGATCTACTCGTGTTTTCTTAAGATCTGTTGTTGATTTGTTCAAGATGACTACTCCTGCATCTTCTTCTACTAATGTTGGTGTCAAAAATCCGAGCGAAGACTCTTCATCGGTCTATTTTTTGGGATCGCACGATTTCACGGGTTCTGTGATCGTTGGTGACGTTTTCAAACGATCTAATTACATCTCCTGGTGTAAGGGCATTCAGATGGCTCTCAACATCAAGAACAAAATCCGGTTCATCGACGGTACTCTGCCGATTCCTGAAGATGAAACCCTCCGTGTGTGCTGGACACGCGCTAACAATTTGGTCCTCTTCTGGCTGCTGAACTCGATTTCCAAGGAGCTGTGTCATAGCCTACTTTACTTCACCACCTCTCTCGAGGTATGGAAAGAGTTGCAGACCAGGTACGACCACACTGATGGATCTCGTGTCTATCAGTTGCAGAAATCTATCTCCACTATTACTCAGGGTTCTCTGTCGATTCCTACTTACTATAACTTGTTTCGTGCTCTTTGGGATGAGTATGTTAATCAACGACCTATTATTGTGTGTTCTTGCGGTTTATGCACGTGTGATGTTAATAAGAATATGCTGAATCTGCAACAGAGTGACTGTGTGTTGGCTTTCTTGATAGGGTTACATAATACTTATGCTCCTGTGCGTAGTCAAATTCTGTTAATGAGTCCTATTCCTTCTCTGTCTAAAGTGTATTCTCTGGTACTTCAAGAAAAAACCAGAGAGCTCTTTATAATATTGTTACTCCTGACTCATTGGCTATGTTTACTAGAGGAAAAACTTATCAAGATGGTCAGAATAAGGGTTTTGTGAATAATAATCAGTCTAATTCTGGTAAATTTGAAAAACCACCTGCTAAAGATAAGAAAAAGTTGAAGTGTACCCACTGTGGGTACACTGGACATATTGTGGATAGATGTTTCCAGATTATTGGGTACCCCCCTGGTTGGGATGGTCCCACAGGCAAAAGATCCATGCTTTCTTCTGCTAATGCTGCTCTTACTGCTCCTTCTATGGATGACCAACCTTCTCTTGATCAGCCTGTTAACATTGATTTGCAAAACAAGTCTCTATTTGAGCAGTTTATAGCTTTCACCAAGTCTCAGCATGACACTACCCTTCCTCAAATCAATCAGGCTGGCAATACCACTTATACTCTGCAGCTACTTCTATAGCTGGTATACCCACTACCTTTGTCTTCAATTCTTCTTTAAAAGATGCCTCTACTTTTGATTCCACCAATACTTGGGTTTTAGATACTGGTGCCACTGACCATATGTTATGTAATTCTGGTTTCTTCACTAATCAACCTCAGCATGTTAATATCACTATCCATTTACCTAATAACAGTAAAACATTAGCTACTCTTATAGGAGATATTGTTATTAATCCAGATTTAACTCTTAGGAATGTTTTATATGTTCCTAACTTTACCTTTAATTTAGTATATGTTTCCAAGTTGACCCTGTTCTCTCAAATACATGTACATTTCTATTCTTCTGTGTGCAATTTGCAGGACATCATCAGGAAGAAGATGATTGGTTTTGCTAAATTGAAGCATGGGTTATACACTCTTGATATATCTGTTCCTGTTAATACTGTTTCTGTTCAGAATAAAGTTCTTTGTAATTCAACTGTTTCTCATGATCATTTGCGGCATTATAGACTAGGTCACACATATGCTCAGAAGTTGAATTGTATTGATCAAATTTCTGTTTCACCTGGACATTCTGTTACACACTGTGATGTGTGTCATCTTTCTAAAAAGAAAAGATTACCTTTTCCAAATAGTACTACTGTTTCTACTTATGCTTTTGAACTTATACATTGTGATGTTTGGGGATCATTCTCTGTGGTTTCTCATGATGGATTTAGATTTTTTTTTAACTGTTGTGGATGATTTCAGTAGAACTACTTGGATTTTTCTCTTAAAACAGAAATCTGATGTTGAAAGTAAGCTTTTTCAGTTTTATAAACTTGTTGAGACACAATTTTCTACCAAAATTAAGTCCATTAGGACTGATAATGGGACTGAATTTATTATGAAAAGTTTTTTTTGATTCATATGGTGTTTTACATCAAAGAAGTTGTGTGGAGTCTCCTCAACAAAATGGGTTAGTTGAGAGGAGACATCAGCATTTATTGCAAGTTTCTAGGAGTTCAAGATTTCAATCAAATGTTCCCCTTTTTTACTGGAGCAACTGCATTTCTACAGCTGCTTTTATAATCAATAGATTACCTTCAAAAGTCTTAAACAATAAATCTCCTTTTGAGCTTTTATTCAATAAATCTCCTGATTACAACTTGTTAAAGAGTTTTGGATGTTTGTGTTTTGCTTCCACTATATATGCTCATAGACATAAATTTGATCATAGGGCTGTTAAATGTGTTCTCAAAAATCAACATCTGCTCATAGACATTTCATTACTAAAAACAGTAGCCCCAGTTGGGAGAGACAATACTAAAGCTAGTCTAAGATATAATTTCATCAAGTTGGGCTACTGTGCATGAAATGATGACCTATAATGAAAAAGTCATCAAGACATCTCCTGTGAAACTTTAAGTATTTGACAAACTAAAACCTCCCTAGTTGTATATCTAGTAAAAAGTAGCACATCTATGTCAATTCTAATCACATGGACTTCGCTTTAGGAAAGTAGTATGTCTCTCTCAAAAATCCAAAATCAAAAAGAAAAAAAAAACAGCCATTAAACTACATAAATAATTAGGGATGACCGAAGTTTTTTGACAAAAATATTGTAGCTCTGGTGATACTCATGAAGGAGATTCATGGAGGCAAATCGAGTTGTCAGTATATGAGTAGTACTTAATCGGATTAGCTTCTTTGTCATAAATATCACTAAGAGCAATAAATCCATGAAATACTATAAGATCATATTTGAGCATGTTATACGAGACTGTGATTGATAGAGAAACATAATCTTGGGAAACATGCATTGCCAGTTACAGTTAAATTTTAGTACTTACATGATCATTTTTAATTTCTTCCACCACCTCTATGGTTCCACTATCCGTTGTTGTACCTATGCATATTAAGCAAATAAGAGAAAAATAATTTTAAATATTTCAAAATGTCACTCATGTGAGAAATAAAGTAATATTTGCTAATTAGAGTTCCAAAGTTAACCTTCATGTATTATCTAGTGATGCAGATATTAAATACCAACTATAGCAAATTAGTGACATCATATCACTTGTATGCTTGTGTAGTGTCTGCATTCACTGAAAATCTTTGAAGGTCCGAAATTTGAAAAGGTGTAAAATGTGAATAAAGTTCGAAAAAGAATACCACATAACATAAAAGATCAGCTGAATAAACAATAATTACATATTCTTGTATTCTAGCTTGAGTGACACGTGCTCAAAAGAATAGAAGTGAGTGTTGCTAACTATAAACACCGTTCGCAGATCACATTATCATGAAACAAACAAATAGATTAATTGAACTTTGTGGAAAACTCAACACAAAAAATATAAAAGAAAGAACTAACAATTTCTGAAAATTTTTAAAAATTGTAATAAGATAAATAGAATATACCTTTATGGTATAGTCCCTTGAAGCTGAATATACTTTATCACGTCCCTAGAACAAGTGAATGGACAACACTATTGTGACCTTTCAATATTGCAATTGGTTCAGTATTTTCATACCAATAAGGTTTACATTGGCAATGAGAATCCATAATGCATTTACTTCTAAATCAGCCATATAATGGACAGACAAACTTGTACAAAGTTTATGTACAGATGTAGAGAAATATAAACTATGAGGGGACCTAGAAGGTACCTTTACTCCCGCAAAAATCAAATCATCGTCCACGACCAAGGAAGAAACGCGTCCAAAAGTTTCGTTAAACGAAAGTAGATTGATTTGTATATTTCATGTCTGTACAAAAACATAAAGATGGCAAAAGGAGTAAACAAAAGCCCATTGTGAACAAGATAGAATTGGACAAGGAAACTACGTGAAGAAACTTTCATGAATATATGGTGACTATTCCAAAATAAATATATAAACAACTAGTACCTTCACAGTGTTTAGCAGTCTAATATACACCCTAGGGCTTTCGGCGATTAAGCAACCCACTTCTTACTAGGATGAGGAGAACCAACACATTACATCGTCCATAACTATACAAAACACACTTCTTTTTTACATAATTCAAAGTGTTTCTGAAAGAACCCATAAACAATATTCAACTAGGCAACTGTTGCAGTCCTACGCGAGGACACACTTGTTCTTGCCACCAGATATAGTTTGTCAAAAGACTCAAAACCAGATGCAAGGGCAATTCCAGTAACGACCTATCTAAGATCATATATCAGATATATATTAAGAAATGGGGAATAGTAGTATAGGAAATTTGAAAATATGTGTATAAACTCAATTATTAGACAAACCTTGCAATATTTTGCACCTTTTGCCACTGACACAATTTCCTCGAGCTAGTTTTTGCATTGCTTTGAATTGAAAATTTCAATTTCTTTTCTGGACTCCTTTTGATGAGTGTGTAAAATCCCAATCTAGCGCCCTTTAAGCACACCGTAAGACAAGAAGTTCTTTCGGTTAAAATGTTGTGCGGCATTCTAGTTTGTTTTAGTGTACGTGTGCGCTATTTGTTTACATCCATTAGTTTGTAAGGGATTCATCCCATCTGGGAAGTACGAGAAGCAGGTGCAGCGTTAGTAGCTAGATCCCTAACTGCATTAACTCCTTTTTCATTCTTTCATATACTAGGGGAAAGAAAATGTTCCATAGTAACGAATTGTCTTTTCTAGGATTCCTTATCACGTCCATAAATATGATTTTTTTTTTTACTAATTTAACTACAGATGTTTTCATGTTTTATAGATTAGAGGTGAAACTTGGCAAATATAGATACAACTTTCGTAATTTACTAGCACTTGCGCTGAAAAAATTAGAAGTTGTGCCGTATACCAATGGAAAGCTACGAATTCCTAATTTTGAATGCAAACAATAGTTTGCAATCACAATGTCTATAGACAGAGTTATAGTCAAAACGATGAAGCTTCACAAAGCTAAAGTGGCCACGAAATACACGTGACATTCAACCGTTGGAACAAAGAGGAAAATGGATGACAAGATTTAACTATTACTATCACATCCTACCCTTAGATCAAAGTGATCTGATGGTCTTAATAAAGTCTTCGAAATATGAATTATTTGGTCTTAGTAACTTTAGAAGGCTTATTTTTAGCAATTATATTAAAGATGAGACGAACGATCGAGATGCAATCTTACAATTTTTGTTCACCTATAAATAGAGGCCAAAATTGCTTCATTTAGATAGGCCTCCATTCTCTATAATCATTTCTCTAAGTATTAGTTTCTCAATAGTTATAATTTTGGTAAGTAGTTTATAATATTGAAGGAGTAATTTGGAGTTCTAGATAGATAATGATGACTAGTAAAACAGAGATTGATAGAGTTACAAACCGAGTTAAGTAATTCTGACAAGCATAACAAAATGTAAATAAACACATGATATGACGAATGCTAGAAATCATGATTTCACAATCATTAGGGATTTTACCATAGAACTCCAAAGTACTCGCCCCATATCTAAATTAATCCTTTCACTTGAACCAATTGAAAAACTTGACTAAAATTAGATTTGATCAATTTCGGTACTATTATTCATTTCTTGCGGGATCGACAACTTCACTTATCACTTTATTATTCATTATAATTTCATATATTTACAAATTTACCACCACAACGACAAACCACTATTAGTTGCAACTAAAATAAATTCTTTATAGACCTCTTCCATTCTTTGTATCTTGTTGCGTTTCAGAACGCATTCTTCATTGGACAAAATACTAGCATTCTTAAGGAAGTGGTAGTCGTGATTCCTTCAAGTTTTCTTTTTTCACATCACTTACCACGACTGCTAGATTTTTGAATGAGGTGATTCTGAATGCATGAAACTACAAAGTTTTGGTTGCATCGCCCTTGAAGCCAATATTTACATACTTTAGTTTTCACGTGGCACCTTTCACCAACTCGATCAATTGGCGCTTTTGTTACTGCCATGATGTCTTTAGTATGCGCTAGAAGAAACCACATGATCTAAACCATCACGCAAACGGGAGAATTCCCTCATCATCTCAAACTAACAAAAAGTCTGATCCCTATTGCATTTAGGCTTTTCTTAGGAGCAAAGACCAGATACATATCGAAAACTCATTGCATACATCTTTAAAGAACCCAAATAAATCATAAGAATCTTATATTAAACCATATTTCACGTATGCAACCTACTGTGATCAATAACCCGATATTGCTTCAAGAACTCATTCGTTGACTGAAAATAGTAGAAAACTGTATTTTCACCGAAGCACCCGAATCGGCGGAGAACTATGGTTATAATGTAGATATCAATCCATCAATTAGAAAACACAAATAATTACTATTTTTACCAATACTAACGAGTTAGAGAAATCAAGATCCGAAACATGTTTAGAGAAATCAAGATCCATCGATTTGTTGATGATTTACAAAACCCTTTTCTCCAATAATAAATTGAAAATTTACAAAATCCATTTGTTGGTTGAAAAGTAAAAAGAATCGCTACATTCATGGACCCAACAATTCCTAGATATCAAACTCAAACATATTGCAAGAATCATCATCCATTGGTAATTAGCAAATCTATATTATCATATAATCAATTGAACCGAATGATATACCCGCTAAGATTGAAATTTCATCACATCTAATGATCTCATGAATGTCATTTTGCTAGAGTTTGTGTGGAGATGAAGTTCATGAGACCATTAAAAGTAAAAACAAAAACGAAAAACTAAAATAAGAAACAAAAACAAGAAATAAAATAATTAATAAAATAATATTTATTGGATTACTTTATATTTATATTTTTAGTTAATACTATAGTAGTTTCTAAATTATTCAAAGTATTCTTTTTTAATTTTCAAAAGTCAAATATTATTTTATAATTATAGCAAACTTCAGGTGTAAGTATAATAAGCATAATAATATCATAAAATTACACCCAAACAACCCTTAGGTTGTAGAGGGGGAGGTTTGTGTAAGTTTCTGAACCTCATAGGTGTTACGGTAATTATCCCTAACTTTTTTCTACACATGGTCAAAGTTTTCTCTTCTCATTACTAATGATAATTGCAAAAGTAAACAAGATAATTGCAAAACCTACTCCTGTATTTTTCCTAATTGGAAAATAAGCCCCCTTTATTTTTTATTAACAAAAACCCACGGTGAAATTTAAAAATTAGTAAAAAATTCTGCCATTATATTTTAGTTAACTGTTCCATTCCAATAACTAAAAAATTTGAATTATACAATTTCTTTTTGTTGGCTTTTGATTTACTAGCAAGTGAACGCACGCGCGCATACGGTTGTAATTATATTCGGAGGATGCACACACTTTCCAATTTTTTTTTTTTTTTTTTTATATATCATTGGAGTTCTATGCTTTAACTTGATATGTTTGTGGTATATTGACCAACGTTAAATCACAAATAATCCTCCACCTGCTTATTGCACTCGCACTAGTCACGATCTCGCGAATTGAGTGTCAGTGCTCTGCACTAAGACGCTTTAAGAATATGTTAGTTCTCGCACTAAGAATTCTTAGTTCTTGTACTAAGAATTCTTACTTTACACATATTTAAATCTACATTTTTGCTTCACGTTTGAACCTATTTCATTTGCCTAATGCCTTGTCTTTCGACTAGATTAAAGGAATACTTGAACAAACTAAAATTATATAAAGAAATAATTGCTAAAGTTTGAGGACTGAAGTAAGAGCAGACAAAAACAAGTTGTAAAAAGAATAATTCTAGAAAGTTTAAAGAAAATTATTGAAACAAAAGATTGAACTGAAGAAGCGTTTAAATTTTAAATCCTCTCACAAAATGTTGTTGGTGACTTAATATGTAAGATGATAAAAATGAAAGAAATTAAGGACTTAAAACGAACAATAATACAGAGATAAAAGAACTGAAGGAGGAAACATAATATCAAAGGGCTATGATGATAGGGATTGACCGGTAGTACTAAAGATAGAAAAGCAATTAAAAATAAAATTGAGTAATAGGTATGAATTCATGGTTTTCACAAGAGAAGAAAATAAGAAAAATAAAACAAAAAAGAAAGACATTGATGGATTTTGTATGATCATTTATCATTACTTATTAACTATCATTATCATTTAAATTCATATAAATACATATTTTTAATAAAAAAAGCACTCGTATTTATGAAATTTTAAATTTAACGCATTAGTTTACACGGTGCCGCACTCCCTCACGCATCCTCGTTATTTAATTAGGTCCAACGTTCCAAGAGAGAAATAATTATAGTGAGAGATTTTGCATTTGTTCGTGAAAAATGAAAATGAATAAAAAAGAGGTTCGCCCAATCACCAGCTCTTATTTTTCCCTTTGAATGTGAGAAAATTCAAAAATGTAAAAGACAGGGGCGACAACAAAAATCTGTCAAAATCGCCTGAATAATGTTGTTGAGACTTAGTTCTCCATCAAAATTGAAGCCCATTTCGAATCAAAATCCCTGCTTCACTTTCTCATCATCATCTTTATCTTCAGCAACAACAGAACTTCCCGTTTCATCTTCTTCATCGCCATATCTCTCAAATTTGGCAGCTGCAATACTCAACTCCACCAACTCCAAACAAGCACTCGAGCTTTTCAATTCGGCCACAAGAACTATAGACCCCGCAAAAACACTGAAACTCCATTCTGCAACCATCCATTTCTTGACAAGAGCGAAACTCTACGTGCAGGCAAGGTGTTTGATAGAAGGCCTGATCGAGACTTTGAGTAAAACCCGGAAGCCCCATAAGGTTTGTTCTTCCATTTTCACCGCTCTGAGTAGGTTGCAGGACTTGGAATGTAATCCCAGTGCGTTTGGGTCGTTGATCGTCGCGTTATGCGGAAAGGGTTTGGTCGATGAAGGGTATTGGGTGTACCGTAAGATGGGGGCGTTACCGGCAATGCAGGCTTGTAATGCACTTTTAAATGGGATTTTGAAAACGGGTCGTTATGAGTTCGTGTGGGAGGTTTACGGTGACATGGTTTTGAGAGGCGCATTGCCTACTGATGTGACTTATGGGATATTAATCGATGCTTGTTGTACTCGAGGGGATATTTCGAAAGCAAGGTTGTTGTTTGAAGAGATGATTGAGAAGGGGTTGAAACCGACGGTTGTTAATTACACGACACTCATGCGTGGCTTATGTGCCGAGAGTAGGATCTTAGAAGCAGAAAGTGTTTTCACTAAAATGCAGAAGGTCGGTGTGGTCCCTAACCTGTATACATACAACACACTGATGGATGGGTATGCTAAGATGGCTAGTGTTGAGAAAGTGTTTAAGTTATATTACGAAATGTTGGATCAGGGTGTTCTGCCAAATTTTATAACCTATTGTATTATGATAGATTTGTTTTGCAAAATGGGCAAGACTGCGGCTTTTAGGAGCTTTTTTGTCCACATGGTGAAGTTTAATGTCATCCCTAATGTGTACATATATAACTGCTTAATGGATGGCTACTGTGATGCGGGTGATTTATCTGCTGCTTTGGATATGTATCTCGAGATGGAGCAATTCGGTATTTCCCCAGATGTTTTCACGTATGGCATCCTCATGAAGGGCTATTGTAGCACTGGTAGGGTAGAAGATGCGGAGAATTTACTTTGTAAGATGACGGAAACAGGAATAATTGCAAACTCTATAGTGTACAATACGCTGATTGACGGGCATTGTAAGAAAGGAAACATGGAGAAGGCTGTTGAAGTTAGTTCTCAGATGATGGAGAAAGGTTTGCAACCCGACATAGTAACTTTTTGTACCCTAATTAACGGTTATTGTGAAGCAGGAGACCTTAACGCTGCCACGGGGCTCTACCACGAAATGGGAATTAAAGGTTACAAGCCTGATGTGGTAGCTTATACTTCTTTAATCAATGGGCATTTCAAAAATGGTTATACAGATGCAGCTCTTCAATTGCACAAGGAAATGATCGATGCAGGAGTTGCTTCAAACTCTTATACTGTTAGTTGTTTGGTCGACGGGTTATGCAAGGACGGGAGGACCAATAATGCAATTAATTTTTTCTTGAAGCAAAACGAATCTGAAAGTCGTTTGGGTAGTGATTTGATGGGGTACAGTTGTGCCAATAATGTTACTTATTCTGCTCTGATCAATGGTTTGTGCAAAGATGGTCGGATTTTTAAAGCCGTTAAGTTTTTCTCGGACATGCGACGAAGTGGTTTAAGACCGGAGGTCACCGATTATGCTAAGATTATTGAAGGGCAGTTTGGAGCTGAGCATGTGTTCGCTGTGATGATGGTGCAAGCAGATATGCTGAAGATGGGAATTTTGCCAAATGCATTCTTATACAAGTTGTTAGAAAGAGGATATCAGGAATTGTCATATTTTGGATCAGCTCAAAAGTGTCAATATTGTTATGAGATTTAGGTCTTGATTGTTCACAATCTTCTTTGTTGTGTTAACAATAATACAGCTGTGATTTTGGATTGCAAATCAAGTTACAGCAGTAATAATATGTTCTGAGAAAATTGACAAGTACAATTGATCTAACATTTTTGCGATCATTTCGTTTGGTCACTTATATAACAGAACTGAGAGCAAGAATGTTCTAAAGCGTCAAAAATATAGGTAAAAGAATTATTTGATTAATAATAATTTTCTATTTACGGTCACAATCCTATTTAAATAAATGGGCCTTTTATTATTGTGCATAAATGTGTTGTTTGTTTTCCTTATGCCTGGGCTGGAACTAGAACTGGCCTTTGGTAAGACAGATTGATTTGGGCCCTTTTACTTTTTCTTTTGTCTTCTCTTCAGTGGGCCTGGTTGCTCTATACCGTAAATAGCTTCACCTTTTCTTTCTCTAATATAGAATCTCCATTCATCAAAATGTAGTTCCAAACTCAAACTCAAAATTAAAACTTCATTTTAAGTTTGACATTACATAACGGTAGAGATTCGCATGATCACAACTAGCAAGGTTGATTAATACTGCGTGGTCATTCCTGTATTTTTATATTAAATTGTTTGGAGAAGAGAAATATCCTTCAATTTTAAATTTGGCTAGGTTCCTCATGTGAAATGTCAATAATGTAAACTACGGTTTTTTGTACTTATCCCAATGCTAACTTTGGTGTTATTGTGAATGACAGCAACAACATGCCTTTCAGTTATTTTTCTTTTCCCTTTCTTTCGGTCAAAAGGCCTTATGTAAGTAGTGCAAGTTGAAATACACAAAGAATTTGCGTCATTTTGCTTAATTTGAAAAAAGGAAAAGACAAGAGAGATTTGGTCTTCATGGAGCGCAATTCCTTGTTTGAACCGATTACGTTGATTTATCACCCACGTGGAAAATCCAAGAGGGGAGATGGAGATAAGATTATGCCAAAAGATTTTGGTACATAAACGGAAAATGCAGACTTGAAAAAAACATCCCTTTTATGGAAAATAATAAGTGGATTTGAATCTCAATTATATAAATCATAGCATAGCATCGTCCTGGGTCATAAACTGTATTGAGAAACCTTTGTTCAAGCTAAATAAGGCATGCCTTTCTTTAGCTTAATGTGTATTTGGCCACATATTGTAGGATAAACAACTTAGCCTCGTTGTTATAAAGAAACAAAAAAAAAAAAAAAAAAACTTAGCCTCGTTATTTCTGTTTTGATTTATTAAGCATATTCTTTTGAAATACTTCAATAAAATAATTAATCTAGTTATTGCAATGAACTCATCTTGCAATTGCGAATGTTCTATTAATTCGTTGTGTTCACGCGTACCTGATTACTTAATTTGGACAAAGTGGTGAAATCTTTGCAAATGAGCATTGTCAAATTTAGTAAGAATTACTATTTCCTCATCTTATAACAGCACATATCAAGATACGTATAAGGTTTTCCACTTATTGTATTGTTTTTATTTTTATGCTTTTACACTAGTTCCCGTTGTATTGATTAGCAACACGACAAAATCCAAGCGTATATCATTATCTGTCCCAAATTCGTGCGCTATCTATCATCAATAAACTTATCATGGATGCATGAGGTGAAACCCTAATACTCTAAGGTGATGAATAGGTTAACTAAGAGGGTGCTTGTAAGAGTTCGTGGAAGGAGTTTGTTGACTACTTCAGCTTAAAGTCAAGAGTGTTTGCAATTTTTTTTTTAAACTACTTAAAGTATTAATTAGGTGTTTGCAATAATTAGTTGAGAAATGACTTTTTATTTAATTTTTTTTTAAATAGCATATTTCAAAAGCTGTTGAAGAAGCATCTCACACATTACTTTTGCGGCTTGTATTTTTCTTTTTTTTTTTTTTTCTTACTTTTTTCAAGCTAAGAAGAAGCAAAAGTCACTGTTGCAAATACGAAAAAAATGTAGTTTTGCGATTTAAAAAGCTAACAAAAACTTTTAATAAGCATTTGCAAACACCACCTAAATATATACACATTTTGATAGAGATCGGGAACTTGTGAGAAGAGATATTAGAGAAATAGAGAGAAGAAACAGAATTTAGAGGGATTAGAGAAAGAATTAGAAGAATAAGATAGAAAAGAAGAGAATTAGAGAGAAAATCTTGCAATCAGCAAAATAATAATAATCATCAAAACGTGTCTTCAACAATAGGTCTAGCCTCATATTTATAGGCTAAAGTAAGCAAATTCTACCAAAACTAAGACTCATCAAAATAACTAGAAAATAACAAGACAATGAAATAAACTAGAATCCTAACCAAACTAGGAAATAAATAAACCTAATGACCCTAGAACTATAATAATTCTATAACTCTAATTAACTTGGACTCTTGATTTCCATCATTCTCCTCGGCTTGAAAAAACTCGCCTTCGGAGAGTTTGCTTGAAAGTACTCGCGAGAAGGTGTGAAAAACAACAGTGAATGCACAATTGAGTTGCCTCTATCCAAATCTGGATGGCCTTTCCATCGAACCAAGTACATAAAACATCCATCGCGAACCTTGCTTCGAGCATACACTTCCTTCAGGATGAACAGTTGTATAGGAAGTAGCCTAGGCACCGAAATTGAAGAAGTAGCAAAACCACCTGTAGTAGTAGCAGAAAATTTGGGAGGCTCAAGAATGCCTCGAGAGTCAGTCAAATCCTTACTATTGAAAATAGTACTAATTGTTGAATTAGGAGGCAAGTTTCGCAAATATGCATTAGAGCCAAACTCTTTTAAAACACAAAAACGTCCTGAGGTTTTAGTAAAAAGCTTTTCAAAAGCATAGTTTAAAGAATTTTCAGAACAAATTTTGATCATCAAATAATCACCTTTATTCAACTCTAATTTATCACAATGCATATCAATAGCCAATTTATAAACTTCATTACTTTGTGCAAATTTTTGTTGAAAATCGACATTGAAATCATGTTCAGTAGATGGTGACATGCAAGACTCAACTTTCCTTTCACAATTAGTCTTTGAACGCAACTCTTCGCTAGAAGTCTCATAAGATGAAAGTTTCTGGTTATCCTCATTAGACGCCAGATTTAGAGACGAATGACCAATTTCTTGACATGTATCACGCACAACTCCTTGGTCTTTGCGTTGGGAGGAATTGAAAGAATTAATAGACTCTTCAGGTGAGACAAACTTCAGTTGCATAGACTCCGCGACTTGAAAAGTCGAACTACCTGAATAAATTGATGACCTTTGATGTTTCTCATATATTAAAGCTCTTCTGTGTGCATGAAACAGAGCCTGAGATCTCCAAAAATCTACCGATTTCTTAAGATCATCTCTTAACCCATTAATAAATCTCATTGTTTTGACAACGTCTTCTTCTTGAATGTTGCATCTGTTCTTCAAGTCATTAAATCTATCAAAGTATTCACTCACACTTCAAGACAATTGTTTTAAATTCAACCACTCACTCAGTAATTGCATTTTTATAGAAAGAATATGAATATTTTTCTCCCAACATATACTTCATCTCTTTCCACAAAGTAATTGGTGGTTTATACTCTTGCTTCCGGTCCATCCCAATACTTTGCCAATATGCTCTAGCAGGCCCTTTTAATTTCGTTTTGGCAAAGAAAATTCTCTCCATGTCCGTCATGTCATAATATTCAAAGTAGCTTTCTAGATACTTCATCCAATCATCAAAAGAAATATAACCATTTATCTCATCAAACTAAGGAATGTCATTAAAAGACAAGTACATAGGATACCCAAAATCATGCTTACTGGGGTAATGTTCATACATTCTGTACCGGTCATGATTGTAGACATGATACGTACGACTATTATACTCCATGGATGAACTCCGATTATTCTAACATGATTTATTTGCCGATATCAATATCAAAATCCACAAGTAAATCAATTATAAACTAACTTGAAATTCACCAAGACAAATAAACCTTGAAGATAATTATCCAACTACTAAAAAAAACCTCTGTTTTTTTTTTTTTTGGATAAGCTTTACGCAATAAGTTAAACTTGCCAACTAATAATAAATAGTCCACAACTCAATAGAAAGAATTGATTTTTACCGATTAAACAACGAATCTGATGATGGCTTGAAGTTGCAAATTTGGGCTTGATGCTGATGCTGGTGCAGATCTGGAATTGCTGCTGGAGTTTTTTTTTCTTCAGATTTTTTTTTTTTTGTTTTTTTCAATTTTCGGATATTTTTTTTTTGGACAGATTTTTTTTTTCTTGTAAAGGAACTCGAAATTTGAGAAAAAACTTGAACGATATATATATATATATATATATATATATATATATATATATATATATATATATATATATATATATATATATATATATATATATATATATATATATATATATATATATATATATATATATATATATATATATATATATATATATATATATATATAACACGACAGAATAATGCAGCGGAAAAATAAAGGATAGGTATGGCTCTGGTGCCAAATTGATAGAGATCGGGAACTTGTGAGAAAAGATATTAGAGAAATAGAGAGAAGAAATAGAATTTAGAGGGATTAGAGAAAGAATTAGAAGAATAAGATAGAAAAGAAGAGAATTAGAGAAAAAATCTTGCAATCAGCAAAATAATAATAATCATCAAAACGTGTCTTCAACAATAGGTCTAGCCTCATATTTATAGGCTAAAGTAAGCAAATTCTACCAAAACTAAGACTCATAAAATAACTAAAAAATAACAAGACAATGAAATAAACTAGAACTTAACCAAACTAGAAAATAAATAAACTTAATAACTCTAGAACTATAATAATTCTATAACTCTAATTAACTTGGACTCTTGATTTCTATCACATTTGCTTTATGATTATCATACTATTACCCTGAATAAAAATTTGACATGATCATAAGATTAGTAATTTTTGTTCCTTCATTCCGTAAATCACAAAATAAAATAAAGAAACATGCAAAAGTTAAATTACCTTATTTCTCAATTGGATAAGTATGACCACAACGTTGGTAATTAGTTAGTTGCCAATGAATTTAACAGTTAAATAGTTGAGATGAAGCGTGGACATGTCTAAGTAAAATATGTCACGTCCCTACGTCACTATGAATATACGCACTAGGGTTTACCACTTGTGTATTTTCTCTAGGATACAATAAGTCAACAACCAAATTCGATTTTCGTTTCTTTCTAACGGCACAAAAAGAAATGAAACTTTTGCCCGACACTTACTCTTATTTATTGAACACTACTTTTATCATTTTTCCGTCTCTTATTCTTTTTCTTACGTATAAGAAAGCCAACACTCGGCTATATATATTGATGAAATTAAGCTGAAAATTAAACACTCTTGGAGGTTACAAGTACCAACTAATTTCAAGCTAAATCTAGTTAAAATCAAACATTGGAGGATGGGAAGCTTTGCAATTCAATGTAATGTCTGTTACAACTTTGCACTATCTCATTAGGAAATCTATAATTTCGACCGAATATACATTTTTTCAATACTAATCATACCAAAACTTAATTATATTATTCAAGAAAATGTAAAACGAATTATTTCATTAAAATACTCCAATAGTTGCTCTTGTTCAAACAAACTACTAAACAAGTTTATGGAGGCAATACGCAATGCTATATATATATATATATAAAATGATATCATATATTAAAACTAGTCAATAGTATATCATTAAAAACAACTATTAAATATATAAAATCTCAAATCAAATGAATACTTTTGTATAAATTTGCTATGGTCTGCCAAAAACATCATGCAATCGTAAAATTATCAAGTACTGTTGGGTATTTTAATAAAAAAACTAGGGTTAATTGCGATCGCCCCCTATCGTTTGTGGTGTTTTGTGAGGTGCCCCCTAACGTTTCATAAAGAGCACTTTGCCCCCTAACGTTTGTAAAGTTGCCCCTGAGTCCTTGATCTACCGTTCACTTGTGCCACGTGGCTATCTTTTCATCAATTAGATTTGGCTTCAGGTGGCAAATCGCACATTTTTACAAACGTTAGGAGGCAAAGTGCTCTTTTTGGAACGTTAGGGGGCACTTCGCAAAACACTCCACATGTTAAGGGGCAAAACGCAACTGACCCAAAAAACTATTTTGAGATTAGTTTACATAACCTTTTTCTCTTGGTTAGTGAGTAAATATATTGTTGGTTACAGGTGTTGGTGTTATAGAGATTCTCCGGGTAAGACCCATAACTGACATACTACTCTCTTATATATGAATTTTTTTTTTTTTTGAAAACCGGGAATATTATTACACACCAAACATAATTACAAAGGTAGCGGGGGGGGCGTGGGGATAGGGAAACCGCTGATATATACAATCCATGTCCGACAAAATAAACGGTACAAGCCAGGGAGGACAAACCCTCCACATCACACACAAAATATCCGGTTGTACACCGGAACTATACATGTCCTGGCTTGCTCCCTTACGAGCTAACAGATCCGCTACTCTATTTACTTCCCGGTACGCAAAACCACACTGAGTTTCCTCAAACTCAGTCAAGCTCGTCAAAATGTCCGTCAGAAGGGCCTGCAGTCGTATGTGATGGGCCCGCCTCGTCATCAAACTGTAAAAAACTAACATTGAGTCAGTTTCAATAAACAGCTTACGAATCGCTAAGTTTTTGGCTATATTGATTCCTTTCCGGACTGTCCACAGTTCTGCTTTGTTATTAGTGCACGTGCCTATAGGTGAAGAAAATGCAATAATAAAGTTACCCTGATGATCACGAATGACTCCCCCAATACCTGCTGGTCCAGGGTTGCCAAACGATGAACCATCCGTGTTAAGTTTAAAATAGCCAACCGGAGGAGGCTCCCATTTAAAAAAGAGTGAATGCTTCGTAGTTAAAGGTTTGTACTTCACTTTAATCATTTCATGAGCATGCAGACGAATCATTTTAGCTAAGAAAAGATTATTAATAGGTTTTTGATTAAAGAGTAAATCATTATGGGAACGCCAAATACTCCAACAGCAAATAAGAAAAATACAGCGGCGAGTAGTACTTAAAGTTTTAAGGAAAACAATTGGATTGTATGAATTAGTCGAAAAACACTCGGGAAACATGTTGCGTAATGGTTGAAATAGAGGACAATAGAAAAATGTATGATTACTGTTTTCGATATCACTATGACAAAGTTGACAAGTTTCATTATCAATTATATGGCGTTGATAAAGATTTTTCGCCGTTGCAAGGCCATCTTGAGCCCAAAGCCAAGCGAAAAATTTAATACGTGGCAGGACAGGTAAATGCCATAATATTTTCCAAGGTAAGGCCGGGGCATTGCTTTGACAAGATGCACTAGAAAGCCATCTGTACGCACTTTTAATCGTAAATACCCCTCCCGGATCCCATGCCCAGTGGAAGTTATCATGAGTATTATTAAGCGGTAATGGAAAGCTGAGAATGTCATACATAATATTAGTAGGAATATACTGCTTCACCAATGAAAGGTCCCATTGGCTTTTAGAACTGTCAATGACCTTATTAACCGAGAGAGATAGGAGATGTTCAGGAATATGTGACACATGTTCAGCAATATAAAAGTCTCCCAACCAGCGTGAAAACCAGAAATTAATATTTTTACCATTGCCGAGAGTCCAGAAAAGAGATTTTTGAATAAGGGGAATTGTGGAGCAAATAGATTTCCAAGCCCAGCTATTGTGTGGTTTCGCAACAGTCGAAAAAATTGAATTAGACAACATATATTTTGCATGCACAACTTTACCCCATAAAGTATTAGGGTTAGCCAAGAGGCGCCAAGAAAGTCGCATTAAGAATGCCGTGTTAAGGTTGTCAAGATGGCGGAGACCTAACCCGCCTAAAGATTTAGGAAGACAAACCTGATTCCAGTTAACAAAGGAACGTTTTTTTTGTTGAGGTGCTGCATTCCAAATAAATGACTTAGTGAGTTTGGTCATTGTAGTGAGTACAGTCTTAGGAAGCCTAAAAACCGACATAGTGTATCCCGGAATTGTTTGAATTGCAGAGTTCGTGAGGGTACAACGCCCTGCGTAAGAAAGAAACCTGTTATACCAACAACTAATACGAGATTTTAATCTGTAAATCATCGGGTCAAAGTATGCAGGGCGCATGCGACCACGCCAAATAGGAATACCAAGATACTTATCTGGGAGATTCATAGTTGACATATTCAGTTCCGAGAGCACATGCTGTCTACGATAAGGAGACATGTTGGGTGAAAAAATAATATTAGATTTATCACAGTTAAGAGCAGGTCCAGCAAACTGGTGAAAGGTATGGAGAAACTGTTTTATAAGTCTGACATTAGAACGTGTGTCCTGACAAAACACAAAACAATCATCAGCAAAGCTAAGAATGGGGATCTTAGGGCCATTGCGACTGGCCGCAATGGGTGTAAAGCAACCCTGTTCAGAACTATTAGTAAATAAAATAATAAGCATTTCCATACAGAGAATAAAGATGTAAGGAGATATTGGGTCACCTTGTCGAATCCCTCTATAAGGGGTCCATTCTCTGGACGTAGCACCATTCGTAGAAATCTGGAATTTAACAGATGTAATGCAGGACATAATAATGGAAATGAATTTTTCCGGAAAATTAAAGTGGTTTAGGGTAAAGCGAATGAAATCCCAATTCAAATGATCATAAGCTTTAGCAAGATCAAGTTTAAGGGCAATGAACCCTTTATGGCCTCCTTTCTTATTATTTAAAGTGTGAAGTAGTTCGTGAGCAATAAGAATGTTATCCGTAATCAACCTAGAAGGAACAAAGGCATTTTGAAAGGGAGAAATCAAGGAAGACATACACGACCTTAACCGGTTAACTAAGATTTTGGATATAATTTTATAACTAACATTACACAAACTAATAGGACGGTAATGTGAAACTAGTTGAGGATTATCCCGTTTAGGTATTAGTATAATAGTAGTAAGATTTATTGATTGAGGCATGCACAGGGTTTCAAAAAAACCCTTAACAAAATTGCAAACAGAAACGTGTAGGATATTCCAATACCTTTGATAAAAATGGGCATTTAGTCCATCTGGTCCCGGAGCCTTTGTAGCGCCAATGCTTTTTACAGCATTGAAGATTTCCTTGTTATTCACAGGGGCTACTAAAGCCTCATGATTATTAATATCAAGAGTATACGTACAACCAACAGGGAAGAGATTAGAATCCTGTTTCTCAATAACAGGGCTTGAATTAAAGAAATCAAAAAAGGCATTAAGTATATCATCAGTGTTATAGATCCAATTATCCTTTGCAATTTTTATTCCTTGAATAAAATTTTTACGGCGACGATTGGAAGCGTAAACATGATAAAATCTAGTATTGTCATCACCATCTTTAATCCATTGGGCACGCGAACGCTGTGCCCAGTAGATTTCCTTTTGTTTAAGAAGGCAAGTCAATTTAGATCTAAGATCATTTTCTCTATGAAAAACTTGAGGGGTGGGATGATTAGCTAAACTGTGTAACACAGATCCTAGAGAATTACGAGAGTTGGAGATTTGGGTATCAAGATTACCAAAGATATGAGTTTTCCAGTGCCTAGCTGCACTGGAAAAGGCAGAGCATTTATCTGCAAAGGAGTGATGCTCCCATGTATCAGGTGTTGAGTTCCAAACCTGCGCAATTAAACTAGGAAAGCTAGGGTGTAAGTCCCACGCTATTTCGTAACGAAAAGGTCTTAACAACGGCTGAGTAGGCCGCGTAGTTGTTAATAAGATTGGTGAATGATCGGATGTGTGCATCGGAAGATGCCTAACCCGTGCCTGCGAGAATTTGTTAATCCACAAAGCATTAGCAAAATATCTATCCAATCTTTCACAAATAAAGTCTTTACCAAATCGACGATTCGTCCATGTGAAAGGGTGACCCGTGAATCCTAAGTCAAATAGGCGACACGCTTGCATGCAGTCATGGAAACGTGCAATTACAGGCCAGAGTTTTGGTCGTCCACCATGTTTTTCGAATGGAGCTAAAATACTATTAAAGTCTCCTACTAAAAGCCAAGGCAAGTTATGAGTTAAAGAAAAATCTGCGAGATCTTGCCATACCTGACCCTGAAGTGGGGGCTGTGGTGGATTATACACAGTCGAGAAAATGTACGGATCAGCGTTCTGGAAAACGATCTCCATATGCACAGTGCGTGTAGTCGACGTCAAAGTACGGATACGAACATGATCAGCAATAAAAAGGACCCATATTCCACCAGTGAATCCCATCGTCAGTATGACTATCCTGCCATCAAAAGGTAACTGATCAATAACTTCTAAAGCTCGATCAGAACGTAATCTTGTCTCCATCACAACGAAAATAGTAGGGTGATGCTGAGTAATTAAAGATCGGGCTGCCGTGAGGAACTCCGGGCGTCCCGCACCCCTAGCATTCCAGCTGAGCACACGCATTTGGATCGTCGGTACCAAGCCCATAGGCACACTCGGTCCATTCGCTGTATATCTCCCGGGACCGTTTGTTGGGTGGAGCTGACTGCGAGCCACTGGCTCGTTTGTGGTCGGGAGTACTCGAATACGATAGTGGCTCTGACGCCCTTCGTGCGGCAGACTCATCGTCTGCAGAACCTCGAGGACTAGCCTGGGTAGGTGATCCGGGATGATGAAGATACGAGGGTTCACGTCGGTGGGTAATATCAGATGGCCCATATGGCCTCGAGGCAGAAAGCGCCCGTACGGCCGTATGTACTCTGGGTGTCCGACGGCGTTGGGTGGTTCTGGCAGATTTTGACGTCCTCGGGGCGGAGGGGTTCCCGGAGGTGAAGTAAAAGGTAGGGGATAGGTGGCGTTCAGGTGGGGAGGGATTTGTGGGAGGACATGTGGACGGGGCGGGAGAATGGGAGGGCGGCGGTTGAGCATCGTCGGAAATCTGGGCGGCGACAAGATGGTCGGCTTCGGACTCGGGATATGCGTCTGAGGGAGGTGTATTGTGGAAATGGTTTGTGGCGGTGGTTGAGGGTGATGGAATTCCACCGGGAAGATGATAGTGACGGTTGTTTTCGGTGGGTGATGGGGGTCGGAAGGAGGCGTTGTCATTGTTGGCGGTGGATGGTGGCGTTGAGTGAAGAGGTATGTGAGGAGGGGAAGGGGTACTGATGGGTTTTTGTGTATGAGAGTGGGGATCGATCGGGGGTGTTGGGTTTGGGCTAGGGTTGGGGGTAGTGGAGGTAGGGTGAAATGTGGAAGTGGATGGGGTGGGGTTAGGACACGCATGCCCAGACGGGCAACACGTGGAGGAGGGGGAAGGGGATGGTCCATGCATGCTGCCACGTTGGCCAGGGGGTGTGGATTGGGCCGGGTCAGCAGGAACGGATTGGGCTGGAGTGGCAATTTTGGGCTGCGGATTAGGCTTAGCAGGTGAAGAAGTAATGTGAATTGGGCTAGGGTTTAGAGGAGTCTTTTGGGCCACATGTTGGGTTGATATGGGGAGAGGCCCACTTGGCTGTTTTACACTACCACTCACCTTCAAAGGAGGTGATACACGACGCCGATCAAGATGGTTTCGAGGCCGGCGTTCAATGATTTTCCATCCCTCATCATGTTTACTCTGGGAAGGAGGCAACGGTGGATCAACCGAATTTACCACCTGTGACATAGGTTTTGTGCAAGCATCAACTCTGTGGCCGAGGAAACCACATCGAAAGCATATATCCATCTTGATTTCATAAGATACTTCTTGACGACGATTATTAACGATAATGAACTTAGGTAGAGGATTGTTCATATCAATTTCAACACAAATCCTAGCATATCTTGCACGGGAAATCGTCGAAGTATGAGTATCCACTTTCATCGGTCGTCCAAACGCTTGAGCAATTTTGTACAGAGCATGAAACTCATAAAACTCAATTGGAAGACCTGGTAGTTGTATCCAAGTAACCATGCGATTCATACTTGGCTTGTTCGTTGAGTAATTTGGGGTCCACTGTTGAATTTCGAGGTAGTGATTCTGTAAGAACCATGGCCCCCCTGCCAGAGCTAAGAAGTAATCTTCCTCACTGTCAGTTTTGAGGATATAACTCCCGAGACCCAGTTCCGTGATGTGCAAATCTCGAGTTGTATTCCAAATCATTTGCAGGCTCTTAGCAATATTTGGAATCGAACGTCGGAGGCCCACTGTACGGATAATCAAAGATTTTCGCCATGGGAGTCGTAGTTTTTCAAGCTCTGGCAGATCAAAGCTGATTTGTGGTGCCGAGCTATCCATCATATCACAAGCATCGGAAATCACCTCCGGAGGGCTTGTAGTAATGGAATCCAGCCAAGTGGGAAAGTAAAGGTGTGGAGTAGACGAAAGGAGTTTGTGTTTATAGGTCTGTACATGGGGTTGAGGGGTTTGTGCCGGGTTATGGACAGGTGTGGATGATATGTTTGGAGTATCAGTTTCAAGGATGGTCTGGTCTGATGGTACTTTGGGTGGTGATGGGAGGTTGGGCGCAGGGGGGATGGGTGGTGGTTGTGGAGGCTTAGGAGGGGATAAGGATGGAGAGAGCATTTTTTTCGATTTTGCCTATCTTTTACTCAACAAAACACCTCTTATATATGAATTAAGTCCCCCCTTATTATAATACTTGTATGGTATAATAATATACCTATTAATATTATATATACACTATAAATAGTGGTGTTGGGTATCATTTTCAAACAATGAAAAAGAAAGAATATAACACATCCCTACATCAACAATGAAACAACAAGGAATGGAGAAGGCAAAACCACATAAACTCCTCTCACAAAACCTGCGGACTCAACAGATTCAACGATAACATGAGTTTCTATTAGTTACTGCTTCAGTGCAGCAATCTCTACGGAAGCACCAACTGCTTTGGTAGATAACTTCTTCGTATTTGTCTCAACACTTGATGTTCTCTCCTCAAACTTCTTGAGAAGACCCACAATGCGGTCTCACTTAGCCTTCACCTCAACGAGCTAGTCACCTGACAGAGCGCTCTCTTTTTGTCATCATACATGGTAGTCCTTAGGTAGAACATACTCTTAGCTTTGAGAGCATATTACGCAAGCGAATCTTTAGATTTTCTAGATCCTTCACCTTGGTAATCGAAATCAAGAGGACACCTTCATTTATCAAATTGTAAAAAAAAGCTCAAATAAATAACCAAAATGCCCCTGAACCGCATAATTTTGGATTTATTTCAGTTTTGTTAAGAATTTCAATTCTTTATTACAATTCGTAGTGCTTTTAACTTCCAGTAAACCACTATAAATTAAGGTTACTATGATGTGCAATATTTTGAATATGAAACTAGTTAACAACTAATCAATACATGTCACACCTATGAGCTAGAATCAAACAACTTCTAAGGAGTCAGATTAATGCTGCTCATCAATTTAGAGAGGATTTCACCAAGAAGACCTCTCAATTTAGACATCAACTTAATTAAGAATAAATCGACCTACCACATCGCTAATAGACCAATCATATATTTAGGCCTATCAAATCTCCTATAAGTCTCCTTTCATAAACATTTAGAGTAAGTCATTTTTGTGTTTTGCAGTTAACTATGATTGTTGACAGCTGATGCTGTTATCAAATGCAATCTCTACTGTATCTAGTTGAACCTCAACTTGCAACATGTATCCCTCTATCGCCATAGACATTGGAGGATCTAAGGGGTGTCAGGCTTCATCTTAGCTCACTTATGGTGTCTGTATGCAGGGTGCCCGAATTAAAACTACTTCAAGCTCTAAAAGGACTTGCATAAGTCTGATGTACCACGTTTAGTCAGGGTATGAAGATACTTTGTTGCACAAGTAACACTAGTTTACAAAATTAACCAATCAAATTTATGCGGCAAATATGTATCATTTTAATCAAATAAATCGTTATCCATGTTGATCCTACCTTTATTTTTATTACCGTAAATCCAACAAACGGTACAATACTTTAACTTTTTGATATAAAAAAAAAATAACTAAGAATGGACTACAATTGATACAATTACTCAAATCCGAAAGACTTACTAATGCCCATTGCCTTGAATTTGCGCCAAAATATTCTTTACACTGATTTGGTACACAACAAAGATTAACTAAAATAAAGTGCTCATTCGCTCGTAATATTCGGATCTCTTTACCGTTGTAATAATTCAGTTCAATTTTTTAAGCTTCAAAAAGAATATCTTTTATTTCATAGTTGAAATTTCATCTTTTAATAATACATATGATATAAATAAAAGAAATGTCATATATTGATTTTAAAACAATGTCTAGTTTATACTTAATACATCTAATAAAAAAAAAATTACAAGACACTTTTCACAGAATGCGTAATTTCAATGTGAAGAAATTAGGTACCGAGTTACGGACACAAGCCTGTGAGTATCGTCTCAAAATATTTTGTCTTCACATACAAATTCGGATGCAACTCGACATGGACACCGATGCATTTTAGAAAGATACATGTTACTATATGAATGGAACACACTAATATATTTATTTTTGAAATATACCCAACATCAAAATAAAATATTACAAGTAATATTTTTAAGTTAAAGTAAAAATTAACATCAAACATATTAAGAACCAACTAAAAAGCCAAAATAAGATACTTATAAAGTCTCAAGTAGAAAACTTCCCTCTTGCCCTATATAAGTTTCAAAGTTATTCAAACTTTAAACATATAAAGTTACTGAACAAAATTAGAAGAAAGTTTGAATTTTAAATGAGGAGACAAAATTACAATGGGTTTATATCTTCAATATATATATTGAACGAAGCTGAAAATAAATCACAACAAGAGAACTTTTCCTTCTTCGACTTATCAAAAACAGATCTTCCTTTTAAAATTTTGAAGTTTTAACCATTTTATCTAATTTTCATATGTATCTTTTCTATTTCTAGAAAGTACGAAGCACGACTCTGAACTACTAAAGATGATAAAAATAACTTTAAAAGTGTCCAAGATGTGTCTCAATCCTCAGAAATCATTAGGTGCAGTGACGAGTCGATGAGGTGATTTAGTCAATTCAGTTATTTGTATAAATGCATGATTATGATGGGGTATGAGGATGTATTGCTCTATAATTTAAGAATTATATTTAATGTCAAAATTAGGTGCAGCGACAAGTCGATGAAGTGATTTTAGTCAATTCAATTATTTGTATAAATGCATGGTTATGATGGGGTATGAGGATGTATTGCTCTATAATTTAAGAATTATATTTAATGTCAACTCTTTTCTTTTTTCTTGCTTACAAAGGAAGGGGAGAACCCGAAAGACAACTACACAGGGATATTTCTATAGCTAATGCCACCAACAACGTCAAAAAGAAGAGACGGAAAAATAGACGTTGGTGGGAGATTAAAAATCTGAAGTTAATGTCAACTCCTAATTGTACCACGACATCATACAGATGGAATCAAATAATTGTTCTTCATCCCAAATGTGTGTTCATGATGTCTAAATCGCTTCCAATACAGTAAGAACACGTGTCACCGTGTTTCATGTATTATAAATTTTGCACCACGTACAATGGATGTAAGAAAAACATTTATATTTATCACAATAATATTTTCCTTATGTAATTATATATCAAAAAAAGAATATACATGTATTAATAATTCAGTTGGTTATACTTATTTATAACTTTTTTATAAAGAGAGGTGGCGTGTGGCTAATGGCTGGAAAGTCAGTTAGTTTATGAGCAGCCTGAGAGACGTCAGCAAAGTAACTTAATCCTATCTGTGGCGGCACATATCGTGGGACCTGTTTGATGACGTGCCGACCGTTAGCGGGCACCTAACTAAAGCCTTCTCTTACATCATTCAACGCGGTTGGAAGATCCATTTGCTTAGAATGACATAACTATTCTCTCATCTCATCATATTTTCTTTCAAACCGCAAGTTGATGTATGGATAAAAGGATTTATCTTTCTTGTTCTTTTTAACCAAAAGAAGGTGGTATTTTCAAGAGATTATAAAATCCGTTTCTTTCTTATTATAATGTAAAGTTACTAAAATTTGTTTTTAACTAAGAGTTAGGAATGTTTTTAGATTGCTGTCATTCTAAAAAGATTAGTTAAAGCACTAGAAATGTAGAAAGTTGCATTTTGCAGTAACTAATGAGAATTAACCTCTTTTAAATATTATAATATAATATAACACAATCATCCTTTCAAATTTGATGATTTCGTATTATCAATAAGTATATAAAAGAATAACATAAAACATTACCAACGCTCAAGACTATTTTTATTTTTTTTGAGATAGGACATAAAAGTATAGATCTTTATTTAAGAAATATTTGTTCAGAATAAACGATTTATACTTTTTTTCTGTCCTCGGTGTATCAAAATCGAGAGACATAATACATGCAAGACCATGTAACAGTATATAGTTAACGTAAATTTTAAATTTTCACAAAATAGATGGATAATAAATTCCAAAATAAGGGTTAAAAACCTTCGAAGATTTATTTTCACATGCAGTATGAGAAGCATCCTCAACCCAACCTCTCTAGCTTCAACTTTTGTGGTCTTCTGGGGAACAACCAAAAACAATTTTAAAATTCTCGAACATGATATATTGATTTTAAGTTTAAAATCCGAGAAGTTACTTTTTAAAGCATTTGCAAACCTTTGAAGATTTTTCGTTTTAAAAACTCTTTACTGCTTAGGTGACGCTTGTCTTTGATTTACTGTTTCTTTAAAGAATGTAATCATAATTTCATTTTCTTTCGAATTTTGCATACTACATAAGACAAAATAAATTGATTTGGAATTTCAGAATTATGAAATGAAATAAAGTCAGTAAGTGGCTATTTGTGTTTCAATATGTTGTTGAAGTTTTATTTAAATCATTTTAGCTATCTTTGTACATAGGTACTTACTTACTCAAAAAGTTTGTTGAAGGTGTATATATATATAACCTACAAGATCAAAAATTGAAAATACGCTTTAATATGTTTGCAATTTATCTTTCTTTGGTACATTCTTTTTTCAATATTTACAGAGATTACATAAAAACTGGTTCAGACATTAAACCCTAAGAAATTGTTTACATTTGACATGTGTATGTAAGCCTTTTGATCACGATTCCTCCTTAAATAAATTTCTAGCCACCGTTGTATCATTCATTTTATATAATAATATTGACAATCATGTATCAATTCTTTTCCTCGAAAACTACGGAAACTTTTCCATTTTTCACTATGTGGAAAAGAACAAATAATATTTTCTACATCTATTGTGCGCACAATTTGTACGAAATTTTCGAAACATATTGAAAATATCTCGAAATACTGTGAAAAGTTTCTAATATTTAAAGAACCGAAACATAATGTCGGAACGATACTTTGATCAATGTGACAATATCGTGCTAGGTTTAATGGCCTACAACAAACTGTGAACCCTCATTGAGCAATACTCTATATAACTAAGTTGATTTTGTGTTTAATTTCTTAGACTTATATACTAATAAAGCATGATATTTCACTTGTTATATAAACAGAAATTATGCCAAGTGTACCGAATTTGAAACCATCTTAATCTTATTCTTGTCCTATTATTGAAGTTAGTGAAATTCCTACACCATATGAAAATCGATTTGAATATCTCGGTTCCACACGTCCGGCCATGTACTACTTGTGCAGGCCACCTGCATACTCGCGCGAGTATCACGTGCTTTAATATATTTATTAATTAAAAAGTGCTGATCAAGATAATTAGAGCCTATTCTCCATTCAAAAGCTACATTACATACATGAATATATTCTTAACTAATCTATTAATACGTTGAAGACAAAAAACAAAAGCATAGAGATGTACGTGTTTCTATAATCTACTACCCCGTCAAAGACAATCCATACTCGTAAATTCCCATATGGTTTGAGGCTTATCCCTCATCAACTAATCAAAAACGATTTGTTCCGTGGAGGATTCGAAATTTTCTTTTAATAGATAGAGAACGGGAAAGAGGTTAAGTCTTCTGGGAAGATTTGGCTGGTTTTTTATTTATTTTTATTCTGGATAGAAACAAAAATGAGAGAGTAATTGCGGCATCATATGTGACAACATTGTTTGACATTTTCTCATATCATTTATATATTTGCATATTAACTTATTTTAGTTAGGGCAGACGAACGAAAAGTTATATCATTTAACCACTGCATACGCAGTTAAATTTCCTATGACTACATCATCCAAATCGTATATTATAATTACTAAATGTGTTAACTACACTATATCATTATGCATGAAACAAAACTAATGTAAAGGAAGGGGCATGCAAATAGAGCCAACTGCTCCATTTTTCCGGGGCAAGAGGATTGAGTTGGGTAAAAAGAGCTTATGATATTAATTAAGCTGGTCACTTAAATATAATTTTTTTCGTAATTAGTTATTTATCAAAATTCATGAAAATAAGGTTATATATAATCATGAAATTGTAAGTTAATTTTTAAAATGAGAAAGTTATGTTGAATCTGGTTGCAAAAAGTTGCAAGTCTACAAATCGCTCAAGTACTCATGAGACCTTAAAAGTCCAAAATATCGATATTACATGAAAAAAGTTGTGTCATGTACCAAATTGTTTTTTATTGTATTTCAACTGATCTTTTGAGTTCTACGATTTCCTGAAGTTTCTATCGGTTGCCTTAACATGCGAACTATAAAAGACTCGGATGCATTAAGTTCTATTAATATCATATCCGATGCAACGTATATCACGACAATATATATATATATATATATATATATATATATATATATATATATATATATATATATATATATATATATATATATATATATATATATATGTTTATCTAACATTTGATACAATTTATAGATAAAAAATCTAAAATATTCTTAAGTGAAGTCCTCTCAAAGATATCAATTCATCAATACATTGACCAGATATATTAAAACATTAATATTAGGATAAAAAAGTATCATTAATAATCTCAAGTATCAATGTCAAAACGAAGAAATTAACATAGAGTTGATTTGGCTACTCCTAATAAGAAGTTTAATTGATGAAAACTAGAGTAAAATTTCATAAAATGAAGAACGACATAAATAAAGAGAATATTTAAAAGAACAAATCCTCGTTTGGGTGTGTGGATTCTTGTGTAACGTTCTCCGTGCCTGTCTTCAAATCTCGTCTATGTCGTGCTCTCCTTTTGTTTTTGTCACTCTCCAACTTGATTTTTCATTGTATCTTCTTCAACTTTCTAACTAAGTTCTCATGGACTTTCATTGATATAAAGCACATGGTCTAATTTCTTCTCCATAAAAATATTGTTTTCGTTCCAAGTTGTCATTTTTGCAATCCTAATCCAAACTTCAATAACAAAAAATAAATGAAAAAGTAACGAGATACCAACGTGATCAATTGATTTAACAAGTAAAATAACATGCAAAACATGAGTGTCTAGGAACACCTCATCTTTTGCTCTGTAGTATTCGAAAACAAAAAAAGAATAATACTGTTAGAAAATACTATTTATAGATCCTATAAAACCAATCATATTACGTAAAAAGATATAACACTATTAATATTTCAACAAAGATGGAGATAACCTAGTATGAATAGATGCAATAATATGTGTTTAGTGTAATCCTGTAATGTTTTAAAAAAAAGAAAAAAAATAAATATAAAAAACAATATATGTTTAGAGTGTATATTTATAGGCAATAATATCACTCTCGATCCCACAGGAATACCCAGAGATCACCTTTAGTCCCATATAAAGTTAGTGAAAAGTGAATCCCAAATTTGTAGAAATCTTTAGCACATTCAGTGGCAAAATAAGTTTCTTTATTTTTTGTACATAATTTGAAAATAAGTTTTATGTTTTAACACAATTATATTCTTAGAATATATACAAGATTAAAAAGTATAAGCATATACATCTTTTTTATTCTAAACTAATTTAATATTTTGTTATAGTTAAATATTTAAAATAAAATAACAATGGAAAATTAATGTAATCTTATGGATTCAAGTTATTTATGTCGTTTATTTTTTTTTTTAACTTGTTTACAACTTTTTAGTTTGACGCAGTAACAATGAGTACTTGGATTTTAAAAGTCATTTATGGCATTAAATTGGTTTAACATTTATGTTTTTGTTTTTTAAATTTTGTCGTATTAGTTGAATCAGTAAGATATCATTTCTTACAAGCTTAATGGTTTTAATGTCACAGTTTGATATGTGGGATAGTCAGCGGTATTATTGAAATCTCATTGGGTGAGGTCGACTTTATGGGGTTTTATTGTTTAGTATCGCAACTTTTTATTAAATGAGAGCTACGCAAACACTCCGTCGGACTAATTACACTGATATCCCTTCATGATAGACAATAATACAAACACCACATGCAACATATAAAACATTAACAGACTTATAACAGGAAAACTAATGCGACAAATAATTTACTAGAACTTTTGAATATATCCTTCATTCTTGATGATTTTACATTTTTGTTAACCAAAATAAACAAGACTTATTTTCTATTTATTTTGCAATTTTGTCTTTTGTTTTTGTAACAGATTTTAATTGAAGTTAACTACAAGAGGTATTTGTGTAATTTTTCAAACATGAAGGGGTATCTCTGTAATTAGCCAATACCTCAGGGGGTATTCATACAATTCTCCTTTTTACCAATTAATAACACTTATTTAAGAATTTGAAACTCAATCAATTACTTAATAAAATATATACTGAAAATACCATTTCTGGATAAAAATTTATATCAGTACGTTGTCAAGAAATTGAAAATTTTAAGGTGCAAAGTGCTAAAACACTCTACTTTGATGTGTTAAATTTCAATCTCCCGCTTGAGAAATTGAACTTGAGATCAATTATTTTGATAACAAGTTTAAAATGTTCCGACTACTTTTGACTCTTAACATTTATATAAGAGACCATAAATGACTTGTTTGCCTATAATTATTGAGATTGCGAGAGATCACTAGTGTTTGTTTTTCATTGCTTCTTTTCAATTCGAGAAAGAATTGAACTTACAATAAATAATAGATGAGAGTTGGAACAAGCAGAAAAACAAGTTTGTAAAGGGATTGAAATTTGGAGCACCCCTAGTGCCCCCTCTTATTCAATCTCTTTGCCTGATAAAAAAGAAACCAAAAAAGTTATTGAAATAAAAATCTTAAAAGGAAAAAGAAAAGCAAAAAAGCAAAATAAAAGTTATCTTTACATGAAAATGGATTGGAGGAGCCGACTGGGGTAATTAATCCTCATTGAGATTCCATTATCATATTACTTTTTTTAAATATAAAAAGATATAATATAATATCATAATACTAACTCCACGAACCTGAAAACCTTCTCAACTAATTATATATGCTCTTTGTAATTAAAATTAAGAAACTGATAATTGTTTGCGTACTTAACCGTATGTTGCATGAAAAATATAGTCACATACGTGGCAGGTTAATTAATTTTAAAAACCACTCGACGTCAGATCATGCGATACGGGAAAATTGGAATGGCGAAAGATCGGTGCTACCGAAAGTTCACTGTTGATGAGTTGTGCTGATGCGTCCAACTCATCCAAAGCCGCCATGTGGAGATACCAAGAATTAGTAGAAGTTGACAATCTACCGTAATAATTGAGAAGACGTTGATTTCGGGAACATCTTAACTAGCTTAAGGGTAAAAAAAGTTTAGGTATATGAGTGTAAGTCCAAAAATTTGGTAGGTTTATATAAAATATTTTAAAAAATTCTGTAAACAGTCGTTGAGACGTTTATAAGAGTCCTTAATTATGATCCGAATGTGCTCCTTGACTCCTAAGTTTTTATCTGGTTATAGTTAGTTATAATGGGAATTTATACGAAGAAAAGTAGACTGCTCATTCACATTTTGTTATATATATATATATTTATTGTAATTGAATAAGAAATCAATAAAACAAAAATTATAAATGAAATAAAAAAATAGGCGGAATCTTGACACCTTACTTAACCAGTAGTTAACCTTTACGGGAACTTTGAAAGTTTCTAGAATTGGAAAGCAACAAGTCTTTTTCTGATTTTTTAAATTTGGCACACGCATTGGCCTTAATTATTTTAAAAAGGTTTACAAAGATTGCTGGTCCAGTTAGAAAATTCAAACACAAATCAAATTTAGGATCCGAGTTAGGAATCTGACTGAATCGCTAGTAGAATTAATCTGTAAGCATGTGTATAATAATATTAATAAGTTGAGCTGAAAGTGTGTAATGGAATGTCCTAAAATTACATAAGAAATCCCGGTCCTCATTTTTTTATATTATATTTCTTTAACAAAGTTTTTTCTTCACATAACAAGCCAACAAGGAAACAAGAAAAGAACAAGAGCATTCTTCTCCATCTCATCACTCCCACTCTTAATGCCTTTCAATACCCTTTATTTTCTCAGAGTTTCAGCCCTTGAGTAGCTTGGTAAGGCTACGGGTTTTTTATTTAGTTTTAGTTTTTGCCGAAAACTAAATAAGAAATTGATATTCATGAATAATTTGGATTTGACATTTTCTTTTTGATTTTTTTTCTTCGAGCTTGGTGATATTCTTTTATTTATTTATTCCTTTCACCAAATTTAGCTAAGAGCATTAGGTGCATTTTATGACATTAAGCAAAACTATCGAGAACCGCCTCAAGCAAAGGAAGCCAACCTCTCGACCCAATTACTCAATACATCAGATACATTTGTCGTTATATAGAAGGTGCATCGACTCTGATGTCACCATCAAATTGACGCCACCATCAATTCGATTAACGAGTTTCCATGGATTGATTTGATCAATCTTCATATCGTGAACCCACAATCAATTGTGCTTACAAGTTAATATGACACGACGTAATTTGCTATAGCTCAGAATCAAGAGGCGGGAATCCCAAAAATCAATATCCAATAAATATCTCGTACCTTGCACGCAAAGAAACATCATTTTCACTATTCACGCTTCAGAGTCGTAGGTCAATCTCAATCTGATCGTAGATAGATCATGAATTGATCGTGCCTTGATTACCAGCAACTTTACTGGCTTATGCATCAAAGAGTCTAAGCCAGGTAAACTCACAACTTAGTTCAGGTGTTGTGTTAGAGTGTAGGTTATCAAACTCAAGTTGATCAAGCCTCTTAGAGGACATAGATCAGTCGAACGTGAAGTATCAAGTTAGTTGACGAATATATCTTTCATTAGTCACGTTGTCGATGGGAAACCATTGACTACATTCAAGTTACAATGCTATGCTAAGGTCTAAAAGAGTAGCCTAAAAGTCACTTGCTTTGACTACGAGTGATCAACAAAATGAGGCACTGCCTGAGGATGGAGAGACTTTTCTACAGGCGCCCTATGTGATGACCCAACCTCAATTAGGGTGTGCCACCCTTTAGATGATTGCCGCATTGCAGACGATACTACTAATGGACAAAGCTCCATTACTCGTCCCATGTAAGGAACTTGCTTTTCAGCCTCCTAGGAGCGAGGATCAACTTTAGACATTCGATCCCACGATCTAATTGTAGGGGATGATCAATTGCTTTTTATCAATTGAATCGCCATTATTGACTGCGAGCTCTTGCTCAGTCTCATGATTGATCTAGAAGGTCCTTGTTACATTTTAGGGGTACTGATGCATTCTTTTTTGTGCTTTGAGCAATATAATTGTGAACATAAAGTGGATTTATATGGGGTGGTAGAAGAGCTTGTAAGTGAAGAGATAAAGAAGATGAAGTTGAATAGTCAAAGTTGTTATCCTTGATGTATACAACAACATGGAACACCTTACACAACATCTTGAGTTGGCTAAGAGAAAAATGGTTAAGTCCACTGAGGAGGAAAGTGGTTGAGACTACTAAGGAGGAACACAAACTTCACATCAAGTTCAAATCCGAGGAGAGTATGGGCTAAGCAACAAAAGAGTTGAGGAACACCAAACCAAAGGGATTATTTCTCTTTTTATCATGCCTCTTGTGTCATCTATGTGGTTATCTAACCATTGTTTTTCGCACTTATTTTAGTATTGTTAGGACAATGTAAATGTCCTATTACTTTGTTACTTTTGATATTGTATATTGTTTTATATTATCTCTGTGTAGTAACTATCTCGTCCAACATCTGTACGTATTGTGTTCAACTTATTTTATGTTTCGTAGCTTATTAATTAACCCGTGTGCTCTTAATTAATATAATTAAGAATGACTTAATAATGACATTATCTGAAGAGTAATTAATTAAAGTGTATGTATTTATATCACGATTTATTAATTCCTAAAATATATTTGTCTTCGATTTAATTAATCTATTTTTTATAAAAGATTCACTTTACATGTTTAAATATGATTAAAAGATTGTCGAGTTATTGTGTTTCCATCTTTAGGAGATAGAGTTTATCTTATGATGTAATTCTATCTCATTTAGGATAAGGATAGATTAACTTAACATATCTAATCTTTCGCAAGCCTATCTATTTATTCGGGGATATATTCAGCTGATCTTTTAACATGGAGAATATGTTTGTGTATGTGCTCTTATTTCAGGGATCGTTCATCCAGGAGATAAAGACCGAATACAATAGGAAGATCTGAAAGCTATCAAATGCGAGAGCAGTTGAAATAGCTGGAATGGATCAGACAAAATGCCGAACCTATAAATAGAAGAGCTGATTTATTTCTAGGGATAATTGCGGCAAACCCTCCAATCTATTGGTGCCTTTGCATTGTGCACCTTAACCTATAAAAATGTTCAATTTGCCCACCAACCTATTGATTTTTGTGCGATTTGCCTCCTGAGTCGTTGATCAACCGTTCATTTCGGACACATGTCTAAGTTTTCGTCCGTTAGATTTGGCATCAGGGGGCAAATCACACAGGAATCAATAGGTTCATGGGCAAATCACACATTTTCATAGGTTAGGGGGCACAATGCAATAGCACCCATAGATTGGAGGGTTTATCGCAATTTACTCTTATTTGTATCATTTAACCTTAGAGAGAATTGTTATACAAATTATAAGAAGGTTCACTGTTAGTTTCATAGTTTAGTTTAATGAGAGAAAAGTTTAATCCTTATTCGGTTTAAAATTTCATAGTTAGTAAGAGTAAATTTGTGTTCCAAAGTCAAGATCGACTTATCAAGAAGCGTCAAGCAAGGTTGAAGGGAGTTTGAACAAGGCATGATATATTCCACCAGATGGATTAGAAGAACTAAAGGCATAGCTGCAAGTGTTTAACCGTAGAGTACAACAAGATCCTCAATAACACTTAAACTAATAAAATTTAGAAAAACAATTTACTTTATTCAACATCGTCAAGTAGCCAATGAAGAGGAGTCAACGATAGTTCTACCGTCAAATCAACAGTAAAACTAACGATGGTGGAATTGACGTGTCTAAGCAAATAAAGGTTAAAATGTTTTCAACATCAAATCCACAATAAAATCAAAGTGGTGGAGTTGATGCATCTCGATAAATGAAGAAAAAAAAAAAAAAAAATCATCGTTAAAACGACGGTTAAATTGACACACTTTAGCATATAAAGGCTTAAATTCATTATTTTCTCCATCAAATAAATGGTAGTGGAATATTCACATCTCAACAATTAAAAGATGAAATTGACGCCTTTCTCGTCAAATCAACTACGAAAGAAATGGTACTGGAATTGATGTGTTTGGACAAATAAAGGCTAAAATTGATACTTCCGTTAAATCGATGGTAAAATAAATATTGGTAAAATTGCCGCGTCTAGGTAGATTCAGAGTAAACATTGACTGTTATTTACCATCAAACTAACATCAAAACTAATGATAAATCGACGATGACATGGTACGATTCAACAGGTCACTGGTACGCTTGATGGTTCTTACCATCATATCAACAAAAAAATTGGCATAAAATCTACGGGTATCAAGATTCTAACTCGAGTAGGACTCAATTGTGGCATCTGCATTAGCCATCGTAGAACCAGTATGGGGCTTTGAATTAGTTAATATTTTGTTTGGCGAGCCAAAAATTATTAAATGGCACTAATTGTGAAAGTCGGGGTATATCATAGTAATACATACTTAAATTTAGAAAATCTAACAACTTATATAAATTTAAGAAATGTGAAATTATATTTCACTATAAATTTATTTCAGAAATTTGAATAAGATGTTTGAGAGAGACCATTCCTCCGTATATTCTTCTCTATGTTGAATAAAGTTTTAGGGACGATATCCCTTCTTGAAACTCAAAGAGGGAATTTTTGCCACCAATTACTTTTTAAAATAACGGGGAAATATATTTTGAGAAGAAAATTTTCACTCTAGCTTTAAGAGTGCGAATTCAGTTCCCAAACTTTTTAAAAATAAGATAAAATAGTTTAGATAAGGGGCATTCTTGCTCAAAAGTTTAGAGAGAGATTTATGGAGTGTTTGCAAGAATTTACAGGAGAAGTTTTTATCACTACTTTTGCTTAAAGTCATTTGACAAAAACTCGAGAGTGTTAGAGAACCAAATTTTCACCTCATATATTTATAGGACCAATTTTGCTACACCCCGTTGTTTATAGGCCATTGGCGTTTCACTAATTTATCTCCAATTTATTGCCAATAAATCAGAAATAAAATAACGTAAAGACAAAATGATAATAAGTTAAACACCAACTTGATCTCTCGTATCATCAAACCTCAACAATCAACAGACTCAACACTTACCAATGTACATCACATATACATCACAAACTATAACATAAAACAACATAAACAAATTACAACATACATGTTAGATACATAACAATCTTCAGTTCAATCAATAACTTAACAAATTATATGCACACCCAATTATTTCCTGATAAATATACTCTAAACTTCTGCTTTCATCTTTACCTTAACTCTATAATATATCACTTTATATCACTACTCCTTTATCTTTAAACACTTTTCAGAAACTCCACATGCATTCCAAATCCTGCGGACCAACCGAAGTTGATGGAGCTTCATGTTCTTCAAATAATGGCTTCTTTCTCATTTCAAAATTCGACACTATCGACGAATTTTCGTTACTTAAAGCCGTTTCTTGCGACGCACTAGTAGTGATCATTTCCTTCTCTTTTGATAACCCATGGTTACCAAGAAAAGCCCTGAAGATTGAGGGATCCTGATCCTGCATTGGAGCCGAACCGGGGATCTGAAATCCCGACCCGACCCGGATGGGGGGAAGTTGTCCCCAGGACAATGCAGTGGGAATATTGGAGGCACTAGCCATGACTAAAGAATCCATTGGATTAGAAGAGGAAAATGAAATTGGATTGTTGAAACAAGTGATCATATTTTCTTGATCATTCTTGGGATTGGAGAAGCAGTGCACGTGGCCGGACCCCGGTTCAGCGGGGTTTATTCGACTGCCACCGCCGTATCCCGAGGGATCATCTATTAGAGGTGGAAGTGTTAAAGGTGTTAACTCATTCTTATGAACCTTTTTCCCACCAGAAGTCTTCTGAAATACCCTGCTTATCACCCAATCATTCTGCAAAAAAGTCAAAAAAATAATGTAAATAAGAATAGCCTTATCTACAACCATTAAATCTGGTACAAAAGAAAAAGAAATTAAGATTCCCCTTCAAATTCACAAAGACCCTCCAAAAACTTATACAAACATAACAAAAGCAACACGGACGACGAAGCGCAGCCTGGTGGTAAGACGTTTCATCTGTAACCGTTACGGATAGCCTCATGTTCGAGTCACATTTGCTGCATGAGGGGGTGTGTGAACAGAAAAATTTGCAGACCTCAAGAGGTGTTTCAGTATCATTCAAACCTCAGGGAGATTTTTGTAATAAAATTGAAAAACTTAAAGGGGTATCAATGTAGTTTATCTCAAAAAAATAAATAGTACAACTAACTGAATGAGACAGGGGAGATAATAATTTTTTTTTTCACCTTAGCTGACTTTGGAAGATTATCAAGAGAGAATTTGCCCTCCAATCTATACTCATGATTCACCCAATTGGATTTTTCACCTTTAGGCGCTCTCCCTTTGTAAAAAACAAGCGTTTTTTTCATTCCGACGAGAGTTTTACCGCGAAAAATCTCCTTGTCTTTGCCAGTGGCCTTCCAATATCCAGCAGGAGTTGCTCTGTTTGTTCTCAATCCAGTTGGGTACTTCTTGTCCCTCACACAGAAAAAATACCATTCTTTTTCTCCCACTCTTGCTCTCCCTTTTAATCAACAAAAAAAAAACAAGAAAAATGATCATTTTTCAACTAAATTTTGCATAACATAATCAAAACTATATATTACATAGATTTAGAAAAAAAGGAAAACACTTACATGGTAGTTCCCAAGGCTCAACCTTGTTCATATCAACTTCTCCAACAGCTACAGAACAAAAATTGCAATCAAGAACCTTTTTTGATAAATAATGAGTGATCAGCTCTTCATCAGTGGGATGGAATCGAAATCCAGGTGGGAGTTCCATTTGATCATCAAATCCAGAGTTTTTCTCCATCACACTTGAAAAAAGATCAAAGCTTTGTTCAAAGAGATTAAAACAGAATCAATCTTTTTTTTTATTGAGATGTTTGACTTTTGTAACTTATGAGTGAATTGGTTATGATTGATATATATGAAGTTTTTGTGTAAAAAGATATTTTGAGAAAAGGGATTGTGGCCAAACAGTCCCTAAGTTTAAGAACTCTGTGAATTGAGCACACCAAGTCAAGCAAGTAATATGCAGAAAACGGAGAGATATTTCAAGTAGAGAAAAAGCTAAGGGAAAGTTGTAAAGGAATTTGAGATATAGAGAAAAAGGGAAAAGAAAAAAGAAGCCATGGGAAAATGAAATGAACTCGGGGTTGAGAATTTTTTATAGAGTTTTAGAAAGGAAAAAAAAAAAAAAAGGAGGAGAGGAGGATGAGATTTAAGGCCAATAAATACTTGTGATGTTTTTAGTGAAAGATACGTGATTTGTAAGCAAACTATAGCTAGGGAGGTTGTTTTTAGTCCCTTTTAATTAGTTGTGTTTCGATTTAATTCATCTCTTTTCTAAGAATTTGACCAAATGCAGCTCATCCCAAAAGGTCCATCCACACTTGAAAGTCAATGTATTGGTAAAGGAAAAGATGGGTGGTTTGTAGGACTATATTGTAAAATCGATATTGAGATATACTTGATTGATAAATATTATACTTTTGTTTTTATTAGCATTTATTTAGTTTGAAATTTTGATTTATCTAATATATCTCTACGAATTGTTTCAGATTGGTCTAGTGCTTTTATGTTGAAAGTATGACTCAATATACGACGGGATATCAACTTAAAATGCTTTTGTAGTTTTAAAAATTGCACGCAACCCTCATATAGTTTATTAATTGATTAAAATCCTCGTATGTTGCATATAATCTACGCAAAAAGTGTCATTCTTTATGAAATCACAAGGGAGTTTTGTACAAAGTTTTATAAAATCATAAGGGGATTTTATAAAAGTTAGAGAATCTTGCGCAAAGTTTATAAAATCATAAGGAGATTATAGACAATTATCAAACCACAAGTGGAGTTTTCGTGCATATTTTCGAAACCAAAGGAAACTTTTATGCATTTTCCCCTTTTAAGAAACACGTACGTACTAATATTTTCGTAGGAAATGTGGAAACTTTTTCACTTTGGCTAACTAAAAATGAAAATAATGGATTATTTCTATATGCACTAAATATATTCGCAGTATTTGAAAAGTTTCACAAAGTTTCTTAGAAATCTTATTTTTAATCTATATACAGATTTAGTTGTTCACTCAATCTGCATATAAAACCCAAACTATGTGCATATATAGAATCCATGTGTTATATTAAATTGACAAATTACCTCGTTTTAAAAATTAAATAGGTAAATTACATTCTGTAGTTTCAAATAGTGGTAGATTGGCCCTATACAAAGAGGTGTAGTTCTCTCGCCCAAACACGAGAGTTAAGGTTTTTCGGACGAGAAAAGACAAGTATATCCCATTTCCTTTAAAGAATATGTAAATCTTTTGGTTTAAATATTTTTAAATTGTAAAATAGTGTAAAAACAAATATAAAAATAAGTTACAATTTCGTAATTACATGTTTATTTGTTTTTATACTTTTACTTATATATTTTTTTTAAAAGGTTATAATTAAATTTGAAATTAGAAATTACAATGGCATTTTAGTCGTTAAATATAACAAATATACTACAAAAAGCGACATGGGGTGTGTACGACTTTTTGAAATCACAACGGGGTACTCTGACTATTTAATTTTCACAAGGGTATACTTTGTCAATAAGACATAACACAATGGGTAAATTCCAAAAATGCGCATATATGTGCAGTTGTATATATTCCTTTAAAAAGTAATTCGCGCTATTAAAACTTAGAATATAGCAGATTTCCCAATAAAAAATAATAGAAAAATGATTTTTGCAGATTGCTCCTTTACTATCTGGCTATTTGCATTATACAAATACGGTGCTATTATACATACACGTGTTTCACCCGTGACACTGACATTGATCTAGTGCTATTGCAACGTACTGGTGATATTATTGTTTCTCGCTTGGCTAGCTAATTACTCATTTATTAAAAGGAGATAGGTCCCAAATTAATTTTGATCATTATGTATGAACATGGTCTGAAGGCCTCAGTTCTTTTATTTTATTTTATAATATACGAATAGTAGCTCTAACTTTCAGAGCCGAATAAATCCCACTTGTATTATCAAAATCATAATCATCAGAACTGGTCAAAAGAATAATTAATGCGTTTTAAGAATTCTCTGAATAATGTAAACATTGTGTGTATCTTTGACATATATAATTGCATGTATGCCAAAACTAACCTCCCTTTATTCGTAAAATCTCCATGTACTTGAAAGTCCAGCTGTCTGTTTGATGAATCTAAAATTAAATTGATTTATAAAGAGATACATTAGCCATCTTTTGTTGATGAGCGATGCATTAGTTATCTCTTTTTTTTTTTTTTGTTAAAAGATGCATTAGTTATCTGAAATTTGCTTTAATCCCATTTTCTTGAAAGTCAAGGATCATTTAACCTTCTTTGCGTTGTATTTGGAAGAGAAACGAAATACTTTGAGATTGGACAGCCACTCCATGAACTCTCCATGCCTTTATGTTTGAAAGATGACACGTTCATATGTCATAGAATTGTATCTGACGTAGACAGCTAGAACGTCTATTTGTTTAGGGTTCTCTAGTATTTCAGGTGACAGCGATTTATGAACTAAGTTATCAGAAATACTATTCTTCTAATACTTTTAATGATAATATTTTTATCATTAATTATCAAAGCATTTGTAAGACCCCCGAAGGATTTTATATTTACTAAAATAATAGGATTTGTTGATGATAAGATACTTTTAGATAAGCTCATGTAGTGACATTGATATGTTACATTACATTATACAAAGAGGATATGTGAATGTGTTAATTTAGGTAGTGCTAATTAGTGACATGTGAATGTGTTAATTAGTGATTCTCTTCAACTTCATCAAATTGATGATAACTAAGATCTTGATCTCAGTTCGTTGTCTTTTAAGATTTTGCATGTCAAGAATTCCCTTTTGATTTAGATAGTGTTTGCAAATTCTAAAAAAGTAGAAGTTTATAATTTAAGCTAAAGTTGTAATTTTTGTTTAAGTCATAAGCTGAGGGATATTTTCAAAAATCTAAAAGTTCACTGTAAGTTGGGTGTTGAAGAAAAATCTAAAAGTTCACAAAAAGTTACATTTTAATTTATTAAAAATAATCACTGCAAGCTAGAAATTAGGAAATAGCAACTTATAGATTATGAATATTTTCAACTGTAATTTTGGCTTGTCAATCAAACACCCTAAAAGTTTTAAATGAGACAAAAAACAGATGGTAACTTTTTTTAAGAGTTTGCCAACACCACTTTAACATCATTGATGTTTTGAGATCCCACAACATCTAGAATCTTACCATGGAGATTACAGGAAAGCAGTTGTGAATATGATTGGATTAAATGGAAGCATAACGAATAGTCAGTATCTTTATTTCAAATTCATAATTTTATGAATGAATTAAGTCGCCAATGTAGTATACCTTCATTATTGAATAGGATCCTTCCAGATCAAGTCATGTAATGAAATTTAAATGCTTACATTCTTATAGAAAAGTCTGTATAAAGGATTAGGCGTAAAGATTAGAAAGAGATTTGTGAAAATCGTTATTAAATGGATTGATGGTCATTAAGATGTTGATCTCAATCTGTCCACTTTTATAGACTCATGTTTGTCACAAAAAACCTTTTTGACTTAGACATTGTCATATGGTGTGATACCACTACATGTACTATCCTATCCTCGAGGGATATGGACAAACAACTTGGAATATGAATGAGTTGCGTTGAATCCCGGATTATACGATTCCTCTTGCTATAAGTAAAAGTAGTTGTCTAAAACGAGCTCTAAGTTCATAGTTGTATATTGTATATGATCAAACACACTTTATATTAATGGAAGTCAATGATGTAAGATGTGATTAACTCGCAAAATTATTGAAGTTCGTAAAGAGGATCGATATGACTATAATAGGGGACAATCATATCTGGGTCTAATTAACGTATGAGAGAATAATATAATAAGTCTAGGAAAAAATATATTAATATTAAGGTACGAACTTATACTAGAAGAGTAGGTCTATCCGCCCCCTTCATGTATCAACTACATGTACGAGTTATATGTTTGAAAAATTAATTTAATGTGTAAGAAAACTCAAATTAGTTAATATGATTAACTTTATACTAAAATCATAGTCTAATTAGGGTCAAATGTATCTCCACTCGCATATTCCATTTTAGCAGGATCTCGAACAAATAAGTAAAATACATTGTACAGATTGGTCATTCGAATTTGTGTTGATCCTCTTGCCTTTTACCAGTGAATGATCTTCTAATGATAAGTGATCTTTGAAATTTGATCCAATACAAGGTAGGTCCCAAAGATTGACCTAATATATGCTAGCCTACCTTGTTATTTCAAAAGATATACATAATATAAGAGAATTTGCAAAATATGTCTGGCAAGAAAACTAATTTTAAGTAGACAACTTTTACCTTTGTAAACCTCAAGATTTAAAAAAAAAAAAACAAACTAAAGACATATCAACAATCAAAGATCATTTAACTAAAATACGTATGTGATACAAGATTGTGACAATCTTTTAATCCATATAAGGTCCAAACTTGTTTTCTACATAAACTCACATTTCTTCAAAAGCACGGAATTAACAATATAATGTGATAAATATTTGTTAAAGTTCTTTAATTAACCAAAAATTGAGTAGTAGTGATCATTACGTCTAAATATTTGGATGAATTTATCCACATAATAAACAATATCAAGATTTTCAAGGAAAATAATTGCCACTAGTAGAAATTCAAATGGAAAATTTGTTTAGGCTTTTCTTGCAACCATATAGAAGAGAATTGTTTAGGGGCTAAAGCTCATCGGCCCATTTCCACTAATAGACAAGCCACAATTAGAACGTTTTTCATTCTCCTATACCAGGCAAAAATAGGCTTTTTAAAAGCTCGTCCTAACTCAAAAGTAGGTCGATGCCTAAAAACAAGTGGTTGAGTCAAATTATTCTTTTTCTAAGGTTTTCCATAAGGTTTATGCCCCAAAACTGGCAAAATGTTAAAAAACAACCCAAAAAAGGAAACAAACTAATTGTTCAAAAGTGGAAACCAAATAAGTTTCCAAAAAGAAAAAGAATTACGCTAGTAGTCGAGAATTTTTGTGGGACCATATACCAATTTTGCCTTCACATCTATATCAAAACTAGACCAAGTAAAAAACACAAAACAATATTAGAAACCCGTTAGAAAACTTCAACCAGGAAAGAACAAGTGAATAGAAAATATCATTTACCTCTCAGTTTATTCCTTTAATTTTAAGGACATCCCTAAAGATACCCATTGGAATGTCTAATCCAATAGAACCCACATTAGAAACCTTTTATTTGCATCTATAAAGAAGTTCTCTCCCTCTCCATCAACAACTATCGCCAAACAAGTTTTGACCTTCTTGTATAGTTCAACCATGTAGAAAATTGAAGTTATAGTATACAAACTCGGTGTTAAAGCAAGAAACTTTCGAGCTAGGCTATAAAGTACCAACCATATTTTACGAGATCATCATCAATATCCTTACCCTTAGCATCCGTCTCATGATTTTAACAAGATATAAAAGATGTTCCAGAGTGGAATCCCATCATCAACAATGATTGACTGATATGTTTTTAACACGTGCTCTTCATAATCATCTATTAAGAGAGAACCTGTGAGGACCGCACCCCACGAGTCACAATCCGATCCGAGTTGGTCCGGTGTTGGCCACCTAGTAAACCCAACTCAGAACGAACTGTATCTCAAAGGAAGGGGTCTCACTGACCAGGATCAAAACCATAGCATTATAATAAAATAATTTTACTTTAAATACATCGGAAGTCTTTGGAATACAAATATATTTTACAAAAATGATATAAATACAAAAATCAAACACTTAACAATTTTTGCAAAGTTTCCAAAAAGCGGACTTGTCGATCATTCGTTCCATCCGTGCTGCTATTCCAATCTTACTCTGAGAAAGGGACATATAGAACAAAAGAGGCGTAAGTCTTTAATGACTAAGTGAAATTCTTAGATCATGACAATAATCAAACAGTAAATCAGAACAAAACGAACAAGAATAACCAGAATAGTTACATCTGCATCATTGAACTTAAATTATTGGTTTTAACGAAAATTCTGAAATATAACAGATCCAACCTTAACTCCCAAAATTCAACCGTATACCTCCCTACGAGGAGCGACCTCGCAACAGAACAAAAGACATGCCCGAGTACATGCCAATCTAACACGGGGGTCACAACCAACTCCTGACTGCAAGCGGCACTTAGACAGAATGGGTACTAAGTTGAAATACTTAAACTGACAGCCCTTTGCTACCCAACAGTAAATCTTCTCAATCCCTGGGCCCAACTTCCCAAAGGCGTCCCAATGGGTGGAACATAATTATCAGATGAGCTAGTTAGCCGGACAATATCCGTTGCTCGTTTTTTAGCTACGTAGGCCGAACATAGTTCGTTGCTCGTTGCACAATTCAAGAATCGATAGGGTGATCATGATACCAGGATAATTATAATTATGGAGAAAATTTCCGATTATAATTTAAATGAGATTTTATTTAACAATAGGCAAGAAAATTGATTATGTAAAGAATTAACGATTCCCAATATAAAAGCATTAAAATGGTGATAGAATATTGCTCGTGATTCGAAACAAAGAATCACAATTGTTATGTCCAAGTTTCTTAGGGCCGGATGCCACACAAGGTTTTGAACAAATCAGAAATCAAACCTCACCTTTTACCGTACGAGAAATTCTTCATTAACGTCGATATTTGTAGAACCTTAAATAAATCAAAAAGATATAATCAATTGATTGCTCATAATCTACAACAATAAACATATATTTCCCATATTTATCATATTTAAAGAAGTTCAATTAAATATCTTGTTAATTTTTGATAAATCCAACATTTACCTATTTTAACTTTAACTGTGACGTAAAAATATAATTAATGAGAATTACCATTTCAAAGTAACAAGTTGAAAACTAAATCAGTTACGAAATTATTATTAAAATCTCCAATTCTAATTTATTAACAACATATTTGATGCTAATATATACATATGCATCAATGCTATTTAAACCCGTTTTAAAACAATATTTCTTAACAAAATTCTTGTAAATTACTTATTACATAATAATCTCAAATCAAAAGTTTTACCATGATCTTAACATTGAACAAATACCTCAGTAAGTGGATAAAATCATATCATATATATAACTTTGGTAGAAACTATCTTTCTTATAGCTATTAGTATTAAACAACATAATATTGCATATATAACTATTAACAATTAAAATAAATTGTAAACATGTGGATCTAATTAAAATTAATATTTCCAAAATAAATATTATTCTAATAAACTAGATTAGGTGGTTAGATCACAAGATAAACACAATACTTTACTTAAAGTTAAAGAAATTGAAAGATCAACCGTAAAATAAACTATATGTCATCTTAATGTTGCAAAATCCATGAAAAACATTAAACATGATTCTAAATTATGATCAACTTATCCAATATCATTATTAGTATGTAATGAGACCATATCAATGATCAATTTCATGATTTAGATAGCTTTTGCAACATAATTTGGTTAAACAAAAGGTTTATGCAAATCTGGTGCTGAAAACTGTAACGATCTTAGATTTACCTTCAATCGGACTTTCAAACGATATGATAATATGAAATTGGTTAAAGGGTTCAATCTTAAACATCATGGAGAGTATGTAGTTTCAAAATCAGATCAATAGGACAATGTTTGGTATTTTAAATAAATCATGAAAGATAGAAGCCGTTTTCGGATTTTCTGGACAGTGGTATGTATTTCTCATTTTTAGACCCCTCAAACGACTTTGTTTGAAGAAGGTTTCTGAACATGAAAGTTAGCTTACACAATAATCAGTATGTAGTAAATATTTCAGAGAAATAATCGGAGTTTTGATATGGTTTTCGGACTTCTAAATTTTCTGTACCAAAAACTGGCAGTTTTGACCAAACTCGGTTTTGAGGATTTTTAAGGACTATAAAGAAGGGTTAAAGGACTGAAACAATTTTTCTAGAAATCTAAACATCAAGAGGAAGAATTTGCAGAAGAAAAGAAGAGAAGATTCGAAGAAGAGAGGTGTGTGAAAAATGTTGAAGAGAGCCTCCCTTTTATAGGTGAAAATGGGAGACAAATGATTAATTACCATACCCTACTCATTTTTATTTTAATCCAAGATAGGCCACCCTAATTATGAATATGTTTCCAGGCCTTATCTGATAGGATTTTATAAGAATAAAATATTAGAAATATCTAGCATAAAAGACAAAGCAAAGTTACCTTTTCTCAAATGTAAATGTAAATATGTCAAGATTTACCATTGTCAATGAATGTTTGGATATTTTAAAACTACAAAGGGCCAATTTGAAAATTTTGATAAATTATTTGGTCTTAAATAAAATATATGTGGTCAATCATAAATTTTTCAAAAGGGGCAGGACTAAATCGTGATTTTTTCAAAACTTTTGGGGTCAAAATCATATATTCAAAAAGTTTAAGGACTAAAATGAAAAATTCAAAAATACTTTTATTTTCTTTCGAATTTCAGGGGCGTTACAGAACCCCACAAGTCTATCGTACTATGTACCTAATTAACCATGATGAACTATGACCTTATTCGAGATGCTAGCCAAAATATATCCGCTAGCTTTGTTTGTACGTACCTCGAATCCAACTATGGTAGGAATTAATTTAAGTTTCAAAGTCATCTTCATGTTATTCAACAAGATACGGTCTTTCCACAAAAAATGTATTTTCAGCTCTTATCACAATGGACACATTTGCAATTTATTTCATGTACGTTTATCCCTTGTATTGCACAAAAGAGCGAGCTACATGGTACTCGACGTGATGCTTAAATATAAAGCACATAATTATTATTTCTTGAACTTTGATCAGTGTAAATATTTTTCTAATAGATAAATTAAATAAAACATATAAAATTCTGGTTTACTCATCATAATATCTAATATCAGTAGAGTGCAATCAGATGATATGTTGAAATACATATTAAATATAAAATCACCCCAATTGATCTATGTATTCATAAAAACCCTTTATATAAAAAAAATAAAAATAAATCGGATAAAATTTGGACAAAATAGTAATATTCTCACGACATTGTATCTTTGAGTGTTTGCCATGTGTTGAGCGGAACAGAGTTGTTTCAAAGATTCACCGTTGAAAGGTAAGATTTTCTTAATAAGCTCATCTTCTCATGCACTATCTTAAACAAGAGGCCCATGTCTAATATTAGAAAAATCAGATAAAATTTGGACAAAATAATAATCATCTCACGACATTGTATATTGGAGTGTTTTCCATGTGTTATGTTTCTAAAAATCTGAAAACTCGAGGATAAGTTAAAATGTGTAAAATTATAGGCTCAGATTATACTTCAGGATGAAGAGAGAGATACATTGAAATTGTAGAACATTTTAAACAAGATTGTACACCGAAGGTTAAACCCATAAATAATGAGCCTCATATAAGATACCATCTCGTCGATATTTATGCTACGATTTTTAAGATCCTCTTATCATATGTAATGTAATGTGACTACTCTATGACAAATGAGTACCCAAATAATGTTTGAGAAACAACCAAGTTGATGGGACCACTAATATGGACTCAACTTAGTCTTTCTAAATGACATTTGGTGAAGGATCTTACAGGCCTAAAAGCCATTTTTCTATCCTCCTTTAGAGTCAACTATGAACTTAAAAGTATGGGTTCCATGTTTTCATGCAAATCCAATCAAAAAACGTGCTCCGGAAAAACTTATTTTGTTAATCGTTTGTGACAATTTAAATATATGTATTTGGCTAATCTTTTTATACTTTGATCTCAAGTTTCATGAATTGGAAAGGAGAAAACTTGAGAGAGAGAGAGAGGGAGAGAGAGAGAGAGAGAGAGAGAGGAGAAGAGAGAGAGAGACGTGCATCTTTGATTTCTTCAAGTTAAGGGTTTGGAGCGATTTTTTTCCTTGTTTAATCAATGATTCTATTCTCACCCCAAATTCCTAACTTTTAGAAAATATCTCAGGTGTGTATCATCCAATAAGGTAAGTCAACTTAATCTCCACCATTTACCATTTTTCTCAATCATTTCTAGAAGGATAGGGAAGACTTAAAGTCTCGTCCCACTCTTATTAGGGCCTAGATTACTACTAGTGTGCTCACACCTAGGCCTTGTTATTTTAATTAAATTACTTTATTATTTATGAAAAAATGAATCCAAAAAAATTCATGGAGAAGTAGATTTTGTCTTATCCTGTAAAAGTAAAGCAACAAAATTCTTAATTCTACGTGCAAAAGTTATGGTATTTGCCTTAATTAAATTAGTGGCTCGTAGGATTAATTTCAGTCTTCTCCTATTGAACTAGAACAACAAAATTCTTAATTCTGTAATTCCATCTATGAAATTCATGTTCATAATTTTTAATTAATAGATAATCAATTAATCATATATTAATATTATTTTTTTGTTTCTTTGAGGCTTTCTATTGTAGGATCAATTACTGTGCTTTCTCTTGGACGAGTGTAGGTTGATTAGGTTGAGTCACCTTGTACTCTATATATTAAATTTTTTTCTTTCATCAATCAATCTTATTAATTTATTTTAACTAAGTTTCGAAATAGCAAATTCTAGACATATCACTTAGTCTGTATACTCTTATTTGGTTTACATATAGATGTAAAATTCAGAAGGATGATAAAAAATGCAGAGGAGTGGATGGAACTATAACTCACAACTCTAGTGTCACGGATAAATTTTAAAACTTTTGTTCCACTAATTCAGATATCGAAATTTGTTGAAGCTGATTACGAGTGCCAGTTGATATAGTCTTTTCCAATATATTCAAAAATATTAACTACAATCTCTAATCAATAGATAATCATTGTTACCATGCTAAAAAAAATTTATATTTTTGCCTTTTATTAGAATAAAATGTCTTGAACCATATCATTAATTAAATTTTGAACAGGGAACTGAGAACGAGAGATGTACATATTTATTATAAGAAGGAGAATTAGAGAACAACAAAGTTCAAAATAGGATGCTAGATCTTGGAATTAGACAACATCACGATAGCTAAAATGGAGTTCATGATAGGAAACAACCTACGAAAGATGATTGAGATCATGATTTTAATGTCTGTCACTACAAAATTAACAATTCGACTCGTCCTAGTTCATTTTATACAAACTATTTATATTAGATCGGAAACATCCCGATGTCACTACATCATCTGGTTCAAAAAGTCCTATTCATCCAATTATATATTCATTACTTGGATACTTGACGAAATCCTGAAGTATATAAATGATCTCCGCTGACTATTTTTATGGTCGGCTAATTTCAGTATCCAAGGTGGAACTGGATCCAATGTGGATCCGCGTGGATTCAAACATAGATCCGGGTGGATCCATAAGTGGATCCGACTGGATCCAGTCATGGATCCGGATGGATCCACATTCGGATCCATGTGGATCCATCCAAGTCCATGTCTAGATCTAACTCAATTTTAAGCAATTTTTGGCATTAAGCCATGTATTCACACCACTATCTCATCGTCTTTATGCATTGTACATTTTAAAATATAACTTTTTTTACAATGAATTTATTTTTTTAATTAAGCAAAATAATTTGACAACGTATAACTAGTCATTATGAGAAGAAGATCTCGTGCTTTAATATGGTAACTACCACTTAAAGTTAAAGATATGTACAGTCGATGGTTGATTGACATTTTTATTCACATTATTAAGTCTTATAATTCTGTAATCTTTAACCTCAATTTTTAAAGAGGCAAAAATATTTTCAACTATACATAAAAGGAATTAAGATAATATTTCTAATCCTCAATCAAAAGCTCGAGAAAGTCTTCCAAATCCCAAAACTCAACTTCATTAAACCATTATAGAAAAATAATATATATATATTTTTTTACTATAGAAGTATCATGATTTGTATATTTTTCTCAAATATATATATATATATATATATATATAGAGAGAGAGAGAGAGAGAAAAACAATATACGTTATACATATATATTTTTAGTAAATACATCTCATAAGAGCATTACATATTTTAAAATTAAAAGAAAAAAATTAATTTATTGTGAAACACTAGCTTGCACATTTATATCTTAATGTAGTTGAGTGTTGTGTTAAATTATTATTACTTTTTTTTCTTTCTAAATAACCATGTATTCCTCAAAGTATTAAGCGTCCCGTATCTTGTTAAGTAAGAACTAAGAATTAATGATATATATTATTAAATTTAAGGTGGTGGGATATGTGGGTGGATGGGGAAATAGGGCTGGCTAGAGGTTGATTTGGCGGATTAGATGGATCTACCAAGACGGATCCACTTGGATCCGCTCGGATCTGTGGTGGATCCGCAAATGGATCCGTTCGGATCCATAATTGGATCCAAAAATAGTACTATTTAGATCCGCAGATCCACATGGATCCGGACCCAGATCCGGTCCAATTAGTTGAATCCATGCATTTGGGATCCACTCCTATGGATCCGGTCTGATCCAAATCCTAATGGATCAGATCCACATGGATCAAACCTGGATTTGGTCCGGTTGATCCATTTGCCACCTCTACTCTCGCATATAGCAACTTCAGCTGAATGTTGAGTCTAATAATTTATATATATAAAAAATCAAAATTGAGTTAAATAGTAATAATAAAGCTTATGGTATTAATAGACGACAAATGAAAGTATTTTCAATAAATCAAACGAAATTGTTCTTAAGTTATCAAATTTAACTCTTTACTTTCAACCAAAATGTTATAAGAGTTCCAAACCTATTTATTATTTACACATAACTCATAAATCCAAATAGTTATCTCAAAAAAGTCGAACTCCATTTTCAATTATCCATGTGACATACTCTTGGATCAACGTAGAGTCTTTGAGAGATTATCCAAGACTCAAAGATTACCCTTATGATGTAGATTGGATATCGTATCACCTTAGCTCATATAATTGACCACTTTGATACTTCCAAGCGCTTTATCTTTGGTAAAAACCACTCATAAGTGCGAGAATATCAATGTACCATACTTATACAACATTTGGAACAAAGACAAACCTCCACCAATTACCCATGGAAACTTATATGGATATCAAACTTTGACATAAAACATTCTGATTGAACCTTGAAACTTGACCTTGAGATCAAGGTTCACAAGCAGGCACTAAGATGGAACATTCAGGTTAAACCATGATATCGATTGATCATGATAGAAATAAAGCATACCATTGAATGACATGTAAACAAAGAAAACGCCAAAGCACTGGCAAATTTTTTTCTAAACCTAATCTGAACTAACCCAATGCGTATAGTACACCGCCTTAGAAATCACAGAGGTACATGATTTTGCTCAATATTCTCTCACTTATCTTATCACACATCACTTGTTTGACCTCACTTATAGCTCTTGTCGTCATATCAAGCTTCCAACCTCTTTACCGACTTAAGCATTATTTAGCATTATTTAGCCAGGACTATTACCTAGTTTCACATGTCTTTTCTGAGTGTCATGAATAAGTCGGTGAAGTGGAATCTTAAGATCACACTCTTTGATCAAACCCTATGACTAGCCTTAAGATTAAAACTTGAGATCCTTGAGATTGGAGCTTTAGATCAAACCCTAAGGCCAAACGTTGAGATTGAATCCTTAGATCAAATTATGAGATAAAACCTTGATGTTAAACAATATTGTCAAACCTTGAGACTCGTGGATAGGTTTTTGGTGTGTTGTGGTTAGGTCTATTTGGCAGATTAGAAACAAAATGGAGTTCAAGAATGAAGTTTTCAATCACGAGAAGAGCTGTGAAATCATCAAAGTGAAGACATGGCTTTCGACGAAGGCAAGAAACATAACTTTGTTTTCACTTTTCCAAATTGGTACATGAATCCAGTGTAATGTTTATGTAACTGATCCTTGATTCAGTTTTGTAGCTTGGGGGTTGGAGTACCCCTTGTACTCCTTAATAGAATCTTTGTCTAATATGAAAAAAGAAAAATAAAAAATCATGGTAGAATGGAGAGATGATCATGGAATAACATGTGGTATCCTCGAAGTTGTTCGAGCCTTAAAAAAAATTATTACATATTGGTCCGATTGAATTCCAGTCAAATCTAACCAAAGCATGGTGAGGTTTGCTCTAGGTCCACCGCAATCTGACCTTAGACCTCTTAGTTTGGCTGGAGCTGCTGAGTACATTTTGTACTCGTATTTCATGTGCCAAAAAGACTAACTCTGAGCTTGATTTTTGATTCTTTTGAGACTTTTTACTTGGTTTCTCTTATTTTATGGCTTAAGAGTCACTATTGAAAAATTATGAAAAGATGTTGGAAAATAGAATTTTGAGAAAACATGCGATCAAATAAGCAAAGGGAATGCAACGAGAAGGATCACAACACATACGATTGCTTAGAGGAGATGAAGATGGCATATGCGATCGCTTATGCCGGGATGATTTGAAGATGACCTAAGAAATAGAGAACACTAAGAAATGTATTAAAGATAAACATTCTATGAAGGATTTCCGTCATGGAAACACCCAACTTTTCGTGACGGATTTTCTGTCATAAAAAACACAACTTTCCGTGACAGAACTTTTCGTGAAGGATTTCTAGTTAGGAAAATTGATTCTTTCTGTGATCAAACTTTTTGTGACTGATTTTCGGTCATGAAAGGCCTAATTTTTCGTGACCGAACATCTCATGACGGCTAACTTTTATGACCGTCGATTCGGTGACCATTTTGCGGTCACAAAATGTTGCATTTCCTTGACCATGCATACAGTGACCGCTTTTCGGCTGCTAAAAGTTTAGGCGGCAAATTTAAAATTTTCAAATACTTTCCGGTGACCACGAATCCGTCACGAAAAAATATTTCGACGGGAAACTGAAAATTTCCATAACCTTTTGTGACCATAAAGCGGTCACGAAAAGCTTAATCCGATTCTATATAAGCAACTCTTATTTCTTTGCATTCTTCAAAATTTCATCTTCCCACACTTCTCTCATTTTCTCTCAATATCTCTCTCATTTCTCTCTTCTACATTCTTACCAAATATTTAACCTGTTATACTTTATCTTTCTTTTTTCATATAACTATACAATTTTATATTTAATTTCTATTTCTTAATAATTTACAGTTGTACACTTTTATTATTTAATTTCTGTTTCTTTTATATTTATATGTAAATTTATACACACAAATTACAAAGAATTTATTATCTAAGAGTGATTTCTTGTATTTACATTTTTATTTCAGAATAACTAATTTATTTTCCTTCTAATTACACGTTAGCTGTTTTCTTTTATTTGGTAGTTTTTTAAATTTTCTTTTAGATTTTTTGTTTCATAATGGACTTTCCGTGACCGTAATTCAGTCACTGAAAGTTCAAACCGATTTTTGTTTTCATTTTCTTTGGGAACTTTCCGTGACTGCAAAACGGTCATGGAAGAATGCCAACTGTGACCCCCCTTTTTGGTGACGGATTGTGTTATTCATGACCGTTTGCAAACGGTCACGGAAAGTTTTTGCTTGGTCACTAAATGTCAACAAGGACCAAAAATCTTTTGGTCACAAAAAGTAATTTTTTAAATATATAAATTTAGATTTGAGTATTCACTATGACCGCCTTTCTGCCAAGAAATCATAGCAATCGTGACCGATGTAGGAAAATCTTTTCGTGACCATTTGGTGGTCATAAAAACTTAGCAATCGTGACCGCAATGTGGTTACGGAATGTATTGAGTTTCTGTGACTGCATTTTTGCGGTCACGGTTGACTTTTAGTGACCAGCCAGCGGCGACCGTCACAAGGTGACCAAAAAGCGGTCGCGGAAGGTCAACCGTGACCATTTTTTGATTTTTCGTGACTGTTTTTGCAGTCATTGTTGAACCTTTTTTTTTGTAGTGCAAGCAGAATTGGTCAGATGTTCGTGTTTGGGGGAGGAAAGGGATGAGATCCGAAAGAAGATATCGAGTGTTCCTTGTTCTTTTTATCTTACTTCATTTTAGTAGGCTGAAAATCTCAATTCTTTCTAACACTCAGGCTTGTATTTTTGTATTAGAAAAGTTGTGTAGCCCAAGTTATGGACTAAATCTATAAATACTTTCCATATATTGCGTTGGTAATACAATAAACTAATAAACTACATAGAGTTTAATATTAATTTAGTGACCTCGCTGAGCTTGATACAAAATTGAAATTGTCAAGAAATTTAGTGAGGGTTTTTTGCAAAAATAGTCCTCTAACTTTTTCCTTTTGCAGAATTAGTCCTTTAATGATATTAATAGCAATTTTAGTCCCTTATCTTAGCACCCTTTGCAATTTATGCCCTTGTGTGACGGAATATTCCAATATTCGCCGGAAAGTGACACGTGGCTTGCACATGAGAGAATTTTTGCAATAATCGTCCTATAAGTTGACACTTTTGCAAAATTGGTCCTTTGTCTTTTATTTGCAATTTTCGTCCTCTATACTGTCACAAGTTGCAATTTCAGTCCTCCGTCAATATTTTCGTCAAATTAAGCGGAAGCTCCCTTTTTCTTTTTAAAATTTTCACATAGAAATTGATACTAAAAACCAATTTGCTTTGTGGATGATAGTGTACTATGATCTATAGCAGCACCTAGCACTAAGTAATTCCAATACGTACTAGACCTAAAGAAATATTTATAATGATTACATCACTTGAATAGGATTCTCGATTTTAAAACATTGAACTTTCCAGAAACTATATGCATCAAACATCTAAACAAAAAGTAAAAGACATTCCACAAAACACATACAGATTTGTTATTATTACGTGAAACAAGTGTACGCAAATTGATTACTTTTGACAACAAGAACGCTAATGACCTTGTAATGGAGAGATTCAGCCTGAGCAATGGCGCTAAGCCCCCTAATATTAACATTCTCCCCGAACAATTCGGCACTATTCTCTATGAATTTAAATCTGTTCGGCAACACTCTAATACTTCTGCCCCTCTCACTATCACAGTTCACCCAAATAGTATAATTGAAATAGTAAATCAAACAGCAAATCAAAGAGATTGAGTACGTAAGAAAAATTACTGAGAATGTTCTCAAGGGTTCACCTTGACCTCTACCCGAACAGTCCATCTTCCGCAAGTTCACGGGTTAAAAGAATAAATTTTAAATAAAAATTTAAAAAGAAAAAGGGAGTTTCCGCTTAATTTGACGAATATATTGACGGAGGACTAAAATTGCAACTTGTGACAATATAGAGGACGAAAATTGCAAATAAAAGATAGAGGATCAATTTTGCAAAAGTGTCAACTTATAGGACGATTATTGCAAAAAATCTCTCATGTGCAAGCCACGTGCCACTTTCCGGCGAATATTGGAACATTCCGTAGCCTGAGGGTATAATTTGCAAAGGGTGCTAAGATAAGGGACTAAAATTGCTATTAATATCATTAAAGGACTAATTCTGCAAAAGAGAAAAGTTAGAGGACTATTTTTGCAAAAAACCCTAGAATAGGAGTACTTGATGAGCTTTCAAAATATATGATAAACCCGTTGCCTTCCTATTATCCATTAAATAGAAAACTCTTTTTGCTTATATCTCTTTAATGAATTTTATTTGCTTATTAGATATAACGATGAGCATATTAGCCTATTTTCATACGTATCATAGGGAGGTTATCTCCAGAATCCTTAGTGAGGTTCCTATTATATAACATTACATCTACACCCGTTAAATTATTGTATCTAATGACATCAACGAATTTAATCCATATTTTTAGGAGCTCATGTTAGTTTCCGTGGAAATTATCATAACTTGTTGACTTAAGGGAGGCTGGTTTTGTAACTAACTGTATACCCACACCTGGTATTTTACTACGTAACATTCTGATGTGATACCTAAGGGTAATAATAAGATTTATATACATAATTGTTTAAAACTTTATGCATTTTCTAAACTTGATGTTAGTTATATACCTGTATATCAGCTGTTTCAAAAAACGAAACATGTTCTGTAACAAATATTGAAAATCAAGAATATAGGTGAATCTGCATGCCAGCGCACAAGAGTATCATCATATTTATAGATTTGAATTTGAAATAACATTCTTCGTTGACATAGAAGCTTCTACTTCACTCTGGATCAATAATGAATGAGCAATGACGGGTTTCAAAGTTAACGAGAGCGCTACAAAATTAAACTAACATAGAGGATATATTATTATACTAAACAGAATTCAATAAATTACTGAAGCTAGGAATACGTGTAGAATCTCACTGGATTTGCAGCGAGCTGCCTCAAAATATTAAATACATTAATTAACATTCTTTTACTTGAGAGGGAACAAAACCTGTGGAGGAGTCTTAATCAATTTCATATTGATGGTCAACAAATAATAGTTTTATTAATTACATAATTATCGGTAAGTTGATTTTCTCTGAATGATGAGCTCGATATATTATTCTATTAGCTATGTGGTCGATCACGCTTGTTGAAGATATATTATTGTTCAAAATGGTGCGAGGAAAAAAATTATCTTGTATTTGAATAATACGGTACTACCGAACTCATTATAATAAAATACCCTGCTCCGAGTTCACCAGTGTTATTGTGGATTAAGTAAATATATTGGTGATCTTTGCTATAACTTCGCAAAGCAAATATTTCAATTAAATGTTTCCTTTAGACCTCTAATGTCAATTTTGGGGTTATGGATCAATCATCTTTCGACTTTCGATAGGTTGAAGTTTCATGTGGTCTACTATATTGATTTTAAAAGGTGATTGACATTTCCAAATGGAAGCGCTTAAAATTTAGGGAGAATTAGACAAACACCGCCCGAGGTACGGGCTAACTACAGGGACACGTCCTGATATTTGAGAAATTACACAAACACCCCTTGTGTTATACATCTCATTACAAAAACACCCTTTGTAGATTTTTTTTTTAATCGAATAGACAAGCTTCTGATGTTAGATTACAAAGCCAAAAATGTAGTGAAGAAGAAATTCAGAATCTTTCAGAAATACATTTGTTTTAAATGTTTTTTCATTTTTTAGAACAAAATAAACGAGACTTATTTCTATTCTTGTTAGCAACTTTGGTTTATTTTTCATGTATTATATAAGGTAAATGAGATTCGCAAATTTGCATTCAACAAAATTTGACAAACTGCAAACGAGATTTAATCATAGGGGGTGTTTGTGTAGTTTCTCAAACATGAGGGGGTGTCCCTGTGATTAACCCATACCTCAGGGGTGTTTGTGTAATACTCCCTAAAAATTATCCAAATGTAGAAATCGGCAATTTTCCACATTGTAAAAGATTTTGTTCCACGCATTATGAGAAAAATCCAGTAATTTGACATGGAAATCAAATTTTACATAAAATCAATTTGTGAATTAATTTTACGAAGACGGGTCAAACTTTAATTGTGTGTCCCAACTTCGGTACACAATATTTAATCCTATGTACAAATTACGCAATATGGGATCTATCTATCTTACCTCCAAATTTAATAGAGTTTACTCGAAATTTCCGTTTCTTCTTCTTCATTTTACTTTTCATTTTTCTAATTCAAATGAGCTGTAAAATGAAAAACTAAAGGCATTTTTGGATATGCATATAAACCTCGCCGTTGGCGTAGAAAACTTGAACAAAAGCAATGGTTTGTTAATTTTCTAAAAGGGTTAATTCATCTAATTTGGACGTGTCTCCCGCTTAACTTTGTTAAAGACAATTTCGTCCTTGCTTTTGTCGCTCTTGGTTTTCTTCACTATGCTTTGTTTTCTAAACTTTTGCACTTTTTGTTTTCTTTTTCTTTATTAACCAAAAGCTGTAACTAGTTTATGCTGATTTTGTTGAAACGAATTATCCCACTTGAAGAAGAGATGAGCAGCGTAAATGGTTTACTAGTGCCACTATAGAATTTTTGTTCCTTGCCAATGATGGAGATCCACGAGGAGAGCTCAGTCTTGGCCTTCAAGAAGAGAAATCATGTACACCAAAATTGTTATATAAAAGCGTCATCTAATTGAAAAGTATATGAGACATGATTTGCCCAAAGAGCGCCACTTTGAACTTACCGAATGAAAAGATAAGCTAAAACAACAAGTTTCCTGCGGACCAGTTTGGATTCCTCTACTAGCCCAAATAAATAATTTAGTAGTGGAACTATTGGGTTTGGATCCACCAAGAAATTAATTCGTCGGCCTGTATTTTGTGGGCCACCCTTCATAAAACCCCCTACTGTTAATCCCCCCCCCCCCCCAACAAAAAATTATGGGCCTCCATTAGCTACTTGAAATGTCCATTTTACCCTTTTTTTTACTGTTTCGAAAATTTTGGAGTGTTCGTACGATTTTCCAAGGTTAAGTGAGGGCAATTCCGAGATTTCACTCCTTATCGGAATTTTGGACCCGGGTAAACAAATGCCAGATTGGACTCACAAATTTGTGCAATAAAGGCCAAAAACACAATCCAAACGCCATAATCTTTATGGGCCTCACAAAATAATAACTCCAAAGTTATGATGGACCTGGTTTGAGGGGCATCCAAATGGGTCCTACAAGAGTGACATACCGGATCTGAACATAGATTAATTGTACAAATGTTTTCAATAGATTAGAGGTTGTGAAATAGAGACGTCAAGCTATGTAAGAAGAAAATAGACCCTAGTAAGCTGAGCTGCAATTGTTGCCACATAACGGTATTCAACCTCAATAGATGAGCATGTGACGGTTCGTTGCTTCTTAGAGCTCCAACTATATTGATGCAATTAATCTATGCTTCAATAGATATCAAGAAGAAAGAGCTTGATTTTCTCTCCTATGAGAGTACATCTACTCCTCATATGCAAAACATAACGTATTGTAGATCACAATGTGTTACTTTTTAAAATCACATGAAGATAATTTGTCTATTTATTTTTCACAGGAGGTAATTTGTCAATTTATTATAACACAAGGGGTAAATAGCCAAAATCTCCAAATTTAACTATGAAGCTGCATAATATTCAATAGTTAGTTATTTAACTGCGCAGGTAGATCAAGTTTATGTTTTCTGCAAGGCTGATTTTAATTGTTATTTCATTTAACCATACAGTAATTTTATTTTACCAACGTTTAATCAACTTTGTAAGCTTATTAAAAGAGGCACAAATTATGAATGTATGATGCTTCTTTCTTTTCTTTTTATGATAGAAAATAAATCTACGACGCTTCTCATTATGAAAGAAAAATGCAATAATCTTCTTTGTCTCCCAACATTTTTCTATAAATATTGCATAATAGGAGCACATACATCATTTGTATTACAATCAGGTTAATAGACCTTCTTCTTTTCCTCGCCCTTGAAATCTATATCGATTTTATCTTTAGCTCCAGCATAAAACCCTGGATACGGCTCGTAGCCAAAGGCATACTGCAGAACCTGTAATAATAATAATAATATAAATGGTAAATTTATTGTGTATGACTAATCCTATAGATCAAAGTTTCTTTATTTTCCTCGAAAACTACCGAAAAGTTTCTTTATTGACTATGTGAAAAAAAAAAAAACACTATTTTGTACATCTATTGTGCAACAATTTTTACGAAATTTTCGAAACATATCGAAAAATCTCGAAACAATGCGCAAAGTTTCTAATATTTAAAGTACCAAAACATACTGTCGAAAAGAAACTCTGATGCTACGTGTCACAAGTGGGAAGTGCATAAAAGACTGTGTTTTAGAAAACTTGAAATGCACCCCTTCATTGTCGTGTTTTCACGAAATCCCCTTTAGCTACTAAAAATCTACACAAAATTTCCTTGTTTTTTTAAAAATTCATGCATCAAACTCTTAAATTAGTTATGAATTGTCAATTTCATCATCTTAATAAGAAATCAAAGGGAATTTGATGCAAAATTTTGATAATATGATGGGTTATGAAGTATATATTTTCATAGCAGGCAGAGGTTTCATGCAAGTTTTTAGGAAGGAATTTGACGCAAACAAGATAACATAAGGTGGCTTGGTGCAGGCTGTTTAAAGCACGAGAGAATTTTGTGCAAAAAAAATTTATCAGAAAGGAGTTTAGTACAGGTTTTTGACAACATAGGGGGCTCCTACACTTCCCCTGCCACAATTATATATGTTTTTGACAAATTATCACAAATTATTCCAGGTTAGTAACGAGGATAAACTAAGATCCATTCTTCAATATCAAAGAACCCCTTTCTTCTCTTAAACCTTATATAGAGGATTTTTTTTGAAAGACAATGAAAACTTCATTCATAATTAAGCATTTGGTCTAATTAATTATAACACCAGTCCCTTGCATCTCAGAAGTAATGGTAAACACACTTATCGTTCAACCTTGTTATCTTATTACTGAAATTAAGATAGTGTTGCATGAGGCCCAGAAGAATAATTAAGGGCAATAGTTTTCGTAAACTTAAGATTTTTTCTTAAACAAACTAAGAGCCAAATCAAGGTTTTACAAGTGTCTCTAGTACTAGGTAAAGTTTGTTCATGACAGAGGATGTTCTTTTATATTCTGAAAACGTTGGCATATGCAAGCCTAGCTCACTCATAACTCATAATAGTAGATACCGACTGAATCTTTTAAAGAGAAGCGAATCAATACCTCCAGCAAGAGACAGAACGGCTCGAAAAGGAAAGTTTGAGTGAGGTTCCCAATAAAAGCCGGCGCTTGTTTCTGCAAAACCAATACGTTAACAATTAGCGAAAGAGCGAAAAAAGGAAAGAGTCGGTGATACTATAATCATCTAACAATAACCTCAAAAAGGACATGACCAGAGCTCACTCCAATCCAGCTGATTACTTGAGATGCCAAGACAACCTGCGGTAGTTATGTTATAATCAGCTTTCTAAGCATAATATATTATGCCCACATCTAAACTTGCTAAGGGTTGAAAATGACTGACATCTTCAGATCTTTTAAAGCAGAAAAGTAGAAGATTAAAACAATTCAGAAAAAGCAAGATATGCCTTAGTTCAGATACTATATCGAGGATCTGGTTGCCATAAGAAGATGTCCACTAAAATGAGAATTTCTTCTATATGGTATTTTTCAACCTTGGAATCAAGTCTATGTTCCATCGATCTCATTTTCTCATCTGATTTTGTTTCATTGAAACTCACAAGAAGTGCCCCATCACAAATTCATTTAAATAGTTTTTGTCTTATAATGAAGCTATATCTGGTAAAGTCTACCGCAGATACAAGTAGCATAAGTCTGACCCCCTTTATGTTACTAAGGTATTACTTTGAGGCAGTTTCCAAATTGAAACTTCGAGAAATATAAAAAATTTACCCAGTAAAACTAAAAGCATGAGTCACAATTTGCAGAAATTGAATTTCCAACAGGTATGAGCATGTTCTGTCAAGCTCTGTCCTTCTATGATTACAGAAACATATCAAAACTAAATAATCCAAGTTCATAACACTTGAGAGCTGCTTAAGCACATAGTTTCATATAATTATATCAAGTTTTTTAGCGACCATTTGCCATTCAAAGTACCGTTTCACCCTCCTCCAGGGTTTAGTCAGTTTCTTTATTTTTCTTATCCTTATTCCTACCTTTAGATTATAACACCCGTGACAGGATTGATTTCAAAAGGAAAACTTTTGATCCCACACTGTATGGTAGATTTAGTCTTGCTTCTTAGACCCCGTCCTCTACTTAAATATGGCTGAGGAAACAATTCTTACAACTCGGCATTTAGCTTCAAACAGCTACACAAAACTACAAGGTTCGATCCGAAGAAGTCCACTCGTATTTATGGGAGAAAAAGGAAGAAAATTTGATCACCTTTTACCAGGTGAAACTGACAGACTTCTCTACATTACAAGAATAATGAAGGTTAATCAGGAAACAGAAAGGATCTCAGAAGCTAATGAATCTAAGGTACTGTAACCAGACAAAAGCAATACGCGATATAACTTTGAGAATGTTCTGCGTTTTTTGATTAACTGAGAATAGAAGGTTTTCATGAATCCTTGTCAACCCTACAAACCTAGTAAAACCAAATGACTCACTGCAGTTTCCCTTATGATAGTAATTCATTTCAATACATCTCTAACATTACTATTCCTTATCTCCTTCATATATTCAAGGGAAACTGCAAGATTTCCTACTATTACCAAGTGAAAGTTCATTGATGCATCAGTAGCAGTATTCAATTAACATTAAAGGGTTAATGAAATACAATTTGATGATAACCAATAGTATCAACAGAAATTAAGCGATCATTTGAGATCAAGATGTTCATGCAAAAATCTTGTTCACCTCGCGAATAAAACATGTATCTATTCAAAGATGACCATACGAATTGGTGAAGGTTATTAGACAAAGTTGTACAAGTTCCAGAATCATCGACTTCTACAACAAAGAATTTGAAAGGAATGGTAGAAAAGTTTTGCAAGGAAAAGATTCATAGCGTTAAGCCAATCCACTAGGAATTTTTATGACCGGCTATAAGTCTTCTAGGCAGTCTAAAGGATTTTATTGGTCAAAACAGTTCTAAGCAAACTTATCAAAGTAAATTAAGTATTGCAAATTTTAGCAAATTCCAACCAATCTATGCAAATATCAGCATGTATCTGAACAAAGTTGCAATTTTGGCAGATTTTATATAAACCTCGACAGAATTTCTAATAAAAGATTCATGAAAAGAAAAAGTTCAAGAAATACGAAAGTACAAATCTTGCTGAAAGTTCACCTTGGAGCTTTGGGCATAAAGGGAGGCTAGAGGAAAGGGGCCTGACAGTAGAGATAAGTGGCAGGTTGCAAGTGAGAGAGAAAGACAATTGGCGTGCTTAAGCAATACTCTCACTCTAACGCTGATGCGCCACGCACTTGTGTGATTGAAGACTATGAGGACTTCACAAACTTTAAATTATTCGTTCACTGAGGAGAAAATTCTTAAACATTAAGGGAATCAAAAGAAACTCTAGGAGTCATTAATATGAAAAGAGAAGTCAGTGGAATCAACAAGGAACATGGCTGTCAAGTCATTTTTACAAAAGTTCTTTTTAGAATCAGCATATCGTCTTCCTCTTTCAAAAGAAACAGTAGTACACGGCACACTTCCATTTTCATCTGGGAGATTAATTCTTGTGTAGTATTGCGCAAGATGAATCTAATGTAAAAACTGTCAGTAAATACTTCAGCATATTGAAATGCTGAGTCCCAATCAGAGATGATTCCACCGGACTTGTCGTAACTACTAGTATCCATATTGAAATGCTGAGTCTCAATCAGAGATTATTCCACCGGACTTGTCGTAACTACTAGTATCCCAGAGAAAATCCCACAACAAAGCTTAAAATCAATTAACCTAAAACTTATATCTGCAAGAAATGCTCTATGGTGTACAACATGATGCTAAGGTTTTGCATCCACTCGCTCTGTCATGGAAAGGAACTGTAAAAACTTATACATGATTATACATATAATTCCATTTTAATACTACTGTAAAGACACGAATGTTAGTCCAACAAGAATAAAACAATCAAATGCAAGCGTGTATAGCTAAAGCCAATAGTATGCCAACCGACGAGCATCAAAAAGTAATTCACAACACAAAGATCCATCGGATTAAAGAATTAGTTATACAATCACAACTCCGCGCCTTTATCTAGGTGAGAAAGTACTCACCTAGACCAAATCTACATATCCTACCGTGACGACTTTGCTACATCATCCAAAAAGCTACGATCTTACGTAAAATGACATAGTTCAAGCCACAAGTTCCAACAAACCAGCAATTGTGGCCATAAAGTCTACCACAAGATTTGGGTAGGCGAGTATTTTTCCATCCAAGTGTAAGAAAGGCTCCATAAAAGCGTTGCTCCCCCAAAATCAATAAAAGATCATTTAACCGCAACCTTTATGACAAAGAATGATAACTTGCTCTATTTCCCCATAAGTCAAATCACATCCGACACCGCGAAAAAGACCAATCAGTACAAACATAAACACAGTCTACACATACAATCAAACACAAAAGAATCACAACAACATTAAAAACTGTCACCAAAAATTACCTTCCAAGCCAAAGAGAACCCAAGTCCAGAACCAACAGCACTGCTCCCAACCCAGCTCAAGAAACACATAAAAGCAGCAAAGGAGCCAGCTTTTTTATCCAAACCCACATAACTAACACCATAAACCACACTCAACAAAAACCCATAATTCAATATCAAGAAACTCTCATCCCCAAACGAGTGGTTGAATAAAGGCGGTGTAAAATAAAGAAGAACCAGAGCTGTGAATAAAATTGGCCAGACAAAGATCATATGAAGCAATTTATTAAATGGGTTCTTGTGATAAGCTCCATATAAGGCGAAATGTTTCTCCAAATCGAAAAATGCCATCTTTTGTTCTTTCATTTGTGGGTTTGAAGAATTGAGTGTAAAGAAGTGATTTTTAAGAGTGCAAAAATTGGTCGATGGATGTGTTTTATTTTATGTGATTTGTGGGAAGTCAAATTCGGGCGGCTATTCATTTATTTGTTTTTTCATAACGGAGTCGTAGTTAAGAATTAAAATCATAATGTGCGTGACTAAAACAAGTAGTATAATAAATTTGAGAATTGTTCTTAGCAATAATTTGAGCGAATTAACTCTAATAATATGAAATTGGTATTAAGTATTATTAACCCCACGTGTCCTCGTCAAAGAGTATTCAGTTAATAGCCAACCAATGAACATTCTCAATCGTAATCTTTTTTTTTTTGGATTTGGGCTTAACTCATTAGTGTCTGCACCTTCCAAAAACGTTTGTTTTGCTTGAAAATTTCTGAACTTTGTATATATATAGCGACTTACCACTGTTTTCACGTTTTTTTTTTCTTTTCCTTTTTGGCAAACTAGCGACTTCTGCTATAGAATCCGAAAAATGAAGAAGAAATCGAATAGAGATATAGAGTTAACATTGTGTGAAGGTGAACTCGATTGAACTATTGAGCAGAATGATTAACAAAAATAAAATAAAATTATTGAACAGAATGATTAACAATAAAATAAAACTATTGAGCAGAATTTGGTTTAATCTCAAGCCCTATAATCGAACTACACCGAAAACTTGATCACATATTCAGTATAGTTAAAACTTAAATTTCTCTCTTTGAAGATGAAGAATCAAACCTTATCTTCGCGATTTTCCCAACGAAAATCTAATTTTTGGATAGAGTTGATCATATGAATATCAGAAAGCTGCGAATTATCATAACAATTTTACGTTTTTCCTAAAGGGGTATTGATTCGATTATAGATGAATCGACTTTCTCTCCTTAGAAATCAAATATACCAAGAACGTTACTCGTTACAATCAAAGGTTGCATTTACTGATTTTGAATAAAGCTTTTTTTTTTTTTTTTTCAAATTTGTAATCCAATCCTTAAATGATGCGCATGATCCTAAAGGGGTATTGATTCGATTATAGATGGATCGACTTTCTCTCCTTAGAAATCACTTATACCCAAGAACGTTACTCGTTACAATCAAAGGTTGCATTTACTGATTTTGAATAAAGCTTTTTTTTTTTTTTTCGAATTTGTAATCCAATCCTTAAATGATGCGCATGATATTTCTTACATTTTGAGAATACCAAATATCATCAATAAAGATAATCATAAATTTATCCAAATATGTTAGACAATCCCTACCATATCCATAAAGGTTACATAAGCATTCATAAGTCTATAAGGAATTAGAACTACTTGAAGTTACCATGTCTATATATAATTGAAGGCGGTCTTGAGAATGTTGTGTTCCAGAATTTTCAATTGGAAATACCTCTACTTTAAATCTAATTTTGAATAGACTTGTGATTCTTGCAACAGATTGAAAACTCATCAGATATGAGGTAGAGGGTATTTATTTTTTAAGACACTATTAAGACTTCGATAGACAATACGATGAGCCTTAGTGAACAATGTTTTTCTCACAAACAACATTAGTGCACCCAGTGGTGGTGTGATGGGCCGCACAAATCCTTGTTCTAGTAAATATTTAATATTGTCACTAAGTTATAAATTCTTTGAAAAGCCATATGATACTGGGTTCTTGAAATTGGTGCAGTATCCAATAGCACTTTATTACAGTTCTATCTCCCCATCAAGAAGGAGACATTTCTTCTTCTTCAAAAGGAAGATGCTAAAATATAGAAAGTTTAGATTGACATGTACACAAATAGTTAGGTGTTGGTTTGTACGCGTCCAAGAACAAATGCCAATAATTTGGCTTAGTTACATAATATCTTTAGTTACCCATTGTAGCCGGTTCATATCCCTTTAGATAAATACCAGCCATTTGTGAATTTCCTTTATATCAATTCATGCACTCACTCTTTTACCTCTATAATTTAAATATGATGCACACTTTAAACGAAAAGGTATAGAATGTAACATATGTAATTTTATGAAAATTTAATCTTATAAGGAAAGAGGATATTCCGGTACATGAAATAAAAGAATGACTTTCCATAAAAAAATGTAATGTGTTTTTATATAATTTAATAAGTAATTTCCAGATTTTATCTGAATGTAATTTTATTTTATACTCATATTTTGTCTATTTCTTGTTCAATTGCCTAATATCTTAGTTATTTATTCATAACCTATTTTATTAGTATTTTGGTTTTATCTTAATTCTATTTACTCTTCCATGTAGAAAGAAAAAAAAGAATAGTCATTAAATAAAAAAAATTGAGTGTGTATATTATTTTTAGACAAAAGAATAGCAACACCATGTTTTAAAAATTTATATTAACTTAGTTTATTTACTACATACAAATATATTTTTAGTTGACACTTAATAAAAGCTAATAATCTTAAACATTTTACTGAATACTCTAAAATACTACTATAGTTATGTTTGATATTTAACAATATATTACGTTTACACAAATTATTGTGTACATTTGTACTAAGTGAAATCTCATAATTATTTAACTAACAAGTTTGGAAACAATTTTTATTACATATCAAATATTAAGGAACACGCACTTAGTTTTATTGGACGTTATAGGAGTAATCCAACAATATAATAACGGAACTTTAACAAAAAAGTAATGGTCGAACACTTTTTAGGTCCTTGATATTTTGTAATACATTGTATATTGGTGTGTCGTTGTAATTTTGTTACTAAAAATGAATCAGTGACACGTTTGTTTTCTTTGAAACTACATCGTCTTTATAGGTTTTTAACAACGAACTTTGCGACAAAATATTTGTTGTTAAAGTTCGTGCTAAAAGACAATACTTTGCACCAAATCATTTCCTTCTGAACACCAACGAACTTAAGAAAGAATTTAATTTAATTAGATTCCATGGAACATTTTCCAACAGAATCATGACAAAGAATTAATTAGTCGGACATTCCGTAGCTATATTGTCACTAAATATTTTGCAGTTAATATTTTTGTTATTGTTCCGTTGTAATTAAATTGATAATAGTGAAGAAATTATTCTTGTTGGAACTCTGTCGTCGTTGTTGCCTTGTTTCAACTTTCTCCAACGGAATAGCAACAAAATTGCGACATAAAATTAATTGGTTGGATATTCCGTTGGTATGTTGTCGGTAAATATTTTGTAGTTAGTTTTTTGTTTGTATTCTGTTGGAATTCCATCACTAATAGTGACAGATTCATTTTTATTGGAACTATGTCGTCGCAATTGCCCAGTTTTCTTGTAATAGTCTAACCACGAAACAAACTTGTAAACAATTTATGTAACAGAGGATGAAATTCCTTCATTTCAAAATGCTACAGTGTATGATATAATCAATGAGAAACTACATTTAACAATTATCAATGAGGCTAACACCTTAAATTATGTACATCTTCAATGCATAAACATACATACACTTAGACTACTCCTACTTGTTAGTAAATAACTGTTAGGGAGTGTACTACTCCTACTCCTAACTCTGACATGGTGACCGAAGTCCCTTTTTTTTTTTTTTGCGTACAGAGGAGGGGGAAAACCCCGAAGAGAAAACAAACAACAATTAGTTCGAAATCATACGGAAAGAGATACCGCCAACTAAATCAAATAAAAGAGTGGAAGAGACTTCAGGAGGAGGGTGATTGTAGACTTCAACACCAAAAGGAAGAGAATGTCTAATGTGACCGAGCTTGTCCGCGACAACATTCGTTCCTCTAAAATCATGCTTGACCGTGCAACTGGCAAATTGGGACATCAGATTTTTGCAAGCTTCCACCTGATTTGCATGAGGGTGGTGATCCGAGATAGGAAAAATTAAGGAGGCGAACCACAACTTTAGAGTCGCAACGAAGCATAACGTGCTGAAAATTGTTAAAGCAATGGAAAGACCATGAAAAGCACCCCAAGTTCAGCCGACGTGATGCTACCATGGCCCGAATCAGCTGCAAACCCGAAAAGCCAATGCCCACAATGATCACGAGCAATACCGCCGCACAAAATAAAACCGGGATTTCCTTGAGCGCTCCCATCGACATTAATTTTGACAATTCCAATATCCGGAGGAGACCAACTGAGGCTACAAAGTGTACGGCTATTTCCAGGATGTAAAAGAGAGTGAAGCTTATTCCACGCCTTAAAATCATCGATAGCATGCTGTTGAATCCATCGACAAGCGCGAGAAGGGTCCAGATTTTCATTTTCAAACACTTTTTTACAACGCCAAGTCCAAATCTTCCAACAAGCGGTTGCAAAAATAGTCGCCCATGGTGCTGAGTGTTCGTCACTTGGAGTAGAAGATGAGAGATTACCACAAAGCCATTCAAAAAGATTACCACAGAAAAAGGTTTGCAGCCGATTTTGAGGAAGAAGCTTAGTCCAAATGGATCGACTAACTGGACAGTCGCGGAGCAAGTGGAGCAGCGATTCCTGGGCATCTGGACAGCGAGGACATGATGGATCGTCTGTTAAATGACGCTGGACCCATCTTACATTTGTGAGGAGCTTATCATGAAAGACAAGCCACATAAATAAGCGAATGCGTTGTTTAGTACGCAATTTCCAGGCAAGGTTCCAATGTGTAGAACGAGAAATGTTCGCACTATTCAACATATTACAAGCGGAATTAACGGAAAAATTACCATCATTTGACAGCCCCCAAGAAGGATAATCGGGAATAAGCTCGTTCTTGCGGACACGATAACAAGCAATTTCAGCAATCTTACGAAAAGGAAGAAGATGCTGGAAAGCAGACCATAACCATTGATCATTGGGACCAATAAAATCAGCAATTTTCAATTCGCGTGCTTCAAGAGAGGGAGTTTGGGAGGCATGAAGGATAAGAGGCCCGGCACCGACCCACCAGTCATCCCAAAAACGCACTTGACGGCCATTGTGAACAACCCATTTTATACCTTGGCGAAATGTGTCAATGCATGAAAATAATTGACGCCAAAATGGATAGCAAGATGAGGTTTTTTTGGCTGACAAGAGATCACCTTCATGGATATATTTATACATTGGAAAGTAGTCTGTTTGCCTAAAGACGAGGGAGGTTTGGGTATTCCAAATATGGTGAACATGAATTTATCTATTTTGATGAAGCTAGCTTGGGATCTGTTGTGATCGAAGTCTACTATCACTCATTTCTCGCGAATAAATATCACGTGTCTCATGTATTTAAAATGATTTCAGCATGCACGTGATAGAATCAATTAGATAATATACTGAAAAATATAAATGTCTCAAATCTTGTAAGGCTTGAGTTTATACATGTGACGGATAACTAGAATTTCTATCTCATTATGTTTTTCTGAAAGTAATCTTTCTCCATAAATTTTCCTTCATCTAAAATATTTAAAATAGTGCCAACCTTGATAAGTAGATATATCACAAGACTAAAGTAAATATATCCCAAGACTGGTGGGAGCAGTAATATTTAATATGTTGACTCTAATGTAATGTTTGACCACTAATAAATATTTATTACGATGAAACTAGTTTAATATGTGATAACTTATACAAAAGTACTCTACTTAAATATTGTTGAATATTTTGTTGCAACCACCAGATAAAGTTCAGACGCCATACCAAAGTTTATCCCATTAGTTTGAACGTACACTTAGGCTCTTCCCAATTCACCAGCATTTGTCTCTTCAATATGGCGCCTACTACTTTTTTCAAAAGCTTGTAAAATAATTTAGTACTCAAAATGATTGTCTTAATTGTGTTTTAGTATTATTCAAGTATTACGTTTTTCATATATGAACATGCATTGCACACTTGAATATTTTAATAAATTTTTATACTGTTTGACATTCTAAGTGCAAATATATCATAAGCTTCAGACAAATTATTGAATGAGAACTATTATGTATCCAAAATTGCGTAAAATATTTAAACATGAAAGTAAATCTAAAATTTATAACCAATTCAGAGGCTTGTTAAGCACCACATTGCTTTATTTAGGTCACATGCTCGGCTTTGTTTTCAAATTCAAAATTGGGATTCTCGATGTACTTCCGCTAAAAGAACAAACTAATTTAGGTTCCCTCATGTTTTTATGACTTCGCTCCAATACAAGACAATATTGACTGACCTATATTTAGGTGTAACTAACTATTTACTGAGTGTAAACAAACCATCATTTACCTCATCATTTACGTTCTTCTGCACATCACTAACCTCATCATATACTTGAACTAGCTAGTGCATTTTGTAGTAAAAAATGAGTACATCCGCCAATGAAGTTGTCCAACAGGTATGCTATTCATATGAAGATTTCGTTGTATACATATGAAGGCTAGAAAACTGATGATTCCCTTGTAAAAGTAATTTGTAACTCAATCACGATCTTCTCTCATAAAATCCTCATCTTTGTATATTGGAAAGGTTACTTATAACTGAATACGCTCTTCATGAAGCCTTTTTTATGATTAGAACCATTAACTATAAATTGTGTGACAAAGAAGATGCATGTGTCAAAAATGAGATAGCTATAATTATGAAGTTCAAAAATTACAAACGAAAAGTTAGTCTCGGTCGTCATATGATTGCTTATGTACTTTGATATAAAAAGCATATCTGTTGTTTAATTAACATTTATTCACTTTTTAGATTCCGTATTTTTTTCGTTAGGGATTTGTCGTCATGTGCTTATGTTTTGTCAAAATCATTTATTGTTCTTCAATTTTTAGATACCGTATTTCCAAATACAGATTCGTCTTCGTGTACTTCCTATGTTTTGTCGCACTCGTTTAGATCCTTTAATAAGACAGATGAGAATGTTTCAGAAAGTAATCGCGAAATATTATTAGTTATTATCATAAGATAATTTATCACTTGTATCATATGTTACCATTTCCTCAAGGTTTTGGTAAGAGTTGTATGTGTGTCTGTATGCACATAAATAGTTTTAAGAATTTTATTAAGTGAATGCATATGTAAGTATATTAAACAGATTTCTAAGCTGTAAAAATTATTTTTTTCCAAATAGTACTACTAAAAACATATAGGAAGGAGGCGGAGACCCTCTAAGTACCAATGTCACAAGTTGGTACTGCTCTCAAAAAAAAATTTATATAGTTCTTTTTCGAATGTCTATAAAGATTGTTTGTTCACAAATACTCAACTGTAGCTCGGTTTGTTTTCTAAAATGGGTGTGTATATTGGGTTTACCTATATGCAATTTCATTAATATATTTCTTATTTGTTCTCGTGTAGGGAAGCAAAGCAGTCCAAAACGGCACCATGCAATATTGGCTTGACTCGTTCTTAAAGATGTCGTTTTTCGAAAAAATGTCCAGCCCATGATTTGCCAAAACACGACTTAAATAGGTATTGCATTACATGTAATGCATCAACTTGCAAGTCCTGTGTCATGTCTATAAGAATGCAGGAACACATATAGATTGTGCGAATATTTAGGTGAGTAAACTTTATAGAATAATTACCCTTTGCGATAATCATATCTCGCAATACATTTAATCGCTTCATGTTGCTTATATCGGGCAATTTAAAATAATTGCGGAGTCTTATGTTAGCAATAACTCATTTTGCAAAGTAAACTTTCTCAGATATAGTGGATAAATAACAAAAATAGGATGCTTACATATATAGTGGCTTCAGAAAAAAGCCTTCTTTAATATCATGTTACCGAACTTGTATCCGTTGAAATCATTTTTCAAAATTGCTGCTAGAGTTTGTTCAAGTATCAATTTTACTATTTTAGCCCTTGCACAAAAAAGGTCTGATCTCAATCCAACGACGTGAAGAAATTTAAGTAAAATAAAAGATTCAAAATGTTGAGGGGTCGGGATGCAATTTACCCATGCTTAGATTTGGTTGATGGCACGTGCAGGACTGAAATTGCACATTTTTAAATGAACAAGAAATGATACTCAGATAAACAGTATGTCCACTTTGAAAAATTCCTTGAAGAAACTAATATCATTTCAAGCAATCATGTACACACTTCTAACAATTAGAAATGTGCTCATAATATGTCACAATTATTTTCCTAAATAAGTTTCTTCTGATTGCTATTTATTCATTTCTTCAGTGAATAATATATCTTTAAGTACCAACCTATTATACAACACTATTACATATCTGAATTTTTATTTGTTTATCAGCATTACATAGCTGATTATTATTAGACGATACCAGATTTATTAAATATGTAATGAGTGTATATTTTGCTTTTTCTTGTTTTACTCCATTCTAGATAAGTTTGAAATATTCGATTAATTTCTTTCCAAACATAATTTGTTCAATATCTAAATTGTAGTTTTATTTCAGCATTTCAGGTGCAATGAAAAATTGGTAGTGCCTTTGACTCCTCTGCCACATAAGGGATCTGGTTCACTTATTGAAGGAGATGGAGCTTGCACTACTTGCAAGCGAAAACTACCCGAGCACAGCCGATTTTGTTTTTGCTCCATTTCTTGCAAGGTACTATGAATACGTACAATAATAGCACTATTTGTGACATTTAAATGCATATAGGTAGTCTTAGGGTATACTACTTTTAGTAGGTGAATTACGACGACATGCACGTTTGACGTTTTGGATTGACTTACAAGAACAGTTGCTCATATTTCAAAAACCAAGATAACCTAGTTTGTCAAATCAAATATATATCCTTCGACAATGTCGTTTACCAATGTACATCAATATTGTGTTTAAAATGTCAGTATTCTGAGTTTAGTTAAGTACAAAACAAAGAATTTTTGGAATTTCATAGACGTTAATGGGTTTCATAACACACTATGGAGTTAAAACTTTCCTTTTTATTAGTTTCAGGTGAATCAAAGAAGCCGGAAGCGGAACCGGAAAGGAGTTCCATGCAGGGCACCATCGCATTAGTTCTGCAGGCTGATTATACCAATTATTAAACTTTATAAGCTTAATTGGTTTTGGTGTTCCCATGAATATCGCATTCGCATGCTTATTTGATGATTGGATCAGACATGATTCTAAATGTTTTTCATATATTTTCTTTGAGTTTCTTCACTTTGATGATAATTCTAGTGTTTATTTCTACAAATTAAAGCTTATGTCACGTGAAATCGCCTTGAACATAAATTAAATTGAAGCGCACAGATAGATTTTTTTGGATAAGGAAAATTCATTAAAAGCACAAGAAGTGCAAGAAGGAAACAGAGTACATTACAGAAGCAAAGCGCACAGTTAGATACATAAAATATGGGCTGAATAACAAAATTATTTGATAGGTAGAAAAACCAAAATGTTCAAAGTCACTTTTTTGTGCCACTTCACGTGCTATTTAGCTTTTGATTGGGTGGGGGGTGGGGGGGCATAGCATATGCCCCCCTTGGCTCCGCCCCTGATTGTTACAGAAAATGCAGACAACACAAAGTGCTCAATGTCACTTTCAGCTGCATAGTGGCAAGGAATAATGCCTTTCTGTGCTGTAAGGATTAACATGCATATTAAACCTAAAAAACTTGATACTGGAATGATCGGATTATCTTGCATGAACCAATAGATACATATTCTAGCAGATGCTGGAAAAGTTGAATTAGAATGAGCAGAGCAGAGCAAAGTTAGTTGTCATTCTTAATTGGGATAAAAGCATTAAACCCCCTAAACTATACCCCCTGTTGCACTTTGCCCCCTTTCCTTTTATTTTTTGCGACTTGCCCCCTAAACTATGGATAAATAAGCACTTTGCCCCCTGAGTCACTTTTTCACCGTTGGATTTGAATACGTGTCAACATTTTTTGCCGTTGGATTTGGACTCGGGGGGCAAAGTGCTTATTTATCCATAGTTCAGGGGGCAAGTCGCAAAAAATAAAAGGACAGGGGGCAAAGTGCAACAGGGGGTATAGTTTAGGGGGTTTAACGCTATTATCCCTTCTTAATTTGATTCACATAGTTAATCCTTAAGTATTTGATATCAATGTGTAATATTTTCATCCAATTACAAATTGATGATTCATGCAGGCAAAATTTGCTTACCCTCCATAAATGGAGGGCTGGTTGAATAGCAAATTAGCCGAATGATTTAGAGGTCACAAGTCTGAGTTAAAAAAGGCATATTTGATGACAATTTGATGAATTGTCCACTTGATGAGGTGCAAGCTGATCAGTGGTATTTTCTGGTCCAATTTTGGCGTTCTGAAAAAGGGAAGGTTTGTAATTAAGTATATTTTTCCAAGTTTTAGTTAATTAAGTATTTTTATATGAACTGAAATTCATATACGTTATGCAGAAACTAGAAGAAATTGGTAAGAACAGTCGTGGTAATGGAAGTAGCTCATACACAACAGGTAGTATGAGTATTGCTCGATTTAGGGAAAAATTGGTAAGTTGAAGAAAAATTGTAATATAATTGTTAGTTTCTGTTGGATTTATAGAATTTGAAATCTTCTCATTTCTTAAGTTTGTTGCAGTATTTATGTGATAACTTTGCTGATGTGTGAATGCAGGAACTAATGTGGGTCGGATTGAAGTTTTTCAAGGTTCACACATAAGTAAAAACGGAACATACATTGATTCAAATGTTCCAATAATGGTGGTATACTTTTCCCATTTAGTTTTATATTATGCATTTAGATATTCAAGGACATTAAATTTGTGCATTTGTTCAAAGTTGTGCATCTTTGACTGTGCAGATTAAGAACCCTCTTGTTCTATTCTCTTATTGTTAATGATAATGTCAGTCAATGGGAGGCTTTGCGAGCCAACTTCTCACCAAAAAAGTATCATTTGTCTGATCCGTAATGTGAATTATTAACTAGCAAAACATGAGACATTTTTACAAAATTACACGGTATTCAAAAGAAGTAGGAGGTTGTATCTCATATTAGGTTGTACAACTATACAAAGATGACAGTTTTTACTTCTGGGGTTTTTGATGAAATAATTTATTCCGATCATATTCAACTCTTATTGTTTCTTCCTCTGTGGTGTTATTTCTGTGTTTGCTTTTGGAATTATGTGCTGATTGCACATTAGTTACTTTGTTGGAATGATTCTGTTATGCATATGAATTTGTTCTGTTGTTTATTGTCTTGATTCTTGATTCAAAAGTGACATATAGCTTTAAGCAGAAGAATTATACCAAAGGCTTCAAAGCCACAAAACTTTACTCCATATATATTCTAGTGAAGAACATAAAGTGATCCTCTAGATCTAGATTGCAATATTTTGTTTAGTTGCTTGTATTCTGAATTTTCGGTGCTTTGATAAATTCCTTTCCCCTGATTTTGTTTTGAATTCATATTAGGTTGTATCTCATATGCTTTTATTAAGTATACATCATAATTGACTCACTAGATCCTGTAATCAGTTTAGAAACTCATAATATATATATTTGCAGCTTCTAAAATAATCTGAAAAACAGTCACTTGATAATTTGCACTCAATTTTGTATTCTATTGTCAAACAGGATATGGCTAATGCTGAAAAAGCAAAGTTACCAGAGATGTCGCTGGAAGATATGGAGATAGCTGAAATTAGGATTTCGGATAACTTGTCGGGACCAAAGAATGATGGTAGAATTCGCGGTGTAGGTCCAGGAGCAACCCAAACGCAAAATTTTAGACTGAAAGTTTCAAGGATGCATACGGATGAAGAATTTGATAATCTACATCAAGAGATCGCTGCAACTAAAGAGCAATTCGAGAACAAGATCAAAAGTTTAGAAGAACAAATGAAGAGAGAAAGAGAAGAACAAAGTGCTCAAATGCGTATGTTGATGCAAGAATTCCAATCCATTAAAGGTCATCAAAAAATTGTAAGTGCCATATTGTGAATTTTTTGCAATAACCATTTATTGTCCAATAACTTCATCAGATAGAAATGGCAGACTGAAAACCAATAATCCCAAAACACTTAAACTCACATATAGTCAATCAACTAAGAAGGGATAATGGAACAGTTAATAAATCACCATTTAGCATAACATACATAAGTGTATTTCACGGATCGGGTGTATACATACTTGATGTCAATAGATACTTGATGTCATTGGACTTTGTGACTGGTGTTTCCTCTGCTTATTTATCTTTTTGTCTTTGTTGTGGTTCTTGTGTCTGTTAATTGTGCAAATGCATATGGATTGGAGAATGGACAATTTATATGATTGCATGTAGTGGAGAGGTCTTGTTGAATCGTGGGCAATTAGGTCGAAAACATTTTTTGATGCTCAAGGTTATGAACTGGGATAATCAAATATGCACTGATCACATCTCTCAAGTTTGATAGGGTGTGAGGTTGTGGTCATTTTTCTCCATGAGAGTGAATCTCGTGAACTAGGAGAGGTAAGGTTCAGTTGTGTCGGCTAGAGTTTGTCTTTCTAGATGGAGTTGGATTAGGTGCAGTGATAGCGTTGGGCGACTGTGGTATGTTCGAATGATTCATGTTTACTCCAATGTCCTTTCATACACATAAAATCTAGCAGAAAAGTTGACCTGAAAACTGAGTCTCTTACCAAAAGAAGAAAAGAAACCGCAGTCATCCTCGTTTTGCCTCCTATACTTCCAACCATCTTATGGACAATAACCCACCTTTGATCGGTAGACTTTCTGCAAAAAAAAAAAAAAAAAGCTTTAGTGGATAGGAATATGAATAAGATTGTGAGGATAGACACGTTTTCGGTTTTTATTGTACCAGGTTAGTCATGGAACATATCCGGGAATTTCGCAAATTTAGTCCTTTAATGTGTATGCTCTCCAACTTTAGTCATTTAATGTGCACTTTGTCTAATTTAGTCCTATAATGTGCAACAATTCCTAAAATGGTCCTTTTTGGACTTAATCCTAAAATAATCAACAAAAAATTACAGAAAGTACCCCTGAACTATGGATACATTACACAAATCACCCTCTCATGTTTGAAAAATTGCACAAACTACCCCTATAGTTAAATTTTGTTAAAAATCCTAACAAAATGATTGAAATTCCATCTAATAAATTAGTGTACTTTATTATTTTCTATACATATTTTTAAGGTTTATTTTAATGTATAAATATTAACAGCAAAAAAAAAAAGGAAAAAAAATGAAAAAAAAATGAATAAAGAAAAACCAAAATCGGGGAAGTCGTCTTCCCCAGTGTATTATTCGTCGTCGCGCGACGGCCTGGCCTGGGGCAAGTCTCTCCGTCGCTTGACTAGAGATGGTGGGTTGCTACCATCTCCAATTGGGGCTATTTGGGTGCATCTCCGGCCGCCGTGAAGTGACGGGCAGCGGGCCGGAACTCTGCGACAGTCGATTCGCATCGCGCTGATTGCGACGACACGGAGTAGAAGTTTGGGCGGGGGTCGCGGTGGCGGTGGCGGTGGAGGTGGTGGGTGGCGATTCTCGATTTTGGGTTGGTTCCCGATTTTGATTTTTCTTTTCTTTTCTTATTTCCATTTTTTTTTTGCTGATACTATTAATCCATTAAAATAAAAAACCTTAAAAATATCTAAGAAATTTAATAAAGTACACTTATTTGTAGTTATAAATTATAAATATTAGTTTTTTCAATAAATACCTTTTCTTTTCCTTATTTAATTGTTTAAAAAAATTAAAGGAAGGGTTTAGATGGAATATTCAATCAGTTCTTTTATGATTTTTAACAAAAAATAACTATAGGGGTAGTTTGTGCAATTTTTCAAACATGAGAGGGTGATTTGTGTAATGTATCCATAGTTCAGGGGTACTTTCTGTAATTTATTGTTGATAATTTTAGGATTAAGTCCAAAAAGGACCATTTTAGGAATTGTTGCACATTATAGAACCAAATTAGACAAAGTGCACATTAAAGGACTAAAGTTGGAGAGCATACACATTAAATGCCTAAACTTGTGAAATTCCCGAACATATCCTATGATTTTGGAAGTTACTTGTAAAATCCCAGTGTAGCTAATAAAGAAAACCATCAAAATACAAATAGTAATCACCTCAAAGGAGATCAGATTTGCACCCTTATTGCGAAGTCTGGCTTTAGCTTGACCCAAATGGCATCAACAGAGTTTCAGTATCTACACACAATCAAGATGCAAGCTTTACTAACTACACTACTTTAACCTGAATCAAGAAAGACAAAATCACAGAATTAGGATCAAATTCAAAACACCCTTTTGCATATACTAGCCAGAATAAGAGAGAGGAACAAAATAAATAATAAGATTTTACCATGCATTGCAGATGAATCTCAATTGTCAACTGAACCCTGATGGAAAATTAACTTGGTAGTATTGTTTAGCTATTGCGGGTATTTGGGCTGTCACTGTATGTCTTCTACATAGAAGAAGTCGTCGTCAGGTTTTATTTATCTGGCAAATTTTGAACAGAGGCCTAGTGGGAAAAAGTGATTATTAAAAGAAAAATATATAGTTAGTAAGTGATTATCAGGAAATGGAATGAATTTCTATGTTTCGTGCCTTTCTTTTGTTGTTGTAACGAATGTTTTTTGATGTTGTTCTATGTCTCTGTTTTTGTACTAAACTTTAGCTTTTGATGCTTGTCTCAATGAAATGTTACTTTAAAAAAAAAGATTGCTTGTTATCACTAACGAGTTTAATTTCTTTTTTATATCTAGGATCATCGACGATCGCATTCTTCTCGGTCCAACTATGGTTCTTATCCGGATGCAAGTCGTTGATTATTGAAGTTGGTGTATTCTGTTGAAACATTAAAATTTTAACTTTGGTGATCTCTATTATTAAATTTTGAGGATTTGATGGTAATTGTTGTTGATTGTTAGATGGATAATGTTGTTGAATGTTAAAGTTTGGATAATAACTGGTGTAGATCTCGAGGATGATGGATGATGATGATGATGTTGAAGTTTTTACATGGTGAATGATGATGAATGTTGAAGTTTACATGGTGAACGATGTTGAATGTTGAAGTGTATATGGTGAATGCTCATGAATGTTGAAGATTAGTTGATTCTTTAATCAATTTGTTGTTCCAGTGCATATAATATGCTAATCTTAATAAGTGACTTGCCATGCCAATTTGGTTGGATTAGAGTTTTAGACCATACCATTTCCAACTAATGATTGAGACTATATTATTTTCTTATGCACAAATCGATACAGTAATTAGAAAAATAGTATGCCAAATTGGAAGTGTTTTAAAAAATAAAATACTGTTCTTTCTCAAAAAAAAAAAAAAAAAAACTCATGTTTTGACTTTCACGACAGGTGAAAATTTGCGAAATGATATAAACACTGTTTTGATGATTTGATCTAGGGGTGGGCGATCGGGTTAAACCAAACCTATAATCCGATTTTTTGAACATGGTTTGGATTTTGGTTTTAAAAAAAAAAGATGGTTTACCAAACCGTTTAGAAGGGTTTTATTTTTGCTAGGATATTGTATGATTTTATTCTGATAAAAATAATAAGTTTGTTAGGTCCAATAACGTCTTTGTGTATTTTTTCATTAGAGTATATTAACGAGAAAAATGCATATTTGGTGACTCATGTTTGGCATCAAGCATACTTTAGGTGGTGTTTGCAAATGCTTATAAAAGGAGCTTGTTCACTACTTTTGCTTAAAGCCACTTTAAGTGATTTTAATAAAAAGTCGGGAGTGTATGCAAATCTTTTAAAAAGCTACTTTAATCATTAATTAGGTGTTTGTAAAAATGAATGAGAAGTAACTTTTCTTTTTAAAACCTTTTAAAAATAGCATAATTCCAAAAGCAGTTGGGGAAGCACCCCTGTGCATGCTTTTGCGGCTTGTGTTTTTTTCTGATTGTTTTTAGACATGTATAGAAGCAAAATCAGTATTCCAAACACTAAAAATGTGCTTTTGCGGCTGCAAAAGCCAAGAAGCTCCTTTTATAAGCATTTACAAACACCACTTCAGTCACTCAAGCTTCATAATAGCTAAGGGCGATCAATTTTAACGTGCCCTAATAGTTAACTACTTAAAAACTGAAGTGTGTGGTTGCGTCTCATTCTGAAGAGAAAGATATGAACAAAACAAAATTAGTGCTTTTTCTTCAAACTTAAATTTTCTCATTTTAAACTTAATTTTAATTTAAAACTTAAGAAAGAACAAAAAATCATTTTAATCTTAATATTTATTAAGTAAAATCACAGAAGTTTCTTTAATCTAAACTTTTTTTTTTTTTTTTCGAAAAAGAAGACTTTTACGATCTACAAGTTTTGCTCGATTTCTTATGCCATTTTTATAGGAAAATGTATTTTCTTATACTTTAATGGAATGGAAAAATATGAAACCTAAACTACAAAATAGTTAAGGTTTCATAATAATTAGTTTTAGTATTTGTGAAATAAACGTAATAATGTCAATAGATTTTATTATACTTTGAAATCATACAGAATCTTACAAAAATCACTTTGGAATTTCAGAGAAAAAGGTCGCTCTTTTTCTTCTTCCAATATTTTCTTCAAGTCTACAATATTTTTTCTTTCAATAAAAAAGAAAAAGATAACAAAGGTCCAGCTATCAAATTTATTATGGCCCCAACCCACCACGGGAGCCTTCTGTGCAGCTGACTTCGAACAACAATATCAGTAGGAGAAGAAATGGTTATGGAATCGGGAAGGCTGAAGTAGGAGAACACCCAAAACAATATATAGATGAAGAGAGTACAAATATTTTACTGCACAAGATATCTTATTACATATATGAAGTCATATTGCACATGTACAACATTAAAACTTTATAATCTTTCCTTAAACCCATTCCCATACTTTACTTCCTAGTCATCATATAGATTAATCATTCATCCTTATTATAGTTTCCTCGTATAACTATGTGCTAAAAGTCCTATTTATAATTATTACTAAGTATGCTTATCATGCCTTCAAATAAAACTAACTCTAGTTAGTTATCCAACTAGTAAAATATAAAGCGAAAACAGAAAAACCACAAGGCATGTCTAGCTCTATTGAAATACTCCAAACTGTATATCATCATAGCAATTGCAACAGACATTTCACATAGTAATTGTTCCAAATGGAATGAAAGTAAACACACAAATAACCAATCCTTGACCACAAGGATCAACAAAGGCATATCCAAATCATCAATGCCAGTTAAGATTATCATAAAAAAGTTTCATCATGAAGTGATATTCAACTTTCAGAATTAGAAGAAAGGACCCCTATGAGGCACTCCCTTCCTGCTCCTCTTGCGATAGTTTATGATTTCTCCAACCTCATCCCTTGTTTGTCAAGTGGACGCTCCATGTGCACCGGGTTGGATCTCGCTCTTCCTTGCTTGAAGCTAGGGGAATAAAAGTGGTTGATAAAGATCATCAATCCTTTTTTTTAAAATAATCTTTAACTTCAGAAGTATAACAAAAGACAATGGCATACTTGGACATATAGATAATTTATTCTAATAATTTAAACATTGAAATCGTCATCTCATTCTTCCCAATAGATCTTATCGCGGCACAATCTGTAGTCTATGATACCAATCATAAAGAGAACACATAATTAAGAGCACATCATTATATGGCCATCTTATAACTGGAGTATACAGCAAAAGGTACAGATTAAATGTTGTATACCTTTTGCACAACATCAATACTGGAGGATGAACTCATTGTTATGAACTGAAGGCAAATAACTTTTATGAAAATGACCAGATGCTTATAAGAATAATGGGGTTTTTGTTAAATATAAGAGAGTAATGTGTTTGTGTATATTTAGGTGGTTAAAATTTAGTGGAGATGTGAGTCAAAACTTTGTCTTGTTTTGGAAGGTATAGAAGTCATTAAAGCGTGAAGGGCCAAGTGTTGTCATATATTTAGTGAAAATTGATTGTCAAATTTTCAATGTGAATAAAGGAACATAAAATTTTGTCTCATTAATATTTCATGGTAGATTTTTGTTTTCCCTTAAGTGACATGCTTTAAAAAATTATCACAATTTTGATGTGAACTGGATTTATTTTCGCAAAACTATTATAATTAACTTTTAAATAAGATATATAGCTGATTCTTTTTAAATTATTTCTTCTAAAACTTATGACGTTTTCACATTTAAAATCTTACTAAAATTACAATTAAATGAATCTGATAGGAGTAGTCAAGTATCTAAGTAAGATATAATGTTTATCATACTTGACTAAAACACACTTAAACCATATAAAGGAATTTAATTTACTCAATTATTTCTAAAATGAATATTCATGAGTTCAGAAAAACAGTTTATAGAAACAACACCTTTAATAACTTTCACAAAATTAGGTGGTACTTTCAACAAACTCGTAAATGCTCTAACTGCAATCTGTTAATTATGTGGGAAAGTAACCAAATGTAATTATCTTATGTAATTATGACCATTACCAATAATTTGGTAATTTGTTGCATTTATTTCTTTCTTTGGATAGCTTTATATTAATTATTCCAGAAAGGATGAATTTCAACTTAATCTAGTATTTGAAAATTCTTAGAATAAGAGCATTCAATTTCACAAAACAAATAACTCCAATTAAAAGTGGGATTGACGTGAGGTGTGCAAAACGATTGATAACTGATCGATTGGTACGGTAGTTTCACCAAAGTGAGAAAACGGTACGGTAATCAGGGGCTCACAAACTAGTTCGGTATGATGTAGGTTTTACAGTGTGGTAAGCATATCGTACTAATAAAGAGATATTATATTATCAATATATATATATATATATATATATATATATACATACATATATATAGAATGAGAGTTTAGCGGAAAAAAAAAGAATGAGTGAAGCCAATAAATGAAACAAGGAAAAACTCTTCGTCTCTAGCTAAAAGCTAAAGTCTGAAACTTTGCCTCCGCTCAAATGTGATGTTTTTGAGAATTGATCAATGGTGTTGGGATGTTGACTAAATGGTTGTGTACTTGTAGGTGAATGAATATTGTAAGATGGTTAAATGGGATTTGAATAAATGATTTTGAGTGTTTTCTAATTAAATTGTTTGATCATGTTTATATTTTTCTATTGTTTGTTACATACAGTTTTTCAGTTTCAAGTTAAACTATTTAGGCCTCATATTGCATTTTTTATTTTATTTCAAAACATGCAAAAAATAAAACTAAAAAACCAATCTGAATTGCATCAAGTCAGTGTTGGTTCGTACCGTACCGTACTGAGCACAATGGTATGCTAGATGGTACAAAAGTTCGGCATATGAATATCAAAACTCCCACTTTAATTTTGTACCTGTGGTACGATTTTGTCGGATAGCGCACCCCTAGATTCACATGTATAAAAGTATAGTTGATATATTTATAGCATCTTGAGTAGTATAAATTTGCGTCAAGTTTGGAAGGCACTTGTAATAAATGTTTAGATTATCTAAAAGTGTGCTTCTATGGTAAAGTAACAAATTATTAGTAATTTCTATTATCATTATATTAACTGAAAACGATTTTGATTTATCAAGTGATGAGATATTAATTATTAGATGAGAGCGATGTGCTCGTCTGTGTAGATAGCTAAATTGTAGGGTTAAATTGAGAAATTAATAATAAGAGGTCATAGTGAAACATAAATTATAAGGTTAAACATGGAAATCAAAAGTTTGGTGTAACAAAATGTCCAACACCGCTTCCTTTATATATTAGTATAGATTACTAGAATAACTGGTTGGTTTTAGATTAATTAATATAGGGACATTCACTGGATGCGCTCAATGTAGAAGACTATTTACAGGCTGCATGGATTTTCTCGTTTCTATCAAATCAATTATCATATCTAAAAGAATCTTAATTTATCACTATTGGAAAAAAAAATATCACTATTAGCATACTTATTTATCACTTAGAGTCGTTTATCTTGAGGGTCTTTCGCAAAATTAGTCCCCTAATCTTTCAGTTTTACAATTTTAGTCCTCTAGTGATTTTAATTGCAAAATTCGTCCCCGGACTACGCATCATTTGCAATGTTGTCCTCCGGTGATTGTAGACGCAAACGTAATTAAAAAAAAATATTCTTCAGATATATATTTCACACGTGTGAAAAATGCCATGTGCAGAAGTCTAATCATTTCACAGATATAGGTAGAGCTTATAGTGTGTCAAGAGAAGTCCAATCAATTAAATTTACTGATCTTCATTTGTAGGCCATTATAGGGGGACTAAAAGGGGTTTTAACGTGGGCTAAACAGTAGAAAACATGTTTGATTACAAGGATTCACTATAGGGTCAGCAGATACAAACCTTTTGACCCGCTAAAGTTCAGAATTGAAGAATACGGCTTGAAGAGTACACTAGCTTAGAACTTATTTTACAATTTTGCCCACAAAGCTTCCATTTTTGGGTGATACTGCCTTTCTCCGTTTCAGTCAATTGTATCACACACTAAACATCGCCCATTGCTGTTCATAACCACTCGGCCTAGTGCCTCCAGCGTCGACACCCGAAGGATTTTCGAGAGGATTGATATGTTCTGCGACTTTGATTTTAGGGTTTTTTTTCGTGCTTATAAAAATTGCCAACCATAAGTCAGTGTCATGGAATGGGAATCGGAAACACATGTTGCTTGGTTGAAGGCGGTTGGTTCTAATTGTGGAGAGATTATTAGGTACAACGGCTGCACAATGAAGCTTATTTATACGTTTTTATCTACTTTGGCTATATTAGTGTTTTTATTAAACAATTATATACAGAAAAGCTGGAATTAATTTACTTGGTAATTATAGTTAAGGTATGAATAATCCGATAAAGTGAAAATCAGTACATTTATTTATATTTAAGAAATTCAAAAACAACATTGCATAATTTTTAAGAATTTAATAAATACTAGAACTGATGATACGCGAAAAGAAGATTCTACTTCTAAATTTAAAATCACATTCATTTATTACCAAAAAAAAAAAACTGGTATATTATTTAAGTTCATCAAAAAGCTACTTGCCCATAGATTAAGCAAGAAACTTATGTACTTCATATTAGTTGAACGAATATTCTTTGTCTTATCAAAAAAAAAAAATATGAACTGTATTTGTCTTGATTTCAGGATTGCTTATTGAAGAGCTTACTATTAATTTTAAATTACAACTGATCTCATTTCCTACATTCTTTTAAAAGAAGGAGGTGTCCCATATAGTTCTTGTGGTGTGAATAAAATTTAAGTAATATTGTATGAACTAGTGTGCAGAATGATATAAAAAAAAAACTGTTTCTATTTCTAATTGCATCAAAATTAATGTTACACACAACCACCACTAAGAAAAACTTTTATATTAATTAAAATCAATAACTACTAAAGAATAGAAATAAATCCAACTGTAAATGGACCTCAGAGACAACAGGAGGTTGGGGGCAGGTAAGGAAGTTTATTTTCTTATTTTGGTGTAGGCTTTTTTGAATTTTTCAAAAGCTATACTTTCAGAAACAATTAAATTTGTATTTTTTTTTAATTAAATTTGAAAAGTTTTTTAGATTATTTAAACAACCACAGCGTGCTAATTTTATGATAAAATATACTCTTGGTAACAACATTCATGCACCTAGGTAGGTACAAACTCCATGATGATGGGAATAATCTGCAAATGTGTCTGATGTTTATAAAACAATACATGAAATATAGGAGATCTCATGTAGGGTTGTGCGTTTCGATTAAATCGAATCGAATCGAATCGATCATATCAGCTAGGATCATTCGATTATGGTTGTGGGAAACTGACAATCAAAATCACATCGTTTGAAACGATTCGATTCGAACTAAATCGAGTTAATTCGATTCGATTTGATCCGATTTCGATTATGAGCCTTTTATTTACTGTATTTTAATTTTGAAAAAGTAAGCAATTTGCATTTAATAAAGAAAATATCTATGAAACAATAGAAAAATAATGTACACTTTCTAATCCATCAATCATTTGAAATTCACAATTCAAAAGTGATATTTCTATTCAATTCAACACAATTCACAAATAATAAAATATTAAATTCAAGCATAATTAAACAGAAGAGGAATTAAGTCACACTTCAAAATTCATAAATACTCAAGACACATCACTAAATTCATTATGTTATGTACATACATATTAAAAATCAAATATAGATCCGATCTTAGATTAGATTCGATGATCTACCCCTAAAATTGAAAATCAAATCGAAGTGGGTTTTGATTCTTCTGTGACAACCAAAGATCGGATCGAAAACTCGATTCGATTTTTAAATCGGATCATTCGATCGATTACGAAACGATTTGATCGATTCGATTATGTTTGCACACCCCTAATGTCATGTGCTTCTAATCCCAAATAACCAATGAAAAAAATGTAAGACGAGAATTTTGATCCTAGTTTAGCGCTGTACTAATAATGTAATGGTACAGAAGTTTAACTCTTTTTTTTAAGTTGACTACTTGGCTCATTCAAGTAAGGGATGACGAAGGGAGAACTCCACTTCATATTGCAATCTTGTTAGGTCATCTTGAAGAAGTCTACAATAATTCTTTTTCCTTTAATCGAAAAGAAAATAATAACAAAGGTCCAGCTATCAAATTTATTATGGCCCCAACCCACCACCGGAGGCATCTGTGCAACTGACTTCGAAAAACAATATCAGTAGGAGAAGAAATGGTTATGGAATCGGGAAGGCTGAAGTAGGTGAACACCCAAAACAATATATAGATGAAGAGATTACAAATATTTTACTGCACAAGATATCTTATTACATTAATGAAGTCATATTGCACATGTACAACATTAAAACTTTATAATCTTTCCTTAAACCCATTCCCATACTTTACTTCCTAGTCATCATATAGATGAATCATTCATCCTTATTATAGTTTCCTCTTATAACTATGTGCTAAATGTCCTATTTATAATTATTACTAAGTACGCATATCATTCCTTCAAATAAAACTAACTCTAGCTAGTTATCCAACTAGTAAAATATAAAGTGAAAACAGAAAAACTACAAGGCATGTCTATTGAAGTACTCCAAACTGTATATCATCATAGCAATGGCAACAAACATTTGACATAGTAATAGTTCCAAAAGGAATGAAAGTAAACACACAAACAACCAGTCCTTAACCACAAAACCAATCCTTAGCCACAAAGACCAACAAAGACATATCCAAATTCTCAACGTCAATTAATATTATCATAAAAAGTTTCATCATGAATGGATATTCAACTTTAAGAATTACAAGAAAGGTGCCCTATGAGGCACTCCCTTCCTGCTCCTCTTGCGATAATTTATGATTTTTCCAACCTCATCCCTTGTTTGTGAAGTGGACGCTGCATGTGCAGCGGGTTGGATCTCGCTCTTCCTTCCGCTAGTTGCTTGAAGCTATGGGAGTAAAAGTGGTTGATAAAGATCATCAATCCTATAATTTTTTTTTTTTTTTTGTCAAAATAATCTTTAACTTTAGAAGTATAACAAAAGACAATGGGATACTTGGACATATAGATAAATTGTAAGCACACGCATGCAATTTCAACTTAGTAAAAACTACAATAGTGGAAGTATTTTTTACGATATTTAATTTTTTTTTTAAATATGTATGCATTAGAAAATTACCTTGCATGCAACAGAACAGAAACAAAATCCTTCGCGATCAGGCAATTTTTGCTTGCAAATAATGCAAGCTCCATCTTCATCAAATAAGGCGCCCGATCCATTATGTGGGAGCGGATGCAATGATACAACCAATTTTTTGTTGCATTTGTAATGCTGAAACAAGATGATACAAATTTGTTTTGAGAGAAATATAATATTAAAAAAATCAAGTTTACATGAAAAAAAATGTAAATGAACAAGAAATTGCAGAAGTGAGAGGCAAAATGTATTAGATCAATTATTATCTCATAAAAGTTTAGCATGCAATAGATAAAATCTATTGTAACATAATTGAAACAAATAATATGTTGTACATATTAAAAGCAATGAATTAGTTGCTAGTCGATAGATTCAACCCACAAGTATCATTGTGGCATGTTAGGAGCATATTTCTATAGACTTTGGAATTCCAAGTTCTCCATATCCTTTCAGGAAATCCATATTCCTACAAATGATTCTAAACTATAAAATGATAAAGTTATGCTTGCAGAACAAACATAAGACAAAGTCATGTTTTCTAAAACTAGCAACTCTAAAAAGTGTTAGTTGTTTTCTAAAATCACAAAGCTAACTAGCAACTTTAAAAGATGTTAGTTCTTTTCTAAAATCACAAAGTTAACCTGCAATTTTAAAAGGTGTTAGTTCATTTTTCAAATTGCAAAGCTAACTAGCGACTCCATAAGGTGTAAATTCTTTTCTAACGTCACATAGCTAACTAGCAACTCTAAATGGTGTTAGTTGTTTTCTAAAATCACAAATCCAACTTGCAACTTTAAAAAGTGTTAGTTCTTTTTCAAAATCACAAAGCTAACTAGTAACTTTAAAAAGTGTAAGTTATTTTTTTATAATCACAAAGCTAACTAGCAACTTTAAAAGGTGCTAATTCTTTTCTCAAAATCACAAACTAACTAGCAACTTTAAAAGGTGTTATTGTTTTTTTAAATCACAAAGCTATTTGGCAACTCTAAAAAGTGCTATATGTTTTTTTATAATCACAAAGACTCAAATTACTTTCATAAACCCAATTCTTCATCTTAATTCTTCATCTCTCAACGTGCGAAACAAACATAGTAACACACTGATCTGATCAACAAAAAAGTGCAAAACACACACATTGATTGACGTGCGACAAAAACGATTCCTCCCAATTCTTCATCTCTTATCGTAAATTGAGGCTAAGCATGAAGATTAGGAGCTCTTTTTATTGAAGGTTAGGGTTCCCATTTCTCTTTTTCCTTTGACTCAAACTTTATCTCTCTCTCTCTCTCTGCCGATTTTGATCAATTCTTAATATATTTTGAAGGTACACTCATAATTTTTTCATAAAAGAATAAATTGTAAGAAATGTCGTCAAAGTAACGATTCTTCCTCTCATTGTAAGTTGTATGAAATAATGTGTCAACAATACTATTCTATTACTTTGCTAATCCAAGTAACTCGAGTGAAGTAATTTGATATTTCATGACATGTCTAGGAATGTTATTACAATAAATTTGATGTTGATTATGTCCTGATAATTCCTCTAAATGTTCTCTACCACAGTTAATCTATTTCAATGTAGAAAAACAAACAAAAAGGCACTAACCACATAAAATCAGTTAAATGACTGATTAACCAAAGCAAGAGTGTACTCACCTGAATATTTCAACAATTAGCGTGAATCTGCATCTCACATAGAGGCACAACGTCTTGATACACATGTCGGTAAATAGTGAGTAGCTTGTGTCCTGCATGATGTTCAGATGTGACACAATACCTGCAGATCGATCTATCGCAAGTGATACAATACCTGTTTAAATCATTCCTTTGCATATCCTCATGTGTTGGGCATTTATCGAAAAACGTCTTCTCCAAAAAGCCATTAAGCCATCCAGGCATGGTGTCTTCTTGGACTATCTTTTCTCCCTACATAAAATGAGATTATATTACACATTACATCCTTATGTTTAGAATTTTAAAAACCAAGATAACCTAGTTTGTCAAATCAAATATCCTTCGACAATGTCGTTTACCAATATACATCAATATTGTAATTAAAATTTCAGTATTCTGAGTTTAGTTAAGTACAAAACAAAGAATTTTTGGAATTTCATAGACGTTAATGGGTTCCATAACACACTATGGAGTTAAAACTTTCCTTTTTATTAGTTTCAGGTGAATCAAAGAAGCCGGAAGCGGAACCGGAAAAGAGTCCCATGCAGGGCACCATCGCATTAGTTGTGCAAGCTGATTATACCAATTATTAAACTTTATAAGCTTAATTGGTTTTGGTGTTCCCATGAATATCGCATTCGCATGCTTATTTGATGATTTGATCAGACATGATTCTAAATGTTTTTCATATATTTTCTTTGAGTTTCTTCACTTTGATGATAATTCTAGTGTTTATTTCTACAAATTAAAGCTTATGTCACGTGAAATCACCTTGAACATAAATTAAATTGAAGCACACAGTTAGATACATAAAATATGGGCTGAATAACAAAATTATTTGATAGGTAGAAAAACCAAATGTTCAAAGTCACTTTTTTGTGCCACTTCACGTGCTATTTAGCTTTTGATCACAACATGTGTTTTCCAGCATAATACATAGAGAGTAAGTTTTTATTTGCCACATAAAGCGGCATACATAGTGGTTTTAGGTTTCGTTGTGGCTTCGGAATGTTTCCATAAAATGTGTAAATTTAATGTAGTAGCAACATGCGTCTAATAGAGTGAGAAGACTTCTACGCGACAAGTAAACATTTATTTCAAGAAAAGATTATCGGAGGACAATTAACAATTTTATTCGTAAAAAGCATTAACATTAGAGTTGGCTTACATAAATGTGGTGGTTGCACGACATATATAGCCACTAATAAAGTTCATGTATTTGCGACATGACTCTATAGTTTCCAGTATTTTATCGAATGAATATAAGTATTAGACAAATAGATTGAGCAATTTGTAATGGGTTCAAGCACCCCTAGTGCTTTCTCATTTTTTCTTAATGATAAGTTTCAATTCTGATCAAAAAAAAAAAAAAGTATTAAACAAATTTCTAACAATAAAATTTAATATAAGAAGGAGATGCAGGCTTCTTTAATTTTGCCAAATACAAAGGGTCCAACTACCAGTTAGTTTGTTTTAGGAAGCTTATATTGCTTTCGAACAAAAACATATTATTTCTCTTTTGAACATTTATAAAGAATGTTTGCTTAGGAATTCTTGCTACTCAATGTTTGCTACCTTAATTTCTTTGCTTATATGGGTGTGCACTGTAGTCATAGACTTGTAGGAGCATATGCGAAATGTTTTTCTTTTACGAATAAAGATGTTTTTAAAATCAAGACAATTTCATGGGACTTTGAAAAGATATGCGCATTACCTACATATAATTCACTACAAAAGAAGTTGGTTTTCGTGACGAAACAAAATGTACTCACAATAGCGTGAGTTGTAGTGACGAAATTTGCGTTCCCCGCAGAAAATTTGGTTCATGTCACTGAATCTACTTTCATCATAACACAGTTTCTATATTGCGACAAAATTTACAAAATATTCGCAACACAAAGAGCGCAAAATTCTCAAAACCGGCGGCAAAATTTTTCAGTCTCTTATGGCAAATATTGAAGTTGTCACATAAACTTACACTATAGCTAGGGACGAGATTTAGATTCGTCACAATGTGGAACTTCTTATGTGACAATTTCGATTCTTCACATGAAAGAAAAAAAATATAGGGAAATGTTCCTTCTATATATATTTTTTTCTCTCACCTCAATTTTTGATTTTATTTTAAATGCCTACTTTATAAGTTTTCACTGTAACACCAAAATTATAGTTTTGTTTTCAATATGGAATTATAATCTATAAAGATATAAACTACACGCGGTTATATCGAGTAAAATTGACAATACGACACATGTGTCATCTCTAATTAGAAAATCAGTTTTAGAGAATTCTCCATATAAAATTCAAAATTAGTTAATGTCCATATTAATTACTTGTAAATTTCTGTAATAGGTTTATCAAGATCTAAAAGCAATGGATAAATTCAAAATTAGTTAATGTCCAAATGATAAATTTCTGTAATAGGTTTATCAAGATCTAAAAGCAATGGATAAATATCGTTTAATGATTAAAATTAATTACATATAAAATTAAAAACCTATATAGAGCTAACCATCTATATGGCTTTTGAACTTATATACGTTACTATATTTTTTTTTTAATTTAAACTGTTTAATATCAAATTAACCAATGCAACAAGACGGTATAAAATTAAAGTGTATATAAAGTTTGCCACCTAGTTAAATGGCTTTACGAGCTTGATTGCATGTGTCACACGAAGTAGCTTACAATAACAAAATTTATTTTTAAGATAATCTCTAAAGTATATTAATTTATAATTTTTTTCAATTTAATGTATTTGCGACATGACTCTAATAGTTTCAAGTTTTGTACTGAGTGAATATAAGTATTAAACAGTTTCTAACTATAAAATGTAATATAAGAAGGGAATGCAAAAGTATTTATTACGATGATGATACTAGTTTAATGTGTGACCACTTATTCAAAAATCTACTTAAATATTGTCGAATATTTTGTTGCAAACCACCTAATAGAGTCCAGACGCCATACCAAACTTATCCAATCAGTTTGAACTTACACTTAGGCTCTTCGCAATTCACCAGCATTTGTCTCTTCGATATGGCGCCTATTACTTTTTTTATAAGCTTGTAAAATAATTTAGTACTCAAAATGATTGTCTTAATTGTGTTTTAGTAATTCTTCAAGTATTACATTTTTCTCATAATTTAGAATATGCATCGCACACCTGAATGTTCTAATAAATTTTATACGGTTTGACATTCTAAAATCAAATATATCATAAGCTTCAAACAAATTATTGAAGGAGAACCATTATTTTATCCATGATTTTTTAAAATGTTTACACATGAAAATAAAAACTAAATTTTTTAAAATGTTTATACGGTTTGTTAAGCACCACATTGCTTTATGTAAGACACAGGCTCGGCTTTGTTTCAAAATTCAAAATTTGGATTTCCGATGTACCTAAGTCCGCTAAAAGAACAAAATAATTAGAGGATCCATGCAGGGCACCTTCGCATTAGTTCTGCTGGCTGACTATGCCAATTATAAAACTTTATAAGCTTAACTGGTCTGGGTGTTTTCATGAATATCACATCGCATGCTTATTTGACTATTGGACGGACATGAATTCTAAATGTTTTCTTTTTCATATATTTTCTTTGAGTTTCTATATTTTGATGATAATTCTGGTTCATATCTACAAATTAAAGCTTATGTCTCTTGAAATCACTTTGAACGGAGATTAAATTGAAATGTACAGTTAGATACATAAAGTACGGATTGAATAACTAAATTATTTCCGAAGTAGGAAAAGCAAATGTTCAAAGTCACTTTTTTGTGCCACTTCATGTGCTATTTTACTGTGATCATGACATGTACTGTGCATCACAATTGATACATAGAGAGTAAGTGGTTATTTGGTGCATGAAGCGGCATACAAAATGATGTAAAGGGTTCGTTGTGTGTTCGGAGGGTTTCCAGAAAATGTATCAAGTTAATGTATCCATATGAGTGTAATAGAGTGGGAAACTTCTACACTACAAGCAAACACTTTTTTCAAGAAAGGATTATTGGAGAGAGTTAAAAAAATATACTCGTAAAAGTATTGACATTAGGGTAGACTTACACAAAAGCGGTAGCTAAACATCATATTTTGTCACTCATAAAGTTATTGTATTTCCGACATGATTTTAATCATTTCAAGTATTTTTATTTTTATTTTGAATACAAAGGAGGGGGAAAAACCCGGAGACAAAAAAATCAAGTATTTTATTGAGTGAATATAAGTATTAAATATATTTCTAAACTATAAATTTTAATTTAAGAAGAAGATGCAGACTTTGCTAAATACCAGGGTCAAGAGACTAGTGTGGTGGTTTTAAGAAGCTTACACTGCTTTTGAACAAAAAGATCATATATTTTTTTTGAATATTTAGAAAGAATGGTTATTTACAAATTCTTGCTACTCAACTATCGCTAGCTTTGTTTGCATGCTTATATGGTTGTGGTCAGAATCGAAACAATTTCAGAGGACTTTGAAAATATAATACCGTTACTTACAGATATTCCATTACTATATTTCTTATTTGTTCTCGAGTAGGGAAACAAGGTAGTCCAAAACAACACCATGCCATATTGGCTTAACTCATTCTTGAAAAATAGTTTTTTGCAAAAACATGAGTTACATAGTTATTGCATTACATGTATGCATCACCTTGCGAGTCATGTGTCACATCCGGACATCACAAGGAACATGAGATATTGACAATATATCAGCATGTCTACAGAAATGCGGTTCTTCTTTATGAGATGGAAAGCTATATTGGATGTCCAAATTAACATTATGGTGAGTAAACGTTACAGAGTAAATTACCCTTTTGACAACAATCATATATTGCAATACATTTAATCAACACGTTTGTTTTATGTTGGGTAAAAGTAATTGCGAGTCTAATACAATAACTATTTGTCACATTGAAATGCATACAAGTGGTATTAGGGTTTACTACTTTTTAGTAGGTGAATTACGATGATATGCATGTTTGACGTATGAGATGGACTTACAAGAAGGCTTGCTCATATTTCAAAAACCAAGGCCACCTAGCTTGTCAAATCAAACATTCTTCAAATCAATGTCGCTTACAAATGAAAATTAATAATCAAATTCAAATTAAATTAAAATTTCAGTATTATCCTCAGTTGAGTAAACATATTGCAAATAATAGGACCAACGGGTCTATAACTCCATGGTACCTCGTCGGATTTGGTACTCAATAAATTAACCATGTAAGTCAAATCGCTTTCTAACCACAAGAGTTTCAAGTTGATTTCTTTTTCTTTGAGGAGCAAATATAGCTACACCAAACTCAGAAGTCCACTCCATATGCATAGTAAAGGATCAATGCGGGAAACTTCTCGCATTTCTGAAAATACCCCCACGCCTCCAAAGTCAGGCTAACCAAGTGTGCAACCGGGCATTGCATACAGCCAAATCAAACAGGCGCGCATTGCACAACCAAATGATTAATTATTTCACAATATTCAACTTAATGAGTCTACAAATTGAAGCAAAGTTAAACCAATTACGTCGTAACACATCCTTAGTCAAAAGGTATTCTAAAGAAGCTCGCCAACAAACCAAAGATCGAGATTGAGGGGGAATTCTTTCCAAAGTGAGGGGGGATTGAATTCTTTCCAGATAAACTTACTCCATTGATCACTGATGATATGCAACACAATTGTTTATAAACATACTGAACTTGAAAATCCCCGTTCAAACTTAACGACCAAACACAAACATCATAATCCGCCTAAATGAATTGATGTTCTTTACTAAAATTGCAAATCAAGAAGAATCGAATCAGGAAAATTCCATTCAGTATTGAAAATAAAAATATATGACCTTGTCTCGCAATGCCAAATGTTGATGCGCGCAGCTAAATCTCCAACTGGTCAGTCACGCAAAGTGATTCAATTATTCGTCCAGAAGTTGCAATTAGAGTTCGTCTTCGCTCATTGCTTTTCTTGTAGTGATATGAGTATCCATGGAGCTTCATTTGAGATCTTTAAATTAATCACGATTTTTCAAGGAAGAGCTCATTAAAAGCGACAGCCATGTCAACCAACAACTTACTACGTGATATAAAAGAAGTATTGTTTTATCTATATGGGCCGATCTAGGAAATCTAATTGACCTAGGTTTGATTGTATTTCAACAAAATTAAAACTTCATGTAATATCTCTATCTCCATGGTCAGAAGTATGTAAATTAAATAGGAGCTAGTGGCGGATTTATTCCTTGAATTGTGAGGTTTTTGCAGATTACACCATATATTTCAATTACAAGCAAAATGCACTATGAATTGTAACTGTTTTGCAAGTTGCACCACAAAGGGTGTTTGTAAGTGTCTTTAAGGGTATCTATTTCATTTCAAATTTAAAAAATAATTACTTTTGAAAATTTTAAAAAGACAAAAAGACTGTTGCATTGAAGAGTGGTTAATTAGGACGATTGAAGTATTTGGAGTGGAAGATTTTCACTGGGAAATCGCTTCACCACTTGCGGCGATGGAAGGGCTGTGAATGAGATGGTTTCGTCGATTCCGTACGCCATTTCCTCGTTTTTTAGCTCTGGATATCCGGATCAGAATTGATCTTCAACTTTTGTTCCATACATCAATTTTTTTACTCAATTGTGAGTAGTTTGTTTGAAGAGGTGAATTTCTCAAGGATTTTAACTTTTTTTTTTGATCGGTTCAAGGATTTGAACTTAATATCGCCACTATATACGGTATACCAATAATTATGAAAAAGAAAATCTGCTATTGAAGCATTTCCCCTGTTTTGATGTTCCTTTTATTTTTAGAAATTAAGAATGGGGTGTTAGTGTGATGCACAAAATACGCGAGCTTTGATATCAATGGCAGTCAAAATATATTCTTCTGCAAACTTTTTTACTCTACAATGTTCCTATGAGTGTAAAATTAAGTAGCCTTTTTTTTTCTTTAACTGATTATATCATAAACCCAAAATAGTATTGCGAAAGCTTGAAGATGAAACCGTTAAACATATCTTCATATTTCTGAATCGATCTTGAAGACATATCTTCATTTTTTTTTCCTTTTTGGTGCAATTTACAACAAAAAATATTGTTGAAATCTGAAATGGCGGAAATACCCTTAAAAACACTTACAAATATACTTTGTGGTGCAATTCTCAAACGAGTTACAATTAACGGTGCATTTTACTTGTAATTGCAATTTGTGGTGCAATCCGCAAAAACCTTATAATTCGACGTATGAACTTGCCATTAGCTCAATAAACTAGGGAAGGTTTAAATTTATATATAAATCATCATATGCTCATTTCATTGATAACAAGGTGGTTGTAAGAACTTATAAGATTGATAGGGTAAACATTCTCATTCAATATGTATGGAGTTAAATTACGAACAGACAGGTTGTTCCCAAACTAGAATTTACATACTTTGAGTCCTAAATTAAGACCGACACACATATCCACTAGCGATATTGCCAAAGCAACAATTGTTGTTGCCAAAGCAATTATTTATATTTACCTGATTTGCCCTCCTCAGTCAAACCTTTGAATAGGTAAGTTTTTGAAATCCCAATAATATCTCTCTTTACCTCATTAATCACTTCTTAATCAGAAAATTAAAGAATACAAATTTAATTGATTACAGATTACTTATTTATGATCATTTGAACAAATCAAGTGAAAATATTAAATTTGCAGTTCATATCTTTTCAAAATATCATATTAAGTATCTAAATTTGTAGGTCAATTTGTATTCATCCCCTAGGAATATATAGTGACAACAAGTAAGAATTAATGTGTATATATATATATCCGTTCAAACATTTTCCAAATACTTCGAAAAAGTTTAAGATAAATATTCTGAAAAATATAATATTATAGTACGTAGTCACAAGATTTTGCACCTCAATCCAGAAAGAAAATTTTAATATGTGGATTAATCTGTTCTATAAAAATGTTTCTAATTATTAGTTGCATAAATATTCTGAGAAAATTGATGGCGATGAAATTACTTAGAAATTTAAAAAAAAAATCAGAAAAATGATGTAAAAAACAGCGTAAATCAAATTGGAGCGCTTCACTTGACATTTAGTACACAATTTATAATTGAGCTTTATACATAATTTTAATTTGAGCACTTTATAAATTTAACAAAATGTATTTGCTAATCTGTTAATATATGACTTTAATGGTGGAAGTTTTAATATAATAATTTTCCCTTTAAGATACTAATGGTGGAGAACAGAATATATAATCAAGGAAAGATACTAACTTATCAATTAACCAAAAATAGATGTTCTAATAAGTTAAAGAAATATACTTTTGCTATAATTATGGATTGGTTAATTAAGATAAAAAGGTATTGATGGAATTTTAAGAGCTTACTTTAATAAAATCTAATTAAGATGGGTAAATTAGACAATTGAAAAAAATTGCTTTGGCAACAACAATTATTGCTTTGGTAATATCGCTAACCATCCTAAAACTCATATCTAGAAACAAAATATGTTCCTAACAATGAATTTTAGGAATGTGTTTATCTCATATATATGGAACTCCAATTTCACCATTAGTTAAACCAATATCTAGACCTACTTTTGAACGACCAAAGTGCCCTTTTTTGTTACTTAAATTATGGAAGGAGTGTTTATGTGTATGTTACTTATGAATACCCCAGATTTAATTTGGACCACAATATGTAATGTGAATTCGTCTTCTCCCAAATATATTTCGCATAACAAAATTAGATTGGTCCATGTCTTTTAAAATCCTTGGAGATATTATTGCTAGAGTCATATTACTCTCTCCTTTCGATTCAACTATCCCGTAAGATAGGCGTTTATCCCGCTTACAATGACCTTTCTTGAGGTTTGAAACCTTACACATACCCCCACTCTACAATTTAAGGGTTGTTTGGGTGTAAGTCATGATAAAATTACTTACACCCCTAAAGTTTGGTATATTGATAAAAGCAATCCTTGGTGTTAGAAAAATTTAAATTAAATACTCCAAATAATTTTAGAAACTACGTACTATATGACTAACTAAAAATATAAAAAATATTTAAATTATTTTTTAAAATTTAATCTAATCTTAATATTTTATTATTTTGTAAAAATATTTAATTTCTTGTTTTTGTTTGTTTTTTATTTTTGTTTTACTTTTAACAATCTCATAAACTTCATTATAGTTTAATAATAAATATTATTACTCGTGCCCACGGAATTTTCAATTTATCACAACAAAAAAGAAGCATTTGGTAAAAGAATAACATATCTGTGCAATCTCCGGAAAAAAAAAAAAGACAAGAAATAGAAAACTCAATTGTAAAAACTATCATTCTCAATGAAAATTAACAAATATAACAGAAATAATCAAGATTCTCACAACCCATTTTAAAAAATGAAGAATGATCACAAAATTACTAGCGAAGTGATGGACACTCCCAACCATTTATAGCAGCTCATCCAAACTTCATGAACTATCGGACAATTGAAAAATAAGTGATGGACAGACTCGGGTTCTCTGCTGCAAAACGGGCAAGTCGTGTTACCATTAAGCAATGATCCTCTCCGGGCTAGGTTGGTTTTTGTGGGAATTTTATTCATCCTAGCTTTCCAGGCAAAGATGCTGATTTTCAAAGGGATCTTAACCTTCCAAAAAGTTCTATAAAAATCAGAATCCTCAGATGTGTTTTGAGAACATAGATAATTATACGCTGATTTAACAGTGTAAACCTCTGATTTGTCTCGCAACCACTTCCATCCATCTTTAATACCCCTCTCAGGCTTCACCCCCATTAGATCGTTTTGTAAATTCACTAGCAGCTCGTGCTCCCAAGTGAATAGCTCCCGTCTCCAAGACCACATCCAAATCCATGAGTTATCGACCCAAACACCCATAGAAGCAAGACTGATATTTTTGTTTGCTGCCACAGAATATAACCTACTATAACGGTCTTTTAGAGTCTCATTTCCGAGCCATTTATCAGTCCAAAATCTGATTTCAGCCCCGTCTCCCACTTTTCTGTATAATCCCTCAATGAACCAATCATTCTTTGCTTCATTTGACATCATACAATTGAGATCACGCCACCAAATTGACCCTCTCGATCTCGATCTTTCATGCTGAAAATCAGATTCCGTGCAGCCATATTTTGGGTTCAAGGTAATAGCCCATAATTTGTCCTTCTCTAGAAGAAGTCTCCATCTCCATTTATTTAACAAAGCAAGTTTGAATGTTTCAAGGTTTCTAAGCCCCAGACCACCTCTTTCCTTGGGTTTACACATTACGTCCCATTTGACCCAACAAATTTTCTTTGAATCCTCTGTCGCTCCCCACATGAAGTCACGCTGGATTCTAATGAACCTTTTGATAACTTGCTTCGGAGCTTTGAAAATTGAAAACAAATAAACTGGTAAACCTGATAAAACTGAGTTTAGAAGAATAAGTCGACCCCCCGGTGAAATGTGACAATCTTTCCATCTCTCCAGTCTCAATTTCATAGAATCAAGTGTGTGTTTCCAAAATTCAAGGCTTCTAGGACTTAATCCAATTTGAACCCCCAAGTATTTGAATGGTAAGTCACCTAAATTACAGTTAAGTATTTCGGCAAAAGAGAGCAGTTCGTACCTTTCAATGTTAAATCTGTACGTAGAGATTGCTCTTGAGATAATTCACCTTAAGACCTGAAGCAAGTTCAAAGATTCGCAAAAGACATTTAATCGCCCAAATATTTCTGATATCATTCTTACAGCACAGCACCGTGTCGTCAGCGAATTGCACATGTGAGATTTCAACTCTATTTCTCCCAATTTCGACTCCACTGAAGAGATTTGAGTTTATTTCTTTTTTAACAAGCACACTAAACCCCTCGGCTGCGATGAGAAAAAGAAGAGGAGACAAAGGATCACCTTGTCTGAGGCCCCGAGAGACTTTAAATTCATCCGAAGGACAACCGTTGATCAAAACTGACACCGTAGCCGAAGATAAGCACTGATTAATCCACCTCCTCCATTTATGAGAAAATCCCATCTTGAACATAACGTGATCCAGGTAACTCCAACTAACACAATCGAATGCCTTTTCAAAATCAGCCTTAAAGATGATTCCTGGAATTTTCTTTCTTTTAAATTCGTCAATAATTTCATTGACGATGATGATGCTATCAGAAATCTGCCTCCCTCCCACAAATGCAGATTGTTCGCTTGATATGATGGTATTCATCACCCTTTTCAGTCTATTTGCGAGGATTTTCGCCAAGATTTTATAAATACATCCGATTAATGAGATCGGACGATATTCATTCAGCCTTGAGGATTCTCTCTTTTTGGAATCAATACCAAAAAAGAGGGATTAATGCCTTGCCCAGTCTTCCGCTTCCGAAAAAGTCTTCCAAGAACCTATATATAGTTATGAAGTAAAAAATTAGAAACGAAAAGTTAGTCTCAGTTGTCATATGATTACATATATACTTTAATATAAAAAGCATATCTGTTGTTTAATTAACATTTATTCACTTTCTAGATTCGTATTTTTTCGTTAGGGATTTGTCATCATGTGCTTATGTTTTGTCACACGAAATCATTTATTGTTCTTTAATTTTTAGATTCCGTACAGATTTGTCTTCGTGTTCCTACTTTTTGTCGCATTCGCTTAATTAGATCCTTTAATAAGACTGAAGAGAATGTTTCAGAAAGTAATCGCGAAATATTAGTTATTATCATAAGTTAATATATTACTTGTATCATATGTTTTCATGTAATGGACTATTTCCTCAATGTTTTGGTAAGAGTTTTATGTGTGTCTGTATGCAGATAAATAGTTTCAAGTATTTTATTAAGTGAATGCATATGTAAGTATATTAAACAGATTTCTAAGCTGTTAAAATTATTTTTTTCCAAAAACAAATAGGAAGGAGGCGCAGAGTCTCTAAATTTAAGATCTTACTACGTTGATAGTCATAAACTGGTTATACTGCTTTCGGAAAAAAGTTTATATATATAGTTCTTTTTCGAATGTCTATAAAGATTGTTTGTTCATAAACTCTTGTTACACAAATGTAGCTAGGTTTGTTTTCTAAAAAGGGTGTGTATATTGGGTTTGTCGCCGAATAGGCAAAATGTTTTGTTGTCATGTAAACTAAAAATGTGGTCAAAATCTAAATTAATTCAATGGACTTTGAAAAGATATTGGTAGCATCACCTATATACAATGTGGTCAAGGGAAGCAACGCAGTCCAAAACCGCACCATGCCATATTGGCTTAATGCGTTCTTAGCGATGTCATTTTTTGAAAAATGTCCAGCCCATGATTTCCCAAAACACGACTTACATAGGTATTACATGTAATGCATCAACTTTCAAGTCCTGTGTCAAATCTGGACATCATAAGCACCACCAGCTACTAACTATATATCGGCATGTCTATAAGAATGCAGTTCCTGTTTCTGAGATGGGAAGACATAGATTGTGCGAATATTCAGGTGAGTATACTTTATAGAATAATTACGCTTTGCGATAATCATATCTTGCAATACATTTAATCGCTTCATGTTGCTTATATCGGGCAATTTAAAATAATTGCGAGTCTTATGTTAGCAATAACTCATTTGGCAAAGTAAACTTTCTCAGATATAGTGGATAAATAACAAAAATAAGATGCTTACATATATAGTGGCTACTGAAAACAGCCTTCTTTAATATCATGTTACCGAACTTGTATCCGTTGACATCATTTTTCAAAATTGCTGCCAGAGTTTGTTCAAGTATCAATTTTACTATTTTAGCCTTTGCACAAAAAAGGTCTGATCTCAATCCAACGACGTGAAAAAATTTAAGTAAAGTAAAAGATTCAAAATTTTGAGGGGTCGGGATGCAATTTACCCATGCATAGATTAGGTTGATGGCACGTGCAGGACTGAAATTGCACATTTTTAAATGAACAAGAAATGATACTCAGATAAACAGTATGTCTATTTTGAAAAATTCCTTGAAGAAACTAATATCATTTCAAGCAATCATGTACACACATCTAACAATTAGAAATGTGCTCCTAATATGTCACAATTATTTTCCTAAATAAGTATCTTCTGATTGCTATTTATTCATTTCTTCAGTGAATAATATATCTTTAAGTACCGACCTATTATACAACACTATTACATATCTGAATTTTTATTTGTTTATCAGCATTGCATAGCTGATTATTATTAGACGACACCTGATTTATTAAATATTTAATGAGTGTATATTTTGCTTTTCTTGTTTTACTCCTTTCTAAATAAGTTTGAAATATTCGATTAATTTCTTTCCAAACATAATTTGCTCGATATCTAAATTGTAGTTTTATTTCAGCATTTCAGGTGCAATGAAAAATTGGTAGTCCCTTTGACTCCTCTGCCACATAAGGGATCTGGTTAACTTATTGAAGGAGATGGAGCTTGCACTACTTGCAAGGAAAAACTACCCGAGCACAGGCGATTTCGTTTTTGCTCCATTTCTTGCAAGGTACTATGAATACGTACAATAATAGTACTATTTGTGACATTTAAATGCGTATAGGTAGTCTTAGGATTTACTACTTTTAGTAGGTGAATTACGACGACATGCATGTTTGACGTTTTGGATCGACTTACAAGAGCAGTTGCTCATATTTCAAAAACCAAGATAACCTAGCTTGTCAAATCAAATATCCTTCGACAAGGTCGTTTACCAATGTACATCAATATTGTAATCAAAATTTCAGTATTCTGAGTTTAGTTAAGTACAAAACAAAGAATTTTTGGAATTTCATAGACGTTAAGGGGTTCCATAACACACTATGGAGTTAAAAATTATCCTTTTTATTAGTTTCAGGTGAATCAAAGAAGCCGGAAGCGGAACCGGAAAGGAGTTACATGCAGGGCACCATCGCATTAGTTCTGCAGGCTGATTATACCAATTATTAAACTTTATAAGCTTAATTGGTCTTGGTGTTCCCATGTATATCGCATCCGCATGCTTATTTGATGATTGGATCAGACATGATTCTGAATGTTTTTCATATATTTTCTTTGATGATAATTCGAGTTTATTTCTACAAATTAAAGCTAATGTCACGTGAAACCGCTTTGAACATAAATTAAATTGAAGCGCAAAGTTCGATACATAAAATATGGTCTGAATAACAAAAATTATTTGATAGGTAGAAAAACCAAATGTTCAAAGTCACTTTTTTGTGCCACTTCATGTGCTATTTAGCTTTTGATCACAACATGTGTTTTGCAGCATAATACATAGAGAGTAAGTTTTTATTTGCCACATGAAGCGGCATACAAAGTGGTGTATAGGTTTCGTTGTGGTTTTCGAATGATTCCATAAAATCTGTAAATTTAATGTAGTAGCGACATGCGTCTAATAGAGTGAGAAGACTCCTACACTACAAGTAAACATTTATTTCTAGAAAAGATTATCGGAGGACAATTAACAATTTTATTCGTAAAAAGTATTAACCTTACAGTTGGCTTAAATAAATGTGGTGGTTGCATGACATATATTGCCACTAATCAATCACAGAAGGGTTGAGGCTTGGGCGCCGATGATTGATAAACTCGAGAAAAAATTAAATATGATGAGCACTAATAAGTTATCTCTTGCTGGCCGTGTGGTTCTCCTAAAATCTGCAATCATCGGAACTCCTCTTTACTATCTGTCGTTCTATTTTGCACCCAAGAAAGTGTTGAACAAGCTGACTAATATGCAAAGAAGCTTCTTGTGGACAGGTTCATCATATGGAAAAAAAAGTGGCGTTGGTTAAATGGGAGCAGATTTACAACAAGAAAGAAGAAGGCGGTCTCAACATCAAAAACTTTGAATGGATGAATAAAGCACTGATGGGAAAATGGAGATGGAAGATCCTTTATGAATGAAATTCTTTATGCATAAGAATTTTGGAGTCGAAGTACGGGAGGTCAAATTTTAGAAGGTTGGATCCTGCACCAGAAAGAAATCAACGATTGGCGTCAAACTGGTGGAAAGATTTTTCAAGTTCAAAATTTAAGGTTAGAGAGAGAGATTGGTTCGAAGAAGGAATTTCAAAGAGGATCGGAAATGGCAATGCCACTAGATTTTGGAGGGACCAGTGGCTTGGAAACGCAAAACTTGAAGACAGGTTTAGGCGTCTTTTCCTCTTGTCTCGTGATAAAGAAGCTACTATTTTTGACATTGGCGAATGGGGGAACAAAGGGTGGACCTGGCGATGGCGGTGGCGAAGAAGGTTATTCGGTTGGGAGAACCGACAACTGGACGATCTTTGCAGCGAGCTAAATAACTTACAGCTGATCCGGAATAAAGATGACCGGTGGACATGGAACGCTGATCCGTCGGGAAGATACTCGGTGAAGACGGCTTACGATCGGATTAGAGAGACTGCTCCGTGCAAAAAAATGGGTGTTTGTAAAGCTGTTTGGGATATTAAGGCACCACCGAAGACTTTGACATTTGCTTGGAGATTAAATTTGGATAGGATCCCAACTAGAGTCAACCTACTGCGAAGAGGTACTTTCTCAAACCGACTCCATCTCATGTGTTCTTTGTGAAAGGGCCGAGGAAAAGTGTAGACACTTGTTTGGTGAATGCATGGTGGCATATGAGATTTGGTCAAGGATTTGTGCGTGGATTGGAATTCAAACGGCATTGCATAATGATCCTGGAACTCAAATGATTCAGTGCAAGAATCTCATTTGTAGCGGTAGAAAATTGAAGAATGGGAGAGCTTGTGGTTTTTTGTGGTGTCAGCTATTTGGAAGGAGAGGAACAGGGTGCGCATCGAAGGAGGCGAAGTCAAGATTAATGACGTGATCGAGGCTATCAAAATTAAAATGTGGGTTTGGATTAAAGCTAGAAAACGCTCCTTTAGTTTTTCTTATTCGAATTGGTTCAACCATCCCTTGGCTTGTTTGTGATTGTCAATTTAGTGTTTGGAAACCTCATTGTTGTTTGGCTCAAGCACCCCTTGTGCTTGTTTGAATAAATTTTTTTGCCTTATCAAAAAAAAAAAATATATATTGCCAGTAATAAAGTTGTGTATTTGCGACATGACTCTAATAGTTTCCAGTATTTTCTTGAGTGAATATAAGTATTAAAGAAATTTCTAACTATAAAATTGAATATAAGAAGGAGATGCAGACTTCTTTCGCCAAATACCAAGGGTCCAGCGACCAGTTAGTTTGTTTTAGGAAGCTTATATTGCTTTCGAACAAAAAATAATATCTCTTTTGAACATTTATAATGAATGTTTGCTTACGAATTCTTGCTACTCAATGCTTGCTACCTTAATTGTTTTGCTTATATGGGTGTGCACTGTAGTCGTAGACTAGTAGGAGAATATGCGAAATGTTTTTCTTTTGCGAACTAAAGATGTTTTTAAAATCGAGACAGTTTCATGGGACTTTGAAAAGATATGGGCATTACCTATATATAATTCAATACAAAAGAAGTTGGTTTTCGTGACGAAACAAAATGTACTCACAATAGCGTGAGCTGTAGTGACGAAATTTGCGTTCCCCGCAGAAAATTTCGTTCATGTCACTAAATCTACTTTCATCATAACACAGTTTCTATATTGCGACAAAATTTTCAAAATATTCGCAACACAAAGAGCGCAAAATGCTCAAAACCGGCGGCAAAATTTTTCAGTCTCTTATGGCAAAATTGAAGTTGTCACATAAACTTACACTATAGCTAGGGACGAGATTTAGATTCGTCACAATGTGGAACTTCTTATGTGACAATTTCGATTCTTCACATGAAAGAAAAAAAATAGCGGGAAATGTTCCTTCTATATATATATTTTTTTTCTCTCACCTCAATTTTTGATTTTATTTTAAATGCCTACTTTATAAGTTTTGACTGTAACACCTAAATTATAGTTTTGTTTTCAATATGGAATTATAATTTATAAATATATAAACTACACGCGGTTATATCGAGTAAAATTGACAATACGACACATGCGTCATCTCTAATTAGAAAATCAGTTATTAGAGAATTCTCCAAGTAAAATTCAAAATTAGTTAATGTCCATATTAATTACTTGTAACTGGTAGTTAAAAAATGATAAATTTCTGTAATAGGTTTATCAAGATCTAAAAGCAATGGATAAATATCGTTTAGTGATTGAAATGAATTACATATAAAATTAAAAACTTATATAGAGCTAACCATCTAAATGGCTTTTGAGCTTATATACATTACTAATTTTTTTTTTTATAATTCAAACTGTTTAATATCAAATTAACTAATGTAACAGGACGGTATAAAATTAAAGTGTACATAAAGTTTGCCACCTAATTAAATGGCTTTATGAGCTTGATTGCACGTGTCACACGAGGTAGCTTACAATAACAAAATTTATTTTTAAGATAATCTCTAAAGTATATTAATTTATATTTTTTTCAATTTAATGTATTTGTGACATGACTCTAATAGTTTCAAGTATTGTATTGAGTGAATATAAGTATTAAACAGTTTCTAACTATAAACTGTAATATAAGGAGGGAATGCAAAAGTATTTATTGTGATGATACTAGTTTAATTTGTGATCACTTATACAAAAGTCTACTTAAATATTGTTGAATATTTTGTTGCAACCACCAGATAAAGTCAGACGCCATACCAAAGTTTATCCCATTAGTTTGAACGTATACTTAGGCTCTTTGCAATTCACCAGCATTTGTCTCTTCAATTTGGCGCCTACTACCTTTTTCACAAGCTTGTAAAATAATTTAGTACTCAAAAAAATTGTCCTTATTGTGTTTTAGTATCATTCAAGTATTAGATTTTTCTCAAAATTTAGGATATGCATTGCACACCTGACTATTTCTAATAAATTTTATACCGTTTGACATTCTAAGTTCAAATATATCATAAGCTTCAAACAAATTATTGAAGGAGAACCATTATTATATCCATGCTTTCTTAAAATATTCACACATGAAAATAAAACCTAAATTTTGAACTAATTCAAAGGTTTGTTAAGCACCACATTGCTTTATGTAAGACACAGGCTCGGCTTTGTTTTCAAATTCAAAATTTGGATTCCCGATGTACCTTATTCCGCTAAGTGAACAAAATAATTAGAGGATCCCTCACATTTTCCTTACCTCTCCATGCTCCAATACAAGACAAAATATTGACTGACCTATATTTAGGTGTAACTAAATATTTACTGACTGTACACAAACCATCATTTGCCTCATCTTATAAGCAAACATACGTTCTTCTGCACATCACTAACCTCATCATATACTTGAACTAGCTACTGCATTTTGTAGTAAAAAATGGCTACATCCTCCAATGGAGTTGTGCAACAGGTATGCAAGCGCATTCATATGAAGATTTCGTTGTATACGAAGGCTAGAAATCTGATGATTCCCTTGTATAAGTACTTTGTAATGCAATCATGATCTTCTCTCATAAAATCCTCATCTGTGTAGATTGAAAACGTTGCTTATAACTGAATATGCTCTTCATGAAGCCTTCTTTTATGATTAGAACCATTAACTATAAATTGTGTGACAAAGAAGATGCACATGTCAAAAATGAGATAGCTATATATATTTATGAAGTTAAAAATTAGAAACGAAAAGTTAGTCTCTGTTGTCATATGATTGCTTATATACCTTGATATAAAAAGCATATCTGTTGTTTAATTAACATTTATTCATTTTTTAGATACTGTATTTTTTTCGTTAGGGATTTGTCGTCATGTGCTTATGTTTTGTCACGCGAAATCATTTATTGTTCTTTAACTTTTAGATACCGTACAGATTTGTCTTCGTGTTCCTACTTTTTGTCGCACTCGTTTAATTAGATCCTTTAATAAGACATAAGAGAATGTTTCAGAAAGTAATCACGAAATATTAGTTATGATCATAAGTTAATATATCACTTGTATCATATGTTATCATGTAATGGTCTATTTCCTCAATCTTTTGGTAAGAGTTGTATGTGTGCCTGTATGCAGATAAATAGTTTCAAGTATTTTATTAAGTGAATGCATATGTAAGTATATTAAACAGATTTGTAAGTTGTTAAAATTATTCTTTTTCCAATTGGTACTACTAAAAACCTATAGGAAGGAGGCGCAGACTCTCTAAAGTACCGAAGTCAAGCCACTAGTTAGGTTGTTTTAAGATCTTACTAGGTTGATAGTCATAAGTTGGTACTGCGTTCGGAAAATAGTTTATATAGTTCTTTTTCGAATGTCTATAAAGATTGTTTGTTCATAAAGTCTTGTTACTCAACTAGCTAGGTTTGTTTTCTAAAATGGGTGTGTAATTGGGTTTGTCGCGGAATAGGCAAAATGTTTCGTTGTCATGCAAACTAAAAATGCGGTCAATATTGAAAGAAATTCAAAGGACTTTGAAAAGATATTGGTAGCATCACCTATATACAATTTCATTAATATGTTTCTTATTTGTTCTCGTGTAGGGAAGCAACGCAGCCCAAAACGGCACCATGCCATATTGGCTTGACTCGTTCCTAAAGATGTCATTTTTCGAAAAATGTCCAGCCCATGATTTGCCAAAACACGACTTAAATAGGTACTGCATTACATGTAATGCATCAACTTGCAAGTCTTGTGCCAAATCTGGACATCACAAGGAACACGAGCTACTAACTGTCTACCGGCATGTCTACAAAAATGCAGTTCCTGTTTCTGAGATGGGAAGATATATAGATTGTGCCAATATTCAGGTGAGTAAACTTTATAGAATATATAACTTACCCTTTGCGAGAATTATATATTGCACATTTAATTGGTACATGTTGCTTATATCAGGCAATTAAAAATAATTGCGAGTCTAATGTTCCTGGCAATAACTCATTTGGCAAAGTAATCTTTCTTAGATGAGGATAGATAACAATAATATATAGGATGCTTACCTTTTCCACAAATTAGTAGTTTAGACAAGAATCGGAACTAAACCGACGAGATATGTATTACATACATAGATGTTACCTAACTTGTATCCGTTGAAATCATTTTTCAAAATTGCTGCTAGAGTTTGTTCAAGTATCAATATTAGCCCTTGCACAAAAAAGGTCTGATTTCAATCCAACAACGTGCCAAAATTTTTAAGTAAAATCAAAAGATTCAAAAAATTGAGGGGTCAGATGCAATTTACCCATGCTTATATTAGATTTATGGCACGTGCAGGACTGAAATTGCACATTTTTCCGTTAAATGAACAAAAATTGATAACTCGGATAAACACTAAATTTTGAAAAATTCCTTGTAAGAAACTAATATCATTTAAAGCAATCATATACACTATTAATTTCTTTCCAAACATAATTTGTTCGATAGCTAAACTGTAGTTTTATTTCAGCATTTCAGGTGCAATAAAAGATTCAAAATTTTGAGGGGTCGGGATGCAATTTACCCATGCATAGATTAGGTTGATGGCACGTGCAGGACTGAAATTGCACATTTTTAAATGAACAAGAAATTATACTCAGATAAACAGTACGTCTATTTTGAAAAATTTCTTGAAGAAACTAATATCATTTCAAGCAATCATGTACACACTTCTAACAATTAGAAATGTGCTCCTTATATGTCACAATTATTTTCCTAAATAAGTTTCTTCTGATTGCTATTTATTCATTTCTTCAGTGAATAATATATCTTTAAGTACCAACCTATTATACAACACTATTACATATCTGAATTTTTATTTGTTTACCAGCATTACATAGCTGATTATTATTAGACGATACCTGATTTATTGAATATGTAATGAGTGTATATTTTCCTTTTCTTGTTTAACTCCTTTCTGAATAAGTTTGAAATATTCGATTAATTTCTTTCCAAGCATAATTTGTTCGATATCTAAATTGTAGTTTTATTTCAGCATTTCAGGTGCAATGAAAAATTGGTAGTGCCTTTGACTCCTCTGCCACATAAGGGATCTGGTTCACTTATTGACGGAGATGGAGCTTGCACTACTTGCAAGCGAAAACTACCTGATCACAGCCGATATCGTTTTTGCTCCATTTCTTGCAAGGTACAATGAATACAAATATAGCACTAATTGAGACATTTAAATGCATATAGGTAGTCTTAGGGCTTACAACTTTAATAGGTGAATTACGACGACATGCATGTTTGACGTTTTGGATCGAATTACAAGAACATTGCTCATATTTCATAAACCAAGACAAACCTATGTTTTCAAATCAAACATCCTTCAAATCAATGTCGTTTACAAATATACATCAAATCAATGTCGTTTACAAATATACATTATTAATCAAATTAATGTTTTAGAATTGTCATCAATTCAGTCAATCAACAACTACAAGAGTTTTGGAATTTCTTAGACGTTAAAAATTATTCTTTTTATTAGTTTCAGGTGAATCAAAGAAGCCGTAAGCGTAACCGGAAAGGAGTTCCATGCAGGGCACCTTCGCATTAGTTCTGCTGGCTGACTATGCCAATTATAAAACTTTATAAGCGTAACTGGTCTGGGTGTTTTCATGAATATCGCATTGCATGCTTATGACTATTGCATCGGACATGAATTCTAAATGTTTTCTTTTTCATATATTTTCTTTGAGTTTCTATATTTTGATGATAATTCTGGTTCATTTCTACAAATTAAAGCTTATGTCTCTTGAAATCACTTTGAACGGAGATTAAATTGAAACGTACAGTTAGATACATAAAGTACGGATTTAATAACTAAATTATTTCCGAAGTAGGAAAAGCAAATGTTCGAAGTCACTTTTTTGTGCCACTTCATGTGCTATTTTACTGTGATCGTGACATGTACTGTGCATCATAGTTGATACATAGAGAGTAAGTGGTTATTTGGTGCATGAAGCGTCATACAAAATGATGTAAAGGGTTCGTTGTGTGTTCAGAGGGTTTCCAAAAAATGTATCAAGTTAATGTATCCATATGAGTGTAGTAGAGACTTCTACACTACAAGCAAACACTTTTTTCAAGAAAGGATTATTGGAGAGAGTTAAAAAAATATACTCGTAAAAGTATTGACATTGGGGTAGACTTACACAAAAGCGGTAGCTACACATCATATATTGTCACTCATAAAGTTATTGTATTTGCGACATGATTCTAATCACTTCAAGTATTTTTATTTTTATTTTGAATACAAAGGAGGGGGAAAAACCCGGAGACAAAAAAATCAATTATTTTATTTAGTGAATATAAGTATTAAATAGATTTCTAAACTATAAATTTTAATTTAAGAAGAAGATGCAGACTTTGCTAAATACCAGGGTCAAGAGACTAGTGTGGTGGTTTTAAGAAGCTTACACTGCTTTTGAACAAAAAGATCATATATTTTTTTTGAATATTTATAAAGAATGGTTAGTTGCAAATTCTTGCTACTCAACCATCGCTAGCTATGTTTGCATGCTTATATGGTTGTGTATTGTGGTTGTAGACTTGTAGGAGAATATGCCAAATGTTTTTGTTTCACGAACTAAGGATGTGGTCAAAATCAAAACAATTTCAGAGGACTTTGAAAATATAATACCGTTACTTACAGATATTCCATTACTATATTTCTTATTTGTTCTCGAGTAGGGAAACAAGGTAGTCCAAAACAACACCATGCCATATTGGCTTAACTCATTCTTGAAGAATAAATTTTTCAAAAAACGCCCAGCTCATTATTTGCAAAAACATGAGTTACATAGTTATTGCATTACATGTATGCATCACCTAAGTCATGTGTCACATCCGGACATCACAAGGAACATGAGATATTGACAATATATCAGCATGTCTATAGAAATGCAGTTCTTCTTTAATTTATGAGAAGGAAAGCTATATTGGATGTCCAAATTTATGGTGAGTAAACGTTACAGAGTAAATTACCCTTTTTACAACAATCATATATTGCAATACATTTAATCAACACGTTTGTTTTATGTTGGGTAAAAGTAATTGCGAGTCTAATACAATAACTCATTTGGCAAAGTCAACTTTCTTGAACGATGACAGATACAAAAGTAGAATGCTCACCTTTTCTACAATTTAGTAGTTTAGACAAGTACGAGAACTAAACCCAGAGGTTTTTGGCGAGATTGTTTCATCAATGTTTTTAAATAAATGGGAAATATTAATTTCAACAAGCCATAACAATAGTAGTTGAACCCTATATTATAGTAATTAGGGAGACATCATTATTTAGGTCTTGGTTTTGTCTGTCTGCTTTATATTGAGATACAACTTCAATGTGTTTACAATTTTAAATACGAAACATTCAAAATTAAAACATACGCGACACATAATAAACTTTCTATTCATGTACCATAAAACATAAATACAATATGGGCTATGAGAAATCTGTACACTTCCAAACTTATATATATAATTTTGATCATTTAAGAAGCTATACGGGTATATCACTATTTGTCACATTAAAATGGATACAAGTGGTATTAGGGTTTACTACTTTTAGTAGGTGAATTACGATGATATGCATGTTTGACGTATGGGATCGACTTACAAGAAGGCTTGCTCATATTTCAAAAACCAAGACAACCTAGCTTGTCAAATCAAACATTCTTCAAATCAATGTCGCTTACAAATGAAAATTAATAATCAAATTAAAATTAAATTAAAATTTCAGTATTGTCCTCAGTTGAGTAAACATATTGCAAATAATAGGACCAACGGGTCTATAATTCCATGGTACCTCGTTGGATTTGGTTCTCAATAAATTAACCATGCATGTAAGTCAAATTGCTTTCTAACCACAAGAGTTTCAAGTTGAACTCTTTTTCTTTGAGGAGAAAATATAGCTACACCAAACTCAGCCTCGAAAGCAGAAGTCCACTCCATATGCATAGTAAAGGATCCATGCGGGAAACCTCTCGCATTTCTGAAAGTACCCCCACGCCTCCAATGTCAGGCTAACTAAGTGCGCAAATGGGCATTGCATACAGCCAAATCAAACAGGTGCGCATTGCACAAACAAATGATTAATTATTTCACAATATTCAACTTAATGAGTCTACAATTGAAGCAAAGTTAAACCAATTACGTCGTAACACATCCTTAGTCAAAAGGTATTCTAAACAAGCTCGCCAACAAACCAAAGATCGAGATTGAGGGGGAATTCTTTCCAAATTGAGGGGGGATTGAATTCTTTCCAGAGAAACTTACTCCATTGATCACTGATGACATGCAACACAATTGTTTATAAACATAATGAACTTGAAAGTCCCCGTTCAAACTTAACGACCAAACACAAACATCATAATCCGCCTAAATGAATTGATGTTCTTTAGTAAAATTGCAGATCAAGAAGAATCGAATCAGGAAAATTCCATTCAGTATTGAAAATAAAAATCTATGACCTTGTCTCGCAATGCCAAATGTTGATGCGCGCAGCTAAATCTCCAACTGGTCAGTCACGCAAAGTGATTCAATTATTCGTCCAGAAGTTGCAATTAGAGTTCGTCTTTGCTCATTGCTTTTCTTGTAGTGATATTAGTATCCATGGAGCTTCATTTGAGATCTTTAAATTAATCACGATTTTTCAAGGAAGAGCTCATTAAAAGCGACAGCCATGTCAACCAACAACTTACTACGTGCTATAAAAGAAGTATTGTTTTATCTATATGGGCCGATCTGAAAAATCTAATTGACCTAGGTTGATTGTACTTCAACAAAATTAAAACTTCATGTAATATCTCTATCTCCATGGTTAGAAGTATGTAAATAACATAGGAGCTAGTGGCGGATTTATACCTTGAATTGTGAGGTTTTTGCAGATCACACCATAAATTTCAATTACAAGCAAAATGCACTATGAATTGTAACTGTTTTGCAAATTGCACCACAAAGGGTGTTTGTAAGTGTTTTTAAGGGTATCTATTTCATTTCAAATTTAAAAAAAAAATTACTTTTGAAACTTTTAAAAAGACAAAAAGACTGTTGCATTGAAGCGTGGTTAATTAGGACGATTGAAGAATTTGGAGTGGAAGAGTTTTCACCAGGAAATCGCTTCACCACTTGCGGCGATGGAAGCGCTGTGAATGAGATGGTTTCGTCGATCCATACGCCATTTCCTCGTTTTTTTAGCTCTGGATATCCGGATAAGAATTGATCTTCAACTTTTGTTCCATACATCAATTTTTTTACTCAATTGTGAGTAGTTTGTTTGAAGAGGTGAATTTCTCAAGGATTTTAACTTTTTTTGTTTATCGGTTCAAGGATTTGAACTTAATATCGCCACTATATACGGTATACCAATAATTATGAAAAAGCGAATCTGCAATTGAAGCATTTCCCCTGTTTCGATGTTCCTTTTATTTGTAGAAATTAAGAATGGGGTGTTATTGTGATGCACAAAATACGCGAGCTTTGATATCAATGGCAGTCAAAATATATTCCTCTGCAAACTTTTTTACTCTACAATGTTCCTATGAGTGTAAAATTAAGTAGCCTTTTTTTTTCTTTAACTGATTATATCATAAACCCAAAATAGTATTGTGAAAGCTTGAAGATGAAACCGTTAAACATATCTTCATATTTCTGAATCGATCTTGAAGACAAAAGCTTGAAGATGAAACCCCTCGACTGAATCGATCTTGAAGATGAAAGCTTGAAGACGCTAGTGATTGAACAATTCTTATTTTTTCTGGGTTTCAGTATTGTAAACATTTTTTTTTTCCTTTTTGGTGCAATTTACAACAAAAAATATTGTTGAAATTTGAAATGGCGAAATACCCTTAAAAACACTTACAAATATACTTTGTGGTGCAATTCTCAAATGAGTTACAATTAACGGTGCATTTTACTTGTAATTGCAATTTGTGGTGCAATCCGCAAAAACCTTATAATTCGACGTATGAGCTTGCCATTAGCTCAATAAAGTAGGGAAGGTTTAAATTTATATATAAATCATCATATGCTGATTTCATTGATAACAAGGTGGTTGTAAGAATTTATAAGATTGATAGGGCAAACATTCTCATTCAATATGTATGGAGTTAAATTACAAACAGACAGGTCGTTCCCAAACTAGAATTTACATACTTTTAGTCCTAAATTAACACCGACACACATATCCATTCCTAAAATTCATATCTAGAAACAAAATCTGTTCCTAACAATGAATTTTAGGAATGTGTTTATCTCATATATATGACTTTTAGCAAAGGATGCTTTTGTTCATAATTTTTTGGAAAGTTTATCAAAGAGAAGAGGCTGTGAAAACTGCCACTTTATGGAATTAGAATGAATACAAGGCCACTTATTTTAAAAACAAGAGTTTTCGTTTCTAGTGATTTTGGCGGAAAAACCATAAAATTGAATGTTTTACAAAAAAACCGTTTCTTCACAAATGTTCACAACAGAAGTGTACAATGTATTTTCCCAAAGCTAAAAGATTTGAACTTTTGGTCTAGTGCATTTGGAAAAATTGGTAGACCTCTAGGAACAAATCTTTCTTTCCACAACAATTATTGCTTTGGCAATATCGCTAGCCTTCCTAAAACTCATATCTAGAAACAAAATATGTTCCTAACAATGAATTTTAGGAATGTGTTTATCTCATATATATGGAACTCCAATTTCACCCTTAGTTAAACCAATATCTAGACCTACTTTTGAACGACCAAAGTGCCCTTTTTTGTTACTTAAATTATGGAAGGAGTGTTTATATGTATGTTACTTATGAATACCCCAGATTTAATTTGGACCACTATATGTAATGTGAATTCGTCTTCTCCCAAATACATTTCGCATAACAAAATTAGATTGGTCCATGTCTTTTAAAATCCTTGGAGATATTATTGCTAGAGTCATATTACTCTCTCCTTTCGATTCAACTATCCCGTAAGATAGGCGTTTATCCCGCTTACAATGACCTTTCTTGAGGTTTGAAACCTTACACATACCCCCACTCTACAATTTAAGGGTTGTTTGGGTGTAAGTCATGATAAAATTACTTACACCCCTAAAGTTTGGTATATTGATAAAAGCAATCCTTGATGTTAGAAAAATTAAATTAAATACTCCAAATAATTTTAGAAACTACGTACTATATGACTAACTAAAAATATAAAAAATATTTAAATTATTTTTTAAAATTTAATCTAATCTTAATATTTTATTATTTTGTAAAAATATTTAATTTCTTGTTTTTGTTTGTATTTTTATTTTTTTATTTTTGTTTTACTCTTAGCAATCTCATAAACTTCATTATAGTTTAATAATAAATACTATTACTCGTGCCCACAGAATTTTCAACTTATCACAACAAAAAAGAAGCATTTGGTAAAAGAATAACATATCTGTGCAATCTCCGAAAAAAAAAAAGACAAGAAATAGAAAACTCAATTGTAAAAACTATCATTCTCAATGAAAATTAACAAATATAACAGAAATAATCAAGATTTTCACAACCCATTTTTAAAAATGAAGAATGATGACAAAATTACTAGCGACAGTGATGATAGAATTATCATCCTTGGACTAGACATGGTAACTGGTTTTAGGTAGCAAGTTTTGTTGAATTTTTTGAAAAAATAAACAACCTAAATGCACTATATTTACTAAAACCAATTTTCGGTGTGTTATCTTCTTCTATAACTAAAATAATTGTTAGTTTAAAATTGCAACGAGAATAAAGGCATAACGATGAGTAGTTAGTTAAGTTTTGACTGAAATTTACGGGAATTGTTTTAAAGGAAAAAAAACTAAAAGTTAATTGTTTTCATTCAAAAATATATTTTGGATTAGATTAACTTATTTTTAAATTTAAACGTAAATACTTTTTATATTTTTAGCAAATAATATAGTAGTTTCAAAAACTATTCACTACAAGAAAATGTAGCAATAGGGTCAAAACAATTACTCAGCATTGCTATATTTTCAGTGAGCATTGATCAATGGCTACAAAAAATTTTGTAACCAACTTTTGTAACTATTGACCTCGTAGGCATAAAGTTATGTCAGCAATGGCTACAAATCAATTAGTCACCAACAATACTGTCAAAAGAATCACTCACCACGTAGTGTCAAAATAATTTGTAGCCATGACGTAGTGTCAGATGAATTTGTAGCCATGCAACTAGATTAAAAGAAAAGCAAAAATAAAATAAAAGGGTGGCATCCGATTCATTGGATGCCACGCCTTTCTTCTTTTCTTTTTTTTTAAGCGTGGTGTCCAAAGAATCGGACACCACGCTATTTCGTATTTTTTTTTAAAATCGTATTGTACCGTGGTGAGTGAATAATCACTCACCACGGTTTTTTATTTTTTTTTTATTTTTAAAAACCATGGAGAGTGAATAATCACTCACCATGGTTTTTTAATTTTTTTTTTAAAAACCGTGGTGACTAATTATTCAGTCACCACAATCCGAAAATTTTTAAAAACAATTGGTGGCGGATGAACCGCCACTTTTTTGCCAAATTTTCAATTTTGTTGGCTTTTTCCCTCCATTTTATTATATATACATATATAATTCATAATATTCTAACACACACAAATATATATATATAAAAACATGATATATGTAGTATATATATATGTTTAAAAATATACTTATATATATATATATATATATATATATGTTATGTAGTGTGTAAAATATATCTATATATAAATATATAAACACACAAATCAATATATTATCTATATATATATATATATATAAACACACAAAACAATATATAAAAACCCAAACAATACATAACTAATATAACACCCAAAAACGAAAGTGATAAAAGAGAGGATTTTTTGGATTTAGAGTGAGATTTTCATATTTTTTGAGTGAGGAGATAATTTTCGGATTTTTTTAGGGAGAGGTGATGATTTTAGGATTTTTTGAGGGAGAGGGGAGGATTTTCGGATTTTTTGAGGGAGAGGGGAGGATTTTCGGATTATTGAGGGAGAGGAGATGAAGAGATGAAGTTTGTGAAAAATGGGGTATATTTATAGATATATAAAATTGTGGTGACAAATTTTTTTGACCCCATTGCTATCACAAGTATTGTGCCCTCAATGGGATCAAAATAATCTGACACCATTGATATTACATGGATTGTGCTTTTGTGGGGTCAAAAAAATCACTCACCATGTTTGAACATGGTAGTGATTTTTTTGACCCTATAGACTTTAATGCTTTGGTGAGTGATTTTCTGGACCCTACACCTAGCAAGAAATAAATCAGTCACCATTGCTTATCTATGGTGAGTGATTTTTTTGAAGCTATACAACTATCACAGATTTCTTATCTTCTTCCCCTCATTTCCCCCATTTTCTTCCATTTTCACCCGTTTTCATCCCCAAAAACCTCCATCTTCCAATTTTTTTTTTTTTCAAACAAACTCTCCAAAAAACCTCCATCGATCACTCCACGGCTCACAATTCTCGGCAATTAGAAGGTAATTTTAATACATTTACTGTTTTGTTGGCTTGATTTGACTTGCTTAAATTTGGGTCATTTATTTACTTAAAATTATTATGTTTTAGCATGCAATTTAATTGTTAAAATACAATAGTTTAATTTTATGTGGTATATATATGATCATCATTGGTATATTCTTTGTATGTTAACAAATAGTTCGTTAGTGCATTTTAACTGTAATTAAGTGTTAAGTAGTGTTGCATATGTACATATATATATATATATATATATATATATATAGATAAATATTGTAGTGATATATTTATATTTTCATTTGAATAATAGACAACCCCACACCTTATTATTTAATAATTAAGGGTAGTTTTTTGTGTTTGTAATAGGTTATAAAATGTATAACAACGAAGACCGAAGTTGGATGTACGACAGTTAAATCATGGTGATGATGGGTATTTGAATCCTGTTTTTGAAGCCGGTGTGGGAATTTTTCTAGACTACGCATTTAGTGCAACACAATTATTACGGAATGGCAAAGCTAGGTACCCTTGCATTAAGTGTTACAATAGGAAATTTGGTGGTAGAGATGGTATTCGATTTCATCTTTACAAGTATGGATTTTTGCCTCAATACTACGTATGGACTGGGCACGGTGAAATTCGAAGGCGCGAGGAGGGGTTTGATACAAATATGGGGTTCGATACAAATAGGGATGAGTCGTCGTCTGGGCATAACTTACGGGATCGACAAAGAGAGATGGTCGAAGATGCATTTGCTGGCCGATTCGATAATATCAATGAATTTGAGATTGGAAATGAACAACCGAATAGGGAGGCACAAGCATTCTTCCAGATGTTGCGTGAGGCCGAGGAGCCCATACGAGCGGGCGAGGGAAACACAGTATTGGGATGGTCGCTGAATTTCTCAATAACAAGGTTCTCCACTCTATCCCTAATGTGGCGTGCGAAAAGAACATACAACTGCCAAATTTTATGTTTTTCCTAAATTCCATACTATTTCTTGAATTTTCCCAATTTTAATAACAAAATTCGAACACTTTTAATAAAATTATCTTAATTACAGCTAATTATAGAATGAGTACACATATATAATCATGTTTCACCTTGCTAAACTTAATTACTAGTTAATTTTAACCAAATTAATATGAATTTAATAATTTTATTACTAATTATACAATAATAGTCATCAAAGTGTTAATTCCTAATGTAAGCATGTAATTTAATTTAACTACAAATTTTATTTTGCTATCTTATGCTATATTTTAATTTTTTCCTAAATTCCATAATATTTCATAACTTTCCTAATTTTTATAATAAAATTCCGTCACTTTTACTAAAACTATCCTAATTACAGTGAAAGTCTCCTAATTACTAATTAATTATGAAATGAGTACACATAATGTGGTCCTAATTACACTTTAATTTTCTAATAACAAATAATTAAGACATGCATGCATGCTAGCTTAACATTCTAATTAACATTACTAATTGCATAAATAAATGTAAAATGCTAAATATTAAATAAAAATTAAAAAACAAGCAAATATCCAACAAATGCTATATTTTGCTAATAACATTTGTAAACACAACAATATCAACATATAAAATGCATAAAAACTAATTATAAGAATAAATAGAAAAAATTAAGAAATCTAAAACATACAATTTAACCATAGAAAATCGATTTTTTTTGCATAATAGTGTTCTCCAAACATTATTTAATAACATACCTTAATTTATTGTTGAATTTGGAGAGGATTAGAGTGGATTTTAGAAAAAAAAAAAAAATAGGGTTTGGGAGTAGGGCCGAGTTTTGGAGATGGTGGGGAAGAAGAAAATGAGGGAAAAAGAAGAAAAGGGGGAAAAGAAGGGGGGAAAAGAAAAAAAATAAAAATAAAAATAAAAATCGGAGATGCTTGGGTCATAAGAAAAATTAAAAAAAAAAATAAAATGAAAATGCATGTATGGCGTCCAAGAAATTGGACGCCTGACATGCTGTCTGAAAAATTAGACAGCATGTCAGGCGTCCAATTTCTTGGACGCCATGACATGCTCTTTGTTTTTTTTTATATTTTTTGAATCTTTATACCGTTTGATTCAAATTGAATAAAACGGTTATTTTATTTTTTATTTTAAATTTGTTAATTGTTTAGTGCGATTTCTTTCTTTTTTTTAATCTTTTAATCAATTGTTACCTTTTTCTTTTTTTGTGAAAGTCTCCTAATTACTACTAATTATGAAATGAGTACACATAATATGATCCTAATTACACTTTAATTTTCTAATAGCAAATAATTAAGACATGCATGCATGCTTAACATTTTAATTAACACTACTAATTGCATAAGCAAATATAAAATGCTAAATATTAAATAAAATTTAAAAAACAAGCAAATATCCAACAAATACTATTTTTTGTTAACAACATTCATAAACACAACAATATCAACATATAAAATGCATATAAATTAATTATAAGAATAAATAGAAAAAATTAAGAAATCTAAAACATACAATTTAAAAATTAAAAAACAAAAACAAAAACCGTGGTGTCCGAAAGATCGGACACCACGGTTTTTTTTTTTTTAAAAAAAAAAAACTCCAAAATCGTGGTGTCCGAAAAATCGGACACCACGGTTTTAAAAAAAAATAAATAAAAAAACTCCAAAAGCGTGGTGTCCAAAAAATCGGACACCACGCTTTTGTGGACCAGACCATTGCCTATTTTCGTATTTGTTTTTTGTTTTTTTGTTTTATTTTACATGGCTACAAATTATTTTGTCACCATTGTTTCCAATGCTGACTAATTATTTTCACCCGATGCTTGGTGAGTGATTATTATCTCACCATAGTTGGCTACAAATTTTTTGGACTCCATTGATTTAAATTCAGTAGCTACATGGCTACAGATTATAATCACTCACCATTTATTTGTAGCCATTGCCTTGTATTCTTGTAGTGATTTGGAGTATTTAATTTTAATTTTTTTAAATATACCAAACTTTAGGGGTGTAAGTATAATAAGCATAATTATCATGACTTACAGCCAAACCACCCTTAAATCGTAGAGGGGAAGTATGTACAATGTTTCAAACCTTAAGGGAGATCATTGTAATTTCTCAAACCACACGGGAGGTATCTGTTATTACACCAAACCTCAGGAGTTGTATACACCAAACCTCAGGAGGTGTAGCTGTAATTATCCGAAATATTTATTACGATGATACTAGTTTAATTAATGTGACACCACTTATACAAAAATCTACTTAAATATTGTTGAATATTTTGTTGCAACCACCAGATGAAGTTCAGACGTCATACCAAAGTTTATCCCATTATTTTGAACGTACACTTAGGCTCTTCGCAATTCACCAGCATTTGTCTCTTCAATATGGCGCCTACTACCTTTTTCACAAGCTTGTAAAATAATTTAGTACTCAAAAAGATTGTCATAATTGTGTTTTAGTATTATTCAAGTATTACATTTTTCTCATAATTTAGAATATGCATTGCACACCTGAATATTTCAAATAAATTTTATACCATTTGACATTCTAAGTTCAAATATATCATAAGCTTCAAACAAATTATTGACGGAGAACCATTATTGTATCCATGATTTCTTAAAATATTTACACATGAAAATAAAACCTAAATTTTGAACTAATTCAAAGGTTTCTTAAGCACCACATTGCTTTATGTAAGACACAGGCTCGACTTTGTTTTCAAATTCAAAATTGGGATTCCCGATGTACCTAATTCCGCTAACAGAACAAAATAATTAGAGGATCCCTCACATTTTCCTTACCTCTCCATGCTCCAATACAAGACAAAATATTGACTGACCTATATTTAGGTGTAACCAAATATTTTCTGAGTGTACACAAACCATCATTCGCCTCATCTTATAAGAAAACATACGTTCTTCTGCACATCACTAACCTCATCATATACTTGAACTAGCTACTGCATGTCGTAGTAAAAAATGGCTACCTCCTCCAATGGAGTTGCGCAACAGGTATGTAAGCGCATTCGTATGAAGATTTCGTTGTATACGTATGAAGGCTAGAAATCTGATGATTCCCTAGTATACGTTTTTTGTAATTCAATCATGATCTTCTCTCATAAAATCCTCATCTGTGTAGATTGAAAACGTTACTTATAACTGAATATGCTCTTCATGAAGCCTTCTTTTGTGATTAGAACCATTAACTATAAATTGTGTGACAAAGAAGATGCACATGTCAAAAATGAGATAGCTATATATAGTTATGAAGTTAAAAGTTAGAAACGAAAAGTTAGTCTCAGTTGTCATATGATTGCTTATATGCTTTGATATAAAAAGCATATCTGTTGTTTAATTAACATTTATTCACTTTCTAGATTCGTATTTTTTCGTTAGGGATTTGTCGTCATGTGCTTATGTTTTGTCGAAATCATTTATGGTTCTTCAATTTTTGGATCCCGTATTTCCAAATACAGATTTGTCTTCGTGTACTTCCTATGTCTTGTCGCACTCGTTTAGATCCTTTAATAAGACAGATGAGAATGTTTCAGAAAGTAATCGCGAAATATTATAAGTTATTATCATAAGATAATATATCACTTGTATCATATGTTATCATGTAATGGACTATTTCCTCAAGGTTTTGGTAAGAATTGTATGTGTGTATCTGAGAGAACGCATATAATTTATTGTTCATATAAGTTCATGAAAACAGAAAAACTACAAGGCATGTCTATTGAAGTACTCCAAACTGTATATCATCATAGCAATGGAAACAAACATTTCACATAGTAATAGTTCCAAAAGGAATGAAAGTAAACACACAAACAACCAGTCCTTAACCACTAAACCAATCCTTAGCCACAAAGACCATCAAAGACATATCCAAATCATCAACGTCAATTAATATTATCATAAAAAGTTTCATCATGAATGGATATTCAACTTTAAGAATTAGAAGAAAGGTGCCCTATGAGGCACTCCCTTGCTGCTCCTCTTGCGATAATTTATGATTTTTCCAACCTCATCCCTTGTTTGTGAAGTGGACGCTCCATGTGCAGCGGGTTGGATCTCGCTCTTCCTTCCGCTAGTTGCTTGAAGCTATGGGAGTAAAAGTGGTTGATAAAGATCACCAATCCTATTTTTTTTTTTTTTAAATATGATTGCATTAGAAAATTACCTTGCATGCAACGGAACAGAAACGAAATCCTTCGCGATCAGACAATTTTCGCTTGCAAATAATGTAAGCTCCATCTTCATCAAATAAGGCGCCCGATCCATTATGTGGGAGCGGATGCAATGATACAACCAATTTTTTGTTGCATTTGTAATGCTGAAACAAGATGATACAAATTTGTTTTGAGAGAAATATAATATTAAAAAAATCTAGTTTACATGACAAAAAATGTAAATGAACAAGAAATTGCAGAAGTGAGAGGCAAAATGTATTAGATCAATTATTATCTCATAAAAGTTTAGCATGCAATAGATAAAATCTATTGTAACATAATTGAAACAAATAATATGTTGTACATATTAAAAGCAATGAATTAGTAGCTAGTCGGTAGATTCAACCCACAAGTATCATTGTGGCATGTTAGGAGCATATTTCTATAGACTTTGGAATTCCAAGTTCTCCATATCCTTTCAGGAAATCAATATTCCTACAAATGATTCTAAACTATAAAATGATAAAGTTATGCTTGCAGAACAAACATAAGACAAAGTCATGTTTTCTAAAACTAGCAACTCTAAAAAGTGTTCGTTGATTTCTAAAATCACAAAGCTAACTAGCAACTTTAAAAGATGTTAGTTCTTTTCTAAAATCACAAAGTTAACTTGCAATTTTAAAAGGTGTTAGTTCATTTTTCAAATTACAAAGCTAACTAGCGACTTCATAAGGTGTAAATTCTTTTCTAGCATCACATAGCTAACTAGCAACTCTAAAAGGTGTTAGTTGTTTTCTAAAATCACAAATCCAACTTGCAACTTTAAAAAGTGTTAGTTCTTTTTCAAAATCACAAAGCTAACTAGTAAATTTAAAAAGTGTAAGTTCTTTTTTTTATAATCACAAAGATAACTAGCAACTTTATTAAAAGGTGCTAATTCTTTTCTCAAAATCACAAACTAACTAGCAACTTTAAAAGGTGTTAATTATTTTTTTAAATCACAAAGCTAATTGGCAACTCTAAAAAGTGCTAGTTGTTTTTTTATAATCACAAAGACTCAAATTACTTTCATAAACCCTATTCCTCATCTTAATTCTTCATCTCTCAACTTGCGAAACAAACATAGTAACACACTGATCTGATCAACAAAAAAGTGCAAAACACACACATTGATTGGCGTGCGACAAAAAACGATTCCTCCCAATTCTTCATCTCTTATCGTAAATTGAGGCTAGGCATGAAGATTAGGAGCTCTTTTTATTGAAGGTTAGGGTTCCTATTTCTCTTTTTCCTTTAACTCAAACTTCGACTCTCTCTGCCGATTTTGATTAATTCTTAATATATTTTGAAGGTACACTCATAATTTTTTCATAAAAGAATAAGTCGTAAGAAATGTCGTTAAAGTAACGATTCTTCCTCTCATTGTAAGTTGTATGAAATAATGTGTCAACAATACTATTCTATTACTTTGCTAATGCAAGTAACTCGAGTGAAGTAATTTGATATTTCATGACATTTCTAGGAATGTTATTACAATAAATTAGATGTTGATTATGTCCTGATAATTCCTCTAAATGTTCTCTACCACAGTTCATCTTTTTCAATGTAGAAAAACAAACAAAAAGGCACTAACCACATAAAATCAGTTAAATGACTGATTAGCCAAAGCAAGAGTGTACTCACCTGAATATTTCGACAATTAGCGTGAATCTGCATCTCACATAGAGGCACAGCATCTTGATAGACATGTCGGTAAATAGTGAGTAGCTTGTGTCCTGCATGATGTTCTGATGTGACACAATACCTGCAGATCAATCTATCGCAAGTGATACAATACCTGTTTAAATCATTCCTTTGCATATCCTCATGTGTTGGGCATTTAACGAAAAACGTCTTCTCCAAAAAGCCATCAAGCCATCCAGGCATGATGTCTTCTTGGACTATCTTTTCTCCCTACATAAAATGAGATTATATTTCACATTACATCCTTATGTTTAGTATTTTAAAAACCAAAATAACCTAGTTTGTCAAATCAAATATCCTTCGACAATGTCGGTTACCAATTTACATCTATATTGTAATTAAAATTTCAGTATTTTGAGTTTAGTTAAGTACAAAACAAAGAATTTTTGGAATTTCATAGACGTTAATGGGTTCCATAACACACTATGGAGTTAAAACTTTCCTTTTTATTAGTTTCAGGTGAATCAAAGAAGCCGGAAGCAGAACCGGAAAGAAGTTCCATGCAGGGCACCATCGCATTAGTTCTGCAGGCTGATTATACCAATTATTAAACTTTATAAGCTTAATTGGTTTTGGTGTTCCCATGAATATCGCATTCGCATGCTTATTTGATGATTGGATCAGACATGATTCTAAATGTTTTTCATATATTTTCTTTGAGTTTCTTCACTTTGATGATAATTCTAGTGTTTATTTCTACAAATTAAAGCTTATGTCACGTGAAATCGCCTTGAACATAAATTAAATTGAAGCGCACAGTTAGATACATAAAATATGGGCTGAATAACAAAATTATTTGATAGGTAGAAAAACCAAATGTTCAAAGTCACTTTTTTGTGCCACTTCACGTGCTATTTAGCTTTTGATCACAACATGTGTTTTGCAGCATAATACATTGAGAGTAAGTTTTTATTTGCCACATGAAGCGGCATACAACATGTGGCTTCGGAATGTTTCCATAAAATGTGTAAATTTAATGTAGTAGCGACATGCGTCTAATAGAGTGAGAAGACTTCTACGCGACAAGTAAACATTTATTTCAAGAAAAGATTATCGGAGGACAATTAACAATTTTATTCGTAAAAAGCATTAACATTAGAGTTGGATTACATAAATGTGGTGGTTGCACGACATATATAGCCACTAATAAAGTTCATGTATTTGCGACATGACTCTATAGTTTCCAGTATTTTATCGAATGAATATAAGTATTAAACAAATAGATTGAGCAAATTGTAATGGCTTCAAGCACCCCTAGTGCTTTCTCATTTTTTCTTAATGATAAGTTTCAGTTCTGATAAAAAAAAAGTAGTAAACAAATTTCTAACGATAAAATTTAATATAAGAAGGAGATGCAGGCTTCTTTAATTTAGCCAAATACCAAGGGTCCAGCTACCAGTTAGTTTGTTTTAGGAAGCTTATATTGCTTTCGAACAAAAACATAATATTTCTCTTTTGAACATTTATAAAGAATGTTTGCTTAGGAATTCTTGCTACTTAATATTTGCTACCTTAATTGCTTTGCTTATATGGGTGTGCACTGTAGTCGTAGACTTGTAGGAGCATATGCGAAATGTTTTTCTTTTGCGAACTAAAGATGTTTTTAAAATCGAGACAATTTCATGGGACTTTGAAAAGATATGCGCATTACCTACATATAATTCACTACAAAAGAAGTTGGTTTCCTTGACGAAACAAAATGTACTCACAATAGCGTGAGTTGTAGTGACGAAATTTGCGTTCCCCGCAGAAAATTTCGTTCATGTCACTAAACCTACTTTCATCATAACACAGTTTCTATATTGCGACAAAATTATAAAATATTCGCAACACAAAGAGCGCAAAATTCTCAAAACCGGCGGCAAAATTTTGCAGTCTCTTATGGCAAAAATTGAAGTTGTCACATAAACTTACGCTATAGCTAGGGACGAGATTTAGATTCGTCACAATGTGGAACTTCTTATGTGACAATTTCGATTCTTCACATGAAAGAAAAAAAATAGAGGGAAATGTTCCTTCTATATATTTTTTTCTCTCACCTCAATTTTTGATTTTATTTTAAATGCCTACTTTATAAGTTTTCACGGTAACACCAAAATTATAGTTATGTTTTCAATATGGAATTATAATCTATAAAGATATAAACTACACGCGGTTATATCGAGTAAAATTGACAATACGACACATGTGTCATCTCTAATTAGAAAATCAGTTATTAGAGAATTCTCCATGTAAAATTCAAAATTAGTTAATGTCCATATTAATTACTTGTAACTGGTAGTTAAAAAATGATAAATTTATGTAATAGGTTTATCAGGACCTAAAAGCAATGGATAAATATCGTTTAATGATTGAAATGAATTACATATAAAATTAAAAACCTATATAGAGCTAACCATCTAAATGGCTTTTGAGCTTATACATCACTATTTTTTTTAATTCAAACTGTTTAATATCAAATTAACCAATGCAACAGGACGGTATAAAATTAAAGTGTATATAAAGTTTGCCACCTAGTTAAATGGCTTTACGAGCTTGATTGCATGTGTCACAAGAAGTAGCTTACAATAACAAAATTTATTTTTAAGATAATCTCTAAAGTATATTAATTTATAATTTTTTTCAATTTAATGTATTTGCGTCATGACTCTAATAGTTTCAAGTTTTGTACTGAGTGAATATAAATATTAAACAGTTTCTAACTATAAAATGTAATATAAGAAGGGGATGCAAAAGTATTTATTACGATGATACAAGTTTAATGTGTGACCACTTATTCAAAAATCTACTTAAATATTGTCGAATATTTTGTTGCAACCACCTGATAGAGTCCAGGCGCCATACCAAACTTATCCAATTAGTTTGAACTTACACTTAGGCTCTTCGCAATTCACCAGCATTTGTCTCTTCGATATGGCGCCTATTACTTTTTTCATAAGCTTGTAAAATAATTTAGTACTCAAAATGATTGTCTTAATTGTGTTTTAGTAATTATTCAAGTATTACATTTTTCTCATAATTTAGAATATGCATCGCACACCTGAATGTTCTAATAAATTTTATACGGTTTGACATTCTAAGTTCAAATATATCATAAGCTTCAAACAAATTATTGAAGGAGAACCATTATTTTATCCATGATTTTTTAAAATGTTTACACATGAAAATAAAACCTAAATTTTGAACTAATTCAAAGGTTTGTTAAGCACCACAGTGCTTTATGTAAGACACAGGCTCGGCTTTGTTTTCAAATTCAAAATTTGGATTCCCGATGTACCTAATTCCGCTAAAAGAACAAAATAATTAGAGGATCCCTCACATTTTCCTTACCTCTCCATGCTGCAATACAAGACAAAATATTGACTGACCTATATTTAGGTGAAACTAAATATTTACTGAGTGTACACAAACCATCATTTGCCTCATCTTATAAGCAAAATACGTTCTTCTGCACATCACTAACCTCATCATATACTTGAACTAGCTATACTGCGCATTTTGTAGTAACAGGGATGCAAGCGCATTCATATGAAGATTTCGTTGTAAACATATGAAGGCTAGAAATCTGATGATTCCCTTGTATGAGTATTTTGTAATTCAATCATGATCTTCTCTCATAAAATCCTCATCTGTGTAGATTGAAAACGTTACTTATAACTGAATATGCTCTTCATGAAGCCTTCTTTTATGATTAGAACCATTAACTATAAATTGTGTGACAAAGAAGATGCACATGTCAAAAATGAGATAGCTATAAATAGTTATGAAGTTAAAAATTAGAAACAAAAAGTTAGTCTCACTTGTCATATGATTGCTTATATACTTTGATATAAAAAGCATATATGTTGTTTAATTAACATTTATTCACTTTTTTAGAATCCGTATTTGTTTTTTAGGGATTTGTCGTCATGTGCTTATGTTTGGTCACGCAAAATCATTTGTTGTTCTTGAATTTTTAGATACCGTACAGATTTGTCTATGTGTTCCTAATTTTTGTCGCACTCGCTTAATTAGATCCTTTAATAAGACAGAAGAGAATGTTTCAGAAAGTAATCACGAAATATTAGTTATTATCATAAGTTAATATATCACTTGTATCATATGTTATCATGTAATGGACTATTTCCTCTATGTTTTGGTAAGAGTTGTATGTGTGTCTGTATGCAGATAAATAGTTTCAAGTATTTTATTAAGTGAATGCATATGTAAGTATATTAAACAGATTTCTAAGCTGTTAAAGTTATTTTTTTTCCAAAAACATATAGGAAGGAGGCGCAGACTCTCTAAGTTCCAAAGTCAAGCCACTAGTTAGGTTGATTTAAGATCTTACTACGGTGATAGTCATAAACTGATTATACTGCTTTCGAAAAAAAGTTTATATATATAGTTCTTTTTCGAATGTCTATAAAGATTGTTTGTTCATAAAGTCTTGTTATACAAATGTAGCTAGGTTTGTTTTCTAAAATGGGTTTGTATATTGGGTTTGGCAAAATGTTTTGTTGTCATGTAAACTAAAAATGTGGTCAAAATCTAAAGTAATTCTAAGGACTTTGAAAAGATATTGGTAGCATCACCTATATACAATTTCATTAATATATTTCTTATTTGTTCTCGTGTAGGGAAGCAACGCAGTCCAAAATAGCTTTCACAATTGGAAAGCACTTAGTTCAAGTACCAGAATTAAATTATAAAACTAAGCCCCTTCACCATTCTTCATTCAACTCCAATATCTTCAGACTTCCATGATCTCCAATTTTTGTGAGGCTGGTCATTTAGCATCTGCATAACTGATTACCAAATAGTAATCAATAAAGGCAGATTCTACAAATTCACATGATCATAAGATTAATTTGGCAGATGCTACTAATCACACAAACCAAATGCTACCACATTTCCAGAAACCATAAACAGATATCTCAAACAAGAAAACATATCAAATAGCCGAAACTACCACCACTCAGTAATCACCACAATATATACAAACATATCAGATGAAACAATGAACTTTCAGCCAGAAGTTTTGTAATTCAAAACTTTTTCACACATTTATAAATTGTCTAATGTCACTACTAGAACTACATAATCTTCATAATGGTTTTGATTTCAGAGACTGTAGAAGATCCAAAGGAAACATATTCAACCCAAACTCATTGCACCCACATTCTGACAAACCATTAGCAAACATCCTAAACCAACAAACATATCAAATGAGAGAAAATCTCAAATAGCTTACACAACAAACATTCAACATTACCCACGATGTATATATATAAACATATTGAATGAAACCATAAACTTTCAACCAACAATTTAACCAATTCAAGGAATTTTATGCATTTACTAAACAATAGGGTTATGGCATCATTACCTATTTCAGATTTTGCCAAAAGCTCTGCATCATACCTCACGCTTTAGCCTTCTGTGCCTCTAACTCATCTTCCATCTCCTTTGCTCCACCATTTTCACTCATTTTTTTCCCTACAAATCATTGCATATCAATTAAATTGACCATGTACACTTTTATTATTAGAAAGAAAAGAAAATATAAAGTGTATCTCACAAATATGACGGTTGCAGCAAAATTCACAAACTGACCAGTCTTGTCCACGGGTGTTCTCTTCCAAAGATGAACTTTACTTGGCTCTATATGAACAACCAAAGGATCAATAATAAAGAATCTATTCAAATCTTCAAATAATGATACCATATATTCTTTGTACCATTCTTCTATAACGAGTAAGATATCCAAGCTTTCCAGAATTGTGGTTGAAAGGCATGTATTTCATATTTGCCGAATTGGTCAAATATCTCTTCTGCATAATATTTTCCAGAACATTATTTTGTTAACTCAAATCATTGTTTTAAAAATAAATGTAAAGTAAGAGATTCCTTAAAATAATTACCTTAAATTATGTAGTCTCAACCCAATCACATACAACCAACCATCTTGCATAAGTCACATCCTTTCGGGGACTCCTTTCTCTTGGATTCTTCTTTTTTCAGTACAAGCTCACAATATTTACACCAGGCACATACATATACATGTAAAACAAAGATGAAAACTACAGCCAACTCTAAATTTCTCAACAAAACTCTACTCACTCAAAATTAAAGTAAATACACGTACCTTATCAACTATCTTATCCAAGTTCAGGCATCTATTAACACCGCGACCATTCTTTACAACATTAGATCCTGAAATGAAATAATGGAACCAAATGTTAAAACACATTGAAAATTACAATTTTTTAAGTTATTGCTCATATGAAACATAGAAAAACAACACCTATTGCATCTTCGATCCTATTGGTTTGTGAGCTTTCTTGAAGTTTGGTCCTAGAGCCATCTAAACAAACAACAAAAATGCTTGAATATTTTAATGAAGTGTCAAGGGATGTTATTTTATAACTAGAATGACTATAAAGTAACACAAGCGATCCAGAATAACAATTGAAAATAGGTCATTTTCATGGAATAACATTAAGCAAAACAACTTAAAATTATGTTTTAAAGTTTGTTATTCCTACTTAATCTTCATCATAATCTTCTTCTTCTTCTTGATCAAAGTGTGCCTCATCATCTTCTTCTTCATCAGACCCCTCTTCTTTTTCTTCATCAGACCCCTCTTCTTCCTCTATTTCACAGAAGACCAACATCAGTTTATAAAGTTATGAAGAACTTCTAACAAAACAAATCACAGTAAAACCACCACATTACAAATTTGAAAAAAGAAATGACAAATCCACACATTTTTTGAGGGGATTTTACTTAACAACCAAAATATATGAAAACAAACAATTATACTGTTATAAAATGAAACATCAAAACAATTTTGAAAGTAATACACATGACTAACACTTTCTACAATCTAAACATGAACAAGTTGCCAAACATATGAATAGACCAAACATCATTCATTTATAATATCACCAGGAACTATACGAACCTTTTCAACTTTTCTACAGAATCTCAATCTAAACCCCAAGAAATTAAACACCTAAACAAACTCCAGTTGCTAAACCTGCATAAAGTAATGTAAATTTACTTTTTGTTTTCTTTGGTAGTTTAATGTAAACTTACTTAACAAACTACAGAAAAACCATCAAAAAGTAAAAACCTAAATCACATGAAAACTATCAATTTACAAAGTCATAAACAGACAAATCCACACATTGTTGAAAAACTTTTACTTAACAACTCATGGATGTTATAAACAATAAATTCGACACAGAAGTTTTTCTTAACAACAAAAATGATAGGGAAACCAACAATTTATACAGCTATAAACAAAATCCTCAGCAGGCCAACTACTTTTAACAAAACAAATCACAATAATAGCAGCATATTATAAAATTATGAAGAGATTTTACAAAACAACACAGTTTTTGAAAAGCTACTACTTAAGAATAACAAAAGCTACACAAAAAACAACATATTTTATAGTTGTGAACCAAAATTTCAACACAATGTTAAAAGTAAGATAACCAATCCAGAAAATACATTCATCTTTGAGAAACACAACTTCCTCATTGCATAAAAAAAGTGACAGAAACATATTTGCAGAACTTCAAAATCCCTAATCCCCAAATTTTAGTTCATACTTGTTAAAAATTACCTGAAAAGAACAAGAAATACCCATTGATTCACTCATGTAAGCTAAACAAAGCTAATATAAGATGCAACTCACACAAATTTAGGGGAAACGTCAGTACCCAGTGTGGTCGAACAAACTCACCTGTTAAACATCATCAAAATCAAAAACTTAGGGTATTGTAGGATGGACTTATAGCTTAATCTTCAAATATAAGAGAGAAGAAGAGATTTCTTACCAATATATGTGAAGAGAGAGTGGGGAATGAGAGAATGTGAGCAACTTTTCCATATCTAAATTTTTAAAGAGAATAAGCGATTCGGGTGTGAATACGAATAGAAGGGTTTTTTTTTTTTTTTTTGGTGGAGAATGTTTTCAATTGGGGGTGTTTTCTAACTTTGGGGTGTTGAATTACACAATAAGGTTGCTATAATCTGAAATTTAGCAAAACGACGTAGTTTAGTTTCTTTTTGACAAATTAATTATTTTTGTGGCAAAAGAACGCATGAGAGAAAAATAAAAATCAGGGAGGTAGTTTTTTGCAAAGTCGCCGGAATTTTGCCGGTTTTTTATTGAAGGAGCTGAAGTGACAAAAATTATGGCGAAATCGTGTTTTGTCACTCAAATTTTACAAATGGTGACGAAAATCCAGCTTTTCTGGCGAAATTTGGGATTGTCACATAAATAGCTACTCTTATGTGGCAATATTACATATCGTCATATATATTAACATTACGAAAGTTGTACTACGTCGTATAAAGTCACCACAAAAGAACACTTTTTTGTAGTGATACCAAGGGTCCAACTACCAGTAAGTATGTTTTAGGAAGCTTATATTGCTTTCGAACAAAAACATTATATTTCTTTTTCGAACATTTATAAAGAATGTTTGCTTACAAATTCTTGCTACTCAATGTTTGCTACCTTAATTGTTTTGCTTATATGGGTGTGCACTGTAGTGGTAGACTAGTAGGAGCATATGCAAAATGTTTTTTCTTATGGGAACTAAAGATGTTTTTAAAATCAAAACAATTTCATGGGACTTTGAAAAGATATTGGCATTACCTACATGTAATTCACTACAAAAGAAGTTTGTTTTCGTGATGAAACAAAATGTACTCACAATAGCGTGAGCTGTAGTGATGAAATTTGCATTCTCTGCAGAAATTTTCATTCATGTCACAAAATCTACTTTCATCATAACACAATTTCTCTATTGCGACAAAATTTACAAAATATTCGCAACACAAATAGCGAAAAATGCTCAAAACCATCGGCCAAATATTTCATAGTCTCTTATGGTAAAAATTGAAGTTGTCACATAAACTTACGCTATAGCTAGGGACGAGATTTAGATTCGTCACGATGTGGAACTTCTTATGTGACAATTTCGATTCTTCACATGAAAGAAAAAAAATAGAGGGAAATGTTCCTTCTATATATTTTTTTCTCTCACCTCAATTTTTGATTTTATTTTAAATGCCTACATTATAAGATTTCACTGTAACACCTAAATTATTGTTTTGTTTTCAATATGGAATTATAATTTATAAATATATAAACCACACGAGGTTATATCGAGTAAAATTGACAATACGACACATGTGTCATCTCTAACTAAAAAATTAGTTATTTGAGAATTCTGTAAGTGAAATTCAAAATCAGTTATTGTCCATATTACTTGTAACTGGTAGTTAAAAACTATAAATTTCTGTATTAGGTTTAACAAGATCTAAAAGCGATGGATATATATCGTTTAATGATTGAAATGAATTACATTTAAAATTAAAAACCTATATAGAGCTAACCATCTAAATGGCTTTTGAGCTTATATACATTCTAGATTTTTGATTCAAACTGTTTCATATCAAATTAATCAATGCCAGAGGACGGAATAAAATTAAAGTGTATATAAAGTTTGCCACCTAATTAAATGACTTTACAAGCTTGATTGCATGTGTCACACGAGGGAGCTTACAATAACAAAATTTATTTTTAAGATAATCTCTAAAGTATATTAATTTATATTTTTTTCCATTTAATGTATTCGCGACATGACTCTAATAGTTTCAAGTATTGTATTGAGTGAAAATAAGTATTAAACAGTTTCTAACTATAAAATGTAATATAAGAAGGGGATGCAGACTATGCTAGATACCAGCGTCACGCTACATGTTAGGTGGTTTTAGGAAGCTTACACTGCTTTCGAACAAAAGGATTATATAATTTTTGAATATTTATAAAGAATGTTTGTTTACAAATTCTTGCTACTCAACGTTTGCTACTTTAATTTGGTTGCTTATATGGGTGTGTACTGTGGACGCTGACTTGGAGGAGCATATGCGAAACATTTTTCTTTCGCGAACTAAAGATGTTGTCAAAATCGAAACAATTTCAGGGGATTTTGAGACGATATTGATTACCTACATATAATTAATTCCATTAGTATATTTCTTATTTGTTCTTCTGTAGGGAAAAAAACGCAGTCCAAAACAACACCATGCCATATTGGCTTTGATGAGTACCTTTTGTTCTCATTTTTATGCGCCATTAAGACTAATTCTGAGCTTGATTCTTTATTATATTGAATCTTTTTACTTTTTTCTTTTTTTTATTTAGTTGTTTAGGAGTCATTATGGTGAAAAGGGACGAAAAGAGGTCGAAAAATTATATTCGAGGCAAAACATGCGAGCGAAGAAGCGAAGAGATGCGAAGAGAATAAATCGCATAGAAGCATGTGATTAGTCCATTTCGCACTCATTATTCACATGTTAAATAGACCAATTTATTGCATGTTCCTTGATTAATTTGAGTATTTTTACTTGTTTTCGTTTATTTTACTGTTTAGTAGTCATTTCGGTGAAAAATGATGAAAAGAAGCTAAAAAAGGATTTCTGGGCAAACCATGTGAAGACGAATGCGAGAAGGAACGCGAAGAAGAGCAATCACTTTTGAAAGTGATCACATTGCATTAAAGAAGAATCGGAAGCGATCGTATTCCGACTGGAGATGATGCAACCCTAATTCCAGCAGCCGTTACATGCGATTGAAAGTGATCGCTTAGTAATCGTTTTAGCTCAGAAAATTAGGTTTGGAGAAGAAATAAAGAGTGAGATTTTCCAAGCACTAGAGGATATAAAAAGAAATACCTAAACACTTGAAAAGAGAGCAGCCACCGGAGAGAAAAGTAGTTTAGAGCATAGAGAGGCTGGTGCACACTTTTGGAAGATAGTCTTGGATGTCAATTTTTGGAAGAGAAGTGGAGATCAGAGAAGACTGAGACGGACGAAGATAAAAGCTGTGATTGAGTTGATGTTATTTGAATATTTGTAAACTTGAACTTTGTTTTGTTGATTTGGGTATTGCTTTTTATTTCCGTACGGTTGTTTGGACGATATCTTTGCTTTAGTTTATTTAATTCAAGACTATGGTTTATTACATTAATGTTTTCATGTTTATTTCAATTATGCGTAGCTAAATCCATCGCGTGTCGTGACTCAATGGGTGTATTTGGATAGAGATCATGTTGAGATGATTGTGTTGAGATGAGTGTGAGGAATAATTAAATTGAACTTATAACTTGAGTAAAATGCTTTATGTGCGTCATGAACATATAATAGATTACATTCTTACGACAGATGCAAAAGTCGAACTCATAAGATAGATCTCATAGGTCATAAAGTTCCACATGTCGCATGATGGTGGCGTCTAGAACTAGAGACGTAGGTAATTTACTGAGACAAATGCGTTTGGAGGAACAACATACACATAGTAACATTATGAATTACAGAGTGGTGTTTTTCATTATGGGAACCAACTTCATAGTTTAATATATCCCATACACAACTCGATCATATTTCATCTCAACAATGCCTTGTCTATGAGTCTTCCATCAATGTCTATCCAAAGAAACCTAGTTCGTAGGATACTGTTTGTCAATCATTGAATTAAGTCTAAAATTACTAAGTGTTTTAGTTGCTAAGTATTCTAATATATTTTATTTATTTTATTGTTAAATAGTGATTGTGAAAGGTGACAACTTCATAGTCATATATTTTGTTATTGCAAAAATAGACTGATTAGTAGTTAAGATTAAACGCAATTCTCCGTTGGTTTTGATATTTTTGGGTTGTCACTTACTTTCCTACACTACTTGCACCTGTACTTTTGCGGTAAGAAATTGCCATACAGAGTTTGGACAGGTCAACATGCAATCACATTGAAGAGAAGAGAGGATATATGCGATCGTATATGTCCGATAACTTGAAGACGACATAGACCTAATAACTTAGCCTCTACATGTGAAAGAAACATGCGATCGCATAGACTCGAAAATTAGGTTTTTGATGTTTAATCAAAGTCTAATACTTTCCAAGCCAAAGAGAATATAATACAAGACCAGAGATTTCGAAAGTGTGCTTTTGATCATTTTTAAGAGCCATTAGATAATTTGTTTTTTTTTCTTAGTGGAGCAAGAAGCATGAGAAGAACAAGATCAAGAGAATTGATGTTAATTTGTATTTTTACTTTCTAGTGTATGTTTGGGATATTCTTAGTTATTTCTGTTCATACTTATTTCATTATTATTTTGGACAAGATTCTCGTTTATTAGTTATTTTTATAGAGACAATGTTTATTTTTATGCGTTCTTGTGTTTTTACTTTAAGCATGAGTAGCTAAATCTGTCGTGTACCGTGAGGCGATGGAAGTATCTATATAGTGATTATGTTGTGATGATTATACTTTGATGATTCTTTGTGGAACAATTAATCTGATTTCATAACTTGTTGTTAATGCTTTTGTGTGTCTCACAACCACATGAATATTTAGATTCTTATGAGAAACTCAACCGAAGAACTCATACGATTCGATCACATAAGTAAGGAAAATCCACATGTCTTCTGATGTTAAGTGTCTCAAAATTATATATGTGATTCACTGAGGTAAATGCGTTAGGAGGAACAGAGTACATGGAGTACCATTCCGAGTTACAGAGTGAAAACCCCACAATTATAGAAAAGCTCATAGATGAATATATCTCACAAAGGAATTGAACATAATCCATCCCAATAATGGTTTGTCTATCAATCTTAGGTCAGATCTCTCAAGTAAAACCTAGTTCCTTAAGATACCTCTATTTTATCATTGAATTAAGTCCTTAGTTTTAAATGTTTTTAGTTATTAATTATCTTAATCTAAAATCCCCATTAGTTTATTTTATTTATTAAGTTGTGAATGCGAAAGATAACAGATTTGCATTCAGTAGTCTTTGTCAAAGCATAAATAGATAGAAATAGTTGAAGTCAAGCGTAATACTTTTTGTGCGATCGATATTTGAAGGTCGTAATCATGCTTCCCCTTATCACTTGCAATATGTACAGTTACAGTAAAATATCTTTATCTTAGTTTGAGCAATCCAGCTTAACTCATTCTTATAGAAGAAATTTTTCAAAAATATTTCAGCTCATGATTTGCAAAAACATGAGTTACATAGTTATTGAATTACATGTAATGCATAAACTTGCAAGTCCTGTGTCACATCTGGACATGAAAAGGAACATGATCTATTGATAATATATCAACATGTATATATGCAGTTCTGATTTCTGAAATGGAAATCCATATTGGTTGTCCAAATATTCTGGTGAGTACACGTCATAGAGTAATTACCCTCTGCAACAGTCACATATTGCTATACATTTAATCAACACATTTTTTTATGTTGGGTAAAAACAATTACAAGTCTAATTCTCCTAACAATAACTTAATTGGCAAATTCAACTTCCTTGGACGATGATAAATAAAAAAAAATAGGATGCTCACCTTTTCCACAAAAATAGGATGGTTTTTGGAGAGATTATTTCACAAATAATTTTAAACAGTCGGGAAACAATAATTTCAACAAACAAATAACAACAATAGTTGAACCATAAATTCTAGTAATTAACGAGACATCAACAATAAGGTCTTTAATTTATATGTCTGTTTCATATTGAGATCCAACTCTTTATTTTTTTTAAATCGTTTAATTATTTATTGCAAACACCACTTATGTTAAAGTTGCAAATAAATAAAGATTTTTCTCACAATATGCATCGAGCGGTATTGGGGGAGAAAACTATTAAGCGCAATGCTAAACATATTTAATGTGAAGTTTTAGACTTGAGGTGAACAAAGGATCGACATGACTTGTTTGTGTATTTACTTATGTAATCATTCAAACAAACTTTGCGCAAGTTCAACACAGTATTTTATTTAATTAAGGCATAGAGTAAATCTTCAAACCTGCGAATACCAAATGATTAATTCTATTGTTATATTTCATATAGTGTACGGGAAACAATGCAGTCTACGAAGATACCTTGCCAGATTAGCTTCTCTCCTTCTAAGAGAATTCATTTTTTTGAAATATGTCTAACCCACGATTCGAAAAGCATGACTCCAAAATGTACTACATCATTTGTGCCTCAACGTGCAAGTCTCGTTTTAACATTTGGCTTATTAGGAATATTCCCTCCATTCAATCTTCAGCCGATGCACATACAAATCAAATCCCATAATTCCAGCAATTGTTGTATATATTTTATTATTACCTTTCCTTAGATAAGTTTGTATTCTTGTATTTATATATCTTGTAACTCTATTTATTATTCAAGGAAAATACATACACAATATTTATCTTTATGGTATCATCCTTCTCCCTATAATCACATGATTCATCTCCTCACACAAAACGATCCTCAATCTTTTTTTTTACCATGTCTTCCGCTGGTTCCACAAATAACTCACCACCCTCACCCACCGCTGCAATGGCTGTCCCACCGGCTGCACCACCATCACTCATCCCGGTGACCGCTCATCCCCACTTCACTCTCCGCCTCACCTCTTCCAATTACTTGTCGTGGCGTCTACAGGTGGTGGCTCAACTCAACGGACTCGGTCTCCTTGGCTACTTAACAAAGGATATTCAACGTCCGCACTCCTCGGACAAGACGGCCTTTGATCTTTGGTTCCAACAAGATCAGCTTCTTCTTGCTGCACTTGTTGGTTCCTTATCCCCCGAACTGGTGCCTCTTATACATTCTGCCGGTACTTCTGCCGAGGCATGGGTGTTACTTATGGGTGCGTTTGCTCGTCCGGATCGCACGCGTGTTCTTTCCCTCAAGGATGCACTAAACTCGACCACAATTGGCACCCGATCCGTGACTGAATATCTCACGGATATCAAATCCAAAGTTGATGAAATCTCCATGCTCGACCGCCCCCTTCACCCCGACGACATCACCCTGTATGTCTTCAACGGTCTTGGTTCTCAATACCGAGACATAGCTTCATCTATTCGTCTTCGTGAGAAGCCCATGACATTCGCTGAATTACATAGTGCATTGGTCACACACGAAGCTTTCCTCCTTTGCTATGAAGCTGATGCACAGACCCTTGTTGCCACCGCCAACACGGCGGTTCAGTCGAATCCCAATGGTCAGCGTCATGAGGGAAACAATCAACACTCTCATCGTGGTCGTGGCCACAATCGGGGACGTGGTGGTCGACATCATCGCGGTCGCAGTCAGGGTAACTTCTCGCATAATAATTCTTTTAATTCTTATGCTGATCATGTTATTTGCCAAATATGTGCCAAACCAGGCCACACGACACCCTCTTGCTATCGCCTTAATCCACCGCACCAGCCGAGCGCTCATGTTGCTCGCACCCCACCAAATCAGCCATCTTATCCGCCACACAACACTTGGCTCGTTGATTCTGGGGCTTCGCTTAACTTAACCTCGGACTTGAACAATCTCAACATTCACTCCGAATACGACGGCACTGACGAGGTGCAACTCGCCGATGGCAATGGGATGAAAATTACCCACACTGGTACGGCTTTAATTCGTTGCCCACCATATGATTTTCGATTATCGAATGTTCTTTGTGTTCCTTCTACAAAACAGAACTTGTTATCTGTTCACCAATTCACAAAGGCGAACAATGTCTCTATGGAATTCTTTGCTGATCATTTTCTTGTGAGGGATCCAACTACGGGGGCGCCCCTGGCGAAGGGCGTATGCACTGATGGCGTTTACCATATTCGGACTCCGACATACTACCTACAATCGGAAAAAAAGTTTGCTTCCCTTGGCGTCAAAACCACGAGATCCATTTGGCACTCGCGGTTGGGTCATCCTGGTTTCCAAACTAGTGCATTTTTAATTTCGCAATTTAATTTACCGCATTATAATAATTCCTCTGCGAAGGAACGTTTTTGTGACTCGTGTTTTTCGAGCAAATCGACTCAGTTACCTTTTATGGATTCTTCTTTTGTGGCGTTGTATCCACTTCATTATGTTTATGCGGATGTTTGGGGTCCTACTGTGACGTCTATTGATGGCTTTCGCTATTATTTTTTGATAGTTGATTTATTCAGTCGCTATTGCTGGTTATTTCCGATGGCTTCAAAATTGCAGGTGTTCACTATTTTTCAACAATTTAAACCCCTTGTTGAAAACCAATTTGAACGACGAATTATCAACTTTTATAGCGACAATGGCGTTGAATTTCTTGCTTTACGCCAATACTAATCAACATGGCATAAGTTGGCTAACAACCGCACCCCACACCCCACAACAAAACGGGATAGCCGAACGCCGACACCGTCACATTCTTGACACCGGTCGTGCTCTTCTTCACCAATCTCGTCTCTTGAATGAATATTGGAGCCATGGCTTGCAAACCACGAATTTTCGCATAAATCGCATGCCGTCTTCAGCCTTAGGCAATGTCACGCCCTTTCAAAAATTATTCAATCGTCAACCAAATTATCTAAGGCTCCGTGTTTTCGGGTGTTTGTGCTATCCTTGGATCAAACCGTATGTTGCGGGCAAGCTTTCCTATCCGTCTCGCCCTTGTTTATTCTTGGGGTATCACAAAGCGCATCCAAATGCTTGCATCTCACCTCAACTCGCATGTTTATTTCTCGACACGTCCGTTTTTGCGAGGATCAATTTCCTTCACGTGCACTCTCGCTCCCATCACAGCCTGCTCCAACCACCTGCCTCTCGCCTATTCTTCAGCTACAGCAGCCTAATTCAGCCACAGAACAGGCTGTTATTCCAGCAGATTCACCTTCCTCAGTCGCACCTCCATCATCGCGACTTTCCCCTCCCTCGCCGCCTGCTCAAGCTCCTTTGCCTGCTGTCAACACTCATCCAATGTTGACTCGTGCCAAGAACCAAATCTTTAAACCTAAAGTCGTGAATGCAGCCACCAAACACCCCACGGCTCCGCCACTCGAACCAACTTGCGTCACAACAGCCATCAAAGACCCGCATTGGCGTCTTGCCATGTCTCAAGAGTTCAATGCTCTTCAACATCATGGAACGTGGGAGTTAGTTCCCAAATCTAAGGCACGAAACATCATTGGATGCAAGTGGATATTTCGCATCAAACGGAATCCTGACGGCTCCATAGATAAATACAAAGCCCGACTAGTTGCAAAAGGCTTTCATCAACGTCCCGGCATCGACTATGTGGAGACATTCAGCCATGTTGTCAAACCCGTGACAATCCTCACTATTCTCTCTATTGCCGTCACCAATTCTTTGCCAATCTGGCAACTTGACGTTAGCAACGCCTTTCTCCATGGTTCTCTTAGTGAAGTGGTCTATATGGTTCAACCCCCTGGCTTCGTTGATCCAAACTTTCCTAATCATGTGTGCCGCCTTCGTAAATCGTTATACGGCCTCAAACAAGCTCCCCGTGAGTGGTTCAATGCACTTCGCTCGTCGCTCATTCGTCTCGGCTTTCATCAGTCTCGGTCTGACTGCTCACTTTTTATCTATCGTCGCGGACCTACTTCTATTTTTCTTCTCGTCTATGTTGACGATATTTTAGTTACAGGCACGGACTCTGCTCTCATTTCCTCCATTGTTGCCAAACTGAATACATCATTTGCCGTCAAAGATCTTGGCTCCCTTCATTATTTTCTTGGCATTGAGGCGCTCCCTTGCAAAGAGGGTCTTCTCCTCTCGCAACACAAATATATCCATGATCTCCTTGTTCGTCATAAAATGGATGGCGCCAAATCTATCTCTACCCCGATGGCCACAACTCACGACTTCTCTGCCTCCTCTTCGTCTTGTGATTCTCATCTATATCGGCAGACCATCGGCGAACTCCAGTACTTAGCATTGACACGACCCGACATTGCCTTTCCGGTGAACAAACTTGCTCAATTTGTTGCTAACCCGCTTGAGGTACACTAGAGTGCAGTAAAACGAATCCTTCGCTACCTTAAAGGCACCATCTCTCATGGCCTGCTGTTACAACGCTCCTCCACGTCTCAACTTCAAGCTTTACTCCGACGCGGATTGGGCGGGCGATCCCTTAGATCGTACCTCTACCTCTGCCTTCATAATTTTTCTCGGCGCAAATCCTATATCCTGGAGTTCAAGAAAACAGCGTGTTGTTGCTCGCTCTTCAACTGAGGCCGAGTACCGCGCCTTGGCTACGACGACATCTGAAGTTCGATGGATCCACAACCTACTCACCGAACTTGGCATCAGTTTAAGCTCCAAACCAACGGTGTTTTGTGACAACATTGGAGCGACTCATCTCTCCCTTCACCTGGTCATGCATTCTCGAATGACACATATTGCCATCGACATCCATTTCGTTCGCGACATTGTTGCTAAGGGCCTGCTCACGGTTTCTCACATTAGTACTCGGGATCAGCTTGCCGACCTTCTCACAAAAGCTTTGTATCGGTCTCGCTTCTCTTTACTGCGTTCCAAAATCGCCTTGGCAGATGGCACGGCGGTTTTGCGGGGGCGTATTAGGAATATTCCCTCCATTCAATCTTCAGCCGATGCACATACAAATCAAATCCCATAATTCCAGCAATTGTTGTATATATTTTATTATTACCTTTCCTTAGATAAGTTTGTATTCTTGTATTTATACATCTTGTAACTCTATTTATTATTCAAGGAAAATACATACACAATATTTATCTTTAGACCATGAGCACAAGTTATTGACAACTATAGGTGTGTTTATAAAAATATCGTTCTTGTTTTCATCTTCTTAAGGAGTTTAATAAGAGTTTGCGATGCAATTTTAAAAGGGTTAGAATGATATATATATATATATATATATATATATATATATATATATATATGTGTGTGTGTGTGTGTGTGTGTGTTTCAAATAATGTAAAAAAACTAGGGATCCAAATACAACTAAGGCCTGAAAGCCACTAATCAAAAACTACATATTCTTAACACAATATCATAACAATACTAACTCTGACATGCTGGTGTAATTCACACTCATTTATCGAATAAATATCACGTGCCTCATGTAGTTAAAATGAATATTTCAGCATGCACGCGATGGGATCAATTAGAAAATATACTGAAAGATATAAATGTCTCAAATCTTGTAAGGCTTGAGTTTATACATGTGACTGATACCTAGAATTTCAAACCCATTACCTTTTTCTGGAAGTAATATTTCTCCATAAATTTTACTTCATCTGAAATATTTAAAATAGTGCCAACCTTCATAAGTAAATATATCACAAGACTAAAGTAAATATATCCCAAGACTGGTGGGAGCAGTAATATTTAATATGTTGACTCTAATTTAATGTATGAGCACGAATAAATATTTATTACGATGAAACTAGTTTAATGTGTGACCACTTATACAAAAGTCTACTTAAATATTGTTGAATATTTTGCAACCACCGTACAAAGTTCAGACGCCATACCAAAGTTTATCCCATTAGTTTGGAGTGAATTGTCAAACTAACACTTTTGAAAATAATTGCCAAACTAACATCATTGAAAATATAATTACCAAAATATTACTTTGGAACATAGTATTCCTATTTTAACCTTTTATTTTGCTAATTAATGTCCAAATCAATGCTTAATTCTATATTTAACAACTCATTTGATGTAATTATATAACAAAGATTTATTAGAAATACTGACCCATTTATAAAAAAGAAAAAACTGCAGTTTTTCTTTAACTATCTCATCTTCCCCGCGAAACAACCCCTCCACCACCCACCCTGCTGCCCCCGTCCCCCCAAATTGAAGCCTCCATAGAATTCACCCAAGAAGCTTTATGGTCCTTCAATTCAGACTCTTTTTTACAGGAAAATGAATCACAAAACTCAAGAAATAATGTGATTTTTTTGGCAAAAATAACTCAAGATTGTTTTTTGAGGACATTGTACCAACAGTGGGGCTCGTCGGCCTTAAGCGGTATAGATGGATAGGTGGTTGTGTGGTGGGGGGGTGGGGGGTGGGGGGTGGGGTGGGTTGGTGATACGTTGGGTGAGAGAGATGACAGATTTACTTTTATTTTATTTTTCCTAATTAATATTACTTGTTTGGATATGAACTATTTCTAGAAATCTTTTTTTAAAATATTTCACAAGTTGGTTTCCTATTTTCTAAATAAAATAAATGTGATCATTCAAAATTATGAAACACGTACCTTGTTTATTGCTTTACTCTAATAATAGAATTAATTAAATTCATAGAGTAGCTTTAACTTACTCCGAATTCAAATTTCGTACTTCAGTTTATGCCATATGTGAATGAATTACAATATATGAGATTTCTCTGAACAACATATTTATATATCATTTTCATTTTTTTAATATTTCCCTTTTTTTGCTATATAAATGTTTCGTTATATGCACTGCTTCATTTTGGTATAATTTTGCTAACTATTTGATAAAAGAAAAGGGTTAGAATGGTAATGTTTTATTCAATATTGATATTTATGGAATTACTTTGTCAATAATGTTAGTTTGGCAATTATTTTTTTAAAGAGTGTTAGTTTGGCAATGGACTCATTAGTTTGAACGTACACTTAGGCTCTCCGCAATTCACGAGCATTTGTCTCTTCAATATGGCGCCTACTACTTTTTTCACAAGCTTGTAAAATAATTTAGTACTCAAAATGATTGTCATAGTGTTTTAGTATAATTCAAGTATTACATTTTCCCCATAATTTAGAGTATACATTGCACACCTGAATATTCTAAAAAAATTTATTCTGTTTGACATTCTAAAGTTCAAATATATCATAAGCTTCAAACAAATTATTGCATGAGAACCATTATTGTATCCGTGATTTTTTAAATATTTACACATGAAAATAAAACCTAAATTTTGAACTCATTCAAAGGTTTGTTAAGCACCACATTGCTTTATTTAAGAGACAAGCTCAGCTTTCTTTCTAAATTCAAAAAACTGGGATTCTCGATGTACCTTCCGCTAAAAGAACAAACTAATTTAGGTTCCCTCACGTTTTTATGACTTCGCTCCAATACAAGACAAAATATTGACTGACCTATATTTAGGTGTAACTAAATATTTACTGAGTATAAACAAACCATCATTTACCTCATCTTATAAGCAAACATACGTTCTTCTGCACATCACGAACCTCATCGTATACTTGAACTAGCTACTGCATTTTGTAGTAAAAAATGGCTACATCCTCCAATGGAGTTGTGCAACAGGTATGCAAGCGCATTCATATGAAGATTTCGTTGTATACGAAGGCTAGAAATCTGATGATTCCCTTGTATAAGTATTTTGTAATTCAATCATGATCTTCTCTCATAAAATCCTCATCTGTTGTAGATTGAAAACGTTACTTATAACTGAATATGCTCTTCAGGAAGCCTTCTTTTATGATTAGAACCATTAACTATAAATTGTGTGACAAAGAAGATGCACATGTCAAAAATGAGATAGCTATATATATTTATGAAGTTAAAAATTAGAAACGAAAAGTTAGTCTCAGTTGTCATATGATTACTTATATACTTTGATTTAAAAGCATATCTGTTGTTTAAATAACATTTATTCACTTTTTAGATTCCGTATTTTTTCGTTAGGGATTTGTCGTCACGTGCTTATGTTTTGTTGCGGGAAATCCTTTATTGTTCTTTAATTTTTAGATACCGTACAGATTTGTCTTCGTGTTCCTATGCTTTGTCGCACTCGCTTAGATCCTTTAATAAGACAGAAGAGAATTTTTCAGAAAGTAATCACGAAATATTAGTTATTATCATAAGTTAATATATCACTTGTATCATATGTTATCATGTAATGGACTATTTCTTCAATGTTTTGGTAAGAGTTGTATGTGTGTCTGTATGCAGATAAATAGTTTCAAGTATTTTATTAAGTGAATGCATATGTAAGTATATTAAACAGATTTGTAAGTTGTTAAAATTATTCTTTTTCCAATTGGTACTACTAAAAACCTATAGGAAGGAGGCGCAGACTCACTAAAGTACCGAAGTCAAGCCACTAGTTAGGTTGTTTTAAGATCTTACTAGGTTGATAGTCATAAGTTGGTACTGCGTTCGGAAAATAGTTTATTTAGTTCTTTTTCGAATGTCTATAAAGATTGTTTATTCATAAAGTCTTGTTACTCAACTAGCTAGGTTTGTTTTCTAAAATGGGTGTGTAATTGGGTTTGTCGCGGAATAGGCAAAATGTTTCGTTGTCATGCAAACTAAAAATGCGGTCAATATTGAAAGAAATTCAAAGGACTTTGAAAAGATATTGGTAGCATCACCTATATACAATTTCATTAATATGTTTCTTATTTGTTCTCGTGTAGGGAAGCAACGCAGCCCAAAACGGCACCATGCCATATTGGCTTGACTCGTTCCTAAAGATGTCATTTTTCGAAAAATGTCCAGCTCATGATTTGCCAAAACACGACTTAAATAGGTACTGCATTACATGTAATGCATCAACTTGCAAGTCTTGTGCCAAATCTGGACATCACAAGGAACACGAGCTACTAACTGTCTACCGGCATGTCTACAAAAATGCAGTTCCTGTTTCTGAGATGGGAAGATATATAGATTGTGCCAATATTCAGGTGAGTAAACTTTATAGAATATATAACTTACCCTTTGCGAGAATTATATATTGCACATTTAATTGGTACATGTTGCTTATATCAGGCAATTAAAAATAATTGCGAGTCTAATGTTCCTGGCAATAACTCATTTGGCAAAGTAATCTTTCTTAGATGAGGACTGAAATCAAAAGATTCAAGAAATTGAGGGGTCAGATGCAATTTACCCATGCTTATATTAGATTTATGGCACGTGCAGGACTGAAATTGCACATTTTTCCGTTAAATGAACAAAAATTGATAACTCGGATAAACACTAAATTTTGAAAAATTCCTTGTAAGAAACTAATATCATTTAAAGCAATCATATACACTATTAATTTCTTTCCAAACATAATTTGTTCGATAGCTAAACTGTAGTTTTATTTCAGCATTTCAGGTGCAATAAAAGATTCAAAATTTTGAGGGGTCGGGATGCAATTTACCCATGCATAGATTAGGTTGATGGCACGTGCAGGACTGAAATTGCACATTTTTAAATGAACAAGAAATTATACTCAGATAAACAGTACGTCTATTTTGAAAAATTTCTTGAAGAAACTAATATCATTTCAAGCAATCATGTACACACTTCTAACAATTAGAAATGTGCTCCTTATATGTCACAATTATTTTCCTAAATAAGTTTCTTCTGATTGCTATTTATTCATTTCTTCAGTGAATAATATATCTTTAAGTACCAACCTATTATACAACACTATTACATATCTGAATTTTTATTTGTTTACCAGCATTACATAGCTGATTATTATTAGACGATACCTGATTTATTGAATATGTAATGAGTGTATATTTTGCTTTTCTTGTTTAACTCCTTTCTAAACAAGTTTGAAATATTCGATTAATTTCTTTCCAAGCATAATTTGTTCGATATCTAAATTGTAGTTTTATTTCAGCATTTCAGGTGCAATGAAAAATTGGTAGTGCCTTTGACTCCTCTGCCACATAAGGGATCTGGTTCACTTATTGACGGAGATGGAGCTTGCACTACTTGCAAGCGAAAACTACCTGATCACAGCCGATATCGTTTTTGCTCCATTTCTTGCAAGGTACAATGAATACAAATATAGCACTAATTGAGACATTTAAATGCATATAGGTAGTCTTAGGGCTTACAACTTTTAGTAGGTGAATTACGACGACATGCATGTTTGACGTTTTGGATCGAATTACAAGAACATTGCTCATATTTCATAAACCAAGACAAACCTATGTTTTCAAATCAAACATCCTTCAAATCAATGTCGTTTACAAATATACATTATTAATCAAATTAATGTTTTAGAATTGTCATCAATTCAGTCAATCAACAACTACAAGAGTTTTGGAATTTCTTAGACGTTAAAATTATTCTTTTTATTAGTTTCAGGTGAATCAAAGAAGCCGTAAGCGTAACCGGAAAGGAGTTCCATGCAGGGCACCTTCGCATTAGTTCTGCTGGCTGACTATGCCAATTATAAAACTTTATAAGCGTAACTGGTCTGGGTGTTTTCATGAATATCGCATTGCATGCTTATGACTATTGGATCGGACATGAATTCTAAATGTTTTCTTTTTCATATATTTTCTTTGAGTTTCTATATTTTGATGATAATTCTGGTTCATTTCTACAAATTAAAGCTTATGTCTCTTGAAATCACTTTGAACGGAGATTAAATTGAAACATACAGTTAGATACATAAAGTACGGATTGAATAACTAAATTATTCCCGAAGTAGGAAAAGCAAATGTTCGAAGTCACTTTTTTGTGCCACTTCATGTGCTATTTTACTGTGATCATGACATGTACTGTGCATCATAGTTGATACATAGAGAGTAAGTGGTTATTTGGTGCATGAAGCGTCATACAAAATGATGTAAAGGGTTCGTTGTGTGTTCAGAGGGTTTCCAGAAAATGTATCAAGTTAATGTATCCATATGAGTGTAGTAGAGTGGGAAACTTCTACACTACAAGCAAACACTTTTTTCAAGAAAGGATTATTGGAGAGAGTTAAAAAAATATACTCGTAAAAGTATTGACATTAGGGTAGACTTACACAAAAGCGGTAGCTACACATCATATATTGTCACTCATAAAGTTATTGTATTTGCGACATGATTCTAATCACTTCAAGTATTTTTATTTTTATTTTGAATACAAAGGAGGGGGAAAAACCCGGAGACAAAAAAATCAAGTATTTTATTTAGTGAATATAAGTATTAAATAGATTTCTAAACTATAAATTTTAATTTAAGAAGAAGATGCAGACTTTGCTAAATACAAGGGTCAAGAGACTAGTGTGGTGGTTTTAAGAAGCTTACACTGCTTTTGAACAAAAAGATCATATATTTTTTTTGAATATTTATAAAGAATGGTTAGTTGCAAATTCTTGCTACTCAACCATCGCTAGCTATGTTTGCATGCTTATATGGTTGTGTATTGTGGTTGTAGACTTGTAGGAGAATATGCCAGAATGTTTTTGTTTCACGAACTAAGGATGTGGTCAAAATCAAAACAATTTCAGAGGACTTTGAAAATATAATACCGTTACTTACAGATATTCCATTACTATATTTTTTTCTTATTTGTTCTCGAGTAGGGAAACAAGGTAGTCCAAAACAACACCATGCCATATTGGCTTAACTCATTCTTGAAGAATAAATTTTTCAAAAAACGCCCAGCTCATTATTTGCAAAAACATGAGTTACATAGTTATTGCATTACATGTATGCATCACCTAAGTCATGTGTCACATCCGGACATCACAAGGAACATGAGATATTGACAATATATCAGCATGTCTATAGAAATGCAGTTCTTCTTTAATTTATGAGAAGGAAAGCTATATTGGATGTCCAAATTTATGGTGAGTAAACGTTACAGAGTAAATTACCCTTTTTACAACAATCATATATTGCAATACATTTAATCAACACGTTTGTTTTATGTTGGGTAAAAGTAATTGCGAGTCTAATACAATAACTCATTTGGCAAAGTCAACTTTCTTGAACGATGACAGATACAAAAGTAGAATGCTCACCTTTTCTACAATTTAGTAGTTTAGACAAGTACGAGAACTAAACCCAGAGGTTTTTGGCGAGATTGTTTCATCAATGTTTTTAAATAAATGGGAAATATTGATTTCAACAAGCCATAACAATAGTAGTTGAACTCTATATTATAGTAATTAGGGAAACATCATTATTTAGGTCTTGGTTTTGTCTGTCTGCTTTATATTGAGATACAACTTCAATGTGTTTACAATTTTAAATACGAAACATTCAAAATTAAAACATACGCGACACATAATAAACTTTCTATTCATGTACCATAAAACATAAATACAATATGGGCTATGAGAAATCTGTACACTTCCAAACTTATATATATAATTTTGATCATTTAAGAAGCAATACGGGTATATCACTATTTGTCACATTAAAATGCATACAAGTGGTATTAGGGTTTACTACTTTTAGTAGGTGAATTACGATGATATGCATGTTTGACGTATGGGATCGACTTACAAGAAGGCTTGCTCATATTTCAAAAACCAAGACAACCTAGCTTGTCAAATCAAACATTCTTCAAATCAATGTCGCTTACAAATGAAAATTAATAATCAAATTAAAATTAAATTAAAATTTCAGTATTGTCCTCAGTTGAGTAAACATATTGCAAATAATAGGACCAACGGGTCTATAATTCCATGGTACCTCGTTGGATTTGGTTCTCAATAAATTAACCATGCATGTAAGTCAAATTGCTTTCTAACCACAAGAGTTTCAAGTTGAACTCTTTTTCTTTGAGGAGAAAATATAGCTATACCAAACTCAGCCTCGAAAGCAGAAGTCCACTCCATATGCATAGTAAAGGATCCATGCGGGAAACCTCTCGCATTTCTGAAAGTACCCCCACGCCTCCAATGTCAGGCTAACTAAGTGCGCAAACGGGCATTGCATACAGCCAAATCAAACAGGTGCGCATTGCGCAAACAAATGATTAATTATTTCACAATATTCAACTTAATGAGTCTACAATTGAAGCAAAGTCAAACCAATTACGTCATAACACATCCTTAGTCAAAAGGTATTCTAAACAAGCTTGCCAACAAACCAAAGATCGAGATTGAGGGGGAATTCTTTCCAAATTGAGGGGGGATTGAATTCTTTCCAGATAAACTTACTCCATTGATCACTGATGACATGCAACACAATTGTTTATAAACATAATGAACTTGAAGTCCCCGTTCAAACTTAACGACCAAACACAAACATCATAATCCGCCTAAATGAATTGATGTTCTTTAGTAAAATTGCAGATCAAGAAGAATCGAATCAGGAAAATTCCATTCAGTATTGAAAATAAAAATCTATGACCTTGTCTCGCAATGCCAAATGTTGATGCGCGCAGCTAAATCTCCAACTGGTCAGTCACGCAAAGTGATTCAATTATTCGTCCAGAAGTTGCAATTAGAGTTCGTCTTTGCTCATTGCTTTTCTTGTTGTGATATTAGTATCCATGGAGCTTCATTTGAGATCTTTAAATTAATCACGATTTTTCAAGGAAGAGCTCATTAAAAGCGACAGCCATGTCAACCAACAACTTACTACGTGCTATAAAAGAAGTATTGTTTTATCTATATGGGCCGATCTAAAAAATCTAATTGACCTAGGTTGATTGTACTTCAACAAAATTAAAACTTCATGTAATATCTCTATCTCCATGGTTAGAAGTATGTAAATAACATAGGAACTAGTGGCGGATTTATACCTTGAATTGTGAGGTTTTTGCAGATCACACCATAAATTTCAATTACAAGCAAAATGCACTATGAATTGTAACTGTTTTGCAAATTGCACCACAAAGGTTGTTTGTAAGTGTTTTTAAGGGTATCTATTTCATTTCAAATTTAAAAAAAAAATTACTTTTGAAACTTTTAAAAAGACAAAAAGACTGTTGCATTGAAGCGTGGTTAATTAGGACAATTGAAGAATTTGGAGTGGAAGAGTTTTCACCAGGAAATCGCTTCACCACTTGCGGCGATGGAAGCACTGTGAATGAGATGGTTTCGTCGATCCATACGCCATTTCCTCGTTTTTTTAGCTCTGGATATCCAGATAAGAATTGATCTTCAACTTTTGTTCCATACATCAATTTTTTTACTCAATTGTGAGTAGTTTGTTTGAAGAGGTGAATTTCTCAAGGATTTTAACTTTTTTTGTTTATCAGTTCAAGGATTTGAACTTAATATCGCCACTATATAAGGTATACCAATAATTATGAAAAAGCGAATCTGCAATTGAAGCATTTCCCCTGTTTCGATGTTCCTTTTATTTGTAGAAATTAAGAATGGGGTGTTATTGTGATGCACAAAATACGCGAGCTTTGATATCAATGGCAGTCAAAATATATTCCTCTGCAAACTTTTTTACTCTACAATGTTCCTATGAGTGTTAAATTAAGTAGCCTTTGTTTTTCTTTAACTGATTATATCATAAACCCAAAATAGTATTGTGAAAGCTTGAAGATGAAACCGTTAAACATATCTTCATATTTCTGAATCGATCTTGAAGACAAAAGCTTGAAGATGAAACCCCTCGACTGAATCGATCTTGGAGATGAAAGCTTGAAGACGCTAGTGATTGAACAATTCTTATTTTTTCTGGGTTTCAGTATTGTAAACATTTTTTTTTTCCTTTTTGGTGCAATTTACAACAAAAAATATTGTTGAAATTTGAAATGGCGAAATACCCTTAAAAACACTTACAAATATACTTTGTGGTGCAATTCTCAAATGAGTTACAATTAACGGTGCATTTTACTTGTAATTGCAATTTGTGGTGCAATCCGCAAAAACCTTATAATTTGACGTATGAGCTTGCCATTAGCTCAATAAAGTAGGGAAGGTTTAAATTTATATATAAATCATCATATGCTCATTTCATTGATAACAAGGTGGTTGTAAGAATTTATAAGATTGATAGGGCAAACATTCTCATTCAATATGTATGGAGTTAAATTACAAACAGACAGGTCGTTCCCAAACTAGAATTTACATACTTTTAGTCCTAAATTAAGACCGACACACATATCCATTCCTAAAATTCATAGTTAGGAACAGATTTTGTTTCTAGATATGAATTTTAGGAATGTGTTTATCTCATATATATGACTTTTAGCAAAGGATGCTTTTGTTCATAATTTTTTGGAAAGTTTATCAAAGAGAAGAGGCTGTGAAAACTGCCACTTTATGGAATTAGAATGAATACAAGGCCACTTATTTTAAAAACAAGAGTTTTCGTTTCTAGTGATTTTGGCAGAAAAACCATAAAATTGAATGTTTTACAAAAAAAACCGTTTCGTCACAAATGTTCACAACAGAAGTGTACAATGTATTTTCCCAAAGCTAAAAGATTTGAACTTTTGGTCTAGTGCATTTGGAAAAATTGGTAGACCTCTAGGAACAAATTTTTCTTTCCACAACAATTATTGCTTTGGCAATATCGCTAGCCTTCCTAAAACTCATATCTAGAAACAAAATATGTTCCTAACAATGAATTTTAGGAATGTGTTTATCTCATATATATGGAACTCCAATTTCACCCTTAGTTAAACCAATATCTAGACCTACTTTTGAACGACCAAAGTGCCCTTTTTTGTTACTTAAATTATGGAAGGAGTGTTTATGTGTATGTTACTTATGAATACCCCAGATTTAATTTGGACCACTATATGTAATGTGAATTCGTCTTCTCCCAAATACATTTCGCATAACAAAATTAGATTGGTCCATGTCTTTGAAAATCCTTGTAGATATTATTGCTAGAGTCATATTACTCTCTCCTTTCGATTCAACTATCCCGTAAGATAGGCGTTTATCCCGCTTACAATGACCTTTCTTGAGGATTGAAACCTTACACATACCCCCACTCTACAATTTAAGGGTTGTTTGGGTGTAAGTCATGATAAAATTACTTACACCCCTAAAGTTTGGTATATTGATAAAAGCAATCCTTGATGTTAGAAAAATTAAATTAAATACTCCAAATAATTTTAGAAACTACGTACTATATGACTAACTAAAAATATAAAAAATATTTAAATTACTTTTTAAAATTTAATCTAATCTTAATATTTTATTATTTTGTAAAAATATTTAATTTCTTGTTTTTGTTTGTATTTTTATTTTTTTATTTTTGTTTTACTTTTAGCAATCTCATAAACTTCATTATAGTTTAATAATAAATACTATTACTCGTGCCCACGGAATTTTCAACTTATCACAACAAAAAAGAAGCATTTGGTAAAAGAATAACATATCTGTGCAATCTCCGAAAAAAAAAGAGACAAGAAATAAAAAACTCAATTGTAAAAACTATCATTCTCAATGAAAATTAACAAATATAACAGAAATAATCAAGATTTTCACAACCCATTTTTAAAAATGAAGAATGATGACAAAATTACTAGCGACAGTGATGATAGAATTATCATCCTTGGACTAGACATGGTAACTGGTTTTAGGTAGCAAGTTTGTTGAATTTTTTGAAAAAATAAACAACCTAAATGCACTATATTTACTAAAACCAATTTTCGGTGTGTTATCTTCTTCTATAACTAAAATAATTGTTAGTTTAAAATTGCAACGAGAATAAAGGCAAAATGATGAGTAGTTAGTTAAGTTTTGACTGAATTTTACTGGAATTGTTTTAAAGGAAAAAAAAACTAAAAGTTAATTTTTTCATTCAAAAATATATTTTGGATTAGATTAACTTATTTTTAAATTTAAACTTAAATACTTTTTATATTTTTAGCAAATAATATAGTAGTTTCAAAAACTATTCACTACAAGAAAATGTAGCAATAGGGTCAAAACAATTACCCACCGTTGCTATATTTTCAGTGAGCATTGATCAATGGCTACAAAAAATTTTGTTACCAACTTTTGTAACTATTGGCCTCGTAGGCATAAAGTTATGTCAGCAATGGCTACAAATTAATTAGTCACCAACAATACTATCAAAAGAATCACTCACCACGTAGTGTCAAAATAATTTGTAGCCATGACGTAGTGTCAGATGAATTTGTAGCCATGCAACTAGATTAAAAGAAAAGCAAAAATAAAATAAAAGGGTGGCGTCCGATTCATTGGATGCCACGCCTTTTTTCTTTTCTTTTTTTTAAGCGTGGCGTCCAAAGAATCGGACACCATGCTATTTCGTATTTTTTTTTTTAAATCGTATTGTACCGTGGTGAGTAAATAATCACTCACCACGGTTTTTTATTTTTTTTTTATTTTTAAAAACCATGGAGAGTGAATAATCACTCACCATGGTTTTTTATTTTTTTTTTTAAAAACCGTGCTGACTGATTATTCAGTCACCACAATCCGAAAATTTTTAAAAACAATTGGTGGCGGATTAACCGCCACTTTTTTGCCAAATTTTCAAATTTTTCAATTTTGTTGGCTTTTTCCCTCCATTTTATTATATATACATATATAATTCATAATATACTAACACACACAAATATATATATATAAAAACATGATATATGTAGTATATATATATGTTTAAAAATATACTTATATATATATATATATATATATATATATATATATATATATATATATATATATATATATGTTATGTAGTGTGTAAAATATATCTATATATAAATATATAAACACACAAATCAATATATTATCTATATATATATATATAAACACAAAAAACAATATATAAAAACCCAAACAATACATAACTAATATAACACCCAAAAACGAAAGTGATAAAAGAGAGGATTTTTTGGATTTAGAGTGAGATTTACATATTTTTTGAGTGAGAGGAGATAATTTTCGGATTTTTTGAGGGAGAGGTGATGATTTTAGGATTTTTTGAGGGAGAGGGGAGGATTTTCGGATTTTTTGAGGGAGAGGGGAGGATTTTCGGATTATTGAGGGAGAGGAGATGAAGAGATGAAGTTTGTGAAAAATGGGGTATATTTATAGATATATAAAATTGTGGTGACAGATTTTTTTGACCCCATTGCTATCACAAGGATTGTGCCCTCAATGGGATCAAAATAATCTGACACCGTTGATATTACATGGATTGTGCTTTTGTGGGGTCAAAAAAATCACTACTATGTTCAAAACATGGTGAGTGATTTTTTTGACCTTATAGACTTTAATGTTTTGGTGAGTGATTTTCTGGACCCTACACCTAGCAAGAAATAAATCAGTCACCATTGCTTATCTATGGTGAGTGATTTTTTTGAAGCTATACAACTATCACAAATTATCACAGATTTCTTATCTTCTTCCCCTCATTTCCCCATTTTCTTCCATTTTCACCCGTTTTCATCCCCAAAAACCTCCATCTTCCAATTTTTTTTTCAAACAAACTCTCCAAAAAACCTCCATCGATCACTCCACGGCTCACAATTCTCGGCAATTAGAAGGTAATTTTAATACATTTACTGTTTTGTTGGCTTGATTTGACTTGCTTAAATTTGTGTTATTTATTTACTTAAAATTATTATGTTTTAGCATGCAATTTAATTGTTCAAATACAATAGTTTAATTTTATGTGGTATATATATGATCATCATTGGTATATTCTTTGTATGTTAACAAATAGTTCGTTAGTGCATTTTAACTGTAATTAAGTGTTAAGTAGTGTTGCATATGTACATATATATAGATAAATATTGTAGTGATATATTTTTATTTTCATTTGAATAATAGACAACCCCACACCTTATTATTTAATAATTAAGGGTAGTTTTTTGTGTTTGTGTTTGTGGTAGAGATGGTATTCGATTTCATCTTTACAAGTATGGATTTTTGCCTCAATACTACGTATGGACTGGGCACGGTGAAATTCGAAGGCGCGAGGAGGGGTTTGATACAAATATGGGGTTCGATACAAACAGGGATGAGTCGTCGTCTGGGCATAACTTACGGGATCGACAAAGAGAGATGGTCGAAGATGCATTTGCTGGCCGATTCGATAATATCAATGAATTTGAGATTGGAAATGAACAACCGAATAGGGAGGCACAAGCATTCTTCCAGATGTTGCGTGAGGCCGAGGAGCCCATACGAGCGGGCGAGGGAAACACAGTATTGGGATGGTCGCTGAATTTCTCAATAACAAGGTTCTCCACTCTATCCCTAATGTGGCGTGCGAAAAGAACATACAACTGCCAAATTTTAAGTTTTTCCTAAATTCCATACTATTTCTTGAATTTTCCCAATTTTAATAACAAAATTCGAACACTTTTAATAAAACTATCTTAATTACAGCTAATTATAGAATGAGTACACATATATAATCATGTTTCACCTTGCTAAACTTAATTACTAGTTAATTTTAACCAAATTAATATGAATTTAATAATTTTATTACTAATTATACAATAATAGTCATCAAAGTGTTAATTCCTAATGTAAGCATGTAATTTAATTTAACTACAAATTTTATTTTGCTATCTTATGCTATATTTTAATTTTTTCCTAAATTCCATAATATTTCATAACTTTCCTAATTTTTATAATAAAATTCCATCACTTTTACTAAAACTATCCTAATTACAGTGAAAGTCTCCTAATTACTACTAATTAATTATGAAATGAGTACACATAATGTGGTCCTAATTACACTTTAATTTTCTAATAACAAATAATTAAGACATGCATGCATGCTAGCTTAACATTCTAATTAACATTACTAATTGCATAAATAAATGTAAAATGCTAAATATTAAATAAAAATTAAAAAACAAGCAAATATCCAACAAATGCTATATTTTGCTAATAACATTTGTAAACACAACAATATCAACATATAAAATGCATAAAAACTAATTATAAGAATAAATAGAAAAAATTAAGAAATCTAAAACATACAATTTAACCATAGAAAATCGATTTTTTTTGCATAATAGTGTTCTCCAAACATTATTTAATAACATACCTTAATTTATTGTTGAATTTGGAGAGGATTAGAGTGGATTTTAGAAAAAAAATAAAAAAATAGGGTTTGGGAGTAGGGCCGAGTTTTGGAGATGGTGGGGAAGAAGAAAATGAGGGAAAATGAAGAAAAGGGGGAAAAGAACAGGGGAAAAGAAAAAAAAATAAAAATAAAAATAAAAATCGGAGATGCTTGGGTCATAAAAAAAATTAAAAAAAAATAAAATGAAAATGCATGTATGGCGTCCAAGAAATTGGACGCCTGACATGCTGTCTGAAAAATTAGACAGCATGTCAGGAGTCCAATTTCTTGGACGCCATGACATGCTCTTTGTTTTTTTTTTTTTATATTTTTTGAATCTTTATACCGTTTGATTCAAATTGAATCAAACGGTAATTTTCTTTTTTATTTTAAATTTGTTAATTGTTTAGCGCGATTTCTTTCTTTTTTTTAATCTTTTAATCAATTGTTACCTTTTTCTTTTTTTGTGAAAGTCTCCTAATTACTACTAATTATGAAATGAGTACACATAATATGATCCTAATTACACTTTAATTTTCTAATAGCAAATAATTAAGACATGCATGCATGCTTAACATTTTAATTAACACTACTAATTGCATAAACAAATATAAAATGCTAAATATTAAATAAAATTTAAAAAACAAGCAAATATCCAACAAATACTATTTTTTGTTAACAACATTCATAAACACAACAATATCAACATATAAAATGCATATAAATTAATTATAAGAATAAATAGAAAAAATTAAGAAATCTAAAACATACAATTTAAAAATTAAAAAACGAAAACAAAAACCGTGGTGTCCGAAAGATCGGACACCACGGTTTTTTTTTTTTTTTAAAAAAAAAAAAACTCCAAAATCGTGGTGTCCGAAAAATCGGACACCACGGTTTTAAAAAAAAATAAATAAAAAAACTCCAAAAGCGTGGTGTCCAAAAAATCGGACACCACGCTTTTGTGGACCAGACCATTGCCTATTTTCGTATTTGTTTTTTGTTTTTTTGTTTTATTTTACATGGCTACAAATTATTTTGTCACCATTGTTTCCAATGCTGACTAATTATTTTCACCCCATGCTTGGTGAGTGATTATTATCTCACCATAGTTGGCTACAAATTTTTTGGACTCCATTGATTTAAATTCAGTAGCTACATGGCTACAGATTATAATCACTCACCATTTATTTGTAGCCATTGCCTTGTATTCTTGTAGTGATTTGGAATATTTAATTTTAATTTTTTTAAATATACCAAACTTTAGGGGTGTAAGTATAATAAGCATAATTATCATGACTTACAGCCAAACCACCTTTAAATCGTAGAGGGGAAGTATGTACAAAGTTTCAAACCTTAAGGGAGATCATTGTAATTTCTCAAACCACACGGGAGGTATCTGTTATTACACCAAACCTCAGGAGTTGTATACACCAAACCTCAGGAGGTGTAGCTGTAATTATCCGAAATATTTATTACGATGATACTAGTTTAATTAATGTGACACCACTTATACAAAAATCTACTTAAATATTGTTGAATATTTTGTTGCAACCACCAGATGAAGTTCAGACGTCATACCAAAGTTTATCCCATTAGTTTGAACGTACACTTAGGCTCTTCGCAATTCACCAGCATTTGTCTCTTCAATATGGCGCCTACTACCTTTTTCACAAGCTTGTAAAATAATTTAGTACTCAAAAAGATTGTCATAATTGTGTTATAGTATTATTCAAGTATTACATTTTTCTCATAATTTAGAATATGCATTGCACACCTGAATATTTCTAATAAATTTTATACCGTTTGACATTCTAAGTTCAAATATATCATAAGCTTCAAACAAATTATTGAAGGAGAACCATTATTGTATCCATGATTTCTTAAAATATTTACACGTGAAAATAAAACCTAAATTTTGAACTAATTCAAAGGTTTCTTAAGCACCACATTGCTTTATGTAAGACACAGGCTCGGCTTTGTTTTCAAATTCAAAATTGGGATTCCCGATGTACCTAATTCCGCAAACAGAACAAAATAATTAGAGGATCCCTCACATTTTCCTTACCTCTCCATGCTCCAATACAAGACAAAATATTGACTGACCTATATTTAGGTGTAACCAAATATTTTCTGAGTGTACACAAACCATCATTCGCCTCATCTTATAAGAAAACATACGTTCTTCTGCACATCACTAACCTCATCATATACTTGAACTAGCTACTGCATGTTGTAGTAAAAAATGGCTACCTTCTCCAATGGAGTTGCGCAACAGGTATGTAAGCGCATTCGTATGAAGATTTCGTTGTATACGTATGAAGGCTAGAAATCTGATGATTCCCTAGTATAAGTTTTTTGTACTTCAATCATGATCTTCTCTCATAAAATCCTCATCTGTGTAGATTGAAAACGTTACTTATAACTGAATATGCTCTTCATGAAGCCTTCTTTTGTGATTAGAACCATTAAATATAAATTGTGTGACAAAGAAGATGCACATGTCAAAAATGAGATAGCTATATATAGTTATGAAGTTAAAATTTAGAAACGAAAAGATAGACTCAGTTGTCATATGATTGCTTATATGCTTTGATATAAAAAGCATATCTGTTGTTTAATTAACATTTATTCACTTTCTAGATTCGTATTTTTTCGTTAGGGATTTTTCGTCATGTGCTTATGTTTTGTCGAAATCATTTATGGTTCTTCAATTTTGGATCCCGTATTTCCAAATACAGATTTGTCTTCGTGTACTTCCTATGTCTTGTCGCACTCGTTTAGATCCTTTAATAAGACAGATGAGAATGTTTCAGAAAGTAATCGCGAAATATTATAAGTTATTATCATAAGATAATATATCACTTGTATCCTATGTTATCATGTAATGGACTATTTCCTCAAGGTTTTGGTAGGAATTGTATGTGTGTATCTGAGAGAACGCATATAATTTATTGTTCATATAAGTTCATGAAAACAGAAAAACTACAAGGCATGTCTATTGAAGTACTCCAAACTGTATATCGTCATAGCAATGGAAACAAACATTTCACATAGTAATAGTTCCAAAAGGAATGAAAGTAAACACACAAACAACCAGTCCTTAACCACTAAACCAATCCTTAGCCACAAAGACCAACAAAGACATATCCAAATCATCAACGTCAATTAATATTATCATAAAAAGTTTCATCATGAATGGATATTCAACTTTAAGAATTAGAAGAAAGGTGCCCTATGAGGCACTCCCTTCCTGCTCCTCTTGCGATAATTTATGATTTTTCCAACCTCATCCCTTGTTTGTGAAGTGGACGCTCCATGTGCAGCGGGTTGGATCTCGCTCTTCCTTCCGCTAGTTGCTTGAAGCTATGGGAGTAAAAGTGGTTGATAAAGATCATCAATCCTATTTTTTTTTTTTTGTTAAAATAATCTTTAACTTTAGAAGTATAACAAAAGACAATGGCATACTTGGACATATAGATAAATTGTAAGAACACGCATGCAATTTCAACTTAGTAAAAACTACAATAGTGGAAGTATATATGTATAGTTATTGATATTCTACCCATAATAAGATCAGCATAGAATTTCTTTTGTAACCTCTAGAAATTTAAAATTTAACGTATACGATATTTAATTTTTTTTTTAAAATATGAATGCATTAGAAAATTACCTTGCATGCAACGGAACAGAAACGAAATCCTTCGCGATCAGACAATTTTCGCTTGCAAATAATGCAAGCTCCATCTTCATCAAATAAGGCGCCCGATCCATTATGTGGGAGCGGATGCAATGATACAACCAATTTTTTGTTGCATTTGTAATGCTGAAACAAGATGATACAAATTTGTTTTGAGAGAAATATAAATATTAAAAAAATCTAGTTTACATGACAAAAAATGTAAATGAACAAGAAATTGCAGAAGTGAGAGGCAAAATGTATTAGATCAATTATTATCTCATAAAAGTTTAGCATGCAATAGATAAAATCTATTGTAACATAATTGAAACAAATAATATGTTGTACATATTAAAAGCAATGAATTAGTAGCTAGTCGGTAGATTCAACCCACAAGTATCATTGTGGCATGTTAGGAGCATATTTCTATAGACTTTGGAATTCCAAGTTCTCCATATCCTTTCAGGAAATCAATATTCCTACAAATGATTCTAAACTATAAAATGATAAAGTTATGCTTGCAGAACAAACATAAGACAAAGTCATGTTTTATAAAACTAGCAACTCTAAAAAGTGTTAGTTGATTTCTAAAATCACAAAGCTAACTAGCAACTTTAAAAGATGTTAGTTCTTTTCTAAAATCACAAAGTTAACTTGCAATTTTAAAAGGTGTTAGTTCATTTTTCAAATTACAAAGCTAACTAGCGACTTCATAAGGTGTAAATTCTTTTCTAACATCACATAGCTAACTAGCAACTCTAAAAGGTGTTAGTTGTTTTCTAAAATCACAAATCCAACTTGCAACTCTAAAAAGTGTTAGTTCTTTTTCAAAATCACAAAGCTAACTAGTAAATTTAAAAAGTGTAAGTTCTTTTTTTTATAATCACAAAGATAACTAGCAACTTTATTAAAAGGTGCTAATTCTTTTCCCAAAATCACAAACTAACTAGCAACTTTAAAAGGTGTTAATTATTTTTTTAAATCACAAAGCTAATTGGCAACTCTAAAAAGTGCTAGTTGTTTTTTTATAATCACAAAGACTCAAATTACTTTCATAAACCCTATTCCTCATCTTAATTCTTCATCTCTCAACGTGCGAAACAAACATAGTAACACACTGATCTGATCAACAAAAAAGTGCAAAACACACACATTGATTGGCGTGCGACAAAAAACGATTCCTCCCAATTCTTCATCTCTTATCGTAAATTGAGGCTAGGCATGAAGATTAGGAGCTCTTTTTATTGAAGGTTAGGGTTCCCATTTCTCTTTTTCCTTTGACTCAAACTTCGACTCTCTCTGCCGATTTTGATTAATTCTTAATATATTTTGAAGGTACACTCATAATTTTTTCATAAAAGAATAAGTCGTAAGAAATGTCGTTAAAGTAACGATTCTTCCTCTCATTGTAAGTTGTATGAAATAATGTGTCAACAATACTATTCTATTACTTTGCTAATGCAAGTAACTCGAGTGAAGTAATTTGATATTTCATGACATTTCTAGGAATGTTATTACAATAAATTAGATGTTGATTATGTCCTGATAATTCCTCTAAATGTTCTCTACCACAGTTCATCTTTTTCAATGTAGAAAAACAAACAAAAAGGCACTAACCACATAAAATCAGTTAAATGACTGATTAGCCAAAGCAAGAGTGTACTCACCTGAATATTTCGACAATTAGCGTGAATCTGCATCTCACATAGAGGCACAGCATCTTGATAGACATGTCGGTAAATAGTGAGTAGCTTGTGTCCTGCATGATGTTCTGATGTGACACAATACCTGCAGATCAATCTATCGCAAGTGATACAATACCTGTTTAAATCATTCCTTTGCATATCCTCATGTGTTGGGCATTTATCGAAAAACGTCTTCTCTAAAAAGCCATCAAGCCATCCAGGCATGATGTCTTCTTGGACTATCTTTTCTCCCTACATAAAATGAGATTATATTTCACATTACATCCTTATGTTTAGTATCCTCATGTGTTGGGCATCCTTATGTTTAGTATCCTCATGTGTTGGGCATTTATCGAAAAACGTCTTCTCCAAAAAGCCATCAAGCCATCCAGGCATGATGTCTTCTTGGACTATCTTTTCTCCCTACATAAAATGAGATTATATTTCACATTACATCCTTATGTTTAGTATTTTAAAAACCAAAATAACCTAGTTTGTCAAATCAAATATCCTTCGACAATGTCGGTTACCAATTTACATCTATATTGTAATTAAAATCTCAGTATTCTGAGTTTAGTTAAGTATAAAACAAAGAATTTTTGGAATTTCATAGACGTTAATGGGTTCCATAACACACTATGGAGTTAAAACTTTCCTTTTTATTAGTTTCAGGTGAATCAAAGAAGCCGGAAGCGGAACCGGAAAGAAGTTCCATGCAGGGCACCATCGCATTAGTTCTGCAGGCTGATTATACCAATTATTAAACTTTATAAGCTTAATTGGTTTTGGTGTTCCCATGAATATCGCATTCGCATGCTTATTTGATGATTGGATCAGACATGATTCTAAATGTTTTTCCATATATTTTCTTTGAGTTTCTTCACTTTGATGATAATTCTATTGTTTATTTCTACAAATTAATGCTTATGTCACGTGAAATCGCCTTGAACATAAATTAGATTGAAGCGCACAGTTAGATACATAAAATATGGGCTGAATAACAAAATTATTTGATAGGTAGAAAAACCAAAAGTTCAAAGTCACTTTTTTGTGCCACTTCACGTGCTATTTAGCTTTTGATCACAACATGTGTTTTGCAGCATAATACATTGAGAGTAAGTTTTTATTTGCCACATGAAGCGGCATACAAAGTGGTTAATAGGTGTCGTTGTGGCTTCGGAATGTTTCCATAAAATGTGTAAATTTAATGTAGTAGCGATATGCGTCTAATAGAGTGAGAAGACTTCTACGCGACAAGTAAACATTTATTTCAAGAAAAGATTATCGGAGGACAATTAACAATTTTATTCGTAAAAAGCATTAACATTAGAGTTGGCTTACATAAATGTGGTGGTTGCACGACATATATAGCCACTAATAAAGTTCATGTATTTGCGACATGACTCTATAGTTTCCAGTATTTTATAGAATGAATATAAGTATTAAACAAATAGATTGAGCAAATTGTAATGGCTTCAAGCACCCCTAGTGCTTTCTCATTTTTTCTTAATGATAAGTTTCAGTTCTGATAAAAAAAAAAGTAGTAAACAAATTTCTAACGATAAAATTTAATATAAGAAGGAGATGCAGGCTTCTTTAATTTTGCCAAATACCAAGGGTCCAGCTACCAGTTAGTTTGTTTTAGGAAGCTTATATTGCTTTCGAACAAAAACATAATATTTCTCTTTTGAACATTTATAAAGAATGTTTGCTTAGGAATTCTTGCTACTTAATATTTGCTACCTTAATTGCTTTGCTTATATGGGTGTGCACTGTAGTCGTAGACTTGTAGGAGCATATGCGAAATGTTTTTCTTTTGCGAACTAAAGATGTTTTTAAAATCGAGACAATTTCATGGGACTTTGAAAAGATATGCGCATTACCTACATATAATTCACTACAAAAGAAGTTGGTTTTCGTAACGAAACAAAATGTACTCACAATAGCGTGAGTTGTAGTGACGAAATTTGCGTTCCCCGCAGAAAATTTCGTTCATGTCACTAAATCTACTTTCATCATAACACAGTTTCTATATTGCGACAAAATTTACAAAATATTTGCAACACAAAGAGCGCAAAATTCTCAAAACCGGCGGCAAAATTTTGCAGTCTCTTATGGCAAAAATTGAAGTTGTCACATAAACTTACGCTATAGCTAGGGAAGAGATTTAGATTCGTCACAATGTGGAACTTCTTATGTGACAATTTCGATTCTTCACATGAAAGAAAAAAAATAGAGGGAAATGTTCCTTCTATATATTTTTTTCTCTCACCTCAATTTTTGATTTTATTTTAAATGCCTACTTTATAAGTTTTCACTGTAACACCAAAATTATAGTTTTGTTTTCAATATGGAATTATAATCTATAAAGATATAAACTACACGCGGTTATATCGAGTAAAATTGACAATACGACACATGTGTCATCTCTAATTAGAAAATCAGTTATTAGAGAATTCTCCATGTAAAATTCAAAATTAGTTAATGTCCATATTAATTACTTATAACTGGTAGTTAAAAAATGATAAATTTCTGTAATAGGTTTATCAGGACCTAAAAGCAATGGATAAATATCGTTTAATGATTGAAATGAATTACATATAAAATTAAAAACCTATATAGAGCTAACCATCTAAATGGCTTTTGAGCTTATACATCACTATTTTTTTTAATTCAAACTGTTTAATATCAAATTAACCAATGCAACAGGACAGTATAAAATTAAAGTGTATATAAAGTTTGCCACCTAGTTAAATGGCTTTACGAGCTTGATTGCATGTGTCACAAGAAGTAGCTTACAATAACAAAATTTATTTTTAAGATAATCTCTAAAGTATATTAATTTATAATTTTTTTCAATTTAATGTATTTGCGTCATGACTCTAATAGTTTCAAGTTTTGTACTGAGTGAATATAAATATTAAACAGTTTCTAACTATAATATGTAATATAAGAAGGGGATGCAAAAGTATTTATTACGATGATACTAGTTTAATGTGTGACCACTTATTCAAAAATCTACTTAAATATTGTCGAATATTTTGTTGCAACCACCTGATAGAGTCCAGGCGCCATATCAAACTTATCCAATTAGTTTGAACATACACTTAGGCTCTTCGCAATTCACCAGCATTTGTCTCTTCGATATGGCGCCTATTACTTTTTTCATAAGCTTGTAAAATAATTTAGTACTCAAAATGATTGTCTTAATTGTGTTTTAGTAATTATTCAAGTATTACATTTTTCTCATAATTTAGAATATGCATCGCACACCTGAATGTTCTAATAAATTTTATACAGTTTGACATTCTAAGTTTAAATATATCATAAGCTTCAAACAAATTATTGAAGGAGAACCATTATTTTATCCATGATTTTTTAAAATGTTTACACATGAAAATAAAACCTAAATTTTGAACTAATTCAAAGGTTTGTTAAGCACCACAGTGCTTTATGTAAGACACAGGCTCGGCTTTGTTTTCAAATTCAAAATTTGGATTCCCGATGTACCTAATTCCGCTAAAAGAACAAAATAATTAGAGGATCCCTCACATTTTCCTTACCTCTCCATGCTGCAATACAAGACAAAATATTGACTGACCTATATTTAGGTGAAACTAAATATTTACTGAGTGTACACAAACCATCATTTGCCTCATCTTATAAGCAAACATACGTTCTTCTGCACATCACTAACCTCATCATATACTTGAACTAGCTATACTGCGCATTTTGTAGTAACAGGGATGCAAGCGCATTCATATGAAGATTTCGTTGTATACATATGAAGGCTAGAAATCTGATGATTCCCTTGTACGAGTATTTTGTAATTAAATCATGATCTTCTCTCATAAAATCCTCATCTGTGTAGATTGAAAACGTTACTTATAACTGAATATGCTCTTCATGAAGCCTTCTTTTATGATTAGAACCATTAACTATAAATTGTGTGACAAAGAAGATGCACATGTCAAAAATGAGATAGCTATAAATAGTTATGAAGTTAAAAATTAGAAACAAAAAGTTAGTCTCACTTGTCATATGATTGCTTATATACTTTGATATAAAAATCATATCTGTTGTTTAATTAACATTTATTCACTTTTTTAGAATCCGTATTTGTTTTTTAGGGATTTGTCGTCATGTGCTTATGTTTGGTCACGCAAAATCATTTGTTGTTCTTGAATTTTTAGATACCGTACAGATTTGTCTTTGTGTTCCTAATTTTTGTCGCACTCGCTTAATTAGATCCTTTAATAAGACAGAAGAGAATGTTTCAGAAAGTAATCACGAAATATTAGTTATTATCATAAGTTAATATATCACTTGTATCATATGTTATCATGTAATGGACTATTTCCTCTATGTTTTGGTAAGAGTTGTATGTGTGTCTGTATGCAGATAAATAGTTTCAAGTATTTTATTAAGTGAATGCATATGTAAGTATATTAAACAGATTTCAAAGCTGTTAAAATTATTTTTTTTCCAAAAACATATAGGAAGGAGGCGCAGACTCTCTAAGTTCCAAAGTCAGGCCACTAGTTAGGTTGATTTAAGATCTTACTACGGTGATAGTCATAAACTGGTTATACTGCTTTCGAAAAAAAGTTTATATATATAGTTCTTTTTCGAATGTCTATAAAGATTGTTTGTTCATAAAGTCTTGTTATACAAATGTAGCTAGGTTTGTTTTCTAAAATGGGTGTGTATATTGGGTTTGTCGCGGAATAGGCAAAATGTTTTGTTGTCATGTAAACTAAAAATGTGGTCAAAATCTAAAGTAATTCTAAGGACTTTGAAAAGATATTGGTAGCATCACCTATATACAATTTCATTAATATATTTCTTATTTGTTCTCGTGTAGGGAAGCAACGCAGTCCAAAATAGCTTTCACAATTGGAAAGCACTTAGTTCAAGTACCAGAATTAAATTATAAAACTAAGCCCCTTCACCATTCTTCATTCAACTCCAATATCTTGAGACTTCCATGAACTCCAATTTTTGTGAGGCTGGTCATTTAGCATCTGCATAACTGATCACCAAATAGTAATCAATAAAGGCAGATTCTACAAATTCACATGATCATAAGATTAATTTGGCAGATGCTACTAATCACACAAACCAAATGCTACCACATTTCCAGAAACCATAAACAGATATCTCAAACAAGAAAACATATCAAATAGCCGAAACTACCACCACTCAGTAATCACCACAATATATACAAACATATCAGATGAAACAATGAACTTTCAGCCAGAAGTTTTGTAATTCAAAGCTTTTTCACACATTTATAAATTGTCTAATGTCACTACTAGAACTACATAATCTTCATAATGGTTTTGATTTTAGAGACTGTAGAAGATCCAAAGGAAACATATTCAACCTAAACTCATTGCACCCACATTCTCGCAAACCATTAGCAAACATCCTAAACCAACAAACATATCAAATGAGAGAAAATCTCAAATAGCTTACACAACAAACATTCAACATTACCCACGATGTATATATATATATATAAACATATTGAATGAAACCATAAACTTTCAACCAACAATTTAACCAATTCAAGGAATTTTATGCATTTACTAAACAATAGGGTTATGGCATCATTACCTATTTCAGATTTTGCCAAAAGCTCTGCATCATACCTCACGCTTTAGCCTTCTGTGCCTCTAACTCATCTTCCATCTCCTTTGCTCCACCATCTTCACTCATTTTTTTCCCTACAAATCATTTCATATCAATTAAATTTACCATGTACACTTTTATTATTAGGAAGAAAAGAAAATATAAAGTGTATCTCACAAATATGACGGTTGCAGCAAAATTCACAAACTGACCAGTCTTGTCCACGGGTGTTCTCTTCCATAGATGAACTTTACTTGGCTCTATATGAACAACCAAAGGATCAATAATAAAGAATCTATTCAAATCTTCAAATAATGATACCATATATTTTTTGTACCATTCTTCTATGACGAGTAAGTGATCCAAGCTTTCCAGAATTGTGGTTGAAAGGCATGTATTTCATATTTGCCGAATTGGTCAAATATCTCTTCTGCATAATATTTTCCAGAACATTATTTTGTTAACTCAAATCATTGTTTTAAAACTAAATGTAAAGTAAGAGATTCCTTAAAATAATTACCTTAAATTATGTAGTCTCAACCCAATCACATACAACCAATCATCTTGCATAAGTCACATCCTTTCGGGGATTCCTTTCTCTTGGATTCTTCTTTTTTCAGTACAAGCTCACAATATTTACACCGGGCACATACATATACATGTAAAACAAAGATGAAAACTACAGCCAACTCTAAATTTATCAACAAAACTCTACTCACTCAAAATTAAAGTAAATACACGTACCTTATCAACTATCCTATCCAAGTTCAGACATCTATTAACACCGCGACCATTCTTTACAACATTAGATCCTGAAATGAAATAATGGAACCAAATGTTAAAACACATTGAAAATTACAATATTTTAAGTTATTGCTCATATGAAACATAGAAAAACAACACCTATTGCATCTTCGATCCTATTGGTTTGTGAGCTTTCTTGAAGTTTGGTCCTAGAGCCATCTAAACAAACAACAAAAATGCTTGAATATTTTAATGAAGTGTCAAGGGATGTTATTTTATAACTAGAATGACTATAAAGTAACACAAGCGATCCAGAATAACAATGGAAAATAGGTAATTTTCATGGAATAACATTAAGCAAAACAACTTAAAATTATGTTTTAAAGATTGTTATTCCTACTTAATCTTCATCATAATCTTCTTCTTCTTCTTGATCAAAGTGTGCCTCATCATCTTCTTCTTCATCAGACCCCTCTTCTTTTTCTTCATCAGACCCCTCTTCTTCCTCTATTTCACAGAAGACCAACATCAGTTTATAAAGTTATGAAGAACTTCTAACAAAACAAATCACAGTAAAACCACCACATTACAAATTTGAAAAAAGAAATGACAAATCCACACATTTTTTGAAGGGATTTTACTTAACAACCAAAATATATGAAAACCAACAATTATACTGTTATAAAATGAAACATCAAAACAATTTTGAAAGTAATACACATGAATAACACTTTCTACAATCTAAACATGAACAAGTTGCTAAACATATGAATAGACCAAACATCATTCATTTATAATATAACCAGGAACTATACGAACCTTTTCAACTTTTCTACAGAATCTCAATCTAAACCCCAAGAAATTAAACACCTAAACAAACTCCAGTTGCTAAACCTGCATAAAGTAATGTAAATTTACTTTTTGTTTTCTTTGGTAGTTTAATGTAAACTTACTTAACAAACTACAGAAAAACCATCAAAAAGTAAAAACCTAAATCACATGAAAACTATCAATTTACAAAGTCATAAACAGACAAATCCACACATTGTTGAAAAACTTTTACTTAACAACTCATGGATGTTATAAACAATAAATTCGACACAGAAGTTTTTCTTAACAACAAAAATGATAGGGAAACCAACAATTTATACAGCTATAAACAAAATCCTCAGCAGGCCAACTACTTTTAACAAAACAAATCACAATAATAGCAGAATATTATAAAATTATGAAGAGATTTTACAAAACAACACAGTTTTTGAAAAGCTACTACTTAAGAATAACAAAAGCTACACAAAAAACAACATATTTTATAGTTGTGAACCAAAATTTCAACACAATGTTAAAAGTAAGATAACCAATCCAGAAAATACATTCATCTTTGAGAAACACAACTTCCTCATTGCATAAAAAAAGTGACAGAAACATATTTGCAGAACTTCAAAATCCATAATCCCCAAATTTTAGTTCATACTTGTTAAAAATTACCTGAAAAGAACAAGAAATACCCATTGATTTACTCATGTAAGCTAAACAAAGCTAATATAAGATGCAACTCACACAAATTTAGGGGAAACGTCAGTACCCAGTGTGGTCGAACAAACTCACCTGTTAAACATCATCAAAATCAAAAAATTAGGGTATTGTAGGATGGACTTATAGCTTAATCTTCAAATATAAGAGAGAAGAAGAGATTTCTTACCAATATATGTGAAGAGAGAGTGCGGAATGAGAGAATGTGAGCAACTTTTCCATATCTAAATTTTTAAAGAGAATAAGCGATTCGGGTGTGAATACGAACAGAAGGGCTTTTTTTTTTTTTTTTTTTTTTGTGGAGAGTGTTTTCAATTGGGGGTGTTTTCTAACTTTGGGGTGTTGAATTACACAATAAGGTTGTTATAATCTGAAATTTAGCAAAACGACGTAGTTTAGTTTCTTTTTGACAAATTAATTATTTTTGTGGCAAAAGAACGCGTGAGAGAAAAATAAAAATCAGGGAGGTAGTTTTTTGCAAAGTCGCCGGAATTTTGCCGGTTTTTTATTGAAGCAGCTGAAGTGACAAAAATTATGGCGAAATCGTGTTTTGTCACTCAAATTTTACAAATGGTGACGAAAATCCAGCTTGTATGGCGAAATTTGGGATTGTCACATAAAAAGCTACTCTTATGTGGCAATATTACATATCGTCATATATATTAACATTACGAAAGTTGTACTACGTCGTATAAAGTCACCACAAAAGAACACTTTTTTGTAGTGATACCAAGGGTCCAACTACCAGTAAGTTTGTTTTAGGAAGCTTATATTGCTTTCGAACAAAAACATTATATTTCTTTTTCGAACATTTATAAAGAATGTTTGCTTACAAATTCTTGCTACTCAGTGTTTGCTACCTTAATTGTTTTGCTTATATGGGTGTGCGCTGTAGTGTTAGACTAGTAGGAGCATATGCAAAATGTTTTTTCTTTTGGGAACTAAACATGTTTCTAAAATCAAAACAATTTCATGGGACTTTGAAAAGATATTGGCATTACCTACATGTAATTCACTACAAAAGAAGTTTGTTTTCGTGATGAAACAAAATGTACTCACAATAGCGTGAGCTGTAGTGATGAAATTTGCATTCTCTGCAGAAATTTTCATTCATGTCACAAAATCTACTTTCATCATAACACAATTTCTCTATTGCGACAAAATTTACAAAATATTCGCAACACAAATAGCGCAAAATGCTCAAAACCAGCGGCCAAATATTTCATAGTCTCTTATGGTAAAAATTGAAGTTGTCACATAAACTTACGCTATAGCTAGGGACGAGATTTAGATTCGTCACAATGTGGAACTTCTTATGTGACAATTTCGATTCTTCACATGAAAGAAAAAAAAATAGAGGGAAATGTTCCTTCTATATATTTTTTTCTCTCACCTCAATTTTTGATTTTATTTTAAATGCCTACTTTATAAGTTTTCACTGTAACACCTAAATTATTGTTTTGTTTTCAATATGGAATTATAATTTATAAATATATAAACCACACGAGGTTATATCGAGTAAAATTGACAATACGACACATGTGTCATCTCTAACTAAAAAATTAGTCATTAGAGAATTCTGTAAGTAAAATTCAAAATCAGTTATTGTCCATATTACTTGTAACTGGTAGTTAAAAACTATAAATTTCTGTATTAGGTTTAACAAGATCTAAAGGCGATGGATATATATTGTTTAATGATTGAAATGAATTACATTTAAAATTAAAAACCTATATAGAGCTAACCATCTTATAAATGGCTTTTGAGCTTATATACATTCTAGATTTTTGATTCAAACTGTTTCATATCAAATTAATCAATGCCAGAGGACGGAATAAAATTAAAGTGTATATAAAGTTTGCCACCTAATTAAATGACTTTACAAGCTTGATTGCGTGTGTCACACGAGGGAGCTTACAATAACAAAATTTATTTTTAAGATAATCTCTAAAGTATATTAATTTATATTTTTTTCGATTTAATGTATTCGCGACATGACTCTAATAGTTTCAAGTACTGTATTGAGTGAAAATAAGTATTAAACAGTTTCTAACTATAAAATGTAATATAAGAAGGGGATGCAGACTGTGCTAGATACCAGCGTCACGCTACATGTTAGGTGGTTTTAGGAAGCTTACACTGCTTTTGAACAAAAGGATTATATAATTTTTGAATATTTATAAAGAATGTTTGTTTACAAATTCTTGCTACTCAAGGTTTGCTACTTTAATTTGGTTGCTTATATGGGTGTGTACTGTGGACGCTGACTTGGAGGAGCATATGCGAAACGTTTTTCTTTCGCGAACTAAATATGTTGTCAAAATCGAAACAATTTCAGGGGATTTTGAGAAGATATTGATTACCTACATATAATTAATTCCATTAGTATATTTCTTATTTGTTCTTCTGTAGGGAAAAAAACGCAGTCCAAAACAACACCATGCCATATTGGCTTTGATGAGTACCTTTTGTTGTCATCTTTTATGCGCCATTAAGACTAATTCTGAGCTTGATTCTTTATTATATTGAGTCTTTTTACTTTTTTCTTTTCTTTATTTAGTTGTTTAGGAGTCATTATGGTGAAAAGGGACGAAAAGAGGTCGAAAAATTATATTCAAGGCAAAACATGCGAGTGAAGAAGTGAAGAGATGCGAAGAGAATAAATCGCATAGAAGCATGTGATTAGTCCATTTCGCACTCATTATTCACATGTTAAATAGACCAATTTATTGCATGTTCCTTGATTAATTTGAGTATTTTTACTTGTTTTCGTTTATTTTACTGTTTAGTAGTCGTTTCGGTGAAAAATGATGAAAAGAAGCTAAAAAAGGATTTCTGGGCAAACCATGTGAAGACGAATGCGAGAAGGAACGCGAAGAAGAGCAATCACTTTTGAAAGCGATCACATTGCATTAAAGAAGAATCGGAAGCGATCGTATTCCGACTGGAGGTGATGCAACCCTAATTCCAGCAGCCGTTGCATGCGATTGAAAGTGATAATTCAAAATTATGAAACACGTACCTTGTTTATTGCTTTACTTTAATAATAGAATTAATTAAATTCATAGAGTAGCTTTAACTTACTCCGAATTCAAATTTCGTACTTCAGTTTATGCCATATGTGAATGAATTACAATATATGAGATTTCTCTGAACAACATATTTATATATCATTTTCATTCTTTTAATATTTCCCTTTTTTTGCTATATAAATGTTTCGTTATATGCACTGCTTCATTTTGGTATAATTTTGCTAACTATTTGATAAAAGAAAAGGGTTATAGAATGGTAATGTTTTATTCAATAGTGATATTTATGGAATTACTTTGTCAATAATGTTAGTTTGGCAATTATTTTTTTAAAGAGTGTTAGTTTGGCAATGGACTCATTAGTTTGAACGTACACTTAGGCTCTCCGCAATTCACGAGCATTTGTCTCTTCAATATGGCGCCTACTACTTTTTTCACAAGCTTGTAAAATAATTTAGTACTCAAAATGATTGTCATAGTGTTTTAGTATAATTCAAGTATTACATTTTCCCCATAATTTAGAGTATACATTGCACACCTGAATATTCTAAAAAAATTTATTCTGTTTGACATAGCAATGGAAACAAACATTTCACATAGTAATAGTTCCAAAAGGAATGAAAGTAAACACACAAACAACCAGTCCTTAACCACTAAACTAATCCTTAGCCACAAAGACCAACAAAGACATATCCAAATCATCAACGTCAATTAATATTATCATAAAAAGTTTCATCATGAATGGATATTCAACTTTAAGAATTAGAAGAAAGGTGACCTATGAGGCACTCCCTTCCTACTCCTCTTGCGATAATTTATGATTTTTCCAACCTCATCCCTTGTTTGTGACGTGGACGCTCCATGTGCAGCGGGTTGGATCTCGCTCTTCCTTCCACTAGTTGCTTGAAGCTATGGGAGTAAAAGTGGTTGATAAAGATCATCAATCCTATTTTTTTATTTTTTTGTTAAAATAATCTTGAACTTTAGAAGTATAACAAAAGACAATGGCATACTTGGACATATAGATAAATTGTAAGAACACGCATGCAATTTCAACTTAGTAAAAATTACAATAGTGGAAGTATATATGTATAGTTATCGATCTTCTACCCATAATAAGATCAGCATAGAATTTCTTTTGTAACCTCTAGAAATTTAAAAATTTAACATATACGATATTTAATTATTTTTTTAAAATATGAATGCATTAGAAAATTACCTTGCATGCAACGGAACAGAAACGAAATCCTTCGCGATCAGACAATTTTTGCTTGCAAATAATGCAAGCTCCATCTTCATCAAATAAGGCGCCTGATCCATTATGTGGGAGCGGATGCAATGATACAACCAATTTTTTGTTGCATTTGTAATGCTGAAACAAGATGATACAAATTTGTTTTGAGAGAAATATAATATTAAAAAAATCTAGTTTATATGACAAAAAATGTAAATGAACAAGAAATTGCAGAAGTGAGAGGCAAAATGTATTAGATCAATTATTATCTCATAAAAGTTTAGCATGCAATAGATAAAATCTATTGTAACATAATTGAAACAAATAATATGTTGTACATATTAAAAGCAATGAATTAGTAGCTAGTCGGTAGATTCAACCCACAAGTATCATTGTGGCATGTTAGGAGCATATTTCTATAGACTTTGGAATTCCAAGTTCTCCATATCCTTTCAGGAAATCAATATTCCTACAAATGATTCTAAACTATAAAATGATAAAGTTATGCTTGCAGAACAAACATAAGACAAAGTCATGTTTTCTAAAACTAGCAACTCTAAAAAGTGTTAGTTGATTTCTAAAATCACAAAGCTAACTAGCAACTTTAAAAGATGTTAGTTATTTTCTAAAATCACAAAGTTAACTTGCAATTTTAAAAGGTGTTAGTTCATTTTTCAAATTACAAAGCTAACTAGCGACTTCATAAGGTGTAAATTCTTTTCTAACATCACATAGCTAACTAGCAACTCTAAAAGGTGTTAGTTGTTTACTAAAATCACAAATCCAACTTGCAACTTTAAAAAGTGTTAGTTCTTTTTCAAAATCACAAAGCTAACTAGTAACTTTAAAAAGTGTAAGTTCTTTTTTTTATAATCACAAAGATAACTAGCAACTTTATTAAAAGGTGCTAATTCTTTTCTCAAATCACAAACTAACTAGCAACTTTAAAAGGTGTTAATTATTTTTTTAAATCACAAAGCTAATTGACAACTCTAAAAATTGCTAGTTGTTTTTTTATAATCACAAAGACTTAAATTACTTTCATAAACCCTATTCCTCATCTTAATTCTTCATCTCTCAACGTGCGAAACAAACATAGTAACACACTGATCTGATCAACAAAAAAGTGCAAAACACACACATTGATTGGCGTGCGACAAAAACGATTCCTTCCAATTATTCATCTCTTATCGTAAATTGAGGCTAGGCATGAAGATTAGGAGCTCTTTTTATTGAAGGTTAGGGTTCCCATTTCTCTTTTTCCTTTGACTCAAACTTCGACTCTCTCTGCCGATTTTGATTAATTCTTAATATATTTTGAAGGTACACTCATAATTTTTTCATAAAAGAATAAATCGTAAGAAATGTCGCTAAAGTAACGATTCTTCCTCTCATTGTAAGTTGTATGAAATAATGTGTCAACAATACTATTCTACTACTTTGCTAATGCAAGTAACTCGAGTGAAGTAATTTGATATTTCATGACATTTCTAGGAATGTTATTACAATAAATTAGATGTTGATTATGTCCTGATAATTCCTCTAAATGTTCTCTACCACAGTTCATCTTTTTCAATGTAGAAAAACAAACAAAAAGGTACTAACCACATAAAATCAGTTAAATGACTGATTACCCAAAGCAAGAGTGTACTCACCTGAATATTTCGACAATTAGCGTGAATCTGCATCTCACATAGAGGCATAGCATCTTGATAGACATGTCGGTAAATAGTGAGTAGCTTGTGTCCTGCATGATGTTCTGATGTGACACAATACCTGCAGATCAATCTATCGCAAGTGATACAATACCTGTTTAAATCATTCCTTTGCATATCCTCATGTGTTGGGCATTTATCGAAAAACGTCTTCTCCAAAAAGCCATCAAGCCATCCAGGCATGATGTCTTCTTGGACTATCTTTTCTCCCTACATAAAATGAGATTATATTTCACATTACATCCTTATGTTTAGTATTTAAAAACCAAAATAACCTAGTTTGTCAAATCAAATATCCTTCGACAATGTCGGTTACCAATTTACATCTATATTGTAATTAAAATTTCAGTATTCTGAGTTTAGTTAAGTACAAAACAAAGAATTTTTGGAATTTCATAGACGTTAATGGGTTCCATAACACACTATGGAGTTAAAACTTTCCTTTTTATTAGTTTCAGGTGAATCAAAGAAGCCGGAAGCGGAACCGGAAAGAAGTTCCATGCAGGGCACCATCGCATTAGTTCTGCAGGCTGATTATACCAATTATTAAACTTTATAAGCTTAATTGGTTTTGGTGTTCCCATGAATATCGCATTCGCATGCTTATTTGATGATTGGATCAGACATGATTCTAAATGTTTTTCATATATTTTCTTTGAGTTTCTTCACTTTGATGATAATTCTAGTATTTATTTCTACAAATATAAGCTTATGTCACGTGAAATCGCCTTGAACATAAATTAAATTGAAGCGCACAGTTAGATACATAAAATATGGGCTGAATAAAAAAATTATTTGATAGGTAGAAAAACCAAATGTTTAAAGTCACTTTTTTGTGCCACTTCACGTGCTATTTAGCTTTTGATCACAACATGTGTTTTGCAGCATAATACATTGAGAGTAAGTTTTTATTTGCCGCATGAAGCGGCATACAAAGTGGTTTATAGGTGTCGTTGTGGCTTCGGAATGTTTCCATAAAATGTGTAAATTTAATGTAGTAGCGACATGCGTATAATAGAGTAAGAAGACTTCTACGCGACAAGTAAACATTTATTTCAAGAAAAGATTATCGGAGGACAATTAACAATTTTATTCGTAAAAAGCATTAACCTTAGAGTTGGCTTACATAAATGTGGTGGTTGCACGACATATATAGCCACTAATAAAGTTCATGTATTTGCGATATGACTCTAATAGATTCCAGTATTTTATTGAATGAATATAAGTACTAAACAAATTTCTAACTATAAAATTTAATTTAAGAAGGAGATGCAGGCTTCTTTAATTTTGCCAAATACCAAGGGTCCAGCTACCAGTCAGTTTGTTTTAGGAAGCTTATATTGCTTTCGAACAAAAACATAATATTTCTCTTTTGAACATTTATAAAGAATGTTTGCTTAGGAATTCTTGCTACTTAGTATTTGCTACCTTAATTGCTTTGCTTATATGGGTGTGCACTGTAGTCGTAGACTTGTAGGAGCATATGCGAAATGTTTTTCTTTTGCGAACTAAAGATGTTTTTAAAATCCAGACAATTTCATGGGAATTTGAAAAGATATGCGCATTACCTACATATAATTCACTACAAAAGAAGTTGGTTTTCGTGACGAAACAAAATGTACTCACAATAGCGTAAGTTGTAGTGACGAAATTTGCGTTCCCCGCAGAAAATTTCGTTCATGTCACTAAATCTACTTTCATCATAACAAAGTTTCTATATTGCGACAAAATTTACAAAATATTCACAACACAAAGAGCACAAAATTCTCAAAACAAAATTTTGCAGTCTCTTATGGCAAAAATTGAAGTTGTCACATAAACTTACGCTATAGCTAGGGACGAGATTTAGATTCGTCACAGTGGAACTTCTTATGTAACAATTTCGATTCTTCACATGAAAGAAAAAAAATAGAGGGAAATGTTCCTTCTATATATTTTTTTCTCTCACCTCAATTTTTGATTTTATTTTAAATGCCTACTTTATAAGTTTTCACTGTAACACCAAAATTATAGTTTTGTTTTCAATATGGAATTATAATCTATAAATATATAAACTACACGCGGTTATATCGAGTAAAATTGACAATACGACCCATGTGTCATCTCTAATTAGAAAATCAGTTATTAGAGAATTCTCCATGTAAAATTCAAAATTAGTTAATGTCCATATTAATTACTTGTAACTGGTAGTTAAAAAATGATAAATTTCTGTAATAGGTTTATCAAGATCTAAAAGCAATGGATAAATATCGTTTAATGATTGAAATGAGTTACATATAAAATTAAAAACCTATATAGAGCTAACCATCTAAATGGCTTTTGAGCTTATATACATTACTAATTTTTTTAATTCAAACTGTTTAATATCAAATTAACCAATGCAACAGGACAGTATAAAATTAAAGTATATATAAAGTTTGACACCTAGTTAAATGGCTTTACGAGCTTGATTGCATGTGTCACACGAAGTAGCTTACAATGACAATTTTTTCTTAAGATAATCTCTAAAGTATATTAATTTATAATTTTTTTCAAATTTAATGTATTTGCGACATGACTCTAATAGTTTCAAGTTTTGTATTGAGTGAATATAAGTATTAAACAGTTTCTAACTATAAAATGTAATATAAGAAGGGGATGCAAAAGTATTTATTACGATGATACTAGTTTAATGTGTGACCACTTATTCAAAAATCTACTTAAATATTGTCGAATATTTTGTTGCAACCACCTGATAGAGTCCAGACGCCATACCAAACTTATCCAATTAGTTTGAACTTACACTTAGGCTCTTCGCAATTCACCAGCATTTGTCTCTTCGATATGGCGCCTATTACTTTTTTCATAAGCTTGTAAAATAATTTAGTACTTAAAATGATTGTCTTAATTGTGTTTTAGTAATTATTCAAGTATTACATTTTTCTCATAATTTAGAATATGCATCGCACACCTGAATGTTCTAATAAATTTTATACGGTTTGACATTCTAAGTTCAAATATATCATAAGCTTCAAACAAATTATTGAGGGAGAACCATTATTTTATCCATGATTTTTTAAAATGTTTACACATGAAAATAAAACCTAAATTTTGAACTAATTCAAAGGTTTGTTAAGCACCACAGTGCTTTATGTAAGACGCAGGCTCGGCTTTATTTTCAAATTCAAAATTTGGATTCCCGATGTACCTAATTCCGCTAAAAGAACAAAATAATTAGAGGATCCCTCACATTTTCCTTACCTCTCCATGCTCCAATACAAGACAAAATATTGACTGACCTATATTTAGGTGTAACTAAATATTTACTGAGTGTACACAAACCATCATTTGCCTCATCTTATAAGCAAACATACGTTCTTCTGCACACCACTAACCTCATCATATACTTGAACTAGCTACTGCATTTTGTAGTAAAAAATGGCTACATCCTCTAATGGAGTTGTGCAACAGGTATGCAAGCGCATTCATATGAAGATTTCGTTGTATACGAAGGCTAGAAATCTGATGATTCCCTTGTATAAGTATTTTGTAATTCAATCATGATATTCTCTCATAAAATCCTCATCTGTGTAGATTGAAAACGTTGCTTATAACTGAATATGCTCTTCATGAAGCCTTCTTTTATTATTAGAACCATTAACTATAAATTGTGTGACAAAGAAGATGCACATGTCAAAAATGAGATAGCTATATATATATTTATGAAGTTAAAAATTAGAAACGAAAAGTTAGTCTCAGTTGTCATATGATTGCTTATATACCTTGATATAAAAAGCATATCTGTTTGTTTATTAACATTTATTCACTTTTTAGATTCTGTATTTTTTCGTTAGGGATTTGTCGTCATGTGCTTATGTTTTGTCACGTGAAATCATTTATTGTTCTTTAATTTTTAGATACCGTACAGATTTGTCTTCGTGTTCCTACTTTTTGTCGCACTCACTTAATTAGATCCTTTAATAAGACAGAAGAGAATGTTTCAGAAAGTAATCACGAAATATTAGTTATGATCATAAGTTAATATATCACTTGTATCATATGTTATCTATTTCCTCAATGTTTTGGTAAGAGTTGTATGTGTGTCTATGCAGATAAATAGTTTCATGTATTTTATTAAGTGAATGCATATGTAAGTATATTAAAAAGATTTCTAAGCTGTTAAAATTACTTTTTTCCAAAAACATATAGGAAGGAGGCGCAGACTTTCTAAGTACCAAAGTCAAGCTACGAGTTAGGTTGATTTAAGATCTTACTACGTTGATAGTCATAAACTGGTTATACTGCTTTCGAAAAAAAGTTTTTATATATAGTTCTTTTTCGAATGTCTATAAAGATTGTTTGTTCATAAACTCTTGTTACACAAATGTAGCTAGGTTTGTTTTCTAAAAAGGGTGTGTATATTGGGTTTGTCGCCGAATAGGCAAAATGTTTTGTTGTCATGTAAACTAAAAATGTGGTCAAAATCTAAAGTAATTCAAAGGACTTTGAAAAGATATTGGTAGCATCACCTATATACAATTTCATTAATATATTTCTTATTTGTTCTCGTGTAGAGAATCAAAGCAGTCCTAAACCGCACCATGCCGTAGTGGCTTAATTCGTTCTTAGGCTTCTTTAACTTTGCCAAGTACCATGGGTTCAGCTACCAGTTAGTTTGTTTTAGGAAGCTTATATTGCTTTTGAACAAAAACATAATATTTCTTTTTTGAACATTTATAAAGAATGTTTGTTTACGAATTCTTGCTACTCAATGTTTGCTACCTTAATTGTTTTGCTTATATGGGTGTGCACTGTAGTCGTAGACTTGTAAGAGCATATGCGAAATGTTTTTCTTTTGCGAACTAAAGATGTTTTTAAAATCGAAACAATTTCATGGGACTTTGAAAAGATATTGGCATTACCTACATATAATTCACTACAAAAGAAGTTTGTTTTCGTGACGAAACAACATCTACTCACAATAGCGTGAGCTGTAGTGACGAAATTTGCGTTCCCCCCAGAAAATTTCGTTCATGTCACTACATCTACTTTCATCATAACAAAGTTTCTCTCTTGCGACAAAATTTACATAATATTCACAACACAGAGCGCAAAATGCTACCAGCGGCAAAATATTTCATAGTCTCTTATGGCAGAAATTGAAATTGTCACATAAACTTACGCTATACCTAGGGACGAGATTTAGATTTGTCACAATGTGGAACTTTTTATGTGACAATTTCAATTTTCACATGAAAGATAAAAATTAGCCGGAAATGTTCCTTTTATATGTATTTTTCTCTCACCTCAATTTTTATTTTTATTTTAAAAATGCCTACTTTATAAGTTTTCACTATAACACCTAAATTGTAGTTTTCTTTTCAATATGGAATTATAATTTATAAATATACAAACCACACTCGGTTATATTGAGTAAAATTGACAATACGACACATGTGTCATCTCTAATTAGAAAATCAGTTATTAATGAATTCTCGAAGTAAAATTAAAAATTAGTTAATGTCCATATTATGTGTAACTGGTAGTTAAAAAAATATAAATTTCTGTAATAGGTTTATCAAGATCTAAAAGCAATGGATAATTGCATTTAATGATTGAAATGTGTTAGGACCATGCGTCCGTATCCTTTAATTTACGAGTTTTAGAAATACTTTTTATAGAAAATTGCATGTATTTTAGTTACCATATAATTCCTAGAGTTTGCATTGAAATAGAATTCTATAAGGATAGGGATTGTTGGTAGTTACCATAGAGTTTGCATGGAAATAGAACTCTATATGATTAGGAATATTTGGTAAGTTGTGATAGAGTAGATTAAGATTTAGGAAATATCTTGTTTATCTTATGGAAAATAAATCTTTATTCTCACTTATTTTTATCCGGTCTAACAAGCTTTCTATTTGAAGATTTTGTTGTTTCCTTGTGTGCAGATTATGGAGATCACGAAGAGATTAACATAAGGAAAGATTTCGGATGTTTAGGAAGATTCGAGTCACGACTGGAGTGGAAGACTTCATGCGCAAGACTTATCTTCTAAGGAGAGCTATCCTATAAATAGTAGAAGAACTATGTTTTAGAACTTAGAATACACGAGTAAAATCATATACATTGTAAGGTGTTCTCGTTTTTATATTCCTTAGTTTTTATAGTGCCGAACGAAGAAGTGGTATACTTCGGGTAAAAGAAGTGGGATACGTCAACACACGTGACAAACCAACGAGAGTTGAAGGGAGTTCAACGGGAAAGGATTGCACCAGCAAGAGGGAGTCTGTGCGTACGTGCTTTAGCCGCTTGAAGGTTCGGTCATAAGAAGGTGGACGGGAGGTTGATCTTACGGGTTCAAACTGAGTGGCGATAAAAGTGTTGCTATAGGTGTCGAAACACTAGAGGGAATCTGAGTGTTAGATTAAAGCTTGCATGTAGTTGTAAATAGCTTTTGATCAGTGAAAGAGGTTTGAATTCTTGGGCGAAAGCCTCGTGGATGTAGGACGGGAGTCCGAACCACGTTAAATCTGTGTCTTTATTTTTACTGTCTCTTTACCTGTCTAGACTAGGTAACACGACTTATTGTTTGAAAGTAAAAATAATTGACTTTAAGATCTAACAATTTAGTATCGGAGCTTGACACCGTTTTTTGGTGAAAGATCATGTAGTGTTTTAGATCTTGCAGATGGCACAAAACGTTGAGGGAACGTCTGCATCAAAGCCGCCGCTTCTTAATGAGTTTAACTACTCATATTGGAAAGTTCGGATGAAAGCCTTCATCAAACGAGAAAATCAGAATTCCTGGAAAAGCATTCTCAGAGGATAGGTCCCACCAAAAGGAGAGAATGGTAAATTCAAGGACGAACTTGACTGGACGGATGCAGAAGACATGGACGCGCGTCACAACTCCATCGCACTCAATGCTATTCTTAATGAAGTCGACCTCAACCAATATAAACTCATCTTCTCATGCGAATCTGCCAAAGATGCATGGAACGCTCTTCAAATTGCCCACGAAGGAACAACATCGGTGAAGCGATCAAAGAGACAAATCCTTGGAACGCAATTTGAAGAACTCAAGATGGAGGAGCATGAGACCATTGCGCAATTCAATGCCAAACTTCGTGAGATTGCAAACGAAGGATTCCTCCTTGGAGATGATTATAATGATGCAAAGCTTGTAAAGAAAACTCTCAGGTCATTGCCAGCTAGATTCGACATGAAAATCGAGGCCATTGAAGAATCAAGAGATGTCGAAAAACTAACACTTGAGGAGTTAATGGGAGCACTTGCCACCTTTGAGATAAAGAAGAACGTGAATGGTTCTACTCAAAAGGGTGTTGCTTTGAAAGCCGAGATAAATGAGTTATCTCAGGATCAAGAAAAGGACGATTTTGAGAAAACCGTTGCTTTACTGACCAAAGGGATGCGCAAATATCCAAACTCTTGGAAAAAGAAAGGTATGAACACAAATCCCTTAAACTAATTCATTGAATTCATCATATACTTCCGCTGCTAATGATCTTAGTATCAAAAGAATGGGAAAAGGTGTTCAATGCAGGGAATGTCAAGGCTTTGGTCATGTTCGAGCTGATTGTGGAAATCTGCTTCCAAAGAACAAAAATAGAGCAATGATTACCACTTGGGGCGACGAGGAATCAGATGAGGAAGAGGAAGAATCTGGAAACCAGGAAAACGTGGTACTCTCTTCCATTACATGTCTTGACTCTCATCCAGTCTCGACTACTCAGAATGACTCAGTTGATACTTCTGAAAGCAAAACAATGATATCCATAAGGAGTGATGACGAGTCAAACGAAGATGATGATGATCAAATAAAAAGAGATATCGTTGCATTTTCATCCATCGTTGATGCTGATTCCACGTCTGTCGAGACTGATCAGGACGACCCTGTTGGAAAATCAGAAAAAGAAGATGATGCTCCACTCATACCTAAGAACAAGTTCAGACTATCTCGCCTTGAAGATATGGTCATTGATCTTGCAAAATCAAAACTTCAATCTCAGAAGAGAAGTTAATACTCTCGAAATTGATGTTGAAGGAGCTAAAGAGACGGTTCGTTTGTTCGAGAACTTGCACGAGGATCTTCTAATGGAAAGGGAAAAACTTCAAAAGATTCTTGATAAGTCTGAATCAGATGACACAGATCATGAGTCAGATTTCTTCAGACCTCAAAGCAGTCGTGTTAGTCTTGGTTACCCTTCAAGGGATGATCAAAACAGGGAGAAATCTAGTTTTTCTTTCATGAAAAGTGAGAAGGTAAGAAATACTCATAATAAAAAACACTCACGATTTCATGTTTCTGATCGCAGGTTCACTCCAGTATGTCACAACTGCGGTATTGAAGGACATATTCGTCCAAACTGTCCAAAGTTCAAAGAAAATTCATCCAAGGACAGAATACCAAAGTCAGTCAGACAGCGAGTCTCAACAGCCAGGACGACTCAAAGAAATAGAAGTAGTCATGACTCTGGAGATGAAGCTAAGGCAGCACACCGGGCAAGAATGAAACGCATCTTTGCATTTTCCTCTATACCCAATGATTCATCTAATTGCTGGTATCTTGATAGTGCATGCTCATACCACATGACAGGGAACAAAGATTTTTTGACCAACTATGTGATTGATCCTAAGGGAACAGTCAAGTTTAGCAATGGTAAAAAGGGTCAAACTGTCGGAAAAGGAACACTCAGTATCAAAGGGTTTCCAATGATTTTTCATGTTTTCCATGTCGCAGGTCTTAAACACAATCTGATTAGCATTAGTCAATTGTGTGACCAAAAGATGTCGGTTATCTTCACTCAAGAAGAATGTCATGTTACTAATGATCAGAATCTTTGTGTCTTTACAGGAAAGCGGACTGCCGAGAACTACTATATACTGAAGCAGTCACGACTACCCATCGAACAGTTTACTAATCACACTTTGAATGGTTTCAATATGCCCATACTTAGTAAACTGATGAATTTTGGCTTCATGCAGCATAATCAAAGAGATAATGATTTGCCACTCTTTTCCAAATCTGCTCTTAATTCTTTCATTCATTCTGTTGTTTTTGGAATCCCTAAACAGTTGAAATCTCCCGTGATAACTTGCATCTTCATCAACATGTGCGATTTTCATATCATGATAGGGAGCTTTATTTGTCTATCCAATGATAAATATGTCATATTCTTGAATGTTGATTATATGAACATTATGCTTAAAGACTATGGAAGCTTGATTAATAATATGCTTGAATCATGTGTGAACACTCATGCGCTTAACACTGTGTACTATCCTGTTCAACATGCATGCATTAAGCAGAAAGATCAATGGCAACACTTCATTCATGATTTGGTAAAGTCTAGAACTGTAGTCATTAAGCTAGTCGCGACAAAGAGACAGTCTACGGATATGTTCTTAAAGGCACCTGTTACACAATGCTTTGAGACCTTCAAAAAGTCTCTTGGCACTTGCCATTGCTAAGCCTATCGCTATGCCTGATTTAACTAGGATGTTTTTGTTTATTGTCGAACTAACTGCCATGACTCATGTTGCAGACTTATCACAGCAGTTTGTTCCGGAGCTCGATCTGACCAGTGTTACTTACTCAGTGCTCCTTTCTCCAGTTAAATATTGGAAATCGAAGGATTTTGCAACGGGCAATTTTTGTTTTTGTTTATTCTCTTTGACTTGGATAATAATCCACTTTTGCTACCTCACACATCAAAAACAGAAGTATTGAGCATAAAAAAGAGTTGTTTGAGTGTGCAAAAGAGCTTGAAAAGAAAAAGAAAAGAGAATATGAGCCGAAAAGATTCATGTGCTTCAAAAGAATAAATAAAAGGAGGAAAAAACTGCCTAAACTCTATGAATATGTGTGAAATCGAAGGATTTTGCAACGGGCAATCATATACACTATTAATTTCTTTCCAAACATAATTTGTTCGATATCTAAATTGTAGTTTTATTTCAGCATTTCAGGTGCAATGAAAAATTGGTAGTGCCTTTGACTCCTCTGCCACATAAGGGATTTGGTTCACTTATTGACGGAGATGGAGCTTGCACTACTTGCAAGCGAAAACTACCCGAGCACAGCCGATTTCGTTTTTGCTCCATTTCTTGCAAGGTACAATGAATACAAATATAGCACTAATTGAGATATATAAATGCATATAGGTAGTCTTAGGGTTTACAACTTTTAGTAGGTGAATTACGACGACATGCATGTTTGACGTTTTGGATCGAATTACAAGAACAGTTGCTCATATTTTCATAAACCAAGACAAACCTAGGTTTTCAAATCAAACATCCTTAAAATCAATGTCGTTTACAAATATACATTAATAATCAAATTAAAGTTTTAGAATTGTCATCAGTTCAGTCAATCAACAACTACAAGACTTTTGGTATTTCTTAGACGTTAAAAATTATTCTTTTTATTAGTTTCAGGTGAATCAAAGGAGCCGTAAGCTTAACCGGAAAGTTCCATGCAGGGCACCTTCGCATTAGTTCTGCTGGCTGACTATGCCAATTATAAAACTTTATAAGCTTAACTGGTCTGGGTGTTTTCATGAATATTGCATTGCATGCTTATTTGACTATTGGATCGGATATGAATTCTAAATGTCTTCTTTTTCATATATTTTCTTTGAGTTTCTATATTTTGATGATAATTCTGGTTCATTTCTACAAATTAAAGCTTATGTCTCTTGAAATCACATTGAACGGAGATTAAATTGAAACGTACAGTTAGATACATAAAGTACGGATTGAATAACTAAATTATTTCCGAAGTAGGAAAAGCAAATGTTCGAAGTCACTTTTTTGTGCCACTTCATGTGCTATTTTACTGTGATCATGACATGTACTGTGCATCATAATTGATACATAGAGAGTAAGTGGTTATTTGGTGCATGAAGCGGCATACAAAATGATGTAAAGGGTTCGTTGTGTGTTCGGAGGGTTTCCAGAAAATGTATCAAGTTAATGTATCCATATGAGTGTAGTAGAGTGGGAAACTTCTACACTACAACCAAACACTTTTTTCAAGAAAGGATTATTGGAGAGAGTTTAAAAAATATACTCGTAAAAGTATTGACATTAGGGTAGACTTACACAAAAGCGGTAGCTACACATCATATATTGTCACTCATAAAGTTATTGTATTTACGACATGATTCTAATCGCTTCAAGTATTTTTATTTTTATTTTGAATACAAAGGAGGGGGAATGACCCGGAGACAAAAAAATCAAGTATTTTATTGAGTGAATATAAGTATTAAATAGATTTCTAAACTATAAATTTTAATTTAAGAAGTAGATGCAGACTTTGCTAAATACCAGGGTCAAGGGACTGGTGTGGTGGTTTTAAGAAGCTTACACTGCTTTTGAACAAAAAGATCATATATTTTTTTTGAATATTTATAAAGGATGGTTATTTACAAATTCTTGCTACTCAACTATCGCTAGCTTTGTTTGCATGCTTATATGGTTGTGTATTGTGGTTGTAGACTTGTAGGAGAATATGCGAAATGTTTTTGTTTCACGAACTAAAGATGTGGTCAAAATCGAAACAATTTCAGAGGACTTTGAAAATATAATACCGTTACTTACAGATATTCCATTACTATATTTCTTATTTGTTCTTGAGTAGGGAAACAAGGTAGTCCAAAACAACACCATGCCATATTGGCTTAACTCATTCTTGAAGAATAAATTTTTCCAAAAACGTCCTGCTCATGATTTGCAAAAACATGAGTTACATAGTTATTGCATTACATGTATGCATCACCTTGCAAGTCATGTGTCACATCCGGACATCACAAGGACCACGAGATATTGACAATATATCAGCATGTCTATAGAAATGCAGTTCTTCTTTATGAGATGGAAAGCTATATTGGAGGTCCAAATTAATATTATGGTGAGTAAAAGTTACAGAGTAAATTACCCTTTTTACAACAATCATATATTGCCATACATTTAATCAACACGTTTGTTTTATGTTGGGTAAAAGTAATTGCGAGTCTAATACAATAACTCATTTGGCAAAGTCAACGTTCTTGAACGATGACAGATAACAAAAGTAGAATGCTCACCTTTTCTACAATTTAGTAGTTTAGACAAGTAGGAGAACTAAACCCAGAGGTTTTTGGCGAGATTGTTTCATCAATGTTTTTAAATAAATGGGAAATATTAATTTCAAAAGGCGATAACAATAGTAGTTGAACCCAATATTTAGTAATTAGCGAGACATCATTATTTACGTCTTGGTTTTGTCTGTCTGCTTTATATGGAGATACAACTTCAATTTATATATGTTTACAATTTTTAGGGATAAAAGCATTAAACCCTCTATACTATACTCTCTGTTGCACTTTGCCCCTTATCCTTTTATTTTTTGCGACTTGCCCCCTGACAAGGAAAGTTTCCTCCAATTTGCATGCCCAGTTAATGAGGTGACGAATATCATTCAAAATAATGAAGGGGATAATATTATTAATTTGGGCCACATGCATTCTGATGGGCGAGACGAAATGGGCCTTGATGGACCCAATTCAAAGGGAAGCCAACCTGAGCTTGAGGATCCTCCTCTTGTTGGGCCATTAGAGAATTTGGGTAAAGCTTTAGAAGAGGAACTGGGCCTTAAGGAGATAAATCCACCTAACAACATCGGTGATAAACCAGACTTTACTGAGCGGACAGTGTTAAGGCCACTAATGGGGAAAAGTCAGCAGCAATATTCAAGTTACAATTGATAATCAACCTTCTGCTAAAAAATTGTTGGACAAGAAAAATTCTAAGAAGAGGCGGGAAGTAGCTTTAGCTGAATTGGAGTCTGATGATGCAAACCTGGATCAAAGCAAGGGGAATCGATGGAAGGAGAGAGTTAGAGGTAGAATGAAGAAAATTGAACCCGAAATCAGCCAAGCCAATGAAGGTACTTACCTTATGAATAACTCGATTAGTGATTGTGACATTGCTTAGGAGGAAAAGCTTTGAATATGATAATATTATTATTAATAAGCTCATTGAAATCAATCTAAGGGACAAAGTTTATGCAAATAACTCAAAAGTGAATGAGCAGAAGAGTGGGAGTGATAACATAGTTTAATGAAGATAATTTCTCTAAATTGCAAGGGGTTAGGAGGAAGGGTAAAACCGAAGGCAATTCGGAGACTTCTCAAGGAGAATAACGTGGATATGATATGTTTACAAGAAATAAAAAAAGAAGTTATTGAAAGGAGACTTTGTTTTAAAATTTGGGGTAGTGATGATTGTGAGTGGTGTTACTTGTAACAAATACTAAGCCAATACAGTAGACTACTCAAGTAAACCAATGAAGAAAAAGATGATCTTTATTGCTTGTGAAGAGAACAGAAAAACTAATGAAGAAAAAGCTTTGTGACTACTAAGCTAGTTACATCAATATATAATAGAAACACTCCTCAAATATCTCAACTAAAAGAATCACGTTCTCCTAAACTTATTCAACTAACAAGGACTGCAAAGACTTCTAAATAGCTGAAAATAAACAAACTTAGACTTATTCAACATTCTCATGAAAAATAGGAATAGCAGTAAGTTTTCACTAAGTTTCAACACTCCCCCTTAGTGCAAACTTACGATCCATGATACCAAGGGCACTTCGAAACTTCTCATACTTTGCTTTGGCCAGAGCTTTGGTAAATATATCAGCTACTTGATCTTCGCTTCGTACTTTCAGCAGCTGAATATCTTGAGTTAGCACCTTTTCTCGAACAAAGTGATAGTGTGTTTCGATATGCTTTGAACGAGCATGAAACACCGGATTCCCAGCAAGTTTGATTGCACTCTCATGGTCGCAATAAATAGGAACTTGACTGTTGAAGGCAGAAAATATTTCTTGAATGAGTGTCTTAAGCCAAATACACTCTTGTGTAGCCATAGTAGATGCCACATATTCAGCTTCACAACTTGAAAGAGCAACTGTAGCTTGCTTCTTACTACACCATGTTATTGCAGCTGAACCTGTAGTGAAACAAAAACCAGTTGTGGAACGTCTATCACTGATGTCACCAGCCCAATCAGCATCTACAAAACCACTCAAATGAAATGGTATTTGTTGTTGATATAACAACCCAAAATTCTGAGTGCCTTTCACATAATGAAGTATCCTTTTTGCTGCAATTAAATGACCTTCACATGGATTTCCCATAAACTGAGAAACGACACCCACAGAATATGCAATATCAGGCCTTGTGATAGTTAGATAGAATAAACTACCAACAAGCTGTCGAAAAAGTGTAGCATCTTCTAGTGGTTTTCCTTCTTCTTTAGCTAACTTGAGACAAGGTTCCATGGGAGTTGCCATGGCTTTTGAATCCCCCATATGAAAACGACTTATCAAGCTTGCTGCATACCCCTTTTGAGAGACAAAATAACCATTTGATTTTTCAACCTCTAAACCAAGAAAACAACTAGCTTCGCCCAGATTTTTCATTTCAAAACGCATCGATAAAGAATCACAAAGATTTGTTATTTCATCATTGTCATCTCCAACAATAATCATATCATCCACATAAAGTAGAAGCATTGTGAATGTAGTAGTAGTACTCTTAATGAATAGGCTTGGATCTGCATTTGAAGATTTAAAACCACAAAAATTAAGATATTGAGCAATCTTACCAAACCAAGCACGGGGAGCTTGCTTGAGACCATATAATGCCTTCTTCAGTCGACACACATGATCAGGAAACTCCTTAGAAGTAAAACCATGTGGCTGTTCCATAAAGATATCATATTCTAGCTCCCCGTAGAGAAAAGCATTCTTCACATCTAGTTGCCATAATTTCCAGCCTTTACATGCAGCCAAAGAAATAACAATTCGAACAGTAGTCATCTTAGCAACAGGACTGAACGTCTCTTCGTAATCTAGACCATATTGCTGCGAAAAACCACGAGCAACATGTCGGGCTTTATGCCTGTCAACTGTACCGTCAGCCTTTTTCTTCAATTTGTAGATCCATTTACAAGTAACTAACTCAACATTCTTTGGTTTCGGAACAAGTTCCCAAGTATCGTTCTTGTTTAAAGCTGATATTTCCTCAAGCATTGCTTCTTCCCATTCAGATATGCCTTTAGCTTCGTTGTAGGACTTTGGCTCATCTTCACAAGAGTCTCCCATAAGAAAATATGATAGAACAGAACACTGATTTAAGTGAACTTCATAGTCAGACAAATATCCAGGTTGATTTCTCTGCCTAGATGACTTTCGAGCAATAACCTCAGTTGTTTCATCTTCTTGAATATTTTCTCGCATTTGAGGAATATTTCTAACTCCGCTAGATGTATCATCAGTAAAGAAAGGCTCAAGGTCAGATTTCGGCCCATTTGCATCAGCATGATATGAAGATACTTCATCGAACACCACATCACGAGAAACAACAACTTTATTTGTTTCTGGATTCATACATCTCCAACCTTTCCTGTGAATATCATAACCAACAAATATGCAACGCTTTGCCCTTGGGTCAAGTTTAGTCCGATTACTTTTTGATACGTGGACATAACAAACTGAACCAAATACTCTAAAGTAACTCACATCAGGTTTAGAATGATACAGAATTTCAAAAGGGGATAATTATGTACCTGGCCAGGGAGGTAAGCGATTTATGACATGGCACGCAGATTGAATAGCTGCTGCCCACAACTTTCTTGAAAGGTTCTTTGCATGCAACCATGACAAACATACGGCTGTTAGATGTGCTAACTTACGCTCAGCAACCCCATTTTGTTGCGGGGTTTCCGGACAAGTCATTTGGCGTTGAATTCCATGTTCCTTGCAATATTCAAAAAATTGATCTGACATGTATTCTCCCCCGTTATCCGTGCGCAAACACTGAATTTTCTGCCCAAATTCTTTCTCTACATGCTGCTTGAACTATACAAATTTAGAGAAAGCTTCTGATTTGTGTTCTAAAAAATATACCCAACTAAACCGTGAAAAATCATCTACAATAACCATCACATAGTGATAGCCAGTATAACTAGGAGTTCTTGTCGGTCCCATAATATCAGAGTGGACTAACTGAAGCACAGCGGATGCTTTAGTCTTTGAATTTTGAAAAGGGAGACGATGAGACTTTCCATATTGACAACCAGAACAGACCACGTCATGATGAATTTCTTTAAAGATAGGAACTCCATTCAATAGTTTATGTGTAGAGATTTTCTGCAATAACTGATAACCTACATGGCCCAACCGAGCATGCCATAGAGTTGCACTAGAATTCTGACTTGTTTTCTCAACATACGCATCATTAGCAGATAAGACATATAATGACTCTTTCCTTTTTCCCGTAAATAGTACATCAGCTGATACGTGTTGTACATTAGAAAGAATTTGCACATTATTAGGACCAAAGAGCACATACCTCCCAGAATCAACAATTTGAGAGACAGAAGCAAGATTCTTCTTTAAACCTGGAACATGATAAACATCATCTAAAGATACTCCATTGCCATTTGAAGTTTCTTTCTTGATATCAAAGTATCCTTCTTTCATGACAGGATATAGAGAATTATCAGCTGTCATTATAGACTTTCTCCCATTATGAGTGCGAATACCGGAAAGTAAAGAAGAATTTCCTGTTGCGTGGTGAGAACAACCCGAATCAACAATCCATTCACTGTTGTAGTCTATGGAAGTGTTTGCTGCGTCAATCTTGGGAGCAATTGATGACTCTTTAGACAATTGATCATTAGCCTCAATTGATAAGCAATGCTCCCACTCTGGTTGTACTGAATCACTTTGTTCATGTGCAATATTTGCTCCTGTTTCAGCCAAATTAACTCGACAATTTGGCTTAATATGACCTGGTTTTCCACATCGATTGCAAACCACATTCACGCGACAATTTCGCTTTATATGTCCCAGCTTCCCACACCTATAACAACCTTTTGGATTTCCTTCATTTCGCCCCTCACTTTGATATTCAGAATTTCCCCCAACATTGTTCTTTCTGTCGTCACTTGAAGAATGCTTGGTGGAGTTCTTTTGGCCTCTATCGCTCGTATAAAGTACTTCTTCCATTTGAGAGGTATGTTGTTTGTTGTTACTGGTCATTTGTTTCACCAAGGCTTCTTGATTAGAAAGCAGATTTTCTAATTCAATAATTGAAGGCTGATTTGGCCACCCTTGTACCGAAGCAATAAACGGCATAAACTCTTTTCGTAATCCACGAATAAGATAACGACGCAAACGAGCTTCACTTATAGGCTCCTCCGTATCCAATTCTGAAATTTCAGCACACAAAGTCTTAATTTTCAGAAAATAGTCTGAAATGGAAAGATTACCTTGAGTCATTCCAGCAAGTTCATTCTCCAAAAATTGTAATCGCATTGTATTCCTTTGAGTGAACAGCCGTTCAAGTGTTTCCCACACTTTCTTTGGCGATGATACATCACGAACATGCTTAATATAATCTTTACTGATTGAAGTGCGCAAAGCAAACAAAGCTTTACCACACTTGATCTTCCACTTTCGTCGCAACTCAACATTTCCGGGTGTATCTTCTGGAATTACAACATCATCACCAGAGATAAGATCCCACAAATCCTGCCCTTGTAAGTAAGCCTCCATGCATAACTTCCAGTAACTATAGTTGTTACCGACTAACTTTTCCACCATAGCATGAGAAGCACCATTTCCACCATTCATCTTCACAGAGTAATTTGATCAAACACTTGGTAGGCAACCAAGTTCTGGATACCATGTAACAAATACTAAGCCAATACAGTAGACTACTCAAGTAAACCAATGAAGAAAAAGATGATCTTTATTGCTTGTGAAGAGAACAGAAAAACTAATGAAGAAAAAGCTCTGTGACTACTAAGCTAGTTACATCAATATATAATAGAAACACTCCTCAAATATCTCAACTAAAAGAATCACGTTCTCCTGAACTTACTCAACTAACAAGGACTGCAAAGACTTCTAAATAGCTGAAAATAAACAAACTTAGACTTATTCAACATTCTCCTGAAAAATAGGAATAGCAGTAAGTTTTCACTTAGTTTCAACATTACTCTGCAGCAAAAAGATCAGCGGGGGGTGTTTTAACTTTGTGGGGTAAAAGTTCATTTGTCATGAACAATCAATTTGCAGGAAAGAACATTGTTGTTGTGGCTGGCACTTGGATTAAAAGTGGATTTTTTTCCTATGTTGCGAATGTTTATGCGCCGTGTTTGGCAAGTGATAAAAAGGATTTTTGGAGGAACCTGATTAATATCAAGCAAAGTGTCACTCCAGGGGCATGGTGTATTGTTGGATATTTTAACGCTGTCAGAAATACGGATGAATGTCGAGGTAGGGGCGTCGATTACAATGTCAAAGAGATGTATGATTTTGAGCAGTTTATTCTTGACATGGAGCTGATTGACTTACCACTGGTGGGCGGAAAATTTACGTGGTACAGAACGAATGAGACAACGATTATTAGACTTGATCGTTTTCTTATTTCGGAGGAGTGGCTAAACCTAATCTTTCTCAATGGGGTCTAAGCAGATCTGTATCAAATTATTGTCCTATTCTTCTCAAGGATGATGTCGTGGATTGGGGTCCAAACCTTTCAGAGTTTTTGATTGTTGGTTCGATCACAAAGATTTTAAACAGTACGTGGATCAAATCTGGAATGAGCATGAGGTTGTGGGTAGGGCATCATTCCGAGCAAAGGAGAAGTTGAAATTTCTCAAGACTAAATTGATGAAATGGAATAAAGACGTGTTCGGAGTCATTGATAAAAGAATCGAGGAGCTTGAACAAGAAGTTCAAGATCTCGACCTTAAAGGGGAAGTTGTGCCATTGTCAGATTTTGAAATTACACAAAGAAAAGATACGATGGGTGCTGTAGAATAATGAGAAGGAATTGTTTTATCTCCAATACAGCAGCCCTCTATATATACAAATGGAATAATTAATATCTGACAACCTTTCTATACCTCATTATTGACCCCCATACCTTATCATCTAACTCTTCCATCTACCTTATCTACCAACTGACATAATAATAACTCTTTTGCACACCTACTATCTGACATAACAATATCTCTTATGTTTGTAGACTGATAATCTATATTTCTACACCCCCCTCAAGCTGGAGAGTAAATGTTGCTCATTCCCAGCTTGGAGCATAGATCTTCAAATGTAGGCCTTTGGAGAGCTTTAGATAGGATATCAGTAGTCTATTGTCGAGATGGCGCATAGCTGATGTTAATTATTTTTGCTTCAATCTTCTTACTTATGAAATGCCGATCGACTTCGACATGTTTTGTTCGATCATGGTGGACAGGATTTCGTGCAATGCTTATGGCTACCTGATTGTCACATAAGAGGGTGATTAACTCTGAGTTTTCAACCTTTAGCTCGTCGAGTAGTCTTTTCAGCCACATTCCTTCACAAATTCCTTGTGTCATCGCACGGTACTCGACTTCTGGGCTGCTCCTTGCAACAACTGATTGCTTTTTTACTTCTCCATGTGACTAGATTGCCCCAAACAAATGTACAGTAACCTGAGGTGGACCTCCTATCCAAAAGAGAACCTGCCCAATCAGCATCGGTGAAAACTTTGATTTCTCTACTATGAGACTTTGTAAAAGCTATTCCTTTACCTGGAGTACTTTTAAGATATCTTAGAATCCGGTAGGTTGCCTTCATATGTTCTTCTATAGGGCTGTTCATAAACTGACTTACAACACTCACAGAGAATCCTATGTCAGGTCTTGTATGAGAGAGGTAGATTAGCTTTCCTACTAATCTTTGATACTTCCCTTTGTCTACCGGCACACTATCTCGCTTTGATCCTATCTTGTTATATGGGTCCATTGGAGTGTCAGCTGGTTTGCAACCTAACATTCCTGTCTCTTTTAGAAGATCAACGACATACTTCCTTTGAGAGATGAAGATCCATTTTCTCGGTCTAGCTACTTCCATTCCTAGGAGATACCTCAAATCTCCAAGGTCTTTAATCTCAAATTCTCTGGACAGTATGTAGGCTTTTAAGATTGGCAGCTTCAACTTGATCCTATCCAGTCACAACTATGTCATCGACATAGACAATAAGAACAGTTACCTTTTGATGAGAGGTATGCTTGACAAAGAGGGTGTGATCTGCTTGGCATTAAGTGTATCCAGGCCCTTTTAAAACCTTCGAGAATAGACACGGAGCTCTTTAGGTGAGGACTGATCATTGATCATAAGGGAGGATTCATTTGAAGGCTGATTGTAGACTTGAATAGGTTCAGATGAATGCAATGAGGGAACTTGAGCTACCTCACTAATTGAAGGCTGGAATTCAGATTGAGTTTTCTCATTACAGGTACTTTCAGCCATGAGAGGGTGTTCAGTCATGTTCGCCCCCTGAACAGCCGTGTAAAAAGACCTGCTTTCCAGAAAAGTGACATCCATAGAAGTGAAAAATTTATGTGCAATAGGGTCATAACACTTATACCCTTTTTGATTGGGTGAATACCCGAGAAAGATGCATTTAGAGGCCCTGGGGTCGAGTTTGCTTCTATTATGTGCATGAATATGCACAAAGACAGTACATCCAAAAATTTTAGGAGGTATATCTATGATAAGATGTGAGTGAGGGAAAAACTCTAAAGGAACTTGACATGGGGATTTGAATTTTAAAACACGAGATGACATTCTATTAATGAGATACGTTGCAGTAAGAATCGCATCTCCCCAAAAGTGTTTCGGGGCATTGGAAGTGAAAAGGAGGGATCGGGCAGTTTCAAGTAAGTGTCTATTTTCCGTTCGGCAACCCCATTTTGTTGAGGGGTGTTAACACAAGAGCTTTGATGCACAATTCCATGTTCAGAAAGGTAATCACCAAGAGTGTTATTGAAATAATCAGGTGCATTATCAGTTTTGAGAACTTGAACATTAGCCTGAAATTGATTTTTTATCATTGTGTGAAATTTTATAAAGAGCTGTCTCGATTTTTCCTTCATTAGAAATACCCACGAGAGATGAGTATGATCATCTACAAATAGCAAAAGCCACCTAGGCACTGTTACATTGCTTATTCTTGCTTTCCCCCCAAATATCACTATGGATTAATGAGAATGGGTGAGATTGCCTGTGAGGTTGAGGTGAATAGACTGCACGAGTGTGCTTTGAGAATTGACAAATATCACACTGAAAAGATTGAGTACTTTTATTTCTGAATAATGAAGGATACAATCGAGATAGATAAATAAAATTAGGATGACCTAGACGATTGTGTAGAGTCATGATTTCACTCTCCTTATTTGAATTGAAACAAACTGACTTTTGAACTTGACTAGACAGAGAATGATATTTTTGACTAGTGAGGTAGGTTGAGTATGGGCTTCCTCCTTTGGGCTTGCTTTCACTTGATGATGAGTGATTTCCTCCTGGCCGTGAGTTGAAGTTGTAATACGAGGGCCCTCGTGCAGCAAGTGCTGATCTGTCCATTTGTGGGTTCGAAGAGAATGATTCTATCATGACTATGTTGCGGCTTTCTTCTCTACGGACTTCAGAAAACACTTCCCTGATTGGTGGAAGTGACTTGATTCCCAACATTCTTCCTCGAACTTCATCCAGATCCTTGTTGAGTCCTACAAGGAACTTGAATATCATTTTTTTCTCAACAATTTTCTGGAATTTAGAGCGATCTTGGGTGCAACTCCACTCCTGATCCTCGGAAAGATCTAACTGTTGCCAATATCGAGTTAATAAGTTATAGTATGCAGTGACAAATAATTCTCCTTGGTGCAGATCATGGAGAGTGCTCTCAATAGCAAATAATTCTGCAATGTTATCGTCGCTAGAGTATGTATCTCAGCAGCATCCCATATTTCCTTGGCAGTTGAGTAGAGGAGAAAATTTTCCCCGATTTCTATGGTCATGGAATTGATCAGCCATGCCATCACCATGCTGTTATCAGATTTCCAGGCTTTGAACTTAGGATCATCATGATTGGGGACAACAATGGTGCCCGTGAGGTGATCATCCTTACCTCGTCCACATATGAGCAACATAACTGACTGTGACCATTGAAGGAAATTGTGCCCATTTAGTTTATGGCCTGTGATGGGTAAAAGGCTCTCTGAATTGCCATGATGGTTTGGGAGAGATTGAGTTGGACTGGAATTGACATCCGATTGGGATTAACTGTCAACAGCCATGAGATTTTCAGAACTGAAAGGAGAGATTGATTAAAATTTCAAGGTTGCCTCTGATTCCATGTAGAATAGTGAGAAGGAATTGTTTTATTTCCAATACAGCAGCCCTCTATATATACAAGTGGAATACTTAATATCTGACAACCTTTCCATACCTCATTATTGACCCCCATACCTTATCATCTAACTCTTCCATCTACCTTATCTACCAACTGACATAATAATAACTCTATGTACACCTACTAGCTGACATAACAATAACTCTTATGTTTGTAAACTGATAATCTATATTTCTACAGTGCTATAATGCAAGCACTCCGGCTTAGAGAAAGCCTCGTTGCTCAAAAAGCTAGAAGTAGGTGGCTTAAATCATGTGATTTTAATACAAACCACTTCCAAGGATGTGCTAACAGAAATAGAAAAAGAAATGAAATTCGAGGATTAAAAGCGAACAACAGATCGATTGATAGCGTGGATGAGTTGAGGGCCGAAGTTAGAAGACATTTTAAAGAGCTTTTCTCGGAGAATTCGTGGCGAAGACCAATCCTTCAAGATGTTAATTTCAAGCAAATCTCAAAAGCAGATAATTACAAGCTGGTGCAGCCGTTTTCTGAGGAGGAAATCCAAAAAGTTGTTTGGAGTTGTGAGGGATCGAAGAGCCCAGGGCCTGACGGGTTCAACTTTAATTTCATCGAAAGTTTTTTGGGCAACATGAAGGCTGATTTTTACAACTTTATCAATGAATTCCACTCCAACGGACGCTTTGTCAGCGGTATGAATCCTTCCTTCGTTTCCTTAATTCCGAAAGTCAGTTGCCCGCAAAGTCTTAATGATTATTGTCCAATTTCTTTGATTGGCTGCCTTTTTAAAGATTGTGGCAAGGTTGTTAGCTAAATGGTTAAGAGGTGTGTTGGATGTTGTGATCTCAAAAGAACAATCTGCATTTTTTGGTGGTAGACATATTTTTGAGAGTATTCTCGTGGCAAACGAAATTGTTGATGAGGCGAATAGAAGGAAAAGGCCATGTTTGCTATTTAAAGTTGATTTTGAGAAGGCTTATGATTGCGTTAATTGGGACTTTATCGACTTTATGTTGGGGAAAATGGGTTTTTGTGAAAAATGAAGGAAGTGGATTCGAGAGTGTATCACGACAGCGACAACTTCAATTTTAATCAATGGCAGCCCAACGGAGGAATTTTCATTGCAACGAAGTTTGAGACAAGGTGACCCACTCTCACTACTCTTATTTACGATTGTCGCGGAAGTTCTTAGTGGCATGATCAAGAAATCAATTGACTGTGGGCTGTTCGAAGGTTATAAAGTTGGCAATGACGGATTAGAGGTATCACAGATTCAGTTCGCAGATGATACCTTAATTTTTTGTGTCCCATCAGAGAACAATGTTAGAGCAATCAAGAGCATTTTAATGAACTTTGAGCTTGTTTTGGGATTAAAAGTTAATTACAAGAAAAGTCAACTGATTGGCATGAACGTCGAAGAACGCATGATGACGGAATGGGCAGATTATTTGAACTGCAAAAAGGGTGTTATTCCATTTAAATATCTTGGCATCCCAGTCGGCATTAATCCTAGACGTGGACACTCTTGGCAACCGTTGGTGGAAATAATGAAGAAAAGGTTATTGAATTGGAAAAACACGCCTCTTTCATTTGGGGGGCGTGTCACTCTCCTTAAATCAGTGATGGCAGGGATTCTGACCTATTTTTTCTCATTCTATAAGGCCCCAAGCAAAGTGATTCAAGAACTCATTAAAATTCAAAGAAGATTTCTCTGTGGAGGGGCTACGGATAATAACAAAATTTCTTGGGTAAGCTGGGAAAATATCTGTAAAAATAAAATTGAAGGTGGCTTAGGGGTGAAGTGGTTTAACCTTGCACTGTGGGGAAAGTGGAGTTGGCGATTACTGAACGAGGAGGAGTCACTATGGAAAAGAGTTATTGTTGCAAAATACGGGGAGCGGCCGTCCTTCAATGGTTCACAAAGGGTAATGCCAAGTTCGAACAGAGGCTCTATTTGGTGGAGGGATCTTGCATCCATCTTTCACTCTAACGCTACAGGGGATTGGTTTGAGAAAGAAATTACAAGAGTTGTTGGCGATGGAAGAAGCATAAGGCTGTGGGAGGATAAATGGAGTGGCGATCAAACATTGAAAGGCAAATTTGGGAGGTTGTATACAATTTCTAGAGATCAAGGAAAGACTCTCGAATCTATTCATGTTCAAGGAAATGAGTTGAGATAATGGAACCTCACATGGCGAAGAAATCTTTTTGATTGGGAACAAGAATCATTTTGTAATTTTCTGCAGATTCTACAACAAGTGCAGCTGGATGATTCTAAAAAAGACTCATGGAAGTGGAATTTGGAACCATCAGGCATTTATTCTGTCAAGTCGGCGTGTTTTCGATTAAATCATTCTCAAGGCAGCGGTGATGTGGAGTGGTTCAAGGAGTTTTGGGATCATTTGTCTTCACCAAAAATGTCCATGTTTGCTTGGAAACTTATTCTTAACAGGGTCCTTCAAAGGATAATCTTCTCAAGCGAGGTGCGAGTTTGCCGAGTAATTCTGAAGCATGTGGCTTGTGCAGTTTGGTGGTTGAAACTGCAATTCATCTCTTTTTCGAATGCCCCATTGCCTATCGTGTTTGGATGCATCTTTATAAGTGGGTTGGTGTTAACATGGTTTTGTCGAATGATCCTTGCTCTCATTTCCGTTCTAATACTGAAATTGCAACGCCAAGTATGAATACATCTTTTTGGAAAGGAGTTTGGTGTGTTGTTTTGTAGTGCTTGTGGTCATTAAGAAATAAAGCGATCTTTGAGGGTGCGGAGATTGATATTTGCAGAACAGTGGAGTTAATTAAACTTCAGTCATGTGCATGTGCTAAGGCTAACATTAGGAATTTTTCATTTTCATTTGTTGACTGGTGCATTGCCCCACGGGTTTGTTTGGCGTGGAACTGAGTTGCCTACTTTTGTATGCAGTTTTCGTTTTCGTTGTAAGGGGTTGAAGCAGCCCTTGTGCTTCTTTAATGAATGGTTTGCTTGATCAAAAAAAAATGTACATTAATAATCAAATTAAAATTTTAGTATTGTCATCAGTAAACATATTGTAAACTGTAGGACCAACGGGTTCAATAATTCCATGGCACCTCCATGGCACCTTGTCAGATTTGATGCTTAATAAATTAACCATGCAAGTCAAATCGCTTTCTAACCGCAAGAATTTCAAATTGAACTCTTTTGCTTAGAGGAGCTACACCAAACTCAGCCTCGAAAGCAGAAGTCCACTCCATATGCATAGTAAAGGAGCCTTGCGGAAAACCTCTAGCATTTCTGAAAAATACCCCACGCTTCCAAAGTCAGGCTTACCAAGTGCGCAACCGGGCATTGCAACTTCTAGACGAATGAAAAACACAGTTACCTTATGTTAGGTTTTAAAAAGAAGTGGATTCTATATAGCGACGGAAAAGTGCTTTACGAGCTAGGTGTCTTGGTTAAAAATCACAAATTAAAGCATAAAATGTTGTAGTGGAAGGAGGGTTCAGTTGCCGTTGAACCCGTTGATTTAGGATATAAACTTGTGCAACAAATTGTCTGTTGTTGAAGCAGAAGAGTCCATTTTTCCAACTTCAGCAGCAGAAATATTAGTTTCTTAATTTGGCAACGGACTTTTCTGTCCCTATTTTTCAGTAGTATATTTGCCCCTTTTTCTTTTTTCCCTTCTCCACATTCATTTGGTAAGTTCTTTCAATATAGACAAAAACTGGGGCTGAGTTTAGGAATGGAAGTTTTCTTTCATATTTAGAGTTCTTCTTCCTTTCTTTCGCTAGGTGGTTTTTTTTTCTTGTAGTGTAATATGTTCCTTTATATTAACCTTTTAGAGCTTTACGTGCCATTTTTGCAATTTCAACCTTCACTTATCTCGATTATGTTTTTTAAATATATTTTTAAGCATCTAATTAAATTTTTAGTTTGAGATTCTTAAAATAACAAATTTTCTCCACCCCTCAAAGATAGAAAAAGTTTAGAAAAAAAATTTATCGATGAATAAATCAACTGCATATAATAAATTTACATAAGATAAGTTTAGGACAAAAAATGAAAAGGAAAATGACATAAATGGGTAACAGCTGAAGATAAATTACTACATCCTAATGTTGCAAAAAAATACATCTAAAATTGTAGAAATAATGTAAACTTCTAATTATGCTAAGATAAAAACGAAACCGTATGTACAAGTTATAAAACGGCTACTTTGCGAGCCCTAAGGAACATTTAATTCAATGATATACTTTTTTCATCCGAAAATTAAAACGGCAGGCGTTATCTTATAGCCTTTAAAACCGACTTGTCGGAATGATTCGGTTTTCATTTTCAGAACGTGCAATCAATATCTAATTATCCTTTTCTGAAATTAAATAAGCTTTCTCACGAGGATTCGTCAAACGAAATATACCTAAGAATAAAACTAATATCTTCTTGTTCGTGGTATCTTCTGCATTATTTACAAATGGAAGATTAGAACGATCAATAGTCAACCCATTGACAAGAAATATTGTGCGCATATTGGCTAGCTGGTTGGAGGAAGAGATTGCGGTATAGGCCCACAAAGAAGATAATAGTACTACTTTAGATGACTGGATAAGATTCTCTGTATGTATGTATAGGCATGCACATGGTCAAAAGCATCGAAATATTGAACGTATGTTTGAATTAGCATATATCCAAAAATCCATTTTTGGATTAGGCTTATGCTAATAGTCTATAATCTATTTGACTGGATTCCTAATGTGCATAAGGTATAAGTTCTTTAGTTTACTTTAGTACATGAAATGCACGTGTATCGGATTTGGAATAAACAGACCAAAGATAAACTATAGAATTTAATCTGCGTTTGGGTCGAAGTATACATTAGAGTCAAAACTAAAGAGAAAATCATAATGGACAAATAAAAGTAACTATTGTACCGACATTTGTAAAATTATTTTGATACTTTAGACATACATATGAAATTAAAAATCTTTGAGTTCAACGAATATAATTATGACTAAATAACATAGCACAAACTACTTATTAGAACTTTTATGGTTACTCCAACAAGTATTTTATGTAAAACAAATAAAACAGAATATTAAATATAAAAATGATCATATTAACGTAATAACTGAATTGTAACTATTGATTAATTGCTCAATAACACAGGAACAACAATACATGTGAACTTAAACTGTTTGAGTTTCTGTAATTAATTTAATTTCTAGCTAAAAGATTGTGAATTTTGTAGACTTATAAGGTATCGTGTGATTCATCACAAAATATTTATAGTTGAAGTAATAGATGCAGTAACTATAAAAAGTCTTTCAGTTTTGGATGACAAAAATGTTTATTTTGTACGTAATAACTTTGATTATATAAGTTTGTCGGTAACGAGTATAGGGTTTTGCATGGTTTTTTGTTTATGCATATACATTAATTAGCTTTGCTATTTATTTATTTTTTTTAGAAAAGAGAATTTTGGTTTTTGTAAAAATATGAGCTCGGTCTTTAAAGAGTTATACAAGTCGCAGTAAGTTGTTTTGGGTGAACATAAAATTTGAAAGTTGAACTTTAGCAATTGATGTCACCTTTCTTTTTAATTATTATAATTTCTTTTGTACATAAGAGTAACATGGATTGAGGGAAAAAACTTGTAGACTAATTAATAAATTAGTAATTACTAAGTTTAGCCAAAAAGTTTGTGGTGCTACAACCCTCAAGCCAATCCCAGACGTTTATATTCCAGTGAAACAGACATTAGTTAAATGTTAAACTAAAATACTACTTAATTTTGTATGTTAAATACAACATCGATTTGTTAAGGCTTGTGATATTGGGTATACCTAGAACCTAAAGCCGCCCATAGGGTATCGACTAGGAGATAATGGCGCGGATCGGTGAACTTGACCCAAAACATGCTAAAGTCGACGAAAGTTTTGTTTCCTAGAGCTTATTCCCACCATGCACAAACCTATGTGTAAAATCAAATATTGATGCAGTTATAAGAGTCAAAATTATTATTCTCCTTAAAACTCGAACTAATTATCAACGAAAAAATAGCTGTCTTTTGAAATATTTTGTGGACAGTTCATCAAAATTCCAATGCTTCAGAATTCTTTTCCCCTTCTTGTACCACACAGAACCCTTTTTTGAAAATATATAAATGGGTTTTTCACCATATACCTAAGCAATCGAGCCGCATATGCGAACTTGGATATTACTTGATTTGGTGCTTGGATATTTGCTTTAAAGGTGTAGTATTAGACTATTAGACATTCAAGGCAGCTTAGGTTATTTTCATATCAGCTCGCTCTATAGCTATTTAAGTAGCAAACTAATACATGTCAAGTTTGGCCATATACTCGGAAAAAATCGATGCATGCTAACTTTGTGATAGTTAGCCAGCTTTAATGGATATACGACGCGGGGTGTAAGGTTATATCCTTGATGATGGTGGCACGCCGGAAACATATGCGCTTTTAGAAATATTGACAGCTCTTGAGCAGTGGTGTTTGTGGCAGAGGTGCAACAACTTTATTTTTAATTGTTAGTATTTCTAATGAAAGGTCAAAATAAATATATTGTTACCCAACTAATGGGTACATGTCATAATTAAGTACGAGATTTTGAATAGAACTTTTACGATTTCTTAAAAGTTATGTTTTAGAAAAAAGGGAGAATTACACAAACTACCCTGAACCATGGGCAAATTACACAAACCACTCCTCATCTTTGAGAAATTACACAAACCACCCCTGTATGTAACTTCTGTTAAAAAACTCTAACAGAATCAGGAAAATTCCAACTATACACTTGCCATTAAAAATAAAGAAATAGTTTTTACAATTAAATTATATATAAAAAAAGGAACGAAACACAGCCTTCCCCACCCCTTTGAACGGCCACCATCACCGCCACCTTGTCCGACCCCCATGTCGTCGCGGCCAAGTCGCAACAAAGCTCCGGCCACTCAGTGGCCGGAGTGCTCGCACCACGGCGCGAATCTGCGACGTGGTGCAAATCAGGTAGAGATGGTGGGTAGCTGCGAGCGACACACCATCTAGTGTCGCGCGACGGCGCGACCTTCCCGTCGGGCCGTTGCGCGACCATCGAATTCCGGGTGATGGGCAATCGGGTAAGATGACTTCATCTTCCCCGATTTTGTCTTCTTTTTTTTTCTCCTTTTTGGAGTTAATAAAAATTTATTAAAACAAAGAAAAGTTTTAAAATAATTCAGAAATTTAAATAGTTACAATAATTTAAAATAATAGAATAAAAAATTATAGATTGTGAAGTTTGATTTTTTTCTCCCATTTTTTCCTTTATCTTTTTTATTATGTGTATTTTGAATATAATTTTTGAAATTGAAAAATAGATTGCACAAGGGTAATTTTGGAATTGCAAGTAAAAGTTTTGCTAACCTCATAATTTTCCGTTAGTTTTAACGGCGTTAGGGGGTAACTGTAATCCCAAACTCAAAATAGGGGTAGTTTGTGTAATTTTCCAAAGATGAGGGGTGGTCTGTGTAATTTGCCCAAAGTTCAGGGGTAGTTTGTGTAATTCTCCCTAAAAAAAATTAAAGGGCTTGTTTATTTATTTTTTAATATATTGACATTTTACAAATTTAATGTAACAATGAAAAGTAGTGAAATATATATCTTAAGAAATAGTCCTCAGCAAATAAGAGATGTCTCTTTTGCCCGTTGGGAAACCAATGTAAAGGCCCTCTTTTGTTTTAGAAACTTCCGTAGATTCTAACAGCCTATGCATGCCCCAATAGATCGGTTAACAGTCGATTTCATTTGTATTATAATTCAACACTAGACTTACGAATGCATTATTAAAAAGATGCCCTATTAACAATTTATTTATTCCATTAATTTGGTTTTTTGTCAACATGAGGAGGCAGTTTTCGCAGTTAGTAGGCATGCCGTCATTCAACTCATACCCGATTTTATTATTTTGTGTATATTGGTTGCTGACAGGATACTTTTTTTTTTTAGATAACCTAAAAGATAATTTAAGTATTTTGTGAGCTCTCATATATATGGCCCCTCCCCCGGTCATCGACGCCTAGCATAAAGCTATTATTAATTTTGATACCGTGATACTTTTTTTGTCAAAGGCTAGCATACTAGCTAGTGGCATTTCACTGGGCATGGGCCAATTCCATTATCTTCTCGGACCATTGCTCCTATAAATACGAGTTCTCGACCATTATATTTTCCCCACGACAAGAACATCACGTGCTCTCTCTATTGTTAGAGAATATTGATATTATCTTCTTCTTTTGTCTCTCTAAGTAATTAGTGATTTTTTGTTGAGATAAGATATATGGAGAAATCAAAGAAAGTGGGAAATTCTTCTTCGTCCTTTACCATGGATTTGTTTGGCCCCAAAGACTCCTTAAAATCTTCGTCCACGTCCGGTGCTCTATTTGATTCAATCTTTGGTCCACCAGCCATGGTACACATAAAACTCTTCATCCTCTGCCACTTATTTATTTCGTGGTTTGAACTTATAATATGCTAGATATACTTCATATTATTCGTTTTTCTACTTCTTTGTTCTCATTTTGTCATTGTCCTATAAAGCGTGGTTGTATAATTAACCAACTATGTTGTTTTTCATCTCCATGTACATATAGCTCACTTTAGATTGTTATGTATAAAAAAAATTCATATTATCTTAAAGCATAGAAAATATTGGATATTGTGTTCGATATTTAGAGTTGGTGGATAACTGGATGACATGAATCTTTAGTAGAATATGGAAAAGGAAAGCATCGCTTTTCTTTCTTTGGTCCACCTACGAATTTATATAGTTTAAATATTCAATGCCACTTCTAGCACTGTGAACTATGAAGCTTCCGAGGATATCTTTTGCTTTAGTGTGCTGGCCCAAAGGCATATTCCTTTTAGTAGTTTCACACATGTGCTATCAATTCTTATTCTATCTTTTCGTTTTGGATGCTCTATCTATAGCACGTTAGTAAGCTAATTAATACCATATTACCTTGAAGTGTTAACGTATATGTATATATAAGCATGTTATATTCTTATAGAATCATTGAATTTTGAATATGAAAAAGTAGATCACTGCTTAACTCGTGATCATGTATCTTAACATATAAAACTTTAAAAAAAAAAAAAAAAAAGAGTTGCTTTGAAACACTCTATCTTAAAGGAGTTACCTGATTCTTTTTCCGCAGAGAGTAATGAATGTAGTAGGCTTAACACAAGGATAATTTGCTACGATCTTTTTATATAAAAGAAAAGTAAGTTACAACTATCCGTTTACCTGAAAAGAACTACGAATGTCATATTAAAGTGCATTTGCATACACAAGATAATATGTTTGCCAAAATTATATAGTAATGTAAATAATTACTTTTTTACCAAAGACCAATTGCTTTCTAGTAAGAAGCAGCCAATTGAGCACAAAACCTTTGAAAAAATAAATACTCATAGGAGTTGTTAAATCCGTTGTGCGGCCTGTTAAAATCTAGGGATAAAAGCATTAAATCCCCTAAACTATACCCCCTGTTGCACTTTGCCCCCTGTTCTTTTATTTTTTGCGACTTGCCCCCTAAACTATGGATAAATAAGCACTTTGCCCCCTGAGTCACTTTTTCACCGTTGGATTTGAATACGTGTCAACATTTTTTGCCGTTGGATTTGGACTCGGGGGGCAAAGTGCTTATTTATCCATAGTTCAGGGGGCAAGTCGCAAAAAATAAAAGGACAGGGGGCAAAGTGCAACAGAGGGTATAGTTTAGGGGGTTTAACGCTATTATCCCTAAAATCTAAATAATACTTGATCTGAACATTCATCGCAAAACCATGTAATCAGTCATTGTAACATGTTACACGTACCTAGTTATTATAATCCATGTCTAACATATGGGTCGTGGGTGAGGGACAAACTTAAATGTATTTTTCAAGGTCATTGCAATAACAACTATTGTTTCAAATTTCAATATATTTAAAAGAACTCATGGAAAATTCGAACCTTTGTATTATTTGAATAAGCAAAAACATGAACTTTCGATCCCTTTGATATATTTAACTTTCGATCAAATGTGTTATTACCAACTACCAAAATTTAAACGTTTAACATTTTTCAACTTTAGGTGCACGGAAGAGACACCCCCCGCTCTGACTTTGGAAGCGCATTCGGAAATGCTGATAAAGGTATGTGATCCATTTATTCCCGGCCATCTCTTCCTCTCTAGAGCTTATAATATTAAAGAAAAATGTTATCAAAGTTTTAATATATTTTCACAACAACTGATCACTAACTATTTTCTTATTTCTCTATTTCAATTCTCAAGCAGATATTCCTCATAAAAGCAATGGAGTGGTGAAAAAAGATAAGAATTTCACTTATGAGAATGGAACGGTTGAACCATGCTACTACAACTCATCCATCTATTATGGTGGCCAAGAAGTTTACTCTCCACCAACTCAGAATATAAGCTCTCAGCATGTTGTAAGCATAAATTACACCTTCTTCATGAATATTCATTAACTATTCATTTATTTACTTGCTACATGTCTAATAATCAAGTGATCAAAGTCAAAGACGCTCCAGATACAATTCTAAAATTCTTAATATCGTTTACTTAATTCAATTGATCAGGTCAAGAAAGATGGAGCAAGTGCTGATCAAAATGAAGGCAATTCTAATTGTGCCTCGAGAGGAAATTGGTGGCAAGGTAAAAATCGTTCAGATACAAATAAACTTTTACATTTTTCGTTATTGGATGCTTTGTCTTCGTTAAAGACACTTATCTAAATTATTTCACTAATCTTGTAATTTTACTGCAGGGTCACTCTATTATTGAGGGACTTCTCTGACTATGTGCATGAGATCATCGAAAGATAAGGTGATTTAGCTACACTGAGAGCAAAGCTCATCTTCCAAATTTTTATCTAAAATAATTTAGAAAATATATGTTAGCATTCTGATTTGATTTGTTACATCATTGTGCAGGGAAAGAGCATCGTCTATCCATTGGATCATGACCCATGTCGACGCAGGAGAATATAAAACTAGATCGCGTAAACTTGGGCTTAATTTATCACTGTAAAATTTTACATCATGTTATTCGGAATTTTTCTTATATAAATGTTACTTTCAGTAGTTTATTAGAAAAAAATTAAATTTCTTCGTATATATATGAAGTACTCTCACATTGGAATGACTTAAGAGATGAACACGAGCTTATCCTCAAACACCAGGGTGCAATATGGTAAAAGAAATAATTTCAGAGTGTAATTTGCCATTACATCACTTCACGAGTTATCCAAATTGAAGAGGACTAAAATAAGATTATCTACTTCATTGCAAGACTAACATGATATGTAACCAAATCAAAGGACTGAAAGCGTGGCAGATGCCACAGTAAACGATAAAAAAAAAATGAGTTTTTTCCCTACCCATCAACGGGAATCAACCTGAAACCCGATGTGGTTTGGAAAACTTGCAATTAATCTCTTTATGGGTTTGTTAATTGTTTAAAACTCCTAGTTGTTTTATAAACTGCATAAAATCCCTTTTTTCATGAAACCACAAGGGGGTTCGTGCATAGTTTTATGAAACTACAAGGGGTTTTGTGCAAGTTAGGGATTTTATGCAGAGTTTATGAAACCACAAGGGGATCGTAGACAATTATCAAATCACAAAGAGATTTTGTGCAGGTTCTTGAGACCACGGGGGAGTTTTATACAATTTTTCCCACTCTACAAATTTAAGACATATGGCCATGCATAATACGAAACTCTTACTAAACGGTAGATATGATCCATAATATGCATTTTCAAACATAAGTTTGTTGCACATAATGCTATGAAGCAAAATGATATATAATTTTCTATATAACTCGTGACTTACATAGACAAAGAAGAAACTTGTAAGAAATTTGACATTGATAGGATATAATAAAGTTAACATCATCAAGGAATAAATAGTGTGACACGAGTCTCACACTTGTAGGAACGAGTTGCACATCACTAGCGGTCTCCAATTTGGCTTCTTCTTCTTTGAGGGTGAGTTGTGTTGGGTTGTGAAGTCTGAATTGCCTAGGAGTGAGGAGACCCAGTTGGTTTGGGAAACAGGAATCCAATTAGTCTAGGGAGAGGATCCTAGTTAATTTGGAAACTCTGGGAGTAGAATCCTAAAATACCTAGGAGTTGCAGGGTTTATGTAAAACTATAAATTGCCCATCTATATGTAATTTTATTCATTCATCGCAAGACTCATCAGAAAATAGTAGAGAAAATCCTGGCTTGGCAGCGCCCCCAGACGTAGTCTTTTGACGAACTGGGTTAACAAATTCTGTGTCTTTTTTATCGCTTTTCGTGTGTATGTTTCTTAACATCCTGATTGCTGCGCAACAAGTGGTATCAAGAGCTCAGGTTTGACTGGGAGTAATCACGATGGATTTGGGAAAATCACCGATCGAAAAGTTTCATGGTTCGGATTACGGGTTCTGGAGGATGCAGATCGAGGATTACCTGTATGGTAAAGATTTGTGGAAACCTCTGAAGGACAAACCGAAGGACATGTCGGATGAGGATTGGACTGTGCTGGATAGAAAGGCGATGAGTGCGGTACGTTTGTCTCTATCGCGGAACGTGGCGTTTCATACAGCGAAAGAGAAAACCACGAAGGATGTGCTAAAAGTTTTAGCAGACATGTTCGAGAAGCCGTCGACAGCGAACAAAGTTCATCTGATGAGACGTTTGTTTTACCTGAAGATGACAGAAAATTCTGTAGTTTCTGATCATCTGAATGAGTTCAATCTGATTACATCACAATTGGGCTCTGTCGGAATTGATTTTGATGACAAAGTTAGAGCCCTAATTTTGTTGTCTTCTTTGCCGGAGAGTTGGAGCGGGACAGTTACAGCTGTTAGTGCTTCTGCGGGATGGGTAAAGTTGAAGTTTGACGAAGTGAGAGACCTGATTATTAGTGAAGAAATTCGCAGGAAAGAATCGGGTAGTTCTTCGAGATCAGCTCTGAGTACAGAAAATAGAGGCAGATCAGAAACAAGGAAGTCGAATCAAGGTAGATCGAAGTCGAGAAATAAAAGCAGGCCGAAAAAGGACATGAGTTCCATTGAATGTTGGAACTGTCATAAGATGGGTTATCTTAAACGCCAGTGTAAAGCTCGGAGTACGGATAATAAGGAAGACAACTCAGTAAACGCGACATCTAATGAGGTTAGTGATGCATTAATCTTGAGTGTGTGCAGTCCATTAGAATCATGGGTTTTGGATTCTGGAGCATCATATCACGCTTGCCCTAATGGTGATATAATGGAGAATTATATTTCTGGAGACTTTAGTACGGTTTATCTTGCTGATGATGAACCTCTCAAAATTGTGGGTAACGGAGATGTTCGGGTTAAATCAGTGAATGGATCTGTGTGGATGTTGCGTAGCGTGAAACATATTTCGGGTTTAAAGAGAAATTTGATCTCTGTAGGGCAGCTGGATGATGACGGTTATTAGATGTCTTTTGGTTCTGGTGCTTACAAGGTAACCAAAGGGGCCATGGTTTTGGCTCGGGGATTGAAGAAGGGTACATTGTAATATGACCACCATCGATCAGGAAAGTATTGTTGTTGCAGGTGCAAAGAGTGATGCAGATTTGTGGCATTGCAGACTTGGCCACATGAGTGAGAAGGGATTGAAACATCTGTGTTCAAAAGGTAAATTGCCGGGACTTAAAACAGTTGACATTGGTTTGTGTGAGGACTGTGTATTCGGAAAACAGAAAAGGGTCAGTTTTCGAAGGTTGGCAGAACCCTGAAGAAGCAGAAGTTAGAGTTGGTGCATAGTGATCTATGGGGACCAGCCCCGGTAAAATCTCTTGGTGGGTCATCATATTACATGACTTTTATTGATGACGCCACGAGGAAATTATGGGTATATTTCCTAAAACAGAAATCTGAAGCCTTTGATGTTTTCAAAAAGTGGAGAGCATTGGTAGAAACCGAAACCGGTCTTAATGTGAAGTGTCTCAGATCTGACAATGGAGGTGAATACGAACTTTGCTGAGTTCAAAGAGTATTGTGCAGTAAATGGCATTCGCATGGAGAAGACAATTAAAGGAACCCCGCAACAGAATGGAGTTGCAGAGCGTATGAATAGAACCTTGAACGAGGGTGCTAGATGTATGAGGTTAAAGCGTGGATTACCGAAGATGTTTTGGGCAGATGCAGTTAACACTGCAGCTTTCTTGATAAATCGAGGACCATCAGTTACTCTGGATAATGGCATACCGGAGGAGGCTTGGAGTGGCAAAGAGGTAAATCTATCTTTTCTCAGGGTTTTTGGTTGTGTTTCTTACGTGCATATTGATAGTACTGCTAGAAGTAAGTTGGATGCTAAATCTGTGAAGTGTACGTTTATTGGATATGGTGGTGATGAATACGGTTATAGATTTTGGGATGATCAGAATCGGAAAATAATTCGTAGTAGGAATGTCATATTTAATGAACAGATTATGTACAAAGATAGATTGGGTGCACCAAATACTGACAATGCAGGAACTGGGGTTGAGTGCTCTAAAGTTGTGGAATTGGATATATCTGATTCAGATGTGAGAAAGGTACCGAATGAGCAGGTTGTTGTTGAGGAAGAACCGCGTACTCCGGAGGCTCTTTTGAGGAGATCGAGTAGACAACATCGGGCTCCAGAAAGGTATTCTCCCTCTTTACACTATTTATTATTGACTGATAGTGGTGAGCCAGAGTGTTATGTAGAAGCTATGAAGAGTGATGATTCGAGCAAGTGGGAGCTTGCAATGGAAGATGAGATGAATTCCCTGAAGTCTAACAAAACTTGGGAACTTGTTGAGCTCCCAAAGGGCAAGAAGGCATTGCATAACAAGTGGGTTTACAGAATTAAAGAGGAAGCAGACGGAAGTAAGCGTTACAAGGCAAGGCTAGTTGTGAAGGGTTTCCAGCAGAAAGAAGGCGTTGATTATACGGATATATTTTCACCTGTTGTGAAGCTAACGACCATCAGGATGGTTTTGAGTATAGTTGCTGCAGAGAATTTTTTTTTAGAGCAGATGGATGTGAAAACCGCTTTTCTTCATGGTGATCTTGAGGAAGATATATTCATGAAACAACCTGAAGGGTACTTGTCTGAAGGTAACAATGAGCTTGTGTGTAAGCTGGAGAAGAGCTTGTATGGCCTAAAACAAGCTCCGAGGCAGTGGTATATGAAGTTTGATGGGTTCATGCATGATATTGATTTTATTAGATGCAATGCTGATCATTGTTGCTATGTTAAGAAGTTTGACATTAGCTTTATTATTTTGCTATTATATGTTGATGATATGTTAATAGCGGGTTCTTGTGTTCAAGAAGTAAATAAGTTGAAGAAGCAATTGTTTGAATGGTTTGCTATGAAGGATCTTGGAGAGGCCAAACAGATCCTCGGTATGCGTATAAATCGTGATAGGGTGGCAAGAAAGTTGTATCTTTCGCAAGGTGAATACATCGAGAAAGTCTTGAGAAGGTTCAGTATGCAAGATGCAAAGCCAGTGAGTACTCCATTAGGTAGTCAGTTCAGGCTATCCAGGAAGGAGTCACCTAGCAGTGATTTAGAGCATGCTTACATGGAGAAGATCCCGTATGCTTCAGCAGTTGGCAGTCTTATGTATGCTATGGCGTGTACTAGACCAGATATTGCGCATGCAGTGGGAGTTGTGAGTAGATACATGAGCAGACCGGGTAAGCAACATTGGGAAGCAGTGAAGTGGATCCTTAGGTACTTGCGAGGTACCACAAACAGAGTATTGTATTTTTCAGGCAAAGCACAGAGTTGAATGACTATGTTGATGCTGATATGGCAGGAGATTTGGGTAGTAGGAAAAGTACTACCGGGTATGTGTTTACATTGGGCGGTACGGCTATTTCTTGGGGTTCTAAGTTGCAGAAGATCGTGGCTTTGTCTACTACAGAAGCTGAGTATGTAGCAGCGACGGAGGCTAGTAAAGAGATGGTATGGTTACAAAATTTCTTGTGTGAATTGGGAAAAGGGCAGACAAATAGCATTCTCTACAGCGATAGTCAAAGTGCTATTTTCGTAGCTAAGAATCCGGCTTTTCATTCAAGAACGAAGCATATTGATTTGAAGTATCATTACATACGATATCTCTTGGAAAAGAAGACTTTGCAGCTGGTGAAGATTCCGGGAAGTGAGAATCCTGCTGATATGTTGACTAAGGTTGTGACCTCAGAGAAGTTGAAGCTATGCATGGCTTCAACTGGCCTTGGGACTTGAGAAGTTCGAGGATGGCGTTGTCAATGCTTGCGGGTTTTACTATTGAGTAGTTGGAGAGATGATTACATATGGATTCAGTCTTCAAGTGGGAGATAATTGGGTTGTGAAGTCTGAATTGCCTAGGAGTGAGGAGACCCAGTTGGTTTGGGAAATAGGAATCCAATTCGTCTAGGGAGAGGATCCTAGTTAATTTGGAAACTCTGGGAGTAGAATCCTAAAATACCTAGGAGTTGTCGGGTTTATGTAAAACTATAAATTGCCCACCTATATGTAATTTTATTCATTCATCGCAAGACTCATCAGAAAATAGTAGAGAAAATCCTGGCTTGGCAGCGCCCCCAGACGTAGTCTTTTGACGAACTGGGTTAACAAATTCTGTGTCTTTTTTATCGCTTTTCGTGTGTATGTTTCTTAACATCCTGATTGATGCGCAACAAGTTGTGTGTTAAGTTGAGGGGAGTCGTGGTTGTGGTGAACAACACACATCATCGAGAATGTGGGTAGCGTTTGTGTCGCATTAGTCCAAGTTACGCCATTATGCAACTTGTTTTCTCATTATCTTCTTTCGAAAGTGATGTGTAACTCGCACTTTTACTCGCACCTTTAGTCAAAGAAACTCGAAGTTTAACACCGTCTCTCGAATAACATAGATAAGATTAATTTGAAATCAATAAGACTTTTCAACTTAATGTAAGGCCAAGGGATGGGCTTAAGATATGATGGATAGGATTCAAAAATCTAGAAGATTCATCGTGCCATACAACTCTTTTTTTTATTCCTTATGCCTCTATAATCTACGTGAATCAACGAGTTGTTGATTTTGTGTATTTTCTCATCTTTTCTATGGCTTCAACTACCTGCATCAGCTGGGATTAGAGACATATACATTCTTTCAAAACGTTGTCATGGAAACGCCATGAAGTTTCTGATGTTCTGGTAAGGAAGATATATGTGATGAAATCACATCGTTAAGTCAGAAGATGGGCTTGGTAAAGTAACCATATGTTGTGTTCGCTGAGGACTACGAACATTTGTAATATGTTATTTTTTATGATGAAGGTGACACTATTGATGAAGTTGAATTTTATCGTAATCAGAAAGCCGTAAATATTGCAAATAATCATAATTAGGATAACACGTGGTAGATGAACAAAAATGATGCATGCATCCAAAAAAAGATATTGAATAATGGTGTAAGGACCGCCACAAGATGAGGGATACACATAACAAGAGAAATTCAACAAAGTAGATTGAATAATTTTAAATTAAGAGGCAAGGCGAAGAACTTCTAGGTCCGTGCAAAGAACTCTTTGAAAACCTGCTAAATAAATAGAATAAAAAGATATTGTATAAAACTTTAAGCATCCAGACCTTTATATCTATAGATAATGAAGAGATAAGAATTACAAGTGCAGATGGACTATAATTCAAAACTTGAAAATTGTGTTGAGATTAAGATTTTGAGCATTCTAGAAGCAATCTTCAACAAACCCTTCGATTGATTGAGAGATCGTTGCTGAGATCCGTTTCAGCATTACTCATCCATAAAGATTTCTCGTATCATTTTTTTTATCACCCATATTCACCTTTCTTTTTTTGCTATAAACTCCATGTAACTTTATTCATAGCCCCTATTCCATATTTCCTATTTTCTAAATATATAAAACATCTTATTTCTCTCCCACCATGGCCACCACCTTTTTGTCCTAGTTATGGATTAAGAAACCCTTCTGTTGCCAGGACCTCACCCTCCCAATGATGTTCTTCAACATGGCCTGGATGAATGTCCACCCTATATGGAAATTGTTGTTTTATAGCTATTGTTGTTTTCACGGAAGCTCTTTCGAGAGATTTGGAACATTTCCTTCCCCTTGAGGATAAGATAATTTACCCGTCAGAAGCATGTATGCCAACATCGCATTATGTTATGTGGAACTTGATGAGTGTCAGAACACATACACTTCACAGTCATTTACTTGTTTTATTGATTTGTTCTTTTGTGTTTTGAGTCTTTTAATGTTAATTCATATGTTTTTATGTTTAGGAGTCTAGCTCGCAAAAAGAAGCAAAAAGAAACAAAGACAATACCAATTTGAAGAATTTAATGGGAACACATCTGGATGAACCACAGAAAGTGCTATATACCACTAGAAATATTTGGATGTCTAGTTTCTAAAGCAAGAAGCGAATCACAATTCCGACATCTAGTGAAGAAGTTATAGCTAACATGATGAAGACGCGAAAAGATGGAGAATTGTTGTTGGACGAGAAAACCGCGCCTTGGATGCTAGATATGGAGATTATCCGAACCTAAAGAATTTGCAAACATCAAAGTTGTAGAGCGATGAGAGTGGAGTTAACCACAACAAACATAAGTAAAATTGGAGGTTTGTACCAAATGTTATGAAGCAAATGGTGAACTACCGCTGAATATGATTCTATGCAATCACATTCTACTTTCTAAATGCTGAAAGAAGTTTGCACTAAAATTAACATGCACCGCATGCGATAGAAAGCAATCGCTTGCGATCTCTTATGGTCGAAGAAGTAAATTTTCAGCTGATTTGGTTTTCTAATCATACTCAAAGACTCTCAAACACTTCCACCTATAAATACAAGGCATTAGGGGCACGAAAATCACAACTTATCACCCTTAGAAGCTCTTTAAATTAGGGTTTTATACTTTCTTTACTTCATTATATTCTAGTTTATTTTTCTAGGGTTATGATGTAGCCTAATTACTCTTTGTTGAACTCTTACTTTATGATTATTGGATTGTTTGAGCATTTAGTTGATTAATATGTCTTGTTCTTAATGCTTTGTGTATCGTTTAGATTAGACTCGGCAAAAGGAATTATACGTTCTCAAAAGATATATGAATACTGCATTCATGTTGTATGATTGACAACCCGATACATGATGTAGTGATGCTTTTTGAAGGTAACAGTGACAAATGCATCTAGAGGAACAGAATACACATAGTACCATTGTAACGAATAGACGCTAAGGATCAGTGACCTACTACCGATCATAATTAGAGTGATTTACTTGCATTGACTTAATATATTCTCAGAAAATTAATTAGATAGCAATGGTGAAACCCAGAATACTATGTTTTTCTTATTATCATTGTTTCTTGTTATTTATTGTTTTATTTATCATTTCGGAGTTATTAATTGAAAACCCAAAATCCCCCGTTTGTGATTTAGTCCATTCAAGTAGATTAACAGTAGTTTGCTAATAATTATCGTTAGATAGCCATCGGGTTCCCTATTTTTGGGTGATTAACTTACTTCCCCTATATTACTTGCACAGTTGCACCGTACACTTGCGTAGTAATTTGCCATACAGAGTTTGGGCAGGTCATTACTCAATCTTCGTCACAATTTTGCAATGCGGTGAAGGTTCACAACTTAAATACTTGATAGGTGACGCATTTCGTAATGCTGACCACTTCTATGCTTTTCATCCTGATCTTCAGCTGCCAACCGTTCATGTAGACAAGAATTACAAGAAAATTCCTATATTTGTGAAGTTGATTTTTTCCCAAAAACTGGGATTTTCTTGTGGTTCGCAGCCCACCACACAATATGCAACGACAATTCAATAACCGCCTTCGTAAAATCATGGTGCTCTAGTGCCAAGCTTGGCGGGGATGCAATTAGAAAACAATCATTTATGAATACATCAGTAATCAAAGATCCATCTTGGGTGGCAAATACCTCTTGCAATGAGAAGGAGAGTATAAGGATGGAGTCTCAACCTCTATGTTTTCCCATGCAACGTATACAACGGACATACGTATTACAGAGAACCTACATAGAAAAACTGAAGAAACACGTATTGGGAAAATGTCTGAAGGCATACTTATCACCGTTCATGGTAACGACGGGATATATTTGGGCTAGTTTAATGAAATTCACGTCCTTGGCAGGGGAGGAAGTGCACGACCAAACTGGCAATTTTTTTAGTTTTTCTGGTGGCATGAGGCGGAGGCTACCAATACCCAAAAGTTATATCAAGAACAACTTTGCGCTAGTTAAAGCGAAGGCGATGCAGGGACTGCTGAGGAAGAAAGAGGGTTTTCTTTAGGGCGGTCAAAGCGATAGAAGGAAAGATAACCAACAAGGTAAGTAATAAAGAAGAAATAATCAAAGACTATTCAAAGTGAATGTCCAATTTTGGTACGTACATGGTCGGCTAGAGGATAAGTGAGTGGCAAGATTGCCCATATTTGACTTTTATGATCTAGATTTTGGGTGGGGAAAGCCCAAAAATACGAAGCAGTTTGCATTAACTATAGGGATGGAGTCTCCGTGTCGTTGTCCATGTCCAGAAATTTGAGGGAGGTTTTGAAGTGTGTTTTCCATTTGATGCAAAAATGAAACGTGCCATCAACACACGAACGTGTAATTGACGGAAAAACACTGGAATCCACCAGGAATAAACTGGAATCCACCAGAAATTGGAATAAAATTACTATTTTGTTAATAATTGATGAAAAGATATCCAAGATAATAGAGAAACAAAGTATATATAGTTTCAAAAACCCTAAAAACGAAATAAGGAAATAAGAATTAGAGTCCTATTCAAAATATAATTAAAGTCATAACCAGAATAGGAAAAATAGGAATAATCCTAGAAAACAAACGACACGAAACTATTGGACTTCTTAGCTGCTCTAAACGTCTGATTTTGGGCCTTACTTCTATATTGGTTTGTAGGAAACTCGAAAACATTCGATTTGATATCTTATGGGCCTAAAACGGAGCACCGGATCAAAAGATATGGCGGTTTTCGTGCAGGTCTTTTTTTTCTGCGAAAATATCCAAAATTAGCGGGTTCTTATCCTACATCACCATTACTTAGGCAAAAATAGATGTGTTTGCAGTTATATTTGCTGACTGGCTCTTGGGTTGAGAGCGAATGGAGTGAGAGTGTTTGAAAGGAGGAAAGAGTTTAATTTAGGTGGAGGTTGCTTCAAACAATTTTAATTTTAGTTTGTTTGCTTTTGTTTTCGTGATTCAGGTGGGGTTTGTTCACATTTAATTTAGGTTGTTTTCTTTTGTTTCCAAGATTCACGTGAAGTTTGCTCACCTTTTAATCATGTTGTGGGATATAAAACTTTGTTGATCGATTGTCCTTAAATCAAATGCTTATTTATTCACCATGTTACTAGTTGTATCACGCCATTTCTTAAAGCTCCGAATAATTGTGATCAAACCAAATGTTTATTTAGAAAATTTCTTCTAGATGTCGACTAATCATTTTCTAACAAGTAGCGTTCTAAGTTTTAAAGAAGCTCTTTTGAGAGCTTTGGAATATTTTCATTGATTTACGGGGAAGAGAATTTATCCGACGCACGCATGCATGTGTATATTGCATTATGCTCCAAGGGACTCAGTCTCCATCACAATTTCACAATGTGATGAGGTTCACAATTTATATATTGATAGGTGATGCAATTCGCAACCCAGAAAAAAGGATTTTCTTGGGGTTCGCATCCCACCACGACGTATGCGATGGTAGTTTTATAACCCAATTCTTGAAATCATGGACCTCCATTGCCAAACTTGGCAGGGATGCAATCAGAAAACATTCATTTATGGATGTATTAGTAATCAAAGATCCATCTAGGGTGGCAAGTACCTTTTAGAACCAAAGGGAGATTTTTAGAATGAAGTCTCCATCTCTATGTTTCCCCAGGAAATGTATACGAGCGACATACATATTGCACAGTAAGGACATAGAAAAACTAAAGAATTTTGTAGTGGCAAAAAGTGCGGATGCATACCTATCATCGTTCAAGATAAGGACCAGATACATTAGACTTGTGTGGTGAAATCTGCATCCTTAGGAGGGGGGGAAGTGGAGGACCAAACTGGCAAATTTTTCTGCTATTTTGTTGACATTTAAGAGACGCTACCATTACCCAAAAGTTATTTTAGGAACTACATTGGCTGGATAAAGCAGAGGCAATGCATGGACTCTGAGCAAGATAGAGGGTTTTCTTAGGGTTGTCGAAGCCATAGGAGGAGTGATAACCAACAAGGTAAATACTAAAGAAGAAATACTCAAATATTTTTCATAGTGGAAGTCCAATTTCGGTACGTCCATAGTCGGCAAGAGGATAACAGGAGTTGGGGGATAGCCTAGATTTAACCTTTATGATGTGAATTTTAGGTGCGGAAAGTCAGAAAAGTAAGAAGCAATTTGCATTGACTACAAGGATGGAGTCTCCATGCCGCTTTCTACGTCAAGGAAATTTGAGGGCAGTTTTGAAGTGGGTTTGTCATTACCGAAATGCAAAAATAGATGTGTTTGTTGTTATATTGCTGATGGGGCTACTGGGTTAAAAGTGAATGGAAGTAATAATACTTGAGGGAGGAAAGAGTTTAATTTAGGAGAAATTTCTTATGTTTTGATATTTGTTTCAAATAGTCTTAATTTAGATTGTTTGCTTTTGTTTTCAGGATTTGGGTGGATTTTGTTGGCCTTTAATTTAGGTTGTTTACTTTTATCTTCGTGATTCAGGCGGAGTTTGTTCACCTTTGTAATCATGTTGTGCGAAATAAGACTTTTTTGATCGATTATCCCTAAAACCAAATGCTTGTTTATTTACCATGTTATCAATTGTATCACGACACTCGCAAAACTTTGAATAATAACTACAGTTGGGCCTAAACCAAAACCTTAATTAGAAAATTACTTTTGAACATCAACTTATCATTTTCTAATAAGTTATCCTTACAAATTTCAACGAAGCTCTTTCTAGAGCTTTGGAACATTTCCTTTCCCTTGCGAGGAAGATCATTTACCCGACAAAAGCATGTATACCTACATTTTGTTATGTTCTAGCAGACTCAGTCTCCATCACAATTTTGCAATGCAATGAAGGTGATGCATTTTGCAACGCTGGTGACTTAGCATTTTCTTCTTGATCATCCGCCGCCTACCGTTTATATGGATAAGAACTATAAGGAAATTCCTATTTTTGTTGTGAGGTTGACTTTGTTGTTAGAAATTGGGATTTTCTTGGGGTTCATAGTCACAACACCGTATGCGAAGATTTTTCAATAACCAGCTTCGTGAAAGTATAGAGCTCCGTTACCAAGTTTGGCAAAGATGCAACCAAAAAGCATCCTTTACAGATAGATCAGTAACCAAAGACTCATGTGGGATAGCAAATTACATTTGGAACCAAAGGGATATTTCATGATGGAGTCTCCACTTCTATGTTTCCCCACGGAACGTAACAGAGCAACATAAGTATTGTAGAGAAAGGACATACAAAAACTAAAGAAATCCGTAGTGGGAAAAAGCCCGAACGCATACTTATCATCGTTTATGGTAATGATCGGATACAATTGGGATTGTTTGGTGAAATTCGCATCCTTAGTAGTGGGGAAGTAAACGACCAAACTTGCTATTTTTGTGCTTTCTTTCTAACATGGGAGAAGGCTACCAGTACCCGAAAGCTATTTCAAGAACTGCATTGCGTTGGTTAAAGTGGAGGCAATGCATGGACTGTTAAGCAAGAAGTTGGGTTTTTTTAGGATGGTCAAAGGGATAGGAGGAGTGATCACCAACAAGTTAAATAAAACAGAAAAATTCTGAAAGACTTTTCATATGTGATGTCCGATATTGGTACATCCAGGGCCGACAAGAGGATAACAGAGTGGCGGGATCGCCAAAATTTGACCTTTATGATGTGTATATTGGGTGGAGAAAGATTGAAAAATACAAAGAAGATCACATTGAAACACTCTCACTCCATTCACTCTCAACCCAACAGTCCATCAGCAAATATAACAGTAAACGCATCCATTTTTACCTTTTTCTAATGACAAACTCACTTCAAAACCTCCCTTAAATTTCCTTGACATGAAGGAAATTTTGGGGAGGTTTTGAAGTGAGTTTGTCATGACAAGGTAAAATGGATGCGTTTACTGTTATATTTGCTGATGGGTTGTTGGGTTGACAGTGAACGGAGTGAGAGTGTGTGAATGGAGGTGGAGTTTGTTCAACTTTAATTTAGGCTGTTTGCTTTTGTCTTTATGATTCAGGTGGAGTTTGTTTACCTTTTTAATCATGTTATGGAAAATAAAACTTTTCTAATCGGTTGTCCTTAAACCATATGCATATTTATTTACCATGTTATTAATTGTATCACGACACTCACAAAATTCTGAATAATGACTAGAATTGTGAAAAAAAAATGTGTAGTTTGAAAATTGCTTGTGAACATCAACAAATCATTTTCTAACAAATGTTGTTCCAAGTTTTAACGGAGCTCTTTTGAGAGCTTTGGAACACTTCCTTCCTCTTGCAGGGAAGATATGCATATATTTGCGTTATGCTCCAAGGAACTAAGCCTCTGTCACAATTTTGGAATTCAATGAAGGTTATAAATACTTGATAGGTGGCGCATTTCGCAAGGTTGATGACTTCTACGCTTTTCTTCAAGATCTTTCATCACCTACTATTCTTGCGGACAAAAATTACAAGGAACTTTCTACTTTTGTTGTGAAGTTACTTTGTTCCCAGAAATTGGGATTCGCTTGGGGTTTGCAGCCCACCAAATCATTTGAGGTTGCAGCTCAATAATCGGCTCCGTGAAAGCGTGGAACTCCATTGCCAAGTTTGGCAGAGATGCAATCAAAAATCATACATGGGTGGCAAATACCTTTTGGAATCAGAGGAGATTTTTAGGATGGAATCTCCACCTCTTTGTTTTCCCATGAAACGTATACGAGCGACATACGTATTGCAGAGAAAGGATATAGAAAAATTGAAGAAATCTGTAGTGGCAAAAAGTTCAAACGAACTGATACATTTGGGCTTGTTTGGTAAAATTCGCGTCTTTAGCAGGGGAGGAAATGAATGACAAAACCATTGTTTTCAAAATCGAACCGGTCGGTCCGACCAGTTTAACCGGTGTTTGGCGCTTTGTCCAGTCCGGTTTGCACTACAGAACCAGTCACTTAATTCTACAACCATTTGAGCTACACCAACTTTGATGTTATAATGTAAATATTAATATACACAATACATAATTAAAGTGTACTTTTGTTATATTATACAATAATTCCACTTTTTTATTTTTAATATTATTATAAAATAACATATATGTAACTCTTTTTATAAAAATTCATTTTTAGTTGTTCTAGTTTTTCCTAATTATTAGCTTTTTAAGGTTATTTTTTAGTGTTTTAAAAAACTTAACAAATTATAATTATGCATATCTTTTTTGAATTTATTTTAAATACAATTCTCTATTTTAGTTGTAATTTCAACTTTTCTTAACTTGTATACTACACATGTGTTTATACAAAATATTGATTCTATTATTCCCAATTGAATTCTTTCATTTAAAAATCAAAATAACTAAATAAAGTAATATATATATATATATATATGTATATATATATATATGTATATATATATATATGTATATATATATATATATGTATATATATATATATGTATATATATATATATGTATATATATATATATATATATGTATATATATATATATGTATATATATATATATGTATATATATATATATATATATATTCTTTTATTTGATAATAAAACACTAAAAATTAACAAATTTATACATTGATCACACCGGTTGGGCAAGTTGTTAAACTGGTTAAACCAATAAAACTACTAACCAGTAAGATCACCGATTCTACGACCGGTCCGGTTCTAATAACACTAGATAAAATTGGCAAACTTTTCTTATTTTTTGCTGACATGAGGGGGAGGCTAAGATGCAAATTTCAACAAATAAACCCTAATATATCCGGTCGATACCGTGAACGATGATAAGTATGCGTCTAGACTTTTTGCCACTATGAATTTCTTAATCTGGAACATAGAGGTGGAGACTCCATCTTGAAAATCTCCCTCTAGTTCCAAAAGGCATTTGCTACTCCACATGCATCTTTAATTAGTGATCTATCATAAAGGGGTGCTTTCTAATTGCATTTTCACCAAAGCTTGGCAATGGAGCTCTATGCTTTCATGTAGCCAATTATCGAACTTTTGTCACATACATAGTGGTGGGCTACAAACCCCAAGCAAATCCTAGGTTTTGGAAGGAAGGTAAACTTCACTGGAAAAGTAGGAATTTCCTTGTAGTTCTTGTCTGCATGGACGGTATACGGCGAAAGATCAAGAATTAATGCATAGAAGTCATTAGCGTTAACCTCACATAATAGTACAGTAACTTCTCTTGTTAGTATTGAATGTGTTTATTGTTCTCAATTACGTAATTAACTTTTTGTCCGATATTTTTGAAAATTAAAAAGTATCAACTTACTACATGAAAATTTTGAGATGAGAAAGTTTGGAAGTTGGTTAGTTGGCTACAAGTGAGGTAAAATATCATATTTGCAAGTTACCAAAAAAAATACAAGACTATAATTTCAGAAGAAAAAAGACGGAAACTACCAAGTCCTTAAAGATAAAAGACAATTTACATGTTAAAAGTAAGTCAAATGTTAATTATGCGCAATCGCTAAACAAATATTGAATATATATGTATATATATATAAAGAAGCAGATGTCTAAAGAGTTTATAAAGTAAGCACCTTGAGAAATTTTCTCGTTTTACCGCCTGTTCATCTCAATCATTGTGTATAGTCTCTCGTAAAACCCAATAAAAGATAAATAATGCAAGCGATACAAAAAATAATAATATTAAAATTTTTAGCTTGAAGTTTATAGGTTGTGTTAGAGGGACCTGAATCATGGTGGCGGTGGGGGCAGCGGCAGGCCAAGTCGTGGCAGTAGTGGCAGCAGCATCAGGCCAAGTCGTGACAATAGTGGCGGCAGCATCGACAACATATTTTGCCATTGATGCACATATCTCACATGTTCTGAAAATCCATCTATTACATGAAAAAAATATGGAAAACTTTAGTAATCTAAAGAACAGATCCTTGTTCATGCTACTTAATATGGATTGTGAACTATATATTTCTCTTAGATTAACCAGATTTTAATGTAATACAGCGTCCAAAAAAAGTTTGTAATTCAGCCAAAGACATAATTCAGAAGGCTAGTATCAAACAATTCACCAAAGACGATACTGATGAACGTTAGACAATATCAGAAATCACAATTGACTTTATAGATAACTTTTGTGCGTTCATACTGATAGTTTGGCAAATGTATGTTCATCTTTTCCCGTCTTCGGTAAAAAGCGCGTCGATCAGGACAACACATTCTTTATAGGAAAATAAGATTGATTAATGATGTATAACATCGTATACCTCTCAATTTTTTTAACAGTAAAACCTCTCTTGAATTCTAAATGTGCACCAAGTTTATCGTATTTAGAGAGTAGTGAATGAGCAATTCCATTGTATCAGTTTGTCTTTTTTTTTGGTCAGAGTATCAGTTTGTCTTATCTTTAGCAAAAAACAGATTTGATACGAAAAAGAACCTATTTTGTGCTGATTGAGATCCGAGTTGTTCTTCACTCCTTATTTACGTGTGATAATCCTTGATCCTCTTGTTTGATAAATTAGCTAGTGAAAAAACGCAAAACGTCAAAAAAGGTACTAGTAATGTGTAATTTGCTGATTCAAATTCTTCGTGAAAAAAAAAAAAAAAAAAAAAACACGAGTTTTTACATGAACAAATTGTACAATTTAGAGAAGTAAACTACTTACTTGTTGCCCTTGATGTTGAACCAAGTCACAGCGCATTGTTTTGTGGGCAACAGAAAGATCATCTTTACAAGCACAACCTAGTTCAAGAAGAAAACAGAACAAAACGATGGATATTTAGAAATCTTCACCACACTTTTTATTGTGAGTGGGTTAGTGTATATATACTGATGTTAGAATATCTTACAGCTGTTACAATATATTACAGAGAGTGAATTACGGACTCAAAAATAGAAACTACCAAAATACTTGGAGTACAATCCGAAGAGTGCGAAATTAGAGGATTATAATTACCACAGATTATGCTAATTAATTACTTTCCTAAACACTGACTATGGATTCAAAAGCTTGCTGTTAACATCCCCCCTCAAACTGTGCATACTGATAATGCACAGTTTGTTCTTCAAATCTGCAAGAGTAATACGTGTCTGTGGCTTCGTAAAAATATCAGCTATTTGTGAAGCTGTTGGAATGTGCCGTGTAACCAATAAACCAAGAGATACCTGCTCACGAACATAATGATAATCCAATTCTATATGCTTGCTTCGAGCATGAAAAACTGGATTTATGGTCATATATAGGGAGCTGAGATTATCGCAGAATAATGTAGGAGGTTTTGACAAATAAACATTCAAATCTCTTAGTAGATAAGTAATCCATGTCAGTTCAGCAGAAGTTTGTGCCATAGCCCTGTATTCAGCCTCAGAGCTTGACCGAGAGACCGTAGGTTGCTTCTTCGCACACCAAGAAATCAGATTACTACCAAGAAAAGTACAGAACCCAGTAGTTGATCGTCGAGTTAATGGGCAGCCTGCCCAATCAGAATCCGAAAACGCATACAAATTTGTCGTACTAGAACGTTGAATGTGTAACCCCTGATAAAGTGTGCCCTTCACATACCTTAAGATTCTTCTGACCATAGTGAAATGAGAAACAGTTGGAGCATGCATGAACTGAGACACATAATTCACACTGAACGAGATATCCGGTCGTGTAAGTGTAAGGTATTGAAGAGCTCCAACCAATGATCTGTAGTGTGTAGGATTTTGATATGGTGAAGAATCCTGATCAGATTTGTACGTCTGAGACATGGGAGTTGAAATTGGCTTGCATTCTGTCATGGAGTCTCGTTCCAACAAATCAAATGCATACTTAGACTGATGTAAAACAATACCTGTTGAAACATTAGAGACTTGTATGCCCAGAAAGTAATGTAGTTCACCTAAATCTTTCATTGCGAATTCTGAGCTCAAAGTAACAATTAATTCATTCACCAAGTCAACTGAAGATCCAGTGAGCACAATATCATCAACATATACAAGTAAAATTAATGTACCTCTGTTTGAATGTGAGATAAATGCACTAGGATCGGCGGAGCTGCAGAAAAAACCATTCTCCAGTAGAAAGGAACTAAAGCGATCAAACCAGGTCCTTGGAGCCTGTTTAAGTCCATATATCGCCTTATGTAGCAAGCACACATGGTCAGGAGTTTCAGAATTTATAAATCCAGGCGGCTGCTCCATAAAGACTTGTTCAGATAAAATACCATGAAGAAATGCGTTCTTCACGTCTAACTGGCGAATGTTCCAATTATTAACAACTGCAATCGATAGTATTAATCTGATAGTACCTGGCCTTACCACTGGAGAAAAGGTTTCTGAAAAATCCAATCCATCTACTTGATGATATCCCTTTGCAACTAAGCGAGCTTTCAATCTTTGTAAAGAACCATCAGGATTTATTTTGGCCTTGTACACCCATTTAGAACCAACCACATTCATGGATTTATTGCGAGGGACAAGAATCCATGTTTCATTTTTTGATAAGGCTTCAAGTTCTTCCTCCATAGCTGTTTTCCACCCTGTATGCTGGAGAGCTGCTCTAATATTCTTAGGTTCTTTTGGCAAAGAACCATATTCATGAACCAAGGCATATCGTTTGTTAGGTTTCTGAATACCTGATTTAGCTCGAGTTTGCATACCATGTGAGATTACTTCAGGAATATCAGAAAAATTTTCTGGTGCATGTGCTGAAGTTTCTGCATTTTCTGCTTCGGAAGCTGTCACATTCTCAACTAAAATATTTGCACCTGAATTTGCTACATTCTGCGTGAGCTCCTCATTCACACCTGATGAAGTTTGTGGCTGTTCTACAGCAGCAGGGGATGGTATAGCATCTGCACTTGTTGCAGCATTTGAGACAGTTCTTACCAAGTCATCAAGAGACATTTTTTTTATTAGTTGTGCATCTGTGGTGGGAGGTGTAAATGTAGGACCTGGTGGAGTTAAATGAGGAGTACTTTGGGCTTTCTGTGGTAAGGTATGCCATTCTTCAAATGTAGTGATAGCCAAGTCATCAGTACATGAGGGGTGATGAACTGGTGGTTTATAAGGAAAAGCAGATTCATCAAAACTCACATGTCTAGAGATGATTGTCCTTTTGGTAGAAGGATGATAACATCTGTATCCTTTATGACGATCACTATAACCCATAAATACACAAGGTAGAGACTTTGGATCAAATTTATTGGCTTTGGTATCCCAAACGTAAGGAAAACATCTTGATCCAAAAACACGAAGTGATCCATAATCTGGTAGAAGATGATGAAGCCGAAAATATGGTGACTCCCAATTAAGCACAACAGAAGGAGTTCTATTGATAAGAAACACAGCAGTTGTGAATGCCTCAACCCAAAATATTTTAGGAACATTTCCATGGATCATCATTGTTATTCCCAGTTCCCTTATAACCCGATGTCTTCTTTCAACAAACCCATTCTGTTCGGGTGTATATGGACATGAAATGTGATGAACAATGCCTGATTGTTGCAAATGGTTTAAAAACCTTTGATTCACAAACTCTCCCCCTCCATCAGTTTGAATTGTTTTTATTGGCTTTTCATATTGTCGAGCTACATACTTCTCAAACAATAAAAACTGATCATAGAAGTCTGACTTTGATTTTAAAGGAAAGAGCCATATGAACTTCGTAAAATCATCAACTATTGCAGCATAGTACCGAAACTTATTTGCAGAAATTACAGGAGCTGGACCCCATAAATCAATATGAATTTTATTAAAAGGTGCATCAGACTTGGAAGATGAAGTAAGAAATGGCAGCTTTGCCATCTTTCCTAATTGACAACTTTCACAAACTGATCCTTCTAATTTATTCGATGATACATTTATTAAACCAGAACTCTTAAGATGAGACACCACAGCTGCTTGGGGATGACCGAGTCTCTGATGCCACAAATCTTCATTAACACTTCGAAATCTTGTTGAAAAATATGCAACTGAGGATCTCTGAATGGTGTACAAATTACCCTGTTTGATTCCTCTCATCAGCACCCTTTGAGTCGAGCGATCCTTAATCACAAAATCCTTATTAGAGAACTCACAATTTATAGGATAATCATTTGTTAACTGTCCAATAGAAAGTAAATTTCTCTCTAAATCTGGAACCAACAGTACATCTTTCAGGAATATTTTTGAAGAGCCAGAATTAATAAACGTATCACCAACATGTGTTACTCGTAAACAATCTCCATTTCCAATAAGAACATGATCAGAACCACTATAAGGTCGTATGTTATGAAGCATACCTTCATGGGAGGTCATATGTGTTGATGCTCCAGTATCCGAGATCCATTCATTGCCATCACCACCGGTCTCAAAATTCAGCGCTGCAAATGCTTTAGGAACATTATCAGGTTGATATGAGTGATCAAACCTGTGCCAGCAGCGGAGAGCATTGTGACCTCGCTTTCCACAGATTTGACAAACAAGGTCACGAGTATTCTCACGAGAGTTGTTAGAAACAGAAGAATTCGAATTTTGAATTTGTGGCTTGGTAGAGGACTGATTTGCAGGAGCAAAACCTTTACCTTTTGAAGAAAAGTTGGACGTGTTGTTGCGTTCACCTTTATTATTGTATCTGTGGTTTCCTTTCTGTCCATAAAATGCTGTGTAGACATTTTGATCAAGAGAGTGGAGACTTATGCGTGTTTCATAGCTTTGAAGTAGAGGAACAACTTCAGAATATGACGGCATTGGTGGTTTGAGCATAGACGTAGTAAAGGGCTCATATCGACCACCGAGACCGTTCAGAAGAGAAAAGACTTTTGTCTTGTCAGGGACTGGAAATCCAATGGCAGCAAGACTATCACAAATTCCTTTAAACTTTCGCAAGTATTCATTCAAAGACATTTCTGGATCTTTTTTCATGTAAGTAAGTTGTTGATTAAGTTGGAATTGTCGCTCTTGAGAAGCTTGCGCGTAAGCTTCTTTGAGGGCTGCCCATACCTGCGCAGAGGTGTCAAGACCAATAACAATTCCGAGAGCTTCTTCAGATAAGGTGCCAATTATCCATCCTCTAAGCAAGCGATCGGCAGTTTTCCAGCGTTGATATGCTGGGTTAGGTGTTGTTTCTGCTCCTTCGGATGCTGAAAGTACAGGGGATGGAGGCGGGACGTCACCTGTGAGGTGATCAACTAAATCCTGGCTTTCTGTAAGTGCCAGAACTTGCTCACGCCATAGAGGATAATTATCAGATTTTAGTCTTAAGGTGACAAAATTGCCAACATTAAGAGATGCGGAAGACATGATTCTCTGGTACCAAGAAGAAAACAGAACAAAACGATGGATATTTAGAAATCTTCACCACACTTTTTATTGTGAGTGGGTTAGTGTATATATACTGATGTTAGAATATCTTACAGCTGTTACAATATATTACAGAGAGTGAATTACGGACTCAAAAATAGAAACTACCAAAATACTTGGAGTACAATCCGAAGAGTGCGAAATTAGAGGATTATAATTACCACAGATTATGCTAATTAATTACTTTCCTAAACACTGACTATGGATTCAAAAGCTTGCTGTTAACAGTTCAAGCAGGTACCCTTGACTCTTGATACATCGGAGATTGACATCAATTTTTTTACTGTATAAGGAAGAGCAAAACAAGATGGTGAAGTATATATATATATATATCTTAAAGGGCTTGGAGTTTCGACTTTGACGGGGACATAATGCGAAGGATCAGAAGATAAAGACCAATCCAATTTGTTTCAAATCTTTGAAGATCTTATTCTATCTTGTTTATAATCTTTTGGTTTTGTTCCCTTTGAATACACCCAATCGTACTGACCATATTATTTGAAGCCTAATTTTTATTGTTTTTACAATATTAGGGGCAAATATATGTCGCTAATATTATAAAGGATATTGGAAGTGATTTGTGAATTAGTGATGATTTCATTCACTGCGTAAGAGTTCATTGATAAAGGAAGATACAAAGAGTTCTCCTAAAATAAAATACCTCTAATAAGGGAAAAATATATACAATAATATACAAAGAGATAATTACAAAGAATAAAAAGATATGATTGAATCTCGTCTAATCTTTTCCTTGTGAGGAGAGAGCATTTACTCCAATCTTTTCCCTTTTGTCTTTTTATATAAGTTTCGTAGTTTCTAAAAAGTTGCATGTACGACCTTTCTTATTATGTGCATAGTATTGATCGAACGTCAACTTTTCCATAATATTTGGGAGGAATATATGTTTTTGTGCAAATTTTAAGCTTAAATGTAAATAGTCATCTGGATTTAACTAGGGGTGTTCAAGGTTCGGTAAAATTGAAAACTGAACCTAAAACTGAGAATTTGATTCAAACTACAATCAAAACTGATTCATTGGTTAGGTTTTCGGTTTTGGCATTTAGACATAAAAAAATATCAAGTTTTTGTATAACTAAACGTACTTAACCAATGGTTAATCCAAAACCGATTATTATTATTATTATTATTTTAGCATTTAGTTCTTATGGTAGAAACACTACAAAACATATTTGCACTGCTTTCTTATTCTATTATGGGAAAGGATGTAAATTTTTTATTAATTCATATTTTCATTTCAAAAGAAAAGTGATGAAGATACAACGTAATTTCATTTTTGTCAACTACAATTAACTTTTTTCTTCTCCAATAAATTAATCATCTTATGAACCCCAACTACATAATTTCGTTAAACTTAATAAATGGTTGAAGAAAAAGAGAAAGTCCAGCAACAATACTACAAAGTTGAACTCAGTAAAAGTGTTTAGGCAGAAAATTTTAGTGTTTTTAGTTGTAAATTGTATTTATCTTTTTGTTTATTGTAAAGTAGAGAATCGGTTCATTGGTTAGTTTTTAGGCCAACCAAAAATTCAGCCTGTTTAGAAACCGAACCATGGGCACCCCTAGATTTAACTGTAATTTTTGTAAAGAGGCACACTTTGTTTTCAATTTCATCCCAATTTCTAGAAACAAGAGAAAAGGTTTGGCCTTTGTGAACCTGGAATTTATATGGCAAGATTTGGGTTTATTACCTTGAGTAGATATTCATAAGGATTGTTGATCAAGGCTACATATGCATCAATCTTGCAAACCTACTTTATAATTGGATAACATTCGAAGATGCCTTGTCAAATCAGAAGATTCAACAAGAAAATATGATGATAAGGGATGGGGATCAGTTTAAAACTCTAAAAACCAATCAGATTAAGGACAATTCTTATTGGCTATAGATTTTGGTGGGACGAACGATACGAGACACTATAACAACCTAACCCTAAACAGACTCGTTTTGTACTTCCTTTTTTTTTTTTAAAGAGAACCAAGTTAGAAAATGGCGTCAATTGTAAAATGATCGGTATTTCCATATTAATTGACTAAACGGGTACTTATAAATTTTTTCGATTTTTAGTGAAATAATTATTTTATTATGAGCTTGGCCAAGTGAACTAAGTCTCTTAACCACATTAAAATTCATGCGTCCTTACAAAGCATGCATGATTAAAAATCACCAACATTCTTAAGCAAAATCTGGGTAATGCACCAGACGACCGAATCTTGCGTGGTATTATGAGATGGTTTTTTCTTTTGAACTTTCAGTTCAATTATGTGACTTGAAGAGATTTCGAGATTCGGTGTTAATTCGACTTACCTTAGAAAACCAAGAAAATCGGGTGAGATACGTAGTCTCAATGTACATTTTCTTTCTTGTCCACAAAATAGAAAACATCAAAAGTTATAACTAATAAATATCATTCTTAATTTCTTCTTTACGAAGGCGACACATGGCCCCGTGTTGATAGTACGTTCATGATTTTGGAAATGAAAGATGGAAGTCAACAAATTCACGGGGATATACATATTTTATAAATAGAGATAAGAGAGAATGATTTTTTTTTCTCTTTTTCTTTTGATGAATTAAGAAACCTATCACTACTATCGAGACGAGAGCTTCCAGTCTCATTGCCAACTACAATTTTCACGCTTGTACATGTCGAAACCAGGGAACACCATATTAATTAAATTCCGAGAAGAAACTTAAAAAGAAAAAAGAAAAAGTTGATATTGAAACAACCAAGAAAACCTTCCAGCAAAATCCTCAAATGAACTAATACCCGACGGGCGGTGGTGCAAATTGACTAGACGGTGGTATTGGTAGTTGCGAGCCGGTTTCTGGCGGCGGGTAGCGGTGGCAGTGGCGGTAGAGGTGGAGGCGCAGTGGCGCTTTCACGATTCTGCCTACCGGGTCTTGGGGCCGGAGGAGGTGGTAGTCTAGTACGAAGCCTTCGATTGTATCTAATATTTGGCTCATCAAAATCGGGATTTTGCATGGAAAATGATACCTCACATGACAACATAAATATTATGAGGAAGAGCACGAAATATTTTACTGCCTTCATTGATTTGAAATGCATTATAGGCTTCTATTGAAACTAAATTTCGTTTTATTCTTTTTGAGAATTTTTGTGTTATGAAGTAATCCAGGCTGATATATACATATATATATATATATATATATATATATATATATATATATATATATACATACAGTAAAGTGTCATGCAAGTGGATAGGACAGTGTGAAAATAAAACGAGTTTAATTTGTCGACTTAGTGTTTGAAACGAGCTTTGTGCATAAAAGTTTGAAAATATTGTGATAAACACGTTGGTTGAGGCTTTGACTACGCGTTTGCGGCGGACTTCAGTCAAATTAGCAAGCTCCAAAATTATTATCTATTGGCGAACATGACATATTAAATTAAGCTAGAAAGGAACTTCAAAACAATTTTTAATCCCCTATGAGTGTCGAATCTCGAGTAAATTATAGTTAATGTTGTTTCTGTCAGTAGTGATTGGGATTCTGCGTTGGAAATGGCCAGGTTTGTTAGGCCTTAATAGTTAATATGGTTGTATATACTTAGTAAGCTGTGTGAGCACTCTAAAACAATGTTGCCTGCAATGCCTTCTCTAGTTTGAAGTTTTGGTATGTTTTTGCTGCTTTCATCCATTGATCATTGAGTTAGAGTTAAATTTATATAATTGACAAAAACATAACTTACGATCAAATAAGTTGTTTTGATTACAACTTACAAAAAAGAAAGTTGTTGAGAAATTTGTTTGGCCCAATTACAACCTAAAAGCCCACTCCTTTTAGCGTTAGCCCAAAAGCCAAAATTGGCCAAAATCTCCTCTTCCCAACCTAAAACAAAAATCTGTTTTTTGTGGGTGTGTGCTGTGTGGGAAAATGAGAGTGTGAGGCAGCAGTTTTGTGATAGAGGGAAAGAGAAAGAGAGAAGAAGAGAGGAAGAAGAAATAGTCTCACCTCCAAACTTTGTGCATTCCTACCTTTCTTCTTCACCTAAAATTCAAGCGCATTGTGTGTAGAATCCTTAGTCGGTATCGAGTTTTAGGGCAAACCTTTGTGGCTTTGATGGTGTGCAAAGTGGAATAGCCGATCCGTGAGCCGAGGCGACCGCATCAACACCCAATAAAACTCTTCTAAGTTTATATTATTTGTAGGCGTCAGGAGTCGGACTTCCAAATATGGAGACCTGTAGTCATTTCTCTCCCCTATAATATAAGTTAGTTTGATTTACTGCTTTAGTTTTAACTTCCAGATTCACACACTATTTTAGTTTTAACTTCCATTAACTAATGGACCCTACTGTTTCTTTTTTCATTGTTATTACTTATTAATGAAGTTTATTGCAAAATCTCTATGCAAAAGCTTTTGTTTCATCAAAACTAAGTTTTTCAGGTACTAATAGGACACAGGAATGACAATGATATGACCATTGCCTTAGAAGAGGCTCAATAATCATACGCTTACCTTAATAATGATACTTTTATTGTTATAACTAAACATATATTTTGTAATATTAAATACCGAAATTCGAAGGCCTTACGCCCCGTGCTCAAGGTCTACGCCTTGCCTCTAGAAACAAAAAATACCACATGTAACGCCTTCACCTTTTAGAACAAGACTGGAACCTTAAAATGTGCATATTCCATAAATGCTTCCAAATATCATGAAGAATATTTGAGTTGTAACAGGATTTAGCTCCCACAGAGAAACAAGCAAGTCATTGTTTGCAAAACATCTTAGTTATAAGAAGAAGATATCTGGAATGAGTTACGCCAATATCATCCACCTACGAATGATATATCTATTTTGTTAAAGCGCAAAGAACAAGATCGTATTTTTGAATTTCTGGCAAGTCTAAAACCAGAATATTAATATCTACTAGACAAATCTTTAAAAGAACCACTCAATGTGAATATGACTCCTAAATCCTAATGCAATTAATGCGAAACAAGAACATGAAACCTATCTAAGTGCTCTTTTTCCTTTTTAAAGATGAACGAAACTAAGTTAGATGCAGGACCTGTCTTAACCGCAAGTGCATTGCTATTCGATTCCATCCTCAATCCCAGATTTCAAATTTATATTTCTTTACTTTTAAGTGACAAGGAGGGTGACAAAGAGTATACTTCCTTCTCTCTATGTAACAATCACGAAAGTGGTGGATTTTCCAAGGGTCAAGAATGTGGGCTTGGAATAGAACAATCTCTTAGCTGTGCGCACATATTGCCATAAGCCAAATCATTCCAAAGATTGTTGCTGGAAATTATATATATCCTCACCATCAAAAAGACAGAGGTCAGGGAAACAGTGTGGTGGCTCAAGCAAAGCCCCACGTAACTTCTAGTTCTGATTTGCAGAATTCATTGGAAATGTTTACAACTCAATTCACTACAAGAAAAACGCTTTTTACAAATGGACGAATCCGTTTGTAAAGCCACAAAATCCGTCGCTAAAGACCAGAAGAAACGGATTTTTGGTCACTAAAGGTCGTCACTACTGGTCTCGTCACTAATGACTTTTAGAAACGGAAAACCAAATCTGTTTCCACTTTTAGTGACGGATGGTCCGTTTGTAAAGGTTTTCAACCTTTACAAACGGATATTCCATTTGTAATACACCTACATTATTAGAAACGGAAAATCCGTTTCTATAAAGTAGGGAGTATTACAAACCGATTTTCCGTTTGTAAAACCTAAAATACCAAAAATGCCCTTCCTCTATAGAAACGGAATTTTCGTTTGTAATAAGAAAAATTTTCGGAAAATTGCAGACTTGTAGTGACGGAAAATCGGTTTTTAAAAATAAAAATTCTGAAAAATATTTTAGAAAAAATAAAATTAAAGAGGCTTTTTAGTAACAAAAATTCCGTTACTAATACTCGAAAACTATTAGAAACGGAAGTAACGGAAATTCCGTCACTAATGTGTTTTGAAAATTTAAAAAAAAAAAATTGGCAGAAAAATCTGCCAATTTTTAAATATTTGGTTATAATCTACTAATGTTTATTAATAACATATTTCTTTAAATCACTCTTGCCAAACATTTTGTTTAACCCATGGCAACATTATATTAACAAGAAAATCTATAAATTATATATTATACAACTATAATTATATAATTATAATTATATAACTAGAAATGTAAACTAATTTAATTAACAATAGTGTATTGATAGATATACATATATATATAAACAAGAAAAGTAGATGATATTGAAAAAAACAAGAAAAGTAGATGAGAGATATGGAGAGAAATTATTTGTGTTGATGATTTTGAAAATATGAAGAGGGTCCAACTATATATAGATGGATCTAAATTATTACAAACGGAAATTTTGTTTCTAATAAACTTTTAGAAACGGAATTTTGGTTACTAAAAATTTTCAAAAAATTTAAACTCCCGCCTCAACTTTTACAAACGGATTTTCCGTTTGTAAAAAATTTCAAAATTTTCATTTTTTGCGCCTTGACTTTTACAAACGAAAAATCCGTTTGTAACAATTTTTGGAAATTTGAAAACTCCCGCCTTGACCTTTACAAATAGATTTTCCTTTGTCAAAGTGTTTTTTTAAAAAAAAGCCGCATGTACTTGTAAATAAATTTTAGATTTATTTTATTTGTAGAACTTTTACAAACGGAATTTTCGTTACTAATAGTTCTTTACTTTTTAGAAACGGAATTTCCGTTTGTAAAAACCTTATTTTTTATTTTTAGTAACGGAAATTCCGTTTGTAAAATATTTTTGTTTAGTACAAACGGTTTTTCCGTTACTAAAACTATTTTTAAAGACGGAAATTCTGTTTCTTTTGATTTTTTCTCTTAAGCTTCTACTATTCAACCCGTGAACCTTTTTGAATTATTACAAACGGAATATCCGTTAGTAAAATTTCATATCTGCATCTATAAATAGCAGCTTCAACCTCCCTCACAATCACTTACAACTTATTGTCCAGGTGCGTTTAGATTTCATACTATTCCGTAATTGTCATTATTCTTTTTTAACTAATATTTGCTATATGTATGAAATGTTCTAATTATTTAAATTATCTTGTTTATTACTTAGATCCAAATCACTATATATGTCATCGCGATGAGGAGCCTGTGAGTCGAAATACCTGCACCAATTTCCGGTATGTCCTACATTTGATCATATATATATCCAGTTATTAAATTTATCTAGTTTTGTAGCATATACACGCAATGTATTCGCATGATGATAGAAGTTGGATGTATGATATGAAATACGATAATGGTGAGTTGAAGGATAGTTTCACATACGGTGTGCAAAAATTCCTGGAGTTTGCTTTATGCCAAATAAATTATCTTGATTTGCAAAATTATCCTAGATGTCTTTGTAGGAAATGCGACAATAGAAAGTTCTTGAACCCGATCAGATTTCAATTCACTTATGTAGATGGGGTTTTGTCCCTCAGTACTATACTTGGGTAGCACATGGTGAAACTAGTCCTGTCTTTCACCCATCGACTTCTGGGGTAGGACAGACATCAGACGAAACCATAGTAGATGATATTGAGGGTGATGAAGACCAAAATCCTTTTAGTGAGTTGGTATACGATGCATTTCAAGTAGATAGAGATTCAGTAGAAGAGGAACCAAACCCTGAGGCTAGAAAGTTCGATGAATTGCTAAGGCAATCAGAGGAGCGCTTGCAGAGTGATAAAGATAAAACTGTGCTGCAGTGGGTGACAGAATTTCTTGCCGTGCATAATGTTCATAATATTCCCATTGCTGCGTGCAATAAATTTTTATATCTAGCCAAGGACAACCTCCCTCCTGTAGATGATAGTCGGTTGCCTGATAATGTATACGGTTTGAAAAATATGATGTCCAGTTTGGGTCTTGGGTACGAAACATATGACGCTTGTGTGAACAATTGTTTTTTGTACTACGGAGACTTTGAAAATAGCAACTACACAGAATGTCCCGAATGCGGTGAGGCTAGATATTCCATGGGTAAGAAGAAACCAATCAGTCGTAAAAAGTTGTGGTACTTCCCTATAATTCCTCGCCTTGAGCGTCTATACATGTCTGCGACTATTGCTAAGCACATGACTTGGCATACGAAATGTAGTGGTTCGAATGAACAAATGATTCATCCAGCATGCGGAGAAGCCTGGAAACACCTTGACAGTGTTCATTCGGAGTTTGCTTCTGAACCTCGAAATATTCGTCTAGGACTCTTTTGTGATGGATTTACTCCATTCGGTAGTTCATCAGTCCCATATTCTTGTTGGCCCGTGTTCGTTGCTCCTAATAATCTACCACCAGATTTTTGCATGCGTCAGGAGTATATCTTTTTGAGATTGATTATATCAGAACCAAAAAGCCCAGGAAAAAACATTAATGTGTTGCTTCGCCCGTTAATTGATGCCTTGAGGGAGTTATGGGTTAATGGTGTGGACACGTATTACAGGCATCTGAAGCAGAACTTTCGACTATTTGTGGCGCTAATATGGACAATTAGTGATTATCCGGCATATGCCATGTTGTCGCAGTGGAGCACTGCAGGTCGATTGTCTTGTCCATATTGCATGGAAAATACACAATCCTTCCAGTTGAAGCATGGGTGAAAGACGTGTTTCTTTGACTGTCATCGTTGATTTCTACCTCCAGATCATGTTTGGAGGAGAAACAAAAAAGATCTCATCAAGGGAAGACAGGAGTTTAGTGAGCCTGCTCCCAGGAGGTCAGGTATTGAGATGAGAGCTATTGTTGATAATCTTCTGGAGGACATGGATACTAGATATCACAGTCCGGGTTATGGGGAATCCCATAATTGGTGTGGTAGAAGCATTTTCTAGGACCTTCCATATTGGGAAACTAACTTAATACGCCATAACCTTGATGTCATGCACTGTGAGAAGAATATTTTTGACAACATCAAGAACACTGTGATGGATGACTCTGATAAGTCAAAGGATAACTTTAATGCAAGACAAGACTTAGAAATCCGGACGAGACGAAAAGAGTTGTTTTTGAAGGAAGGTGCAAATGGGAAAGTCTATAAGCAGAAGGCAACATACTGTCTCAACAGAGATAAAAAAAGGCTAGTTCTAGAGTGGTTGAAAGGTCTTCATTTTCTAGATGGGTATGGTTCCAACATCTCAAGGTGTGTTCAAATGCCGCAGCTCAAACTCACCCAGATGAAGAGTCATGATTGTCACGTGTTATGCAACGGCTAATACCAATTGCATTTCGAGATTTTCTCCCTGATGTTGTTTGGGGTCCACTAGCTGAAATCAGTCTATTCTTCAGAACTCTATGTTCGTCGGAGATCTTAAGGTCAGATATGGAAAGACTAGAGATCTCGATTGTAGAAACAATGTGCAAGCTGGAGAAGATATTTCCACCCGCCTTTTTTGATTCAATAGAGTACTTAGCCATTCACCTCCCATACGAGGCGAAAGTGGGAGGTCCTGTACAATATCGATGGATGTATCCATTTGAGAGGTAATATCTATTTTTAATTGAATTAAATTATTGTTTCCCCTTCTTCTTGTTCGCCCTCGCCTTCTCTGACTTTTCCTTCGTCTCAACCTTGTCCCAATGGACAATGGACCAAGAAAGAATACGGGGCAGAATCCGACAGATGTTGTCCTGGTAACGCGGATCGTGTCGTCTTGCGAAATAGCACGTCTTCGCCCTGTTGACCTCGCCCTTACACTGGTTGCGTGCAATCGTAGTGAATCCTCTGTAAATCATATCACTCTGGCTGGGATCCCACTGATAGATCGACTGCAAAAACAATTATAAACAGTTAGAATAATAGGAAAAACACTTTAGTCATAAAAATAAATATATAAGTTAACTAGACACATATATATGTACCCGAAAACGATCCTAGAATGCCGCTCTATCCTCGTCAAGAATGTCGGAATAAGTCGCCCACGATCCAGTCATCAAGCTCCTCACCGTCTTGTTGATCGTGCAAACCACTCTCTGGCGATCATTCCATATGCTAAACTGATCCCTGGAGATCCAGATCCTGTTCTCTTCACGACAGGCAGGCTGATCGGCTACAGCCATACCCCGTACGGGTTGTCTGGGAGCAGAGGGGCCAGCTGCATCTGCGGGGCGTGCCTGTGATGGGCCAGCTGCATCAGGGGTCGCCCGAGGAGGGACAGTCGGTGGTGGGCCTGCAGATGCAGTAGGAACAGCTGGACGTGGTACACGAGCAGCTCCCAGTGATGCTGTCGGAGATCCCACCAGATCGGCCCGATGGAGACCATGGGATATACGAGACACTGCAGGTGCCCCAACGGATCCTCCTGCAGGTGCCCCAACGGATCCTCCTGCTGACCCACTAGGAGATGGAACACCTGAACGATGTGGCCGAGGGGCGGGCACCGTCATAAAAGGCATGCTGGAAGGCGCACTGGGTACAATGCCGATCGCAATGGAGGTGTCGACCCGATCGGAGTCCGGTAGCGCGAGGTGGCCACAGATGATACAGAAGCTGGCTGGTCATCACTAGGCGAAGACCGACTACGAGGTGCTGCTCCAGGGACAGCCTGTCCTGCTGCATCGATCGGTATATGTCTATCTGCCCCACCAGGTTTAGTAGACTATCGCCTACGAGTCGTGATCTTCAATTTCCTCTTCGCTCCAACAGAACCTGACTCACGCAGCGGCTGGTGATCTGCCATCTGTAACATTCACATACAATGTTAATCAATAACAGTAGCTAGCAATAGATTCAATAGTTATCAAAACGACAACAATAATTGTCTCTCCAATTTAATTATACTAAAACTCGCTCTAAAACACCGAACAAGCCAACTCAAAATGCAGAACACCATATTTAGACAATAAAATTTCGATTGCACGTACTAATTAATTAAATAACATCATAAACTCAATATAAAAGATAAATTTCAAAGCAAACAACATAGGTGACGTATTATCCATTTAATTACATAGCATTAATGTCGTAACATGCAACATAAATAAATAATTACATAAACAACCGATAACACACAATTAAAACGATAATATCAACACGATTTAACGGCTATATATACTACAACAATATAATCACAAAAACCTTAATCTATCACATGAAATAACTCGAAAACGCGATAAACACATAATACAAACGGTAAAAAATGTAAATAACACAATTTAATCGGTGAAAATAACTCGAAAACGCGATAAATACATAATACGAACGGTAAAAAACGTAATAACACAATTTAATCAGTGAAAATTACGTACTTTAGGAGTTTTGGAGAGAAATCGTGTTTATACGGACGAAATCGCGTTTTTTAGACGAGAGAAATCAGAGTTGTTTTGTGAAATCGCGTGTGTAAATGAGAAGAAACGGAGAAATTCCGTTTTTTATACCCTCGGTTTACTAGAAATCGAATATCCGTTTCTAGTAGGGTTATTACAAACAGAATATCCGTTTGTAATAACCCGCATGCAATAGTGACGGGCAGTCCGTCACTGTTGCCGTTACTAGTGACGGATAGTCCGTCACTAGTAATGGGCGGGCACCAGAAACGGGCAGCCCGTTTCTAGTGCCCAACAGTCAGTTGGCCGCCAAATTTTTTTTTTTGCCGCCCAATCTATTAGTTACGGAATTTCCGTCACTAATAGTTACAAACGGGAGTTCCGTTTGTAAAAGTACTATTAGAAACGGAAAATCCGTTTCTAATAGTTTTCTTACTTTCACAAACGGACTGTCCGTTTGTATAAGTTTTTCTACTTATACAAACGGAAAATCCGTTTGAAATAACCAACTTTTACAAACGGATTTTTGCCCGTTTGTAGAAGTTGGTCTCTAATGAGCGTTTTTCTTGTAGTGATTGCAGCAACTTATTAAATCAATTGTCATCCCACGTGAACCTTGGACTTCAATATATCAAGCTTCTGGTAGTATTCTGGATTTCTTAAATTCTTTCAATGCTTCTTAGATTTTTGATTCAGACGCTTGACTTCAAATCTTCAAAACTTGTTTAATGTTAAAGAGAAACATGAAAAAAAACACTATTGTTGATGGAAACAACATATCTGGAAACATGAAACAATTGATTGGTACAACAGATGTTTTACATGTCCATTCTCTCACGAAAAACTTATTATCATTAAATAAAATAACTAGTGATTTGAATTGTTATTAATGCTTTCTCCAGGATACTAACCTAAAACACCCCTGTGGTTTTGAAAACCTGCACAAAACCCCCTTGTAGTTTGTAAATTGCCTACAACCCTCTTGTGGTTTCATAAATTCTGTTTTTTGAAAACCTGCACAAAAACCCCCTTGTGGTTTGTAAATTGTCTGCAACCCTCTTGTGGTTTCATAAATTCTGCATAAAACCCCTTACGTTAAGTTTCATGTTACTCCATTAGCTTTTTCTTTAGTGACTATAATGCCCTTACTTCCTTATTCATAAATATATATTGTTTAAATTTTAAAAAATATTTTATTTTAAAAAGATATAAATATAATTATTTTTGGATTTAGCAGAGAAAATAAATATAATTATATATATATATATATTATTTTTATAATAAATAAATTAAAATAGGGATTTCATGCAAGGTTTGTCAAACCACGGGGGGTTTTATGCTAAAGTTCTAAAGGCTAAAATTGATTTTTAAAAAGAGAAAAATACACAAAAACCAAGCCCACTCTCACATTGATCGGGTGTACACCACGCTCTAACGGAGTTGGACGGAAAGGGGATTATGTGCAAGGTTCTCTGAAACCACAAGGGGGTTTTGTGCCGAGTTTTTGAAACCACATGGAGAATCTAGAAAATTATCAAACCATAAGGGAGTTTTATGCATCTTTCCCTGTTTTCTCCTATTCATAATAATTATCAACATCGATTCATGGAACTGCTATTTAGTAAAGGACAATTCCACCAAGGACTTTACAACTTTTTTTGGTGAAAGATCGGTAATCAAATTATTCTCCGTTGCTTCTTATTTCACTTGAACCATTCTTCGTCCCTTCTTATCGTCACTTCAATCAAGGACTTTACACTTTGAATCCACATGGATCAATTCTTGTTACTACTTCCAGCAAAAGATATCTTTAAATTCTGGCATTATCTACTTGATCATCTATTCAGTCACGTTTTACACTGAGTTGACTATTCTTTTTTCCTCAATTTAGAAAATTGTGAGACTTGTCCTTTCTATGAACAACATATGGTTGAGTTTTGATAGTATATCTAAAATTCTTTTCAAAATGCATTTGAAGTGGCTGCCAATACATTTCGGATTAACAGCAATAACATTGCAGTGGGTAGCAAAAATGTGTCAAATGTCCCCTAGTTAAGTTTTCGGCGGACCTTTTTTGCCAACAAAATTAATCTTTCCAAGATTTTTAGAAGAAACACGACGGTTCGTCTCGTTTTAAGCCTAATTTTAGTAGAGTCCTCAGTGCCCTACAAATTGGTTATATTTTTCTTAATTTTTGATATTTAATTAGTTTTCAAACCGTAATTTTGAGGATTGAGATGAAACTGAAAGAAAAATAATGGCCTAGTGAAATTGAGGCTAAATCGAAATGATCCCCATGTTTGCGCTTAAAAATCAGGCATAACAAAGATTTTGGAAAAATATTCCACCAAAAAGTTGATCAAGGTACACATTTCAAATAAATTGGAGGAAAACTCTTTATGATTGGTTAGGGACAGCTTACAAATCACCCCATGGTTCACGGGCTTTAACGCTTTTTACTCATTATATTATGCCCATTAATAGTTAAGCAATTTTTCTGCATGTTTTGTCGGTGGCATGGGGTTAGGGGTTTGTAGGGGGTTTGTATAAACACTCTCTCTGTGTGTTTGTGTTATTGACTCTTTTTTTTACTTGTCTTGAAAAACGACATACAACTCTATGGAGAATGGGTATATGGTACTTTTCAAACGTCTTCATAAATATTGTATTTTATAAAGTTTTTAAAAAGATAAAGATATACTCCGCATTATGCAATATTAATAATCAGGAATATTTTTAGAAGCTTTTTAAAAATAATTTTTGACTATTATAACACCTAGTCAAAAGTAATTTTAAGTAACTTTAACTAAAAAGAGTGAAAGAAATTACTTTGATAAGTTAATAGCTAGGCTAGTAGGCACCCGTGTGTAAGATATTTCTGCATGGATAGGATTCCAATAGTACCGCACGGGTGCGGCCAGATAGGAGCTATAGTTCTCTATTGAGGTTCAGGTTGAGATTTTTTTGTTGTTGTTATAAATATGAATTAAAACAAGAACATTCATGTTAATATTTACACTTAAAACAAGAACATTCATGTTAATATCTGTAAATATTCAAATTTATGAATATATATAATCAGGACGCCAAAATTAACATAAGAAATAAATCTATCTTATTTCCCGAATGTCCTTCAGCAACAAACATCATGAATTTAATTATTACAACCAAAATAACTCACTCCTAAACATTTCAATCCCCTCCAACTTGACCAAACCCGCCGGCCCGTGGTGAAGGGACTAGTGGTTAGCGGTAAACTGCGTCGTGGCGAGTTGCTGGCCTTATGATATGAGCGGTGGTGGTGCAGGGGGTGTGTTTTGACGACCCGGCCAGCCTGCTTTTGGCCGCGGAGGACCAGGCCACATGGCTTTGAGTCTCCGCTCCAATCGGGGCTTTTCGGCAATACTGGGATTTGGCGTCGAAATAGTCGTGTGACTATGCAGTGCTAATACTGCAAGACACAAAAGCAAGCACGCTACTGCCTTCATTGTCGTAAATGAAGAGAAATTATTCTACCTGTTAGTTTTTATTCATGATGATGCTATATATATATATATATGGAATTATGGATGGTGCAAGGGACCGATAAATTGTGAAAAGGAAATGAGAGAATTTTGTCAAACGCGGCTTTGAACCGAGAATTTTCGTTTAAAGTTAGAAAGATTGAATAGACATTATTAGCTTTATCCAAAAGTATAATAAATAAGTAGGTGCATTAAACACAAATGGGAACTCTTTGACGATAATTTATGGCGATAGCGTTAAAGACCCAAGTCTCCGCCCAATTCAATTGTGGAATCAGCGCAAAAATTCTTGAACTATATATTTAGAAGGTGAATACACAAAAAAAGAAGGTGTATACACAACATGCACTAGGTTCTTTTACTTGGCACATCTCCTAAATCGTAATGTTGCATCTCAATAAACTTCACTACTAGCTACTCCTAAGTGGTATTATTAAAATATTTATATTTTTTTTGCTTTGGTTATAACTTTTGCCAAATAGTTGAAGGTATTTGCATAGAAATCTCAAAACTTATTTGAAATAAGAAAAGAAAAGCATTAATGAAATATTTTGAAGTATCTTTCAGAAGTTATTTATTATGACACTAATATTGTAGTTAACCTAACTAAGGTAAGAAACTAATTTCATTTCTGTAAACACCCTATACATTTTTTTAATGTAAGCTACACTATAAAATATGCAAAGCCAACAAGTTTTTTTTTTTAATTAGTGTCCATAAACACTACTTTGGTATTATGCACCGTCTTAGTGACGCTAACATTCTCCTATTCAAGTGAGGGTTATGTATATTAAAGGCACGGACATTAAGCATAGACATCGGGCTTTGGACATTAGTTTCATAAATATTCTTCATTTTGTTAACTAGTTAGGTTGACAAATTTTATTGTATCATCCAAAAAAATTGTGATTTGAATACAATTACCAGAATAGCTTTTAATTAGGGATAGTTGCAGCTACACTCCAACGACTAACTCCACTCCAATCGATGTTAGGTTTCAATAGTTACACCACACCTTAGTGGTGTTGTAGCTGTAATTATCCCTATCTTCTAATTAATGCACACAAAAATCCGAAAAATATGCACAAAATGATCCTCTCAGTCAACGGATAGACTAATTTGGCTTGTTACCGTATAAGACAATATTTGCAGCCTGGAATTCATGCTCCTCTCAGTCAACGCATTGACTTTAAATGCTTTTTCTCTCCCACCACTTGAAGGACCGCAATAATCATCGCAGTTTTGTAGCACAGCATTTAGTGATATATTTTTCTGGAGTTTATGTTATTGTAAAATTATCTTAGTGTTAGTTAATTCTAATTCCTATAACTTTTAGTTAACTTTTTAAAAATATGAAATGTTTCTATAAAAAAAGAAAACGCAACGTTAGTTTCTTAAACTGACTTGAGTTTAATATTATACCAGAAATAACAGTTAGTTTCACTTACTATCTGTAGTGAAAAACAAGATATATATATTACAAATATTCTTGTTACATTGTTAACATTTAGTCTTTCACAAAGGTCGATCTGTGTAATATATCAAAGAAGTTATGTGAATCAAGCACAGCCGCCGCTCCTAAATCCTAACTCGAACTCCTTTTTTTTTTTTATTAAATCAAACAAAAAAGAACTTTACCGATTATAACTGTTAGGACCGCAAGTCCAACACGATTCAAACTCGATTGAACAGTCAGGACTGTCAGGTCCAACTAGATTTTATTTCCTTGTTTGCAAAATTATTTTAAAGGAAAATTCGGTTTTATTTACTTTGATTTATTTACTTAATTATTTGCTCTTGTTTATATGGTAATTATCTTGTTTAAGACGAGTGAATATTTAGGTAAGTTTGTAAAGATTTAACTTGATCTTATAGTATCTTATCTTATGGAAAGTTAATCTTTATCAAACTCTTTATCATATCCTTAAGTAATCTTTTCCTTGTGGAGTTCTCTTTTGTATTTGGTGTGCAGAATATACGAAGATCATGAAGATCTTATCAAACGGAAACAAAGACTTATCAAAAGGAAGAATCGCCTTATCATGGAAAGATTCAGATATATTTGGAAAGATCCTGTCTCGACTGGATATGGAGACTGGCCGAGATTCAAGGAGATCTTTCAGGAGAGCTATCCTATAAATAGTAGAAATCCTAGGAATCAATGTAGAACACTCGTGTAACAAAATATACATCATTAGGTGTTCTCTTTTATTTTGATTTCTTAGTTTTCGCCCTCTTGATTCAAATCAAGAACGTGAGAAGCTGACGAGAGTTGAAGGGAGTTCAACGGGAAATGATTACGCCTGTTAGAGGGATCTATATGTACGTGCAGTTCGCTTGGAAGCTTTCTCATAAGAAGATCGATACGGGAGTTTTGATCTTACGGGTCAAACGGAGTAGACGCGAAAAAGGTTCCGGTGGTATCAACGTTTGAGGGATTCGGTGTTAGAGTAAAACCATTAGGTGTAATAACTTTTGTCCGTTGACAGAAGTTTGATTCAGGCGAAAGCCTCGTTGATGTAGGACAAAGTCCGAACCACGTTAAAATCTGATGTCTTACTTTATTGTCTTATATACATGTCTTACTTACCTGTCTAGACTAGGTATCGCAACTACTGCTAAAACGTAAAGTATTAGACCTAAAGATCTATCAATTGGCATCAAGAGCCTATCACCTACTTCATTGGTGAGATTCTGGCTTTATTAGATCTTGCAGATTTGATGGACATTGAAGGTATGAACATGTCTTCCTCATACTCTGATAATTCGTTTTGTTCTTCCGCTGCTAATGATCTTAGTGTCAAAAGAAAAGGAAGAAATGTTCATTGCAGGAAAAGTCACCTTCAATCCCATTTTGCATTTACCTCAATCATCAGACAGGACTCCTCATCTATCAAGACAGGAAAGGACGACTATAATGAATACTCAGAATCTGAAATGAATACTCAGAATCTGATGATGAGGGAATTGATCCAGAAGCTCTTGGCAAAAATTATCTTATCTTGGCCGATAAATGGAAAGCTGGAACTATTAGAATTGCCGAGCTGGAAGAAATAATCAAGTCCAAGGGTCATAGCATACCTCATTCAAATGCATCACTTGAGCAGAAAGTTCGTGAGTTAAAAATCAAAATACTGATCTCAAGAGAGAAAATAAAGCCCTCAAAACTGCTGTGGAAGGAGCCAAAGAGACATCCAACCTGTTTGAGCGACTGCACCAAGATGTTCAAGCAGAACTTGCTGTGGTCAGAAAGAATGTGAAACTTCTTAGTTCCGGAACAGAGAAATTGGACCATGTGTTGGAAAATCAAAAACCAACGAGAGATCGTGCAGGACTTGGGTTTGCAACAAATGAGTCTCAATTTAATCATCCTCTAGCAAAAATTGTTTCACAACCAAGGAAGAATGCAAGTAAGAATTCTAGAAAGAACTCAAATTTAGATATCTCACATTCTGGTATTTCTTATGACAGGTTCATTCCCGTTTGCCATCATTGTTGTAACGCCCCTGAAATTTGGAAGAAAATAAAAGTATTTTCGAATTTTTATTTTAGTCCTTGAACTTTTTGAAAATATGATTTTACCCCAAAAGATTTGAAAAAGTTACAATTTAGTCCTTCCCCTTTTGAAATATTTATGATTGACCACAAATATTTTCTTTAAGACCAAATGAGTTATCAAAACTTTCAAAGTGTTCCCTGTAGTTTCAAAATATCCAAGCATTCATTTACAATGGTAAATCTTCACATATTTACATTTACATTAGTAAAAAAGGTAATTTTGCTTTGTCTTTTATGCTAGATATTTCTAATATTTTATTCTTATAAAGTCCTATCAGATAATGTCTGGAAAATTCATCATAATTATGGTGGCCTAGCTTGGATTAAAATAAAAATGGGTAGGGTATGGTAATTAATTCTTTGCCTCCCATTTTCACCTATAAAAGGGAGGCTCTCTTCAACATTTTTCACACACCTCTCTTCTCCGAATCTTCTCGTCTTTCCTTCTGCAAAGTTCTTCCTCTTGATGTTTAGATTTCTAGAAAAACTGTTTCAGTCCTTTAAGCCTTCTTTATAGTCCTTGAAAATTCTCATAACCGAGTTTGGTCAAAACTGCTAGTTTTGGTACAGAAACTTTGGAAGTCTGAAAACCGTATCAAACCTTCGAGTTTCTCTCTGAAATTTTTATCAATACTTTTTATTGTGTTATCTAACTTTCATGTTCAGAAACTTGCTTCAACCAAAGTCGTTTGAGGGGTATAAAAATTAGAAATACGTACCACTGTCCAGAAAATCCGAAAACAGCTCCTATCTTTCATGATTTATTTAAAATACCAAACCTTGTCCTGTTGATCTGATTTTGAAACTACATACTCTCCAGGATGTTTAAGATTGAACCCCTCAACCAATTTCAGATTATCATATCGTTTGAAAGTCCGATTGAAGGTGAATCTAAGATTGCTACAGTTTTTGCCTTATATTTGCATAAACATTTTGATTAACCAATATATGTTGCAAAAGCTACACAAATAATGAAATTGATCATTAATATGGACTCATTACACACTAATAATGATGTTGGATCAGTTGATCATAATTTAGAATCGTGTTTAATAATTTTCATGGATTTTGCAACATTTAGAAGACATGTAGTTTGTTTTACGGTTGATCTTTTAATTTCTTTAACTTTAAGTGAAGTATTGTGTTTATCTTGTGATCTTATCATCTAATCTAGTTTATTAGCATGATAAGTATTCTGAAAACATTAATTTTAATTAGATGTAAATGTTTACAATTTATTTTAATTGTTATTAGTGATATATGCAATATTATGTAATTTTATACTAATAACTATAAGAAAATTAGTTTTTACCAAAGTTATATATATGATATGATTTTATTCAAGGGCTTACTGAAGTATTTGTTCAATGTTAAGATCATGGTAAAATTTTTGGATTGAGATTATTATTTAATAAGTAATTTACAAGAATTTTGTTAAGAAATTTGTCTTAAAAAGGGTTTAAATATGCATTGATGCATATGTATATATTAATATCAATATGTTGTTAATAAATTAGAAATGGAGATTTTAATTATTATTTTTTAACTGATCTAGTCTTCAACTTGTTACATTGAAATGGTAAATCTTATTATTTATAATTTTACGTCATGGTTAAAGTTAAAATAGGTAAATGTTGGATTTATCCAAAATTAACAAGAATTAGATATTTTATTGAACTTCTTTAAATATGATAAATACTGAAAGTATATATTATTGTTGTAAATTTATGAGCAAACAATTGATTATATCTTTTTGATTTATGTAAGTATTCTGCAATTATCAACGTTAATCAAGAATTTTCCATACGGTAAAAGGTGAGGTTTGGGTTCTGATTTGTTCAAAACCCCACTTTAAAAGGTGAGGTTTGATTTCTGATTTGTTCAAAACCCTGTTTGGCATCCGGCCCTGAGAAACTTGGACATAACAATGTGATTCTTTGTTTTGAATCATGAGCAACATTCTATCACCATTTTAATGCTTTTATATTGATAATCGTTAATTCTTTACATAATCGGTTTTCTTGCCTATTGTTAAATCAAATCTCATTTAATTCATAATCGGAAATTTTCTTCATAATCATAATTATCCTGGTATCATTATCACCCTATCAATTCTTGAATTGTGCAACGAGCAACGAACTATGTTCGGTCTATGTAGCTCAAAACGAGCAACGGATATTGTCCGGATTACTAGCTCATCTGATAATTATGTTTCAGCCATTGGGACGCCTTTGGGAAGTTGGGCCCAGGGATTGAAAAGATTTACTGCTGTGCAGCAAAGGGCTGTTGGTTTAAGTAATTCTGATTAATACCCATTATGTCTAAGCGCCGCTTGCAGTAAGGAGTTGGCTGTGACCCGTGTGTTAGACTGGCATGTACTCGAGCATGTCTTCTATTCTGTTGCGAGGTAGCTCCTCGTAGGGAGGTATACGGCTGAATTTTGGAGTTAAGGTTGGATCTGTTATATGTAATTGCACAAGTTTATTTCCCCGTTCATCTGAATACTCTGGTATTATCGTTAAAACCGATAATTTCAGTTCAGTGATGCAGATGTAACTATTCTGGTCATTCTTGTTCGTTTTGTTCTGATTTACTATTTGATTTATGTCGTGTTCTAAGAATTTCACTAAGTCATTAAAGACTTACTCCTCTTTAGTCCTATATGTCCCTTTCTCAGAACAAGATTGGTATAACAGCATGGATGGAACGAAAGATTGACAAGTCTGCATTTTGGAAACTTTGCAAAATTGTTAAGTGTTTTATTTTATACAAGTCATTTTGAAATTGTAAAATGTATTTGTATTCCAAAGACTTCCGCTGTATTTAAAGTAAATATATTTTATAATGTTATGGTTTTGATTCTGGTCAGTGAGACCCCTTCCTATGAGCTACAGTTCGGTCTGAGTTGAGTTTGTTAGGTGACCAACACCGGACCAACTCGGATCCGATTGTGACTCGTGGGGCGCGGTCCTCACAATTGTGGTGTTGAAGGACACATTCGTCCATATTGCTATCAATTTAGGAAATCATCATTCAATGGTCACTCTTCAAGGATGTCTCCAAAACGAGTCACAACAGCTAAGAAGACTCAAGAGAAATCAGTGAAAAAGGGAAGTGTTAAAATTCCAAAGCAAATTTGGGTGGAACGTCCAAACTATCATAATGTGTCATATGCTTATTCTTCTATTGAAAATGGCTCATCTGATTGTTGGTATTTTGACAGTGCATGCTCGAGACACATGATGGGGAACAAAGACATCTTGACAAATTATATTGCTGATCCAAGAGGAACATTACAGTTTGGAAATGGTAAAAAATGCCAAATTGTCGCAAGAGGAACTCTTAACATCAAAGGGTTTCCCAAGCTCCGAAATGTTTATCATGTTATTGGACTTAAGCAAAACCTGATCAGCATTAGTCAGTTATGTAATCAAGATTTGTATGTTCACTTCACAAAAGGAGATTGTCGGGTAGTGAATGGTCAAGACAAATGTGTTCGCACTGGAAAGCGAACTGCAGAAAATTGTTACACTCTTACACAGTCGCGACTACCATCAGAACAGCTTACATGCCTATTCAGTTCCTCAGATCACACTAAACTGTGGCACCAAAGAATGGGACATGTGAACTACAAACTGCTGATCAAGGTCAGCCGATCCAAAGCTGTCACAGGTCTTCCAGATTTGAGTTCTAAACCATCACAAAAATGCGAACTATGTCTTCGTGGTAAGCAAAAGAAAGGTAATCATCCTACAGGTAATCATTCAATCACATCACGCATACTTGAAGTTCTTCATATGGACCTTGTTGGACCAGTTCGGACAGAAAGTACAGGGGGTAAAAGGTACATATTTAATTGTGTTGATGATTTTTCACGATTTACTTGGGTAAAATTCTTAAAAGAAAAATATGAAACATTTGAAGTTTTTAAAGCACTAAGTGTTAATATGATGAATGATAAAGATCTGAAAATTAAAAGGATAAGAAGTGATCATGGTAAGGAATTTGAAAGTTCATTGTTCTCTCTGTTTTGTGAAGAATATGGTATTTCTCATGAGTTTTCATCACCTAAAACTCCGCAACAAAATGGAGTGGTTGAGAGGAAAAATAGAACATTACTTGAAATGGCTCGAGTCATGTTAAACTCAAAGAGACTACCTATGCGTCACTATGCGTCACTGGGCAGAAGCGGTAAACACAGCATGTTTTATCATCAACCGCACTTACCTCCGACCAGGTACATCCTCAACCTCATATGAGCTGTGGAAAGGTAAGAAACCCAATGTCAAATTCTTTCATATCTTTGGTTGCACATGCTTTGTACTCAAAGATCGAGAATACTTGAATAAGTTCCAATCCAAAAGTGACCTTGGTATTTTTCTTGGTTATTCCAATAACAGTCGTGCTTAAAGAGTGCTTATTCCAAGAAATCAAACTGTTATTGAGACTTCTAATGTTGAATTTGATGACTCTAGGGATTTCTCAGACACCTCGCAGGAGCGTGAAATTCAATCATTCATTGGAAATCAAGAAAAGCATAGCTCCTGCAGTGATAATGAGTTCAGTCATGAACCAGTTGCCCATCCAGTTGTGACTCCAGTCGTGACTCCAGACACGACACCTGAAAATCAGGTAGATACACTTCAAGAGTCCGAAATGTATCCAGAGTCAGAAGAATCTGATCAATCTCCAGAACCTGTTTCAGTTGGTCCATCCACCAGAATCAGGAAGAATCATCCTACTGAATCTATCATAGGTGATTTATCTGAAAGTATCCGTACTCGTAATTTACCACGAAAAAGGTATGATCAGATGCTTCATCATGCTTGTTTTACTTCTCAAATTGAACCAAAGAATGTAAAAGAGGCTTTACTGGAAGGTGCATGGTTGAAGCGATGCAAGATGAGCTTGGTCAGTTTGTTAGAAATAATGTGCGGGAACTAGTTCCCCGACCATCCAACATTAATGTAATCGGAACAAAATGGATTTTTAAAAATAAATCTGATGAATCCGGTAACATTGTGAGAAACAAAGCTAGACTAGTCGCTCAAGGGTATACACAAGTCGAGGGCATAGATTATGATGAAACATTTGCTCCTGTCGCACGACTTGAATCAATTCGTCTCTTATTTGCTATTGCATGTGTTCTTCGATTCAAACTTTTTCAAATGGATGTCAAAAGTGCCTTTCTAAATGGTTTTCTTAGTGAAGAAGTGTTTGTTGAACTACCAAAAGGTTTCGTGGATCTTCACCATCCCTCACATGTGTTTAAACTTAAAAAGGCATTGTATGGATTGAAACAAGCACCTCGTGCTTGGTATGAAAGACTTACAATTTATCTCACTGAGAATGGATATACTAGGGGAGGAGTGGACAAAACTTTATTTGTTAAACATGTCTCAACTCATATGTTAATTGCTCAAATTTATGTTGATGACATAGTTTTTGGATCCACCTCAGAAGACCAGTTGGGGGACTTCATCAATCTTATGAAGAAAGAGTTTGAAATGAGTATGGTTGGTGAACTAACATACTTTCTTGGCTTGCAGGTTAAACAAGGATCTGATGGGTTATTCATATCCCTATCAAAATATGCTCGGAATCTTGTGAAAAAATTTGGACTTGAAACTGCAAAACCCCTTAGAACACCTATGGGAGCTAATGATAAGCTTGCTCTAGATACTGAAGGAAACTCCATAGATCCTAGTCTCTATCGAAGCATGATAGGGAGTCTCCTGTACCTTACTGCGAGTCGTCCTGATATTTGTTTTAGCGTTGGTGTCTGTGCTCGTTATCAAGCAAATCCCAAAGAGTCACATCTTTGTGCTGTAAAACGAATAATTCGTTATGTTAGTGGAACCGCAGACTTTGGACTAAGCTACTCGTTTGATACTAATTCAAATCTTGCAGGATACAGTGATGCCGACTGGGCTGGATGTGCAGACGACAGAAAAAGCACAACTGGAGGATGCTTCTATGTAGGAAACAATCTTGTTTCGTGGTATAGCAAAAAAGAGAACTCCATATCGTTGTCTACTGCGGAAGCTGAATATATTGCTGCTGGAAGCTGTTGTGCCCAACTAGTTTGGGTGCAACAAATGCTCAACGACTATGGTATTGTGCAAAGTGAACTACTTGTTTTCTGTGACAATACTAGTGCTATTAACATTGCCTAAAATCCTGTCCAGCACTCTCGTACTAAGCATATTGATATTCGACATCACTACATACGTGAGCTGGTTGAAAACAACTCTGTTGTCCTTACACATGTCGCGACCGAAAGACAATTTGCTGATATATTTACTAAAGCCCTAGATTCACAACGCTTTGAGACCCTCAGAAAGTCTCTCGGCATTTGTCTTCACTAAGCGCTGGTCGTGTGCCCGATTTAACTGAGATATTTTTATTTGTTGAACTAACTGTCATGGCTTACTTGCAGACTTGTTGGACAATCGGTTCTGGAGCGTACTTAGAACTGCATTGATACACAGTGCACATCTTTCCCTTAGTTAAATCAGTGAAATCGAAGGATTTTGCAACGGGTAATTTTTATTTTTAATTTATTTTTATAATCTCTTTGACATGGACATTGTCAACTTTTGCTACCTCATCACATCAAAAAACAGAAGGATTGAGCATGAAAAGAAAAGTATGAGTGTACAAAAGAGTTATGAAAAGAAAAGAACAAAGAGAGCATGAGCCAAAAGAAAAAGTGCTTCAAAAGAAAAATATATGGAGGAAAAAGCTGCATAAACTCAATGAATATGTGTGAAAGCATTCAATTCATATTTCACGGTCATCACAAAATTAAAAAGAGCTACCATATTCTACATAAAGTTATGTGCGAAAGCTACCTCTATGCAAAAGGCTCAAAGTGTGTGTACAAGGTGCAATTGTATTGTTTGAAAAGAGATATCTTGCAAAACGATTTTTGCCCCTTTCAAATTCTCTTCCCTTTCATCTGTTTATCCTATGAGAATTCACACACACACATTTTAATGTATTCATCTGGTTCATGAGTATTCTCCAGTTCCGACCTGTTCTATACTCAGTCTTACAGTCTGTCATGACAGGGTGTCTCGACATCCACTTACACCAGTTGAATCGGTCCTCGGTAAGTTATGTGAGTAATTTGCTGAGTTACTTTCTGTTTGTTTCTTTTAATTTGTGTTTTAATTTGTTTTAATTTTTATTTTATTAAACATGAGCTATTTTTTTGTCTTTAAAAACGCGATATGTTTAGTTTCGGCATGATTTGTTTCCCGCCTATGCTTTGTCGCGTTTTTTAGAAGAGATTGAGTTGCGTGTAAATTGTTGGAGTCTTTCCTTGATTAGTCTTGGTAAGAGTCCTATCATTTATGGGAAGTTGTAGATAATGATTATGGAAGATATGACATTGATTTGATTTTCTCTATTTATATGTCTTTCCTTTTTATCATATCTCACGCAATCCTTACTATCTCTCTCTCTTGTGTTTATTTTTGGTGTGTGGTTTTTGTTTTATGCCTTCTTTCTCACCTTCAATTCTAAAGAAAATTTTTAACATGGTGAAAAACAAGTCAACAGGTGAACCATCTCAGTCGACCCCACCAGTCGACCATGATAGTGCATCCTCCACGGGCAACGAGTTGTCCCATGTCTTGCAACCGACTCCACTGTCAGTCTGGATTCCACCGGATTATGTTCCACCGGCTAGTGCTACTGCACCACCGCCGCCGCAAGACACCACACCACCACCACCGGCAACAGAGTAACCACCCCGTGCCGCATCTCCTCAGGCATGAGAGTTCTCTCCTCCTTTGGATGACTCTCACTCTGTTCCACCGCTGGAAGACGCTTTGCCGTCACCACCTGCACCTTTTTCTGCATCCTCTCACTGCCATACTGCCACGGCCAAAGGGAAGCAGAAGGCTCAACCTCCAAAGCACACCCCATCTGCTCGCCAAAAAACAAAACCTGTTGCAGAGGGTGTCGCGAGCCGAGTCGGGACACGTACCAAGACTCCTACTCACAAACGTCCCCGATCCGCTGCTACTGCCTCGGACTCTGCTCCAATCGAGGTCTCTGACACCGATTTCAGCCCAGTTCGCAAACAGCAGAAACGACCAGCTAAGTCCTTGTCTGATCAAGACAACCAGTCAGGCGACCAGTCGGCCTCTGAGGAAGGCAGCCACGCTCAGACTGAAGAAGAAGCTGAAGGAGGTTACGCCGTCCCTCCCCGTGTCTTACCGTCCGATGAGCCTTTCAGGGTGAAGAAGGCTATCTCCGACAGGTTTTACACCACTCATGCCAAACTCAGGTATACTCCTCTCACTGGCCGCATTCCTGTTCGTGAAGTTGAACTTCATGACGATTCTTATGAGGGTACGGGGGTTATTGAGTGTTTGGAAGGGAGATGGTTTCTTGAATTCATTCGCAGGGTGCAACCGTTTATAACCCAGATTGTGCACGAATTCTATGCCAATCTGATACTCAACTAGGCGTTCCAGGCTCTGCCAAGGAACATTCAGCGTATGTGAGGAAGTTCATCTTCAAGATCAGTCCTCAAATCCTGAACATGCAGTTAGGGTCTCCTGATGTGCAAACCGGTCGCGACTCCGAGCTGGAACTGGAGGAAGACTTAGATGCAGTCGCGTCAACCATAACCGGTCAACCCATGAAGTGGCCAAAGAATGGAAATCTACAGCGAGGTTCTCTTCTTCCGTGGTATGGTCTGATCTACGGTATAATGGTAAGAAATTGGTATCCTATGTCCCATACTTCTACTATTAGTCCGTTAACTGCTTCTCTCTTGTTCCGAACTGGTTCGAGTGCTCCCATTAATCTTGGAAAACTGTCTTTGAGAGAATTCAACTTGAAGCATTCGACCATAAGATTAGGATGACCTTGGGCTATCCATCGCTGATCTACCGCACGCTCATATCTCAAATGGATATCCGGGTCAAGAAGGATAAGATGACGCGCCGCCCCAATCCTTATCATGCCCCGAGTCACCTTGTTCAAGCTCTCCTTGGTTCTCCGATCCTGCGACCTGTCCCAACTGTCAAGGATGATGAAGCTGGACCGTCTGTTCCCCAGGGCAGTTTCGACAACCTACAGTCGCAACTTGCCCAAGTCATTACATTGTTGGAGTCCATGAACCAGTCCCTTGCTCAATTAGCGGCCAAGCCTTGACTAGTTCTGGCAAAATGGGGGAGTAAACAGAAAATGAAGAATGGGGGAGATTTTGAAGAATGGGGGAGATCCTTCAAGGCTGCTACTGTTTATCTTATGTTTATTTCATTTTGTTTTGTTTTATTTTACCGCTTAAGAACAATTGCTTTTAACTGCTTATTTTATTAAGTTATTTTGCAGAGTGTTGCACTGCTATTGCAACATGTTTTTATTGCTGTTAAGACTCGTTAGTTGATTTATGTGCCTATCTCTTACTAACTTGTTTTATTTCAGCATGTCTACATTTTCCTTGGGATTTAAAAGTGTTTTTGCCAAACAAGTCAATTGGGGGAGATTGTTAGGACCGCAAGTCCAACACGATTCAAACTCGATTGAACAGTCAGGACTGTCAGGTCCAACTAGATTTTATTTCCTTGTTTGCAAAATTATTTTACAGGAAAATTCGGTTTTATTTACTTTGATTTATTTACTTAATTATTCGCTCTTGTTTATATGGTAATTATCTTGTTTAAGACGAGTGAATATTTAGGTAAGTTTGTAAAGATTTAACTTGATCTTATAGTATCTTATCTTATGGAAAGTTAATCTTTATCAAACTCTTTATTATATCCTTAAGTAATCTTTTCCTTGTGGAGTTCTCTTTTTTCTTTGGTGTGCAGAATATACGAAGATCATGAAGATCTTATCAAACGAAAACAAAGACTTATCAAAAGGAAGAATCGCCTTATCATGGAAAGATTCGGATATATTTGGAAAGATCCTGTCTCGACTGGATATGGAGACTGGCCGAGATTCAAGAGATCTTTCAGGAGAGCTATCCTATAAATAGTAGAAATCCTAGGAATCAATGTAGAACACTCGTGTAACAAAATATACATCATTAGGTGTTCTCTTTATTTTGATTTCTTAGTTTTTGCCCTCTTGATTCAAATCAAGAACGTGAGAAGCTGACGAGAGTTAAAGGGAGTTCAACGGGAATGGATTGCGCCAGTTAGAGGGATCTATACGTACGTGCAGTTCGCTTGGAAGCTTTCTCATAAGAAGATCGATACGGGAGTTTTGATCTTACGGGTCAAACGGAGTAGACGCGAAAAAGGTTCCGGTGGTATCAACGTTTGAGGGATTTGGTGTTAGAGTAAAACCATTAGGTGTAATAACTTTTGTCCGTTGATAGAAGTTTGATTTAGGCGAAAGCCTCGTTGATGTAGGACAAAGTCCGAACCACGTTAAAATCTGCTGTCTTACTTTACTGTCTTATATACCTGTCTTACTTACCTGTCTAGACTAGGTATCGCAACTACTGTTAAAACGTAAAGTATTAGACCTAAAGATCTATCAATAACAAAAGAAAAAAAAATATCAACCCGAACATGCCATGAGATCCACTACTTATCACTCGAATGAAATTTTTCTTCAAAAGAAATATTAACTTAATTTTGGTATCCATGTAGAACTATTTCTTCAAGAAGAAATATTAACTTCAAATCAAAAAAATGAAAAACCTCTACCTCAACAAAATTGAGTATTTCATCTTCTTTTTTGTGTACAATAAAAAAGATATTGACCTCGCAAAGGCCAATGCACCAATTACATTACAATTTTAATTCAATAATATGTTCATCATAGGCCGAAAAATTAACAACTATCAACAAAAAGTACTTGTTGTTAAACATATCAACTTTCAAAATTAACTTAGTTGTCACTGAAATTTCATTATCGACAACAAGTAAATTACATCTGAGAATAAGGTTGATACTTTATATGGATACAGAAAATACATAAAAATACTACTAGCGACAAAGCTTTTATTTTTAGTGTTGAAGTGCTTGTGATGGTTTTAATAATTGCGTCAAACTAGCCATCGTATTCCGCCAAAATTACAACTTCTTCATAAATTGTCACTAATTTATTTTCAACTTGCAAACTCACTATCTTTTTGATGAATTTTATACACTTCAGGGTTTTAGGGTTAACTTTTCACCCATAGTATTTGAGTCTGTAAAGTCTCAGCAGTAGATTGGGGTCTTACAGTGAACAACTTGCTTTCCTTCAAATACTTTTTTCCGTTTGCAATAAACTTCAAAGGGATGTTACAAAAATTCTTGCAACTTACAAATATATTCTTTTTTCATTATCTAATTAACTATTTCACATTATTTTGGTAAGTTTAATCCTTAACTTTGTCGATCCATTAGAAGAACACTGAAGTGTAAGAACTTTTAAAAAATTAAACAAGTTTTGCTAATGGCAACAGTTATGGGGTCCGTACCTCCGGAGGAGGAGCATCTCGGTACATATGGCTGCTCATGTAAAAGTTATTTTTAATACAGCGGCGTGTTACATGGTGAGATGGGATTATACATGTGTGTTTCTATAGCGAGGTTAAGATAATGTATATATCAAATGTATATATCAAAGAAACTAATTTAAACAAGCATTTCGGCCAATATGCATAAATTTTGAATTTAGTAAATAAGTAATTCACTCGTACAAACACCAAACGATGTTTATCTTATTTTTCCAATATATCCACAATAAATTACGTGGACGGAGATGAGCTGTAAAATGGTGGCGCATCTAGACTAGATGTTGGGTGGTGGATTGAACATCTGAGTCGATGGACCTCTGATTAGTCCCGGAGGAGACGACCTCAAATCTCTTAGGATCCGATCGTATCGGAGCTTTTCAACAGTGGAATTTGGCATCGAAATGCACACTTGATGCAGCGCCATAATTGCAAGAAAAAAAAAGCAAGTACCTTAATGCCTTCATCGTTTATGAAGACCAAACTACATTTGGGCTTGTTTCGTGAAATCCGCATCCTTAGTAGTGGGGAAGTGGCATCCAAACTTGCTATTTTTTTGCTTTCCTTCTAACATCGGAGAAGGCTACCAGTACCCGAAAGCTATTTTAATGCATTGCGTTGGTTAAAGTGGAGGCGATGCATGGACTGTTGAGCAAGAAGTTGGGTTTTTTTAGGACGGTCGAAGCGATAGGAGGAGTGGTAACCAACAAGTTAAATAAAATAAGCAAAATACTCAAAGACTTTTCATATGTGATGGCCGATATTGGTACGTCCAGGGCCGACAAGAGGATAACAGAGTGGCGGGATTGCCCAAATTTGACCTTTATGATGTGTATTTTGGGTGGAAAAAGATTAAAAAGTACAAAGCAGTTCCCACAGACACACTCTCACTCCATTCACTCTCAACCCAACAGTCCATCAGCAAATATAAATGCATCCATTTTTAACTTGTCTAGTGACAAACCCACTTCAAACCTTCCTCAAATTTCCTTGATTTGGAGGAAGGTTTGAAGTGGGTTTGTCATAGAAAGATCATCTTTACAAGCACAACCTAGTTCAATCAAAGCCCCAGATTCGATTTTTGCAAATTCTGCAAACCCTTTCAGTTTTAGCACAATCAGGTACCCTTGACTCTTGATGAAAAATTATCACTGCACAGTCTGGAGATACATATATCGGAGATTGACATCATATTTTTTACTGTATAAGGAAGAGAAAAACAAGACGTGCTCGCAGTGAAGAAAATATTGAGCTCACAAATCTTTAGGCAGGATGGTGAAGTATATATATATATCTTAAAGGGCTTGAAGTATATATTTGACGGGGACTTAATGCGAAGGATTAGAAGATGAAGACAAATCCAATTTGTTTCAAATCTTTGAAGATCTTATTCTATCTTGTTTATAATTAATCTTTTGGTTTTGGTACCTTTGAATACACTCAATCGAACTGACCATATGCAGCCTAATTTTTTTTTTTTTTTACAATATTAGAGACATATATCTGTCCCTAATATTATAAATTTATGAAAGGTCTTTAAATAGAAAAGTAACTTATCATTAACTTTTGCAAACACCTAATTAATGATTTAAGTAGCTTTTTAAAAAGATTTGCAAACACTCTCGACTTTTTATTAAAAGTCACTTAAAGTGGCTTTAAGCAAAAGTAGTAAACAAGCTCCTTTTATAAGCATTTGCAAACACCACCTAAGAGTAGTGCTTATCTCACTGTAGCTGTAAGATACAAATTCTACAGCCGGTTACATTGCAATTTTAATTTCACTTAGATTGAGATTTTATTTTTATAAAGATAACTATAAATCCTAAATTATAAGGGATATACAGAGCAATATCCCTAATTACAGAGCAATATTTTATTGTTTACTATCATACCACTACAAGATAATGTAGCAATGGGGTCAAAACAATTATTCACCATTGCTATATTTTCAGTGAGCATTGATCAATTGCTACAGAAAAAATTGTAACCAGCTTTTGTTACTATTAGCCTCGTAGGGATAAAGTTATGTCAGCAATGGCTACAAATTAATTAGTCACCAACAATAGTGTCAAAAGAATCACTCACCACGTAGTATCAAAATAATCTGTAGCCATGACGTGGTGTCAGATGAATTTGTAGCCATGCAATTAGAATAAAAGAAAAGCAAAAATAAAGAAAAGGTGGCGTCCGATTATTTTGACGCCACCTTTTTTCTTTTTTTTTTAAAGCGTGGCGTCCAAAGAATAGGACGCCACGTTATTTCGTTTTTTTTTTTTATTTTATATTTTTTTTAAAAACCTTGGTGAGTGAATTCACTCACCATGGTTTTTTAATTTTTTTTTTTAAACCATGGTGACTGATTATTCAGTCACCACAATCCAAAAATTTTTGAAAAAAATTGCTGGCGGATTTACCGCCACTTTTTTGCCAAATTTTCAAATTTTTCTGGCTTTTCCCTCCATTTTATCATATATACATATATAATTAATAATATACCAACACACACAAATATATATATATATATATATATATATATTATTTAAACACCGAAACAATACATAACTAATATAACACCCAAAAAAAAGTGATAAAAGAGAGGATTTTTCGGATTTTAGAGTGAGATTTTCATATTTTTTGAGGGAGATGAGATGATTTTCCGATTTTTTGAGGGAGAGGAGATGATTTTCGGATTTTTTGAGGGAGAGGGGAGGATTTTCGGATTTTTTGAGGGAGAGGGGAGGATTTTCGGATTTTTGAGGGAGAGGAGATGAAGAGACGAAGTTTGAGAAAAATGGGGTATATTTATAGATATATGAAAATGTGGTGACAGATTGTTTTGACCACATTGCTATCACAAGGATTGTGCCCTCAATGTGGTCAAAAAAATCACTCACCATTAATATCACATGGATTGTGCTTTTGTGGGGTCAAAAAAATCACTCACCATGTCTGAACATGGTGAGTGATTTTTTTGACCCCACAGACTTTAAAGCAATGGTGAGTGATTTTCTTGACCCCACACCTAGCAAGATATAAAACAGTCACCATTGTTATTATTATGGTTAATTAGAATTATAATTTTGCATACATGTCTTAATAATTGTTATTAGAGAATTAATGTGTAATTAGGACCACATTATGTGTACTCATTCTATAATTAGTAGTAATTAGGAGAATTTCATTTTAATTAGGATAGTTTTAGTAAAAGTGTTGGATTTTATTTTAAAAATTAGGAGAAGTTAAGAAATATTATGGAATTTAGGATAAAACTAAAATTTAGGATAACATAGGAATATTAGATTTGTAGTTTAGTTAAATGACATGATTACATTAGTAATTAACACTTTGATGATAATTATTGTATAATTAGTAATTAAAATGTAAATGTCATAGTAATTTGAGTAAAATTAATTAGTAATTAAGTTTAGCAAGGTATAAATCATGATTATATATGTGTACTCATTCTATAATTAGTAGTAATTAGGAGAATTTCAATTTAATTAGGATAGTTTTGGTAAAAGTGTTGGATTTTATTTTAAAAATTAGGAGAAGTTAAGAAATATTATGGAATTTAGGATAAAACTAAAATTTAGGATAGCATAGGAAAATTAGATTTGTAGTTTAATTAAATGGCATGATTACATTATTAATTACACTTTGATGATAATTATTGTATAATTAGTAATTAAAATATAAATTTCATAGTAATTTGAGTAAAGTTAATTAGTAATTAAGTTTAGCAAGGTATAAATCATGATTATATATGTGTACTCATTCTATAATTAGTAGTAATTAGGAGAATTTCTTTTTAATTAGGATAGTTTTAGTAAAAGTGTTGGATTTTATTTTAAAAATTAGGAAAAGTTAAGAAATATTATGGAATTTAGGATAAAACTAAAATTTAGGATAAAATAGAAAAATTAGATTTGTAGTTTAATTAAATGGCATGATTACATTAGTAATTAACACTTTGATGATAATTATTGTATAATTAGTAATTAAAATATAAATTTCATAGTAATTTGAGTAAAATTAAATAGTAACTAGGTTTAGCAAGGTATAAATCATGATTATATATGTGTACTCATTCTATAATTAGTAGTAATTAGGAGAGTTTCATTTTAATTAGGATAGTTTTAGTAAAAGTGTTGGATTTTGTTTTAAAAATTAGGAAAAGTTAAGAAATATTATGGAATTTAGGATAAAATAGGAAAATTAGATTTGTAGTTTAATTAAATGGCATGATTACATTAGTAATTAACATTTTGATGACAATTATTGTATAATTAGTAATTAAACTATAAATTTGTGTTCGAATTTTACCATTACACGTTTACTATAAAATGACATGTCACCAACTTAACAAAAGGATAACTGGATATGATTGGACGTGTTAGAAAATGATATATAAAACTACTTGCACTATAAACTTGAACTTTTAAACGAAATAATAATTATTTTCATAATTGTTTTATAAAATATTTTGACACGCTTCACGAGGACGTCGCATTGCATACTCGTAGAAAGGAGTCGTGATTCGAAACAGAAAAGAATAAATATGTCGTCATATGCTATAACATTAAACAAATTGATTTGAGCAAAGAGAATGAATCTCAATCTTTTATTGTATAGACTAACAATTTAAATATTGGACTTGAGTCTCTTTTAGAGCATACATAAGTGGAAAAAGTCCAATTAAAAATAAAATGATTCAACAATGACCTCATGAAGTGTGACATTTTTGAATTAATCCAACTAACAAAGTATAGTTTAATACACGAGTAATTAGCTAGTGCTCTTGTAGTCTCATCCTCAGTTCAATAAAAATACATGCATTACACGTTGAAATCCAAATAATAAATCTAATTAACATAAATCTAATTTTTAAAACAAAATCCAACACTTTTACTAAAACTATCCTAATTAAAATGAAATTATCCTAATTACTACTAATTATAGAATGAGTACACATATATAATCATGATTTATACCTTGCTAAACTTAATCACTAAACAATTTTACTCAAATTACTATGAAATTTATAGTTTAATTACTATTTATACAATAACTGTCATCAAAGTGTTAATTACTAATATAATCATTATCAACCAATAGAGAAAAAAAAAAACCGATTGAGAATTCTATCCTCTTAAGAGAGAGAAACGCAACACTCGTTTATACATTAGGAAACTTATTTGGGATATTGCAATTTCATCCTTCTAAAAGAAGGAAAACACAGAACACCATTAAATTACTTTAAAGTTGAACAAGTTATAATAAAGATTAAAGAGCTTGTAGTCATGAAAGGTGGAGAAAGTTTAATTTCAGTAGGAATATGCAAAATTTATACATGAAGAGAATTCTTTTAAATTTAGGAACTTGATTGTTTTCTTACAGATTTTATATTTTTTATATTTGATCATTGCAAACTATAAATACATTTTCTTTACAGGAAAATGAGTTTTCATTTTAGGTCCCGTAAGTTTGAGTATTTTTATAATGATTGAATTTTTTTGTAAGTTCTATTTTGTAATTTGGATCATAGTTCTTTCACTAGAATTGAATGCCATAAATATTTAAAATAAACCTATAAGTTCATTAGTTATTGTACTAAAAGGGTTAAAAATATATGCCGTAGTCCCACAAACTAATTTTTGCCATCTCTATAAATTATAAGTTTGAAACTTATGTTAACTGTATTAAAAAAATTAAAATATATGCAATCGTCCCACAAATTATTTTCTACCAATCTAGTAAAAGGTTGAAACTTGTTTAGTGCCATTTGGTTAGGGGTCAATATAACAACCAACAAAAGTTTTGGATCAAAGCAATAATTCTAAATGTTAAACAGATAAATTGAAGCATATACACGTTTGTAGGGATTATTTTTAAATTACTGAATTTAAAAGGGGAAACTTGTCTGTCCATTTGCCTGTTTCAAAAGAAAGCCTTTTCATAGGCTGTAAACATACAACTCTGTGAGCGCTACCAGTACCCGAAAGCTATTTCAAGCTGGGGAATTCATTGCCAAACTTGCTATTTTTTTGCTTTCCTTCTAACATGGGAGAAGGCTACCAGCACCCGCAAGCTATTTCAAGAACTGCATTGCGTTGGTTAAAATGGAGGCAATGCATGGACTGTTGAGCAAGAAGTAGGGTTTTTTTAGGACGGTCGAAGCGATAAGAGGAGTGATAACCAAAACGTTAAATAAAACAATAAAATACTCAAAGGCTTTTCATATGTGATGTCCGACATTGGTACGTCCAGGGCCGACAACAGGATAACAGAGTGGCGGGATCGCCCAAATTTGACCTTTATGATGTGTATTTTGGGTGGAGAAAGATTGAAAAGTACAAAACAGTTCCCATTGACACACTCTCACTCCATTCACTCTCAACCCAACATTCCATCAGCAAATATAACAGTAAACCATTTCATTTTTACCTTCTCTAATGACAAACACACTTCAAAACCTCTCTCAAATTTCCTTCATGTCAAGGAAATTTGAGGGAGGTTTTGAAGTGGGTTTGTCACTAGACAAGGTAAAGATCATATTTACAAGCACAAACTAGTGCAATCAAAGCCCCAGATTCGATTTTGGCAAATTCTGCAAACCCTTTCAGTTTTAGCACAATCAAAAATCATCACTGCACAGTCTGCAGATACATATATCGGAGATTGACATCAAACTTTTTACTGTATAAGGAAGATAAAAACAAGACGTACTTGCAGTGAAGAAAGTATATATCTTAAAGGGCTTGGAGTTTCGACTTTGACGGGGACTGAATGCGTAGGAGAAGATAAAGACAAATCTAATTCGTTTCAAATCTTTGAAGATCTTATTCTATCTTGTTTATAATCTTTTGGTTTTGGTCCCTTTGAATCACTCAATCGTACTGACCATATCATTAGAAGCCTAATTTATTTATTTTTGTACAATATTAGGGACAAATATATGTCGCTAATAATATATAAAGGATAATATTTAAAGTGATTTGTAAAAGGGATGATTTCATTCACTCGTAAGAGTTCAAATAAAGGAAGACAGAGTTTTCCGAAAGTAAAATACCTCTAATAAGGGAAAATTAATATACAACAATATAGAAAGAGATAATTGCAAAGAATAAAAAGATATGATTGAATCTCATCTAATCTTTTCCTTATGAGGAGAGAGCGTTCACTCTAAATAGCCGAAAAGTTCCTTGACCAATTAAGTATTTGCAGCGTATTCTCTGGTCAATTTTCTGGTGGAATTTTTTTTGCTCAAAAGTTTATTTTGACAATAAAATTGAGCGCTAATATGGGGAATAATTTCAATTGAATCCTAATTTCAACAACAACAAATGACCATAGGCATCATTTCCCCTTTTGTTTTTCTTTTTTTATGTAAGTTTCGTTGTTTATAAAAAGTTGTAAGCCCTTCCTTATTATGTGCATAGTATCGAACGTCAACCTTTCCATAATATTTGGGAGGAAAATATTTTTTTCCTGCAAATTTTAAGCATAAATGTAAATAGTCATCTAAATTTTTAACTGTAATTTTTGTAAAGAGATACACTTTTTTTCAATTTCATCCCAATTTCTAGAAACACGAGAAAAGGTTTGGCCGTTGTGAAATTTGAATTTATATGGCAAGATTTGGTTTTAATACCTTGAGTAGATATTCGTAAGGATAGTTGATCAAGGCTATATATGCATCAATCTTGCAAACCTACTTTATGATTGGATAACATTCGAAGATGCCGTATCAAATCGAAAGATTCAACAAGAAAATATGATGATAAGGGATGGGGATCAGTTTAAAACTCATTCAGGATGATTCTTATTGACTGTAGATTTTGCTGGGACGAAAAATACGACACACTATCACAACCTACCCTTAAATAGACTCGTTTTGTACTTCTTTTTCTTTTTTTTTTTTTTTTGAGGAGTTTAGTGTCCAACCAACTATTCATCTATTTTATTCAGGAGATGATATATACAGAGCAAAATTTATAATTACAAACCAATTTTTCTTTGCTTACAAGTTTACCCCATTCAAACTAATTGTATAATTCATTTACCTTTTTTAGTACCAATCAATGATTAGCAGAATCTAAGAAACTGAAATAACTTATTCTTGTTTCCTATTTATCATTTTATAATATTTTATTTCTTTGCATAAACATAGTAATAAGGTAACAATTAAAAACCTAAATAAATAACTGAATATTTAGAAAATAAAAATAAGCAAATCAATAAGAAGAAAATTGTCTTTGTGGTCCGTTTCATATATGTGATTCATTTATTTGGCAATAGTTTCCCTTTTTTTTTTAGGCTCCGATTGTTTCCACGAAAAATGAGGGAAAAGGAAAAAAATATTGGAAAATTTTATTTTCCAAGTGATTGGTACCAAGGAAAATTGTGGAAAATATAGGAAAAGATGGGAAAACATAGGAAAAGATAGTAAAATCTTTTTTGAATCTTTATCTAACATTTTTACAATTCAGAAACTTTGATTTCCCTCCAAAAATTATCTAAAACTTATGCTAATTCACGTATGAATTTCTTTGTGGAAGCAATGTAATTAAAGAATATCATCCTCAAAATTTTCATATTTCCCTCCAATACAAAAGGTGGGAAAATTCAATCATCTTTGAAAAAATTTCAAGTTCTCAAAATTTCATATTGCCACCAATTTAGAATCTATATAAATACTTGTAAGATCAATGTTTTTCACCAACACATCTTCTTCAACTCTCAGGTAATACTTTTTTATTTATTTTATATTTTATATTCTAGTTATTTATCATCTTTATAAATTATTATTATTTTAATTTAATCTATAATCTTGTTTAATGTTTTAGGTACTATATTTTTTCTTCTTTAGGGCGTCATTTGAATAATAATATTATTTGAAGGTTCTCTTGATTAAATTTATTTTGTTTGTGTTATTTCGTTTCAAATATATTAATAGTACTTGCAAATTTTAATTATATTTAAATAAACTAACTTTACTCTTCAAGAAGTTATAAAGGATATTTTAAAATAAAAAAGTAAAACTTAAAATTAATCTTAAGAAAAAATATAAACTTAATATGAGTTTTATTGGAAAAAATAAGTTTTAAAGCATAATAACAGTTTTTACATTGTTCAATATGATGAGTAAGCAAATTAAGTATAAAATTTTCCCGTAAAACTAATGTCATGCCAATCACATGGAAAAGAGAGGAAAATTTTATTTTCCATGGAAGTTTTCTGAATATCCTCATTTTCCAAATTTTTTTTCCTTTTCATGTTCACTGGAGTGTTTTTTTTTTTTTTTTTACTCTTAGGTAGCTAATTCAACCTTTTTCTTTTGACCTAATTTCACAAAGTATAAAGAACATGAAAATAATTATTAAGTACATGAAAACGTAAACCAAAGATTTTGAATTTCTTTTAGGAATTGAATTAAGTGTATTTATTTTGTATCATTCGATGGCAACATTCATTTGATCTTTTAGTTTTGGAAAGAAAAAACACGAATAGAGTTTTTTTTTATTATTATTTTAGAAATTCACGAATTCCTTTAGACATGCACAAAAGAGAATCACAACCTTTAATGTACGAGAATATTCCTATTTTATGGTGATTCAATATAGGAGAAATTGAAGGAGCTAAAACACGAAGACAGATTAAATTGTTGATTTTGAAATAGTAAACAACAACAAATTGCTCTGTAATTAGGGATTTTGCTCTGCAAATACTAAATATCATCTCCCATTTTATTTTCCGTGAGAAGGAAAAGCACTTCATTTGAAGATCTTGAGAGACAAACGCGAGTTTACGGAATAATTCGCGAAAGAGAACCAAGTTACAAAATGGCGTCAGTTGTAAAATGAGGCATTTCTGTAATTGACTAAACCCATACTTATAAATTTTTTCGATTTTTAGTGAAATAATTATTTTATTATGAGCTTGGCCACGTGAACTAGGTCTCTTACTTAACCACATTAAAATTCAATTCCCTACTAATTATATTATTTTCATGCATGATTAAAAATCATTGGTATTCTGTTATTATGAGATGATGGTTTTTTCTGTTGAACTTTCAGTTCAATTATATAATTGGGTCAATTGCGATCATCCCCTATCGTTTGGGGTGTTTTGCGAAGTGCCCCCTAACGTTTCAAAAAGAGCACTTTGCCCCTTAACGTTTGTAAAATTCCTCCTGAGTCCTTGATCTACCGTTGGTTTTTGCCACGTGGCTATCTTTTCATCCATTAGATTTGACTCAGGGGGCAACTTTACAAACGTTAGGGGCAAATTGCTCTTTTTGAAACGTTAGGGGGCTCTTCGCAAAACACCCCAAACGTTAAGGGGCAAAACGCAATTGACCCTATATAATTTATATGACTTTGAAGAGATTTCGAGATTCTGTGTTAATTTGACTAACCTTTGAAAAGCAAGAAAATCGGATGATATACATAGTCTCAATGTACATTTTCTTTCTGTCGACAAAATAGCAAACTTCAAAAGTTATAACTAATAAATACTCCCCTTGTACTCTTGAAATCCAAATTTTTTGCGATAAACAAAAAAAAAAGAAAAATACTTGTTCCCACATCACACATGGCCCCGCGTGGATACAAAGTACTTCTTCCCACAGCGGTTTTATGAGTACTTTCATGATTTGGAAAAGAACGATGAAAGCCAACAAATTCACGGGGATATACATATCATATAAATAGAGAGAGAGAGTGTGATATTTTTTTCTCTTTTTCTTTTGATGAATTAAGAAACTTATCACTAGTACTATCGAAACGAGATCTTCCACTCTCATTGCCAACTACATTATTCACGCTTGTACATGTCGAAACCAGGTAACACCAATATTAATTATTTTCGAAAAGAAATTAAAAAACAAAACAAAACAATTGATATTGAAACAACCAAGAAAACCTTCCAGCAAAATCCTCAAATGAACTAATACCCGACGGGCGGTGGTACAAATTGATTAGATATATGGTGGTATTGGTAGTCGGGAGCCGGTTTCTGGCGGCGGTGGTGGTGGCAGTAGCGATGGAGGTGGAGGTGCAGTGGAGCTTTCACGATTCTGCCTACCGGGTCCTGGGGCCGGAAGAGGTGGTAGTCTAGTACGAAGCCTTCGATTGTATCTAATATTTGGCTTGTCAAAATCCTGATTTTGCATGGAAAATGATACCTCACATGAAAACATAAATATTGTGAGGAAGAGCACGAAATATTTTACTGCCTTCATTGATTTGAAATGCATTATAGGCTTCTATTGAAACCAAACTTCGTTTTATTCTTTTTGAGAATCTTTGTGTTATGTTATGAAGTAATTCAGGCCGATGCAATATATATATATATATATATATATATATATATATATATATATATATATATATATATATATATATATATATATATATATATATATATATATATATATATATATATATATATATATATATATATATATATATATAGAGTAAAGTGTCATGCAAGTGGATAGGACAGTGTGAAAATAAAACGAAAATAATTTGTCGACTTAAGTGTTTGAAACGAGCTTTGTGCTTAAAAGTTTGAAAATATTGTATGATAAACACGTTTGTTGAGGCTCTGGCTACGCGTTTGCGGCGGACCTCGGTCAAATTAGCAAGATCTGAATTTATTATCTATTCGCGAACATGAACATAGTGTATACTAAATTAAGCTAGAAACAAACTTCAAAACAATCTTTTTTTTTTTTTTTTCGTTACAAGGGAGGGTGGGAAACCCAGATTAGCTAAACCGGAACAGCTCTATAGCTAGTTCCGCCAACAGCATCAAACAAGAAAAATTGAGAAACATCAGGAGGGTGATCAAAGTGTTTGATTCCAAAAGCGAGACTCTGGCCCAAGTGAGCGAGGCGATCGGCAACGATATTAGTTTCACGGTATTCCTGGCAAATCAAACAATTATCAAAGCCATCCATGAGAGTGCGACAGGAGTCGATGAGACCACGGTGAGGATGGGTATCATGTAGAGAAGAGTTGATAAGCTTAACCACAATATTAGAGTCACATGCCACTAAAATATTTTTGAGATTAAAACGCTTAGCTTCAGAAAGTCCGTAAAAAACACCCCAAAGCTCCGCCATAGTTATACTGCCGAATCCCACGTCAGCTGCAAATCCAAAAATCCAACGTCCTTCAGAGTTGCGAGCCACTCCACCACAAGAAAGTTGTCATGGATTACCCAAGGCGCTGCCGTCCACATTAATCTTAAAAAGATTCGGATCAGGTGGCGTCCAACAGAATCCACGAGAGACTTTAGAAGTACCCGGGTGTTGCAACAATGAAAGCTTTCTCCAAGTGTTAGTGTCGTCTCTCGCAGTTTGACGAATCCAAAGAGTTGCACGAGCCAGAGGAACTTCGAAATTTTCAAAAACCTTTTTGCATCGCCATCCCCAAATTTTCCAGCATGCGGTAGCAAAAATAATGGCCCAAGGAGTGTCGGAAGTTTGAGCAGCCTTATGTTGGTAAAGGTTGAGACAAAGCCAGTCATGAAGAGGAATTTGAAAGAAACGAGAAATATTTTCCGGAGGCAGTAGATCAATCCAGATAGCTCTACTAGTGGGGCAGTCACGGAGAATGTGGATGAGTGACTCATTGTCACAGAAACAACGAGAGCAAGTAGCGTCGTCCGTAAGATGTCTAAGGACTCGTTGCTCATTGCTCGGGAGTTTATTATGAAGCGCAAGCCATAAGAACAACCGAATACGCTGTCGGGTACGAAGTTTCCACACAAGATTCCAAGATGAAGAGCGAGGTTGATTAACTCCAGCAACTAAATGACAAGCTGAGGAAACTGAAAATTTACCATTGCTTGTGTATCCCCAGTAAGGCAAATCTGGAGTGACGGCAGAAGGATCGATGTGAATACTCGCAATTTCCACAAGTTGAGCTGAAGAAAGAAATCCCTGTAAAATGTTCCAATTCCAGCAATTGTCCTCAAAATACTCCGCGACTTTGAGATGTCTCCGAGGGTCAGGGATTTGGCAAGTGGTGCGTGAGATAAGAGGGCTTTCTCTAACCCACCAATCATCCCAAAAAAGAATAGATTTTCCATTGCGAATGCTCCACTTAATGCCGCGACGCAGAGGTTCAATGCAAGAGAAAATCTGTCGCCAAAGTGGAGAAGGACAAGAGCTTTTCTTAGCTGAGAGAATATCATCGTCTTTTGTATATTTAGCGAGGAGGATGCGGCACCAAAGAGTATCATTTTTTATAAGAAGTTCACAAACAAGTTTCATAATCAAAGCCATATTCATGTCTTCCATCCGAGTCAAGCCAAGGCCCCCACGGTCTTTCCGAAGGCAGCAAGTGTTCCAATTAACCAAGTGAAATCGTCGCCTACCTTCTCGAGAGCCACAAAGAAAGTTGCGACTGATCTGGTCTAACTCTTCACTAGAGGATTTAGGCAATTTATATGTCTGCATGGTGTAGAGAGGGATAGAGGAAGAAACAGACTTTACAAGAGTGTGGCGACCGGCTAACGAGAAAAAATGAGGTTTCCAAGCAAACATACGTTTACGAACTCGATCAATAACGCCTGAAAAAATAGGTCGGGCGATTCTTCCATCACAAATGCGAACACCAACGTAACGTCCAAGAGAAGACGCCAGCGGGATACCCGACATACCTGCAATATCATTAACAACTCGATGGGAAACATTAGAAGAGAAAACAATAAGAGACTTATTTAAATTCACCTTCTGTCCAGAAGCATTAGAGAAAATATTTTAGCAATCAAGGATAACTCTCATTTGAGAAGTGCTAGCGCGCGCGAAAAGGAGCAAGTCATCCGCAAAAAAGAGATGGGAGATGAGAGGACCGCGTCGAGAAACCTTAATAGGTACCCAAGATTTAGCATCAACTCGGCTTTGAATAATGTGAGCAAGACGCTCCACACACAAAATAAAGATGTATGGCGAGATAGGATCGCCTTGTCTTATTCCTCGTGTTGGTTTAAAAGTTTCGGTGAGTTCCCCGTTCCAAATGACACGGATGCTAGTAGTAGTGATACAGTGCATGATGAGCCGGATGATTTTATCGGGCAGCCTAGCAAGTCGAAGAGTGTCTTCGATAAAAGGCCACGAAAGCTTATCAAAGGCTTTCTCAAGGTCGATTTTTAAAGCCATAAACCCGTGTTTACCAACCTTTTTCCTCATTGTGTGCATGATCTCTTGTGCCACAATAATATTGTCCTGTGTTTGACGACCCGGGAGGAAGCTATTCTGAGTTGGTCCAATAAGCCGCGTGAGAATCGGTTTGAGGCGAGTAGTAAGCACTTTAGTGATGCATTTATAAGCAACATTGCACAAACCGAGCGGTCTAAATTGGTGGATAGTTTCGGGATGATCCACCTTCGGGATAAGATGCAGCAAGATTTCATTCAATGAGATAGGAAAAGTACTGGATTTAAAAGCCGAAACAACAAGATGATGCAAATCATTATCAACAATGTTCCAGTACTTTTGAAAAAAGGCTGGGTGGAAACCATCGGGGCCTGGGCTCTTATAGGGACCCATAGAGAAAATAGCATTCCGAACTTCATGGTGCGTGATATCTTCCTCGAGTAAGTGCATAATCCTCGGGTCAATAAGAGAGAAGTTAGCTGCCGGGGTGCAAGAGGGCAGAAAATTTTCGGTAAAAATTGCCTGGAAGTGATAGGCAGCATGTTGCATAAGGTCATCAGGATTAGAAATCCAGTTGCCCTCGTTATCACGAAGACAGGAGATAATACTTTTTTGCCGGCGAACAAGAGTTGAAAGGTGGAAAAACCGCGTGTTACGGTCGTGGAGAGTGGCAATATCTTCCTTCGATTTTTGGAACCAAAACATTTGTTCCTCGAGGAGAACCTCATTAAATTCGCTGATGAGTTTGCATTCGAGCTTGAGAAGGCTAGGTTTAGCTTCATCATTAATTGCACGTTGAATACCCAAAATACGAGCTTGGAGGCGTCTTTTACGTTTGAAAATATTGCCAAAAATATCTTGGTTCCAATTAGTGAGATTACTAGCACATACAGAAAGAAGTGAAGGAAAATCTTTCCCATTAGTCCAGCCGTTTTTTATAATACTAGCAAGTTCAGGACGTAGAAGCCAAGCGGCTTCAAATTTAAATCGGCGCTGATTGTTTCTCGGTTTTGTTCCTCCAAAACAAAGCATAATAGGACAATGGTCCGAGTGTGTGCGAGCTAAGTGTTGCACACAAGAGTCCGGCGAGAATAAATTCCACTCTTCGTTGGCGAGAACTCTATCAATGCGAGAGCTAATAAGTTTCGTGTTGATTTTACGGCGCCAAGTGAATTTAGGTCCAGAGAATCCTAAATCAAATAAACCGCACCTAGAAACACGATTACTAAAAATATTGCATTTATTTGTGTCGCGGCCTATACCACCTTTTCTTTCCTCCGGTGAAATAATATCATTGAAGTCTCCTCCAACGATCCAAGGCCGATCAATAGTGTCAGAAATAGCAGCAAGATCATCCCACAATTCGTCTTTAAGTGTAGAAGTCGGAGAAGCATAGACTCCCGTAAATAAAAAGGAGCCAAAGTCATGAATGTCAATTTGGGTGTGAAGCAGTTGTGAAGAAGCACCAAGTACTCTAACAGAGACACAATCAGGCATCCAAATAAACCAAATACCACCGGCGAAGCCACGATCTTCAACTCGTCCGTTTCCCAACTGTCCAATTTTTCGTATAATATCTAGTTTCCAAAAGGACGAGAATGATAGGGCGTTGGTTGCGAAGCAGTTCCTTGACATTGCGCAAAAACTTGTCATTACCGGCACCTTGCACGTTCCGAAAAATAGCTTTAAATCTGTGATCCTAACAAAGAGAAAGAAAGAGAGCAGGTCAATTCCTTCGTGAGGACTCGGGACGCCCCCTGTCAAACGTTCGACTTCTGTCGGAATTGTTCGAGTTATCCCCTGTTGCACGTCGGCCATAATTTTTGATAACTGAAATAGTTGATTCTTGTTCAGAATTAATTTCATCAGTAGAAGTGATCATGTTGTTGGAATCAGGCTGTTCTAGAGAGGAATTCCTCGCATTGTTAAGTAAAGGAGTCAGAGATTGTTTGCTTGGCCTCTGAGGGTGGGCCTGGTTTTTCTTAGAGCCGTTAGGTTCTTGTATATGTTGGTCAAAGAGTGTGACAGAATGTACCTGGGCCGGACATTTAATAGAGAGAGCTGTGTTGGGCTGATCGAGGCCACTCGGATTGGTATGTAATTGTCTAGATGAGTTGGGTCCAGTAGAGGGTGCGCGGTTAGTTGGGGCGGGTTCAGGCTGAACCAAATCTGAATTTGTATGATCCTCTTCTAAATCAGCTAAGATTGAAAAGGAGGATTTAGAGGGATTCGACTTATCTGAATTTGGTAAGTGAATATTCTGATTATGGAAATTAGTCGAAAATTTGGAATTTCCCCCACGAAAATTCGTCCGCTGCAAATTTTGCCGCCGGCATGTGTTGACTAACATCTAAATGTGGTCTCTTGTAATTGTAGTTTTGTGATATCTTGCTATTATTTATGTATATAAGAGGCTTTTCCAAATACTTTTGAAAACAAAATTTGGGTTGTTTTTGAGTTTAAAATGATGAAAAAAATTAATATTCTTTCAAAAATTATACTTGGGTTTTTTGAGTTTAAAACTTTGATTATCATCTTGAAAATTAGGCATTTTGGGTTAATTGTAATTTTCTGTGTCCTTTTGTTGGGCTTGCGCCAATTTTTCGAGACTTGTTTGCATTCCTTTTATGGTTTAGTCCACGTTGGGCCCGACTTGGGATTAGCTATCACTTTCACCCGAATCCATCCGTTGAGAGGGTTTCAGCCAGGCTCACTTCTTGCGTGCGTGCTATAGCGTCTAATCCAATACAGCCCTCCTAAAGTTTACTTTGGGAAATTGTAAAGTGATTATGCTAATTTTGATTCTCATCCTCGACTTACTTACCAAAATTATATTTGATAAAACTATTGCTAAGATATGAAAGAAATAATAGTATAATACTAATAAGTATCACAAAGAAGTATTCTTTACTTACTAAATTCTTAAAATCTTTTTTTTTGGTTTTTTTATTCAAAACAAAACTGAAATTCGAAATTAAATAAAAAGACATCTATCTTTTTTCGTTGGCTAGCCGTTAGTAAAAACAACCAGTATACAACTTCAAATAAATTATCGCAAATGAAGAAGAATGCTGCTGCTGTTTATGGGATTTGTAGAAGAATTAGTACTATGTCTTCATCTAGAGCTATAGCTCATAATGATTCTTATGTTTTTTGCTCCACAATTCATACTCTGAATAACCACAAAGAAAACACCTCCTTCCGACAAAAACCCAGATTAGATTTCAGTCGCATAGATAAAGTTGAAGATGCTGTTTTCTGTTTCCGTGATATGCTTCGAATGCGGCCCATGCCGTGTGTTGTAGAATTCAACAAGTTATTGACTTTGATTGTTAAGATGAAGCAATACCCTACTGCCCTCTCGGTGTTCGACGAAATGCGTCAAAGGGGTGTTCCTTTCAGTCATGTCACAATGTCTATTGCGATCAATTGCTACTGCTGTCTCCGTCGAGTGGAATTCGGATTCGCAATCTTGGCCATCTTCTTTAAGCGCGGTTACAACCCAAATGTCACCACTTTCACCACTCTCATTAAAGGGCTCTTCTTGGAAAATAAGGTGGCAGATGCAGAAATATTGTTTAAGAAGTTGCTCAGAGAAAAGCTCTATGAACCTAATGAGATTATGCTTTCCACCGTGGTTAATGGATTGTGTAAAGCTGGACATACTCTTACAGCACTTAATTTGCTTGGCCTGTTGGAAAAGGGAAGCTACAAACCTAATGTTTACGCTTATAACTCGGTAATCCACAGTCTATGTAATGATGGAATGGTTGATGATGCTCTTCATCTCTTAACCCAAATGATTCAAAGGGACGTTTCTCCTGACATTGTCACTTATAATTCATTGCTTCAGGGGTTGTGCGATTTCGGTAGATGGAAAGAGGCAAAAGACTTGTTAATTGAGATGGTTGCTCTGAAAATCTCCCTAGACGTGGTTACTTACAATATATTGGTGGATGCATTTTGCAAGGAAGGAAAGGTGAAAGAGGCTCTAGATGTGTTGGAAATTATGAGGCAAAGAAGTATTTGCCCTAATATTTTAACGTACAATACACTGATTGACGGATATTGTTTACGAGGAGAAATGGAGAAAGCGAGAAATATGTTTGATTTAGCTGTGAATTCAGGCCTTAAGCCTGATATTGTAACCTATGACACTCTGATAAATGGATATTGCAAGAAGGGTGATGTGGATGAAGCTTGGCGAGTTTTTCTTGAGATTTCTCGAAAAGGTATAGAGCAGACAATTTTTACCTACAACACCATGTTGATGGGGTTACTTCGTGCAGGTAGATTCACTGCTGGCTGGGAGATTTTCAACAAGATGCAGGCTCATCATGTAAATCCTGATTTAATAACTTACAATACCTTGTTGGATGGCCTATGCAGAAATCATCAGATCGTTGAAGCATTTTCAGTTTTACGCATGATGGAAGAGAATGGTGTTAATCCTGACATAAAAACCTATACTGCCCTCATTCATGGATTATGCAAGGATGGTAAACTTGACATTGCAAGAGATATTTTCAATAAACTTTCTTCCAGAGGTTTGCAACCCGATGTTATAACGTTTAACATAGTCATTGGTGCACTTGCTAAAGAAGGACTGACACAGGAGGTTGAGAATTTGCTTCTGAAAATGGAACAATATAGCTGCTTGCCTAATAGTGTGACTTACAATGTTTATGCCCAGGGTTTGCTTAAAGCAAATGACTATAAGGCCGCTAGCCGAGTCTTGGACGAAATGGTTCGAAAGGGATTCTCGCCTGACTCAGCAACTGTCTCTACGTTGCTAGCAAGTCCACATGGTGCTAATCTCTTACTGGATTTGGAGGTTAGCACAAAAAATGAATGATCCATTTGGACAGTAGGCCAATTATATTTTCCCTGCCACTAGAGGCCTCAAAATCTCTCCAGCTTGTTTGATGTATCAGGGGCTCATTTTCTCAGTAAGCCTTCTATGTTAGACCAAATGGTTCTTAATAACTTGTGCTGTCTCATTGATGGATAAGATATACGGCCCTCGTTTAATATTTCTCTTATGAACCAGAGAGACAAATGATAAAGATATCAACTTTTGTTAGATATTATGTGCCAAAAGTTTTTTGGAGATTGCAGTTCGATGTGATCAAGTGAGTAACATATATTTCTTTTATCTATGAAATTATGATAAATAGTCATCGAAATTCCCTGGATTTGAGATGCTGGCGGAATCAGGTATGCATTCTATCGCTTGAAAGTCGAAACCTTAGATGGTAACACAAACTTGAGCAACAGTGAATAATTTTCCAGTAATAGGCCTTGGCTGCATTCACATTGATCAAAAATGACTGTTGCCTGCATCTAATATGCATCATAGACAGGGCTTTGCTCTAGACTTGTGGTAACTAATCATTGTAAACCCATATGTGTTCTGTAAGAAACCTGGAGAACTTTATCCAGATTATACAAGGTTATATCAAGAAACTAGTGGTCTCTTATTGAAGCTTTGGCATTTTGATGGTTCACTAGATGTATATACAGGAACTCATCTTACTGATCTATGACTTCACATCCTGCGTATCATTTTTTATATGCTGGTATGTAGAATAGTATTACTTGCTAATTACACAAGATTGCCATCATTGTAGCTGCAATGTAACTGTGTTCTTCTACAACCTGAAATCTAGGGGTGGAACATGGATTGCATTGGATTTGGACTATAAATGTCCCGAACGCATCTAACTTAGATTAGAATCAGATTAGGCTCCTGCACCAAGTTCACAAGAAGGGCTTACTCGGTTTTTATTTTTTGGGTTCTCATAAGAATGGAGTGTGGAGCCATCATCAATAATTTCTATCAAATGTTAGCTACATATTTTGAAAAATGGAATGCAATTAGTTGAATGAGATAAAGAGTATCATTTGTGGTACTGACGAGCTTTAAAGAGGACGATACAAGGAATACTGAGGATGCAGGTTGAATTCCTATCTAACTGTGGAGAATTATGGCAAAAATTGATATAATGTTGGTTAACAGACATTCTTAACAAATTCATATCATGCGAATGGAGAAAAATTACCTATGTATTTGAGATCTGTCAAAAGGGGAACCGTTCTGCTTGATATGGTGAAATTTCATTCGAATCCTCGGATAAATATTCGGGTTTATCTTCTATAATTGTTTGCTTTACGGTATTTTATATGTGAGTCATTTAGAGATAAATGACGAAATTGTGTCACTTTCATATTACTAGACCATTATGGATATTGAGTTTTACTCTTCTAGTTTGGGCTTTCAATTCAGGACATCCATTAAACGTTTTCAGTTCCAGCTGGCAAAACAAAATATGGAATTTTTTAGGTTTAGATTATTGTTTATAAATTATAAATTTGTTGTTTACAGTGATGTCGCATATTAGTTTTCAGTACTTAATTTTATGTTATAACAGTTAACAGTATAAATTGTTGCTCCAGGGGTGTCTAAATTCTACAGTGACATGTTTTTATTATGTTTTGGGTAAACATGAAAACAAAACTTAGAGCTACTTGCGGTGGAGCCATCACCAACCGAGGTCGGATTCATTTCCATAATAAGAATTTTAAAATTTTGTAGTATCTTTACCCTTACGCAATCACTTAAAGCTGCTCTCAATTTAATAAAGTAGTAAATCTGATAGGAGTTAGAGTTCCTTTCTATTTTTTCCCTTAAAAAGCCTTGTTACTTGGAGAGGGGAAACTTCTTTATATATTGCGTTCCAGGATAACTACCAATTGATGTTGGACAATTCTCAACATGACCCGTTACGTGTGGGCCGGCATTAATTTCGGTCCCATCATGTGGGTAGATCAATAGCACATCTTATAGAATGGGGAATGGAAGCACTAATTCACAAGATGCAATAGAAAATGCCAAGATGTGGTGTTTGTGTTGATATTCTTTACTTTCTGGGTGCCAATGATTGTGAACTCCAGCATTGGCTTCAACCAAGAAAACCATTGAGGGAAATGACAAAAGCTGCTTGGTTTGTTTTTTTTTTTTTTTTTTTTTTAGCTTTAGTTTTTAATCTTCATGATACAATATATTGATCAGCTACCTTTATACAGTTTTGATCTAATTGTTTTGAGATGCTATTATCAGAAAAATGTTGTCTTTGTCTTCTTTCTGAGCAAAGACTGCATCTTACTTTTGGGAGGTTTAGCGCTTTAGGTTTTATTTGTACTGTATCTGTTTTTGTGAATGGAAATTGAAGTCTTCTCTTTTTGGTCTAGAGAATAGTTGACCGGTGCTAAGAACATAAATCTAGCTCAGTAAAAGTCCAAAATTTACCAAGTCCCTGCTGTGAAAAAGTTTCTTGTTCACAAACATGTTATTGCAAAAAGAACAAGACTAATGTAAGTACAAACTTTGTCATCTCATGGTCCGAACAACTGGTGTAGAGGTTTCATCTCCGGGGGACAGCCCCAAAACTGACGGGATCCAACCCTCGATCAAATGGGAACATATTCACAGGAGCTATTCTTAGCTCAACTCAAGAAGTTGTACTACTACACAAACTTACTGAATGGAACTACTCCTTTAGAGTTTGCAAATTGTTCAAATGCAGTTGAGATTGATCTTTCTGAGAATTGCCTAAAGGGATTGATTCCTAGAAACTCAAGTCGAATTTCAACCTTTTTCTTAATCAGCTTAAAGGAAGTATCCCACATGAGCTTGGATGTCGAAGGAATAGAGAAAGCTAGACTTATCCATGAATAACTTAACAGGTTCAATTTCTTTAAAGTTTACTCTTCCTCTTTTTTAAAATTTATTTTCTGGTAAACTCTCTTACTCTTATTCAGCACTCATTTGTCCAAAAAGACTTTTGAAGTCAATCTTTCTTTTCATTTCAAAAGATTGTTGTACTTTGATTGACTTGATACACTACATTTATACGGAATATAAATCAAAATTGCTGCAACAACATGTTCAGCAAATTAACTAACTAATCAACCAATAACTTCTATAATTGAGTTTTCCGCCAAAATACAACTTGCTTATTCAGTTGTTGTCACGCCTTAATTGTTAAACCAATACCTCACATGCAGGTACAACCCCTTAACGTAACAATTAAAAACCTAAATGAATAACTGAGTATTTAGAAAATAAAAATAAGCAAATCAATAAGAAGAAAATTGTCTTTGTGGTCCGTTTCATATATGTGATTCATTTATTTGGCAATAGTTTCCCTTTTTTTTTTTAGGCTCCGATTGTTTCCACGGAAAAGGAGGAAAAATGAAAAAAATATTGGAAAATTTTATTTTCCAAGTGATTGATACCAAGGAAAATTGTGGAAAATATAGGAAAAGATAGTAAAATCTTTTTTGAATCTTTATCTAACATTTTTACAATTCAGAAACTTTGATTTCCCTCCAAAAATTATCTAAAACTTATGCTAATTCACGTATGAATTTCTTTGTGGAAGCAATGTAATTAAAGAATATCATCCTCAAAATTTTCATATTTCCCTCCAATACAAAAGGTGGGAAAATTCAATCATCTTTGAAAAAATTTCAAGTTCTCAAAATTTCATATTGCCACCAATTTAGAATCTATATAAATACTTGTAAGATCAATGTTTTCCACCAACACATCTTCTTCAACTCTCAGGTAATATTTTTTTATTTATTTTATATTTTATATTCTAGTTATTTATCATCTTTAATAAATTATTATTATTTTAATTTAATCTATAATCTTGTTTAATGTTTTAGGTACTATATTTTTTCTTCTTTAGGGCGTCATTTGAATAATAATATTATTTGAAGGTTCTCTTGATTAAATTTATTTTGTTTGTGTTATTTCGTTTCAAATATATTAATAGTACTTGCAAATTTTAATTATATTTAAATAAACTAACTTTACTCTTCAAGAAGTTATAAAGGATATTTTAAAATAAAAAAGTAAAACTTAAAATTAGTCTTAAGAAAAAATATAAACTTAATATGAGTTTTATTGGAAAAAATAAGTTTTAAAGCATAATAACAGTTTTTACATTGTTCAATATGATGAGTAAGCAAATTAAGTATAAAATTTTCCCGTAAAACTAATGTCATGCCAATCACATGGAAAAGAGAGGAAAATTTTATTTTCCATGGAAGTTTTCTGAATATCCTCATTTTCCAAATTTTTTTTCCTTTTCATGTTCACTGGAGTGTTTTTTTTTTTTTTTTTTACTCTTAGGTAGCTAATTCAACCTTTTTCTTTTGACCTAATTTCACAAAGTATAAAGAACATGAAAATAATTATTAAGTACATGAAAACGTAAACCAAAGATTTTGAATTTCTTTTAGGAATTGAATTAAGTGTATTTATTTTGTATCATTCGATGGCAACATTCATTTGATCTTTTAGTTTTGGAAAGAAAAAACACGAATAGAGTTTTTTTTTTATTATTATTTTAGAAATTCACGAATTCTTTTAGACATGCACAAAAGAGAATCACAACCTTTAATGTACGAGAATATTCCTATTTTATGGTGATTCAATATAGGAGAAATTGAAGGAGCTAAAACACGAAGACAGATTAAATTGTTGATTTTGAAATAGTAAACAACAACAAATTGCTCTGTAATTAGGGATTTTGCTCTGCAAATACTAAATATCATCTCCCATTTTATTTTCCGTGAGAAGGAAAAGCACTTCATTTGAAGATCTTGAGAGACAAACGCGAGTTTATGGAATAATTCGCGAAAGAGAACCAAGTTACAAAATGGCGTCAGTTGTAAAATGAGGCATTTCTGTAATTGACTAAACCCATACTTATAAATTTTTTCGATTTTTAGTGAAATAATTATTTTATTATGAGCTTGGCCACGTGAACTAGGTCTCTTACTTAACCACATTAAAATTCAATTCCCTACTAATTATATTATTTTCATGCATGATTAAAAATCATTGGTATTCTGTTATTATGAGATGATGGTTTTTTCTGTTGAACTTTCAGTTCAATTATATAATTGGGTCAATTGCGATCATCCCCTATCGTTTGGGGTGTTTTGCGAAGTGCCCCCTAACGTTTCAAAAAGAGCACTTTGCCCCTTAACGTTTGTAAAATTCCTCCTGAGTCCTTGATCTACCGTTGGTTTTTGCCACGTGGCTATCTTTTCATCCATTAGATTTGACTCAGGGGGCAACTTTACAAACGTTAGGGGCAAATTACTCTTTTTGAAACGTTAGGGGGCTCTTCGCAAAACACCCCAAACGTTAAGGGGCAAAACGCAATTGACCCTATATAATTTATATGACTTTGAAGAGATTTCGAGATTCTGTGTTAATTTGACTAACCTTTGAAAAGCAAGAAAATCGGATGATATACATAGTCTCAATGTACATTTTCTTTCTGTCGACAAAATAGCAAACTTCAAAAGTTATAACTAATAAATACTCCCCTTGTACTCTTGAAATCCAAATTTTTTGCGATAAACAAAAAAAAAGAAAAATACTTGTTCCCACATCACACATGGCCCCGCGTGGATACAAAGTACTTCTTCCCACAGCGGTTTTATGAGTACTTTCATGATTTGGAAAAGAACGATGAAAGCCAACAAATTCACGGGGATATACATATCATATAAATAGAGAGAGAGTGTGATATTTTTTTCTCTTTTTCTTTTGATGAATTAAGAAACTTATCACTAGTACTATCGAAACGAGATCTTCCACTCTCATTGCCAACTAAATTATTCACGCTTGTACATGTCGAAACCAGGTAACACCAATATTAATTATTTCCGAAAAGAAATTAAAAAACAAAACAAAACAATTGATATTGAAACAACCAAGAAAACCTTCCAGCAAAATCCTCAAATGAACTAATACCCGACGGGCGGTGGTACAAATTGATTAGATATATGGTGGTATTGGTAGTCGGGAGCCGGTTTCTGGCGGCGGTGGTGGTGGCAGTAGCGATGGAGGTGGAGGTGCAGTGGAGCTTTCACGATTCTGCCTACCGGGTCCTGGGGCCGGAAGAGGTGGTAGTCTAGTACGAAGCCTTCGATTGTATCTAATATTTGGCTTGTCAAAATCCTGATTTTGCATGGAAAATGATACCTCACATGAAAACATAAATATTGTGAGGAAGAGCACGAAATATTTTACTGCCTTCATTGATTTGAAATGCATTATAGGCTTCTATTGAAACCAAACTTCGTTTTATTCTTTTTGAGAATCTTTGTGTTATGTTATGAAGTAATTCAGGCCGATGCAATATATATATATATATATATATATATATATATATATATATATAGAGTAAAGTGTCATGCAAGTGGATAGGACAGTGTGAAAATAAAACGAAAATAATTTGTCGACTTAAGTGTTTGAAACGAGCTTTGTGCTTAAAAGTTTGAAAATATTGTATGATAAACACGTTTGTTGAGGCTCTGACTACGCGTTTGCGGCGGACCTCGGTCAAATTAGCAAGATCTGAATTTATTATCTATTCGCGAACATGAACATAGTGTATACTAAATTAAGCTAGAAACAAACTACAAAACAATCTTTTTTTTTTTTTTTCGTTACAAGGGAGGGTGGGAAACCCAGATTAGCTAAACCGGAACAGCTCTATAGCTAGTTCCGCCAACAGCATCAAACAAGAAAAATTGAGAAACATCAGGAGGGTGATCAAAGTGTTTGATTCCAAAAGCGAGACTCTGGCCCAAGTGAGCGAGGCGATCGGCAACGATATTAGTTTCACGGTATTCCTGGCAAATCAAACAATTATCAAAGCCATCCATGAGAGTGCGACAGGAGTCGATGAGACCACGGTGAGGATGGGTATCATGTAGAGAAGAGTTGATAAGCTTAACCACAATATTAGAGTCACATGCCACTAAAATATTTTTGAGATTAAAACGCTTAGCTTCAGAAAGTCCGTAAAAAACACCCCAAAGCTCCGCCATAGTTATACTGCCGAATCCCACGTCAGCTGCAAATCCAAAAATCCAACGTCCTTCAGAGTTGCGAGCCACTCCACCACAAGAAAGTTGTCATGGATTACCCAAGGCGCTGCCGTCCACATTAATCTTAAAAAGATTCGGATCAGGTGGCGTCCAACAGAATCCACGAGAGACTTTAGAAGTACCCGGGTGTTGCAACAATGAAAGCTTTCTCCAAGTGTTAGTGTCGTCTCTCGCAGTTTGACGAATCCAAAGAGTTGCACGAGCCAGAGGAACTTCGAAATTTTCAAAAACCTTTTTGCATCGCCATCCCCAAATTTTCCAGCATGCGGTAGCAAAAATAATGGCCCAAGGAGTGTCGGAAGTTTGAGCAGCCTTATGTTGGTAAAGGTTGAGACAAAGCCAGTCATGAAGAGGAATTTGAAAGAAACGAGAAATATTTTCCGGAGGCAGTAGATCAATCCAGATAGCTCTACTAGTGGGGCAGTCACGGAGAATGTGGATGAGTGACTCATTGTCACAGAAACAACGAGAGCAAGTAGCGTCGTCCGTAAGATGTCTAAGGACTCGTTGCTCATTGCTCGGGAGTTTATTATGAAGCGCAAGCCATAAGAACAACCGAATACGCTGTCGGGTACGAAGTTTCCACACAAGATTCCAAGATGAAGAGCGAGGTTGATTAACTCCAGCAACTAAATGACAAGCTGAGGAAACTGAAAATTTACCATTGCTTGTGTATCCCCAGTAAGGCAAATCTGGAGTGACGGCAGAAGGATCGATGTGAATACTCGCAATTTCCGCAAGTTGAGCTGAAGAAAGAAATCCCTGTAAAATGTTCCAATTCCAGCAATTGTCCTCAAAATACTCCGCGACTTTGAGATGTCTCCGAGGGTCAGGGATTTGGCAAGTGGTGCGTGAGATAAGAGGGCTTTCTCTAACCCACCAATCATCCCAAAAAAGAATAGATTTTCCATTGCGAATGCTCCACTTAATGCCGCGACGCAGAGGTTCAATGCAAGAGAAAATCTGTCGCCAAAGTGGAGAAGGACAAGAGCTTTTCTTAGCTGAGAGAATATCATCGTCTTTTGTATATTTAGCGAGGAGGATGCGGCACCAAAGAGTATCATTTTTTATAAGAAGTTCACAAACAAGTTTCATAATCAAAGCCATATTCATGTCTTCCATCCGAGTCAAGCCAAGGCCCCCACGGTCTTTCCGAAGGCAGCAAGTGTTCCAATTAACCAAGTGAAATCGTCGCCTACCTTCTCGAGAGCCACAAAGAAAGTTGCGACTGATCTGGTCTAACTCTTCACTAGAGGATTTAGGCAATTTATATGTCTGCATGGTGTAGAGAGGGATAGAGGAAGAAACAGACTTTACAAGAGTGTGGCGACCGGCTAACGAGAAAAAATGAGGTTTCCAAGCAAACATACGTTTACGAACTCGATCAATAACGCCTGAAAAAATAGGTCGGGCGATTCTTCCATCACAAATGCGAACACCAACGTAACGTCCAAGAGAAGACGCCAGCGGGATACCCGACATACCTGCAATATCATTAACAACTCGACGGGAAACATTAGAAGAGAAAACAATAAGAGACTTATTTAAATTCACCTTCTGTCCAGAAGCATTAGAGAAAATATTTTAGCAATCAAGGATAACTCTCATTTGAGAAGTGCTAGCGCGCGCGAAAAGGAGCAAGTCATCCGCAAAAAAGAGATGGGAGATGAGAGGACCGCGTCGAGAAACCTTAATAGGTACCCAAGATTTAGCATCAACTCGGCTTTGAATAATGTGAGCAAGACGCTCCATACACAAAATAAAGATGTATGGCGAGATAGGATCGCCTTGTCTTATTCCTCGTGTTGGTTTAAAAGTTTCGGTGAGTTCCCCGTTCCAAATGACACGGATGCTAGTAGTAGTGATACAGTGCATGATGAGCCGGATGATTTTATCGGGCAGCCTAGCAAGTCGAAGAGTGTCTTCGATAAAAGGCCACGAAAGCTTATCAAAGGCTTTCTCAAGGTCAATTTTTAAAGCCATAAACCCGTGTTTACCAACCTTTTTCCTCATTGTGTGCATGATCTCTTGTGCCACAATAATATTGTCCTGTGTTTGACGACCCGGGAGGAAGCTATTCTGAGTTGGTCCAATAAGCCGCGTGAGAATCGGTTTGAGGCGAGTAGTAAGCACTTTAGTGATGCATTTATAAGCAACATTGCACAAACCGAGCGGTCTAAATTGGTGGATAGTTTCGGGATGATCCACCTTCGGGATAAGATGCAGCAAGATTTCATTCAATGAGATAGGAAAAGTACTGGATTTAAAAGCCGAAACAACAAGATGATGCAAATCATTATCAACAATGTTCCAGTACTTTTGAAAAAAGGCTGGGTGGAAACCATCGGGGCCTGGGCTCTTATAGGGACCCATAGAGAAAATAGCATTCCGAACTTCATGGTGCGTGATATCTTCCTCGAGTAAGTGCATAATCCTCGGGTCAATAAGAGAGAAGTTAGCTGCCGGGGTGCAAGAGGGCAGAAAATTTTCGGTAAAAATTGCCTGGAAGTGATAGGCAGCATGTTGCATAAGGTCATCAGGATTAGAAATCCAGTTGCCCTCGTTATCACGAAGACAGGAGATAATACTTTTTTGCCGGCGAACAAGAGTTGAAAGGTGGAAAAACCGCGTGTTACGGTCGTGGAGAGTGGCAATATCTTCCTTCGATTTTTGGAACCAAAACATTTGTTCCTCGAGGAGAACCTCATTAAATTCGCTGATGAGTTTGCATTCGAGCTTGAGAAGGCTAGGTTTAGCTTCATCATTAATTGCACGTTGAATACCCAAAATACGAGCTTGGAGGCGTCTTTTACGTTTGAAAATATTGCCAAAAATATCTTGGTTCCAATTAGTGAGATTACTAGCACATACAGAAAGAAGTGAAGGAAAATCTTTCCCATTAGTCCAGCCGTTTTTTATAATACTAGCAAGTTCAGGACGTAGAAGCCAAGCGGCTTCAAATTTAAATCGGCGCTGATTGTTTCTCGGTTTTGTTCCTCCAAAACAAAGCATAATAGGACAATGGTCCGAGTGTGTGCGAGCTAAGTGTTGCACACAAGAGTCCGGCGAGAATAAATTCCACTCTTCGTTGGCGAGAACTCTATCAATGCGAGAGCTAATAAGTTTCGTGTTGATTTTACGGCGCCAAGTGAATTTAGGTCCAGAGAATCCTAAATCAAATAAACCGCACCTAGAAACACGATTACTAAAAATATTGCATTTATTTGTGTCGCGGCCTATACCACCTTTTCTTTCCTCCGGTGAAATAATATCATTGAAGTCTCCTCCAACGATCCAAGGCCGATCAATAGTGTCAGAAATAGCAGCAAGATCATCCCACAATTCGTCTTTAAGTGTAGAAGTCGGAGAAGCATAGACTCCCGTAAATAAAAAGGAGCCAAAGTCATGAATGTCAATTTGGGTGTGAAGCAGTTGTGAAGAAGCACCAAGTACTCTAACAGAGACACAATCAGGCATCCAAATAAACCAAATACCACCGGCGAAGCCACGATCTTCAACTCGTCCGTTTCCCAACTGTCCAATTTTTCGTATAATATCTAGTTTCCAAAAGGACGAGAATGATAGGGCGTTGGTTGCGAAGCAGTTCCTTGACATTGCGCAAAAACTTGTCATTACCGGCACCTTGCACGTTCCGAAAAATAGCTTTAAATCTGTGATCCTCACAAAGAGAAAGAAAGAGAGCAGGTCAATTCCTTCGTGAGGACTCGGGACGCCCCCTGTCAAACGTTCGACTTCTGTCGGAATTGTTCGAGTTATCCCCTGTTGCACGTTGGCCATAATTTTTGACAACTGAAATAGTTGATTCTTGTTCAGAATTAATTTCATCAGTAGAAGTGATCATGTTGTTGGAATCAGGGTGTTCTAGAGAGGAATTCCTCGCATTGTTAAGTAAAGGAGTCAGAGATTGTTTGCTTGGCCTCTGAGGGTGGGCCTGGTTTTTCTTAGAGCCGTTAGGTTCTTGTATATGTTGGTTAAAAAGTGTAACAGAATGTACCATGGCCGGACGTTTAATAGGGAGAGCTGTGTTGGGCTGATCGAGGCCACTCGGATTAGTATGTAATTGTCTAGATGAGTTGGGTCCAGTAGAGGGTGCGCGGTTAGTAGGGGCGGGTTCAGGCTGAACCAAATCTGAATTTGTATGATCCTCTTCTAAAGCAGCTTAGATTGAAAAGGAGGATTTAGAGGGATTCGACTTATCTGAATTTGGTAAGTGAATATTCTGATTATGGAAATTAGTCGAAAATTTGGAATTTCCCCCACGAAAATTCGTCCGCTGCAAATTTTGCCGCCGGCATGTGTTGACTAACATCCACGGCCCAGATCCCGTTTCCGCCGGTGGTTCCGACCTATTATTATCGTTGGCCGTAGACATTTTTTGTGCCGTTGCCGCTGCAGCCTCCTTCGTTTTTCTTTCAATGACCGCCGGAGAAGCCGGACAGTCGTCGTGATGGTGTCCGAAAACTCCACAATGGTAGCAAATTAATCGAATCCCCTCGTATTCAAATAGTATTCAGAATTTCAGATGAGATATTTCGGGAGAAGAGGTTTCTTAAGATCAATCTCAACCGAATTCTTGCGAAGCGCCCTTTAGTTGCAACTTCAGTGTGGTCATCCACTTTCACAAAGGATCCGATCATGTCACCAATCTCCTTCAGACGACTAGGTTGAGAGAAAAAAGGATATGGCAATTCAGGGAGGCGAACCCAGACCATGGTATTGGTGATGGAAGCATCCGATGCACGGAAATCAGGGGTCCAGCTGCGCACCGTGAGATAGTGTTGGTGGAGAACCCATGGGCTGCCATGTAGTATAAAATCATAGTCTTCTCTCTTTTGTATACGCACCAAGAAGAAGCCAGTTCCTAATTCATTAAGTTCAAATGTACCGCGAATCGACCAAAGTTTAGGGATACGTTGAGCCAAAGTGTCGTATCGAATTGATTTCCCCAAGAGTTTGATAACAAGACAGCGGGCCATGTTGGAGCAGATTTCGATCCACGCTGGGGCAGTAAGGCGAATACGAGGCCAAGGTGATTGTTCGACAACATGATCATCATGGAATTGCGAAGCGAATTCGGCATCAATTTCTGCCCATTGTTCATTGTCTGAAATAGAGTAATCAATCTTGTTCACCAATCTCACAGTGTCTGGAGCAATATCAAAATCTGATGAAAAGTTCATGACACGGTCTTTATATGAATCGCCTATTGGAGGCGGGGTGATTGAGCGATTGATATCAGTAGGTACGTGAGTGGAGTCATGATCCATTGAGTCAATATCATCAAGAGTGCATCTGAAGGGAGAGGAGAAGCATTATCACCAGTGAATTTGAGACGTTTATCGGAATGAGACGGTGGTTCCGGCGAAGGCGGGACAGCCATCGATGGAGTAAAAAGCGGGTTGCTGCGTGAGGTCATGGAGGAGCGTGTGGTATCTCAACGGTAATATTTTAGACAGAGAAATTATGTAATCAGTAGTGATGAGATTCTGCGTTGGAAATGGCCAGGTTTGTTAGGCCTTAATATGTTTGTATATACGATCTAAAACAATATTGCCTGGCAATGCCTTCCCTAGTTTGAAGTTTTGGTATGTTTTTGCTTTCATCCGTTGACCATTGAGTTGGAGTTAAATTTACATAAATGACAAAAACATAAATCACGATCAAGTGAGTTCGCTTTAGTACACCTTTAAAGAAGAAACTCATCTAATTAGTTTATAAAAATTAGTAAGATTAATTTTTTTGATCCTATTTCATTACATGATGGAAGTTTAAAAGATTGAGGATTTTCCTAGAACATAAATCAAAGCTATTGTTCGTTCATGATCTGGCATATGTATCGAAAATAGAAACTTCAGTGTGAAGCAGATCAAATCAAATAATTATAAATACCTCTAAAAGAAAATTATTTTCTCCATTCCTATACGGGGTTACCGATTACAGAATCCCTCAATTATGCTAATTATCAATTGTGATTGATTCTCTAAAAACTTTGTAAATTGCAGTCCTTCTTGTAATTCACATATGACAAAAAGTGAGAACGTACATTTTATTTGCATCTATTCTGTTTTCTATCCAATGTATTCAATGGATTTCTCATGGTACCAGCGCATGATTAATTTCTACTTTTCAGTCCATAAGTTGTTTCTGGGTTAGCAGGCAAAGAGAACTCGGAAGAAAGGCATTGTTGTGGTTTTCTCCCCAAATCTGCTCCACGTTACTTCTTTCCATTGTTCTTGATCAGCCATCTACTCCACCCACAATTGGAAGTCATGAAAGAAATATTAAACTTACATTTGTGCTTCTAAATGGATTGAATTATTTAACTTTGTGTGGAGGCCATTACTATAATTTCTCTTAGTGGGAGATTAAAGTTGGGATATATAGATGGGAAAATTAATCCTCTTACCCCAATGGTTCAAAATATGGTGAATGGCTTTCCAATGACAATTTGGTTATGTCCTGGTTGTTTAACTTTGTGGAACCTGACATAAATGAATTTTGGAGTTTTTCGCAAAAATAGTCCTCTAACTTCTCACTTTTCAAAATTCGACCTCTAATGATTTTAATCGCAAACCTCGTCCCCTAACTACGCCCAATTTTCATTTTAAGTCCTTCGGTGAATGTAAACACTAGAGGTAATTAAAAATTATAATTTTTAAATACATATCACACGTGCCAAAAGCGCAAGGTGGCAAAAAACCAAAAACATGCTTTCTCCCATATTTTTCTCCCGTCTAACATATAAAAACTCGTTATGCAATGCCTTTATTCATAAACACAAATCTACCCAAATTGAAGAACCTAACGCTAAATTACTCAGTTGATTTTGATTTTTGTTAAATTGATAGTGATTTCGAGCATTTTCTGTTCACAAACTTCGTTCGCTGTCTCCAGCTCTTCATCTATGTCATCCTCTTCATCCCATATGTCGCGATCTCTCATCGTTCTTCTTCTTCACATGACGTCGTCAGGTTTTGCGAATTGGTTTGGGGATTTATCAATTAGGGTTGGTTTTTGCGAAGTGGGTTTGGGGATTTAACGATTAGGGTTCATCATGTTCATTTAGGGGAGAAAAGTTTTTTGATTCTAAGTGTTAGAGTAGGAGTGTATATATTGTTGTACGTGATTTTATTTTATTTTTTTGTGGTTTGTGTTTTAAGTTTTTAAAAACGGTTTGTGCAACTTATTTTTTTCTGACGTGAGAACTAGTATATAAGGTCTAAAATGCCCCTGTTTAGGCATTATGTGTTGGTCAAATGACATTTCTTGACGAATAATGAATTATTTCGTCGCCTGAGTGCATAAATTGCAATGGATGCAAGTTAGGGGCGAGTTTTAAGGTTAAAATCATTAGAGGAAGAATTTTGCAAAAGAAAAAAGTTAGGAAACTATTGCTGCAAAAAACCCATGAAATTAGCATATTTTGAAAATGCAAAGACTCTATGGAAGTCTATCAAAGATATATTGGTGAAGAAAAAAAATCTTCAAGAATACTTGACTTGCAATGATTTAGCTTCCGCGAAGGCGGAGGAACAAGCTAATCATCGTTTACATAACATCTTAGTTATAAGTCGAAGATCTGGAATGAGTTACGACAATATCGTCCACCTACGAATGATATATCTATTTTTTCTAAATTTCTTGCAAGTCTAAAACCAGAATACTAATATCTAACTAGACAAATTCTTTACAGCCCAGAATTACCATATTTTTCTAGTGTTTGTGCTACCACTCAAAGGAATATGACTCCTAAATCCTAATGCAACTGACGCGAAACAAGAAATAAAACAGATCCAAGTGCTCTTTTTGTGAGAAAATTGCATTTTTGATACCCTAACTTGGCACCATTTCTTTTTTCACACCTTAACTTGGCAGATCACGATTTTGGTACCCTAATTTGGCAATTTTTTCAATTTTGGCACCCCCAACGGCTACTATTTCAAAATTTTCACGTGAGGCTAAATTTGGGGGTTTTGGCCTCAGCAAAACTTTAAATTCACCCACTTGCACCTTGGATTTTGTCTTTTTGTTATTTTATTTTATTTTCTTATTTTCTTCTACGTGGCGTCCAAGATGGCAAATGGGAGAGTTGGGAGGTTGACTCGGATCAAAATCTCCAAATTTAGTCCCACTTCAAAATTTCGGCAAGATTTTGAAGTCGCCGCCGCCGAGGTACCAAAATTGAAAAAAAAAATTGCCACATTAAGGTACCAAAGTAGTGATCTGCCAAATTAAGGTATGAAAAAAGAAATGGTGTCAAATTAGGGTATCAAAAATACAATTTTTCCCTCTTTTTGTTAAAGCAACAAAGTTACGAACAATCACCAAAGTGATGGATTGTCCAAGGGTCGAGGATTTGGGCTTGGAATAGAACAACATTTTAGTGCATATATGGCTATAAGCCAAATCATTTCAAAGATCGTTACTGGAGATTATATATATATCATCACCTTCAAAAAGATAGAGGTTTGAAAAATCGTGTGGTGGCTCAAGCAAGCACCTGCCAACCTAATAATACTTATGGTTTTGATTCGCAGAGTTCTTGGAAAAGCTTCAACTCAAGCAACTTATAAAACCACCTGTCCTCCCACATGAACCTTCAACTTCAATACCTCAAGCTTGTGGTAATACTCTGGCATTCTTAACTTCTTTTAATGCTTCTTAGATTGTTGATTTAGGTGCAACTTATCATCTGACTTCAAATCCTCAAAACTTGTTTAATGTTAAAGAGAAACATGAAAAGCGAAATAATGCTTCTTAGATTGTTTACACTCAGTTGACTATTTCTTTTTCCTCGATTTAGAAAATTGTGAGACTCTTCATTTCTCTAAACAACATTTGACAGAGTTAGTATCTAAACTTCTTTTTGAAACGCATTGGAAGTGGGTGCCAATACATGTCGGATTACCAACAACAACATTGCAGTGGGTAGCGAAAATGTGTCAAATGTCCCCTACTCAACTTTTCGGTGGACCCTCAATTTTTCCAGATTTTAAGAAGAAACACGAGGGTTCGTCTCGTTTTAAGCCCAATTTTAGTAGAGTCCTCTTTGCCCTACAATTGTGTTATATTTTTCTTAATTTTTGCTATTATTTTTCAAACCTTAATTTTGAGGATTGAGATGAAACTGAAAGAAGAATATTGAATGACCTATTGAAATTGAGGCTAAATCGAGATGATCCCCATGTTTGCGCTTAAGAATCAGGCTTAACAAAAATTTTGGCAAAACTTTTCACCGAAAAGGTAATCAAAGGTAATTTACACATTTTAAAAAATAGATTGGGGGAAGATTTCTCTTTTTGATTGGTTAGGGACAGCTTGCAAATTACCCCAAAGTTCACAGGCTTTAACGCTTTTTACCCATTAATAATTATGCAATTTTTCTACATGTTATGTCAGTGGCATGGGGTAGGCGTTTGTAGGGAGTTGGAACCATTGGTCGTCTTATATGTTGTCTTTGCGAATATTTATGGAAATGTTTTTGGCTGTTTGGCCCGTATAAACACTTTGTAAGTGTTTTATTATTGACTTTTATTTGTGCTTGTATTGGAAAAAGACATACAACTCAATGGAGAATGGTTATATGGTACTTTTCAAATGTCTTTATAAATATAGTACTTTATAAAGTTTTTAAAAAGACAAAGACACTCCGCATCATGCAATATAAATATTCAAGTAATATTGTAAGAAGCTTTTTAAAAATAATTTTTGACAATTATAACACCTAGTCAAAAGTAATTTGAAGTACCTTTAACTAAAACTGGGTTTTTTTCAACTTTGGTCCCTTAATGAGTACTGATTCCATCTTTGGTCCTTTATTGATTTTTTTTGTAACTTTAGTTCCCTAATAGAAAAAGTGTTGCCTTAAAACAACAAAAGAGGGGTGCAATTTCAAAATCACGACTTCTTTCCTACATGAAAACAACCCTCATGTGACCACGTGCGCAACACGTGACTTTTTTTGGCCAAAAAGAACGATTTCGGTAGAAAAAGGGATCAAGTATTATGAATTGTGAGATACATTAGAGGACCAAAGTTGCAAAAAAAATCAATAGAAGACCAAAGATGGAGTCAGTACTCATTAAGGGACCAAAGTTGAAAAAAACAGTGAAAAGATACTTCTGTAAGTTAATAGCCACGCACCCGTGTGTAACATATTTTTGAATGGATATAGTACCGCACGGGTGCGGCCAGATAGGAGCTGTAGTTCTCTATTGAGGTTGAGGTTGAGATTTTTTATTTTTTTTTTGTTTATAAAATATGAATTAAAACAAGAGCACTCGTGTTAATATCTGTAAATATTCAAATTTATGAATATAATATAATCAGGACGCCCAAACATAAGAAATAAATCTATCTTATTTCCCCAATGTCCTTCAACAAATTACATTATGAATTTAATTATTACAACCAAAATAACACACTCTAGGAATAAAACGTCATAAACATTTCAATCTCCTCCAAGTTGACCAAACCCGCCGGCCCGTGGTGAAGATGTAGTAGACGCTGGGACTAGCGGTGGTGGTTAGCAATAAACTGCGTCGTGGCGAGTTGGTGGCCTTATAATATGAGCGGTGGTGGTGCAGGCGGTGTGTTTTGACGACTCGGCCAGCCTGCTTTTGGCCGCGGAGGACCTGGCCACATGGCTTTGAGTCTCCGTTCCAATCGGGGCTCTTCAGGAGTACTGGGATTCGGGGTCGAAATAGTTGTGTGAGTATGCAGTGCTAATATTGCAAGACACAAAAGCAAGCACGCTACTGCCTTCATTGTCGCGCGTAAATGAAGACAAACTACTCTACCAGTTAGATTTTATTCATCATGATGCTATAGATGGAATTATATATAGTGCAAGGGACCGATAAGTTGTGAAAAGGAAATGAGAGAATTTTGTCAAACGCGGCTTTGAACCAAGAATTTTCGGTATAAAATTAGTATTATATGATTGAATAAATTAACTTAATTAGCTTTATCCAAAAGTATAATAAATAAGTGCATTAAACACAAATGGGAACTCTTTGACGATATTTTATGGCGATAGCACCAAAGACCCCAGTCTCCGCCCAATTCAATTGTGGAATCAGTGCAAAATTTCTTGAACTATATATATATTTAGAAGGTGTATATACAACACTAGGTTCTTTTAATCGGCACTTCTACTAAATCCTAATGTTGCATCTCGATAACCTTCACTACTAGCTACTCCTAAGTGGTACTTTTTAAAATATTTATATATTTTTTGCTTTGGTTATAATTTTTGCCAAAAAGTTGAAGGTATTTGCATAGAAACCTCAAAACTTACTTGAAATAAGAAAAGAAAAGCATTAATGAAACATTTTGAAGTATTTTTCAGAATATCACGACATTAATATTAGTTAACCTAACCAAGGGAATAAACTAATTTCATTTCTGTTATAAACACCCTATACATATTTTTAAAAATGTAAGTTGCATTATAAAATAGGGTAAATCCCATTAAACCACCCAACCTATACCTCCTTTTACAAGTTGCCACCTTACCTATTATTTTTTACAATTAATCCTCCAACCTATTGAAAAATTTGCGAACTGCCCCCTGAACCTAAATCCAACCTTTAAATTTTTGCCACGTTTTTGCATTTATGTCCATTGGATTTGGCTTCAGGGGGCACTTAATTTGCGTATTTTTCAATAGGTTGGGGGTCAATTGTAAAAAAAAAATTATGTCGAGTGACAACTTGTAAAGAGAGGTATAGATTGAAGGATTAATGCAGTTTACCCTATAAAATATGCAAAGTCGACAAGTTTCTTAATTAGTGTCCAAAAACACTACTGTGGTCCATTTGTGCACCGTGTTAGTGACGCTGGCATGGTCGTATTCAAGTGAGGGTTATGTATATTAAGCTAGGGCACGGACATTAAACATGGACATCGGGATTCGGACATTAGTTTCATAAAAGAGATTCTTCATTTTGTTAACTAGCTAAGTTGACAAATTTTATTGTATCATCCAAAAGAATTGTGATTTGAGTACAATTACCGCAATAACTTTTAGGCATAATTGCAGCTACACTTCAACGACTAACTTCACTCCAATCGATGTTAGGTTTCTATAGTTACACCACACCTTAATTAGTGGTGTAACTGTAATTATCCCTAGCTTCTAATACACACAAAAATCCGAAAAATATGCACAAAATGACCCTCTCAGTCAACGGGTAGACTAATTTGGCTTGTTATTGTATAAGTCAATATTTGCAGCCTGGAATTCATGCTCCTCTCAGTCAACGGATTGACTTTAAATGCTTTTTCAGTTTTTCTCGTACCACTTGGAGGACAGTAATAATCAGTGTTTTCAGAACCGGACCGGACACTGAACCGGTGACGTTACCGGTTCAAGGTTCAACCGGTTTAACCGGTTTAACCGCTGGTTCGAACCGGTAAACAATGTATTTTAGTATTTTTAAATATTTTCAAAGTAACTATATTTTCTTAAATCTACTCAATATGTTTAATTTCAACCAATTATATCAAATCATAACATGTTCAACTTTAAACTATAATATCAAAATATAAGTCATAAGTAACAAACCTAAATTCCTAACATTAATCAAAGATATAAATTTCTTGTAATATACACAACAAGGATATGTATATATATACATATTACCTTTTATACTTATACACGAACAAATGAGAAATCAGTTGTATTTATATGTAAATAAAAATAAACAAATACATATAAAAACCCCAAACTCAACCGGCATGAATACATTAAAAAAGGTAAAAAGTTAAACATATACACTTTAAATTTAAATAACCACGAAAAGTATAAACAAAATTCACATAGAAAATGCAAAAATAACAACTCGATAATCATTTTCATTAATTAATTTACAATAAAAATAAAAAGGTAGGATATACATACTTACTCGAAGTAGTACACATTATTTAGCGCTTTCTTTTAAATTTTTTAATATGCAACATTATAATAGGCTATTTAATTGCCATGTAACACTAGCTAGTCTTCAATGCATATAAATGGAACGGTTTTATATGTAATAATTATTCATTTATGCAGCTGCCATTCATTGCTTTTATTGACTGTGCAGCTCCTTTTACATTTCCAATACAACTCCACTATCTCTTCTTCTTTTTCATGGAGCACGCAACAGTTTTTATTTCTTAAACCTCATTCCTCCCCTTTCATATTTCATTTTTTCTGTCTTTTGGCTATGCACAGTTGCCTTCAACTGAAATCTTCTGCCCCAAAGGTGTGTTTTTTCCTATTTTGGTTGTTGTGTGCAATTGGGGTGTTTTGTTACGGCTGAAAACTTTTTGGGGCGGAAGGTAATTTTTTGTCTTTCGACCGGGTCAATCACCGATCCGGGTCACCGGTTGAACCCGGTTGAACCGGTGAAATCGCCGGTCGCGCCCAGTTGATGAAAAAAACGGTTTTTCAGTGTTTCCGGACCGGCTTGGCCACCGGGTCGCGGTCCGGCCGGCCGGACCGGCCGGGCCGGTCCGGTTTTAATAACCCTGGTAATAATCATCACAGTTTTGAAGCACAGCATTTAGTGATACATTTTTCTGGAGTTTATGTTATTTTAAAATTATCCTAGTGTTAGTTAATTCTAATTCCTATAATTTTTAGTTAACTTTTTAAAAATATGAAATATTTGTATAAAAAAAGAAAACGCAACGTTAGTTTCTTTAACTGATTTGAGTTTAATATTATACCAGAAATAACAGTTATATATATATTACAAATATTCTTGTTACGTTGTTAACTATTAGTCTTTCACGAGGGTCGATCTGTGTAATATATCAAAGAAGTTGTGTGAATCAAGCGCAGTTACCGCTCCTAAATCCCAACTCCAACTCTTTTTTTTTTTTTTTTTTTTTTTTTTTTTTTTATTAAAGGGTAAAACACTTTAAACCCCCAACCTATAGGGTGTTTCACAATGTGCCCCCTAAACTATAAAAAGAGCAAATAGTCCCCCAACCTATTGAAAAATGTGCGACATGCCCCCGAGACCAAATCTAATGGATAAAAGTGCAGACACGTCTTCAAAATAAACGATGGATCAACGACTAGGGGGTATTTCGCACATCTTTCAATAGGTTGAGGAGTTATATGCTCTTTTCTGTAATTCAGGGGGCACATTGTGAAACCCCTCATAATTTGGGGGGTTTAAAGAGTTTTACTCTTTATTAAATCAAACAAAGAAGAACTTTACCGATTATAACAAAAGAAAAAAAAAAACATATCAACCCGAACATGCCATGAGATCTACATATCATTCGAATGAATTTTTTCTTCAAAAAGAAATATTAACTTAATTTTGGTATCCATGTAGAACTATTTCTTCAAAAAGAAATCTTAACTTCAAATAAAAAAAATGAAAAACCTCTACCTCAACAAAATTGAGTATTTCGTCTTCTTTATTGTGTACAATAAACAAGATTTAAACGCAAGGGCTTTATGTATTCTTTTATCGATTGGTCGAATTATTCTTTGAATTGCATGTAACTCCTTTATTTTTCTTGGAGTATCTCTTGTACTCCTCTCTTATTAATAAATTTTCTTTGCCGATCAAAAAAAAAAAAAAAAGATATATATTGACCTCGCAAAGGCCAATGCACCAATTACATTACAATCTAAATTCAATAATATGTTCAACATTGGCCGAAAAACAACTATCAACAAAAAGTACTTGTTGTTAAAGATATCAACTTTTGAAATTAACTTAGTTGTCAGAGTTGTCACTAAAATTTCATTATCAAAAACAAGTAATAAATTACATCTGAGAATAAGGTTGATACTTTATATGGATAAAGAAAAAAAAACAACATAAAAATACTACTAGCGACAAAGCTTTTATTTTTAGTGTTGAAGTGCCTGTGACGGATATTTTTAATAATTGCGTGAAACTAGCCATCGTATTCCGCCACAATTACAACTTCTTCATTATAAATTGTCACTAATTTATTTTCAACTTGCAAACTCACTATCTTTTTTATGAAGTTTATACACTTCAAGGTTTTAGGGTCGACTTTTCACCAGTAGTATTTGAGTCTGTAAAGTCTCAGCAACAGATTGGGGTCTTACCGAGAACAACTTGCTTTCCTCCAAACCCGTTTTTTCGTTTGCAATAAACTTCAATGGGATGTTACAAAAATTCTCGCAACTTACAAATATATTCTTTTCACATTATTTTGGTAAGTTTAATCCTTAACTTTGTCGATCCATTAGAAGAACACCGAAGTGTAAGAACTTTAAGAAAATTAAACAAGTTTTGCCAATGGCAACAGTTATGGGATCCGTACCTAGGGAGGAGCTAGGAGCATCTCGGTATATATGACTGCTCATGTAAAAGTTATTTTTAATACAGCGGCGTGTTACATGGTGAGACGGGATATACATGTGTGTTTCTGTGTCGAGGTTAAGATAATGTACATATCGAAATATCGAATGTATATATCAAAGAAACTAATTTAAATAAGCATTTAGGCCAATATGCATAAACTTCGAATTTAGTAAATAAGTAATTCACTCGTACAAACACTAAACAATATTTATATTATTTTTTCCAATATATCCACAACAATTTACGTGGACGGATATGATCAGCGGTAAAATGGTGGCGCATCTAGACTAGATGTTGGGTGGTGGATTGAACATCTGAGTCGATGGACCTCTGATTGGTCGCGGAGGAGACGGCCTCAAATCTCTTAGGATCCGCTCGTATCGGAGCTTTTCAACGTTGGAATTTGGCATCGAAATACACACTTGATGCAGCGCCATAATTGCAAGAAAAAAAAGCAAGTACCTTATTGCCTTCATCGTTTATCAAGACCAAATCCAAATGGTAGTATTTGGGCTAAACCTCTGTGCTGGAGTGGAGTTATTGAAGCAGGGTGATGATTTATAAAGAAACAAAGTCAAAATGAAATGAGAATACTGCCAAAACGCGGCCTTGATAAGTGAAAACAACAAATCATTAATCTCCTTTATGAAAATGAAAGGAGAATTGAATATTCTCAAACGCGGTTTTCAAACCACATTTGTCCAGTTAAGACAGCTAATTTGACAAGTACTAGTCAAAAAATCATTTATTAAGTTCTAGTTGCCCAAAACTATCATTTATAGGAGAGATTATTAGGTGCAGCGGCTGTACGATGAGGTGGTGCAGCAAGTCGGTTATTTATATAAATGCATGGTTGGGATGAGGTGTGGAGAAGTTACTTCCCTATAATTTAGGAATAGTATTTAATCTCCACCACATGCTGTACCACGTCATCGTACAGCCGCTGCACCTAATAATTTTTCCATTTATAGGCCTTATAATACATTAATTCCCTTTTTTTTTGGTAGATGCCTTACAATCAGTGTTTTCAGAACCGGACCGGTCGTAGAACCGGTGACCTTACTGGTTACTGGTTTTATTGGTTTAACCGGTTTAACCACTGGTTCAACCGCTATGACCAATATATATATATTTATTATTTATTTAGTGTTCTATTATGAAATAAAAGAATATACATACTTTATTTAGTTGAGTTTGATTTTTAAATGAAAGAATTCAATTGAGAATAATAGAATTAATAATTTTTCTATAAACACATGTGTAGTATACAACTTAAAAAAAGTTGAAATTACAAGTCAAAGAGAGAATTGTATCTAAAGTACGATTAAGATAAATTAAAAAAGATATGCATAATTATAATTTGTAAAGTTTTTAAAAACACTAAAAAATAACCTTAAAAGCTAATATTTAGGAAAAAATAAAACAACTAAAATCGCATTTTTATAAAAAAGAGTTATATATATGTTATTTTATAATAAAATTAAAAATAAAAAAAGTAGAATTATTCTATAATATAACAAAAGCACACTTTAATTATGTATTTATGTATTAATATGTACATACAATACCAAAGGTTGTGTAGCTTAGTTGGTTAGAGCATTGAAATTATGTATTAATATGTACATACAATACCAAAGGTTGTGTAGCTTAGTTGGTTAGAGCAGTGAAATTATGTTATGAGGTCAAGGGTTCAATTCCTCTCCCTTACAAAAAATTTAAATTTTAACTTAAAATGTAAAAAACCGGTTCAACCAGTGGACCGGTTCATCGAATTAACCGGTTCTTGACCGGGTTTAAGCAGGTCTGACCGGTTCGCTAACAGACCGGTTCTATAGGGCAAACCGGACCGGACAAGGCACCGGACACCGGTTCAACCGGTCGGACCGGCCGGTCCGGTCCGGTTTTGAAAACAATGCTTACAATACATACTAATTAGTGCATTGGAACATCATAACCGCCCGCATACGCTCCTCTTGATTACGATAGTAGAGATTATTATAAAATATAATTGCATATAATGAGGTGCAATGATTTACTTATATCTCTACAATTTTTTAATAAAGAATTTAAGTGATCAGGATTAAAGATTCTTTTAAACTTTAAAGTGTCTCAGAAATGACACATCTCCAGAAAATTTGAGATAAAAGAGAAATAAATCAGAAAAGTAAAATTTGCCCTCTAACTTTCCCTTTGTGTTTTTGACTTATAGCTTTCATAGCGCGATCTTCTCTCGTATATACCACTTTCTATTGCAATTTGTGCCCAATCAAGCTGCAAACGGGTTTTGAGCTGTCTTGTAATCCACGTGTGTTTGTCATGAAAGTACGTCTGATGTGTAAAGTATGTAGCGATTTTACCTAAAGTTAGAGGCCATTTTTGTAAATCTACTTTAAAAAATTAGATAAGTTCGAATTTATTATTTATAAAACAATTTATTCTAATTTAATATTTAACTTTATTATCCAAGTTCTTCAAAAATCAATTTCACTGCTTAAAATTTTACTAAAGATTATGAAAATGAGAATGAAGAATATGTTTTTTTCCTTAAATCTCGCGTATCATAGATTTTCTTATTTTTTTGTCTAAACTTAAACACTTATGTTGCATGATTAGATTTCTGCAACAATTATTTTATCAAAATTTAAAAATTATTTTGATTTCGATATAATACATAAGAAAAAAAAAAAGGGGGGGGGGGGGGGGGGGGGGGGGGGGGGCAGTTGTCTTCTTCACTCAATCCACCTCAAAGGTATTACAGGCTAGCTATTGTCTTCTTTTTTTTTTCTTTAATATTTTTTCCTTTTTAATATTATTAAAATATCTAAAATTCTTAATATTCAATTAAAGAGAGTTTGTAAGAAAATAAGAAAACAAAGTTTCTGAAAAGATAAGAAAACTGAGTTTATAAAAAAGAATTTAAGAGATTTGGATTATAATCAATAGATTTTACATAAATTAGAATTGGAAAAAATTATTTTGGATTTATTTAAATTTTACAAAGCAGATTTCATATATTCTACTTAACTTTTACATTACAATCACATTACTTATATTATAATAAATGTAACTAATTACCTACTAATAAATAACTATACATCCCTATCCACTACACACTTAATATTATCTGATACATATAATATAAATTTTGATTTTCTATAAATAATAATTACTAGTATACCATTATTAATTAACTACCAACTAACTAATAACTTATCGTGTGAAATTCAAGGCTCGTACCATTCCTTCCCCTGGAAAAGGACCTTATCCTCAAGTCCCGAAGTTAAAGGACTTCGGCGAAAAACTTTTAAAAGAGAAAGTCTTTTCTTGCAAATTGGTGAAATATAAATATAAGGACTTCACTCCAAGTTGTAATTGAGCAATTTCTTCCTTCTCTTTGGCTTCCTTGTTTTTCTCCCTATATCTTTAAGAAATCGAATGGCTGTCATCTGGAGATTCAGCTGACCGTGCAAACCATTTCTGACGACAATTTTATGCTGGCTTTATCCATTGCAGTCCAGTAGTTAGGTTTCGATCGTGTTAAAATGTTGTTAATAAGATGAAATTTCAGATAAGCTGATATGTACGGTACGAGTAAACATGGCATCAACCTCTTTAAACTGCATAAAAAACACAACCAGTTGTTACTTGACTCTGTATTTGTTGCTGGATTCTGGTTCTGGTTTGTTACTTGACTCTTCCCCGTGAGGTTAGCGGCAATGGAAGTGTTTGTTGACATATGATGTGTTAGATATTTAAAAGTATAAAAGAATTCATTAATTTCTTGATGATGGAATACAATGATGTACAAGTGTTTATATAGAACAGAGGATCTAGTCTATCGTAGGAAAATAAATTACAAATGGTAATGTAATATCAATCACTTTAATTAAGCTAATCCCTACAATCAAGTAATCCCTATGATCAAGCTAATCACTATGAATATGGAATGATTGCAATGTCTTTGATTTGGTATCTTCAATACTCCTCCTCAAGTTGGAGCATGAGGATTCATCATGCCCAACTTGCAAGTGAGAGAAAGGAAAAGATCTTTGCCGAGGGCCTTAGTGAAAATGTCCGCTAGTTGAAGTTTAGTCGAAACTTGAGTAGGTTGAATTAATCCAGAGAGATACTTTTCTCTGGTGACATGGCAGTCTATTTCGATGTGTTTAGTACGTTCATGAAAACCGGATTTCGAGTTATATGAAGGGCAGCTTCATTGTCACAAAACAGGGGAATGCGTTTTGACTGGGTGACTCCAAGATCGTGAAAGAGAGACTTTAGCCAGACAAGTTCACAAGTAGTTGCAGCCATAGCACGATACTCAGCTTCAGCAGATGAACGTGAAACAACATGTTGCTTTTTAGTGCGCCAGGAGATAGGACTATTTCCAAGTGAGATAAAAAAACCAGTAGTTGAACGACGAGTCATAGGACAACTAGCCCAGTCAGAGTCGGAATACGCAGAAAGCCGAAGATCACAATCCTTTGAATAAAAAATGCCTTGTCTACTGGATCATTTCAAATAACGAAGGACACGCATAGCTGCTTGATAATGAGTATCTCGAGGTTGTTGCATGAATTAACTCAACATGTTGACACTGAATGAGATATCTAGACGAGTGATGGTAAGATATTGGAGTCGGCCAACTAATTGTCTGTAGCTACTCGGATCAGAGAGTAACTCTCCATCAACATTAGTGAGTTTAAGGTTTGGGTCCATAGGAAAATGAGTAGGTCGACACCAAATTCCCAGAATCAGCGACAACATCCAAAGTATACTTTCTTTGACAAATAAAAATACCATGCGAGGAGCGAGCAACTTCAAGACCAAGGAAGTACTTCATGGTTCTCAAATATTTTATTTTAAATTTTGCGTCAAGATATTGTTTGAGGATTTCAATGGCAGAGAGATCATTACCTGCAACCAAAATATCGTCAACATAAACAAGAACAAGAGTAAAAGATAAACCAATTTTTTGAGTAACGAGAGAGTGGTCAGCACTAGATTGAGAGAAACCATCAGATATAAGAATAGATGACAACTTGGAATACCAGTTTCGCGAAGCCTGTTTTAATCCATAAAGGAATTTGAGTAATCGACATACACGATTCTCCCCCTATTTACCGGATCCTGGAGGGAGAGTCATGTACACATCCTCATGTTAATCACCATGAAGAAAAGCATTATATACGTCGAGTTGATGAAGGTGCCAATTGCGAGCGGCAGCAATGGCTAGAACACAACGAATAGTAACAAGCTTGGCAACAGGGGCAAATGTGTCATGATAGTCAAGTCCTTCAACTTGAGAATATCCCTTTGCTACCAATCGAGCTTTGTAACGCTCGATAGAGCCATCGGCATTGAGTTTTGTTTTGAAAACCCATTTACATCCAATAGCTTTCTTTCCTGGGTGCAAATCAGTAAGAACCCAAGTATGGTTAGTTTCAAGCGCATTAATTTCATTTTGCATAGCGTTATGCCAATGGCTGTGCTTGTTAGCCTGAGAACAGCGAGTGGGATCAGTGATGTTAGACAAAGAGGAAAGGAAAGCAAAATGTTTAGGAGAAAACTTGTCATAAGAAATAAAGGTAGATAAAGGGTATGTTGTACTTGACGAGTTGATTGATGGGCATACATAGTCATTGAGATAAGTAGGTCGTTTAGTTGGTCGACGAGGTCGAGGGGGTGAAGACGGTGAAGGTGTTGAGGAAGTAGATATACGTGTGGATGTTGTGGTTGTAGGAATAAGTGAGGGACAAGAGGATGAGGGTTCTTCAAGAATAGGTAGGGGTAGGACAATACTTGAAGGGTTCTTTGGAGGTGTTAAGGAGAAGGGAAAGGTATTTTCGACAAATGTGATGTCTCGAGATATGCGGAAGCTCTTAGTTTCGAGATCATAGACACGATAAGCACTATGAGTGGATGGATAGCCTAAAAAGATACACGGACGAGCACGTGGTTTGAATTTGTCACGGTGGGCAGAAATAGTTTGGACATAGCATAAACAACCAAAGACACGGCAGTTGCTATTGGATTTGGGTGTGGTTGTGTGAATGATGTACACTTGCAAGAGATTATCTCAATATGTTTGGAGAGATATTGTTAATATGTTTGGAAGTATTATCATTATTTTGCTTCCCCTTTTGAGGACTTCAATCATTTAATCTAACAAGTGGTGTAAATTTGAGATCTCAGGGATTGATTTTGAAGTAGCAGGCGTAGCCATAGGTAAGATAAGAAACACACATAAATCGCAGGATACCGAGAATTTGATTATCAAGAACTCGTTGATTGCAATAATACCGAGAAATCGAAAAGAAAGTGATAAACTCTATGAAATTTTATTCAATCAACAACCAAATGTCTTTTAGGTTCACAAGGATCTATATACCCTCATATACAAAAATAAATAAATAAAAACTAATAAAAACTGTACTTTTTCAAACAAATGGAAACAAAGTCATAAAGTCAAACAAAATCTTGCAGGAAATATAAAACTGTCATTTTGACCCTCAAAACTAGATTTAAGTAGAAATGTAATAATGATGTTTTCGTTTACATTCTAACATTTCATATATGTTATGCTTGTTGTAATAAATGTCTTTCAATTCTTGAATTTATTTATTCGTATTGCTTACTTGGATTGTTGTTAATTGATACATATTGTTTGCATTTAGTAGATGCACTTAGAACAATGATTTAAGATTTAATGTGTTAACTTGATGTTTGGAATTGGATATGTTGTCATGTGATCATAGATTTAGATGTGTTACTTTTTTGTACGTAAATTAATAGAGACCAAGGATGAAGCGGATAGTGATCTCAACTAGGTTAGCACCACCTTTAAGCTACCATCGAAACTCAAATATTATTAAAATGTGGAGAAAGATTTAGATGTGTTGTTTATGATTTAATTTTTTGATGTGATTGTGACTATATAGATTTACGCGGGACGAACTGTCTGAATATTTTTGAAATACACCTACAACGGTTCGTCGAGCGATTAAACCAATCGAACCTGTAACCAATAAGATCGTTGATTCAGTGTCCGGTCCGGTTTGTGAAACATTGGGTAGTACCATGGAATGCTGCGAGTTTGGAGTTGTTTTCAGTTTTGAAAGAAATATAAACTAAAACAAGGACATTAATGTTATTATCTATAAAATTTAAAATTTGTTGAAACTAATATAATTCGGATACACATACAAAATCATCTAAATTTTCCAACGTCGACCTCCAATACAATTTATTTAATTATTAGAAGAAAATCACACTTTTGGAAGATTAGTCTCAACGTCTGGATTTCCTTTAACTTGACTAATACCCACCGGCCCGTGATGAAAATCTAGCAGATACTGGAACTAGTTGGTGATCCATACCCGCTTGCCTTTAACTTGACTAATACCCGTTGTGCCGTTGGTGAACCATAAAACGGGTGTGCCTCATGACGAGTTGGTGGCCTTAGAGGGGATGGCGTTACGATATGAGCGGTGGTGGTGAGTATTAAGGATACTTCGGATATTCAGGAATCCTAGTTGATACATTTTGTATAGCATATCTTTTAGAATATTTATTTTTGATTTTGTTACCTTGTAGATAAGTTTCTATTGTATTGTACTCTTGTATATATATCTCAATATATTACACACCTTGATTAAGGTGGTTTTTTCCACATTCACATGGTATCAGTCTAAATTAGGTCTTAATCCTTCTTTCTCGATCCTCATGGTCGACGCCTCTCTACCCTTCTCCACCATGATCCATATGATCATCATCAAACTCTCTTGCAAGAATTATCTCCTTTGGAAGAGTCAAATTGTTCCACTTTTTTCTTGCCAAAATCTTTTTGGTTTATTTGATGGTTCCAATCGCAGGCCTTCGCCTACACTTCCTGCCGAAAATTCCACTACTCCTTCCGTGAATCCGGCATACACTGATTGGAACGCTCAGGATCAACGCCTCCTTAGTCTTCTCATTTCATCTCTTACGGAGGAGGCTACGTCCGAGGCCATTGGCTGTGCCACCTCTCGACAAGTGTGGTTGGCGCTTGAAGTCGCGTTCAGCCATAGTTCGAAGCAACGTGAACTTCGCCTAAAAGATGATCTTCAACTCATGAAGAAGGGCAGCCGCTCTGTCTCTGAATTTTCACGAGAGTGTAAGTCTCTTTGTGACCAACTTGCAGCTATTGGTCGCCCCGTTGATGATACGGACAAATCGCATTGGTTTTTGCGAGCTTTGGGTCCAAACTTCTCTAGCTTCTCCGCTGCACAGATGGCTCTCTCTCCCTTGCCATCTTTATCCGATCTTGTTCCGAAGGCAGAGAGCTTTGAGATTTTTGAGCACTCCATTGATGTTGCTACTACTCCTTCTACAACCTTTGTTGCTACCGATTCCACTTCTTCTAAGTCTGGTTCGTCCTCCGATTCCTCCCGCGGTCGTGGAGGTGGTTGTGGTGGAAGGCGTGATGGTGGCCGTGGTCGGAGCAATGGTAGAAACTATGTCCTATGCTGTCAAATTTGCAAGATTGAAGGTCATACCGTTGATCACTGTCAAAAGCGTTATGATTGCCCAACCAACACCGATGCTGCTCATCTCGCCGAAGCATTTAACGCCTCTTGTTCAGTATCCAACAACAATGCTTCTGATTGGTATGTTGACACCAGCGCGTCTGCGTATATGACTTCCTCACCCTCTAATCTTGACTCGGCTTTATCGTATCAGGGTAAGAAACAAGTGGTGGTTGGTAATGGTGCTTCGCTACCTATCTCTCATGTTGGTTCTCATAATATTTCTCATGCTCTTAATTTATCTGATGTGCTTATTGTTCCGCACCTCACCAAGAATATTTTGTCTATTAGCAAATTGACGCGTGATTATCCTGTTGATGTTATTTTTACTAATGATTCGTTTTGCTTTCAAAACAAGTTGCCCGAAACTTTACTAGCAACAGGACGTCGTGATAGGGGACTCTACATTTTGGATCCTGGACACTCGGCTTTCATTTCTGCTGTTCACCATGGTCGTCTCACCGGATCTTTTGCCTTGTGGCATGCTCGGCTTGGTCATGTTGCTCATAATATTATTTCTTTATTAAATAAACTAGGACACTTGTCTGTTACGTCCTTGCTCCGTAGTCCCTCGTTATGTTCCCCTTGTCAATTAGCTAAGAGTAGTCGTTTACCTTTTTTTGTTAATGAACAGCGTTCTTCGCACGTTTTGGATTTAATATATTGTGATATTTGGGGACCCACTCCTATTATTTCCAGTGCCGGTTTTCGTTATTATGTTGTTTTTGTGGATGATTACTCTCGCTTTTCATGGCTATATCTATTGCGCTACAAGTCAGATTTTCATGATGTTTTTTTACATTTCAAAAGCTTGGGAAAATCAATTTGCTTGTCGTATTATGCTTTTTCAAAGTGATGGTGGTGGCGAATTTATAAGCAATCGTTTTAAAAGTCATTTGCAGGATAATGGTATTCATCATCACCTATCTTGTCCATGTACTCCTGGTCAAAATGGTCGGGCCGAATGAAAACATCGACACATAACCGAAACCGGCTTGGCAATGTTGTTTCATTCCCATGCTCCATCTATCTTTTGGGTGGAGGATTTTAGCACAGCAGTTTACACCATAAATCAGCTTCCAACTCCGATTCTTGGCAACGTTTCGCCTTTTGAGACTCTTTTTGGTGTTGCCCCGGACTATGCAAATTTTCATCATTTTGGATGTCGGGTTTTTTCTTGTCTTCGTGCTCTTGCTTCGCATAAGTTTGAGACGTGCAACCGCGCTTGCTTTTTTCTTGGGTTTAGCTCCAATCATAAGGGTTTTCGATGTTTGGATCCTTCCACTTCTCAAGTTTACATTACTCGTCATGCCAAGTTTTGTGAGGCCTCGTTCCCTTTCTTGGATTCTTTAGTGTCTCAATCACCATCTGGTTTGGACTTTAGCACATTAAATGATCATGCTTATGCTCTCGCAATCAGCAACAATCCCGTCACTTCGCCCGTTGCACACTCTCCGTTACCACAGCCGTCGTGCTCTATTTGTCCAGATTCACCGCCTGTTGCGACTCCTATTGCACAACAGCCACATGCACCGGTCGTTCCAGCTGCTCCAATAGCTCCGGCTGCTCCTTCTCATCCTATGATTACTCGTGCACGCGCTGGGATTTTTAAACTAGGACATCCGGCTTATGTTGTTGATATTTCATCTCCTGGATTTTCTCGGCCTTATTCGGTACCATTGAGCCGAAAGGTTCTAAATCTGCTGCCAAACTGTAACGCCCCTGAAATTTGGAAGAAAATAAAAGTATTTTCGAATTTTTATTTTAGTCCTTGAACTTTTAAAAATATGATTTTTGACCCCTAAAGTTTTGAAAAAGTTACAATTTAGTCCTAGGCTATTTTGAATAAGCCATAAACATTTTGTAGACACTATATTTGTTTCAAATTGATTATGATATGTTTTAATTTGTATAATTATTCTATGTTTGATTTTTAAATGAACTTATCGCTTTTATTTTACGATATAGTCATCCATTGGTTCTTGACCGGTTATAAATTAAATAAAGGTTAAAGATTTTAATCATAAGGTTTTCTTGGTCTTAGAACATTGATTTCAAATCTCTTTTGCATTGAAATTTTTTGAATTTATCGACCATGTGGTAAAAGTTTGATTTAAACCTAAATTACCTCAAGTTTTTACGTAAAGTGATATATGCATAAAGTAATATTAAAAATTTATTTTTTATATTTCATTTACAGCTATATAACAGCCCATACAGCTGGAGAGAGCTAATACATCTGATTAGAGATAAAATAAAATATTCAAGTTAGACAAAAATGGGGTATACCTATTTACTCTACTTGATGTCTAGTTTACCATAAAAATTGTTTCAGTCCTTTAAGCCTTCTTTATAGTCCTTGAAAATCCTCAAAACCGAGTTTGGTCAAAACTGCCAGTTTTGGTACAGAAACTTTAGAAGTCCGAAAACCATATCAAAACTTCGATTCTTTCTCTGAAAATGTTACCACATACTGGTTATTGTGTAAGCTAACTTTTATGTTCAGAAACCTTCTTCAACCAAAGTCGTTTGAGGGGTCTAAAAATTAGAAATACGTACCACTGTCCAGAAAATCCGAAAACAGCTCCCATCTTTCATGATTTATTTAAAATACCAAACCTTGTCCTATTGATCTGATTTTGAATCTACATACTCTCCATGATGTTGAAGATTGAACCCCTCAACCAATTTCAGATTACCATGTCGTTTGAAAGTCCGATTAAAGGTGAATCCGAGACTGCTACAGTTTTAACCTCAGATTTGCATTAACCTTTTGTTTAACTAAATTATGTTGCTAAAGCTATCTAAACCATGAAGTTGATCATTAATACGGACTCATTACACACTAATAATGATGTTGGATCAGTTGATCTTAATCTAGAATCGTGTTTAATATTTTTCATGGATTTTGCAACATTTAGAATGACATGTAGTTTGTTTTACGGTTGATCTTTCACTTTCTTTAACTTTAAGTAAAGTATTGTATTTATTTTATGATCTAACCATCTAATCTAGTTTATTAGAATAATAAGTATTCTGGAAATGTTAATTCTAATTAGATCTACACGTTTACAATTTATTTTAATTGTTAATATTGATATATGCAATATTATGTTATTTAATACTAATAATTATAAGAAAAATAGTTTTTACCAAAGTTATATATGTGATGTAATTTTATTCAAGGGCATACTGAGATATTTGTTCAATGTTAATATCATGGTAAAACTTTTGATTTAATATTATTATGTGATAAGTAATTTACATGAATTTTGTTAAGAATAATTGGTTTAAAAAGGGTTAAATATGCATTGAAAATATATATGTTTGTTAATATGAAATATGTTATTAATAAATTAGAAATTGAGACTCTAATAATAATTTTGTAAATTGATTTAATCTTCAACTTGTTACTTTGAAATGGTAAATCTCATTATTTATAATTTTACGTCATGGTTAAAATTAAAATAGGTAAATGTTGGATTTATCCAAAATTAACAAGAATTAGATATTTAATTGAACTTCTTTAAATATGATAAATATTGAAAGTATATATTATTGTTGTAAATTTATGAGCAAACAATTGATTATATCTTTTTGATTTATTTAAGGTTCTGCAATTATCGACGTTAATCAAGAATTTCCCGTACGGTAAAAGGTGAGGTTTGATTTCTGATTTGTTCAAAACCATGTTTGGCATCCGGCCCTGAGAAACTTGGACATAACAATTGTGATTCTTTGTTTCGAATCACGAGCAACATTCTATCACCATTTTAATGCTTTTATTTAAAATTGTTAATTCTTTACATAATCAGTTTTCTTGCCTATTGTTAAATCAAATCTCATTTAAATCATAATCGAGAATTTCTTCATAATCATAATTAACCTGATATCATGATCACCCAATCAATTCTTGAATTGTGCAACGAGCAACGAACTATGTTTGGCCTATGTAGCTCAAAAACGAGCAACGGATATTGTCCGGATTACTAGCTCATCTGATAATTCTGTTTCACCCATTGGGACGCCTTTGGGAAGTTGGGCCCATGGATTGAAAGGATTTACTGCTGGGCAGCAAAGGGCTGTCGGTTTAAGTAATTCTGATTAATACCCGTTCTGTCTAAGCGCCGCTTGCAGTCAGGAGTTGGCTGTGACCCGCGTGTTAGACTGGCATGTACTCGAGCATGTCTTCTGTTCTGTTGCGAGGTAGCTCCTCGTAGGGAGGTATACAGTTGAATTTCGGAGCTAAGGTTGGATCTGTTATATGTAATTGCACAAGTTCATTTTCTCGTTCTTCTGAATACTCCGGTATTATCGTTAAAACCGATAATTTCAATTCAGTGATGCAGATGTAACTATTCTGGTCATTCTTGTTCGTTTTGTTCTGATCACTGTTTGATTATTGCCATGTTCTAAGAATCTCACTAAGTCATTAAAGACTTACTCTTCTTTTGTTCTATATGTCCCTTTCTCAGAGTAAGATTGGTATAGCAGCACGGATGGAACGAATGATCGACAAGTCCACTTTTGGAAACTTTGCAAAAATTGTTAAGTGTTTGATTTTGTATTTACATCATTTTAAAATTGTATAATGTATTTGTATTCCAAAGACTTCCGCTGTATTTAAAGTAAAGATATTTTATAGTGCTATGGTTTTGATCCTGGTCAGTGAGACCCCTTCCTATGAGCTACAGTTCGGTTTGAGTTGAGTTTGTTAGGTGGCCAACACCGGACCAACTCGGATCGGATTGTGACTCGTGGGGCGCGGTCCTCACACAAACACTCTCATTGGTTAGCCGTTATGGATTCTGAAATTGCGGTACTTAAATCCAATGACACTTGGGATCTAGTTCCGCGCCCCGCTAATGCAAATATTGTTGGTTCTAAGTGGGTCTTTCGCACCAAGTTGCGCTCGGATGGTTCTATTGAGCGTCACAAAGCCCGCTTGGTTGCTTAAGGTTTCAGTCAAGTCCCTGGCCTTGATTTAGCCCCGTGGTTAAAGCTTCTACTCTTTGGTCGTCCTTTCTCTTGTTGTCTTGCATCAATGGCCTCTTCGCCAACTTGATGTCAAGAATGCTTTGTTATCGGAAATTGTGTTTATGGAACAACCTCCTAGATACTCGGATACTCGCCATCCTGGTTATGTTTGCCGTCTTAAAAAGGCGTTTTTATGGTTTGAAACAAGCCCCTCGTGCTTGGTTTCAACGTTTCAGTGATTTTTTAGTCACGCTTGGGTTCATTTGCAGTCGTGTATATACTTCTCTATTCATTCTTCGCAGGGGCTCCACGCTTATTTATCTTCTTTCGTATGTTGATGACATCATTCGTCTTTTTTTCAGCGGCTCATCTCACGCATCAATTTCGAGTTTGCTATCAAAGATCTAGGCAAGTTGAGCTATTTTTTGGGCTTGGAAGTTCGTTATACTTCTTTCTCAATCAAAGTATGCACATGACATTCTTTCTCGTGCAAAACTGGTTGATAGGAAGCCGATGTCGACTCCGATGATTGCAAGTCAGCGCTTAAGCACGGATGGCACACCCTTTTTCTGATCCAACGACTTATCGCTCCCTTGTTGGTACTTTACAATACCTCACGATCACTCGCCCTGATCTCACATTTATTGTAAATTCGGGGAGTCAATTTTTGCAATCCCCAACTGACGAGCATTTTCAAGCCGTCAAAAGGATACTTCGTTATGTGAAAGGCACGATATCTTTTGGTCTTCGGTTTTCGGGAAACTTCGAGCCTTTTATACTTGCTTATTCCGATGCTGATTGGGCTAGTTGAACGGATACTCGTCGATCAACCTCTGGCTATTCTATTTTCCCTGGCCCAAATCTTGTGTCCTGGAGCGCCAAAAAGCAGCTGACGATGTCTCGTTCCAGCTGTGCTGTGAATCAGAATATCGTGCTCTTGCCAACACTGCTTCCGAGGTCATTTGGCTTACTCATTTACTTCGTGATCTTGGCATTGTCTCTCCGACTCCTCCGGTTCTTCTATGCGACAACAAGAGTGCCATTTTCCTTAGTAATAATCCGGTGGCTCATAAACGAGCAAAGCATATTGATCTTGATTATCATTTTATTCGTGAACTCATTGGTGCCCGAAAAATTACTACTCAATATATTCCCACCAATCTTCAAGTTGCCGATGTTTTCACAAAGAGCTTGCCTAACCCACTGTTCTCTTTCTTTCGCTCCAAGCTTCGCGTCGAACCCAGTTCCCCGCTTCGCTTGACGGGGGGTATTAAGACTTCGGATATTCAGGAATCCTAGTTGATATATTTTGTATAGCATATCTTTTACAATATGTTTTTTTTTGATTTTGTTACCTTGTAGATAAGTTTCTATTGTATTGTACTCTTGTATATATATCTCAATATATTACACACCTTGATTAAGGTTGTTTTTCCCACATTCACAGTGAGCGGGCCAGGGGATTCAACTATTTGATGATTCAGTCGGGCAACGTCTAGCCATGGAGAACCTGGCCACAATGCTCTAAGCTTCGGATCTAATAAGGGGTTTTCAACACTCCAATTTGGCATCGAAATAGAAACGTGACATGCAGGGCTAATATTAATGCAATGCTCAAAACCAAGCACATTACTGCCTTCATTGACGTAAATTAAGTTCAAATTAATCTAGCTTAATATAGTGTGCACTAGTAGTATATGGACAACCTCTGCGTTTCAGAGTTATATATGTAATTATATATAGAGCAAAGGGCCAACAAATTGTGAAATGGAAACGAGAATTTTGTCAAACGCCGCTTTGCATGAAAAGATAATTTTCGTTATTAAAGCAGATCTATTTGAGTAAATACTTAATTATGTTTATCCACTTGTATAACAAATAAGTGCAGTTTATAAGAGAATTAGGGTTTGTAAAATATGACTGAATAATTCTCATTAACCTGAAAGGGTACTTAATTAGTAAATTACAAGACTATTTACAGAAATATAAAATACTAAACTAAATAATAAAAGAATAAATATACAAGATCTATTCTAATATATACACTATCTGATACGCCCCTTCAAAATTGGCGTGCCATCAGCAACGGAGATTTTGGAACGTATTAAAGAAAAACGAGAACGAGATAGAGGCTTCGTCAGGATATCAGCAAGCTGATCAAGAGTGTTGACATAAGAAACCCGAATTAAACCTTTGGTAACAAGATCACGAACAAAGTGTAAATCCACAGAGATTTGCTTGATTCGAGAGTGTTGCACGGGATGCAAAGATAACCGAAGAGAACCCATATTATCACATCGAATCAACGGTGGAGAAGTAAGAGGGAAACCAAGTTCGAGACACGGCTCGTTGCTTGCGTGAAGACCAAGAAATCGGATTGGACCCAAGAAACACAGTATAAGCCGATGTAGAAGTACCATGCAAAGTATCACCCGCCCAATCAGAGTCCGAATAAGCCATAAGCGAGAGAGATACATCACGATGAAGAAGAATACCATGAGAAAGAGTACCTTTAAGATACCTCAGAACTCGCTTAAGATCCACCCAAATGGACGAATCAGGGGCCACCATACGTTGAGACAAACGATTGACCGAGAATGCAATATCCGGACGAGTGAGAGTAAGATATTGCAATCCACCAATGATTTGACGTAAGGTGGTAGCATCAACCACGGAGTCAGACGATGGGGCCGCCGGGTTTGACGCCATCGGGTGTTGAGAGGTTTGGCATTATCCATCATGTGTTGAGAAAGTAAGTCAAGCATGTACTTGTGTTGAGAAAGAAACAGACCTTCACGACACCGAAATACCTCAATACCCAAAAAATACGAGAGCGGTCCCATATCCTTAATAGCAAAGCGTCAAGCAAGTTGAGCAATTACGGAAGAGATCAACGATGAGCAAGAACCAGTAACGATGATGTCATCAACATCCACCAGAACAAATAACCTCACCGATCCACGGGAAAGAACAAAAAGCGACGTATCGGATTTTTTCTGAACAAAGCCGAAGGAGATCAAGGCGGCACTGAAAGCAAGATACCACGCCCGCGGGACTTGCTTGAGGCCATAGAGGGATTTGCGCAGAATGCAGACATGTTGAGACAAGGACTTGTCCACAAACCCGGGGGGGTTGACGCATGTAAACAGTTTCACACAGAGAACCATGCAGAAAGGCATTGCTGACATCAAGATGTCGAATGGGCCAGTTATGAACGATAGACAATGAGAGAACAGTACGAATAGTTACCGGCTTGACAACAGGGCTGAAGGTGTCTTTGTAGTCAAAACCCGGACGCTGGTGAAAACCTTTAGTAACTAACCGAGCCTTGTACTTTTCAATCGAACCATTATGGCGCCGCTTGATTCGAGAGACCCATTTACACCCAATGATATCCCAAGAAGATGGAAGAGGAATTAAAGTCCACGTGCCATGCTGAGTAAGAGTCGTGAACTCCTCAGACATAGCTGCTTCCCATTGAGGATCAGCCAAGGCTTGACTGGCATACGTAGGTTCGACAGGTCCTGCAACAGGATGCTTGGTTGCCAGATTGAGGTGCCTTGGCTTGAAGATGTTATTTTTCGACCGAGTGATCATAGGGTGAGTACCAAAACCCGACGACGAACCGGGAGGCGGCGGAAGAGTCGTGGTCGAAGCCGAATCTGGTGTCGGGGCCATAATCGAGCCCACGGGAGCAGGAGGAGACGAGCTCGGGGTCGGTATAGTAGACGGGGCTTCTTGCGGGCCATCGGTTAGCACTCGACGGTCGAACGAGCCCGTGGTCGAACCGGAAACGGGGTTAGGGGTTGGAAGAAGTGCAGGGGTTGGGCCAACGATAGGGCGCGGGACGGGCAGCGGAACGTGAGATGGGCGAGGGCGACTGACGGTGCAGGATGCAAGGGCCGAGAAAACTGGATTCGACAAACCGAACGCGTATTACTGACCCGAAACCATGTCAAGACACTCATAGGCAGCTGAGTTGAGGAATAACCGACAAAAAGGAAAGCCGTGGAAGGAGGGGTCAACTTCTTAGAAAAATACGGTCGTAGAAACGGATAGCATAAACACCCAAAAGTGCAAAGCCTCAAATAGTTTGGAGCACGACCAAACAAAACCTCAAACGGAGATTTATGATATAAAACCGGAGTGGGCAACCTATTATACAGATAAACAGCAGCGGAAAAGGCAAAATCCCAGTAATCATGTGGAAGTTGAGCACGAGTGAGGAGAGTACGACCAATGGTCACAACGGACTTGTGACGACGCTCACTATTTCCATTCTGTTGAGGGGTATGTGGTGCGGTCGTGAGCCAGCTAATACCATTGCTAGATAGGTACGAACGAAGAGCCACAAACTCACCCCCATTATCAGAGTACAAATTCGTAATAGAGGTCCCAAACTGTTTCTTAACAAGAGCACGAAACTGTATAAAAACCTTGTAAACCTCAGACTTCACATATAACGGATACAACCAACAGTATTTTGTGAAGTGATCGACCAGAATGAAATAATAACGACAACCATTCACGGACGCAACATGCGCAGGTCCCCAAACATTAGCATAAACATAATGCAAAACAAAGTTCGAAACAAGAGAACTATTATTAAAAACTAATTGTTGACTTTTGTTCACAAAACAAGAATTGCAATTGTCTAAACTAGAGGAACTAGTACGCGGTAAATTGAAATTGCGTAAAATAAACGACCCAATCTTGTCAGACGGGTGACCAAAAGGATCGTGCCAGCAACCCCGATCCACACACTCACCAACTGACGCAAGCTTGAGAGGTCGAATTGCCTGCGGAAACCGAACTTGATACACACTGTCCACACACGCCTCCTGAAACAAACTAGCCATCGTATTGCGATCCTTAACAACAAAATGAGAAGGAAAGAATTCAATAAACACGTTATTAGCCTTACTAAACTGGTGAACAGAAAGAAGGTTACGCGGAGCAGTCGGCACACATAAAACATGATCAAGAGAAAACGTGTGAGCCGGAGTAATAACATGAGAAGAGCCAACGTGTGAGATAGGCAAACCTGTGCCATCAGCAGTAAAGACCTCATCCGGACCCTCATATTCAGAATGAACAGTCAAATTCTGAAGATCCGAGGTAAGGTTGTGAGATGCCCCAGAATCCACTAACCAATCCTGACGAGGTTGAGTAGTTACGGTAGAGACGACGCCACATGAGCACTGGGTTGAAGAATCTGAAGACAGGTACGAGCCCCATGACGCTGAATGCCACACCACTGACAAACAATGGATGAACGCTGCTGACCATTACCTGACGGACGAGACGGTGAACTTCCGGGGTTGGGGGGGGGGGTCGGTCGAGGCCCAGAAGGACCGGAGCCACAACGCGGCTAATGAGATTGACCACGACCTGAACCACGACCCCGACGGTTGTTTGACCGATTTTGAGAGGTCGCGGCATTGGCAGAGGTGACGAGGGTTGTGTTCTCCGAATCCAAGCATCGTAGATATGTCTCCTGACTCGCCAAAAGATCATGCAATTTAGTGAAGGAGCTAGGGTTTTCTCTAGCACGCACCGGACCAACAATATCACGATACGTAGAGCCTAATCCATTAAGGATATAGAGCATGATGTCATCATCCTTCAACGGGCCATCAATAACAGCAAGTTCATCAGCCTTAGACTTTATCAACTGAAGGAATTCAGACACCGAACGAGAACCAAGTTTCATAGAACCGAATTCATCTTTCAACTGCATCACACGTGAACGAGAGCGATTTCGCATATTACCGTTGTAGGGTTAACCAGGCCTCAGCAGACGAATCAGCAGACGCAATAAGAGGGACGATCTCCGTAGAAACCGAACCAAAGAGCACCCATAGGATCAAAGAATCCTGACGCTTCCAAAAAACGTGAGCCGCAAGTGCATCCGAAGTCGAACCGAGAGCAGGGCAGGGTATGGTGCCAACCAAATACCCGAAGAGGCCATAGCCATAAAAAAGATGACGAACTTGAGATCGCCACGAGGAGTAGTTGCTTCCGCTTAGCTGAAGCGGAAGCTGTTGATGAGCGTTGATAGGAATCAACGCACCACCGCCAATCGGCGGACACGGCGCGTTGCTGAGCGCGAGCGACGACGAGGAGGTCGCGACATTCGAGCCAGAGGCGGCGGTCGGGTTGACGGAGGATTCAGGGTTTGTCATGGATCAAGATTCTCGTGAGAGATTTTGGCGACTTGATACCATATAAGAGAATTAGGGTTTGTAAAATATGACTGAATAATTTTCATTAACCTCAACGGGTACTTAAATAGTAAATTACAAAACTATTTACAGAAATATAAAATCCTAAACTAAATAATAAAAGAATAAATATATACAAGATCTATTCTAATATATACACTATCTAAAACAGTATTTTAATAGTAATAGCGTTAAACACTCAGAGTCTTCGAGCCAAGGTTTTTTAAGATGAGGAATCAGTTTGAAAATCTTGAACCATACATTCAAAGGTGTTTATATAACAGTAGGTTTTTTACTTACACATAACTAGTTTTTGAGATTAACTTCTAATAATACTTTCACTACTCGCCACTCCTAAGAGTGGTATTTTTACGATACATCTTAAAATTTTTTTTTCTTTTAATTAGAGTTTGTGATTTGTAGAAAGCCAAAAGTTAAAGGTATTTGCAAAGAGATCTCAAAACTTGCTTGATATAAGAAAAGAAAATCATTAATGAAATATTTTGAAGTACTTTTCTGAAATTATTTATTATGTCGTCAACATTACGTAACTAAGGTAAGAAACTTACTTCACTTCTGTCAAATACCCTAAACGTATTTGTAATTTTTTTTTCTAGTGTATGTAAGCTGCATTAGTAAGTGATAAAAGACTACTTTCGTCCAGTTATGCACCGTGGTAGTGACGCTGACATTATCGTATTCAAGTGGGGCTATACATATCAAGCTAGTGCACGGCCATAAAGCATGGACATCGGAATTCGGACATTATTTTCATATTAATAAAAATGTTCCTTAGTTTTTGTTCAAAGAAAGATCCTTATTTTGGTTAACTAGCTAGGTTGACAAATTAAATTTATTATTAATATTATCAAAATTGTAAACCGAACAATTTGTGTAAAATCAAAATCGAAATAAACTTTGTATTGACGATTGAATCAAATATTCATGATCAACGATTTACAATAGAGTAAAATATGAGATATTTTTAATATCTTAAGACACCCCCTCAAGATGGCAATGGATATTGATTATTCCCATCTTGAACATCATCTGTTGAAAAGGCTTTATAGGCAGGGGCTTTGTTAGAATACCAGCAATTTGGTGATCCTTTGAGACATGTAAAATGTTGAGAAATTTCTGCTGAATCTTCTCTCTCACAAAATGACAATCGATCTGTATGTGCTTTGTCCTCTCATGATGAACCGGGTTATTGGCAATACAATAAGCACTTTTATTGTCAGTGAACAAAACAGGAATCTTTGATTGAGGTATCTGAATTTCTTTGAGGAGCTGATGAATCCAGATTAGTTCACAAGTTGCTGTTGCTAAGGCTCTATACTCAGCCTCTGTAGAAGATCTGCTGATGGTTTGCTGTTTCTTGGCTTTCCAAGAGATGAGAGATTTGCCAAGATAAACCACATAACCTGTGATGCTCTTCCTTGTTTCAATACACCCAGCCCAATCACTATCTGAAAAGGACTTAAGATGAATTTCAGAATCAGTGGGATAAAAAAGGCCTTGTCCAGTGGTTGTCTTCAAGTATCTAAGGACTCTGTGAGCTGCAGCCATGTGTGAAACTGTTGGTTGAGACATATGTTGAGTCAAGCATTGAATGCTATAGCAAAGGTCAGGTCTTGTTATGGTGAGATATAACAATCTTCCAACTAGTCTTCTATAGGATGTAGGATCATCTAGGAGAGCTGAATCTGAAGAAGTAAGCTTTGCTTTGGAGTCCATAGGTGTAGAACTTGGTTTGCAACCAAGGTATCCTGAATCTTTGAGGATATCCAATGCATACTTCCTTTGACAAATGGATATGCCTCCTTTACTCCTAGAAACTTCTATTCCCAGAATATACTTGAGATTCCCTAGATCCTTGATAGTAAACTCCTTATGCAGATGTTGTTTTATGTTGTTGATTTCATCTAAATAATTCCCTGTTAAGATGATATCATCAACATAGACACAAAGTAAGGTTAGAGAAGTACCAGACTTTTTAATGAATAAGGAACAGTCAGAAATAGTTTGAATATATCCTTGAGCTGTTAAACAAGAAGTCAGTTTAGTGAACCACTGTCTGGAGGCTTGTTTCAAGCCATAGAGACTCTTTTTGAGAAGACAAACTCGTTTGTCTTGAGCTTTGCAATACCCTGGGGGTGGTTTCATATAAATTTGCTCATCTAATTCCCCATGAAGGAATGCATTATTGACATCTAGTTGTTTTAGATGCCAATTCTGTGAAGAAGCTAAAGCAAGGATGATCCTGACTGTTGTGAGTTTGGCTACTGGAGAGAAGGTGTCAAAGTAGTCCAAACCCTCCTCTTGTGTGTATCCTTTGGCAACAAGGCGTGCCTTGTATCTTTCAATGGTGCCATCTGCTTTATATTTCACTTTATACACCCATTTGCATCCAATGCAATGGTGTCCTGGAGGCAGATCTGTCAAGATCCATGTTTGTGTCTTTTCAAGAGCTTCAAGCTCTTTAGTCATTGCAGCTTTCCATTCTGAGTGTTTGCTAGCCTCAGTGTAAGATTTTGGTTCAGTGATTTGTGTAATAGCCACTGTAAAAACTTTATGAGAAACACCAAGATTATCAGTAGTTAAATAGTTTGTAATAGGATAAGGAGTAGAGTAAGTGTGTGCTGCTGTGTTAGACTTATGTAAAGAATCAGGAAGTTTGTACTCATAAGCCTGTAAATATGCAGGAGGATTAATGTTTCTAGTTGACTTTCTGTGAGGAACTACTACAGGAACATCAGGTCCAGAAGACTCAGAAACAGGTGCAATCTGAGGCATAGATCCAAAAGAAGGAACATGTGTGACAACTGGTAAATTGGATAAAGGAGTGATGAGCTGTTGATTAGAGTTACTCTCTGAAGGCATATGAGAAGTAGTAAAAGAGCTGTCAACTTCTGCTTCCAAGTGATTAGACAAATCAGAGTTACTCTCTGAAGGCATATGAGAAGTAGTAAAAGAGCTGTCAACTTCTGCTTCCAAGTGATTAGACAAATCAGGTGTTACAGGCCTCTGATATGCAATCTCATTTGCAGAAGAATCATCAGGTTTAGGAAGTGTACCGTCAATGAAGCGAATTTTGTTTTTGATACTCAACGCCATAACAATACCTTTGCTCCATGAGATGTAATTTTTTGCCGGTAAAAATGTCTCCGACGATCGCTGCACCGGTAAAATCATGAGAACCTAGAAAGTACGGCGAAGTAGAGTCTTCACTAGGATTTTTCACCGGAATTGAAGACGATGATGAAACATGAACAGTAGACATGATAATCGAAGACGATCACCAACAAATCAGATAAAAATCGATGAAAAATCACCGCAGATCGTGAATATCAATTCACACAGATAACAACAACAACAAATCAGAGATCAGTAGCGGAATTAGGATCGCATAATCCAGTCGAGTGATACCATATCAAAATTGTAAACCGAACAATTTGTGTAAAATCAAAATCGAAATAAACTTTGTATTGACGATTGAATCAAATGTTCATGATCAACGATTTACAATGAATTGAAAGATTGAGAGTTTGAGATGAACTCTCTCTCTAAACCTAAGAACGAAAATCGGGAGTAAAAATTAAGTAGTTACAATGAGAGTGAGAGCCACTATTTATAGAAGGGGAGCGCTCGGGATCTAACGGCTATATTTCCAAATATAGCAAACCTGAACTAACTAACTGCAATAATAGAAATAGAGTAAAAAATGAGATATATTTAATATCTTAAGAAATATTTTATTTTATCATCTAAATAGAATTGTGATTTGAAATAATTACGATCACAATTTTTAACACATAAAGTATGCACAAAATGATCTAGGATAAACTAATTTGAGCGTGACTTGCTAGCGTATTAATCAGTTTGCAGCTTGGAATTCATGCTGCTCCCAGTCAACGGATTGACTCTAAATAGTTAATTTCTCTTTCTCCCACCACTTGAAGGACCGCAATAGTCATCACAGTCTTTTCTTCATAGAGTACTCGTATTAATCAGAATAACATTGATATCTTTTCTCAGTGGCGGAGGGACGTGAGTGATTGTGACCCTAATTATATTGAATAATACTATGTATGCAGTAGAAAATTGTGCTCAAGTTCAACTGAGAATATAGTATGATTTTCCCCCTCAAGACTTTGACCCGCCATTTTCACAATGGCCCACCACTTCAAGGCTTCATAATTTACCACTTATTTAAAGCTTAGCCCCGTTAATCTATTTATTTGCAAAGCTCTGCATCTTAGATGTAAAGCCCACAACTAAATTTGGAAGAAAGAAAATGGAAAGTTAAACCAGGCCACGATATATTTTATAGTTGCGTTTCAGGGAAACAGTAATAGTATATACCTATGATGCACGGATACTGAAAAAAGTATAAAACGCAGTATCGGATATGATACTTGTCGGATACGTGTCCGATACGTAAATGTCCATGTGGCGTATTTAATTTTTTATTTATTTTTTAAAATAGGATACGCATATCGAACACGCACTACAAGAAAATATAGCAATGGAGTTAAAAAAATTACTCAATATTGTTATGTTTTTTGTGAGTATTGATCAATGGGGTCAGAAAATTTTGTAACAAGCCTTTGTTACTATAGGCTTTGTTAGCATAAAGTTATGTCAGCAATGGTTACTGATTAATTACTCACCAAGAATGGTGTCAAGGAAATCATTCACCACACAGGGTCAAAATAATTTATAACCATGACGTGGGGTCAGATAAATTTGATGTCATGCAATAATATTAAAAGAAAATCAAAAATATAAAAAAAGGGTGGCATCAGATTATTTTGACGCCACCCTTCTTTCTTTTTTTTTAAAAGGCGTGGCGTCAGAATAATCTGACACCACGCCTTTTTTCTTTTTTCTTTTTAAAAAAAGCGTGGCGTCAAAACCTTTTGACGGCACAGTTTTTTTGTTTTATTTTTAAAAAATTGCAGTGTCAGAATAATCTGACACCACGATTGTACTGTGTTGACTGATTATTTTGACACCATAGTTTATTTTTCTTCTTTTTTTAAAACCGTGGTGTCAAAATAATCTGACCCCACGGTTTTGTATTTTTATTTTTTGAAAAACCGTGGTGACTCATTATTTTGACACCACAATTCCGAAAATTTAAAAAAAAAAAAATTTGATGGCGGATTTACCGCCACTTTTTTGCCAAAATTTCAATTTTTTTCAATTTGGTGGGCTATTTCCCTCCACTTTATATATATATATATATATATATATATATATATATATATATATATATATATATATATATATATATATATATATATATATATATATATAATTTTATTTTTAATAAATTCTCTTTAACTTTATTAAAGAAACAAAATAAATTTTGTAAATCATTTAACTTGGTGTTTATAATAAATATCAATTTATATATATAATATATATATATATATATATATATATATATATATATAATTAATAATATACCAACACACAAATATTTATATATATATATATATATATTGATTTGTGTGTTTATATATATATATATAAACATTATATATATATATATATACTATATATATATATAATGTTTATATATATATATATAAACACACAAATCAATATATATATATATATATATATATATATATATATATATATATATATTATACAAACACTCAAACAATACATAACTAATATAACACCCAAACAAAAAAGAGAGAGATAGAGGAGAAGATTTTCGGATTTTGGAGGGAGATTTTCGGATTTTTTGAGGGAGAGGAAAGGATTTTCGAATTTTTTTTTGAGGGAGAGGAGATGATTTTTGAATTTTTCGAGGGAGAGGGGACGATTTTCGGATTTCTTGAGGGAGAGGAGATGGAGAGATGAAGTTTGTGGAAAATGGGGTATTTTTATAGATATATTAAATTATGGTGAGAGATTCTTTTGACCCCATTGCTATCAAATGGATTGTACCCCCAATGCGGTCAAAAAATTCTAACACCATGGATATCACATGGATTGTGTTTTTGTGGGGACAAAAGAATCTGTCACCATGTGTGAACATGGTGACTGATTTTTTTGACCCCACAAACTTTAAAGCAAAGGTGACTGATTTTCTTGACCCCACACCTAGCAATAAATAAATCAGTCACCATTGTTTTTCTACGGTGACAGATTTTTTTAAAGCTATACAGATATCATACTCATATCACAAATTTCTTATCTTCTTCCCTCGTTTCCACCATTCTCTTCATTTTCACCCGTTTTCATCCCCAAAAACCTCCATCTCCCAATATTTTTTTTTCAACAAACTCTCTAAAAATTTGCTGAGACTCTACTACTCACAATTCGCGGCAATTAGTAGGTAATTTTAATACATTTACCGTGTTTTGTTGGCTTGATTTTACTTGCTTAAAATTGGATTTTTATATACTTGCAATTATTATGTTTTAGCATGCAATTTAATTACCCAAATACCATAGTTCAATTTTATGTTGTATATATATGATCATCATTGGTATATTGTTTTGTATGTTTACAAATAGTTTATTAGTGCATTTTAACTGTTTTAATTAAGTGTTAAATATTCTTGCATATTTACATAAATGTTGTATTGATATATTTATTTTCCCATTTTAATAATAGACAACCCCCACACGTAATTGTTTATCAATTAATGGTAGTTTTTGGTGTTTGTAATAGGTTATAAAATGTATAACAACGAAGACCGAAGTTGGATGTACGAAAGATTAAATCGTGTTGGTGATGATATTGGGTATTTGAATCCTGTTTTTGAAGCCGGTGTGGAAATTTTTCTAGACCACGCATTTAGTGCAACACAATTATTACGAAATGACAAAGCTAGGTGCCCTTGCATTAAATGTTACAATAGGAAATTTGGTGCTAGAGATGGTATTCGATTTTATCTTTACAAGTATGGATTTTTGCCTCAATACTACGTATGGACTGGGCATGGTAAATTTCGAAGGCCCGAGGAGGGGTTTGATACAAATATGGGGTTTGATACAAACATTGACGAGTCGTATGTGCATAACTTACAGGATCAACAAAGAGAGATGGTCGAAGATGCATTTGCTAGCCGATTCGAGAATATAAATGATTTTGAGTTTGGAAACGAACAACCGAACAGGGAGGCACAATTATTCTTCCAAATGTTGTGTGAGGCCGAGGAGCCCATACGAGCGGGAGAGGGACACACAATATTGAGATGGGTCGCTGAATTTCTCAATAACAAGGTACTCCACTCTATCCCTAATGTGGCGAGCGAAAATAACCTACAACTGTTTCGCCAATGGCTGAGTCCTGAAGATCGACAGAGGATGCCCGGGAGTATGTAGAGCATGAAGAAATATATGAACCTATTGAGGCTGGGCTACCAAACATTTGATGTCTGCGTTAACAATTGCTTCTTATTTTATGGCAAGTACGTAGACAGTAAGTATACGGTGTGTCCTCAATGCAATGAAGCCAAGTTCGAAGAGAGGCTGAATTCACATAACACAACGAAGTTGGTTAGTCGCAAGAAGTTGTGGTACCTGCCGCTGACGCCACGTCTGCAACGACTATACATGTCTCGCGTGAATGCGAAACACATGACGTGACATTTGAAATGTCGGAGAGACGTTGATCAAATGATCCATCCTGCATATGGAGAAGCTTGAAAATCCTTTGATGCAACAAACAAATATTTGCTAACCAGCCGCGCAATGTTAGACTTGACATTTGCACTGATGGATTCAACCCGTTTACGAATTATGTCATTCCATACTCTTGTTGCCCTGTCTTTATCACGTCGTATAATCTTCCACCTGATCTTTGCATAAGGCAAGAATACATCTTTTTGAGTTTGTTGATATCTGAACCCAGAAGCCCGGGGAAGAACATAGATGTTTTGCTTCGACCATTGATTGATGAGCTGAAATCACTGAGTGAGGTCGGGGTTGAGACATACGACAGCTTTAGGATGCGCTCCAACCCTTCCTTCCTGCGGTGTACTGTTGGGGTTCTACCTCAACGCCTCAAACACCCGTATGATTTGGCATGTTATACAGTGCAGTGACCATATGCTGTCTAGATGATGCGCCTGTAGATCTTCCCTTGCCTTTGGCTTTGCCTTGCCCCTGTTGCGAGGGATCAATCTGTCGTCTCTGCCATCTGTTATATAGTAACCAAATAATTGTTAATACACTTCATATCTTACATTTGACGCTCCAATAAAAAGATACACATGATTACTAACTATGCAATAACAGTCATAAAAGTGTTAATTACTAATATGATCATGACATTTAATTTAACCACAAATTTAATTTTGTTATTTTATGCTAAGTTTTAATTTTTTTTTCTAATTTTTGTAACAAAATTCCAACACTTTTACTAAAACTATCCTCATTAAAACTAATTATAGAACGAGTACACATATATAATCATGATTTACATAGCTAAACTTAATTGCTAATTAATTTTAATCAAATTATTATGAACTTTATAATTTTATTACTAATTATACAATAATTGTCATAAAAGTGTTAATTACTAATATAATCATGGCATTTTATTAAACCACAAATCTAATTTTCCTATGTTATTCTAAGTTTTAGTTTTATCCTAAATTCCATAATATTTCTTAACTTTTCCTAATTCTTAAAACAAAATTCCAACACTTTTACTAAGACTATCCCAATTAAAATGAAATTCTCCTAATTACTACTTATTATAGAATGAGTACACATATATAAGCATGATTTACCTAGCTAAACTAAATTACTAATTAATTTTACTCAAATTACTATGAAATTTATAATTTTATTACTAATTATACAATAATTGTCATAAAAGTGTTAATTACTAATCTAATCATGCCATTTAATTTAACTAAAAATTTAGTTTTGCTATTTTATGCTAAATTTTAATTTTTTTCCTAAATTCCATAATATTTCATAACTTTTTCTAATTTTTATAACAAAATTCCATCACTTTTACTAAAACTATCCTAATTAAAGTGAAATTCTCCTAATTACTACAAATTATAAAATGAGTACACATAATGTGGTCCGAATTATACATTAATTATCTAATAACAAATAATTAAGACATGCATGCATGCTTAAAATTCTAATTAACACTATTAATTGCATACACAAATATAAAATGCTAAATATTCAATTAAAAATATAAAACAAGCTAATATTCAATAAATACTATATTTTGCTAACAAATACTCATAAACACAGCAATATCAACATATAAAATGCATACAAATTAATTAAGAATAAATAGAAAAATTAAGAAATCAAAAAGATACAATTCAACCATAAAAAATCGATTGTTTTTTGCATAGTAGTGTTCTTCAAACATTATACAAGAATATACCTTAATTAATTGTTGAATTTGGAGAGGAACTGCGTGGATTTTAAAAAAAAATTAGGGGTTGGACGTAGGGCTGAGCTTGGGAGGGGCTGGGAAGATGAAAATGGGGGAAAAACAATATAAAAAAAAAAAAGGAATCGGACTATTATTTAAATACACACCACGTGTGAACGGGCTAGATCATGGGATCTGGCCCGTGAGCCGTTGATCACCGTTGGTGATCACCGGCTCAAATTTGTGGTGTCCTAAATATCGGACGCCACAGTTAAATGGCCCAAATCATGCCATTCGGCATGATCTGGGCCGGTCAAAAGTGGCGTCCGATATTTCGAATGCCACGCGTGCTGTCAGACTCGTCGTCTGACATCACGGCGCGGTGTCCAAAAAATCATCACCACCTTATTTCTAGAAAATATATCCAGTAGAATCCAATTCATTTTTCTTTGAAGTTGTAAATTTTTTTAGATTAAATTGGAAGAATATAGGGAGAGGTGGTGCTGATGCAAATTTCCCCTTATTCTTGTCTCTCTATCTCTCTTCAACCTTCATCATCACCACCTCTTTCTCTCTCCAATGGTGGTTCCTGCTAAAATAATTTGGTACTGTGCTAAATAACGTTCAAATTTTAAAATCAGGGGTGTTTAAGGCAATTCATATTATTTCAAATTAAATTAAACAAAAAACAAAAAGAAAAAGTAATTCCCGGTCAAAATTGACAAAAAATTGAATGGAGGACCAATATTGAAACTGATGGCAATATAAAGGACCAAAATTACAAATAAAATACTTTTACAAATGTGTCAAGTTACCGGACTACTTTTGCAAAATTCCCGTTTTTCATAACTACAACACTATACTTCCAAAATACTTCACAAGAATTGGAAGATAAGATAGAAATCTCCAAGATTTGCATATTGGATAATACTCAAAGTTGAATTTGTACGTTTAAATTCAAAGATTTTGAATAACTTTTTTTTTTTAATAAAGATTATCATGTACTCTAGTAATGTTTTTAAACCAGAAAACTAGCTAGGGAGGGCTATAGCCTAGCTCCCCATCCCAATAGTGCATACGCCCTCGGGGGTTGGGTGCTGGAACGTCGTACTCCTGGCGGTGCGATGGATCTCTGAATGGGGCCGGAGGTGCGCGGTAAAATGACCTCAAATCTCTATGCCTCCGATCCTGTCAGAGCATTTCATCACTGGAAATTGGCATCGAAATACACACATGATAAAGCGCCATTATTGCAAGAAATAAAAGCAAATACACTTCTGCCTTCATCGTAAATGAAGACCAAATCTAAATATTGTGTTGAAGTAGTGGTATTTTGGGCAACTTCCGTATGGTGGAGTTCTGCTATACATGCACGACGATGCTTTATATAGAACCATAGTCAAAGTGAAACGAGAATATTGTCAAACACGGCTTGAAAAAGTGATAATTCCCATTAATTAAATGACAATGTTTTGTCAACCTCCGCTTTAAAACCACATTTTGTCCAATTAAGCAGCTGATCCGGTCAGAACTGGTCAAAAATAAAAATTAATTAAGTTGCAGTTGCCCAAAACTGTCATATGTATGCCTTAGATAACTTCTTTTTCTTATGTTTTATGGATGCCCTAGAATACATATTAAATTACTGCATTAGAACGTCAATTAGACGGAAGAACCGCATTCTCCTATTGATTATGATAGGAGAGATTATTTATATGATACAATTGCGTATAGTGGGGGTGCAAGGATTTACTTGTATCTGTATAATTTTTTTTGGATACAAAGGAGGGGAGACCCCGAAAAAGAGATCAATTATTCCATGAAAGTGCGAAGACTAATTCCTCCAACAACGTCGAAGAGAAGAAGAGGCGCAATAGTATCAGGAGGTTGAACAAAGGGATGAAGACCAAAAGGAAAAGAGTGTCCCAGATTGGCGAGCTTCTCAGCGACGGTATTTCTCTCACGAAAGTCGTGACGAATATCACATGATTGCAGACGAGAGCAAAGTAGGCGACAAGAATCAATAAGGCCCCGGTGAGGATGCACGTCCGAAGGAGGGTGCCGCAGAAGACGAACAACAACTCGAGAGTCACACACCAAAATAATATGATGGAAGCCAAGACGAACAGCCTCGGAAAGGCCATAAAAATACCCCATAGCTTGTAATGCTACCATGAAGAATTAACTTATTAATGTGTTGCATTGAGAAGTTAATTAATTAACAATTTGACAAAATAACATATGAACTTCAAGAGTCACATATTCCAATAGTCCTACATAGGGGTGGCAAATGGTTCATTGAAGTTGAATTTGGATCCAAATTAAATGGTTTTGGTTTTGATCAACCCAAGTTGAAAGTGGATTTGACACCTTAGATCTACAACAGATTCAACTTAGTTTGGGTTGGAGTTATTCAATCAATGGATCCTAAGAACAAATGTCTTTCGCAACTTATATTTTGCTAAATTTACCATGGCTCTTAAGCAAATATGTATTTGCCTCAAAACCTTAGGTTCACAACTTGATTGAATCTGCCATGGTTCCACGGCATATTCAACCCAATGGATCTGAGTTGGATTTGGGTAAATCTATGGACCCAGATCCAAATTGCCACCCCTAGTCCTACACTAACTTCCACGTGCTACAAAATTTCAGTCAGAAGGTATGAAATTTGATCAAATATATGATACGGTAATATATTTTATGAAAAGACATTAAAAAGTTCATTTTTTACGAATAACCAATTTTTTCTTTAATTCATATCATGTATGCCAAAGCGCAAATAGTGACACTATGATTTTAAAGTGGTTACGTCTTGGACCTATATAGTCGACATAGCAACAGCCAAATCAAACAACTCCTCTTGAAAATTAAAGATAATTCCAATCAACTTACATAAAAAGTACTTAAACACTTCTTTGTTCTCATTGCTGCCATCGAAACACCTTCATCGTTCTCTCAAGTGGTTTTCCGAACTTCCCTTTCGTCTTTTCACCGCCTCAAGTCAAGGAAAAATTATTAGGTACAGCCGAATTATTAGGTACAGCCGTTGTATGGTGACGTGGTACAGCCAAATGTTGAGATTAAATATTATTCCTAAATTATAGGGAAATAACTTCTCCACACCTCATCCCAACCGACTTGCTGCACCACCTCATCGTGCAGCCGCTACACCTAATAATCTTTTCAAGTCAAGGCCCCTCGATAACGGTTTGTGTCATCATCTCTCATGAACCCGCCTTCTAGCTTCTCCCAAAAAACTTATAAGAATGGATGTAATGGTGGTAACACCAAGAACCTCATAACAAAACAAAAGACAGATTAAAATTATATTTTTTTACTATGCTAGGCACGTATTAAATTAAAAAAGATTAATTGTGAGGAGAGTTGTTGTATTTATAAAGTACATTAAAGTCCAATTAAGGTTGGACTCTATCTCTTATTGAAATTTCCGTGAGAGCAAGATCTCCAACAAATATGGAACCTTCCTTATTTTTATTGGTCTTCAACTCTGAAGTAATCTTCATGTCTTATCTCTACATGATCTCTATGTTTATAAGGCATGTTCGCAAAATGCTCATTACATATTGGTGATAATATTTTCATCCAAAGAGATACATTTTGTAGAGAAACTAACAATACATATCTAAAAAAGTAACATATTCTAAGTAGAGTGGCTACCATAAACCAAACGATTATCTTTTATGTTAAGACACTGACCTGCCAAAATTATATAGGCAAATAATTATCGCAGGTGGACAGATACAAGTAATAAGGATAGTAGAATTACAACCCACAAATATCGGTCTCATAGGAGTTTGACGTTTGACTTCAACTTATCTAATCTATTAAAGCACTTAAAAACTAACTTATTGAATGTAGGAGTTGTCACGTTCCGACACACAATTACTAATAAACAAGAAAATAAAGGTGTCGGATTAATGAAATTGGATACTTAAATAACTAATTTAACACTTACGAAAATTATCAATATTAGAACAACTTATCACAAGGATCAGGTTTCACTGAAAACATACGATCTAAGATTTATAGACAAACCATTGTTATAAATATTTTGTGATTTTTTATATTCATGGTTTATGAGGTGTTCTTAAACTTCTGATTCTGCACTCTATCTTTCGGAATATTACTCAGTGTACGTTGTTCCTCCAGACGCATTACTCTGTATGAATTATCTATGTCTTAATTATTGACATTAACATCACAGACTGAGGATTTACGTATTTTATGAGACCTAATTTGTGATTTTCTCTCTTGAGTCTGTCATAAACTATATTGTCATGCCTAAGATTTAAAAACATGATGTGATGGTCGTGCCACCAAAAAGAGAACAAAGAAAGGACTACGAAGCCCTCAAATAAAAAATTTATAAGAAGCTTGCAGAAGCATCAGGACTAAAATCAAAATCAAGAGAAAAATTCCTTAAAACTTTAAAAGTACTCATTTACAAAATTAGGCACAGAGCATCTAATGTAGCAATGAATGTTTAAAACTAAATACTAAACAACGTGTGGGGCCCCAAAATCTAAAGTCTTATTGAAGTCCAAAATCGATATGTGATTTCAAACCTCAATAATACCGTAGAGGGTCCCACTGAACGGAATCGAATAAAGCCAAACAAACTTATTTATTGCAGCGGAAAAATTTCAAAGTTACAATAGTAGTTAATTATTACAAACCACAAATCTTAAGACATAATTATTCAAACACACAAGCAAACGATATTTCGGACATATTTTGGTTTGAGAGACCAAATATGCTTATTAAAATCCATAAAGCTTTAAATGAAATCGCAGTAATCCAAAGATAGTCGATCCAGCCAGGTAATATCACTCTTGTTCTGAGAATGGACAGAAAAATAAGAGAGATGTAAGTCTTAGAGGACTTAGTGAGATTTTTAACAATAATGACAGATTTATTGCAACGAAAATCTATTCAGGTTATCAGTAAGGTATTAGAACAAAAAGAACCAATAACAACAGGATTAATATGGAATAATGAACTTGTGCAATTACTTATAACATATCCAACCATAACACCGAAAATTTAACCGTATACCTCCCTACGAGGAGTGACCTCGTAACAGAACAGAAGACATGCTCGAGTACATGCCAGTCTAACACGCGGGTTACAGCCAACTCCTGACTACAAGCGGCACTTAGACAGAATGGGTATTAATTTAAATTACTAACCGACAACCCGTGTTGCCCAGCAGTAAATTATCTCAATCCCTGGGCCCAACTTCCCAAAGGCGTCCCAATGGGTGAAACAGATATATCAGATGAGCTAGTAAGCCGGATAAAATCCGTTGCTCGTTTTTGAGCTACATAGGCCGAACATAGTTCGTTGCTCATTGCACAGTTCAAGAATTAATTGTTTAATCTCAGATTTGTTAAAACATTTTCATAAGAATGTGATAATGGATTAAGAATAGTTTTAGTTTAACAGTATTTTAGCAAGTGAAATATGAAATGAGATAACAGGTGCGAAACGAGAAACGTGATAAAGGTTGATCATGATTGGAAATAAATAATCACGATTGTTCTGTCCAAAAGTCTCAGGGCCAAATGCCAAAAGGGCTGGAATAAACCACATGAATCTCACCTCCTTCTAATCCTTGGTTTTCTGGCAAAAGTCGACCGTCTCCTAAATAAATTTAAAGGTGTTAACAATCTTTCAAATAATAAATATTTTTTTTCTCTAAATTATCTTTAAGATAATTAACTAATTCTTACATTATCACCATAATTCACTAACCAAGCAAATGTTTTCATGAAGATATGGAATTAACATATAAGTATCACTTTTGTCATATAACATGTTCTAATTGTCATCATAAATTATAAATTAGTGTTCGTAAGATTAATATAATCATAAAAGTCACAAGGTTATTAAAATCATCAAAATAAATCATTGTAAACCTTAACTATAATATAAGAATCAAGTTATATGACTAGATCATTAAGTGACTAAAGTAACTTATAGGAAACTAAAGTAAGCAAGAAAGTAAATATGAAAATGTGTTACATAAACTATTAATACGTTATTAAATTCAAAACAGAAACTAACACAAGATTAAAATTAACAAAAATGACTTTTAACATTCCTTAGGATGTTAGGAACACGTATGTATCATCAAATTGATATTTATCATCCGGATGTTAGTATTAATTTAAGAAACAAAATGAATGCGCACAGTTAGGGCTGAAAGTTGTAGCAGTCCGAGAGTTACCTTAAATCGAACTTCTAGAACTGGTTAAAATATGAAATTGATTGAGGGGTTTTGTTAAAGACACGATCAAGAGTCTCTGTTCCAAAATTCAGCTCAAAAGATGAAGGTTTGATATTTATTTTGGGGCTTGCAAGTTTTGGGTTGAAACTGTAATTTCTGCGCAGTTTCGGGACTATGGATTTTTCTCGGTATTTTGAACTGGACAATTTCTGGAAATATTTTTCTTAGCTAGAAGACTGAGAGAGGAAGATTTTTCGTGAAGAGAGTGAAGAGAGATTCAGACGTTTGAGGTGTGAGAAAAATTGTTGAAGGAAGCCCTCCTTTTATAGGTGAAAATGGGAGACAAGGAATTAAATTGAGTCCCTACCCAAATGTTATTTTATTTTAACTTGACCACCCCTATTTATGATGAATTTTCCAAAAATCTTACCCCTTATCTCTTATTTGAATTTTATAATATTAAACATAAGAAATATCTACTATTATTGAATGAATGAAGACAAAGCAAGAAATTACTTTTACCTTATTCTACTTTTAACTATTATAAGATATAAATATCTAGGAGTAAATGTGAAGATTTACCATTATAAAGGTATTTTTGGATATTTAAAAATTATAAAGGACCATTTTGAAAGTTTTAAGGACTCAATTGATCTAAAAGAAAATACTTGGGGTCAATTATAAGATTTCTAAAAGTTGAAGGACTAAATTGAAATATACTCAAATACCATTTTGAGTTACCAAATAAAAATATTTTTAGGGGTGTTACACAACGTGTGGACAATTGAAATAAAATGAAGGAATGATAGTCGATAAATTATGTAATCCCCTCAAATTCACAACTTCAACCTTGAGACTTGATTACATAGCTCCCAAGAGGCCAAACTATGTTTGAAACATAAAACATTGCAAGGGGTGAGTTGCAAACTCAATAAGTAGTTCCAAACACTTTACTACCGGATCAAGCACAAGTTTTACAAAGTTTATATTAATAGTAATAGTATAGTCTTATAATAAACATATTTATTTTCAATATTACAAATAAATTGTTGAAGAATAGATTTTCAAAATGTATTTCTTTTTAATAGAGCTTACACATAAACTCCACGGTCAATGTCATAAATGTGAGTGTAAACGTGTGCATATAATCCAACAGTAAACTCGATGCCGGTCCAAATGTTATCCAACTTTTGTCTACTTGTGGCCCATATAGTTTGAAGGTTTGCTCATTGACAATCCACATATTTTTCAACAGTTGCTCGTTGGCGATCCACATGATTTTAACGTTTGCTTGTTGACGGCTCACATATTTTTCAAATGTTGCCCAAAACGAACCCAGGTCAATCTAGAGTTTAGCAAAACAATGTTTTCATTTACTTTTACAATGAACCAATATTTTTACAAGTGATAACAAAGACTATTTTTACATGCTTGATCCAAGTTACATAAAATTTCTCGTGATCCATTTTTAAAACAAGATCACTCATATTTCCTTTATTTCCAAATAAATTCAGAAATCATGACAATGATAGAGTTATTATAAAAATATTAATATACAATGATATCAGTATCTAAAATAAATATAAAAGTATGAAAGTATCAGGAACCACTTACTTGAACGAATGCATGATAAATTAAATTCCAAGCCAAAACTCGAAAATCTCTAAATGAATCTAGAATAAACATTGACCCATAAGAAATAAGTCAGACAATTAAAAAAAACTATATTATAATTGAAGGCATACAATATAGATAATATTCCATAAAATCAAATTTCCTCTTCTACAAACAAAATCCCATCAGTTTTCTACCCTCCCCTTTCATCAATATCATTACAGTACTCATAAACCACACAAAACACATAAAATCATATACACACACGCACACTGTACAACAAATATGCTCACACCATTAAAAACTCCCATGCACCCTCACACACACAATCATTCCCCAACAGCCCAACCACTCACGAGTGAGGTGCATGGTTCTCGCGCCCACCCAACCCGGCACGTGGATCTCGCGCGCCCCATCCCTGCCAAAAAATTGCCCACTCCCTCCACACAACGCGACACCGGCGCCCATCCCCGCCAATAATTCCGTCGATCCTCACTCTATTTTAAACCTCTCAATCCTAAAATCTAACACCAATGACCCAAACCCCCCAATTCAAACGCCACCCTTCCACCGCTGCTTCCGCCGCCAACCACTCCTAGCAATTACGCTCGTAATGGCTCCAAAACAGAAACAAACCACCACCTCTCACCTCCAATTCAAACGCCACCCTTTCCACACTTGTTCTTCCACCCTCCGCCACAAAACCTCCGACCAAACCGAAACTGCCAACACCACCAAAAAATTGCTTATCCTACCACCTCCAACTCCAACAACATTCAGCCACCTCAACCGGAAACTTACTCAATATCGACAACAATTTCTTCAAGCTACACGACCCGAACACCAAATGCAGTCAACACACTAGACCCAGTTCAAGTACCACAACACCTTCTTCCACATATTATCTTTCATCAACAATCATCCCCCATATCAGTCGTCATAGATCTTCATCACTCGTTTACCCTCCTACCCGCCTCACGCGACATAATTTACCAGCTTCTATTGACTCCACAAACAAGAGAACTGCAGGTACCTTTGACAGTGATACCGTTCAGAAACGGTCCAAAGATTCACGTTCTGACCCAAACAATCGGAACAGAGACCAGCAACACAATAAACCAATTTACAATGATACAGATATTAGCATGGAACAGTAGAGGTGTAGGTCGCGACGAATTCACCACGAAACTAATAAACCTGGTTCACATTCATCGACCGATGGTTGTAGCAATTATGGAAACTTGACTTGGTATGACTAGATCCACCACCATAATCGGAGGTCTCCCGTTTGATGGCTTTCATATTGTACCAGCAACAGGATTATCAGGTGGAATTTGGCTCCTCTGGCACACGAACCAGATCACACTCAACCACATTGGTGGGACTAGCAGAACAATTCACATGGACGCTCAACTTGTCGCCACAACAGAATCCTTCATTATGTCCATTGTGTACAATCCACCACAACCGCCATTACAGGCACAGGTATGGACAGAACTTGCTCACATGGCTGCCACAATTACATCTTGTTGGTTGGTTCTTGGTGACTTTAATAATATAATGCTTGATCATGAGAAATCCGGTGGTAGATCTAAGTCATATGCTGCTATGTCTCGATTTACAAATTGTATGCATGATTGTGGGCTGTCGGACCTGGGTTATATAGATAATTCGTTCACCTGGTCAAATCGTAGCTTTGGTAGAAACCTGATCTTGGAGCGTTTAGATCGTTTCTTTGCTAACACACCATGGCTCCACATATACCCTCATACTACTGTTACCCACCTTGTTTCTCAAGCTTCTGACCACTCACCCCTCCTTTTTCAAAACCCATCCTCATCATTTAAGCCCTCCCTGACCCTTCAGATATGAAACTGCTTGGGACCAACACCCCTTATTCCGCTCTTTGGTTAGGGATACCTGGGAAATCTTCAGCAATAACCCAGGGTATTCTCAATCTTTTGCAAATAACTGCAACCACTTTGCACACGTGGCGAGACGTTGGAAATCTAGATGTTTTCGTAATCTTGATACCCAAATTGCTAATGCTCGCTCGATACTAGAACAAGCTCAAATGAACCTTAACCCCAACTCTGCTGATGCGGCATTCCGGAGACAAAGGTCTCTAAGAACCTATCTGAACCGTCTCCTTAAGCAGAAACAAGCATACTGGGCACAAAGAGCCAAAAATCAGTGGATTCAAGATGGTGACAATAACACCAGATTTTACAATGCGCATGCTACTAACCGAAAGATAACTAATTCGATTCAGGGTATCAAGGATCATAACGACGAATGGATAACTGACCCGTCACAGATTTTTCAACAGTTTGCTTCCCACTTTCAAGCTTCCTCTTCCCATACGGATTCATCTAACTTCCTATTTAACCGTTTTAACCTTTCTTTCATCCCAACCCATGCTCATGAATCACTATGTATCCAGCAGGATGTGAAGGAAATCTTCCAAGCGGCGAAGAGCATTGGAGGTCTCAAAGCACCAGGGCCAGATGGTTTAAATGCCCATTTTTATCAAAAATACTGGCCTGACCTGGAAAAGTCAGTCACAAGGTATGTGGAGGTTTTCTTTAATAGTTGCTACCTTGAACCAAACATTAATGACACCAATATCATTCTTATTCCTAAATGCCAGAACCCTACCTTAGTCACTCACTTTCACCCAATTAGTCTCTGTAAGGTCAGCTACAAAATCATTTCCAAGATCCTAGTAGCGCATATACCCCCCTATCTTAATGATCTCATTTCCCCATTCCATAATGCTTTTGTTCCGGGGCGCCAAATCACTGATAACATCCTTCTGGCTCATGAGCTTCTTCATACACTGCAATCCAAAAGAAAGGGCAAAAAGGGACACATGGCACTAAAACTAGATATTGAGAAAGCCTATGATAACCGAAGTTGAGAGTTCTTCCGTAATACGCTCTAATCCTGTAAAGTCCCACAACAGTTTATCAAGCTAATCATGAGTTGCGTAACTTCTGTTACTTTCACGGTTTCAGCCAATGGGCACAAATCAACACCGTGGCATCTGACCAAAAGGCTGAGACAAGAAGACCCTCTGTCGCCTTATCTTTTTATCTTTGTATAGACATGTTCATCTATTTGACTGTCCTATCATCTCAAAATGAGTCGCTTAAAGTGCTTCGTGCTAGCCAAAATGGCTCACCCATCCCGATTATAAGCTTTGCTGACGATTGTTTTCTGTTTTGTGAAATGACTAACACCACAGTCAACACTTTACAGAGCAATCTACATCGTTTTGCGATAGCTACAGGACAGACCATCAATTGGGGCAAATCCAAAGTCCTATTCGCCCCAAATGTCCCTCATAACAAGCAACTCACACTGATCAATCGACTTAACTTGGCTATTCATGTCCCCAGATGACAAATATCTGGGACTCCCTGTATGGTCAGGTCGTTCAGAAACCCAAAGCCTAAGCTCCACTTTGCCTCGTTCTTCTAATAAAATCGACACATGGTGCAATAGGTTGTTGTCGTTTCCGGGGCCATCCCATCCCATGCCATGTCAATATTCAGGCTTCCAAGAACCTTTCTTGACACAATCCAGAAACGCACTCAAAAGTTTCTCTGGATTGCTAAACCTTCTCACCAAACAAGAGCAAAGGTTAATTGGAATATGGTTTGCCAACCCTATGACCAGGGAGGACTAAGAGTAAGAAACCTAACAGATATGAACAATTCTTATCTTCTTAAGTTAGGATGGCGCCTTCTAACCCAACCAACATCCCTTTGGGCTAAGGTCCTCAAAGCCAAATATTATCCTAACTCTCATTTCGTCATAGCGAGTGCGAAGTCACACCTAAGCTTGCTAACTCCATTCGATGGCACATTGCAACAGGCGAGATGTTGAATCTATGGTTGTCTAAGTAGTTAGGAAATTTTACAATATCCGATTATATCCCTCAAATTCCTAATCAGCTTTTATCCCTAACGGTGGCAGATATCATTAATCCCATCAACAGAACATGGGACCTTTCCTTTGTCAACATGGTCATTCCTCAACATATGTTGCTCAGAATTATGGGAACCCCAATACCGTCCACAAGTCAGGAAGATCATTTCTCTTGGGCTTGGTCCAAAAATGGCCGGTTATCAATTGCGTCGGCATACAAAATGCTTACTGCAAGAGATACCATTATGAGCTCACCACCTCTCCCTTGGGTTACAATCCAAAATCTCGCGACCAACCCAGAGTCAAATCTTTTTTCTGGCTGTTATGTCACGATAGGCTCCCTACCAAACACTATCTATATATCCGGCACGTGATGCCAGATTCACTTTGCCCTCTCTGCCTTCAAAGCCAAGAGACATCGATTCACTTATTCTACGAATGTCCTTCCACCCAACCATTGTCCGCGCCATTCTCCCTAATCTTCCTACCAGACAACAAAAACACCCACTTGTTCATCTCTTCACCCTCCCCAAAGCACTCAGGCAAAAGTGGGCCACCTCGCTTGGACCATTTAGTTTGCTAGGAATAACTTTGTGTTCAGTCAAATACCTTTCCAACTAAATACTATTCGCCACATTTTCCACCACCACCTCATCAACAATCTATCCTAGTAACCCACAAAAACAACACAGAAACATATACTCATTATCTGAAATGGCATCCACCACCCATAGGATTTGCTCAGTTAAATGTGGACGGATCATCTCTTGGTAACCCATGTTCGGCAGGTATTGGTGGCATTATTAGAGATTCCACCAGAACTTTCATGATAGCATTCTCAGCATCAGTGGGATTCTCAACCAATAATCAAGCAGAATTCTGGGCATTACGGGATGGATTGGCATTGGTACACAACATGAGGATCACACATCTGGTAGTGGCAACAGATTCTTTATATATGCTAAATTATCTTGACAGGACTCAGGAGCATCCACCTCATCTTACTGGACTGATACAGGATATTCGAAACCGCCTTACTAGTTTCATATGTGTCAGGGGCGTCTTCGCATACAGGGAAACTAATCAGACGACAGATGCTCTTGCAAAATTAGGAGCTATGGCAGTTACATATGACCACATGGCAGCTAATCTAGCTGCACCATTTCCATCTTCGATTTATTATATCTGAAAAACCTATCCAGATTGGTTAAAACCTTTGTTGTTATTTGATACTTCTACTGTTGTTTCTCGCATTTCTAATTCTGTTGTACCATGTACTAAAACAATTCTATTACGCTAAATAAATGACTATTGGTCTTGTTCAAAGAAAAAAAAAATATGTATTGTCTTTCACTTTGCAAAATATGAATGAAAACATGTTTGCTTAAACAGTGGCTTACCCAGATTCTCTCTCTCTCTCTTTTTCTTTTCCTTTTTTTTTCTATTCTATGATCTGATTTTTTTAAAATACTGTAAATCTAAGATATTGGTGGCAAGAACTTAAACATACCTGCTGCGTGATTTCTCATGGGCGGTTGCATATTTTGAGGCAATAGGTGTTTTAATCACTTAATATATATCTTAAGTAAAACCACTCCATAAAAACATTTATACTTTATGTATTAAATAAATTAGTTATACAATGAATAGTCCTTATTCACCCAAACTTAATCTTTAAGTGAACATATATTATACACTACAAGAAATATTAGCAATTGCAACACAAATACTGCAACGGATTTTGAATCCGTTGCAGGAATATTATGTACCAACGTCTATGACGTTGGTACTTGAAAAGTAAAAAAAAGTTTAACTGCCAACGTTTTTAGACGTTGGCAGCACAAAAAAAAAAATTGACCAACAAGCAGCAACGTCTATGACGTTGCTGCCATGCCAGCTCTTTTTTCTTTTTGACGCAGCAACGTTGCTGCAGCGGTAGCTGTTATTTTTTAATTTTTTTTTTTAAAAATGAACAGCCGCAACGACTTCAAGACGTTGCTGTTGTTCACTATTGAACAGCTGCAGCTGTCGTGAGCAGCTTCTGACAGAAGCTGCTCACGACTAAATGCTGCAGCTGTTTTGTATTTTTTTTTTTAAAGCAATAAAGCAGCAACGTCTTTGACGTTGCTGCATGTTTTTTTTTTTAATATATATATATATATATATATATATATATATATATATATATATATATATATATATATATATATATATATATATGCAAATGCAAAAATCAAGTTAGGAGTTATACATTTAAATAACATTTATTCATGATAAAAATTAAAATTAAATCTAAGTAATTTAGTTCTTATGTAATATTTGTTCAATTAAGTTAAACTAATTTGACAAGTCAAGATTAGTCATATTTAGTTGATCTTATATATATAATTAATTAGAAGGTGTCCATTCAAACAAGTTCAATTAATTTATGAAAAAATAAGATCAGTTTTATTTAATTAGTTTAATTCTAATATAATGTTGAGTTATCAATTCTATTCTTAATTATTCAACGAAAATAAAGAGTAGTTTTCCTTGTACGTAGTTCAATTCTTATGTAATTAAGATTTTATTCATTCATATAACATCCATTCATAATAAAAATCAAGATTAAATCTAAGTAATTTAGTTCCTATGTAACATTTGTTCAATTAATTAAGTTAAACTAATTTGACAAAAGTCAAGGTTAGTTATATTTAGTTAATTATTATATATGTAATTAATTAGGAGTTATCCATTCAAACAAGTTCAATTAATTTATTAAAAATTAAGATTAGTTTTACTTAATTAGTTCAATTCTAATGCAATGTTGAGTTATCAATTCTATTCTTGATTAATTTAACAAAAATAAAGAGTAGTTTTCCTTGTACGTAGTTTAATTCTTGTGTAATTAGGAGTTATGCATTCAAATAACATCTATTCATAACAAAAATCAAGATGAAATCTTTAGTTCTTATGTAATATTTGTTCGATTAAGTTAAACTAATTTGACAAAAGTCAAGATTAGTTATATTTAGTTAATTATTATATATGTAATTAATTAGGAGTTATCCATTCAAACAAGTTCAATTAATTTATTAAAAATTAAGATTAGTTTTACTTAATTAGTTCAATTCTAATGCAATGTTGAGTTATCGATTCTATTCTTGATTAATTTAACAAAAATAAAGAGTAGTTTTCCTTGTACGTAGTTTAATTCTTGTGTAATTAGGAGTTATGCATTCAAATAACACCTATTCATAACAAAAATCAAGATGAAATCTAAGTAATTTAGTTCTTATGTAATATTTGTTCGATTAAGTTAAACTAATTTGACAAAAGTCAAGATTAGTTATATTTAGTTGATTCTTATATGTGTAATTAATTAGGAGTTTTTCATTCAAACAAGTTCAATTAATTTATTAAAATTTAAGATTAGTTTTGTTTAATTAGTTCAATTCTAATGTAATTATGTTGAGTTATCAATTCTATTCTTAATTAATTCAACAAAAATAAAGAGTAGTTTTCCTTGTACGTAGTTTAATTCTTATGTAATTAGGAGTTATGCATTCAAATAACATCTACTCATAATAAAAATCAAGATTAAGTCTAAGTAATTTAGTTCTTATGTAATATTCGTTCAATTAAGTTAAACTAATTCGACAAAAGTCAAGATTAGTTATATTTAGTTGATTCTTATATGTGAAATTAATTAGGAGTTGTCCATTCAAACAAGTTCAATTAATTTATTAAAATTTAAGATTAGTTTTGTTTAATTAGTTCAATTCTAATGTAATTATGTTGAGTTATAAAATCTATTATTAATTAATTCAACAAAAATAAAGAGTAGTTTTCTTTGTCCGTAGTTCAATTCTTATGTAATTTGGAGTTATGCATTCAAATAACATCTATTCATAATAAAAATCAAGATTAAATCTAAGTAATTTAGTTCTTATGTAATATTTGTTCAATTAAGTTAAACCAATTTGACAGAAGTCAAGATTCCTTAAATTTAGTTGATTCTTATATGTGTATTAATTAGGAGTTGTCCATTCAAACAAGTTCAATTAATTTGTTAAAAATTAAGATTAGTTTTGTTTAATTAGTTCATTATACTGTAATTATGTTGAGTTGTAAATTCTATTCTTAATTAATTCAACAAAAATAAAGAGTTGTATTCCTTGTACGTAGTTCAATTCTTATCTAATTAGGTGTGATGCATTCAAATAACAATGTTCATAATAAAATCAATATTAAATCTAAGTAATTTATTTCTTATGTAATATTTGTTCAATTAAGTTAAACTAATTTGACAGAAGTCAAGATTAGTTATATTTGGTTGATGCTTATATTTGTAATTAATTAGGAGTTGTCCATTCAAACAAGTTCAATTAATTTATTAAAATTTAAGATTAGTTTTGTTTAATTAGTTCAACTCTAATGTAATGTTGAGTTATCAATTATATTCTTAAGTAATTCAACAAAAATAAAGAGTAGTTTTTGTACGTAGTTCAATTCTTATGTAATTAAGTATTATTCATTCATATAATTTCAGTTTATTTAATGAAAATCAAGAATCGTTATGTTTAGTTTGATTATTATGTAGTGAGAAGTTATTAATTTTAATAAATTTAATTAATTTTACAAAATCAAGATTAATTCTGATTAGTTCAGTTCTCATATGTTATTAGGATCTTATTCATTCAAATAAGTTCACGTATATAGCTATAAATTAATATCAAGATTAGTTCTATTTTCTTATGTAATTAATAATGATTCAATCAAATAAGTTTTATTAATTAATTAATTTAACCAAGATCAAGATTAGCTCTATATATTTAGTTCAAATCTCATGTAATTATGATTTACAAGTCATAATTATATATGATCTAAAATGTGTGAAGGATGGAATATATATAAAACATATTTTTTATATAGCTATTGCAAGGTCCAAATCCCATGCTATTGCTGCTTTTCTGACACAATTGCAAGGGAACCCAATTTCCCTTGCAACAGCTTTCTGACAATAGCCTATTGCAAGGGATTTGGACCTTGCTGAAAATTTCAGAATGAAATTTTTGGCGGAAGTTTCAAATTTCACAAAATTTTTCCTTCCCTCCCACTACTACCACTATAAATACCACACTATATCACTCATCCATCCCACTACATTCTCCCTCTCATATTATTATCATCTTCTTCTCCTCTTCTCTCCTTAACTTTATTTTTTTCCTTAGTTTATTTTGCATCATGATCAACTTATATATATATTATATATACATCCATGCATCTTGTACTATATATAAATAATATAGATTAATAGTTATATGTTACTATATTCTAAGTTTTATATATATATATATATATATATATATATATATATATATATATATATATATATATATATATATATATATAATTATAATTGTACATTGTAAAGTTTAATGTGTGTATTTTAGATAACATTTTGAAAATTATAATGATATATATACATACACACATTAAACTTTACAATGTACAATTATAATTATAATTATATATATATATATATATATATATATATATATATATATATATATATATATATATATATATATATGTATATATGTATATATATATATATGTGTGTGTGTCTGTATTATAATTTTAATACTAGTACTATATTTTTTACACATACTATACATATATAATATTGAGGTTTCAATTAATATATAATGTGTGTATATATATATATTAAAAATCATTTTATTACAATGTGTGATATTATAAAAAAAATATAAAACATTCAGCAAAGTTGCTGCCAAATTAAAAAAATAAAAATAAAATATAAAGCGCCTAGCAACGTCTGTGGACGTTGCTGACAAATAGTGTGAGGACACTATAGCAACGTCCATAGCTGTTGCTGTGTTTCATCAGAAAAAAAAAAAAAAGAAAAAAACCAGATTTTATCAAAAACGTGCGTAAACAATTGCAACGTCAAAAGACGTTGCAATTGACTTTTGTGTCAGGATACATAGCAACGTCCACAGACGTTGCTGTTAATTGTGTGTGTCAGAAAACTCCAGCAAGGGAAATGGACCTTGCTACAAGTGTGTGCCAGAAAAGCAATAGCAAGGTCCATTTCCCTTGCAACACGCAAAATACCTTTACCAACGCCACCTATAGCAAGGGATGCTACCAACGTCTTTTTCCCTTGTTATAGATCAATAGCAAGGAAATTTCAACCTATTGCAAGGTTTTTGGACCTTGCTATAGCCCACAATTCTTGTAGTGATAATATTGGTAATCAGTAACCAAATTTATTTTGAGTTAATTCCTAAAAAAGGAATTATTTAAAATCTCAAAATCTTTGCGAATAATATATGAAGAGAGTCTCAATTAAAAAGTACTTATAAAATTCTTATATCTAAACAACTGGCTAATAAATAATTAGTTATCAAATAATAGAGGGTCTAGATATATCATAACTAATGCAATTTAAATCATACAAATTAAGTGATAATTTCATTTGTAAAGCATAATACGTGCACATATTAATTCATCAAATTACTAGTATAAAGTTTCATCACGATATTTAAAACTTATTAAAGAAAACCCGAATATGCATTACAATTAATGGAGTGTAAAATATAAGTATAGCCAATTCAATGAAACATTATGATAGAATTTTGGGTCAATACATTCTTCCCTCCTCAAAATAAGTTTCGTCCTCGAAACTTCAATAATATCAATAGCATCAAAGGAAACATCACATTGTATCACTTAATGAGGTAACCAAATATTTCACGAAGCATAGCAACATCTAACAATATAAAATCCGGTCATTGGTGGAAATTCTCAAAAACCTTATTTGATTGGGAAGGTTCCTATAGGCATACTACCTATGGTTGAAAAGATCTATGAGTCTAGTTTCCAATGCAACAAATAGAGAGTCATTTGGAGTTTCCAAGAGAGAGTTATGGCTATTTTTCTAGAATGTGGTAAGCTGCCTCGAAAATCTGCCTAGTTTGAGTCTCTTCATATTCTTCAATAATTTCAGCTTTTATTTTTGTGGGTCTTCAAGAGGATTCCAATTTTACATGTCTAGGGTGTAAACAATTATAATTACATTGAACCTATAAATCTTTGAACAACATAATCATCGCGAAACTGATTTATAAATAAAGGAGATTAAGAATGCTTTCGTTCATCGTTGCGGAAATACGTTCTGATCTTCTTGCAGATGATTGAACACCGAACTGTGAACAACGAACATACATTACGTGTTGAAGTTGGCAAAATTAGTTAATATATATTGTTATTGCAATATGCATGATGCAGAACATGTATGATTCTTAATTGAAAGCATTAGTGTCCTATTATTAAAGAGTTGTAACCATATCAATCACGCATGTTATTCTGTATAAATCTTAAATTTATGAAAACAGAATCATCGAGCCAATCTTTTATTTTTGATAAGAGCTGCAGCATAATTGTATATATATCCTGGATTTAGAAAATAGAATCTTATTTGTTGTAGAATGTTTATATTACAGTATAATTGGGATTCATATATTAGCATAACATATAGTGTTTTCTAAAAGTAGCTAATCATATACTGTATAATGTTTTAAATACAATTATGCTTAAATTAACACATTGTCCATCATTAGATGAATCATATTATTTATAATCATATTAAAGGGATTTAATGTGTTAACTTATGTTATTAAGGCTAGGGATCACCGTAGTGACCTTCACCAATTAAAGATTAATTATTACCATTATTATGACAAGTTGATCAAATCGAATTAATTGGTTGACCCACAGCCAATCAAAAATCATTGTTTTTAATCAACAATTAAGAAGTGATATAATTATAGACCAAGGAAATCCACAGATTTATATGTGTTTAATAAAGTGTATATATTACTTAAATTATGAATGTTGAAAATTACGACTTCTAATGGTAAAATCTGTAGAATTTGTGGTGACTACCCACAGGAGCACTATACTTTCTTTTATATTTTTAAATATTATGTATTAATTATGTTTGCACCTCAATTAAGCTAAATTATATCTCTATAAATTAAAGCAATTGTCCTGCACAATAGCCATCCTCTGTTTCATTTGTCTCATTTCTCACGGGAACTAACTTCTCGAAATGGAAAGAGAAAGTTGAATTCACATTAGGTGTACTTGATTTGGATATGACTCTCACTACAGTGAAGTCAGATCCTATTACTGAAACGAGTACTGATGAAGAAAAAAAAAAGAACTCCTTAAAGCTTGGGAGAGGTCTGACAGATTGAGCATTATGTTTCTACATGTGACAATTGCTAGAAAAATCAAAACTTCAGAAATCACTTTATAGAGTGAAACAAGTTTCTGGATAATGATACCTAAAGTATGAGAAAACCATTACAAATTTTGGTTTTAGTTGTATATATATACCCCAAGATGTGGGAGTAAGTTCATATTTTGATTTATATGTTGATGACATTGTATTGGCCAGTAGCGATCTTGGTCTTTTACATGAGGCAATGTAACTATTTAAGTGCGAGCTTTCATCTTAAAGGTACGACGAGACATTTTGTGTGATTGTGGTAGAGATATTTTGTGATACATTACTCAGAATTTTGGAAACATCTCATAAAGCATATATATCGATAAAGTTCTATAAATATTTAGCATCATGAAATGTTCTTCTAGTGTTGTTCCATTGCATAAAGAAGACAAACTTGATCTTGATCAATGTCTGTAGAATGAATTGGAACATAAAGAAAGTATTGAGATATTTAAAGGGAACAAGAAATTACATGATCACATATAGAAAATCAACACATCCACAGATGGTTGAATGTGTGGCATGATCTGAGCCTGCAAATTCGGAGTATGATTGCAAAATATGACAATAAAGTCGCAATCTAATTCTCCAATCATGACGTGGTATTTAAGGGATCAAAACACGTGATCTTTAAATATCTATTATCGAGATAAGATGTCAGAAGAAGAAATCTTGTCATTGAGCTCTTATGGACTTCTACATCTACCATGTTCTATTCTTCATTGTGTACACATATTATTTTTGGATGTATGATAACATAACTCGTCTTTTTCAAGATATTATGGGACCATTATGAAAACTCTTGCTAATGGCCTAGTTATGATAGTTGTTAATGCCGTGGTACATGGAAGGAATCATGTTGTAAAATATTGTGACCGCCATGACTCTCATTAATTACTAGATTAATCAAGGCACTTACGAAAACCAACTAAATAAAAATTTAACATATTATGCGCGCTTTATGATTCCTAATGAAAACATTAATTAGTATTCCTAACGACCAAGTGGGAGACTGTATGATAATTATTTAAGGTTTTTATTTGATCTTATCTTCCCCTAATTGTGGTCTAATAGCAATCCTTGTTTTCTAGGATATATGTTAACCTGTATATTGGTTATTTATTACTTGATATAATTAAGAGTTATTTTCTTATTAAACTCATCTTTGATGGACGGAAGAGATTAAGTCTTACAGTTTAATCCTAACTGGAACTTGGTCCTCCCTCCTCCTATAAATATATGCTTTAGTCCATCATAAAGCATACTTAAAAAAAACACATAAATTAGAGGTTTGTAGGCGGGAAGGAAGAAATAAAGAATTCCATTAAAGTTGTTCGTTGTTCAATAATCGGTGTTCGATCATCTGCAAGAAGATCAAAACGTATTTCCGCAACGATGAACGGAGCTATTCCTAATCTCCTCTATTTATAAATTTGTTTCGTGATGATTATGTTGTTCAAAGATTTATGGGTTCATGTAATTATAATTGTTTACATAGGGGAGATGTTTGAGTCGTATTATTTAAAAAATTTATGTTTCCTATGTCTAGAATGTTTTAGGAGTCAATGAAGTTATTTAATATCTTGCCTAGAAAATGATGTATCCTCCCTATAAATAGTACAGTCTATTGTCTTGTAATGTAGACAGATTGGGGTCTTAAGGAGAATAACTTGCTTTTGATCCTTAAAAGTGAAAACCTTGTTTTTCTTCGGGCAACTTCATACGAGTCTCGTTGTTGCAGAGATTTCTTTCTTAACTTATAAATGTAGTCTTCTGTCCTCACTTGATTAACAATTTTACATTTCTTCGATAGTTTAGTCCTTGTCGATACATTGAACGTTAACAAAATAAAAAACTGCATTTGGCGTAACATGTGTACGAACTTTCAAAATATTTAACAAAAAAAAAAAAGTAATAGTTTCATTTTAGATATTTGGAGATAATAATTCAAAAGTTGTTTGATTGACATTTAAAACCAATTAACCAATACGTGTCAAAAGTTAAAAACTGAGATAAATGATGCAAATTGCGAAACATTTAAAGATTAAAAAGAAACATTTGCATATAAAGAAGGAAAATTCATACGAGTGCTTGATAAGTAAACAATATCCCTAAATACTCATGCAAGTTTTGCCTGTGGCAACAATTATGGGGACCATAAGGAGGTTGAGCATTTCGGCATAAAGTTATTTGTGAGACTGGCTGTGTTCCTTTAAGCCGAGGTTAAGAAAATGTGTGCATCAAAGAAATTAAATTAAAAAGGTTACTGAAGCATCTATACATAAAACTCGAATTTATTGGATAAGTGATCGGACGTATACAATCATCAAACATAATCGATCTTATTTTTCCAATTTATCATTCAACAAATTACGTGGACGGAGTTGAGCAGTAGAATGGTAGCGCGTCTAGACTAGTTGGTCCGGTCGTGACTAGCCTACTGGAGGGGTGCGTGGTCGTTGTCCCGGTATGGTACCTCGAACCGATGGATTTCTGCGTGGTGCCAGTGGGGATGACCTCGAATCTCTAAGCCTCCGATTGTATCTGAGATTTTCAACACCTGAATTTGGCATAGAAATACATACTTGATGCAGTGCCATAGTTATTGCTAGAAACAGAAGCAAGTACCTTACTTCCTTCATCGTAAAGGAAGAACAAATCTAAATATCGTGTCCAAGCAGTAGTTTTAGGGTAACGTTCGTGTGTAGTTAGCCATGCATGATGAGGCTTTATATAGAACCATATTAAAAAAGAAAAAAAGACATTGACGCGACTTTTAAAAGACGCATCTTCTTAGCAAAAATGAAATGAGAATATTTTCAAACGCGGCTTTGAAACCTCATTTCACATTTGACCAGTTAACACAGCTCAATTCGGCCTGAACTGGTCAAACAAATTGATTAAGTTCTAGGTAGTTGCTATGAAACTGTGATTTATAGGCCTTATATACATATTAATTACTGCATTGGATCATCAGTTTAATATAATTGCATACATATCACCACTTAATGATATTTATGAAAGGAGAGCTTATATCACATAATATAATTGCATACATATCACCACTTAATGATATTTATGAAAGGAGAGCTTATATCACATAATATAATTGCATATATGTTAATGGGTGCCATGTTTAATTTACTTTTATCTTTACATTTTACAATAAAGAGGTCAAGACTGTTCAACGTAATAAGGTGATGCATATGCATTCAAGAATTAATCAAGAGTTTTTGGCAATTTACTTGTTATGTCAAATTGGCGGATTACCCCCGTAAAAAATAAATTGGTAAATTACCATCTATACTTTCAAAAACTAGCACACTACCTCCCTATAATTCTTTGGTCTATTTTTTATATTTAATAACCAAAATATATTTCTAATATTTTCTTTCTTGTAATTTTAAATTTGTTTATAACATTTCCTTTAAAAATTATACGTGAAAGTAATTATTAAACATACATATTCTGAAATTATACTTTATTTTAAAATTTTGGTTTTTAATTTTTGAATTTTTTTAACAAGTTAATATATTAAATGAAATATCTACATATGTTTTGAGAAAAGATGATATAATTATCTTTTTTCGCCTAAAAAATTATCCTCACTCTCAAGTTTGAGCAAGTGAACTATATATATCTCCCTATATAGGGGGATCATTTGCCAATTGTTTACATTTGAGGGGGTAATTTGCCTATTTATTTTTTTACAGGGAGGTAATTTACCAATTTTCTTTAATACAGGGGGGCAAATTACCAAAACCACATTAATCAATTAATATAGTTTAACAAAATAACTTAAAGTGAGTTGAAATATACCGAGCAAAATTCCTAATTACAGAGCAATATTTGTATTGTTTACTGTTTTACCTTTCTCAAAACAACAAACTAAATTCATTTTCCTTTTTTACCTTGATAATATCTCCTACTCCAGTAATAGAAAATCTTCTCATATATTAATGATGATTTAAATTTGCTTTCCTATGTATGCACTTAAAAAAAGAAATAGTGATCTCTCCTTATTACGTATATATAGTATCTTACAATTGTTTAATATATGTGGATTTAAATTATTTCAAATTTTGGTTGGGTATACAATGATAAATCTGAATGCTACCAATTTGATAAGACTTACGTTGTAGATTTTACGTGCAGGAATAATGCCGTCAATTTCAATGTACTTAAAGAATCTCTCAAGTACGTAGCAGAGATACTAATTCAATAATTAGTGATGTCACGTATTTGGGATTTTAACAGATATAATTGAGTTGAATTATTTATTCGGGAAGGTTGTCTTGTTTAAAGGTGATTGGGTATCAAATAGAGGAAATGAGAGGGATAAAGATTGTCTGATTGTTAACTTCGACTTTTTGATGGGTGATAAAGAACCTTTTATTTTAGCCTCACAAGAAGATCAAGTTATGTATCTACAAGACCTCAAGCGTAAAGGATGACATGTTCCGATTAAAATAGTCCCTATGGACTTCTATGATATGACTCCATAATCATCTGTAGATAATGTGGAGTCAGAGTTGCAAAGTCAGGTGTCTGAGACTATTGATCTCAAAGACAACGATGATTTTGACTTACTTAGGCGAGACATGCAACCTCTATCTGTGGACACTCTAATACCTCAAGTATTAAATGGGGAATATGGTTAACATATTGGATGCAACATCGATGAGGACGAAGAGTTTTATCTAATTTTCTAAGTGTCTCGTAATTTGTGAGTTTTTTTAGTAACTATCTTTAAGGTTGCTTTGATTAATTGCATCTAAATTGTGAATAATTTGTTTCAAGCTTCATGTATCGTATGTTGAATTTCTGGCTTTTGTGGAGTATTGTCTTTACTAGCTTACGTGGTTATTGGAGTATTCTCGTTTTTATCTCATAATATTATTTATTTATTTTTTTGTTTTTTTTCTATGAATTGAATTTTTCTTGTTTGTAATTGTGATTCAGGTGAGTCCGAGCTTTTGATAAGGCAAATAAAATAGATAAAACTCTAAAGAAATTTTAGATCGTTGGAGTTTTTTTTTACATAAAGTAGGATAACTCTCCACAAGGTAATCCTTTCTCGTTCACTGAGCTTTATATATGAGATCAAAGTGTTATCTGATTAGTGGTAATTTTGAATAAGCTACATACCTTTTGTTATATATTATCACTTTTAATAATGCATTAGTTTAATCTTGTACTGGCTTCGTGTGTTTGATGTGGAGGCTTGCAGAATACCTAACTAGAACAGAAAAATTAATTGAAATTCGTCGCTTTAGATGTATACATTTCAAGATACTGATATGTATTTTAATTTTTACTTTAACATGTAACATGATTCTGCGTTCTTTTATTTTAGAATAAATTTTTTAATTCATTGTATTTAGTTTCTTTAGATAAATGTCATAAAATTACGTAAATTTTGGATAATATTAATTTGATATTTTTCAATTAAAAGTCTAAAGGGAAACAAAACATGCCAAAATCTGTTGTGGTTCCCAAGTTTTTTTTTTCTAACATGTGTACTGGCATTAATAAGTGCCACGATTGTACATAAATATGACATTGCAAGGAATCATTAAATGCCATATTCCATACAAAAATATTGATTTTTATTGTATCATTGCAAAATGCCACTAAATTAGTTTTATGTGGCATTTTGTCAAGTCAAGTTATGTATCTATAGTCGCATTCAGTGTTATCATTATATATAATTATTGTGTCTTCTTAAAGCATTCGTAAAATTAGTTTAAGTGGCATTTCAACATGTCATTTAATGCATGTTTTTTGGCATTTTTAAAACTCAATACATATCATTTTATTTGTGTCATTAGTTAAATTAAAAAGTAACATTATTATCTTTAGTCACACCGCTACAAGTGACACTTCCAGAACATAAATTATACTTAAAAATGCTACTATTATAATCTTTTACTAACTTCACACACATAATTTCTGACTTTTTTTTAAGTTTCAGCCGACAAATTGGGGTCTTAAGGAGAATCACTTGCGTTTCCTGAAAACCTTTGTTTTTGTTTAGGAACTTCATTTCGATCGAGTCTCTTTGTTGCAAAAATTTCTTTCTTCACTTATAAATGTAGTCTTCTGTCCTCACTTGATTTACAATTTTACATTATTTTTTATAAGTTTTGACCTTAATTTTGTTGATACATCGAAAAAATAAAAAGATGAACTTGACGTAACACGTGTAAGAACTTTCAAAAAAAAATTAAAAAAAAGTAATGGTTCATTTTTAGAGAAGTTGTAGATAATAATTCAAAAGTTGTTTGATTGACAATTATTATCAACTAACCGATACATGTTAAAGGTTAAAAACTGAGAGAAATTATGCAAATTGCTAAACAATTTTAGAAATTGAAAAGAAACATTTGCATATATAGAGAAGTATGGAAAATTTATACGAGTACTTGAAATTAATTATATAAGGGTCTGATTATGTACTTCGCCTGATAATTAAACAATGTCCAGAAATACTCATGCAATTTTGCCGGTAGCAACAGTTATGGGACGGTAGGGAGGTGGAGCATTTCGGCATAATAATGGCTGCTCATGTCAAAGTTATTTGTGAGTAGGATGGTGGGATCGGGTATGTGTTTTTATCGCTACAACAAAACAACGAAATAAGGATAGAAAGAAAAAGTGTCTCTAAAATTAGCGGTGTTATAGGGGCATAAATCTATGTTCGTAGCATTGTAGGGACAGAAAATTTTGTCGCTAAATTACCGTGTTATTTAGAGCCGTTTGTGTCCCAAAGCTTAAAGAAACAGTATAGGTATATATACCCATGTCAATAATGTGTACATCAAGGTAATTAAAATAAAAGGACACTGAAGGCAAACTATATATATATATATATATATATATATATATATATATATATATATATATATATATATATATATATATATAAACGTCAAATTTATTGAATAAGTAATTCGGCCTATACAAACATTAACATGCATGGACGGAAGTGAGAGCAGAATGGTGGCGCGTCTAGACTAGTTGGTCCGGTGGTGACCTCGCACTGTTGGATCTCTGCCTGGTGCCGGTGGGGATGACCCCAAATCTCTAAGCCTCCGATTGTATCGGAGCATTTCAAAATTGGAGTTTGGCATCGAAATACATACTTGATGCAGTGCCATTATTGTTAGAAACAAAAGCAAGCACATCACTGTCTTCATCGAAAATGAATACCAAAACTAAATATCGTGTGCAAGTAGTAGTTTAATTTAGGGTAGCCTTCGTGTTCAAGTAGTAGTTTGATTTAGGGTAAACTAAATATATATGTGATGGTTTATAGAGAACCGTAGTAAAAATGAAAAGAAAATATAGTCGTAAGCGACTTTTAAACAACACATTTGTTTTGCGAAAATGCAATGAGAATATTGTCAAGGGCGGCTTTGAAACCACATTTGACCAGTTAACATAGCTCATTTGGTCTGAACTGGTCAAACAAATGATCATTTAAGTTCTAGTTGCCCAGTGCATATTAGTTATAATTATTGCATTGGACACTCAATTAAATAACATAACCGCATAAACGGGAGAGCTTATATAATACTAGCAATTTGGTCCAGGAGGTCCCTGCGTGCAGATTTTTCTTTTGTGCAGTGAGTCTTTTTATTTTTAACGTGTTATTAAATCTTTAAAATGAAACGTTGCACGAAAAAAGTGCATGAGGCATTAAGATTATTAGTTTACCTTTAATACAAAATCGGACATTCAAATTAGTCTTGAATTGAAGCACAAAAGGTGTCCCATTTATTAGAAGAAGAAAAACCTAAGCTTAATATTGTTAGCTTTTAAAATTAGAGAATTCATTATTTTTTTCATTTTTGGCAAAAAACATCTAACTCACAAAAGAAATCATAATGATACATCATAAGTAATTGATTTGTAATAATACTAGCAACTTCCCCGGCCGCACGCACTTTTTTCTTTAGTGCAATGAGTGTTTTTATTTTAACGCGTTATTAAATCTTTAAAATAAAACTTTTGCACGGAAAAAGTGCATGAAGCATTAAGAATTATTAGTTTACCTTTGATACAAATCGGACATTCAAACTAGTCTTGAATTAGGCCCCCTCATATTTCCCCTAAAAAACCTTGTTAGAGGGGGAGGTGGAACTCACTAATATATAGAAGCTTAGAAGAGTTCCCAACCAATGTGAGATATATTTCAAGACGCCCCCTCACGTGTAGGTCGAAATGAGCATTTGATCCTAACACGTGGGTTTTAGGCAAGCCCAACATGAACTTGGGCAGAAGTGGCTCGGATACCATATTAACAATCACAATTTCATCATCTAAATCAGAATATACGCCGATCAATCTCAACAATAAATGAAACTAAAATATTGAATTAATCGAACGATTGAAGATACAAAATATTGTTTGATGAACTGAATGATTGTTGAAGAAAGTTGAGAGAACAATTCTCATCTAATCTAATCTGAAAAACTTGATTAGTGTTAATGTGTGTGCTCGTGAGGTATATATAGAGGAGAGAATAAATAGAACTTTCCAGAAGAGGAAAGGAGAAGCGACTAACGGCTATAGCCGCTCCAACGATAATTTAAAAACTTGCCGAAAATAGGAAATTGGATAAAAGTGTTAAACCCGCTATCCTATGTCCTCTATTGCACTTTGCCCCCAATCCTTTTATTTTTGGCAACTTGCCCCCTGTACTATGGATAAATAAGCACTTTGCCCCCTGGGTCCAAATCCAACGGCAAAAAATGCTGACACGTATTCAAATCCAATGGTGAAAAATCGACTCAGGAGGCAAAATGCTTATTTATCCATAGTACAGGGGGTAAGTTGCGAAAAATAAAAAGATAGAGGACAAAGCGCAACATGGGGTAAAGTATTGGGAGTTGAATGGTTTTACCCCTAAAAGAAATGATTTCCACTATTTACTGTCATAGTCCTGCTTACTACTTTGGGATTGATTTATCCTTGAAAAGTAAAAATATATATTCATGAATACAAATACTCTGTTGATCCAATGACCATGTTCCACATGTTTCCACATACATCACATTATTCAACATAGGAATCATAACATATGCATGAAATTGTTTGACATAGTCGCCAACATTGTAGCGAAGAGTGATACTAATATATCACAGACTTCGTTTGTAACATCCACCAGTACTTGCATATTGCTACTACACTGTTTAAAGGTATTTTATAGTTGAGATACTTTAAATAAAAGTCAAAAAATATTCATACTTAACTAACTTTTAGGTACAATTAGAAATTGAAAATGATTAAAATGTCTTAGCAACTGGAGCATGCAGATTCAAGCGTACAGTACTATTTATTCCTCTTCTTCCTCCTTGATACTTCGTGATATTCCAACTTGTTAGGCAACTGTCATGGTCTCTCATCTCCTGCCATTGTTTCAGAAAGTCATAGTAACTATTTTAGAAAATCAAAAATATGATAAAAATAAAAGGTAGTGAAAGAAAACAAAAGAGAGAGAAATACAAGAAAAATAGTCAAGTTTGTGTGTAGATAAATTTTTTTGGCTTTGGATTTTTGCCATTTCTGAGCTACAATCCTAGTCTATCATGACAAGCTTATAAAGTCCTAAGACGAATCTCTTTTACATTAGCGGAGAGACAATGTTGAAAATTAAGAGATTGTGGGAGGTGATCAATATTAGTGAAACTCGTTTCTATAAACTCATTCAAAAAGTTCACTTCAATTTATTATATGAAAAAATTGTCCAGACCACTGCGAACAATAGACCATTGCGAACAATAGAACGTAAATGAGATTTGTTAATTAACTTTTATGTTAGGACTTTTGCACATAATTGCTCTATATTATTTTAGTCACAAAACTTACCTTTAATTCCTGTAACAATGATATAGTTAGTGACCAAAGTAAAACATCTTGTAACGAAATTATACTTTCATAACAACCAAAATGTTTTTTTTCACAAAAATTCAATCTTTTGTGAGAAATATTTTTTTGGACACAATTATTTCTACCTCTGCGACAAATTAAGTGTTTGTTACTATATTTTGCTACATATATGCATTTCCTTGTAGTGTTCATTGCATCCTGAGTCAAGTTTGTTCTTAACTCATATGCACAAACAGTGGGGGGAGAGAGGGAATATAATGTCTTGGTCAGGAGTGCATTTTATGTGCAACTTGTCCACGTGTCGCGATCTGAAACAGGCAAGAGTAGAACTTTTGCCCGTAGCATCTTACAAATTATCTTAAGCATGAGCCACTGAGCCATGCGTTCGTCGAGTGAATCACGGGATGCAGGGGCGGAGCCAGAGGGTATATGGGTCCCCATACACATATATCTATTAATATATATTACGTTTAATAATATAATCACATGTATATTTTTTATATAATACTTATATATTTTGTTACATATAATTTTATATAATCTAGTTATAATAAGTTTATACAAAAAAAAAATGTATTATTTCTTTCTAACATATCCAATTGTTAATTTTATAAAATAGTTAAGTCGTATATTGTTATACTACTTTCTGAATTTTATCTAAAATCTTTCTCTTTCTCTTTTTACACAGTTAATTGAATACATGTAATGTAACATTTAAGTGTACATTTTAATTTTGTTAGAAAATTAATTTAGGTAAAGTTAAAGATTAAAACAAAAGCTAATTTCTTAGTATTGCACTAGTAGTCTCAATACTTTGATAAGCATGCGACACAATTGTACATGTCTAAGTGGATCTAAATATCCTTTAGCGTCTACAATACCTCTATTTCATATCACGGAATTTTTGAAGATATTAATCTTGGTTTACTTCAAATCTCTTAAAGTAAGTTATTAGTTATAATCCTGTCAGTTTTTTTTTTTAAATTACAATTATCTTCTTAAAATACTTATATATCCACGTTGGCTTATTTTTTTAAAATAAATTAAATTAACAAAACAAAAAGTCATATTTATACGAAAACTTTCACATAATCTTGCGCCCCCCCCCCCCCCCCCCCCACCAATTCCTGGCTTCGCCCCTCGCGATGTGGCAGTTGACGCTAAGGCTTAGTTTAACAAGTGTTTTCATAACCGGATCGGCCCGGCCGGTCGAACCGGTTCGACCGGTGTCCGAACCCTTGGCCGGTCCGGTTAGACTTCAAAAACAAGTCAGGAAACAAACCGGTTTCAACCGGAAAAAACTGGTTCAAAACCGGAACCGGTTGAAACCGGTTCGTTTCTCAATTTAAAAAAAAAAAAAAAAAAAAAAAAAAGAAAAAAAGAAGGTAAACTTACACTTGCTCGCCCTCCATTGTCGTTGGTGGCGGAGGCGGGGGGCATATGGGGGCGGTCACTTTTTTATTAGATATTACTTTTGTAATTTACACTAAAAATAAAAATTAAATCTTAAAATGATTAAAATTGTTATAGAATACAAAAATAAAATAAAAACACAACTATTAGTTTTTGAATCAAGAATAAGAAAACAACATGATATTTTGGACTTTTGGTCACTTTTTTTTTTGAAGTCTCAGAAGGATAAATTGCTTATTTTACATACATATATTAATAGGTCATTTGCCGTTAACTCTTAACTATTTATATCAAAGCATAATGCTTTTGAAGATAGCATTAGGAGAGCTGCTCTGAACTTATCGACACCCCTTACTCAGAGCTACTTAATATATACGCCACGTCTACTATAGAAGAAACTTACAAATATACCACTTCTTTTCCCTGTCTCTCTCCCTCATTTTTTTGACACGGTTCAAGTACAACGTCACAATAAGTGTGTTTGATTAGCCTAGTTTTCTCGTAGTGGAATCACGACTTTCATTTGAGTAAGTTGATTTGATTAAGTAGCATCAATTGTTTTTTTTTATTTATTTAGCTTCTGTGAGTACGTTCTCTTAATTTCTTATGTTCCAAGATAATTGTTTATCTAATGCTTTCAATTTTTTCCTTTTTTCAATTTTGATTCAATTTTGATTACGAGTCTTATATTATATTTTAATTTCGAAAAAAAGGAAGGCAATATAACTGATTAAATTTGTGTTAAACCAGAGAAAACATATATGAAACACAATAAAATTGATGTATTCTCTAATTCATCAATCATCGCAAATTAACAATTTAAAAATGATACTTCTACTCAATTCAAATCAGTACACTACCAATAACATATTAAATTCATAATAACTAAACATAAGAGAAGTCAAATCAAGCATCAAAATCTATAAACATTCCTAACATCATCAAATTCATCCATAAACAATACAGTTGCAATCTCTTGTCCATTTTTTGTCCAATTTTGGCTTAAACACATAATGCTCACTATCAATTAAAGACAAAAATGAATTGGTTATTTCCATTCTCTTCCTCCTTAATAGAATATATAACAGATTAAAAATTATTATAGTATGAAAAGTAAATAATTTAATGTGTTGTACGTTTAAAAAAGCAATAAGAAAAAGATTTGATATTCGGGGATTGACCCCTAAAATTGAAAATCAAATTGGTATCTATTATTTTCTGACAACCAAAAAACGGATTGAAAATTGTATGTGATTTACGAATCAGTTAGTTCGATCGATTTTGAAATGAGTGCTATTTTGTCTTGTATCTCAAATTGGTATAAAGTAGTCAATCTTATCTTCTTTTAGTTTTCTTAATGGTATTAATTGTGTATTTTTTTTTCTTTCTAATTAGATTTTAACTTTCTTACTTTCCTAATTTTTGCAGAAGGAGTTTATGTTTAAGTGGCTGAGAGCCTGACATTACCCACACAATGCAACTATTTTCTGGTTAATTCATTTATTTGTTTGGTGATATCTATCAGCATTAGATCATCGTGTTACTTATATGAAGTTGGTATATAGCCTTAACTAGGTATTTGACTTGGATTATACCCTATATTTGGTAGATCGTATTATGTCCCCTGACTACTATTCATCATACAATTTATCACGCCCTTCAATTGTTTGAATATATGTCGCCATATAATTTATTTATTTTATTTCTGCATGTGCTTATTTTACTTAACAAATGTATTCTTCTTATGGTTCATGTTCTAGATGAGGATTATTATCTTTAGATCTCTCTTACGAACTCAATTCATTGTCCATTTTATTTTTATCACTTTGTATGATTGATTTATTTACATTAATTATTATTACTTTTGTTTTGGGGACAATTTGAAACTTTGTTCTTGGGAACATAGACGTAGTTGCTTTTTTCTTCTATAAAAGTTTCAACAACTTCAATTTATTTTTTTAATTTTGTTTCTTTTCTGAATCTATCGCCTTCAGTTTCAAAAATTTTGACAGATTTTCAATCTGAATGTTTAAAAAAAAAAAAAACTTATCTCAGTTGTACTAGTACGAATTTCCCCATCTATTTAGGAAGAAAGAAAAGAAAATCACAATCCCAATTTCATAAGAACCAGAGATTTTATCTTCTCTTTGTTCATAAGGAAAACAAAAAACAAATTATAACTTCCCTCTCTCTTGCGCACTGTTTTCAGAACCGGACCGGCCCGGCCGGTCGAACCGGTTCGACCGGTGTCCGGACCTGTGGCCGGGCCGGTTAGACCTGTAAAACGGGTCAGTTAGTGACCCGGAAAAAACCGGGAAAAACCGGTCCAAAACCGGAACCGGTGGACCGGTTTTTCCTGGTTCAAACCGGTAAAAACCGCCAATTGAAAAAGAAAAAAAAAAAAAGAAGAGGAAAATTACACAAACACCCCTCATTAAACTGCTACCCACGCTGAAGAAACTCAATTTCTTCCCCAAATCGTTGCTCGCCCTAGCCCCACTCCCCCTCCGTCGCTCGCCCTCGCCCTACTCCCCCCCGCCGCTCGCTGCTCCGTCGCTTAGCCCTCCATCGTCGTCACCTCGCCGGCGGAATCGAGGCGCCGCGCGGCACCCGTTCAAGGTATTTTCGATTAAGTTGATTAAAACTTATGTCTCATGAAAGAAAATGATGAATTATGAAAAAAAATGAAGGGTTTATGGAGAAGATTTAATCGATCAAACTGCAAGAAGCTGATTAATTGAGAAGAAGAGTGGAGATTGAGTTGATTGGTTTGTTCTGTATACTATAAGAGAGAGAAAGAGAGTAGAGAGATTAGAGGAGTTTGAGTGAGAAAGAATAGAACTCTTTTATAGTTTATAATGAACAGCTTTTTGTGTTGGTCTCTTTTGTGTGTATAGGCGCTAGCTATACATTCATTTCATACTTCTTTTCATGGGAATTAATATTTAAAGCATGGAAGATTAGATGATAGAATACAATAAAATTATATAGTTGTTGGGGAAAATACATAAAACCCCCTTGTGTTATCAGCAATTTGCACAATATTTGATGATTGAAAACTTCATTCGGCAAAGTACGAGAAATTTACGATGATTTATGAATATGGTGTTCTCGTTTGTCGAGAGTCTTGAGACGTCTTGTGTTGGAGAATCTCACTTGATTTTTATTATGAATATTGTGTACTATTTTCATGATGTTCAATGTTAAATTGTTGTGAATTGTGATGACATATACATATTTTTGAGTATAAAGTTATAAATGTTGAATAGTTATACCGGTTCGACCACTGGTTCGACCGGTTCGACCAGTAAAACCAGTAACCAGTGAGGCGGCCGGTTCGATGACCGGTCCGGTTCTGAAAACACTGCAGTCTTGCGTACGACTCTTCCCCTCTTCCTTGCAAAAATAGATTCCCAAATTTAAGAAAATTAAAGATTTCCAGAAAAATCTAATATGAACAAACAAAACTTTTTTCAGAAATTTTTTACAATGAAAATTTTATTTATTATGAAGTCCAATATTTTAATTTTAATTTTAATTTTCGACAATATTTTGCATTTCTCTTTTCGAATTAAATGGTAAACTAAAATAAAACAGATAAAAGAATAAGAAAAGTCAGGTTGTCTTATCGACGATACGGAATGGAAAATTGACTGTTGCTTTTGCTGCTTTCAACCGTAATTTGCTTTTGGAATATGAAAAAATTAAATTATTTCTCCTCTCCTGGTTGACGACTTTCTTGGTGGTTGTGCTAGGGTTTGAGGCGGCAGCGGCAGGTGGTACGCTGCCCCTTTTCGGGTATTTACAATGGTCATAATCTTACTAGCAGATGAGAATTATATATGTTGTCACAAGCAAATGATTATTCGGAGTAATCTGAATTTTGTGAAATTGGGATCGTGCGTTTACTAAAATTCTTCTTTTCTTTTTTTTTTTATGAAATCGGGATTGTGATTTTTCTTTTTCCTAAAAAGATCCCACTTAGCCACATGCATCAACTTAAATATCTCCAACTCCACATATATACGTGTTCTATTACAAATAGAATTCAAAATCTACTCAAACACTAATTAAACTAAACCTATTATATATAAACTCAAAAACTAAACTTAACCTATATAAAGTTCAGACTCTCTTAAACAAAGCCATAATTCAAAAAATGGACGACAACGAAATGGACGACAACGATTGTTTGATCGTATTCGCGTGCTGGATTTTTTTTATGTTTCTTTTTGTCTTTACATTTTTATTTTGTTTACGTATGGACTTCCAACAACAAGAGAGTCCCTCGTTCAATCTTGAACATGTTTCAGTTTCGTTGTCCAATAACTCTCAAACATTAGATTGGTTTATCAATTTTTATGTTAGCGTTGACACCATTAGAGGGACCACCGTGGCTCATCAGTACATCAATATCTCTGTTCAATGCTTCGCGGGTTTGTTTATATTTCCTCGATAAGACGATATTTATATTGTAAAATCAATAATATTATTTAATATGTTTTATTCGTCTATCTTCTCAACAATAGGAACCTCGACAGTAGATGCTATTCTTCCTTTCCACCAGTTTGATGGTCGGACTTATCTCACGGCTACCATACACACGCCAACACCAGATTTTAATGCAACATACGTGGAGTTCCCGTTCGATGTGCACATACAAGCCTTCGTAAAATACAAGAACTTCTTTCATGTCCGTCCAAACAGATACAGTGACGTTTTATGTAGGGGTATGAGAATTGGTATTCATCCTAGTACATTGCAAGGAACATTGTTAGGAGTACCTCCTTCATGCTTTAACATTTAAAAAGCATATAAAGGTTTGATTATTGTAAGTTAAGATGAGCAACGCTGAAAGACGAGAATTATTATTATTTTTATTATTATTATTATTATTATTATTATTATTATTTTTATTATCATTATTATTATTATTATTATTATTATTATTATTATTTATTATTGTTGTTTAGAGTTGGTGGAAAAAGAATTCTAATTTCTTTGATTAGATTGTGGATTTTAATTCTTGAAACTTGAAAGTATTTTTCATCGGTGAACACTACTAAAAAAACTTGCTATAGTGACGCTCAAAAGCGTCACAAAAACTGTACGCCACCTATATTACACCTTCGTTCGCATCACTCATCCTCAAAATATCACGCATTTACTAATTGACTTCATGAAACATATACTACAAATTCAAATTGCACAGGTAAAACTAAAGTCCTAAGCTCACCAAAATAAAGCGTCTGCAGAACCAAAAAAGAAGCTTGGCAGGTTTAGAATGCTAACAAGCACAATTATATTTTAGGATTTTCTGTTGCATCTCTTAATCAAACAACTCATTCAAGTCAGCAACTAAAATTTTTAGATAGTAATAGGTCCTAAATGAAGCGTAATTGAAATTTATGCCTCGCATACTAATTATGACTTCTTCCGGCATTAGTCATTCACAAAATACTAAGAATTTACTAGTTAACATCATTACACATATTTCTAGCCAAAACGAACAAAAAATACACAAAATTATTAGAAATTGAAACCGCAGAGGTATAGGCAAAGCCCTAGGATCACCTGAACAGAGCATCTAAAGAGAATTCTGAATTGCTAGAATCTGAGAAAATTAAATCGGCGATTGAAGCAGACGGTGTAGCCTTTGGCGAGAGCGGTTGTTCGCTGCTGAGTTGAAGTAGAAACGGTGCCGTTGTTCGATAAAGGAACAGTTTTGGAATCGATAATCACTCCGCCGTCACCGTCATCGTTTAATCGGAAAATCGCCGGCGAAATCAGTAATTTCACACCTCCGCCGCTGGTTTCGGTCAGATCTACGTAGTAGAACGTGTCGAGCTTCGAATTGCAAAGCAATTTAGATGTAATCGTATTGTTCGACAGTGATGAATCGAATTCTATAGTTGAATATGAATCGGAGTATCGATCTACGAGAACGACGATGAGTTGATTTGCGAGAGGAATGACAATAAGCCCAAAACCCTAATTCTAATGGGGGAGCGGGGGGTGTGGAGATCGGAGGAGTCTAAAAGATATGAAAAAAAAAAAAAAAAGCGACTCAGCGTCACAATAACCATGTTTTGACACGGTTTAAGTACAACGTCACAATAAGTGTATTTGATTAGCCTAGTTTTCTAGTAGTGGAATCGGGGTGCAAAGTGCTTATTAATCTATAGTACAGGGGACAAGTCGCAAAAAATTAAAGGACAGAGGGCAAAGTGCAACAGGGGGTATAGTATAGGGGGTTTAACGCTTTTATCCCTAAACAAAATGGCATCCACCAATACTTGCAAAATATTGCTACTACACTGTTTATAGGTATTTTATAGTTGAAATACTTTAAAAATAATTCATGAAATATGCAAACTTAAATAACTTTTAGGTACAATTAGAAACTTGAAAATGATTAAAATGTTCTAGCAAATGGAGCATGCAGATTCAAGCACAAAGTACTATTTACTCCTCTTCTTCCTCCTTGATACTTCCTGACATTCCAACTTGTTAGGCAATTGTCATGATCTCTCATCTCCTGCCATTGTTTCAGAAAGTCTAGCAACTATTTTAGAAAATCAAAGCTATGATAAACATAAAAGATAGTGAAGGAAAACAAAATAGGGAAGAAATACAAGAAAAATAAGAAAGTTTGTGTGTAAATAGTTTTTTCTGGCTTTGTGTTTTTGCCATTTATGAGCTACAATTCTAGAGTCTATCATGACAAGCTTATAAAGTCCTAAGATGAAACTCTTTTACATTAGCGGAGAGACAATTAATGTGAAAATTAGGAGATTTGGTGAGGTGGTCAATATTAGTGAAACTCGTTTCTGTAAACTCATTCAAGAAGTTCACTTCAATATGTATGAGAAAATTGTCCACACCACTGCGCACAATAGAACATGCATGAGATTTGTTAATTAACTTTTATGTTAGGACTTTTGCACATAATTGCTCTATATTATTTTAGTAACAAAACTTACCTTTCCTGTAACAACAATATAGATGGTGACTGAAATAAAACATCTTGTAACGAAATTATACTTTCATAACAACCAAAATGTTTTTTCCAAAAATTCAATCTTTTTTAAGAAATATTTATTTGGACACAATTGTTTCTACTTCTGCGACAAATTAAGTGTTTGTTACTATATTTCGCTACATATATGCATTTCCTTGTAGTGTTCATTGTATCATGAGTCAAGTCTGTTCTTAACTCATATGGACAAATAGTGGGGATGGGGAATATAATGTCTTGGTCAGGAGCGCATTTTTTGCGTAACTTGAAGTGTTGAGTTCATTGTAGCAATATAATTATAAGGAGAAGTGATGATTAATTTCTAACAACAAATGTTTCTATGTAGAGGTTGAGAAAATGCATACATGAAAGAAATTGAAAAGAAGCAGGACATTAATATATATTATAATTCTAACTTAATAATAAGTTACTCGAACGTACAAACATCAAACAAAAAACCGTCTTATTTTTCCAATTTATCTTCCAATAAATTACATTGACGGTGGTGCGCGATAATATGCTAGCCCATCTTGACTACTCGGCTGGGCAGTGACTGGCCTTGGAGGGGTGCGTGGCGGTGGTGGTGGTAGACGATACATCGGGGGAGTAGTTTGACGATTCGATCTATTTCTCAGTGGCCCCGGAGGCGATGACCTCCTAGCTCTAAGAATCCGGTCATATCGGAGCTTCTCAACACTGGAATTTGGCATCGAAATACACACTTGATGCAGTAGCATTAATGCAAGAAACAAAAGCAAGTACCTTGCTGCCTTCATTGTAATTGAAGACCAAATCTAAATTTTGTGTGCAAGTTATAGTATGTTTGGTATACCTCCGTGTGCTGGAGTTATATAGAACCACACTGAAAATGAAAAGAAAATATTGTTGGACGCGGCTTTGAAAACGACAAGTCTCAATTACGAAAATTAAATTAGATATTGTCAAACACGGATTCAAATTAGTCCAGTTAACACATCTCATTCGGTCAGAGAACTGGTCAAAAAACTAATTTATTAAGTTCTAGTTGGCCATTATAGGTTCAATAAAAAAAAAAGTTGCCCATTATAGGCCTTATAAAGTTATAAATTTATAATACATATTTTTTCGTTGCTTTTGTGGATGTCTTTATATTACATATATTAAATACTGCATTGAAGATCAATTAAACGTAGAACCGCATACCCTCCTCTTGAGTCTTGATTATGTTATATAACTCCTAGGAGAGGTTATATTTATATAATATATTTGAATATAATGGGGTAAAATGATTTACTTATATGTTTACAATATACATTATTTTAGAATTTAACTTATTATTGTGTTGCGTTGATTAGTTAATTAACTAATATAATTTACCAAAATAACTTGCGAAAATCTGGGTGTCCTAAGATTCCATTCGGTCCAAATTTATTTCCGCGTGCTGCAAAATTTCAATCATAAATAATAAGTACTATACAGTAAAAATATTTGCAGAAAAGTCATTTTTGTACAAGTAACATAAAGTATTGTAAAGAAGTAACCCACGGCTGGATATTTTCAAGCATGGATCAAAGTTTCTTTTCTTTTTCTCAAAAATTACTGAAACGTTTCTATTTTTGGCTATGTGGAAAATAAACATACAATATTTCTACATCTATTGTGCGCACGATTTTACAAAATTTCTTAAACATATCGAAAAAATCTCGAAACATTGCAAAAAGTTTCTAATATTTAAAGAATCGAAACATAATGTCAAAACAAAACTTTGATTCATGTCTTCAAGCAAGCCACATTTTCACATCTCCCAGACTTTGCAAGTCTTGTCCTTGGGAGCGGACGCAGAATTTAATTTTGATTTGGGGCAAGATATGCTAAATTAATATTTCTATTTTTTACTAACCTGTTTGATATAATTCTTTTAACATTATTAATTTGGTCTTATGAGATAGTAACTTATCACACAGAAAAGGCCGGCGATATTGCCAGAGCAAAAAGTGTTGCTGCCAAAGCAATTTTTTTAATGTCTCTAATTTACCCCTTTAAATTAAGGAAGGTGATTAATCAAGCACACCTAAATAGCATTCCTCAATTATTGCAATCACAACTTCATTTGTCTTCACTTTACAGATTATCTTTAGCAATCATTTTACAGATTATCTTTCTATTGCTAGAAATGGAAGTCCACAATTATTGATAAAGATTCATTGACTTAACTTCATATAATTAATTATTTTTTTCCAAATTTGTTATATATTTAATGGGCTTTATAAGAAAAAACGATTTTATAAACTATAAAAATCATTTATTTACAAAGTCAAATAGTAGAAAAGTGTTATTTTAAAGAGTATACCCTTTTAGATTCAACTTTTATCTATCTAATTTGAAGTTTGTAATTCTCAATTAAAATTATATAAGGTTTTTCATTTTTTACAATTGTAATAAGACAAAAAAAAAAAAAACATGTCTCCCTCACTCAAATTAATTTTTGGATCGAGACTCTTTAGTCTAATTAATAAAATGAGTTAATTATGATAGTCATGCAACCATAGTCATTGCGTTTGACAAAGAAATTCGATCAATGAAAAAATAATGTTTCTTTAATTTCGTGAACATTTAATATAGTTCAAATAATAATCTATGCCAATATTTTCACGGATGCAGTCAACCCCCAATTTATCTCTTTATACAATCAATATTATGAATTTTGAAACTTGAATATTAGCCGAGCAAAATTGATATTAAACCATGTGTTCTGAAAACTGAATCAATAATATTTAATTCCTAATTTCTAAATTGTGTAAAGAAGAGAACAAAAGAAAAAATATATCACGAAATAATTAATTATCTACAGAAGGGAAAATTCTTATCAAATGGCCAGGCTCTAATTTAATCTATTTCCCCATCTGAATATTTTATTTTAGGAAAAAATACGGTTTAGTTAATAATAAGAGAGAGAAGAGAGAGTCCATACTTGCTAAAATTAAGGCATTTAATTAAGAAAATGACATGATTATGAGATATATAAACTTTGATTCTCTTATTCCTAAATTAAGAAGGGTAAATTAGAGATCTTTTAAAATTCACTCTGGTTCCAACAATCTTTGCTTTGGCAATATCGCCAGCCCACAGAAAAAGTAAATGAACTTTTAAACGACATACCTGGTATATTCACTCGAGCATTTACCTGAAATGCAGTGTATCAAAAACAACTGTATGACTTATAAATATTTAACTAGTATTTAAATTGTGTCAACCGGTATCCATAACATTTAACTAGTATTTATATCTCAATAAATGCATGCAAGACATAAATATACACTAACATAACTTCAGTTAAAATTGTCTATAAACTATCTTTACTTGAATTATCTCAATTGTGATCTACGTTTCTTTATATCATTAAACTCATCAATCATTGAATCAGGGTCAAAACGTTAAGCGATCTTTTTCTCAATATGAATTGCTAGACTACTACTTATAAATCATCCTTCATTCTATTCCACAATTTTGTCTTCACAATTTTCATAGCAACTGATTTTTTTTAGAAACTGGAAGGACAAAAACAAATCAAATCAGCCCTATCACCCAGATAGTAATTGTTTGACTTCCCTATCTATGACAATACTTGCTATAACTCTGAAATTGTTGATACGTGCTTAAATCACTATTCCTTTGGATATCAAGTTCAAAATGTTCGGGTTCACATTTAAGAGGTATTTTCTCTAGATTTGTATGTGTAAAAGTTTTCAACTAGATTGAAGATATCATTTGTATTAAATGATTTATAGCCATCTATTCTAGGAACACTGAGCTTAACTTAAGTAATTACACTGCATCTTTATTAAATCTAAACTTCATCTCGTACAAGATACAATCTACCACCCCGTTGCAAATGTCAATTTGATAATGATCTTCTAGTGTAATCGAATTTCCTTTTCGAGTATACCCTAAACTCGATCGACGAAGACCATTCATGTCTAGTGTTTCTATATCATGTTTTTTTACAAAAAAAAAAAAAAAAAAAAAAAAACTTTATCTTTTTAAAAAATTCATTCCAGCAATATTCGATGAATCTCTGAATATTTTTTTTTTGTAATTGTTATTGCATCCATTGCATTCAAAATATCCTGAGTTTACACTACAACATCAACAAAGATCATCGGTCTTTCCTAAAAAAAATTTATCAAAAGATGCAAGATAAACACAAACTCAAGGTGTTCACAAAAAAAAAACACAAATTCAAAGGACATCATTATATCACTAGCTCTATTAGTTGCAGCTCATAAGATGCACCACTTTTATCATTTATAATTTGACTAATTACTAAAAGAGTAGAACCAAACATATCAAGTATACTATGGAGGAATTCAAATGAGAGACACATCACGTATCACATGAACGTTGTATAGTGCCAACTTGATTTTTTCCTCTTTCCGTTAAGTTCAAGTGTTGATGTTAGTTCAACTATTTGGACAGACCGAACAAGATGTAATTAATCATGACGTTTGGAAGAAGAATCAATCTCATTAATGATGAGAGTCACGTGTGAGACAGATGTTCAACATGAACTAAACTTTGAGTTGTTGCCACTTGTATCAACTGTAAGCGATGGGCAAAATAATGGATGTACATATGGGCATGCACTCGAAATAAAACTCGTAATTAGTTCCACTCTCCTTGCATGTTACTAGCACTAGCATACCATTGTGTTCGAATTATATGTATATCTAGATTATGATGAGGAAGAACCTCTAGATTATGATGAGGAAGAACCTCGAATATTTTCTTCTTCATAGTAGATGCTTTAGCATCATCGACGTGAACCATTTCAAAAAACTCTTTCTCGAACAAATCCATGTCTATCAGTGAACCTCAAACTAATAGCCATTTGTTGCCTTTTTGATTCACCACGAGATTCCTCCACAGCAATGAAAAAAATCTCATCACCATTTTTTTCTCAAATAAATCTTTTAAATTTGTTACAATTATTATAAAACTAAAGAAATATTACAACATTACAACAACAAAGAGATGTCAGAGAAAGAGAATCCTTTTATTGCTTATCAGAAGTATTCAGAAGTGTTCGTTACAAAATGAGAGAAGTCCCTATTTATAGGGAGAAGTCAGGGGCTATTCTGCAAATAACGTAATTGCATAATGAGGTTGCAATTAACCATTTAGATAGACATTCACAAAAGTATATTCTTATCTTGAAAGAATATTCCTTTCTTCAACATTAAGTTTATAACACTCCCCCTTGAATGTCTATCACAACATGCCTCGTCAAAACCTTACTTGGTAAAACCCAGTGGGATAAAAACCATAGTGAAGGAAAAAGAGTGCATGGACTTGTGGATTAAAATGCTGGAAGAAACTGCCTCGCTAAAAACCTTGCTAAGAAAAACTCGGTAGGAAAAACCTTAGCGAAGGGGAAAAGAGTGCAGTGCATATTCACTCCCCCTGATCTTCACATCCATTGATATTTCTGAAGCGTCGCATTCCAATCTTGTACACCAGCTTCTCAAATACTGATGTAGGAAGAGCTTTTGTGAATAAATCTGCGAGATTGTCACTTGAGCGGATTTGGACAACATCGATCTCGCCTTTCTTGTGAAGATCATGAGTAAAGAAGAAGGCAAAATATGTTTTGTCTTGTCACCTTTAATGAACCCTTCCTTCAACTGAGCTATACACGATGTATTGTCTTCATACAGAGTTGTTGGAACTTCTAGTTTGGTTGGTAGTCCACATGCCCCAAGGATATGTTGAATCATAAATCGTAGCCAAACACATTCACGACTTGCCTCGTGGATTGCTAATATTTCAGCATGATTAGAAGAAGTAGCAACCAAAGTTTGTTTGACGGATCTCCATGAAATAGCTGTATCACCATAAGTGAACAGATATCCTGTCTGGGATCGGGCTTTGTGCGGATCTGACAAATATCCTGCATCTGCATAGCCAATTAAATCTGATTTGGATAAAGATGAATAATATAACCCCATATCCATTGTCCCTCGAAAGTATCGAAAAATATGTTTAATTCCATTCCAATGTCTACGAGTTGGAGAAGAACTGTATCTTGCTAATAAATTTACTGCAAATGATATCAGGCCTAGTGTTATTAGCAAGATACATTAGTGCCCCGATTGCTAAGATATGGTACTTCTCGACCAAGTAGGTCTTCATTACCTTCACGAGGTCGAAATGGATCTTTCTTGATATCAAAAGATCTCACAATCATAGGGGTACTCAAGGGGTGAGCTTTATCCATATAAAAACGTTTAAGCACTTTTGAAGTATAATTAGATTGATGTACAAATATTCCTTCATATAAGTGCTCAATTTGAAGACCCAAACAAAATTTTGTTACACCAAGGTCTTTCATTTCAAATTCGTTTTTCAAAGAATTCATAATAATTGATAATTCTTCAGGAGTACTTATGATATTTAAATCATCAACATAAACGGCAATAATAACATATTTAGATCATGTCCGTTTTATAAAAACACATGGGCATATAGGATAATTTTTATAACCTTCTTTTAACAAAAATGTACTTAAGCGGTTATACCACATACGCCCAGATTGTTTTAGGCCATATAAGGATTTATTCAGCTTGACTGAATAAATCTCATGAGAATTTAATGCTTGTGCTTCTGGCAACTTAAATCCTTCAGGGATTTTCATATAAATGTCGTTTTCCAGGGAACCATACAAATAAGCTGTAACGACATCCATTAATCTCATTTCAAGCTTTTCACGTATTGCCATACAGATCAAGTACCTTAAGGTAATTGCATCCACCACTGGAGAATATGTCTCCTCATAATCAATGTCCGGTCTCTGGGTATACCCTTGTGCTACTAGCCGTGCTTTATATCGCGCGATTGCATTATTAGCATCTCGCTTTCGCACAAATACCCATTTATATCCCACGGGCTTTATATCATTTGGTGTGCGTACGACACATCCAAATACTTCGCGTTTCGCAAGAGACTTTAACTCTGCGTTGATCGCATTTTTCCACATTGGCCAATCATTTCTATGCCTACATTCTTCAATAGATGTAGGTTCAAGATCCTCGTTTTCACTCATTATACTGAGCGCTATATTGTGTACAAATATTTCGTCGACATTTATATTGCTTCGGTTCCATCTATTACCTGTATTAACATAGCTGATTGAGATCTCATCATTTTCGATAGACTCAGGCACCTGAGGTTCTTTTGGAACATTATCGTCTATGTCAATAGGCTCAATAGGGATAATTGTTTCCTCGTTTTGACCATCGTCAATATTTGCTCCTTTTCTTTTTCGAGGATTTTTATCTTTGGAACCAATAGGCCTACCACGCTTCTGGCGTGCCGTAGAATCATTAGCAATTACAGGTTGTCCTTCAGGGACTTCAATTCTAATTGGAGCATTTGCAGCTGGTATATACGACTTTGTTACTCTCTTGGGATCGGTAAATGCATCAGGCATTTGATTTGCTGTATTTTGCAAATAAATTATCTTTTGAACTTCAAGTTCACTGTGTTTTGTACGAGGATCTCTCACAGATAGTGATAATTCATTCCAAGAGATAGTCTTTTCCAGTTGCCTACTTTCTCCCCCTAATGTTGGATAAGTAGATTCATCAAAATGACAATCGGCAAACCTTGCCGTAAATAAATCTCCAGTTAATGGTTTCCAAATATTTAATTATTGATGGAGATTCATATCCAACATAAATTCCCAATCTTCTTTGAGGATCCATTTTTGTGCGTTGTGGTGGATAAATTGGAACATATACCGCACATCCAAATGTCCTGAGATGGGAAATATTTGGTTCCTGACCGTAAACCAATTGCATTGGGGAGTTACTATTATAACTTGTTGGCATGATGCGTATAAGTGTTGCTGCATGCAAAATGGCATGTCTCCAAGCAGAAGTCGAGAGCTTAGACTTCATAAGTAATGGTCTTGCAATCAATTGGAGACGTTTAGTAAATGATTCAGCCAGACCATTTTGTGTGTGAACATAAGCTACAGGATGTTCAACGTCTATTCCAATTGACATGCAATAATCATTAGAAGCTTGGGACGAAAATTCACCAGCATTATCAAGACGAATTTTCTTGATCGTATAATCAGGGAATTGTGCTCTCAAGCGAATTATTTGTGCAAGTAGTCTTGCAAACGCTAAATTTTGGGTGGACAATAAACACACATGTGACCATCTAGTTGATGCATCAATTAAAACCATAAAATATCTAAATGGTCCACATGGTGGATGAATTGGTCCACATATATCACCCTGAATAGGTTCAAAAAATTTCGGGGACTCAAACCCAATTTTGATTGGTGATGGCCTTATAATTAGTTTGCCTTGTGAGCAAGCAACACATGAAAATTCATTAGATTGAAAAATCTTCTAGTTTTCAATGGATGACCAACTGAATTTTCAACAATTCTTTGCATCATTATTGACCCGGGATGGCCTAACCGGTCATGCCAAACTTGAAAGTCAACAGTAAACTTCTGGTTTACTGAGGTAAACTTCTGGTTTACCGTACCATAAGTTTCAATCACTTTGATTTTAGTGTAGTATAATCCAGATGTCAAGATTGACAATTTTTCAACTACACACCTCTTACCAGAGATAATAGAGGTAATACAAAGATATTCATTATTTCCCTCATTCATTGTCTCAATATGATATCTATTCAAGCGGATATCTTTAAAACTCAATAAATTTCTATGAGACTTTTGGAAGAATAATGCATCTTCAATTGTCAATTTTGTTCCTCTTGGTAGTACTATGTTCGCTCTTCGGAGCCATCAATTATCTTAGTACTACCAGATATCGTATTGACATCTGTCTCCCTCATTGTCAACTGGGAGAAATATTTTCTATCATTGAATATGGAGTGAGTTGTAGCGTTGTCTGCTAGACAGGAATCTCCATCATTGTTTGAGGATGTTGCCACATCAATATTCATGTTTATCTTCACAAAATAAAATAAAGTGAGAGTTTATACAATAAAAGTTAACACAATATATAAGTCTTTGTAATAAACCTTAAAACATGCTTTATTTTGATGTAACGCTGAATTTTAGATTAATAAGCATTCAGTAATTATTTGCATAGTCCATATATTCAATCCCACCTTCAGGGTGGTCAAAATAGTTGGCAACATCGAGATGTGTCACGCCATGGTCATTTGTACCTTGTACGTAATTTATTTCAATATTTATACATCTTCATTTCAATACTTAATAGACATCTACAAGATGTTTCGAAGTAAGACAAGTACGACTAATGACCTTTTATATCACATTGGTGATATTATTTGCTCGTTTATGATGGTTAGTCTACCTTTGAAATTGACATGACGACGTTTGACATGTTAATACGTCCATTACCACTTAAATATGGGTTCGATCGAAATTTGCTTAAAAATCGTTTCAAGATTATTAAATAACAACATCCACTTCAGGGAATGCAATAAAATTGTTGGACGTGATTCATTATTTTATTCTGCCACATTAGGCATGAAATCAATTGTGAATATTTATTAAAAATCTTTTTCACGATACTACTACTGCAGGAGCACATTCGCGGTATAAAAAGTGGAGTATTTTCTTTATAACATATCATTATCAATAATTCCACATGATTTAAATTATCGTTGATTTCAAATATTGCAACAGATTCAAAAATCTTGCAATCAACGGTGCATCCAATCATATCGAGCTTTTGAGAGAGTAACCATCTTCTTGCGGTCGAATATCTCTCGAAAACCATTCCAGAGATCTGCAGGATCTCAGAGTATGAAGTAAAGCCATCAATATATTTAATTAACAATAATAAAAAGAGGCGGCAATGATTTATTCATAGCCTTCATGTAATAGATTACTAATAATATGTTAAAAAGAGGAGGCATCGCCTACCATGTAACAAGTTAGTAGTAATATGTTAAAGAGGAGGCAGAGCCTTCCATATAATTAATCAGTTATATTATAAAGACCGCAATATTATAAATGAAGGCAGAGTCATTCTGATTTATAATAAGGGTATATAAACATAACGTAAACAGTTATAAATACCGCAATATTATAAATGAAGCCAGAGCCATTCTGATTTATAATAAGGGTATATAATCATAAAGTAACCGGACAAAATTAAGATTATGTACCGTAATCTTCTTCCGGAATCGAAATCGGAATCTGATTTTGAGGAGATTTCCTCATGCCAAAAGCCTTAATCTTTTTTTTCAGAACCGATATAGGGATTTGTTGTTGACTAGAGCTTCTCGTGCTGATAACGTATTATAAAACTAAAGAAATATTACAACATTACAACAACAAAGAGATGTCAGAGAAAGAGAATCCTTTAATTGCTTATCAGAAGTATTCAGAAGTGTTCGTTACAAAATGAGAGAAGTCCCTATTTATAGGGAGAAGTCAGGGGCTATTCTGCAAATAACATAATTGCATAATGAGGTTGCAATTAACCATTTAGATAGACATTCACAAAAGTATATTCCTATCTTGAAAAGAATATTCATTTCTTCAACATTAAGTTTATAACAACAATAGAGTTATAAAATCTCCTTTTGAATTGTGGGAGAAACATACGAGGCATTTTGAGGAACATTTTCTAGGACATAAATTACTTTGTCATTATACGAAGTCATATGTTTCACAATCTCCAAAAACATACCATGGTTATGTGAGTCAAAGCATTCGTTGTGAACTCTAAATGCAATAGCCTCGAATGTATACAAGTTCACAACATCCATTTGAAACTTTTTTCTTTTAGTCGATCGGTTCTTTGCCACTAACTCTAAATATTATTTTTCTAGAATCTTGTTGATATGTTGTATTCAATCATTCATATCATGGCAGTTTCTGGAATCTTGTCGAAAAAGCACAAGCTTCAAAAGCAGGATTTGAGTGTGCTTCAAAAGTCACTTTTTCGTTAGTTATTACAAACACCTAATTAATGTTTTAAGTAGCTTTTGAAAAGGAAAAAATATGTAATCCCGAGTTTTTGTCAAAAGACACTTAAAGCAACTTTTAATGAACAACCTCTACTAACTCTTGCAAGCACCAACTAAATATTGCAAACACTTGATTAACGTTTCGAGTAACTTTTTTGAAAGATTTGAAAATGCTCTTAACTTTTAGGTAAAATTTATTTTAACTAACTTCAAACAAAAGTAATGAAAAAATCGTTTTTATAAACTATAGCAAACTCTCCATATATGGATATATGGATAATCCTTTGTTAATTCTACTAATCAATTGCTTCACCGTTCCACCCTATGATGCACCGACACTTCGAAAATTTTCTTTATGCAGTGTTCGACACACCGACACGACACCGACACCGACACTCTGACACGAGACCGACACTCCTCCGACACGTGTCGAACATGCCACGTGGTGTGTCTTAATAAAAAAAAAAAAAAAAAAAAAAAAAGGGACACCATGTCGGACACGTTTTTAAGGACGTGTTCGACACGCCTGGACACTTTGAGCTGATTTTGTAGTTTTCAATTTTTGTTTATGGTTAAAATTTAAATTTTTTCAAATATATAGATAAAGATATTAGAAGAATCAAACATTAAACTTTAAAAGTTAAATAATTAATTAGCAAAAATGCATAAATCATAAAAAAAGATTCCAATCAAATCTCACGAATAAATCTACTGCATTTCTCTTTGCTCAAACAACAAGGACGTGCAAAAAAAATTCGTTCTTTCTTCGAGTCGTGGCACTAATACCATATTTAAAGATTTTATTTGAGTATTGTATAACACCTTGTTTTGTCATTTGATTTGTGTATATGCCTATGTATTTAATGCTTAGAATTTATGACTTAAACTTTAATGACTATTTTATTTGAATTTGTAGCAGTTGGTTACTTGGTTCTGAGTGTAAATATGTTTAGTTTAATTCTATATTTGAACGTAATAATGTTATTTGTGAAGATAATGATGATGTCTTCTATATTTTAGCATAAAAAATACGTCCGGCCGTCTCGTGTCTTGTAATTTTAAAAAGTTTGTATCGTCGTATCCGTGTCCACGTGTTCGTGTCCGTGAATCATAGATTACACCTTATGAGACTGGCAATTTGGCGTGCTTTTTAGGCGAAATTTTGCTCACACAATCATGTGATTTAATAAAACAAAAATCAATTAAATCTTTCCATAACGAAACCACCAAATTTCTCACACCCACCGTCGCAAAACCTAAAATCTCGCACATCAAATCCCTCCAATTAAGCAACTAATCTCACAATCCCAAATTCTAACTAAACCATTTTTATTTTCCCACCTCAAAACAATTTAAAGCTAAAACAAAGTCAACCCACCACCCACCACTTTGCTTCCATTTCACACATATACACACACACACACACACACCAGCTAAACAAAATCACTCAAAATCAATCCCCATCACCCTCACCAACAAAAAAACTATTAATTAATCCTAAATGTAAAATTAATCATTCATCTCCCTTAATCCAATTAATTAATCATATTTTAATTCACCCGCCATATACATACACTAATCAATCTCATCAGCCTGCAACGAAAACTCTGTACATCATCACAATCTCTTATTCTGTCTCTGTATAATAATCACTGTAAGCAATTACCATATATACATACACACACACACACACATATATATACACACACACGCACACGTATCAACAAATTCCTCGTTTTGATTGATCCCAAATCAGATCCCGTTTGAAATTCCCCAAAATGGCATCTCAGATCCCCAACAGATCCATCCAATTTTCTCCCTAACCCTAACCCTAATTTTTTGCCCCCAATTCGATTTTTTGCACAATTGTTCGATCAATTCGTAAATTAAACATGTCCGCGATGAAATCGACGGGCCGATTCTTCACGATCGGGCTCGTGACGGCTTGGTACACGTCGAACATTGGGGTTTTGTTGCTGAACAAGTATCTGTTGAGCAATTACGGGTTCAAGTACCCGATTTTCTTGACCATGTGCCACATGACGGCGTGTTCTTTGCTCAGCTACATAGCGATTGCGTGGATGAAGATCGTGCCGATGCAGACGATAAGATCCAGGGTTCAGTTCACGAAGATTTCGGCTCTCAGCTTGATTTTCTGTGGCTCTGTTGTGAGCGGAAATGTGTCGCTCAAGTACTTGCCTGTGAGCTTCAATCAGGCGATTGGGGCGACCACGCCGTTCTTTACGGCCGTGTTTGCGTACATGATAACGATGAAACGGGAGGCGTGGTTGACGTACGCCACGTTGGTACCCGTTGTTACGGGAGTTGTTATTGCGAGTGGGGTATGATGAGTTGATTGATGTTTTGAAATTTTGTTTTTTTTTTTTTGTTTAGGGGTTTTTTGTGAAGTTTCGTTTATCTTGGTATTGTGATTGATTGGTGTGAGTGGTAAATTCGTAGGATGTTATGCATTGGGAAGAGTTCTTGATGTAGTATTTAAAAGTATGAGTTAAGAAGCCATAATGTGTTAACCAATGAATTTTAGATTTTTTCAGCTATTAGACCAAACACTCTGTGTATCCAATCTGCTAAACAACATGTTCCCAGCTCGCAGAAGCTTACAAATACAAGAAAGAACCAAGTTCTGTTTTTATTCAAAAAATGATATTTGGTGATGTAAGCTTAAGTATGTTTCTGCTAGTTTTGCTTTTTTTTTTGGGGAGAAATTAGGAACAATTATTCAGTAACAACCTATAGTTTCAACATTGGTGCTCATCAATCTTGACCAATACATTTACAATGAGGATTACCGTGTATATGTTGCATAATATAAGTTATTATCCATGAGTACTGTGTTTTGCGTGCTAATGATGAATTGTCGGTTTTGTTGATTGTATGCGGGTGAAATTAATATATACTGATCCTCTTACGCTTTTCTTTGTTTAGGGTGAGCCAAGTTTCCATTTGTTTGGATTTATCATGTGTGTTGGCGCAACAGCTGCAAGGGCACTAAAATCAGTTGTTCAGGGTATTTTGCTCTCCTCTGAAGGGTAATAGTTCTTTTTTTTGCATTTGTCTTTATTGCGGTGATGATGTCCCAGGAGCTTCATGCCTTTCTAAAATACATGAGAATGGATTCCGAAACCTCGTCTTTTTCACTGCAGGGAAAAACTGAATTCTATGAATTTGCTACTCTACATGGCGCCTATAGCTGTCGTCCTTCTGCTTCCTGCAACACTCTTTATGGAAGAAAATGTTGTCGGTATCACATTGGCACTAGCAAGAGAAGATATCAGAATTATTTGGTTACTGGTGTTCAATTCTGCACTTGCTTATTTTGTAAATTTGACCAATTTTTTGGTCACAAAACACACCAGTGCTCTAACTCTTCAGGTATACCTTGCTTCATGTTAAAACTAGTTTGCTTTCTTGTTGATATTATGATCTGAAATCGCAATGTAGTTAACTAATTATAATCTGGTATCTGAAACAAATAACCAATAATCTTTATTTGAGGTGCAAAAGAGCAAGATATAAAGATACTATAAATTATTGAAGAAGAATGAAGAGTAAGATTGTGGCGATTTCATAGTACTTTTTCTCCTTTACTTATCTTGTATTTGTGTACTGGACTACTGCTTTAAACTTTTAGAGGTGATCTGGCCATGGTTTCCGATTTGGATTAAAAAAAAAAAAAGTAACTGCATCACAATCCCTTTTTTTGTGCCTTCGGATGTTACTGAGCCTGAATATACACTTACGAATCATTAGTTAAAGGTAACTTATGGTGATGGATATGACTAAAATCTTTGTGGAAAGTATACTACAGCTTATGGTTGCTATAAAAAGGAAAAAGGTTCATCTCCATCTGGCTTTAGGATAGTATCTTGGCATGAATGGCAGTATTTGTGCTACATAACCCCAGCAAGATGTGTTATATATCTCTTGTTTATCCTTGATGCTGATGTTAATCAATTTTATCTATGTTTTTGACTCAAAATCAAGCTAATTATATATTGAAGATTACATTCAAAGTCTGCATTTACTTACATTTAAGATTTCCAGATCTTGATACATTTAAGATTTCCAAATTGTTATCGTATTTGTTGAGGATCAAAATCTTATCTTACATTTTCTGCAACAATTCCTTGTTATGTACCTGAACGAGTTTAATAACAGTACACTTTTATTGCTGTATAAAGAATTCAACACTTCGTGCAGAAGGAGCATGATGAATTACATTCTTTCTACCCTTCTGTAGATCATTTGGATGAGAACTGCATGCATCTGATCTTCAATAACTTTGGACTTCATGCTGACAGCTTTTATTAAACTGTATATTTAATTCTTGAAACTGGAGTGTGGGTTCACAAATTTGGTTTACTTTACTCACTGTAATGGGTTTTTTTTTTTTTGTTTCCGGTCCATTTCTTCTGAAAATAAAATGTTAATTCATGAATACCTTTTTGAGGACACTATGCTCATTTCGATAATTCTTGAGCATTTTTTTTATATGTCACTTTAGAGGAAGTTATTTCTTTTCCAGTGAGGTCTTTCCAGCAGAGATTTTAGACGTTAAGATGGTTAGTGTAGGGAATTGTTATATTTCTTGCTGGGAAGTAGAAAATAATACATAGAGTACCATCAGCTTTATACTTGATTATCTCAGACGAAGGAACTAATAGACTTCCAATTTCTTGGGCTCTGAACGCCAGTCGTCTTGTTAAATAATTGTAAAATATAAAAGATCTCGACTGAATGATGTGATCTAACCCACCACGACTGATCAAAGTTAAGATAATATCTTAATATGGCTTCTCTTCTGTTACCAAGTTCTTTCTCATGTAGATTTCTTGATTGCTAATGCAATAGTTGATTCTTTCAGGTCCTTGGAAATGCGAAAGGGGCAGTAGCAGTGGTAGTGTCTATAATGATATTCAGGAATCCCGTCTCAATAACAGGAATGCTTGGATATACTCTGACTGTACTCGGAGTTATCCTCTATAGTGAAGCCAAGAAACGTGGTAAATGAAAGCGTGTGGTTTCTACCCTCAGACCTAACAATGTGTGTGCAGTTGGTGCGTGGATTTTGCCATCGGACCTTTTCTTTTTTTGCACGGAAGAGCGACAGAGACTGTGCCTTGAAATGTCTTCATTCTTCCCAGCCTTGGTGATCAAAGTAAAATATTTTCTTACCTCATAACATTTATTTAGGAAAAGGATTATATTCAGTCTATACAATGTGTTATTATAAAAGAATTATATCAATTAATTAATGAAAAACAATTGTCATAAATTGTTGCTATCTCTAGGAGATCAACTGATTTGTTATTATGTCCATATTTTTATTGGCATATGGAGAGAATGCCATTGCCAACCAAGTGCAAATCTCTTAATGCGACGACATTACGATACACCAATTAACCTGGTGTAACATTTTGAGTGGTGTCCGCGCTGTAATTTATAATTCCCACTTGAGTTATTTTTAAAAAAATGTTGTCACAATTTTTTTCTTGTATTAAAGGATGTTAAGTTATATTTTGTAGCTACCATTGCAATTTTTTTCTGGTATTAAAGTCATTTACGATTATATCTATTATTTTAAATTAAAATTTTACAATGTTGAGGACTTTTTTTTTTTTTTTGTTAAACAACGTTGAGGACTTGACATGGCAGTAATGGTAAGAGTGCTGATTTTCCTGAGTTTCTTTTTTTGAAAAAATTATTGTCACAATTGTTTTTTTGTATTAAAGCGTGTTAAGTTATATTTTGTAGCTAACATTGCAATTTTCTTCTTGTATTAAAGGCATTTACGATTATATCTATTGTTTTAAATTAAAATTTTACAATGTTCGGGACTTTTTTTTTGTTAAACAACGTTGAGGACTTGACATTGTTGGAATGGTAAAAGTGCTAAGTTTCCTGAGTTTTTTAGAAAAAAAATAATTATGTATTCAATAAAATATCAGATATGTCAACCTTTTCTGCGAAAAGAACTAATGAGAATAAATCCTAACAAATCGACGTCTAGGGACAATTCAGTTGGAACAAAAGAACAAGAAAAGCACAAACAAGAAGGGACATTATGGACCAATTCAAAAGGAATTAAACAAGGAACGTACAAACAAGAAGAGACATTAGAAAATTCGGCACACTTTAAATTCTAACAAATTCTTTAGCTATGTTTTGTCGTACAGGTGAAAAGGATTAATTGCCTCCCAAGCATCGCTTTCACCCGTCAAACTAACGAGTTGAAATCGTGATATGGCATGCGTCAAAACTGAATCAAGGCTAATGATTCAGTATGCGATGTCTGATGGGAACCACCCGAAGCAGTCTAATCTAGGAAAGACCGATTCGCACTCAATTTATGACGGTCCAATAGGCAAAGCTCGAAGAAAGCAAATAAGAGAGCCTATGTTAAACTTTCACGTGAAAATACAAGGAAATGTGGAGAGAGATATTTAGAAGATACAATAGTAAGTATCATTGTGTTGAGGCTTAATAGTGATGGGCTAGAGCTAAATTAAATTGAAGCCACTTTTTGAAGACCACGAGCCATTAATTTCGTGGCTAAAGACAAAATAAAGATCCACTAATTTGGATAAATTATAGTCAAATAAACTTTTTGTATGTCTATGTGAGTCTAAAGGTCTTTGTTAGAGTTTCAAGATCTAAAGAGTAGTAAAAGGTTGTTTAGTGCTCATACTAAATATTTATGTGCGATGCTTTAGAGTCATTTTCTAGCCTATAAAAGGGTTTTACATGGGTTGTAAAAATCAGTTTTCCTAATAATCCGAAAATTATTACTTCTTTTTATATTTGACTCTCTTGTGAGGAATTCAAATATTCAAAAATTTATCAAGATTCTTGAGCAACACGATCTTGTGGTTTTCAACCATACCAAGGTTCTTGACTAAATCTATAGCCAATAGGTCGAGATTTATCAAGCTCTAAGTAAGACCAAACCAGATTCACGATCTGGGGAGACCGCTAATTGGTTTTTACATTGAATTCCTAGATCGTATATCTAACGGTTCTAATGTCTCTATTCTATCCATATTAATGTCGATCAGATACCCAAGCTTTCAATTTCACTAATATCTAGTCAGAGGTTTATCCAAGAATTTTATAAGCGGGGGCTAAACTAAAGAACATTTTTTCTCAAATAAAAAAGAACAAGCTACGTCAAAAGATACATTATGTTTATAAAATATAACGATAACTAAATATCACCGGATATGTGTCATATATTACTTCATAGAGCAAATTCATCCATTAATAAACCAGAGTCTATACTTTATGCCAACTCTATTATGTAATTAACATAAAATAATCACGTTTTGCATTTTAAGAAATTTTGTTTTGTTTATGGATATAACTATTATATTATAAGGCTCAATTTTAGTGGGTGCTAAGTGAATTTTAAGTTTTGGACTTTATATTTAGACGAGTTCTTTCTTGTTTGGGCCATATAGAGCAAATTTTCTTTACTATTGACGTTGTTAATAATTTTTTATCTTTTTCTTATGAATTAATAAATCTCTTTACTTGTATGACTTAGATGTCTCGTATTTCTCAAATTTTTTAGATGTAAAACCAATAAAAAAAGCTGCATAAGTGAATATATAACCTAGAGAAAAATGTTATTGAGGTTTTGTATCTAACTGGAATCAATTTGAGATCCCAAACAAATTAATTCTAAATCTAGAGAGAGAGAGAGTTATAAATATAATAACTAAATTGGCCCACGTTTGTCATGGGCCTTTGGGCTTGAGGCTCGAGCCCAAGTCTATTTTTCTACTCACGCTGTAATAAAGTAACACAGCACGGTAACAAAAAGCTTTAACCAGACAACCCAACCCCACCCCACCTCGGCGACAAACAAACAAATTCTCTTCCATGGTAAGTCTGTAGCATCTCCCAATTTTATTCTTAATTTTCAAATGTATTTTCCATTAAGAATTTATATCGTAATTTTGTCATTTAAATGCTGAATGTATCTTCAATTTTATAAGTCTTTTGAGATTGTTCAAGAACTGTCTGTATTTGATGATTTGCTTCAAAGTTTTGATTTTTATTTTCTGGGGTTTGATCGAGACATTAATCGCTATCCTTTTCCCTTTTGTATACTCGTATCATTTTTAATCTCTAAAATGTGTTGGTCAAATTCAAATGTGATAATGCACATAGCTTTGGATGGTTCTTTGCTGCTTTTGAACAAATTTTAGTACTTATGTTTGCTAGAATATGACAAAATATATCCAACATAGCGTTGCTGTGAGTCGAATGTAGCTTCTTGTTATTGAGATGTTTTAAGTTTGCTCTATACCACCCTCATCTATGAATGAATTTACGTCGCGATCTTGAGCGGTTGTTGGGCGGAAAATTGTTTGTGTAATGTGTTATCTTAATTTGCAACTTGTGCTTAGTAACATTATAGGGCGATAATTTGAAGAAAAAAAAAAAAAGAATCAACGCAACATAAACATCTATATAAGATTTAGAAACACAAGCTTTTGAAAGTGGCTAACTTTTTAACTTGACATGGTGATTCGTGCAGATTTGTATGTGGCTGTGAACCATCTTACGAATGGGAAGCAGTCGGAGTTGTGGCAAGGAGAAGGGTAATCAAGTAAAAGCCAACTGGACGCCTGAGAATCATGAATTGTTCGTCGACTTGTGTCTTGAACAGATATCAATAGGAAATAGACCTGGGACGTATTTAAATAAAGAAGGGTGGAAGAATGTAATGGAGTCCTTCCGGAGTATAACAGGCTTGAAGTACGACAAGATTCAACTGAAGAATCATTGGGATAGCATCAAGAAGCATTGGTCAGTCTGGCATAGGCTCGTATCTAACGAAAGCATGAAGTGGGATCCCGATACTCGAACATTTGGAGCCAGTGACCAAGAATGGGACGAGTACTTGGGGGTATGTTGCTCTGCTTCTATTAATATACGAAATATGTCAGAAGAAATTTATAGTTTGGTTTGATATGTACGTGTAGTGCAATGAATTCCCTTGTGATTTAGTGAAAACAGAACAGAATCACCTCATTATATGAAAAGTAGCTATATACCACCTTCGTATGGAGTAAAACTCCTTTGACATGGAAATGCACAACACTTTGTGTTTTTTTTTGAGAAATGGCAGTTCTTGAGATGTAAAGACAGTTCCAAAACAGTTATTCTACGCCTAATAAACAATACAAAACAAAGAAATAAAGACATTCAAAATCAGAAAATAATGTTTCAAGGTTGTGATTTTTGTTTTATTTTATTCTTTTTTGGATTGCTTTGATGGAATATATTGATATTGACTATAGTGAAAATGATACTTCTGAAAAATATGTATTTCATGGATAAAGTTAGGCTGTGTACTTTTTCCGAAAAAACAGGAGCAAGTTTTTACATTTTTGTTTTACATTCAATGTTGATTTTAATACAGGGAAATCCAAATGCTGCAACTTTTCGATTGAAGGAGCTCCAGTTTGCTGACAAATTGGACATTATGTTTGGTGGAACTACTGATTCTGGACAAGCAAACAAGCCTTCTACTCGCCGTAGGAAGCATGAAAATTACGCAACTGGGATTGAAAATCCCGAGCATATCAGAAAGCACCAAAAGTGGTCGACCCACACAGCTTTGCCTATAGATGAGACGGTTGGTGCAAGGCCCGACAGCAACGTTGAACGTTGTTATGATGCTGTGGAATCAAGAAGCGTCGTAACCATTCAATCCCCACCACCAAAACTTTGTTATAGTATTGAAGAATGCATCAAGTGTTTGGATTCGGTCGAGGAACTAGAACAAGGAAGTGAACTGTACTTGTTTGCTCTTGACATATTTCTGAAGAAGGAATACCGGGAAATTTTCCTCAACTTGAAGAAGTCGAGCACGAGGATTGCGTGGTTAGAAAGGCTGCAGTCTGTTGGTCCACCTTTGCCTTTGCATTAGCTAACTCTTAAGTAGAAAACTGGGTATATATTTTATGTAGCAGTCGAAATTTTCTGTGCCAAATTGGTGGAAGTGGCTGAGCAGAAGATTTTTGGATCTTTAATACACTTCTGAAAGTTATCTTTCTTTTGACAGTGTGTTTATAGACATCTTCTCCATCAATATAATGTTATTTTTTGGACAGTACTTGAGCCTTAGTTGTATTTTGTTGCTATAGCAACTTTTTATGCTCCCTCGAATTGGAGCTATGTCGAAGAGTTACTTAAAAGATCGTGAGACGAATGGAAGCAAAGTCGTAAATTACCGATAACACATTACAAACAAATAGTATCTTGTAATAAGAAATTAAATTTTAAAAGGCACATCGTCCATTTTGATACAGATATACGCACTGGAATTACGGTGGATCTAAACATGAGAACCATCATCTGTTATCTGATGCTTTCACATTCAGAATTGCAAAAAATTAAGGTTCAAAAGATCATGTCTTTCAAGGAATTAATGTTTTTTATCTTGTTTATTCTTGTGTATGCAGTGCAGAAAATCCTGACTGGGTATGTATGCTTGTTATTATAAATGCTTGCTATTTAAGATATTACTATGCCTTCATGATGATTTAGAATATAAGAATCACATTCATGTTTAATAAATCTGTAAAATAAATAATTTTTAAATGCTATTTTTCCCCCCTCTTCTAACTCAAATGCCTAACTTCGCCTCTAAGAACAGCTAAATCAGACATGAGTTGATAAATACTAAAGTCTCCAAGCCATGAACGTGTGCCAACTTCCCACTTGACTAAGACATGTTTTCACAGTACATGGAATTATGGATTAGTAATCTAGATTTGTTAAGTTTGTAAGAGCCAAAATTGAAATAAATCTTGACCCATCTGTAATATAAACGAGAAAGAACAAACGTTATGATTAAAAAAAAAGTAATTTAAAGAAAAAGATAACAAAAATTTGATTTACGCGCCAGGTAGGGGTCGAACCTACGACTTTCTGCTTAGGAAACAGACGCTCTATCCACTGAGCTACAGGCGCTGCTTGTCTAACTCATTTTAATTTATTATTTGAACATTCTTCTTAAGATACCAAATATTCAAAAAATAATTATCCTATCAAAGAACTTGCGAAACGAAATAGAAGCATGGCATTCTCTCGACAACTCTAAATCAAATGTTGAACAGCGTAGGTGTTGGAGTTTATCCCACGTTGTTTGGAAATGAAATTGAGCTTCTATATGTAAAGAATTTACCGCTCTCTTTGTAATAAGGCATTTTAGAAGGAAATCTCAAAGGCTTCTACAATAACTCTGTAAGTAGGGTATTTTGTATAAGGCATTTTGGGTCTGGATTTGGTCGCTTTTTTCTTTTGGATTAACAGAGGCTTTTTTAGAATAGAGTATTTAATTGAAAATAATTAAAAAGCTTGAAATACTTTAAAGAACTGGACATTAGTCTGGGCACTCAAAAATAATTTTGTTTCAATTAATGTTAACTGGAAATTATGAATCAAACAAAATAATGACGCTTTCTCCTATTCTTTACCAACTCCATGACTCATTATTACAAACGCTAGGGGAGGAAGATAGGGAGTTAATTTACCTCTCGATTTATATGGTTATACGTGTACACTTTCCACTCTATTAGTATCTAATTATACTTTAAAAGCAAAGTATCTAACAAATAATCAATTTTGATTTTGAAATGACTTCTCAAGGATATTTCAAGAGTGTTCCAAAAGAAAGGAAATATTCATCCTGTCTGGACCAAAATTACGAAGCACAATCACAACTTATCCTATTCTTTTAGAAATAGTTAGTTAAGTTGCTTTGAAAAATCTAAATACGAGACACTGGGTTCTTTACATACCATTTTCCAGCAACAAAGAACAATTCATGGTTTTATTCCTGATTATGCCTTTTCTGTAAATATTCTTGTTGATGGGGTTTTTTTCTCCGTCGGAATGTTGGTTCATTTTCTTGACGAAACTCCTTTTCCTTAAATTAATTAATAATAATAAATTACTATTGTTGTTATTATTATTATTATTATTATTATTATTATTATATATTATAAAATAAATAAATAAATCGAACAATGTCTATAAAGACACCCAACTTATAAAACTTCTAAGGATCTTTGACAAACCTAGCGGCCTGCGTGGACAAGACACTGGAAATTCCTTCCAACCACGACTTCATAAATTTGTGGCACAATCATTGTACATCTTTAATATGCAGGTTTTCAAATAAGAATTATTGCGATAATGTCTCGGCAAGGTGACAATCCTCCAGTGATCACAAGACCGGAGTACTAAAATCGCTAGCACTAACCAGCCGATTAAAAAAAGAACAATAAATTGAGAATACATGACTGTTTTGAAGTTAATCTTTTTGCTCAAGCCAGAGTTTGTAGCTGATTCAGACAACTAATTCCTATTCAAGTACATCCAATGAAAGTAATCTGTTGATCTATACGAGAGATAGATCAAATGTCTGAATAACTGATGATGTGCATAATACAAGCTCACGAGTCAAAGGCAGATACAATGAGGAAAAGTTCACTCACTAACAAGTGCGCGTTTCCTGTTGCCAAAATGCATGTTTGGATTCCAATGGTCATAATCTGCCATGAGGTTGGAATATCAAAGAAAATCTCAACTCCCAGCAGCTGTAGGTACCGCAACTGGCTTAGAATCTTCCGCCTTTTCATGTTCTTTGTTGAGCATCTGGGATCAGCTCACAAAATTGTAAGATACACACTCATACAATTTCTAAGCATTCAATTCTTTTACAGAGAAATCAGTAATTCTGTAAAAAAATAAAGTGATTACCAATTTCCATGCACCAGGCAAAAAAACAAATTACAAATGCAAAATCGATTACCGGAGGAGATAGAGAAATGAGTAACATAGATATAATGCATTCTTAGTCATGTGACGATAAAACTTTCAGGACAAATGACAAAACGCGGACGACTGCAGCAAACAGAAATTTTACGTTATGAAACCTAATTTTAAGCTGTACTTCTAACTCTTACGTAATCCATTTGGTCATCAGAACCAAAAAGAAACTAAGGTTGCCAACAAAAGGCAAACAAAACTACACTTGACATGTATGATTAGTAAATTTACTTTTATTTAGTGGTGTATTCATTTGAGTGTCGTGTTATACAATTAGATAAATTATTCCCAATATCGCCAACTTAGATTTTTATATTTGATTTCTTCGATTGAACTTCTATTTGTTATCCAAATGGACCAAATCTCAAAATCTATGATTTAGGACAAAATCAAGATTATTACTGGACATAGGGTTTCCTTTAATAAAAAAACGAGACTTTTTATTAGAAGTCTCGTTTTTTATAAAAGAAGAAAAAAGAAAAAGGGTCATATGGTTTGTCTTCCTACGTAGCCATTAAAGGTAAGAGAACTCCTTCTCTTTTCTAATTAGTTTTCTTTTGCATATAGATCACACATCTCCTTAAGGTATTGGGTTTTCTTAAGATTTTTATAGCATGATAAATATCAAAACCTTGATGATAAGTTCTAGTGAAGAGGCGCACAATGGTAAATGATTTTCTTATATTCGAGGTGTGTGTATCTGTGTCTATGATGAACTCATGGGGTTGTGTGTGAATTCCCGGCGGGGGGGGGGGGGGGGGGGGGGGGGTTCATGCTCTCCATGTGGAGATAGAAACATACTAGGCTAAATCAAGACTACACTTAGACCACTCAAAACCATGAAAGTCATTAATCATTAAATAAGATGTGAAATATCTATAAACACCCACCATGTTAGATAACAATACTACTCACAGATACACACCATTAAATTAACACTTCTGTGAGAATTTTGAGTCATCAGAATATCTATATGCAGTTACTAGTAACGAGTCTACCACTAACTTATAAGCTGGAAGAAATTGTTAACAATCACCACTTTCAACACCAGTGTCAAGTTTTTAATGACCGAACTACGGGTTCTCACATTACTGCTTAATTTGCCCATCCACCAACCCTTCGTTTAATTTTGTTTTTTATTTTCAAAGTATTAGAATTCAGACCTCCCAACCAGTCATTTTATGGCCAGGGCAACAATATTTGGTTTCAGAAGATCACCCACCCGCACTGCAATTTCTATGAGTATATACCGTTAATTGTTAGTTAATCAGTTGCTCAACCTTTAACTCATTTTCTATGTTTGTTAGACGATATATTTTTCCTGGTGGTGATTGTCAAGTCCAAGAAACAGTTGTTGGTTTCCTGTTTTAGGGTCTGCGGTTTGCTTTCAAGATAAATGTAATAAAACTCTTATGTTTCCATGTGGGGTGGGTCAACATGGATATTCTAATTCATTGCTTCACAAAACTTTCAAATTTCTATACTTAAAAACAGAATAAAACAATAAGATAAAAATGAGAACATCTCACCTTATTGTTGATTAAATTATGGAGAGCAATCACACTCCTGATGAGAGATGAGAGATATATGACCAACATCATATCATTTGTTTTCACTGTAGAAACCAGATAGATCAGTAATATTATAACAGAAAAGCATATGGACTTACAATATAGCATTCAGAGGGTAACTGAACATAAAACAAATTAACAGAACCATTGAAATCCAACTCTTTTTACCTGCAAAAGCTTTCACGAGTTCAGACACATTTAGATTTGGGAGTAAGTTGAACACGTCCTGCAGATATTATGTAACATTTCAAGATCGAACGCAATAAATTCCAAATTGTCAAAGCAAGTATGGCGCAATATTTATTTATGTTTATCTTTTTAGCAGAGAGGGGGAGAGTGGAGGTGGGGTGGGGTGGGGTGGTTAAATCTTCAGATGCAAATAGCAGGAAAGAAAATGTCTGTAATAATGTGTTCATTTTAAGATTAATTGCAGAAGAACGTGAAAAAATGAACCTGAAGATGGTAGAGGATTTCGTGGTTCAACGGCAGCTTCCCTTCAATGACCAGGTCAAGATAACTTCGGATCTCTTTTAGTCGTGCATCCAACCCTTTCAAAGCAGCAAGTTTTCCAGTAACCTGGACATTATTAAGACGAATAAGTTTCTAATTCTCTCAAGGCATTCAAGATTCTATCACAATTTAACATTATATCACCGTAAAGAGGATTAGTAGGATGATTAGAATCTATAATACCAACTGTGAATACACGAAAAGGGGTGAGGTAAGAGAAAAGAAACCTCTGTTGCAAGGGTACTAATGGTGGTGTCCTTGACATCCCTTAACAAGTGTTCAACCCCTATCATAAGTAGAACGAGTGGCAAAAGTGAGCAGTTGTATGAAAAGAAAGTGAAGCAGCATGAGTTGTGACAACAAGCATTTTGTATGAGAGAAAATGGAATGAGAAGAGCAAGAAGAAATGCACATTTTTAGGTGACAGGCTTACCGATTTCTTCGACTTCGTGTGCAGCAATTTCAGAAGGAACATGCACGAAGACTTTTTGGCTTTTCTGAGTGGCATTCTGCAAATTCAAACTTAACGTTAGGAATATCTTCCTATAATTCTAGATGGTATCTGGCTAATATGCTGAATGACTAGATACAATCATTCACAGCTGTCTTATTTGAATTGTATCATTATTTTTTTTAGTTCCCTTTCTGCCTGCAAAAGAATTTCAAAGAAAAAGGAGGAAAAGTTCTCAGGAGATATCACTATGCACATGATAGTTATCATCGTTAGCTCACCTCTTTAACCTCCTCAACAGCATAATAAGCTTTAGTAGGTATTCCAAGCTCTTTTGGCTGCACATCAATAATGACCAACACAGGATTGGGAACATAACTGCAATAACAAGTTGAGTGGATCTTGAATGCAGAGTATGCCATTAAAATACAGCAAAAAGAAGTGGATCTTGAAGGCAAACATATAACTCTAAAAAGAATTCACGAGACTGAAGAGCATTAATTATCGATTGAAAGGATCAAATTCAACATGACTGCCCCAAATAGGCAGTCTCTAGAATACATGCAGAACCCTAATAAAGATCCATTCAAGCAAAAAGGAATGAGCAGCACAACAATTTGATAGAGAATCTAGCTGATAAAGAAGTGGGAGAAAGTGTATCGGAGGAGTATCATATTGCATAGTAACTTGTCCAATAGGGATGCAATCCAGCTGGAAATCTCTCACATTCTCAATTATTATGATAGAAAAAGTTGTCGTTAAAAAAAAAAATGCGCAAAGATTCCACTTCATAGAGAAAACTCAAATGTTGTAGTCTAGGATAAACAGCAAAAATATTGCAGCATATATTTTACGCATAAACTATATATCATATATAATTTTCCATAAGATTCACTAAAGTGTTCTAAAGTTTCAGAGTAGTTCCGTTACTTTTAATACACATCTCCAGAACAAATAACATATCCAGAACCCCAGCGAGGACAACAAAAGCCTCTCATTTAACGCATCAGCTCTTTAAAGCCAAAAGTAGTTTCAGCCTAACTCTATTTCAACAGTGACACAGACATTCAATACATTTACAATGTTTTTCTTGACCATGTCCTTTCTTGTAACTTTTTGCAGCCTTAAAAGTATTTTGAAATACATCCAGGTAAAACACCCAAATAGTTAATGAAGAAAAGTCAAACTTTTGCATGAACATCAATCTCCACAAAGACAGGTATTGCGAACCCAAATACTCCAAATAAAGTTATTTTGTACAGTCCATACACGTATTAGGAATATTATGGAAAAATAAAGCATCTTACTGAATAATGCGTAAGAGAGATGAAACTAAATTACTCAAGAAAGTGAAAGGAAGAAATCGCACAGCACAGAGAAACTTATTTTATTAGTAACCACCCAAAAATACAATTTGTGGACAGAAATCTTACTCATTGAAAAGTCCATGAACATTTAGGTCATTCTCCTTCAGTTTTGGACCAGTGCTATACCAACCAACAACATGCTCCTTGGCTGACAGGATAATAAGAACATCAAATGTTAAAATCCCTTCAGTTATCAGAAACTTCAGTGATTGCAAATCACATACCATTTATTCTTCTGAACATAGAAAACATCGATTCATGGTAGTTATGGTCAAGAAACCAAATACTAGGGTCCCTGTCATCTTCTTCAAAGGGCACTGCTTGCATCAGGTAAAAGTATTAGAACAAGAATGGGATATGCAGCTCACAGCGCTAATTTCCATATTGATTAATAGAACAATGAAGTTCCTCAAGAATGACACGATATTAACTTCATATGGCCTGCCTAACTTCCTTCTGAACATTTCATAGTTCTGCTTAAGGTAAAACAAATACCAGGAACAAAGTGATAAATCTTAAAAGCTTGGGAACAACACATACTTCCACTAGGGTTCAAAGATGATCCTGCACTTCTCAATAGCAGATCACAGTAGCCACAGAAAAGTTTGCACAGCTCACGCAATTTAGAGGAAACATAATTTAGCTTAATGCATTTCAAACATCCTAAACATGCATTATGGCATATGCATCAGGCCACTAAATTATACATATGCTCCACTACAGAAGCCAATAACTAGAGTCATAAACACAACTCCTGATATATAAACCAATTTAATGTGAAACCTACAATTGCAATGCTGGCCGTGCTTCTTCACAAAATTCAGAACAAAGATAAGAGCTGAAGCACCCTCGCGCTCTACTTCAAGCAAAGTAGAAGCAGTATTTCTCAAAAATTGTCGAATGCCACCAACACCACCGAATTACAACAACAAATGAACGACTCAATAATACTACACACAGATTAAACCTGAAAAACACAAATAAGAGACACAAACACACACATATATCGAATTTTTCACCGAATTTGTTGCTAATACCAACAACACTACCTACCGAATTACAAAAAGAACAACAACAATAAACGACTCTCAATAACACCACACACAGATTAAACCTGAAAAACAGAAACAGTGTACAGCAGCAAATAACACACATATATACATAATCAGATCTGAGAGACTGACCGGCGTAGCTGTTGGTGACGTCGACGGTGCCCTTGAATGAAGTGCCGAGAAGAACTCCGACGACGCGCTTCCTGGTGTCACGCGCGACGCGATTGTAGTGGTCGACGATGCTCAGCAACACCAGCGGATGCACCACCACCTTCTCGATCGCCCGCGAAGATATCTGCTGAGATTTAATCACGTCCATTTTATTTTATCTCTCTTCTTCTTCACTTCTTCTTCTTCTGCAGAGAGAAAATTATTATTAAGTGTCTTGAGCGGAAAGCTAAATTAGATTCTCAAATTATAAATCTTTTTGGCAATTTACCCACTCGTGTTATGGGGAATTGGCAGATTACCCCCAGGATTTCGGAATATTGCACACAGCTCCTTGTCATTTTTTCTACTTATTTTAAAAAATTTAGTGTTCATTTTTGTATTTTTTTTAATTTAATTATTATACCAAAACATATTCAGATTCTTTCGAGAAAATGGGGTATAATTGTCTTTTTTGTTGTAAAAAATTGTTTTCAATTTTATGCTTGGGCGAGTGAATTACACTACACCTCAGTGTATAGAGGGATAATCGACTACTTTTTGAAATCGCAAGCAGACAATTTACTTATTCATTTTCCACATGGAGGTAATTTGTTAATTTAGTATAAAGCAAGGGGCAAATTGCTCAATACTTTAACTTTTGTGTTTTAGCTTCTATTGATTATTTAGGAAATTTTGCAATAATGGTCTTCTAAGTTGACACTTCTTCAAATTTAGTCGTCTATGTTTTTAATCTGCAATTTTAGCCATATAAGTTACAACATGTTTCAAAATTAGTCCTCAAACCAATTTTTTGCAAATTTTGGCCGGAAATTCCAGCAATTTCATGAGATATGATCATTTTTTGCGGTTCTCCCCCCCCCCCCCCCCCCACAAAACGTGACTTTATGCTTGTGTTCTGATGAATAAAATTCAATGAAAAAAACTGAATTTTTTTGGCCAAAATTGCTGAAAACTTGGTCAGAGAACCAATTTTGAAACATGTTGTAACTTATAGGACTAAAATTGTAGATAAAAGGTTTAGAGGACTAGTTTTATAGAAGTGCCAACTTAAAGGACCATATTGCAAAATTCCCGATAATTTAGAACTTTGGCGGTGAAGGGGAAAGAAATACTTAAACATGTGAATTAGTATGTCTCCAACTATAAATCATTTATAGAACATCAAATTAAGTGAAATTTCATGTTCAAAAACAATGAATAAATAATGATTGACAGGATATAATTACAACTTCACTCCAGAGATCAGGCATAATTACAGGAACTCTACCTATACTCTAATAAATTACAAAAAAAGACCTTAAAACTTCGGACATTAGAAAAAGTAAAAGACTAACATTGAAAAAAAAAAATCACTTTACAAAATCAAATATAAAACGCTACCAATATATAAAATAACAACAATTACTAAAAGTGTAACATTCAAGTATCATTAATTCCATATAACATAGGATTTTAAAATGAGATTCCTCACAAGTATCGTGATTGGTTTGAAAGTTTTGTATTGTTTATAATAATTAAAGTAAAAAGATATTGTTATATCATGATTTTAAATTTTTTAAAAAATAATGTTCTTATCAAATGTTCAAAATCTTTTACTTTTTTGTTTTGTTCTATTCCAGTTCGGTGTAACTACCCCAAAAAGGAAAAGACACTCTTCCTCCAAAATCCACCTACCCCTCCCCTCACGCAGGCTAGAATCGGTCGGGCATAGCAGAAAGTTACCTATATTTAACACACCGAAACACGTTTAAAAGCTAAATTTTGTTCCATGATTACCTCAAGAGTTAAATTTGTGAGAAAAATAATGCAATTATATAACCATTCAAGTCATTATAGCGGTGACACCATGGGTGGAGCACAAGAATCCTCATTCCTCACCCCATCACTAATTTCTACAAAGCTAAAAAATATCAAACCCACAACAAAACTTTGCCTCAGTCAGCAAAACAGAAAACCAGAAAAGTAAAGGCAAAACAAATAAATGCGTATGTCATGAAACCAGGTTAGCCGAATCCTTTTCCTCTTGTTAGAACAACAGCTATCAAATTCAGTTCATACACCAATACAAAGAAACCACAGTATGAGAGAGCAACAGTGGAGCAAGCTTCACAGAGACGCAAAATGGCAAATCTATCAAAGAATCTGAGCAGCCGTATTCAACTTTTCAGCTAGACTGAGTTGTGTCCTTGTAATGCTAGACAAGTAAAGCAAAAGCAGCTGGTCCTGCAACAACAACAACAAAACTTGTGTTTAGACGTAATCTATAATGGACAACATCCTACTGCAGAAACTAATGATTTTGTCAAACAGAATTGTAGCTAACCAACAGAACTATATGTTGAAATCGCAACAAATCCAAAGAAAAAAAAAGTAATCGCGGTTCCTCCAAAGGTTAAGGACGAGTTTCGCTAATCTCTGATACGTTCAGATTCTACAGAAATCCCACGCATACACATATATATAGTCGTTTCATTGGTCAACATTCCACATATGATACGCCACAGCACTATTACTGTTCACTCTTGTCATTTGTTAACCAATACTTCTTTGAAATCCTTGCTATTTACACTCATTATCAAGCACAGGTTATATTAAATGTCAAAAAGAATAAAAAAAAAAATGAGTTATTATATTATAAAGATGCGATGGTATCAGGGTATAACATCCTTGTCCATTTACTTCTCCCCGTAAAGTTGTATTTCTTTTCATTAAAAGATCTGAAATGTTTCCCCAGAGAAGGAATTAAAGCAGAAATGAATACTTAATTTATAATCCATCCAAAAACTAAATGCAGCTTTCCCCAACAAAAAAGAACGTGGCAACTGATTTTTCTATAAGAAAAATTAAACAGTCAATCATATTGAAGTGGATGGAAAGACTTGATACCTGAAGACTATCGTTGACTAGCTTATCGAAAACATGGGGTGATAGTTTCGGGAGGGATGCTACGGTTTCTGATATGAATCTGCCAATTTTATTATCAGCTGCAGCACGTCCTTCCTGAGTGGGAGAAAACTAAGAGGTTAGTATAATTGCAAATGGCTGTAAAGTGTTAACTCATACAAAGGGCTTGGAAAACAGCTATCTCACCACAACATCGTCAACATATTTGTAAACATCATCTATTAGTGCAAGCAACCGTTCCATCGAAGCTTCCATTCCTTCCAGATCATTCGGAAGCTTGTCAACATTGGTTGGCTTAAGTACATCATCTATGAGGTGCCAAAAAGACCCCGATAAGATTTTGCCAAAAAGTAAACCAATACACTCGACACAGTCGAGCTAAATAACTAAGAAGTAAATAATTTGAGCGGGTATGTGATCATTGGTGAATAACTAACAACAAAGTGAATAACTAAGAAACCATCTGACAACAACCATATCGCGATTCTAAAGGAAAATCACATGTGAAAGAGAAGTGATTATGCATGAATACCATAATACTTTTTCATGTATAATTCTCATGTACTTCCATTCAAATTAAAGAACTTTCCAAGAGAAAATATAACAACAGGATCATCACCGCCTACATTACAGCAAAATCTTTTCTGAACAAAAAAGCATGTTGACGTCGAGTTAAAACTGAACATGTAGATGCCATGATCATACGAAATACGTCAAAGAAACAATACACAGAATCTTGTACAACACAGACCCTTTTTGCCAATTTCTATAAAATATAAGGTACATAATGGGTAGACATAATATAGAACCAACAGAAGTAAATTAATTAGTATTTGCAGCACAGGTCGTCTCTAAGAAGAAAAGACTTTTGAATCGCCAGGGATGCGTGCTCATGTCACATGTAATGCATGTTTGTGGTACCAGATGCAGAAGCAAACATGCTCAATGAACCACACCCACAACAAGACATTAATATGTGTTTGAAGACAGAAAGAGACTATATATTGGACTACAAAGTTTGTAAATACATACATCCAATCCGTTCTGCCTCAACCATGCTTAGGTCCAATGGAATTTCTTGAAATTGAGCAGCAAGTTGTTGATCTCCAAGAGACAAGTTAACGGAGACGAAAGCCTTAATTGCAGCTTCTCCATATTTGAACCCAGTATCAACAATCAAATGAACAGGATTTGTTACTTCTCTAGAGTAAAAATCATGGATCAACGCACTTCCTCCAGTAACTCCAGAACCAGTCGAGAACCTATCATCATAAACGACATCCTTAGGTTAGGAAAAACTATTTAAAACTAAGAAAACAGTTGCAGTTTCACACAACGAGTAACCTCAGTAATAAATAATTTTCCTGCAGGAAAAAGTATAACAAACATAAATAAAGACAATACAGGGGAGACAATGTCAACTAGTATATAAATCAAACAGTAACATTCTTAACTGAACATAAAGTGGCATCAGTATCTTCAAGAATTTCAATAGCATGACTTTGAAATGCATATCATCAGAGCCACAATGTCTAATACCAATATCGATATCTACAGTGTCCGTCAACACAGTGAAAAAAAGCATCTTTCCAAGACAAACAGAAAGACTGAAAGACACATATCGTAATATAATGAAACATAGTTAGTGGTCCAAGCTACTATAGCTAAAAGTTCAATCATCAAATATAACGACAAATGATATTTGGTCCTTCCCTAATACTTTCCACTCAAACAAAGTTTAACTAGACAACAATTATCTCCCTAAAATTACATGGAGTTTTTAACACAAAACTTGCACAAACGAAAATGGGATTTCAAATTCGGTGGTAAAATTCTGCTTATATCTTTATTCCTTTTGTTCTAAGGTGCAAAATAAACATAAACCTGAACTTTAAGCTGCAATACAGACCAACCCAGCTTGACGACACACTTCTAGGCCTTGATTAAATTATCTAAAACTAACAATACTATTAGACACGGGTACATATAAGGAATAGATAAGACTTTGAGCACAAGTGCATTGCACAAATCGCAATGGATACACAGATATAACCATGCACATCAAAAGGCACTAAAGATCAACAACACTTTAGTCGGTTTATATAAATTTATTTTATTTTTCTTTGCAAAAGGCGAAAATAACTAGAATCGAAGAATAAATTACCATCCAACAATGACTTCCTTGGGATTGACCTTCTGGTGAGAAGCCAACATATTGTGATGATAATCAATATCCAACGCCACCTACAAACACAACAAACAACACAAAAATGAATTATCATCAAAACGACAAATACTCACACAACAAAACTTCACAGTTCCACAAAAAAGTAGAATATAAACAAATCTAATCACACAATTAACCTAAATCCACGAACATAAAAAGTGTGCATATCAAAATATACCTGATCGGAGGACTCATTATGGGGAACGGCGTAGGCGTTGCGAACGTCAACGGTGCCGTCGGGCAGAACGGATCCGAGGAGAGTTCCGATGACCCGATCCGCTTGATCGGGTCGCCTGACGAAGAAATCGCAGATGTTGTAGATTACGAGTGGGTGAACCCTAGCGGATATGCTTGACGGTGACGGCACGAACTGCAGCAAACTGCTTGACCCCATTTTTTCTCTCACTAGAGTGTGTGGGTGTGTGAGAGAGAGAGAGAGAGAGTAAATTGGAGTGAAGTTTTTTAGGGTTTTTGAATGCGGAAAATGGGTTATGGAGATCGAAGGAGAGAGACTTGGGGTTTTTGCTGTGTTGGGCTGATTTCGCGGGACATTAGGCCCAATAGTGAAAAATGTTTGAGTGGCTCGAGTTAGATGCAAGGAAAAATATCGGCCCACTAGTGAAAGTGTTATAACGCGCTACAATTTGTAATCTATGCGACACTTGAGATAACAGAAAATTCACGTGTCAGACACTTCTAGAACACGACATTCCTTGGGATATGCCTCGGACAAGTGTATTGGTGTCGAACCCATTTTTAGGATGTACTCGACATACTTTCAATACATTCTTGGTTATTTTGCTAGCTTCTCAAGACTTTAAAAGTCAAAATAAAATACTTATCAAGTAAAAAAAAAATAACAAACACAAAATCACAACAAAACAAAAATAAAATAAAATTAGGAATCAAATTGATAATTCAACATCAACTTTTGAAGGAAAAAAAAAAGTATATTGCCGTAAATCGACAAGGCGGGAATTCTTCAACTTTAAGATTGCTATTTGTGTTTTCCTTCATCAATAATAGCTTTATCTTCCTTCTTTTCTTTCATTGTTTGTCATCTCAATTTATGTAATTTTATTTAACTTTTACCTTTAAGACTTAAGTTTATATGAATGTTATGCTTGTGTTCTTTTATCTATTTTTCTAATTTATATATGTTTAATCTTGATTTGTGACTAAACTTAAAAATATTATTGACATAATTTTATTTTGGTGTTGTTTTTATGTGTGTGTAAGATTCAAAACGTGTCCACTTCGGCTATCTTTTAATTTCAAAAAAAATTCGTATCGCCGTTATATCGTGTCCACGTGATAATGCAACATAGTTTATAGCATTCAAAAGTGAAAAAGATAGTTTAGCAAACGTTACATTGTTGTATAATGCAACCAACGAAAGGTGATCATAAGTGGTTCATTTATATTAAGTGATTCTATTGATTCTCTTAAATTCTGACTATAACATCCATCCAAATCCACACCTATAGAATTATTACAGTTTAAAAGCTCATCAGGATCTATTCTGAATTATAACTATGGCTTTAATCTATTATTTTGAGGATAAAATTATCTATTTGTTTAGAAAGAAAATTAATAGTTTTCATCGTTCTAAAGAAATAATTAATGATTGTTGTGTGTTCCTATGTAGTCTAAAATTTATGTGGATTTGATGAAAACATAAATGTCATAATTAATCTCCATTCATTTAAAAAGAGCTACATTAAGTGAGAAGAGAGTATCATTACCAATTTTGAGACTACATGAATTTTAGTTAAACGAATTCTTCCAGCCATAGAAGTTCTAATATCGCTCCATCTCTTCAATTACTAAAAAAGAAAGATTTTGGACTTTAAAGAGTTCGTAATAAGACACCCTTTTTTTTAACTAAAAGTTATCTCTATGAGCATCTAAAAACTGTTTTCGCGTACACGGGTTTCAAAAAGTGTAGGAGCTATGATGTTCCATAAAAAAAAATTACAGTACTTTTTCCATAGAGTTTGGACAAATAAAAAAAATTACCACTGCATTTCTTTCATATACAATTAAAAGGCCACTCATTCCACAATATATGAAGCAACCTAGGAATATATTTTCAGGGTGGGATGTAAATCTACCTTATTCAAGATTTATTAACAATATGAACCAGCCTCAATCACTCAAGGAATTGAACTTTTAAAAGATATATGGTCTCTAACCATTTGGGTTAATTAAGGTAATGATGAAACTAAATAAACCACAATATAAACAAAACAAAAAAAGCAGATCCTAATTAAGGAACTGAACAACAATAATGAAAAGCACAAGTATGACAACGATATAAAAGAAGTCTTAAACGCATAAAAGATTCGAAATATTCAAATTATCCAAAACAATAAACCAGTCTTACCATCAATTAAAACAAGAAATCAACCTAAAAAGTTCATAAAGCAAAAGCCTCAAATGCAAACCAACACTCAGCTTAATCAAAAAGACTGAAACCCATGTCATCGTCGGACTCTTCAGCAGGTTCATCTTTCTTCTCCTCCTCCGCGGCAGCAGCTGGCGCAGCGGCACCAGCGTCAGCTCCAGCAGCAGGAGCAGCAGCGACGGCAAACTTGCTTGGATCCTGCACGGTTTGAACAACAAATAAAGAGATTAGACAAATTCTTATAACAGAAAATAGAATTTGCGCAAAAAAAAGCATACTAACGAAACAAGAACACATACCGCGAGATACTCCTTCACTTTATCGGCTTGAGGGAAAGAATAATCAGTTTCAAGCGCAACAGCCAAAACATTCTTGTATGCGTTAATGAACATGTGTGGAGCAGCTGCAAGGGTCGGGTACGAAATGGCAAGAGATAGCGAGGTAACCATTGAAACACCCAGGGCAAATTTCTCGATGAGGTCATCTTCAGTAAGGTCGAGCACCTCAGGGCTGAAAACTGACCCATTGTCGTAAACAGAGATGACAACGAGACCATATGAGAAGGGCCTGATTCCAAGTTTTGCAAGCAAAGCAGCTTCTGAGGAGCCCACTTTGTCGCCTTTCTTGATAAGCTCGACAGGGGTGATAATTTCAACAGTACCCTTGTTAATTTTTGTTGGAATGTTGAGAACCTGGAAGGAGATGCTGTGAGATACAATCGTAGTGACAAATAGTAACCATTGACAGGAAGTTAAGGAAACTATAAAAACCTGGAAGAAGGACGTTTGTGATGGATCAAGACCAGTGTTGCCAGGAGGCACAATGACATCAATGGGAGCCACCAAACCAACACGAGCAGGTGCTCCGACCTGTTAAAAATGACAAATATGCAACAACCACTATCAGCATCAAAAGAAAAGAGTCAAGTAACCTATGAACATGAAGCATCATGCTTCAAAAAATTGGCAACTAAACTTTGCATATGCACGCACGTTTATTGGCTTATATCACCCCAATTGAAACTTTCCCTATCATACTTATTCCTTCAATTACAGAAACCAACTATCTCAGTCAAATACAGTTACTCGCGCATATATTAAAGAAGACAGAACCGCTTGACTGTAAAAGGGACATTTTTAAGGCTAACCACAATAGTATCAAGAAAAGTTGATTTTGGCTAAATCTAAAGAAAAGTATTGAAGGCAAGTCTCCAACGGATCACCAAAAAAACACTATCATTTGAACTCAACATACCATACCAGACTTCCGCATATCCAAAATAAAACTTTCAGTCCTCTCATATCATCACATAACTCATACACAGTCAAACATAAGAACAAATTTAGGCATGACTATCAACCAAAAGATAGCCAAACTCTACGTATCAAAAAGCAGAAATAAACATTCTGCATGATAAAATCTAGCCACGTACGTAATGACACTTACATATGTACATAACTCAAGAAACATAAACTCTTCAAAAAAGTCATTATATAGTTCTCACATGACCAACAAAACATGTTTGGGGCAAAAACAGTGTTCCGCAACAATAACCCGATCATACGAAACAAAAACTCGGCCAATTCACCTTGTACTTGGCGACCTCCTCACTGACTTCCTTCAAGTCACCCTTAGTAAAGATCAATCCAACATTCCCCTAATCCAAACACACAAAACACAATATCAACAACTCAAAACTCATAAATTTAACCACAACAAAAATATTCAAAACAAAGAAAAATCTTCAAACTCACAACAAGCAGAGGAATTAGGTTAAGAATAGCCTGATTCCCACTCTTCTCAGCGTGAATCCTTATACTCCTCTTCATCATCGTGTTTTTCCCCATCAGCACAACCGAATCGCCTCTCAATCCTCGCCTAATGTTCTGGAGCTGATTCGATCCGACATTGTCGGCCGCCGCCACGAGCACCTGCGTGTACTCGTCCAGCAATTGACAGAGCTTCTCGTCGTACGCGATCTTCTTGTCGGTTTTTGAGACCTTTGGCGCCATTTTTTTTCTCTCTATGTATGTATACACAAGTGTATTCTACGATGTACAAAACCCTAGAAGAGATACACAGAAAAATGAGGGCCAAGACGCGGCGGCGGCGGCAAGGCGGACAGGCGGTGCTGTCACTTTAACCTCTTCGATTCAGATTTGGGGATTTTTGGTTGTGGTGGCACAAAACCCTAGTTTGCTCTGACGAGTGACAAATTGGGGGTTTAGGGATTTTATAGGTGAAATTGTGTGACCCAGTTTTGATGGGCTTTGGGTATTATGGGCTTGAACCCCGAGTTATAGGTTAGACTGGGTTTATGTTTAAGCTCCGAGTGGTTGGAATGTTGAGCCAAAACGACCCTAATCTCCATCACGTTTTTTTTTTCCGCTCGTTTTTAAAAGGCGTGGGAACTCATTGTCGCTAACGCGTTCGTATGAACCTTTGAGCTAAGAATGAGAATTTTGCAATAATGGTCCTTTAAGTAGGCACATCTGTGGAATTAGGATGAAAGTTTTCTATCTGCAATTTTAGTCCTATAAATTACAACATGGTTCAAAGTTGGTCATCAGACCAATTTTTTGGCAATTTTGACTGAACATTTCATGAAATCTAATCATTTTCTTCACCTTTTCTTCGTTCCTAATTATCCCTACAAAACCTAACTTTGTGCTTGTATTTTAACAAAACTATATGAAAGAAAGTGAAATTTTTGGCGACAATTGCCAAAATAATTGGTCTAAGGGCAAATTTTGTGACATATTGTAACTTATAGGATTAAAATTACAAATAAAAAAATTTACATGATTAGTTCTACGAAATTGCCAACTTAGAGGACTAATATTCCCTGAGGCAATACCCTACAAATCATGTCAATCAATCAAACTAAGCAAATTTAAACTAGAGACCAATTGAAAGAATTAGAAAAGTAAACCACACTTCTTGGCCCTCGGTGGGTGTGAGTGAAATCATGCATCAAAGTTTCTAACTTTTTTATATAAATGAAACATAACGGTATTTTCTACTTCTATCCGAGTATATTTTTTTATGAATATTTTAGAACATGTCGAAAAATATCTTGAAACTTTGTGATATTTTGCGGACCATAACATAATTTGAAAGCGAAACTTGATCCATGGGTGACATAATCTCGTTAATTACTTAGTTTGTATATTAATGTTTAATGTCCATTAGGTCCAACTATATAATTGTCAAAAACAAAAACCAATCTCTCATTTCTTCACATATTTGCGCATTTTCTCTCATTTTAAAAGACCTTCTTGTAACGGATTGAACTTAGGAGTTGTAGCTCCTCTATCATGACGTCTATCGCGAAGTACAATGTTTCTCTTATCTCGTCATTCTCTCCCTCCATTTCTTTAACTTGCTTTTTTTTCTTCTTTTCTATTTATCGTGGATTGCATGACTATCTTTCCCACAATAAAATCCTTAATCATTCGCCTACTCGGTGGGAGTGGGAGGAGAGAGTGGTGAAAGCAAGGTTTTGAGAAAACATCTTCTTCTTCATCACTGTGTATCACACAATGAACGACGAAGTCTTGGTCATCATTGTCATGTGATGGCGAAACTCGGTTGCCATCGTTGCAAACCAACCATTTTTCGTTCTTTTAAAAATTAGAGGTCTTGTTGAGACCAATTTTGGATGGAGATTATATAATTTAATTGCATAAAAAAATTGTCGAACTCAAGAAAGCCTCTTAAGGAAGATTTCATCTATTCTTGATTTGAGAATTAATTGATTATGTCTTTTGTTTTTTTTTTATGTCAAGTAATTATCATTATTGACTATCTATATCAATAATAATATTATATGTAGGACAATGTTTTATATTTTGAAAAGTCAAATAGCCAAGTAGAAAGACTTCAGTCGTGCAAGTAATGGGCGAAGATTGACATTAATGACATGATTTGTTGTGATTGGTAGCTTGCTTAGATGAATCAGTGCCATAGAATCTGTTGGCTGTGCTCCTATTTGACTACCTTTGGTATGACAACAGTAGCACAGAAAGAAGCTAGAGATTGCACTTAGTGCTAGGCTTTCGCTATCAGTCCGGCCTGCATGATAAAATTGAACGTACTTGGTTGGTCATTATGTTGGTATCTGTTCTTTTTTTCTCTATGTTCTTGATCTGCATGCATCCATACATGTTCTTTCGACTGAAATGACTGCTTTTTTGCAATGTGAAACATGCACCTTTCCCAAAAGATGAAGTTTGTTGTTTCTTTAAAAAGCATAGTGATTGAATAATTATGTATATTAAAAATTGAAGAAGCACATTCGAACATTTGAGGGTTTAGTTTTTCGAGAGCTCTTTGTTTGTAGTTGTAAAAAGAAAAAGATTATTCCAAGCTCGAAGGGAGTTCTAAACTAAGAAAAAAGTGAATTACGAGTAGCTTCAAAGAGTTGCGAGATGTATTAAAAATCGAAAAAGAAAGAGTGTTTGCCATTTTGTCTAAGTCCCTCTTCTGTTGTGAATGAAGTTTGATTTAGTTGCACAAACTAATTTGAACATTAGGTCAAATTGACTTAACCCGTTCAAAATATGTGTTTCATTTTACTTATACTTTTGTGTTACTTTTACAAGAAATCGTGTTACGACATTGATCAACAACAAAAAAATAATTATAAGATCTAAAAATTGGTCAAATGACTTCAAAAGATGACAAAATCATCATTTAAAATAAGAATTTCAACTTTCTCACTTTAATTCAAAAAATAAACTCTCTTTCGATTTTAATGACCTTGATGTCAAAAAGAAAAGAAAATGAATTCAAAGTTAGGAATTTTAAGGCTTTGGACACATACAAGTTGATTATAGTACTATTCCTGAAAATAACATGAATATTGACATGTTGTCTACGTAAAGTGATTAGAAAAATGATAGCAGTGAAAACGAAGTTGTTGCATTCATATTCATTATTAATATGGATGGCAACGAAGATGTTGCAACTGATCCTATTGCAACAGACAGTAATTGAGTTTTGAAATAACTCAAAACGAGCCTTCAAACAGCTCGAACTGGGCTTCAAACAACTCAAGTTGGGCCCAATAACTCGAATTGGGACCGAACAAGTCGAAACTTGTTTTTTAGCTTTGCGCAGTCTCACTGTTTTTCTTGTATCTCCTTCTCTAGACCTCGGAATCTCAATACGCTTTTTAATTTGGAAACTAGACTTCAGAGACTTTACATGCATATAAAAATATTAAAATTAGAAGTTGAATTCATAGATCCAAGTAACAACTGCAAATAACAGCTCGAAATTAACACTTCAGAACTTCTCTCCCCTTTTTAATGTTGTGTCTTGGGGTATTTATAGATATTTGGATGGGCTTGGGCCTGTAGGTCAAAACATAAGTTTGATTGGGCCTAAATATGTCGAATTTTGACCTATGCTACAACTTTGCGCGACTTCATAATTTTGGTCACAACTTCGTCTATATATGTCTAATTTGTAAACCGCTTTTTGCGTTGAAAAATGGACACGTGTAGCTTTTTAATGATATATGAAACCAAATTATGTTTGATCCATAGAAATCCTAGTGAGTCGCGTAAGGTTGCTTATTTGTATCCTTTAAACGTATCGACAAGTTTTTGCAAGCATGGCTTCTTCAGAACGCACCAAGTATTTATATCAAATTATGGCACATCAAAGCCATTTATACTTGCAATATAATGAATATAGCAACTAATTTAGAAAAAAATATTTGTTATAAAATTAGCATAAAAAAAAGTAAATTTGGCAAGCAAAACATTCTTGCTAATATTCAGCAAGCAAGTTATGCTTGCTATATATTTTTCAGATTTATTAATGTAAGCAAATCAATGCTTGTTAAAAAAGTCGGACCCACCTTGAAAATTGGCAAGCAATTCGCGAGACCCATCTGATACCATTTAGCAAGCCATCAATGCATGCCAAATCAACAAGCAATTAAATACATGACCATTTAGTTAGCCACGTGACACCCTAAAAACTAAATAAGAAAAGAGCAAGCTATTTCTCTCTCCTCATTCTCTTCCAAAATTCAATTCACGCTTCTTTTTCTCCCCCACACCCCATCCGCCATTTTCAACTGTTTGAAGCTCAAAAACCACCATTTTCGTCCAAATGTTTGTGATTTTCTAAGGTATGTTCTCTTGTTCATCATGTAAGAATTTTTATGCTTTTCTACGAATTTATCCCGTTATATTTTTGCATATTTTGTAGATATTGGTTTCACTTTTATTTTCTCTCTGCCCTTTCAATAATTAGTTGTATAATATGCTAATTATTGTATTTAATTTGTAGAATCTTAGTATTTTCACAAATTTAGGGCTTTATTTTTAATTTTAGAGTACCTTTTGTAATTTTCAAAATTTTTATGCTTTTCTGCCTCTCCCTTGGATTCTAAAGTTTCTTTCAACTCATGGCTTCCTTTTCCCCCATAGCCTATTTGAAAATCAAAGTAAGGTAAATTTCTGAGGTTTTGGCCATTATTAGAAGTTCAGTTATTATTTTAAAATTTGAAAAATGTTAGTTTATTGTTGTAATTTTCAAATGTAAGGTATTCTTTATGCATTAAATGAATTTGAGAATGATTGATGGGTTTTTTTTTTTTTTTTTTTCTTATGAATTATATAAAGAGTAAAGCCATATGTTTATTTATGTAATTTTAATATGAGAGTTTAATTTTTAATGGAAGATACACCGGGTTCGAGTAGAGGAGGTAGCGGTTCTCTTAAGATTTCGTATTTGATCATGTCTACCACTTGCAGTAGACATTTTGGTCTATACACATCAAATGCTCATCCCCCCGTACAATACACCCGCATTCGTCATCAGACCATCACCTACATTCCATGCCAGACGACCAACATCTGTTTTCATCCTTACTCCCTTGACCGATGCCTCCTGATGAGAAAGGCGCAAGCGAAATATTTAGAAGGCCCGATATTGAACGTGATTTGGTCGAGGCTCAATTTAAAGGGTGTGCTGGAGCTGAATTGAATTGGAAGTCACTTTTTGAAGATCATGGGCGATCAATTTCGGGACTAATGCAAGACAAAATATTAATCCACTTATTTGGATAAGTTATTAGTCAAAAAAAACTTTTTGTTTGTCTAGTTTAGTCAAATGGTCATTGTTAGAGTTTCTAGACTCATTAAGAGTAGTCAAAGGTTGTTTAGTGCTTCTATGTGATAGATATTAATGTGGGAAGCTTCTAGAGTCATTTTCTAGCCTATAAATGGGTCTTATATGTGTTGTAATTTTCAGCCTTGAATAAAATCCGAAAATTATTGTTTTTTTTTTGGTTATATATATTTGACTCTCTTGTGAGGTTTTCAAATATTCAAGAATTTATCAAGATCATTGAGCACGATCTTGTGGCGTTCAACCATACCGAGGTTTTTGGCTGATTCTATAGCTAACGGGTCGAGGTTTTGTCAAGCTCTAAGTAAGATCAAACCGGAATCACGTTCTGGGGAGACCGCTGCTTATATTTATATATTGAGTTCTTAGATCTTCATATCTAACTGGTCCAATGTCTCCATCCTACCCACATCACATCCAGGGTTGCTACCTCCATCCACACATCATGTCTTACCACATTTCAACCTCCATACTCCTGAGGCACAAGCCGACCCGTCATATCTTTTAGCAAGATTATGGGAGGCACCACGTGACATTACCATCTATCCTCATGGGCCATACTCGGAGACATGGTTCCTTGTCATTATCGCCTCCCATGACATTACCATCTACACTCCCGAGCCATACTGCGAGACATGGTTCCTTGTCATTATCACCTCATCTCAGTGGATCACATGGAGTAGAAGGGTCCACTTTTACACCACAGCTTGGTGCTACACCGTCGTAGGAGTTCTATGATTCTACAAAAAGCATCACCAGTAACAGATTCTTGTACTTAGAATCGTGGTGAAGGTAGTGATCAGCTTAGACGAGCTGGAAGGGGGATCGCTGTCGGGCTTCTTCTTGCCGAGAATTCAGATACGAGAAGGTTGATCAAGCTTACAAAGGTTGGATGTGTCGAGATAGGTTTACGGGATCTGTAAACAAGGCAAAGACTCGATACTTTGCAAGGTTTAAGGACCACCACAAACACGAAGAGAATTTGGATTAACAATGAATTGCTACCCTTCTACATTAGATATAGGCAGAGTGACATGGCACATGAAAGGGAGCAAACTGGCCGAGCAAACAAGGAAAAATGGGACAGCTGTACGTATTTTGGCAGCTCCATTAACATCTATAGTTATAAGATTAAGAAGGTTTAGTTTAGATGTCTTAATATTAGTTAGATAGAGTTATTTATAATCAATTACTAATCAAATATATTTGGGCATGCGAAGGAACGAAGTTGTCTACCCTCATAAATTTCTCAATTAGAAGTTTGGTAAGAGACGCGAACAAAGAAGCAGCCTGATGGGATGGTCATATGGGCAAACGACAAGTTCAAGGAGATACACGTAAGTATCATTAGTATTAACTTTGAAGAAAATTGCGGGTGTTTGAGTTTGAATTTTAGTATGAATTTTGTTCTTGATTTTGAGTTTTGATATTTTGAATAAGGATGTTACTGTTGAATGTTGATACTGAGTTCTTGAATATGAATGTTATTATTCAGTATGAATGTTGATTTTCTTGATGAGGTTTGGCTATGATTTGAAGCAACAAATAAATATTGCACTTGAAGCAGCTAAATAGTTGCTACAATTTGCAAATTACAGTACAAAATAGCTGGTGTAGATTTGCAAATTAGAACTACAAATTTATTACACCCATGGTTCAAAAATTCGGTCCGTTTCGTACGAAACGGCCGAAATATTTCGGTTTTTTAACTAACCAAAACAAAATCACATTGAATTTCGAAATTACACACAGTCGTTTCTTTCCTTGGGCAAAGACATTAATTAAAGCATTTTCCAGCTAAATATGTAAGTTTTTGTCGGCTCATTAATGCTTTATCACTCATCTTATTTTGTTGGCTATAAAATATATTTATTCTCTTTGAAGAGATTTGCTTCGATTATATAAACCTACTCCAAGGTTTTATCCTTTGAAGTCTTTTATGTTATATTAATTATGCATATTTTGTCTTAATCTGTATGTAAACATATCAGTTAATATACTAACAAATTATACATCTATTATTTTAGATTTAATTCTTAATAGCAATTTAAATCTTACTTTCTAATGCTTACGAAATGTTTTATAAACTCTTCGAAACGTTTCCGAAATTTCTCGAAATGATTCCAGTCTTTAGTCTACCGAAACATAATGCAAAACCGAAACTTTGATCCATGATTACACCAGCTATTTGCTGCTATAATTTGCAAATTGAACTTTTGCAAATTATAGCAGCAAGTAAAGATGTTAAACGTGCTGGGCCGGGCTGGCCCAGCACGTATTCGCCTGGCACGCGAGTTTCGCGTGCCGGGCCGTGCCTGGCAGCTCGGCTTGGCGAGCTGGGCCGTGCCAGGCCGAATTGGCGCGAATTCGGCCCAGCACGGCCCCATTGTATTTTTTTTTGTTTTTCTTTATATTTAGTATATTAAATATGTTATTAACATGGAAAAATTGTAGGAAAAAAATAAAAAAGGCTGGAAAAACTTGTGCACAAATATATATAAAAAAAAGGACTTTCTTCATTGAATTCTTGTGAAAAGAAGAGAATTTTACAATGTAACATTTGATGATTTATAATTAAACTAAGTACTAACTAGCAAACTTTCATAAAAAGAGGTAAACTAACAATTGTAGTCTACCAAAAAATACAAAAAATGTAAACTCAAAAATAAAAAGGGATAAATTTTAGCATTGAAAGGGGTATAAATTGAGCTAAACAAAAATATATAAAAAGTGAACTTCAAAATAAAATCATTAAAAAAAACATAAAAAGTGAACTTCAAAATAAAATCATTAAAAAAAAAATAAAAGGTTAACTAAAAAAAATATGTAGCAACTTGCAAATGTTCAATTTAGTGGATATTTGTAAAATCATATGGCATGGTTGGGTCTTCATTATCGTCATCTTCATTCGTTCCCAAGACCGTTTCAACCTTCCTCAATTTTTTTTCTCTGTATTGTTGGTCGAGCGTGTCTTTCCAAATCATGCAAAACTTTACACTATCCGGTTTCAATCTGTTTCTTGCGTCCGTAAGCACACGATGACCTGCACTAAAAGCACGTTCCGATGCAACTGTAGACATCTGCGAACTAAGTAAGTCTTTGGCAATACGAGCCAAGACAGGGGTTACTGGCTCGTTTTGTTTCCACCATTTTAGTATGTCAAATTTTTTGTCCACTTTTTGAGGTCCTTTTTGAAAAAATACGTTGATTTCACTATAATTTCCTGTACTTGATTGGTTAGATTGTTGGCTTGACAACAATTCGTCAAAAATAGTAAAACCACTACCTCTAGAAGCATTAGTAGGAGATTCTTCCATTTCAACAGATGGAGCATACATGTCATGTAAACGATAAAGCATATTTAATATTCTAAAACGTTCTGTGTTAGAATCAAATTCATTGTTTAAAGCCGCATGATATAGTTCTAATAGTTGTATAGTTCCACTTAATCTAACACGTGTGTTTAAGCAACTAGATAAAATACAAATATTTGGAACTTTCTTATAATACTTTACCCATTTCTTTTCCATTTCTGTTATGATTGGTTTCAAAGTTGCATGTTCTCTATGATCACGGAATAATTTGACAACAGAAACCATATACAATAACATCATGTTCGATGTAGGAGTATAACATGATGACATAATATCCGTAAACTTTGAAAAAACTGCTATATATGGAACAAGTATATCACAGACTTCCCAATCGTTGGCAAAAACAGAAGTTGGGCCAAGTGCTCGGTGACAAAAAAAAGTAATTGGATCTTTATATGGTTGGGCCTCAATTAACATTCTATATGTAGCACTCCATCTATGTGGTACATCAAGATAAATATGTTTAACGGGCATGCCGTGGGTTGCACACACATCATTAAATTGTTGTATTCTACTAGGATAACCGTTAATGTGAGATAAACAAACTCTAATTCTATGAATTGACTCAATTAACACAGATAGTCCATCTTTAACACATAAATGCAAAATATGACATATGCATCTAACATGAAATAATTGACCGTCGAGCATAAGATTCATTGCCGGTTTGAGTGACTTTATAGCATTTACATTGTTACTAGCATTATCTAAAGAAATGCTTAAAATATTATCTGTAATACCCCAATAATCTAAAGCGGATAATGTGGCATCGCGTATCAAATCCCCGGTGTGAGGCGAGTCTAATTGTGCAAATTCAATAATTCTTTTACGCATAACCCAATCTTTATCTATCCAATGTGCGGTAATGCAACTAAAATGAATGGATCCACTACCTTGCCACAAATCAGAAGTCAAAGAGATTCTACCATTAAAATTTCTAAACTCATTTTTTAAAACTATAATATCGTTCTTATATTGTTTAACACCATCCTTAAAACAAGTTCCCCTAGATATTTTCGTAAATTTGCATTGCACAACTTTTCTTATAAAATTTTCAAATAGTTCATTTTCTGCAAAACTAAAGGGCAACTCATTTTGAACTATAAATTGAGCAAAACAAATACGCATGTAAGCTTTGTCATACCTCCACTGTGCCATAGTACCGTCTGCTTGTCGTTGCACTTTCGGCGCGTTCTCTCCGCGATCTTTATGGTCTCTCTCCAAATGTCGTTGTAGTGTGCCCGTCCCGCTTTCTTTTTTGTGGGAATACCTAGTCGGACAAAGTAAACATTGAGCCCAGTTAGTACCAGTTATCTTTGAAAACCATTTCCATGCCGGTGCTTTCTTCTTTCTTGGTCGAGTTGAGGTTGAGGCAATGCCCATTTGCTCGACTGGAGTATCGGGAATTTGTTCTTCACCCATTTCTTCATCCATTTGTGCATGTTCTCCGTCCGTTGTTTCATCGTCCGAGCCTATGCCCGTTGAAGCGCCACCGGTCGGGTTGCCCTCCGCCATGTTTGCCGACGTATGATTCGCATAGTAGTTGGAAGGGCCGGCATTGTAGTTGGAAGGCCCAAAAGTATGATCTTGTTGATAATTGACACCGTATTGCCCCATTCCTAATTGCGTATCCATTGGCGCAAATCCAAGGCCCATATTAAGATTGTGAATGAACTCTTGTGAGGTGACGGGTTGAATATTGCCCGTATCCACATAAATTGAATCATCATATGGTGTATTAGCACGATGTTGCGGATATGGATCGGTACTTGGAACTCCACCTAATGGAAATAAGTATGGTGGTGGTATTTCATTCATATCGGGAAAATATGGGGCGGATTGGCCACGGAGATATGAGTTTTCTTCATTCGCCATAATTGAAAAATAAAACGAATATATTGTGTAGAAAGGATTTGAAAATGAAATAAAACACTAGTAATTTAAATAAAACACTAAGTAATAAAATATTTAGGATTATGTAGATTTTGGATAGAGACTAAAGAGAGAAGAAATAGAGAAAGAGTTGGATGATTGAAAGTGGGAAAAAATAGAAGAGATTGGGTGGTATTTATAGTTTTTAATTTTTTTTTTTTTTAAAAAAAAAAGAAGAAAAAAATGGCACCTGAAAATTTCAGGCGCCTGAAATTGAATTGATTGCTGCCTGATAGGCAGCAAGCCAGCAATCAGAATTCAGAACGGTCCAATTTAATTGGACCGTTCGAAAATTGTAGCCGTTGCACAACAGCACAAGCAACGACTACAATTTAAAATTGGTGCAAATTGCACCAATTTTGGTGCAATTTGCACCAAAAGCGTGGCTGTACAGCCACGCTTTATCATTTTGACTCACAAATTTTGTGACTTAAAAAAAAACATTAATGGCCCGCGTGGCTCACTAAAAAGCGGGTCAAATGCGTGTTTGGACCGGTCCGGCCCAGGCACGCATTTGACTGGCCCGCCTAGCCCGGCACGCATTTGAGGCGTGCCTGGCCGTGCCAGTCATGAGCTGGGCCGTGCCGGGCCGAATTGGCACGGCCCAGCTAGCATCTTTAGCAGCAAGTAGCTGCTTCAAAGTTCATATGGAGCGGCAAATAGTTGTAAACAATTTCTCGAAAGTGACTATGCATGGCCAGGAAATTAGCTTGGATTTCTCCAGTACATTGTAAGCACTCTGGGGCTTCTGTAGATTTCTCAGTGTCATGATTATCATAAAATAAGCAACTATTAGTATATTGAAAAACGAAAACAAACTTAAGAAGTGTATACAACTAGCTTGCAAAAAATACGCTCAATCCTTTGCTTCTGAAGCCCAGCTACATATGTGGCTTTGAGAATGATGCGACTTTTTTGCCAATTACAAAATCTGCAGCTTTCCTTCGAGTGGTACTCTTCTGAAGCCGAGCTACATATGTGCCTTTGGGAATGATGTGTACTTTTTTGCCAATTACAAAACATGCAGCCTTCCTTTGAGTGGTACTCTTCCTAGCTTTTCTTGCTTCCCTTTGAGTAGTACTCTTCCTTACTTGACCCTGCCAAATTACAAATATACGCAGGAGGGTCTGGAGTTAACTTAAGACATCAAACATAATTTATGATTTTTAATATGTATTACACTACCTGATTAATGAAGCTTCATTATTGCGCTGCATAAATTGCTTTGGAAGATGTTGTTCTTGGATTTCATCGACTGCAACTATTTCATACATTATAATGAGGAAGTAACTATTAGAGATATGGGAAGTGTTAATTCTCATTGAATGAAAAGAGAGTACTTATACAAAATACTAAACCTAGGTATGTACGAGCAGTATGTACAGTGTATGTACGAGCGGTATGTACAGCGTATGTACGAAACCTAAACTAAAGATAATAAAATAAATTACAATAGAATAATATATTTACAATAAATCTATTTATCTCTAATAGTAACGCTATTTACATGGACACATAAATTTGTAGTCTATGAATAATATAAACAACCATAATAAGGCACGCTACTAAATTCCACGGAAAAAACTTAAGTAGGCTAGGTCCATAAGCAACTTATGGACCTTGTGGCTATCATATGGCCACGTCAACTCTTAAATAATATATATATATTTTTTTTTTGAAGTAACCCAACTAATGTCATAACCTAGGTTACTGTAGTTCTTCCTCTTATTCCAAACAAAACAACGTTTATTTCTTCTGATGTCCAATTATTTCATTGCCAAGGAAAAACCTCTCCAAGAATTAATTACAAGAAACTTCATAAGATTATTTCCACTTTGCAAGTAAGGCAAGAAGGCAAGCCCACCACAAGCAAGATGCAATCGTTCTTTGTTCTCTTTTTTTTTTTTTTTTTATTGGTTTGCCTTTTCTCCATTATTTCGGAAAGAGCAAATAGATGTAGCAGGAAAAAATCAAAGATGAATGCAATTAGTATTGCGACATTTACAGATTTTCTAAAATAGTTGTGAGTTTTAAAAGAGGAAATTCTCTCTTTTGTGTTCTGAGTGAAATAAAATATTTCAAACAAATGGTAGCCACAAGGTCCACAAGTTACTTATGGACCTGGTCTACCTAAGTCTTTTCCAAATTCCACTAGCTATTCTCTGTTTTAAGAACATTTTAGTGGTAACAATACAAACAATTCATGTTATGGATATTGGTGACTTTTACCGGATGTCGGTATGTTTTGCGAAACAACAAAATGCAAGCTAATCAATTCATGTTTTTATTTCTTTATTTTGTTTATTATGTATATGTTGCAGCAGTAGGCGGTCTGATCCTTCAACATCAAGCACACAAGTAGTTCTTGAACAAGCGAAGGAGGGAAAACAATAACCAAGTTTGATCCTGTTTCACCCTATGGGACGGTAGAAGACCTAAAAAGAGTGAGATCATTGCAATTTCAACTTAATCTACGTAACTATTTTTAACAACAAAAAGAACTCATCTACAAGTGTCACAAATGTAAAAGTCTATCTATATTAACTGAATAGTAATAACAGACTTGTTCTTACATCTTTGGCCCTCTTCTTGAAGATCATATTGGAGGTCACTGTGCTCTTTTGAAGTGGAATGCGCTAATGTCTCCTCTTCAATCCCTTCATTATCAAGACTGCAACACCCCCGAGTAGAGAAACTTAGCATCTAGTGTAAGTAAAAAACAAGTATATATACCTACGAGATATGTAACTATATCGGTGAAATTAATGTGAAAAATAGTGATATGAAGATACCTACTGTATTTTATGAATTTACATAAAATAACAAAAAGACAAAGACAAAGACAAAGACAAGGTTATGTACACATTGACGATATATACCTGATTTTATAGAGATTTTGCTGCATACAAAGGATAGTTGTATTCACCACAAAAACAGAGTGTTTTGAAGCATGCATTAACCATAAAAATAAACGAAGAATAATTGGAAAGAGATTTCACCATAACTTCCGAGGTTTTTATCCTTGATCTCTGTGGGGTGTTATTCATCGCGCTGGAAATTTAATTCATTTAATAGTCAAAACAATCACAACCTAAAATACGCCACACATGAATTGTGATACACAAGCGCAATGTCACTAGCCGGTGAAAGATAGTTTTTAAAGTTCAGCTTCGACTTCATCAATCAACTGGTGCGAAATACTAACTCTGTTTCTTATAAAAACAATATAGTCACAACAATCACAACCTAAAATAACCACACATGCGCAATATCATTTTTCGGTGTAAGATAATTACTTAAGTTCATCATCTAATGCATCATCAATCAACTGTTTCGAAACATTAACACTATTGCTTACAAACCAAGCAACCTTCATAATCGCATACAAACACAAAACAAAAACATATAATCGAACAGAATTTACGATAAGAATTACTAACAAGTCGATGAGAACGTCTTCGTTTTCTTTGCCGGTCGTAACAGCAACTTCTCGGAGCCGGACGATCAGAGAAATCTGAGCAGCGGTGTCCTCCGGATTAGTGTCGTCATCCTCCTCTTCTTATTCTCTTCTGAGAGCCGTTGATTCTGTCGTGCTCGACATAACTGTACCGTAGAGAACTGTAGAGGTGTACGTACGATCAGGGTTTAAGGGGCGGTGAGAATGATGTTTGCGTTGTATTAGTGCAAAGGACTTTTCTTATTTTATATACATGATTTTGGGCTTTTGTGACATTGGGCTTAGTGGGTTTGGGCCAATGAATCTTAAAATTACTTCATGAGACTGTTGAATAAATACTATTATTATAATAAATATAATGAGATTTTAATTTAAGAAATTTAAAATTAAAATTAGCTGTAGATATAAATATTTGGGATTTGGACTAGTCTTCTTCACTCGTTAATTAATTACAAAAAGTAAATACACGTCTCTATTTGGGATTTGGACTAGTCTTCTTCACTCGTTAATTAATTACAAAAAGTAAATACACGTCTCTGTTAGAACCAGTGTTTTCAGAACCGGACCGGTCGTAGAACCGGTGACCTTATTGGTCAGTGGTTTTATTGGTTTAACCTGTTTAACCACTGGTCGAACCGGTATGACCAATGTATATATTTATTATTTATTTAGTGTTTTACTATTAAATAAAAGAATATATATACTTTATTTAGTCGATTTTGATTTTTAAATGAAAGAATTCAATTAAGAATAATAGAATAAATATTTTTTGTATAAACACATGTGTAGTATACAAGTTAAGAAAAGTCAAGATTACACGTCAAAGAGAGAATTCTACTCTAATTGTATTTAGAGTACGATTAAAAAAAAAGATATGTATAATTATAATTTGTAAAGTTTTTAAAAACACTAAAAAATAACCTTAAAAAGCTAATATTAAGGAAAAACTAAAACAATTAAAAACTATAATTATAAAAAGAGTTACATATATGTTATTTTATAATAATATCAAAAATAAAAAAGTAGAATAATTTTATAATATAACAAAAGTACACTTTTAATTATGTATTGTATATATTAATATGTACATGTAACATCAAAGGTTGTGTAGTTCAATTGGTTGGAGTATTGGAATTGTGCTAAGAGGTCAAGGGTTCAATTCCTCTCCTTTACAAAAATTAAAATTTTAATATGAAATGTTGAAAACCGGTTCAACCAGTGGACCGGTTCATCAAATTAACTGGTTGTTGACCGGTTTTAAACGGTTTTGACCGGGTGGTTGGCTGACTGGTCCTATAATGCAAACTGGACCGGACAAAGCACCGGATATCGGTTAAACCGATTGGACCGGCCGGTCCGGTCCGGTTTTGAAAACAGTGGTTAGAACTGGTCTTGGTTCTATCTAGCATAGTCGTGAACAAGTAAAATACGATTTTGTCAAGAAGGGTAATATATGAATTATCAATGTATTCGCAGTCCTTATGTAATCGGATCACTTCACTTTGTAGAATCAGTTTATGAAATGATATGAAATTCCCTCTTTACTTCTCTCTAAAATTCCATCTTCGATTCTGAAGAAATTCCTCCTCTCTCTTGCAATTTCTTCATGACTCAATCAACGTTCATAACAATGGCATCAAAGCCGTTGTCCTGGCGCAATAATCCGACTGAAACTCATAAAATTAACCGTGATGAACAACGATTGACAGCTTTGGAGCATCAACATCATGACCTCAAAAAAGGACACTAAGAACTCAAGTTGCAGATGCTGGAATTGAAAGATATGATGTCTCAAATTTTGAGTAGGTTAACATCGATGAAAGTTATTCAAGATGAAACTGAAGAAGATCAACTTAATGTCTATAACCTGTTCAACGAAATGCCTGAGAAACAAATGAAAACTTATGCTACAACTTGTGGAATTATGGATGAGGAGCTGGAGGAAATTGCAGTTGGCTTCTATCAAGTGTTTGACGAAATGCCTAAGAGTCAAGCTAAAAACTGCGGATTAGTTCTAGTCGATGTTACATCTCAGAAATTTGTAAGTTTTGATAAATTAATGCACATGAGTCTTCAAAAGAAGTGTATGAGTATTTCGGGTGGCCACATGGTGTTCAATAAAGATTATCTTCAACACATAGCCGAAGTACGATTTGTGAAAAGGCACGTAGAGATGTTACTGCCGCCACCACAGCCGCCCGACATTACATCAATTAGAAAAAAGAAACTCATCGACAACAAGGAATATTCTCTTACAGTTCCTGTCCATCTCATCATCCACACATCTCAACTTTTGACAGAATTTTTGCAGCCTTCAATTGCGAGGCAACAGATGAGGGTCTTTGATATTGATGTGGTTGACTTGTGTTGTCATAGAACTCTTTGCATCATGCAATTTTTAGATTTAGTATATATGTTTGACGTCAATATGGGTGGAGAGATGCTTGTAGAATCTTGCAAGTCTGCACTTGAGTGTTGTTACATCACTAAAGTAATTCATTCTTGCACACGAGATAGTGAGGCGTTGTATTTTCAGTTTAGTATTGAGTTGCATAACGTGGTGGATAACCAGATTGTTTATTCTTTGGTTAAAGATCAAGAAGGGCAGCTTTTACATTTCAATTGCAAGGTTAACAAGTTGGAAGAAACAAGTATACAAGACATGTATGTATACCACTTAAGTCATATATATTAAAATTATGTTGAAGTAGATGATTCACGTGTTACGTCGCCGCTAGAACAAATTGCAGTGTGCACTCGACAAATGACTTTGGACTTGCAAGAAGAAGGCAATGATGGAAGGAGTACTACCATTGTAAATAATTTGATTATATTTACTGGTTCAAGAAGAAATCGTTGGTACACTATTCGGTTTCAAAATATGGACAAGTTCAACATCCAACTGGAGGCTATCTCAGGTAATAGAAGAACTATTATTTCAGCATTTGAGATTTTGATTGAGGATGCCATTCATCTTAAGATGGGTGATCATACTATAAATAATGGAATGTTGATAAGTGTCCATCCTCAGCAAAATGATAAATCCAAGAGGATTAGTAGGAACAAGATTGTTCACAAATGTCAAAAAGCTCTAATTCTGGTGTTATGTAGCAAACTAATAGATGGTTATGGATTTGGTAGATTCATGGGTTTAGGTAATGACAGTAACTGTGGATTGTCGATGGCTAGAATTTTCAAAGATACGGATGTAGCTAACTCAGTCAAGGAGATGATAGAGCTAATCCTGAAGTCATTTAATATGGTACAAACCGGAGATGTGCAAGAAGTTATAAGTTTTGACATCAAAAAGAGCAGCTTCATTTACCCGAGATCATTCTTTGCTGGCAATTCTTTGGTTTTATATTGTGCTCTAATTCAGCTTCCTAGCATGGGTTCTGAAGTTGTCACTATTGCAATCACAAGGGCGTTTCTTAAGTGGAAGATCATACAGACTGCATTACATTCTTGTCCTCACTGGGGTGGCCAGAATTGTTTTGGCGTTGGAGTACAAATCGCCTTGGGAATTTACATGCATATGGGAGGTGTTTGAGTTTTTCATGTGTATCAATGCTTACTTGACATGAATAGAGAAAATAGGATGTGGAATAACCCCTGGCAAAAGCAGATCATCATAGATTCTAGTATGATTGTTTTATGTTCAAGCCATATGAATGAGATATTCTGTGAATTTATCAAAGTAGCGAATATATTGGAAGCTATGAACTACTTTGTGAAGCTTGGAGATTATGTCGCTGCGATAACTTGGATCACAGAGTTTGCTGACAAGGATACTGCTATAAGCAACTTCAGCAGATTACTTGCTTTTCTTGCTCTCTCATTTTGAAGAACTCCTTTTCGACAGGCTTGAGGTCAAGCCTCAAAAAAGGGGGGAGTAATGTTAGAACTGGTCTTGGTTCTATCTAGCATAGTCATGAACAAGTAAAATAGGATTTTGTCAAAAATGGTAATATAGGAATTATCTTCGTATTTGCAGTCCTTATGTAATCAAATCACTTCACTTTGTAGAATCAACTTATGAAATGATATGAAATTCCCTCTTTTCTATGTTATCTCTGTTCTTAAATTCTTCTCTCTAAAATTTCATCTTCGATTATGAAGAAATTCCTCTTCTCTCTTGCAATTTCTTCATGACTCGATCAACGTTCATAACAGTCTCCAACTTCTTTTTGCGAGAAACTAGGGTTTTGTGAAGAATATTTATGAGTGTGCGGCGCTTTGGTGGAGAAAATTGGAAACTGAGAAGTTGTGACTATTAACACAATCCAATTTTTTATTTATACACATCCGAAAAAATGGATTAATATTTCTACCATCACTGTCATTCGCAAACGCAAACTTACTCGAACATATCCACAGGATAAAGTCAAAAATAATCTTTGAAGATCATGTTATACAAGCTTGATTGCTTCATTTATTGATTAATTATATAGAAGTATGTACACAAACACACGGATTATAAGACTGTTTTTAACAATCACGCAGATTTATTTTTAAATATCATCATTATATTGAAAACACGAAACATGGAAATTAAATTTAAAAGAGACGTTAAGTATGTACACGAACACGGATTATGTCTCTAATATAATGTTCGCAAACTTATTTAAAAGGAAAAGATCACAACGTTATTTACAGAAAATGAGATGTTCCCTGAAACTGATATTTTTTTAGATTATTTGAGAGGTTGAAAATGCTTTAACTCTTTATTTTATTCAATATTGTAAAAAAAAAAAAAAAAAAAAAAAAAAAAAACTTTGTAACACTTCAAACTTTCTTGAGCATTGAACTTATCATGCTTACTCGTTTGTAGCTTTACAATTATATTCTCAGTCACTCCATGATATCTAGTTCGTACGTAATTAAAAATAAACGAGAATATTCCTCCAAATATAATAGTTTATCACTTCAGTTATTGATAATTTGCCGCCATCGCAACTTATTTATCGAACATTTCTTCCTAACATGTTACACCAAAAAGGTTAAGGGTCATATCTTGATTATAAATCTCGTGAGGCCAAGTCTTCAGAAGTCTTATATTCGAATTCCACCATATTTCTTATGCTAGTTGATTTCTAAATCGTTATAAGATAATAGGTGCTATGGCCTAATTAACTATATATACTAATGTAATTTATTGATTTTACGACTTCTAAAAGGCTAAAAAGCAAAGAGTTGAATCATGAGTGTGTAGGAATCGAAAAATTTAATGACGGATCTACCTAATTCAAGTTCAACAATACTAGGATGTGCAATTCCATCCCTTGCTGTCCACGACTCCAATTTTCTATAGAAAAATCTCTTATCCATTTATTCACGCATTGACAAATAAGAACGAGACTATAGCAAACTTATCTATGTTATGAAGCATACAAGTTTGTCAAAGAACTACTAATTTTAGCCTAATAAAGGACGAAAATAACCCGTAATTATTAGAGCTGTAAATCGTACTAATTTAATTTTGACGAACTTGACAAGCGATTCTTTAGTGTCGATCACAAGACAAAGTAAACGGTAGATTTTTGACAGTCTTAACGTAAAGAGATAATTAGCTACACCCACTGAGGTTTGGTGTAATTACACATACCTCCCCTGTGGTTTGAGAAATTACACAGACCTCCCCTGAGGTTTGAAGCCTTACACAAACCTCCAATCTACCATTTAGGGCATGTTTGGGTATCATGTTGTGATACTATAATGCTTATTATACTTACACCCTTGAAGTTTGGTATAATTATAAAAACAATCTTTGATGTTTGGAAACAAAAAATAACTCTAAATATTTTTAGAAACTACTATATTTGCTAAATTAAAATACAAAATAGTTAACTTAAAATTTTAAATTTAATCCTAATATTTTATTTAAATATGTGTAATTATTCTTGATACCTTCAAGATTAGAGAAGTAGATGGTCAAGTTAATTAAATGAAAAAAAAAACTCTAATAAAGATAAAGGTTGAACATACCTTCAGCATTGTCCCTTGACAATAGAAGAAATGTAAAATCTTAATTAATGTTGAATGTGATGCATTATATATATAATGGGTCTTTTTTTTTTCTCCAGATTTACTTTAATACTAGTGAAGAAAATCGGGCTCTAATTTACAATTATTTTTAGAGTACAACTTTAGATATTTATCTAGATTCATAATTTATAACAATTCTTATTTGATGTTTGTATTAAATATACATTTAAATACTCTTTTTGAACACGGAAGTTGTTTGTCAGAATACATTTAGTATTTTTGATTCTTAAATATTAAATTTATTGTGGTGAATAACATGAACATATAATGAATACAAAATTATTTTTAAATTTTGTATCACTTTGGTATATTTGACCTGAATTCTTTGAGAATGGTTCGTTCAGTGGTTGAACCGATCAAGCAAGCTTGAACGCCCCGACCGTTTTTAAGAACATAGGTTATCACTCACACACACAAAAAGAAAACACTTGTAAACATCTCCATGCTAAAAAATAAGAAAAGAAATAGAAAACTTAATTGCAAAAATTTGCATTCTCAATGAAAATTAACAAAAATAACAGAAATCTAATTTTAAATTACTTTTTGTAATTTTAATCAATAATATATTAGTTTCTAGAATTATTTGGAGTATATTTTTATTTTTCGAAAAATCAAAAATTATTTGTATAGTTATACCAAACTTCAAGGATGTAAGTGTAATAAGCATTATAATATCACACATGATATATCCAAACATGCCATTAATAGTGGAGGGGAGGTTTGTGTAAAGTTTCAAACCTCAGGGGAGGTCATTGTAATTTCTCAAACCACAGGGGAGGTATGTGTAATTACACCGGACCTCAGGGGGTGTAGCTGTAATTATCCCTAACGTAAAACTATGTGACATCTTGCTTATTATCTTGTCCACTTCGTTGAAACTTGCGACTTAAAATAAAAATTTAGAACAAGAAAACAATCAATGGGAATTTGTATATAGATAATAATGTGAAATATTAATCCGGTAGCTAAAAAACTAATAATTAAATAAAGACGCATTACTCAATTAAAATGAGTTGACAAAAGCTGATTAGATTTTATATTATAAAATCTATTTTAACTACGGAAATCAAATAATTAAAGGCTTGGTTACTGTTTTCATATCACATTACTAAAAGAATATAGAGTTCACTGGCCTATTAATCCTCATCACTTTGAAATATCAACAATTATGCAATTTAATAATGCAACGTCATTTGTGCTATTTGATTGTATGTGTGTAATAAGAACTACTCCTGTAAACCATACAAATTTATTCTCAAGAGTCGAGGCACCAAATAACAAATAAAATTAAAGTACTTCAAAAATAAAAGTAAGGGGATTGAAGGATACAAGGACGAAAATCTTATTTTCCATCACAAAAAGTTGGATATATACAATAGACAAGTTTGCTCCCATTTGTCTCTAGTCTCATCTTTACTTTCTAATTAATAAACATAACTATATTTAGTACTAACATCAACGAAAGTAATAAATATTTATCACCATTTATCGTTTGAGCAAATTTTAAATCATAAACATCAATGTGAATTAGATCAAGTTGTTCAACGTTTCTTTCAACACCTTGCAACAATGATCCCGTTAGTTTTGCCTTTGAGTTTCATAAAACCTACCTTCGGATTTCATAAATTTTTTCACAAAATCCTCTTATTATGAAACTACAAGGAGAGTTTTAGATAATCAACAAACCACAAGGAGGTTTAGTGCATGATTTCAAAACCATTAGAGAGTTTTTGGGAGATGTCAGCACACATGGTTTGCTCAATAATTCATGGGACAAATCGCACAAAAATCTATAAGTTAATTAAGGGGCATATTATACAAATCGATACGTTAGGGGGCACATTGCAAATGTTCATATAGATTGCCGAGTGTTACGGATGGAGATGTTAGCTTGTGAATGACTCCGTCCCTCTCCTTTGTGTCTATTTTAGATTCTGATGTAGTTTGAGAGCTTTTTATTCGTTTTATTACCAAAATAAAAATAAAATTACTTTAGAGCTTGTCTTAATAACTCTTTATAAGCGAAAGTGGCAAGAAAGTCTGTTAAACGTGAAACTTATGCCTCTCGATAAAAAGAAGTTCCTTTCTTAATAATTCTTACATGTCCACTAGAATTACCTTTAGAAGCAGCATTAAACACTACGTTTTGACCAATTAACCACTTAGGGACGGGACCATCTTATTCAAGTGGCATTTATGGTAATTGAATAAAAAGACTGCATGCATGCATTTCAAGAGTGTGAAGTATATATATCCAAGTCTTAACTCGAAGAAACAAGGGTTGGCATTACTGGACTAACTAGTTTCTGTAGGCATTAATTCATAGATAATATTGAAGGTAATAGTTGTTGCTTTTGATCCCTTCAAATTGTGATAAATTCTCTAGAAAAAAAAAAAAAAAAGCGATCTTGTGAAGAAGCCGATTATTCCTGCATGCCATGCTAAAAAAATTGAAGAAATGGATTTTTTAGGTACAATATTGCTAAAAAGCTACAAAGTTTATTGTATGGAATATTGTAAATAAAAGCAATAGAATCTTTTTTGTTAGTGCAGCTAACAGGAGAGGTCTTTGTTTTATCTTAATTTCAATAATAAAGAGAGTATTTGGTCGTGTTGCACAAAAAATATTATTAGTATAGGGTATTGGCTAATACAAATTGCAGAAGAGGTATTTTTGCCAAATAAACCTAACAGAGAAGTGAGTTTTTTGCATGTAACTCTACATTTTCCATTGAGAGTCCGCAAACTATTATGCATAAATTTTTTATTCATGTCGGGACTGTTACGTTGTAAATTAATTTTGACCAAATCTTGACCGATTATTTAAATATTTTATAATTGTCGAAATTAAGTTTTTGTTTATGTAAACATAATTACAATTTTGTGTAGATACATCTGCTAAATCTAATTACTCAATTATATTTGGGTGAATGAGAAATCAAATGACAAATTTATCTCTTTGAAATATAATTAATTTGTTGAAGCAAGATTGGTGGAAAGGTGAAAATGCGCCACCGGATATGGAAAGTTTGAGTTTGTCATTTTGATGAATATTAATTATTTGTTTGGCGTAGATGTTTGGACTCTTTGGAGTATCAAATAATTGAAAGGGAGAAGATCTACGTACCATGAACTATGTTTTCACACGCGTGACAACTACCTATCCAGGTGAAAGTCGTAGAGCGTGAGTTGTGGGTTTGGGCTAGGCTCAAGTTCATATTCATCTTTTGTGTACAAAATAAACTAAGATTCCATTTATTTTTCCTATCAATTCGAGTGAAACAAGTTTTGGATCGGGATAAAAGTGATAATTTGGTGAATCTTTGTCGAATAGAAGTACTATCTGACTTTCAAAACAATGGTAAACGGATGACGACCTCCTAAACACTCAGTAAATAGCTTACCGTCATTAGACACCCACTCAGAGGCGAATGGGTGCAATGTGAACATCGATCTGGTTTGAGAAAGCATTTAGACGTGTCTCCCCAATCACTTTGAAGCCAAATTTTTGCTTATGATAATAGATATTAAATTGTTAGAGAGAACTGCTATAAGATCACTAATACCATAGTAAAAGAATATATTCTTAAAGAAGACAAATAATCTAACTCTTTTCAGTTTTCTCCAATCCTTGAAACACAACAAAAGTTTAGATCACATCATCAATATTCAGCACCTACAGGTTGATGGTCTTGATTTAAGACAGCCGAGGAATTAATACATGTGCTTCCTTTTTACTATTTATAGAGGGTAGTATACTTAGATAATATTAAATTGCTCTAACATTAGAAAATTCGATCAACATATATCAATGACCCTTTAACAATTCTTATATACTTGATATTTAGATAACAATACAATTACTGAAAATAGAGATCTCAACCTTTTCTCGAGTGATTTATAAGAAACTTGGGAGATTTGAGAGTCCAAAAAAACTTAAATATAATATCCTCTTCTAATATTGTAAATAGTATATTTTTGTAACAATTTTAAGTTTGTTTTACATAAAATTTACTACTACCAGTATTTTTTTATTTTTAGAATTAATTCTCATACATTATCAACAAACATCTCTCTACATATATCTTTCTCGTGCTTTAAGTATTGATAATTTGTTACTCGAACAAATTAAAATCTCTATTTCTTTTGGGTTTAATTAGTGCCTCAGCCCTTCTTCCAATCACGTTACACGTACAAAGTCAAGAGTCAATGAGTCCTAATAAAAAAAAAAATGCGGCCTCGATCATATGGTCGTTTTACTTTTACGTCGAGTTCCACCCAAAGTGGGAGCCGTTTTTGCACTGTCAATTTTTTTTTACTTAATAATAAGAATAATATTATATATATCTTTGGGTAATTAATAAATATTTGACATAATTATCTGAATTCTTCTTTTCCTTATTTTTTTGTTTCAACAGTCCTAGGATGTGCTTCCATCCCATGCTGTCTATGACTTAAAATATCTTGTATCCATTTATTCACGCATTGATAAATAAGATCGAGAGTAGGCGAACACTTATGTATGTTATGAAGCCTACGAGTTCGTCAAACCCATAATTACTCGAGCTGTAAAATGTAGTAACTAATATTTGACAAACTTCACCAGCGATTCTTTAGTACTGTGGTCACAAGACAAAGTCAATGGTAGATTTGGGGCAAAATTTGTGATATCTAACGTAAACTATGTCACATCTTTTATTACATTGTCCATCTACTTGAAACTTGCTAGTTAAAATAAATACTTCGCACAAGAGAACAATTGATGGGAGTTTGTATATAGATAATAATAATGTAAAATAATCCGGTAGCTAATTAAATAACCGATAAATAGACGCACCACTCACTTCTAATTGAATTGATAAACGGTGATTATATTGTAAATCTATTATAAGAATAAAATTTTGCTATGTCCCGGACGTAACTTCTAGCGGCGAGCAATATTTAGTCATTTTCCTATTTTACCCTTTAAAGTCAATCAACTCATCTTCTTATATTGTTCATGGATGGGGTTATGTAACGGACCCACCCGGCCCGGATAATACCGGGTCGGGTCAGACTCTTCGCTATTTGGCACGTTAATTATTTATTTACTTTATTCTAGAAAGAGACACCAATACCTTAACCACACGAGAAAAAAAAATAATGTATGCAATTTTTTTAACCTTGTCAAGTCTCAAACGGTTACACGATAGAGACCAAGAATGTAAAATATAAAAAAAGAAACATAAACTTTAAATAATACGAGATCAATCTTCTACTTCTACACCATAAAATATAAACTTAAAAAATGTTGTTCAAAGAAGACATAAAAGACAACTCTTAAAAAAAGACCATGAAATATTTAGTTGTGGATCAAAATCAAAAGTAATGCCCACATTTTCTTCGTCATAGGTAAGTATATGTTGAGCGGGCCTCAATTTTTTTTTTCTTCTCGATATTGTTGTTAGTATTAGCATATCAAAATATATCTTTCCATATCTTTCCATATTTGTAATTATCTTGTATCATATTTAGATTATATCGTTACTTTGTTTATAGGCTTGATTATAGCATTGATGTAAGCAATATCTTTGTATATATGTTTGAGTCATCTAATGAGAAAGGCAACATATTACATTCCTTCATGGTATCACCCTAATATCGATCCTCCCCCACTCTTCCCTCTCGACCAAATTTTTTCTGTTCTCCATGGCTGCAAAACGAAACTTTCACCCGGCCCTTGCAGTCAATAATATTAAAACATTCATTCCTATCACTCTTGAAATGGAAAAGGTGCAGTACTCTACTTGGGCCAAACTATTCAAAATTCATTGTCGTGTCTACGAAGTAATTGATCACATAATTCCTCCGACCAATTCTTCATCCACCACATCTACGGATACCGTGGCTGACGCCACTCTTTGGTCTCGTCTGGACGCGATTGTCCTTCAATGGATTTATGGCACAATTTCGAGTGATCTACTTCACACAATAATTGAGACGGATGCCACGGCGCAACAAACTTGGGAGCGTTTGGCGAGCATTTTTAATGACAACAAAAATCAACGAGCCCTCTATCTCGAAGAAAAATTCAAGGATGTGAAAATTGACGACTTTCCTAATGCTTCGGCATTTTGCCAAGAATTGAAAATGCTCGCTGACCAACTCGCCAACGTTGACGCCTCCGTCACCAATCAGAGGTTAGTCTTACAACTTATTGCGGGTCTCAATGAAAATTATGATGGTGTCGCAACTATTCTGCAACAAAGTGACCCGTTACCTCCCTTTTACGAGGCTCGCTCTCGGCTTATTCTTGAGGAAACACGCAAAGCCAAACGAGCCACAACCTCTGCTGTTCAAACCGACACGGCTCTCCTCAACACCGGATCAAATTCCGATGACGGCGGAAATACCAATCCTTCTCGCGGCGGTAGCAACAAACGCGGTTCTGGCCGTTCCTCAAACCGTGGCCGCAATAACAATAGGGGACGGGGTAATCGCGGTGGTCACCAACACCAATCGGTGCCTCCTTGGCAAGCATCTCCGTGGCCATCTTTTCCTCCGTGGAACACATGGGGTCAACACACATGGTCTCCTCCTCCTCCTTGTCCGTACCCAACCACCGGCTGGACTCGCCCACCATCTCCAAAACCCGGAGTACTCGGCCCGCGACCTCAGGCTTTTACAGCCGATTCCACCCCGTCCTCTTACGCTCCAACCGACGTTGAACAAGCCATGCATACCATGACTCTCAATGCACCGGACGAGAACTGGTACATGGACACGGGAGCCACATCACACATGACGAACTCTGGTAATCTCTCGTCTTATTTTAATTTGAGCAATTTAAATCGCCATATCATTGTCGGCAGCGGCGAATCCATTCCCATCAAAGGATCCGGTCACACTAATATATCTTATCCTCATCCTCCTTTTAATTTATCTAATGTTGTACATGCCCCTAAAATCATAAAAAATCTCATATCGGTTCGTCGTTTTACTACCGATAATCATGTTTCCATTGAATTTGATCCGTTTGGTTTTTGTGTGAAGGATCTACGAACAGGGGCTCCCTTAATGAGATGTGACAGTTCCGGCGATCTCTACCCCCTCTCATCACCCACATCACCATCCGCGCGCCACCCTATCTCTTTTGCTGTCGTCTCCCCTTCATTATGGCATAACCGTCTCGGACATCCGAGCTCTCCTGTTTTACGTTCTTTGCTCAATAATAATTATCTTACTCATTCTCGCATATCTAATATTTTCTGTGACTCTTGTATTTTTGGCAAACATGTTCAATTGCCCTTTTCGCAATCTTTATCACATACGTTGATGCCATTCGATATTATACATAGTGATTTGTGGACTTCTCCCATTTTAAGTACTGCAGGCCATCGCTATTATTTGCTATTTTTAGATGATTACTCGGATTTTCTTTGGACTTTTCCCATTGGTACAAAGTCGCAGGTGTTCTCATTTTTCTCGTCTTTTTCTACATTTATAAATACACAATTTGGTCTTAAAATTAAATCACTCCAATGTTACAATGGGCGCGAATTTGATAATAACAAATTTAAATCATTTTGTCGCCAAACCGGTCTACACTTTCGCTTTTCTTGTCCTCACACTTCTTCTCAAAATGGAAAAGCGGAAAGAAAAATTCGAACCATAAATAATCTTATTCGCACTCTATTAGCGCACGCCTCTCTTCCCCTCTCTTTTTGGCATTATGCATTAGACATGGCAACCTATCTCTTAAATATTATTCCTCACAAAACTCTACAAAATCTTTCACCTACTGAAATTCTCTATAAAAAACGACCATCTTATAAACACTTGCGCACATTTGGGTGTCTTTGTTTTCCCCTTTATCCCTCCACCACTATAAATAAACTACAATCACGCTCTTCTCCATGTGTGTTTCTCGGCTATCCATCTCACCATCGTGGTTACAAGTGCTACGATTTAACTCACAAAAAGTTCATAATCTCGCGCCATGTCATTTTTAATGAAAACATCTTTCCATTCTCTAAATCACAGTTCCCCCCCCCCCCCCCCCCCCTTCTTATAATATTTTTTCGGATTCTGTATCTCCTATACTCACTAATTATTTTTTTTCCCAGGATACTCACGCCTCCCCTCCTTCTCGGCAAGCGTCTCCTACTCCCTCTCCACCACCAAATCCCGAGTCACGCATCATTCCTCCTCCTTCTATTTCTACCGTTCCATCCACACCTACTCGCACCATAACCACTAGATCAATGCGCGACATTCACAAACCGAAAATTCCACTCAATCTTTTGGTCACTGTTGCCATATCACCTATTCCTTCTAATCCAAAAATCGCTCTTTCCGACCCCAACTAGAAAGCCGCAATGGTAGACGAATTTAACGCTCTTATTAAAAATAAGACGTGGGAACTAGTCCCTCGTCCTGTTGATGTAAATATTATACGTTGCATGTGGATTTTTTGCCATAAAAAGAAATCAGACGGTTCCTTTGAGCGTTATAAAGCGCGTCTTGTAGGTGATGGACGATCACAACAGGTGGGAGTTGATTGTGACGAAACCTTCAGCCCGGTGGTGAAGCCCGCCACAATCCGAACCGTGCTAAGCTTGGCAATTTCGAAATCATGGTCTATTCATCAACTCGACGTAAAAAATGCTTTCCTCCACGGTGATCTTCTTGAAACAGTCTATATGCATCAACCTATGGGGTTTCGCGATTTGAATCATCCGGATTATGTTTGTCTCCTCAAGAAATCTCTTTATGGTTTGAAACAGGCACCCCGTGCTTGGTACCAACGGTTTGCCGATTTTGTTTATTCTATTGGATTTATTCATAGCAAAAGTGATCACTCCTTATTTATTTATCACAATGGTGCGGATTTGGCTTACTTATTATTGTATGTTGACGATATTATTCTTACCACATCCTCTGACACACTTCGTCATACAATTATTTCTACTCTTGCTTTTGAATTTGCTATGAAAGATCTCGGCCCCCTTGAGTTATTTCTTAGGTATCGGCGTGACACGCCATGATGACGGATTATTTCTCAGCCAACGAAAATATGCCGAGGATATTCTTGAACGTGCCGGTATGTCGGATTGCAAACCATGTCCCACTCCCGTTGATACCAAGTCCAAACTTGGAGCTACCGACGACAAACCATATGCTAATCCGACTCATTATAGGAGCTTAGCTGGCGCTCTTCAATATTTGACATTCACTCGCCCGGACATCTCCTATGCCGTTCAACAAATATGCCTTCACATGCATAATCCCATGGAGGTTCATATGGCTGCTCTAAAACGTATTCTTCGCTACATTCACGGGACTCTCCACTTCGGACTTCATTTATTTAAATCCGATACTTCTTCTCTCCTATCATTTACCGACGCAGATTGGGGCGGTTGTCCGGATACTAGACGATCAACTTCAGGTTATTGTGTGTTTTTAGGCGACAATCTTCTATCTTGGTCATCAAAACGACAGCCCACCATCTCTCGTTCAAGTGCCGAAGCCGAATACCGTGGAGTTGCTAATGTTGTTGCTGAAACATGTTGGCTCCGTAATCTTCTTCTTGAGCTCCGCTGCCCTCTTACCAAATCCACACTCGTCTATTGTGACAACATAAGTGCAATTTATCTCTCTGGCAATCCCGTTCATCATCAACGAACGAAGCATATTGAAATGGATATCCATTTTGTTCGTGAAAAAGTTGCCAAAGGAGAAGTCCGTGTTCATCATGTTCCCTCTGGTCATCAACTCGCGGACATATTCACTAAGGGTCTTCCACGAATTCTATTTGAGGATTTTCGCACCAGCCTCAGCGTCCGTGAGCCTCCCGCTTCGCCTGCGGGGGTGTATTAGCATATCAAAATATATCTTTCCATATCTTTCCATATTTGTAATTATCTTGTATCATATTTAGATTATATCGTTACCTTGTTTATAGGCTTGATTATAGCATTGATGTAAGCAATATCTTTGTATATATGTTTGAGTCATCTAATGAGAAAGGCAACAGATTACATTCCTTCAGTTAGCTCATCCTTCAAAATCATGTAAAGCTTGATTGATATCGGATATAATCGATTCTTTATATCTGAAATCACATGTTTACCTGCATTATAATAAAACCTCGATGTTAGTGTAGACTTCTGAGAAGTTTGTGAATCACAAACAATTACTCGGTATAATTGCTCGTTATACTTCCACCGCTACAATATTGTCAAAGTCGTCATCAATACATTGAGACTCACCAATTAAGAAGTAGGTGAACTCTTTGAGACTCCTAGGGATAAAAGTCTCGATCTTTTATGAGAAAATAATCTTAAAAAGCATTTGAAGACGAGATTGAGCTTGGGTTGTGAATGCACCATCAATACCTATTGCAGACAATTGATGAGACATGGGATTATTTTACATTTTTTAACCCCCTCATTGAAAAAATGTTCAAAACAAGCATTGAACGCTTTCGATATTTCTAAACACTCATTCAACTTATAATGGAAATTAAGAATGTTGATAAAATACAAACATTTTTGGTATTTGGTTATAATGCTTAATCCATAACGCTTTCGATATTTCTAAACACTCATTCAACTTATAATGGAAATTAAGAATGTTGATAAAATACAAACTTTTTGGTATTTGGTTATAATGCTTAATCCATTTTTCTTTCATTTCAGCAACACTATCTTTCAATTCTTTTTTACTATTTTTATGTTGATGAAATAATTTACAACTTGCAAGTAATAAAGTAATTACATGACATTAGAGGTAGGATAATCAAGATAAAGACCCCTATGTGCGAAACCGTATCTTGAACAAACAAGTTTTTAGTGTTGGTGTCTCTTCGCTTTTCACATATGTAAGTTAAGCAATCACACTATTATGCATAAATTTTTTTATTCATGCCGGGGATTGTTGTAAGTTAATTTTGACCAATTATTAAAATATGTTATAGTTTTTTTAAATCTTTTTTTTTTGTAATCATAATTACAACTTTTGCGTGTAGATACATTAGGTAAATCTAATTACTCAAAAATATTTTTGGGTGATTGAAAAATGAAATGTCAGAGTTAACTAACTCTTTGATACACAATTTGTTGAAACAAGATGGATGGAAATGTGAAAAAACACCACTCCACACGGAAAGTTTAAGCTTGTCCTTTTAATGAATATTAATTTTTTCCCCTAATCTTTTCAATTCATTTCTAAAGAATTCAAACTACAATCTTGGATTCATTGTGCTTTATATTTGCAGTAGTGCAATATTCAGTTGTAGGAGACGACGTCTATTGAATAACTAATGTCTAATATCGTAGCAGAATAATATATTCTTAAAAAAACTAGTCTACCTATCACCTCAATAACTTGAAACTCTACCAGTTTTTAAATCACATCATGAATAATCAATACCAACAAAGTTTATATGGTTTTAAATTAAGATATCTGACGAATTAAAAATTCCTTCTTACTATTTATTAATAAAGGGTAGAATGGTTAGATAATATTAAGTTGCTCTAGCACTAGAAATTTGATCAACATATATCAATGGCCCCTTAACAATTCCTGTAAACTTATTATTTAGATAACACTACCATATAAGTATTGAAATAGAAATCTCAACCTTTTCTTGGAGAAGCAAACCTGGGAGATTTGAAAGTCCAAAAAACTTCAATTCTTTAGTCTCTTCTAATATTGTAAATAGTGTATTTTTGTAACAATTTAAAGTTTCCTCCGCATAAAATCTACTAGCACGGCATTTTTTTATTTTTTTAATTTAATTTTCATATATTCGATGATTTTTGTGACTTCTGTGATTCAATTGTTACAGTATCAACAAACATCTCTCCACATATAACCATTTCGTGCTTCAACTATTGATAATTTGTAACTCGAGCAAATTAAAATCTCAACAGTATTTTTGGTTTAGAGACTCACCACTTCTTCCAATCACGTACACTTACAAAGTCAAGTCAAGAGTCAATGAGTCCTAATAAAAAAAAGGGATAATTACAGCTACACCCCCTGAGGTTTGGTGTAATTACACATACCTCCCCTGTGGTTTGAGAAATTACACATACCTCCCCTCTTCAATTTAAGGGTTGTTTGGGTGTAAGTTATGATAAAATTATGCTTATTATACTTACACCCCTAAAGTTTGGTATATTTATAAAAGTAATCCTTGATGTTGCAAAAATTAAAATTAAATACTCCAAAAGGTTTTATAAACTATTATATTATTACCTACAAATATAAAAAGTATTTAAATTTAAATTTAAAAATAAGTTAATCTTATCCAAAATATATTTTTGAATCAAAACACTTAACTTTTAGTTTTTTTCTTTAAAACAATTCCCGTAAATCTCAGTCAAAACTTAACTAACTACTCATCTTTGTGCCTTTGTTCTCGTTACAATTTTAAACTAACAACTATTTTAGTAATAGAAGAAGATAAAACACCGAAAATTGGTTTCACTAAATATAGTGCATTTAGGTTGTTTATTTTGTAAAAAAGTTCAACAAAACTTGCTACCTAAAACTAGTGACCATGTCTGATCGAAGGATGATAATTCTATTGTCACTGTTGCTGGTAATTTCGTCATCATTCTTCATTTTTTAAAATGGGTTATGAAAATCTTGATTATTTCTGTTATATTTGTTAATTTTCATTGAAAATGAGAGTTTTTACAATTGAATTTCTATTTCTTGTCTTTTTTTTTTTGGAGATTGCATAGATATTTATTATTTTACCAAATGCTTCTTTTTTGTTGTGATAAACTGAAATTTCCGTGGGGACGCGTAATAGTATTTAATATGGAACTATAATGAAATTTATGAGATTATTAAAAGTAAAACAAAAATGAAGAAAAAAAAAACAAACAAAAACAAGAAATTAAATATTTTTACAAAATAATAAAAACATTAAGATTAGATTAAATTTTAAAAATAATTTAAATACTTTTTATATTTTTGGTTAGTCATATAGTAGTTTCTAAAATTATTTGGAGTATTTAATTTTAATTTTTCTAACATCAAGGATTACTTTTACAAATAGACCAAACTTTAGGGGTGTAAGCATAATAAGCATAATTTTATCATAACTTACACCCAAACAACCCTTAAGTTGTAGAGGGGAGGTATGTGTAAGGTTTCAAACCTCAGGGGAGGTATGTGTAATTTCTCAAACCACAGGGGAGGTATGTGTAATTACACCAAACCTCAGGGGGTGTAGCTGTAATTATCCCATAAAAAAATGCGGCCTCGATCATAAGGTCGTTTTACGTCGAATTCCACCCAAAGTGGGAACCATTTTTTCACTATTAAATGTTTTTTTACTTAGGTGGTGTTTGCAAATGCTTATAAAAAGAGCTTGTTCACTACTTTTGCTTAAAGCCACTTTAAGTGACTTTTAATAAAAAGTCGGGAGTGTTTGCAAATCTTATTAAAAAGCTACTTAAATCATTAATTAGGTGTTTGCAAAATTTAATGAGAATTAACTTGTCTATTTAGGGACCTTTCAAAAATAACATAATTCCAAAAGCAGTTGAGAAAGCACCGCTGGACATGCTTTTGCGGCTTGTGCTTTTTTTCGACTTTTTTTTAGACAAGCAGAAGCAAATGTCAGCATTCCAAACACTAAAAATGTACTTTTGCGGCTGCAAAAGTCAACAAACTCCTTTTATAAGTATTTGCAAACACCACCTTAATAACGAGAATATTATCATATATATGTCTTTCGGTAATTAATAAATATTTGACATAATTATCTCATGTAACAAATGAATTCTTGTCATTCTTATTTTTTTGTTTCAATGACTTCCGGGTTACTTGAAAGGCTAAAAACCAAAAAGTTAATATCCTAAAAGAGCCAATGACTTAGTAGTAATTGTCTCAACTCTCAACCTATTCAAATTAAATAGCACCGGATGTGCACCCAATACTATTTAATTTGACCCATCCATGTTGTACATGACCATTATCAATAAGTAACAATATATGAATATAATAAAATCCCACATGCATCTATATTCTAGCATTAACAAAGAAGACCGAGAATAGCAAGTATAGAGGATTGAGATAGTCCTTGTAATACTATTTCATATACCACTAATTAATTGTTGTGTTCATATCACATTACTGAAAAGGAAAAGCTCTCATGGTCAAATCCTCACATCGCAAATCTATCTGCAAATAATAGAATTTATAATGCCACGTCACCTGCACTATATATGATTGTATATATATTATATTTGATAAGTTTATTACTCGTCTACATCGTACAAACCCTATCCTAATTTACCTTTATCCGCAAATAAAATCAGCAAAACTAATCAAAAGGACTGAACATTGCCACAAAGTGGGAAATAATAGACAAACGAACCAAAATAGAAAATTAAATTCAAAAAAGTAAATATAAACAATTTACAAAAAAAGAAAGAAGAAAGTGAAAAACATGGTGGGACCCATAGTACGTTGAAGGTTAAAAGAACCTATCTGCTCTTGCCGCTATCAATAAATACTCATATATATACTTAATAATATATCTATATAAGTAAAAACTTATATAAATAGTGGCGCTTCATTCAGTTAAAAATTACATTATTTCATCTCTCTCTCTCCTCACTTTCTCTCACTAGAAACAGACACAAGCTCACATACATACAGACGACAATACATACACACATTCGCTTTTTATTTTTTTGTGTTTTTGAGAGTTAATATGCAAATGCAAGCATTGACGTTCTCTCGCCGCCAGTCTCCGCCGTGCCGGAGGCTTTTTCCGTCTCATTTTTCCGGCGGAGCTCCGACCGTTGCTTCCGTTTCGTTCCGGTCACGTTCGTTCAAATGCCGCGCCCTACAACAATCTTCGTCTCTAGGTATTTTGCATTTCTCTGTGTTTTGTGTACTTTTAATGTGTGATTTTTTGTGCATTTTGAGTTTATCTAATTTTAGCTGCATTTTGTGTTGAATCCGTTTGTGAAAGTTGAAACAGAGCATTTTTATTAGTTTGTGATTTTGTCGTAGAAATTGAAGTTAATTTTTACTTAAATACAACTTAGTTTCATCATGTGATTTTATCATCTGTGAAGAGCATTGCATTTTGTGTGTGAGTAATTTGTTGGAAGTTAAGCAACATTTCTGGTTATTGAATTCGTTGCCTTTTTCAGAAATGGACGAGAAGAGGTTTATCGAAGCTTCGGAACATGGAAATTTGATTCCTCTGTACAAGTGCATATTTTCGGATCATTTGACGCCGGTGCTTGCGTATCGGTGCTTGGTGAAGGAAGACGATAGAGAGGCTCCGAGTTTTCTATTTGAATCTGTCGAGCCTGGTTTCCGTGTGTCGAACGTTGTAAGAAACGATTTTATTTTATGTTTTTTGAAATATTATTCGTTCCATAGGTAAGATTGCACATGTAGAAATAGTTGTGCATTTATGTCTGAAGTGTGATCATCCTTCTGATTTTAGGGACGATACAGTGTCGTTGGGGCGCAGCCGGCAATGGAAGTTGTGGCTAAAGAAAATAAGGTTACTATTCTGGACCATTATGCAGGAAATGTAGTCGAGAAGTTTGTCGAAGATCCAATGACGGTCCCCAGAAGCATGTCTGAGAGTTGGAGACCACAACTTATCGAGGACCTTCCAGATGCGTTTTGTGGTGAGTATTAGGAGATTTGCACTTATCTCCTGAAGACATGGTTATGGGTTAATCATTTGATTCTCCCATGTTGGTTATGATCTTTTCAAACTACTCTGCTGATATCTGCCATTTTTGGCTTAAGTGCATGTACTGATTGCATTAAAGTAATAACAGGATGTTCCTCTTCTTCTCAACATAATAATAACAATCGATCTATAATGTGATTGAACCTGTTCCGCCTGGAGCATAGTTCTGACCAATTAATGTGAACATAATATTCATTATATGATTACTGATTTTGTTGGTATTTGTAGTAGCAAAGAGGATCATGTTGGTGATGGTTAATTTCATGTTTCGCATTTACTGGAAATTTTGTAATGGGTTGCAGCCATAAACACATTTCATGCAAGGCCCTTACCCTATAAAGGTGAACTTTGTGGTTCTATCAACCGTTGGGATTAGTGAATCTGAGTATTCACTCGTTCATTTGAACTCTTGTATCATTTAATCTGTAGATCTACAATTATATAACCCCAAGCCGTTCTCATGAATATTATTCCATCTTCCGCAGGTGGATGGGTTGGTTTTTTCTCGTATGATACAGTTCGTTATGTAGAGCAGAAAAAACTTCCATTCTCAAGTGCACCAAAAGATGATAGGAACTTGGCTGACATTCATCTTGGGCTCTATGATGATGTAATCGTTTTTGATCATGTAGACAAGGTACGTTTGGCCAAGAAAATGATGCGCTGTAACCTGAGTATGTGGGTGTGCATCTTATTATTTGATCACCATGCAAAAGTTCAACGTTCTATCTGCTTAATGGTTTGTCCCCAGAATGCTAAAACAATCTCCACTATTTTTCAAAAAATAGATAATAAATATTTGTAGGTCATCACATAAAGTATACTTTTACAGCTTGTGCGGTATAATATTGATATCTCATTAGTTTTATATAATTATTCATGTATGATTGAATATGAATAAAAGTATTTACAAGTGTTGGCATCTACCCCTTTCTCTTTCCAAGTCCAATTTTTGTTGTATATGTCTAGCCACGTGTCTTTGTGCTTCTTGTAGTTTTCTTTCATTGTTTGAGATGAACACTAACTGGCAATTTCTTTTATTTGTGGTTTTACTCTTAGAAAGCATATGTCATTCATTGGGTGCGATTAGATCGACATTTGTCTGCTAAGAAGGCTTATGATGATGGAATGAAACGCTTGGAAGCATTAGTTTCCAGAGTACAAGACATTGATCCGTGAGTTATCTTTATTATTCTTTTGTTTCTAAATGTCACCGATGTTATTACCTTGCCTAATGTGTCTCTTCACTTTTATTTGCTAGTCCAACGCTATCTCCAGGTTGTATTGATTTCTGCACTCGTGATTTTGGACGTGCTATAGACAAGGGCAACATGACAAGTGAGGAATACATGAAGGCGGTTTTACAAGCAAAGGAGCATATTTTAGCAGGGGATATCTTCCAGATTGTCTTAAGTCAACGCTTCGAAAGAAGAACGTATGCTGACCCATTTGAGGTGTATAGAGCTTTGAGAGTTGTGAATCCAAGTCCATACATGAGTTATTTGCAGGTTCTCTTCTACTATTTGACTTTAAATAAAACCTCTTTGATCGATTGTTGTAGATATGCCAACTTTTGTTTTTTGGCTTAATTTCAGGCCAGAGGTTGTATTATGGTTGCTTCAAGCCCAGAAATTCTTACACGTGTGAAAAAGGTAAATCTGTAGTTTCTTTCCTTCTTAATTGAACAATATGCAAGATTCTTCTCAAAATTACTTGCTCACATTTAATGCAAGTTATGAGCAAAATCTCCAGTGTAATTTCTGGGGAATTCCAAATAAATTTGCATTACTTTTTTGGACAGAGAAATGTCGTTAATCGACCTTTGGCTGGGACAACTAGAAGAGGGAAGACACTCCACGAGGATGAGATGTTAGAGATGGAGCTGCTGAAAGATGAAAAGCAATGTGCAGAACATATTATGCTAGTTGATTTGGGCAGAAATGACGTTGGCAAGGTATCCTCGGACTTACTTTCCTACAAATAGAGTACTGAAGTCTGTAATCTTTTGTGTCATTATCTACTTTTTGTGTGTTCCCCTCTATTGATGCATGGTCTTACATGAATTTGTAATTCACTAAATCTCTGGTTGCAAAATACTTTTTTTTGCACTGATGCATCCACTAATGCTTTTTCATGACCAAAAGCCTTATAATCTGACCTAATCAATTTCTCCTTAGCTAATCTCTCTCAATCCCACCAAGCTAACCAAACGATCCCTTATTGTACAACTCCTCATCTCATATGGTTGACGTGACAGTCACTACAGTTTGCCAAGGACTTCCATTCTGTTACTTCATTATTTGGGTCAAAAGCATTGCAGAATTTTTGATTCATCCTAGTGGATATTGTCATTAAGCGAGTGTAATTTCATGGGTGTCCTGAACTTTTGATAAGTCTCAATGCAAAACGAGACCACTTTGTATATATCAGTTTTTTCCCTCACTTGACTTCTTTGAACACCCAAGTCCCTTCTTTATCCAATTTGTTAATAACCTACTTATACATGTGATAAGTTATATCTGTTTGGTTGATACAGGTCTCAAAATCTGGCTCAGTTAAAGTGGAGAAGCTCATGACCGTCGAACGATATTCCCATGTGATGCACATCAGCTCTACAGTAAGAATTTACATTTAATTGAGACTTAAATTGCGCTAGATCTGATAGATAACTTCTTATCTCAACCTCACTGGTCTAGATTAAAACTAACTCGTAATCATGTTGAAACTTGGATTTTACCTTATTTTCACCCCCAAAAATTAAAGATTATCCAGTATGTATTTGTTTACTGTTGCTTACTTGCTTAGTTACCTCAAAAAGTAATTTGCAGCTTCACTGGAAAAAAAATGACTAACTTGTGCTCACAGGTCACTGGAGAGTTACTCGATCATCTAACCGGATGGGATGCACTACGTGCTGCATTACCAGTTGGAACAGTTAGCGGAGCGCCAAAGGTCACATGTGCATCTTTTCATTTTTCGTCTTTCAGTTCATATTGTATCGATGAGCATCCGGTTTTCATCCTAGTGAACTGCTTTTGCCGGATCCCAACGTTCAATGCCTTTTATTAGTCTTATGCAGTCACTTACTATGGTTTTTCTTTCTTTGATTGAACAAAATTCAGGTGAAGGCTATGGAGTTAATTGATCAATTAGAAACAAACAGAAGGGGACCATATAGTGGTGGATTCGGAGGAATTTCATTTCTAGGCGATTTGGACATTGCACTGGCTCTCAGGACTATTGTGTTTCCCACAGGAGTCCATTACGACACAATGTATTCCTATGAGGACAGCAAGAGGAGACAAGAATGGGTCGCTCATCTTCAAGCGGGGGCAGGAATTGTTGCCGACAGTCTTCCTCACGATGAGCAAATAGAGTGTGAACGCAAAGCCGCTGGCCTTGCTCGGGCCATTGACTTGGCGGAGTCAGCATTTGTAAATAAAGTTCAAGTTCAACCAGCAAAGGTCAATGGTTCTGTGCAAGTCGAGCGTCCTATAGGTGAATTAGTGCAGCAAAATGGATTTTTGGGTGCTTGAACAAAGGAAACCAACCACCCGGTATTTCCTGCCTTGAATTTTGAAACGTAGAACGCATGTATCTTAGTTGTATCGATTGTATCGGAAGGTAGGAAAACAGGTTTCCGTAATTTTATCCATGAGGAAAGCTGTTATTCTGTGCCTTAATTGAAACAAGTTTTCTGAGAAATAAAAAACTACATTCTACATGAGCCATGGCAAATGTCCATTTTACATGAACTTGGTTGCAGTAGTGATCTTTATACGCTGTTATTCGTGTTGTAAAATCAGAAATGCTAAAGATAGTGTTATACAGCAGAATGAACCAAACTGGTGTTTTTCACATGTGTTACTGTTTATTTTACATACGCCAGACTGATTATTTTAGTCAAACTTAACAGAACAATATGTGATAGAGTTATTTGTGTTCACTCACCTTAAACTTTTAGTTCATGTGTGATTGTTCAGTGACATTATGTCAATGGTTGTTTGAATAAAGATCCGTTTTATTTGAAAATATATACTCTTTATGTCATAAACTAGTTAGATTTTGTATAAATCCCTGAATATTAATAATCAATAAATAAAAATTATAAACCAAATTGTGTATGAAACGTAGAAAAGATGAATGAGCATTTATATATTATAACTAGTAAGCAAAAGAAAACATAATCAGTAATTAGTATTCTGGAATTAAAATGCAATTATTCATTAACTGAAAATTTCATTATTGCCAGTAAACGCTCATTTGACCTTATTTTATGTCTACAAATTGACAAGTCTTGGGTAAAAATTGTATAAAAAGACTAAGATATATGTTATTTAAAGTCATCAATTCATTTCTAATAATTGGAGAGAAAGTAATAATTACTTCAGGTAAAAGTATTGTTGAGAAAAAACTCATCCAAATGAGCAAACCCAGCTAACACCAATTATAATACAAAAATGTATGATACAAACAATTAAGGAATATAAGAGGAGTCAGAATTTTTTTTTCTACCTGTGGCTACTAGCCTACTATTTAACATAAAAAATTAAATAAAAATAAACATTTAAACATGAGGTATCGAATGTGTAAAGTTGAATTAGAAATATTCATTCTGATACAAGATAATAAAAAACTGCATAACATTAAATAAAATGAATAAATATATTATTGCAGTTTGGGCTCTACGATTCTTCGTAGAACAACATTCATCAATTATCGAATCGACATCTACACTTTCTCGTAACTATCTTTTAATATATAGCACCATATTTTGTGCTAAATATATAGAAAAAATAATTTATTTTTCTCTATTCAGTGTGAGGAGAATCTAAAATCCACCAATGCTGATTTTTACTTAAAAAATTTGAGGAATTGTATGATTCTTTTTATACTTGAGCTCAAGTTCCTATTTTATACTACACTACCCCGGAGCCAAAGAAAGGTATATATCTTCTGTGAGGGTCGCGCCCACGAGTTACACTCCGATTCGAGTTCGTTTGATGTTGGTACTAAATTAATCCAACCCAGACTGAAATGAAACTCATAGGAAGAAGTCTCTCTGACCAGTATCAAAACCATAAGCATTGGCCTCATCCCAATATGGTCGATCGTTCAAAAAGACCAGCTAAGCATCATTGGCCTTGTTATCCTTTACCTGACCAAACTACCTAATACTACGCAAGCTCATCAAACAATGCTTTTTAGCTTTCTTCAGGCTTTGGCCCAAACTGTTCGACAGATTCCCACGGTTTATGCACCCGTCCGCCACTTTGTTCTCAACTTCTCTCACCTCTTGGGTGAGACAACCTACCTATATAAAGGGAAGGAAAATCTTCTTTGGTACCCTAACTTGGCCTTGTCAAAAGTCTCGATACCTTATTTTGAATCCTCATCAATTTTGTACCTTAAGTTGGCCACATTTGGCAAATTAAGTACTCTCGCACCGATTTTTTTTTTTTTTTTAATTTGGACAGTAATTAAAGGTAATGTGCTTTCACATGCTCACTTTTAAGATTCTGGTCAATTTTGGCCCTATACATAACAAATGGCGCAATAAAATCTTTGTAACCTTGGTAGAACTTAGAAGTAGTAATTCCATCCATGCCCTAGCCTTAAAAGTTCATAACTTAATTTTTTTCCTCATAACTATTTTTTGTTAAAAAGAAAAATAATAAACCAAAGCCAAATAACCCAGCCCACCACTGACCGCTACCATCGGCAACGCAAAATCCTAAACCTCTCTCTTGTCCTCACTCCTCCACTACCTCTCGGCTCCCCAATCATTTCTTTTTCTTTCTCCTCATCTTTTCCGGCGAGGCATGAGGTTGAATTACAAAAATAAATAAATAAAATTTATTAGTATTAAAAACTGATTTATTTTTTGTTGTTGTTGTTGTTAACTTAGAGAATAAAAAAATGAACAACATTAATAACATCATTAATATTAAGATTAATTTAGTTTTTTTGGTATTATATAATCTGAATAATATTGATAAAAAATAATAATAATATGTAAAGTTTTATAACAATTGTCTTTTTTATTTCCTTTTAAACTATCAAATCAAAAATATAATTTGTGAAATTGAAGAATAGGATATTTGAGGATAAATTTAATTTAGAATTGCAAATTGATTTTTTGATGAAATCGGTCAAAATCCTCAAATTGAGGCCATGGACTTGTCACATGTTCAATTTTCAGTCAAATTAGAAATTTTAGATATCGGAGTATTCAATATACTGAAGGTAACTAAGTTAGGTTACAATATGGATGAGGGTTCAAAGAATATATCGATATTTTTTTAAGGCCAAGTTAAGTTACCGAAAAAGATTTTTCCATATATATACATATACAAAAAACAACAACAACAACAACAACAATATTTATTCATAAAAAAAACAACAATAACAATATCTACAATGCCAAAATAAAATAATCTCAATAATACTTAAGATTAAACTTATATAAACTAAAAATAGATAGTAAAAAGATAAAACATAATCGTAAATAAAAGATTGATATAAACTTAAGTCTTAAATGTAAAAGCAAATCAAATTTGCATAAGCTAAAAACAAGAAGCACTGAATTTTGAAAAAGAAGAAGGAAGTTGAAGCTAGCATTGATGAAGAAAACAAGAAAACATCTATTTTGAAGTTGAAGAATTCTCGTGTTGTTGACTTGCGAAAAGAAAAACTTTCAAAATTTGATGTCAATCTATCAATTTGATTCGTAATTTTGTTTTGCTAGGTTTTTTATTGTGATTTTGTGTTTTCTTCTTTTTGTACTTGATAAGTATTATATATTGACTCACAAAATTCATGGTTCTTGCAAAATAACCAAGAAAATATTGAAAACGTGTCGGACATGTCTTAAAGCGTGTTAGACATGCATGTCTGTTTTTTATTTTTAATTTAATTACTAACACGTTATATGGTATGTCGAGCACGAGTCACACAATTCAAAAAGTGTCCAAGTAGTATCGTATCCTAAAACTGTTCGACATGTGTATTTTTCATTTTTCTGAAGTGCCCTTGCGACATAGATAATAAGCCATTAAGTTCTAGAGGCGAAACAAATTTGCCCTAGAAAGTTAGCCCATCAATTATCTCATTGAAGTATAATTTCAATCACGTTACCTCTACCAAAATGCCACACCTGTCAGTCTATTTTTCTCCCCATAATTCTAACATCAAAACTATATTTCAAGTATCTCATATTTTTAGAAAAAGATTAATTGACACAACAAATAAATCAAAAGACCAAATTGCTTCCGAAATTCCGAACAGACTAAATTTGCATTTTCTATCAGGTCATTCAATATGACATTAGAGACTTGAGATTTCAGCAAAGTAAATCAAACCTGTAGTAGAACTTACTTCCCCCCTTCACACGCTAGGACTTCGTAGATGCAAATAGACATGATGCAAGATATTCAGTCACGTCGAACTTTTGAATTATCCTAGACAAATCATAAGAACCGACCTGAATTTCACGATAACAGGATTATATGTTCTAATTGTGGTACATGATTGCCAAACGAACAACAGACTGAAAGATTCATTCAGCACACCACAAGCTGTGACTACTAGTACAAGATTTCATATGATATACTAACCATACAAATAAATTTACATTAAAATATAAGGCATATCCTCCTCATTTCTTCTCTTTTTAAGAGAATGGTCATATGGTGATGATCACTTTTGCCGACAGCAGTGGTTCAATTTTAGAAGATGGTGGGTCAAAAAGAAGAAACCATCACCTGCCATGCAAACTGCTAACATCATACCCTATCTCGGGTTCATCAATGCAAAGGGCATTGTAACTGATGCTCATTTCCGAACTGGCATTACTACTTGTTGCATGTGGAGAGTCCGACACACTAACCGTCCTATTTCTGGTTGGCCCGGATCTTACACTGTACATGGAGGACACAGGGATATTGGTCATCATTGGCCGCATATTTCCTGGAAGAGTGCGCCTAAGATCCTGCAAAGGGGAAATATTTATAAGTTAATCACCCAACAAGAAAAAGAATTTCCCGAACTTAGGTCATAAATCAGAATTATATATGTACTTATATCACATTCTTTCTGAGATAACCTTCTTTACGACATATAGTGATGATATAAGGACCCTAATGAATTGTTATGACGATAATCTCTAAGTATGATTAAGAATTGGGTGAATTACTAGTCAAAAGTTATAACCCCTTAAGCCAAAATATTACAAAAATACCCTCTGTGAATTGATAACACTGACGATAAAACAAAAACCATTAACATCATGTTGATGCTACTAAAATTGAGGATGAAACAGGAAGTGAAGAAAACAAACTGAATAAAGAATCAATTCTGAGGAGAAGTTAGAAACTTTGGATAAACATCATTACATTTTCATATATTCTTCGAGACTTCCAAAAATCATATTACGAATGAAATCAAGAAAAATATTATTTCCATCAATTTTAGCCCAGGCCAGTCACAAGAAGGAGCTTTTTCTAATAACTATCATGTGATGGAGCATTGTAATTTGACAAAAAGGCTAAGAAGTGTCATGTTCACTCTTAAAAGCTACACTACTATCACTTGAATGTTGAAAACAATATGAGACTAGTACATACCATATGCCTTATGGCCATATCTAAAGATTTCTTTGAGAGAGTTCTTCCAAAGCCTGAGCTGTCAGGCGATGAGGACGACTTTCCAGATAAGTTGCTGTGGGGTGAGTGCTTGTCATCTTGCTTGGGTGGGACTAGTTTCCGCATGTTTATTACTCTTTCAACCATCTTAGTCCCAACAAGACCAGGGCTTATGTTGTCGTTAGCCTTAGCATGCAACCGGTTTACAGTTGGCACAGGTACAGAGCTTCCACTACTATGAATCATGCCATTAGGAGGACGACCCCTTGCTGGAGAGCACGATTGTCGTCTAATCCTTCCATTCGAACCAGGTTCGATAGACGACGATCTAGAACTGGGTGCTCCAGGCCTACCTCTAGTGGCTGAAGGTGGCCTGTCAGATAGAGATGTTCTTAAATTAGGTGGGGCATCAAGGGAGAACCCGGGCATCTCTGAAGGCTTCCATGGCCTAGGCCTCAAAGACGGAGAACTCGACCGTGGTTGAACAGGATTTTTAACTGTAGTAGAAACTGGTTTGGCAAGTGAAGAAGAAGTTGGGGACTTGACTGAAACAGAAGGTGTGCTGGTTACACTTGACACACTTGTTGGTCTACGAGTTGGAGTCGCAGCCCTAGACGTAGGCTTTGATGCGGGTAAGGACGATCGGGTAGGTGTTGACGATCTAATGGTAGATCTTGACGTAGGTGTAGAAGATCTCGAAGGAACTGTTGGCTTTGTAGACGGCAACGTGGCACGAGAAGTAGGTGTTGCGGATCTTGAAGGTTTTAACGTCATAGATGTTACTTTAGTTGATGAGGCTGAGGTAGGTTTAGCTGCTGCACTCGGTGTGTGTTTAATAGATGCTGAGGTCAAGGTGGATCTAGATGATGTCAAAGTAGGACGTCCAGTTGGAGTTGCAGGTCTTGATTGCCCTCCGGAAGACGATGGCCTGCGAAGTCCTCCACTTGAAGTATTTAACCCAGAAGATGAAGTTGGCTGGCTAGATGACATATTGCTCCTTGTCATATAGTCAGGCTGGGGATTTGCTAGCTACAACCACAGAACAATTTTCAGAACAAAATAAGTTCAAGACCTTTGCATACATATTTCAACCTATATATGTGCATTATATATCTAAGTTCACCTAAAATTCAGAGCTTCTTCAGAAACTAGAGGACAATTTCCTAGCTGTAGCTTAAAAAATCTGGCACACCCATTAAAGAATATATCAGTTTTTTATTTGGTTGAAATAAATGGATATTGCCATCTATTAGACTTAGTATAGCTAAATGACAAACTTCCCAAGATAAAAGACTTCTGCCTATCTGAAGTTCTATATTCCAACTGTTTTCAACATACAATGCAGATTATGCTCTACATATGATGATATTGGCAACTAGCACACATTGTTACTGAGGTGTCATAGGCCCATGCCTTCTAAGAATCAGGAGGTAAATTTAAGTTAAGCCATGTTTAAGAATTATCAAGAACCTACTTGTTCAATGTCATAGGAGTTAGCAATATCCTATTAATGCCCATTGTTTATAAATCTTTCCCACTTACTCTAGACTTCAGAGCTGTCGGGCGGGGTTTTGAAGTCTCCATCTGGTTCCTAACAGTTCTTTGAGCTTCCATTTCCAGCGAAGGGAAAAGAGGAGTGCCTGGAGGTGTTAAAAGCCTGAATACATAAAGACAATGTGAATATAAAACCACAAAGCGATTGAATGAACATGTGCTCATATCAAATAGAACCAGGAGTTCCCCAGAATAGTCTTACATGAAGTTGACCGCGGTCCACAAATGAAAATTGGGACATCACAGAAAATATGTTTTTGAGATAATCACTCTGACTTTCAGATATAAAATATTCATTATTTCCATAGGGTACAAAAATTCATCTGAATTTATGCAAAATATACTAAAAGAAAATCTGATGCTCTGATGGCAAAAATTCGCTTTTTCTGTCAGTAAACTGATGATTGAGCGGGTGTCTACCCCTTTTGTGTCATAAATTATGATTGATTATGATGACAAAGATAGAACATAGACTGCAAATGACTGAGATTGTTAAACAACTAAAGTCGGAATATGAAGTAGTAGAAAACAAACTCACAAAAGTCACAGCAAAAATGACATACAGAAATATTACTCTGTAGTACAGATGACATCTATTAAGGATGACAGAGAACCATTGTTTCTTCATAACCAGGTTACTGGGTCAAGAATAATCATACTAGTTTGGAACTAGTACGTAAGTTTGAACAATAAACTGCATCAACTGGAGAGAAACAAGTATGCCTAGTACGGTTTTTGCCTTTAATGGAGGAGTTATATGGCAAAGAACAACTGGTATTCTCATTTGCAGAGGATAATTTTGCATGGTGTTTTTTTTTGCTACTTCAAGAACTTCATGTCGCACCACGTGCAGAGATTTAAAGCATCTGACATAAACTTGTTAAATTAAGTTTGATTACGTCCAACCGCTAATTATCAACAAACAGTGAAGTCCACTTGAAGCAGATAATAAATGACCATGAGTAGGGTGTTTCAAATGCATAGGTTCTGAAATAGTTCCGGATGGACATTCTTGATGAATATGAATTTGAAAGAACTGTACTGAAAGTAAATAACTGAAGAAAAACTAATATTGTTCCTGTGATGCCAAGTTGGTCCTACATGTTTATGCTCCATTAATGTAGACCACCTCACACATAAATTGTTGATAAGTGAAATGGTTTGCATATTGGAGTGCAAACTCAGAGCACTAGAAGATATGAAGGAGAAGTAGAACCTAACATTGGAGTACAAACTGAGAAAAGCAAAAGTACACAAAGGAAGTTGAAGACAGGTGAGATACCCATCACATTTTCTGCTCATTAGGTCTAAAAACTGAAAATCATATCACTCAAACACGAGCACTATTAAAGGTTTAACTAGGGAAAAAAGCTTCTGATGTATTAGTAAATTTTCTTTTCAGTTGAGGAACGAAGAATTTCACCTTAGGAAACTCAACAGCAAAAGTTACAACAACTGTTTCCAATCAAGATTGTAAATTAAACCCAGAAAGCATACGCGCAATTACCAATCATAATGGTACAACAACTGTTTCCAATCAAGATTGTAAATTAAACCCAGAAAGTTTACGCGCATTTACCAATCATAGTCGTTTTTATCGTTGTCAGAGTTAAGAAAATCGTCAGCCGCTGTTTTCCGGTGAGACGCAGATGCAGATGCAGCTGAGGTTAGATTAAAAATTGGCAAACCGCCATTTACCGGCCCTGCAAACAATGACACAAGGTGAGAAAGGAAAGAAAACAAGAAACCTCAAATTGGAAAGCTATTAACTAAATAAAAAATGTCATCTTTGTTAATTCCTAAAACCATCATAACACATCAAGGACATACGAATCTAAAAACCGCAAAATCTAACAGATAGATTCAACCGAAAACCGATTAAACAAACAGCCTAACCACCAACAAATCTTTCATAGATACAGAATCAAAACTACCATAACAACAAGCACATTTTCAACTAAAACAAATAATTGAAAACATTTTTCATACCAACAACAACAGGAGCATCAAAGACGTCGTCGGAGTTTCGAAGGAGATCGTCGTCCTGCTGTTCCTTCTCTCGCCTCCGCATTTCACGGAACAACGCCAAATCCTCATCTCTATAATTATCCCTAATTCTCATTGAACCCCTCTCCGGTGCCCTAAAACTCCGATTCATCCCCAAATTTATCACCTAAACACCGTACATTTGCTCCCTAATTGATTAATTAACAAAAACTATTTATTGGAGCTGAAAAACCCTAAACCGCTCAAAAACGACGACGTTCGAGAACCGAGCTGAAAATCGCCTGCAATTTTCAAATTCTTCGCCTAAACAATAACCATTAATTCTTCAAAAATTATTTGAAACAATGCGCGCAGAAAAATGCTGGTATAAATGTAGAGAGAGAAATTTGTGAGCGTGAGAGTGATATTGAAGATCGAGTGGCAAATGTTGTAATTTTGGTTGAAATTTGGGGGTTTTTATTGAGAAGTGTCTCTCGTGAGTCGAGAAGAGACAAAAGTGTGTGTGGTGTGGGGCAGCAATGCATTAATAACTAACTAACCGGGCCTTCTTCTTCTCTCTCTCTCTTCAAAGCTACGTTATTTATCAGAGTGTGAATTACGCAATTACCCCTGCCCGAAGTTTGGTTTCTTATTTATTTATTCTTTTTTTATAGACAAAGTTTTGTTAATTGGGTTATGGCCTTTATGGATATTCTGGTGATGTGACCCTGGGCTTTTGGGATATATATATTACATTTATTTAACGTGACCGTTTGGTTGTACACTTTTTTGAAAATTTTCGTGTATATACTTGTTGTACTATAAAGTTTATGGATCTCTTGTGTTTTAACTTTCTGTCTTCCTATTTTATCCACGTGAATTCTTAATTTGACATCATTTTATCTATAGTTGTTAACCCTATTTCGCCCTTCTATCTTTCACTTTTTACGTTATTACCCTTCTGTACGTCTCCCTCATCTCCACAAATGGGTTTTGGTGGGCAAATTTGGTTGCGGCAAAAATTAAGGCGGCCACCGTTGCTAAACTAAAAGGGCAATGGGTTTTAGCTGTCAAATTTGGGCTACATATATATTTGTTGTTTCGAGTAGGAATAATAGCACTATACTCCCAAAAAATTAGTATTGAGCAATTCGCCCCTCAAATGTTAAGAATAAACACTTTATCCTTTTCAATTTTTAGGGAAGATGGGATATTGCCACCAATCCAACTTCTCAATAGATTTCAAGGTTTTCTTGGTCATAACGAGATAGACTCGGCTTGGCCCGGTCGCTCTACGGACGCAATGAGACTACTCTATTCTTAGAAACGAGCCAATAGAGAGTGGGAAAGGGACGGATTTGAGACTACCGATGTTTCTAGCGCTGTTGAGCTATAGTTTTGTGAATATTGAATGACCCATAACCCGATTCAGCAAGAGGAGGAATTTCTCGTGGTAGAGGAACTGTAACTGGGGGATTCATTCACTTGTATTCTTGCTAGCACTACAAAAAGCTCCAAGCTGCTGCATTGTTTCATAAAAAGAGGCGAAATGCTATAATTTTAAAGCTTAAGAAGCATTGATACGAGCCAAACAACAAGAACTGCAGATTTTGTTAAATATATGATTAGCTTGAGAATTTAATATTAGATTAAAATGTTAATAATATTAGTTAACAATTGTATTAGTAGTTTATGCTTTGAGTATTATTGAGCGATTATGATAAAACAGATGAGATGTATTATAATTACAAATTCAAATGATATGTATGGATATAAAATAATTCAGGACGAAATTTTGTCTTCTCATCTTTAATTTTAGGAGTATGTTCTAGCCTGAATTAGAAAGATTATTCATTCTTCACAAACTCTTATGCCTTCTAATCCACACAAAATTTGCAATTACGGGGACGAGTTTGGTCGGAATAGGGGGCACCCTGTTTCAAAAATGCCAAGCAAATGCATAGTGTGAGACGCCTCAAGGACTATAATTTTGAAATAAAAAATAGGGATCTTGACTGTACACACATCATGATCAATATTATGTCAAATATAAATAACAATTCTAACAATAACCAGGTAGACAAAGTGCATGGAACTAATCAGAAACATTATAAGAACGCAGATACTTGCAACAAGTCTTCATCATCTCCTGCTAAACTCCAACAATTTCAAGTCGATCTCTCTCTCTCTCTCTCTCTCTTATTAACTATCCATAAGCACACTATATTCTCAACATCGAAATGCTCCCCACTCGCAAAATACAAAAATCCCCACTTTTGACTGTTTAAGACATAAAATTTTGCTTGGCTCAAGAGTTTCCTCATATGAGATTAGAATTTCAAATCTATAGAATTAACTGATATATTGATTAGGGTTTGCACAAGCATTTGCATCTATAACATGATCCATTAATTTTTCATAAATAGAGGGAGAATTAACACTCAAATGACATAGTACGTTAACGTATACAATCATAAACTCATGTCTGATAGTCGACTTCACCAACCTTCTAGGGGTAAAGACCCGCATGGAACTTATTTGGTTATTGAACAATGAACATTGATCGTTAGTCGCTATATGTAACAAAATTTATCGCAAGTATATAGGTTTAAAGTAATATAAGGAGTTCTTAATTCCAAAGTTGTTGATCTCATCAAGACTAATAACGTACATTAATATTAAATTAATTATCTAATTTACCTAAAGAAATTATTGTTTGGATTGGATGTCGTTAAATTAATTACTAAAACTAAAATTAACTAAAATAAATAAAAGTAGATGATTATCAAGAGATAATCAAATAATGGAATGAATTATAATGTATTTAAAGCCTCAGTTTCACAACAATATATGCGACGGGTTCACAGTCAAACCTTTGTTTCACAACAATATATGCGACGAGTTCATAGTCAAACCTTTGTTTCATTAATCACTTATCCATATATTCGTTTAGATATTAATTTAATGCAGGTGTTCCTAATTTAGAATCTGAGTAGTCTTTTGATAGATTTTAGAACTTATCATATCTCAGTAATTCTAGTGTCCATTGTTACAAACTAGATATTCACAGTGGGTTTTGAATTGGGTTTTGAATGAGGATAACATATTATTCTACGAGTTCACCTATGTCATGCAACATATGTACATATATTACAACATAATGCATTATAATCCCCTAAATGGGTTTCTCATGCAATCGGATAATTAAGGAATTAATTACCTTAATAACATATATTCAAAATGATTCACCTTTGGAGTTCACGTAAAGAAATCAAATCAGTGATGTGGTGGTGATCAATCTCGCAAAGCATTAAAAACGGAATAATCAAAGCTTAACAACACATTCAATTACTCATAGAAATCTAAGCAAATAATTCATTGTAGCATTGTTTCCAACTACTCCTAACTTTGGATACAAAAACAAATAAGCTTCCCATGCTAATATATAAATTATATCATATCTAGATAGAAGGAAATATCATAAATCTAATCCAAAAAAAGTGTTAAGTACTTAATACTATCTAGGTCTGATGTACCATATTTCGGTACTGCCACGTCATAATATTCGATATAATATCTGAGCATATTTCGGGATTATTATGCCACGTCAGCACCATTATTTTTTAATGCAAAATTACATTTCAAGGCAAAACTCAAAATTAGGCCCGTGCAGGCCAAATTTAGAGTTATTCAGGGCCCAATTCAACTTATAATTCTACTTGAAATGGACTTCTAGTTAAGGAAGGACCCTAAGTAGTATATAAGGGGGTCACATTCCTCATTCCAAGGAGGAGGAGTTTTGGAGAGTGAAATCTCAAGCTGTATTTTTACTAGTAAATTAGAGCTATCAATTCAACTCCGAATTCAATGAATTGCATATGCATGGAAAGCCTCTTGAATCTAATTTCCAGATTAAAAAGCGGATCTAGATTCCAAGGTCTAGATAAGGAGATATAACAAAAACGGTGAGACTGCGCAAAGCTGAAGAATAGGTCGGAATTCGACCTATTTGGCTTATTTCGACCTATTTGGCCAAATTCGACCTACTTGGACAAATTCGACCTATTTGGCTCAAATTCGACCTATTTGGCCCAGTTCGACCTATTTGAAAGCCAAATTCGAGCTATTTCAAAATAGCTCTAATTCGACCTATTTTGAATCATAGTTCTACTTGGATTGCACTTCTAGGTGAATAATGACTCTTATTATTATATAAGGGGGTCCCATGCCTCATTTTAAGGTACGTTTTTCATATTTCAAGCATTCATTTCGATCTATATAAGTCGAATTTGAGTTCTCAAGCCTAATTCGAGCTATTTGAGGCCCATTTCGACCTATTTGGGCCCAAATTCGACCTATTCAGGCCCAAATTCAACCTATTTGGCCTAAATTCGACCTATTTAGGCCCAAATTCGACCTATTTGGCCTAAATTCGACCTATAATTTTGAGCTATTGTCACTCACGACATTATCTCGCATTCCGACCTATCTGACTTGAGCGTCGGAGTGCCTTCGCCGGAGAAGGCACCGGCTTAGTTTACGTGTGGTGTTGAGTGCAGGTTCTGAACTCAAAAGCTGCTTAAGCATCCAGAAGGAACTAAAGCAGTTTGACGTGGAGTGTTGGAGAGTGGACACGTATCCAGACGAAAATACCCCACATCAGTGGCGCCGTCTGTAGGAACCTCTATACGCACTTAGTAACAAACACTAACACTCAATGGCTCAACGGAGAGCAACGGAGACGAATGGAATGGCAGGAAGGATCGTAGAGGGAGGACGATAATCGGGCACCTGATGCTTCTGAACGAACATCAGTGGCAGCACCCAACACCCCCCTTGATCTTCCAACTCACACAGCGAATCAACCTGAAGTTCCTCTCACGGAACAACAGCTGTTGAATTCCGTTCAGTTGGATCAAATCATGTACGCTTTCCAAAGGACTATGGTTCCAATGATTGTGCAGCAATTGGCTAACACTTCTGCTCAACAGAATGTTCAGGCTCCAATAGCACAACAACCAGCAGCACAGCCTGCAGCATTGCAGCAAGGAAGGACTCATCAGACCCAGCGTCGTTATGACTCAAGGCATTATACGCAGACTAGAATGACAAGGCCAAGGGATCCATCTCCCTCGCCTGAAAGGAGAAATCCTCGTTCACTGAGGACTAATGCTAACAGAGCTTCCAGTCGAGCAACTGGTCGAGATAGAGAAGTGAGGGATGAAGAGGTAAACTCTAGGCAGAGAGGTCCTGATCATCGACCCGCAGCAAGTCGAATTGCCGGGAGAGATAGGGAGTTGCCTGAGAGAGTTGTCCCAAGACTGGAGCCTGTTATTGCTGAACATATTCCACTAAAGGAGAGGCCAAATCCCTTCTGTGAGGCGATCAGTAATTTAACATTGAAGGAAGGGACTAATCTTCCTGTCTTGAAAAAGTATGATGGGACTACTGATTCGGTAGCTCATTCTGATGACTTGGATGCAGAATTGCAGATTCTGGGATACGTAGGCAACTCGGAAGTTACTCGAGCTCAGTCCCAAAACTAATGAAATCTCTTATTTTATTCAAGTTTATCCGTTGCCTACTCATTACCTGCATGCTTACAATCTACAAGCATAATTAAAGTTAAACTCATACTATCTACAAAACATAAGTATAAAAACTTAATCAAAACGAACGTTAGCTTCGTATAACGAGCACTAGCCTCGTGGAGTCAAGCACAATTCATTGCACTCCCGCGAGAATAGCTTCGCCAGCGCAAACATTAGCTTTGCACAACGAGCACAAGCCTCGTGGAGTCGAGCACAAGTCCTCGCACTCCCGCGAACATAGCTTCGCCAGCGCAAACATTAGCTTTGCACAACGAGCACAAGCCTCGTGGAGTCGAACACAAGTCTTCGCACTCCCGCGAACATAGCTTCGCAAGCGCGAACATTAGCTTCGCACAACGAGCACAAGTCTCGTAGAGTCGAGCACAAGTTCTTGCACTCTCACATATACTTGTAAATAAAACTTAGTGTTTTAGCAAGTAACAAAATATAAGCATAAAAAGTAGACATGTATGAGCAAACACTTAACAAGACAAAAGTGACGACGTTCGAAAATTTCTAAAGCCAAACTATACTAGCAATGGATAAGCGCTAAAATTGCGCACAAGTCAACAAGATATACTGTACGAAAGAAATGTACTAGTGCGAATATAATGTACGAAAAGTAAAGATGTTCAAAATAGTAGCTAAGGCACAGACGCCAAACATATGGGCACACAGGCCACTCAAAGCAATCAGGGCAGCAGATCCAGTCCCAGCGACTTCACAGCACCCTCGCTCTGCTCTTGAATCGCAGCAAACGACTCGTTCAGGGGCCCCGTATCATCAACTGGAGAAATCTGATGAGGCGTAGGAGCGGGAACTGGGGCATCGGGCATAGCCTGATCGCCCTCCGCTAGATGCTCTAGGACCTGAGGGTCGAAAGCCATCTCACCCTCCTCCAGGGGCTCGTCCGGCGCGGCGGTAGCAGCAGCAGAAGTGGATGGCTGCTCGTCAGCAAAATCCGAGAGCCATACCTGACGGAGAGGATAGAAGGACTTGAACGGATCATGCTTGTGCTCGCCAACTTCCTCAGAATGAGCAGGATCAGCAGGAGCAAGATGAGCCGTAGCAGTGCCCGAGGATTCGCCAACCTCCTCATCGTCCTCGTTCAGGCAATTGAGGACATTGAAATACTCTTTCTTGAACCCAGGAGCAAGGGCACCCCGGGAAACGATCTCATCAAGAGCCATGTTGTAGCTCTTGGTTGTGTCAAAGCCGCCCCTCTCCAGGGCAATCTGCTCCCAGGTAGCCGGACGAAAGAACTCGATGGCTATCGCTACCTTATCATCATCGGGAAGCTCCTACAAAACAGGAGAAGCAAAATGATAAGCAGAGATTAAAACACCAAAGCTCAAAGCCACTAGCCGCTTGGGCGTTACAAGAATGAGTTTGAGCACTAGCCTCAACTCATAAAACACAAAAGTCCAAAGCCACAAGCGGCTTAGACGTTACAAGAATGAGTTTGAGCGCTAGCCTCAACTCATAAAACATAAGAGCCCAAAGCCACAAGCCGCTTAGGCGTTACAAGAACGAGTTTGAGCGCTATCCTCAACTTATAAAACACAAAAGTCCAAAGCCACAAGCGGCTTAGACGTTACAAGAATGAGTCTGAGCACTAGCCTCAACTCATAAAATAAAAGCCCAAAGCCACAAGCTGCTTGGGCGTTACAAGAATGAGTCTGAGCACTAGCTCAACTCATAAAACAAAGTCCAAAGCCACAAGCCGCTTGGACGTTACAAAATGAGTCTGAGCACTAGCCTCAACTCATGAAGATTTTAATACCCTAAGCCACAAGCAGCTTAGTTGGTAAACACACAAAGTGCAAAGCCAAGTAGCTTGGACGTTAAAGAAATGGGATATGAGCACTAGCCTCGATTCAAGAAACATATAAACACCCTAAGCCAAGCAGCTTAGGTGATAAAGATCAATACCCTACGCCAAACAGCTTGGTCATTATAAATACAAGGCCCTGAGCCATGCAGTTTACCTGATCATGAAACTTGACTGCTAAAAATCTTACAGTGCAAGAGACGTCATTCAGTAGCAAACTCACGTCATGAGTCGAAAATCTGAATTTTCCAATCGGAACTCTGAGTTTTCAAATCTTTTACGGACTCGTTGCACGATTACCAGGGTTTCTTGAGATATTATAGTTTGTATGACCAATGTTTCTGCACATTACTCTTACAAACTGGGGGACTCCATGATGTACCATATTTCGGTACTGCCACGTCATAATATTCGATATAATATCTAAGCATATTTCGGGATTATTATGCCACGTCAGCACCATTATTTTTTAATGCAAAATTACATTTCAAGGCAAAACTCAAAATTATGCCCGTGCATGCCCAATTTAGAGTTATTCAGGGCCCAATTCAACTTATAATTCTACTTGGAATGGACTTCTAGCTAAGGAAGGACTCTAAGTAGTATATAAGGGGGTCACCTTCCTCATTCCAAGGAGGGGGAGTTTTGGAGAGTGAAATCTCAAGCTGTACTTTTACTAGTAAATTAGAGCTATCAATTCAACTCCTAATTCGATGAATTGCATATGCATGGAAAGCCTCTTGAGTCTAGTTTCCAGATTAAAAAGCGGATCTAGATTCCAAGGTCTAGATAAGGAGATATAACAAAAACGGTGAGACTGCGCAAAGCTGAAGAATAGGTTGGAATTCGACCTATTTGGCCAAATTCGACCTACTTGGACAAATTCGACCTATTTGGCTCAAATTCGACCTATTTGGCGCAGTTCGACCTATTTGAAAGCCAAATTCGAGCTATTTCAAAATAGCTCTAATTCGACCTATTTTGAATCATAGTTCTACTTGGATTGCACTTCTAGGTGAATAATGACTCTTATTATTATATAAGGGGGTCCCATGCCTCATTTTAAGGTACGTTTTTCATATTTCAAGCATTCATTTCGATCTATATAAGTCAAATTTGAGTTCTCAAGCCTAATTCGAGCTATTTGAGGCCCATTTCGACCTATTTGGGCCCAAATTCGACCTATTCAGGCCCAAATTCAACCTATTTGGCCTAAATTCGACCTATTTAGGCCCAAATTCGACCTATTTGGCCTAAATTCGACCTATAATTTTGAGCTATTGTCACTCACGACATTATCTCGCATTCCGACCTATCTGACTTGAGCGTCGGAGTGCCTTCGCCGGAGAAGGCACCGGCTTAGTTTACGTGTGGTGTTGAGTGCAGGTTCTGAACTCAAAAGCTGCTTAAGCATCCAGAAGGAACTAAAGCAGTTTGACGTGGAGTGTTGGAGAGTGGACACGTATCCAGACGAAAATACCCCACATCAAGGTCTAAAACTAAAAGTAAGAGCAAATTGCATTTGTAAAAATGTACACATCATCCTCTTTTATGGTTGTGGTGTCTTGCTCTCCTTGTGCGTTAAAATTACTCAAAATAGGGATTTTTTCGCGAATAAGTGTGTAGCATGAGTCATATGCTTATAAGGCTTGAGTCGCTCGAAGTAGGTAGTCGCCAATTCTTCTTCAACTCAACGTGCGAGTTCTATGCATCTTCAAGTGAGTTGCAACCCATCAAGAGTCTAGTCACACCTTCCTGGAACATGTGAGTCGCATGCTAGACGAATCTCCACTCACACCTTTAGAGCATTGGAACTTTTGTATACTTTATTTGCTCATTTTTGTCTGAACCTACAAAAATGTTTAAACACAATAATAACTCTAAAATTGCAAGAAAACAAGCATGAAAGTAAGTGATTAATCATACTAAATAATTCCAGAAAGAAATTCTATCTTTTCATCTTTAACTTTAGGAAAATGTTCTAATTCTATGTTGTATTTCGAATAAGAACACAAGTATTAATACCCTACTCCCCTTTTATCGAATTTTTCATTGTAGAGGATAAAGTGCAAAAAATATTTATGAAATTAAATAAAACTCAAAAAGTAATATTAGACTGATTGTTCATGTTGCATTTTCAAGTCCGCACCTATTAAACTTATAATGTATAATATGGTTATACTGGAAAGAATTAATATACAATTACATAAATTATGTTATAAAAGAAAAACAATTTTATAATAAAGATAATGTTGGGGCAAGTATATATAGCTGTAAAGAATTACAAAAGTAACTTTATTATATTAGTGGCATTAATTTTATTCTCGTGATGTAAGCAACATGTTATAACTCTAACGTAACCTTGGTTTGTTGTTTCTTAAAGATAGTGAAAAACGTCGATTTCGTTAATTTGGATTTGAATCGTTCAGAGACAAATTATTTAATCCAGTTAGACTACACTTGCATCCTTAACCAACTTCATAAAGAGTAGGTTAAAAAGATAAATTGTGAACATCATTCTTAGAGATAACACGTCGTACATCTCACATCTGTAGCAAACGCACACAAATATTCTAAAGTTGATGAATGTGATTACTTAACTTAAATATATTGGTTGGCTTGTAAAACATCAAATTCTTAAAGTACTGTTCTTAGAGTAACAAGAATTATGGTGTGATGCTTTTTCTTTTCGGAATCGGATAACATTCGGTTATCTTAAGGTAAAATTATTAATAATATATACTATGAATTGCATGATGCATCACTTCAACTCTAAGTTTCGGGTTTTAAATTCAAATCCTACTAGCTGTGGTTGGACATTAAAGGAAATGAGACGATCTATTGAAATAAAAATATGATATTATGAGTAGTTTGTGAATGATGTTAATAGATTTTTCATCTGATTTGTGGGAGTTTGTTGCAAATCACTCCTATTGACATTTTCTGCATCAATTATTTTGCAATAACTTTAATTGAAAAGAAATAAAAGGAAGTTCCAGAAAACGAAACCGAAATGAAAATCTCAAGATACAAAATAAAATGGATATGAAAACTATAAGAACCTAAATCAAATTGTTTTGAAATTAATATAAAATAGAAACCCACCGTTTTAGAAATTTGACCGTTATTTGGTCATTTCTTAAATGAAGAATTCCAAAACCCCAAATTCTCAAAAAAAAGAAAAAAGAAACTTATTATAGAATCAAGGGATAATATCATACTCCCACGCCTTTGAGTTTTGATGTAATATCATAAACCTTTCCTAAGGTTTGAATATAATATTTGTGATACTTTACACCAACATATGTTGATCCTTCGTTCCCAGTTTGCCTTTGATCATAACTTTGATCAACTTGTTGAGAATAAAATATCATTTTTATGCAAATTATAAGAGGAGAGTGTCTTGAATATATATTTACAACTTTGACAATTGTTAAGAATTATATTTTAACACAAAAAAGAATATTTATAGTTTTGTATATAATGGTTTAAAAATGATAAATATATTTAATCATAATTCAAAAGATATATGGAACAAAAAATATTTAAAGAATCTAAACATATATGTATATTTCAGATAAGTATTCAAGATTTGAGTTGTTGTGGCTTTTTTTAAAGAAATTAAACAATTCGTTAATATTCAAAAACTATAAATTCAAAATAAGATAAAACTTGAATATTGATTAAAATGTAATTTTTTAGTTTTATATATTTATTTATTTGTTTGTTTGTTTTAAAGTTTTATTTAAAAATATATTTATTTAGAAGTAAATATAAATTCTCAACATTTACCCAAGTATTGATTTTGTTTTACTTTTAATTTTTTATTTGAATAGCAAATGAATATTTAAGTTTTAACAAGGTGGTCAAAGTTGACTGAGGGCAAAAAATAAATGATGAACCTATTTGATATATTATTGCAAACTTCAAGAGATGCCACTAAATCACTGAACCTGAAGTGAGATCTCCGATCTTATGCCAAACCTGGGTGTGTGAGTGATATTATCCCTAAAATCAATTGTGAGGTATATAAAGAGAAATATCATCAACTATACTGATTGTAGGAAAAAATGTGAAAAGAAACCCCTGCCGAATGTTTTATTTACAATATATCTCCTTAGGTACCAATACTTATATTAAATAGAGTGAGACGAGTTCAAGGATAATTAGACAATTTCATGATATTATTGTCTCTCACGACTTGTACCTCAAACGTCAGGAGGCCGCTTCTTCTTCGTTGGTTGTCAATGCCAACTACTCTCAACAAAACTCTGACTTAAGTCTCTTACGAGCAAATTCTGCTAACCCTAGCCGCCATGAGCAATCCCGACGCCTCCGCCACCTCTTCCGCCGCCAAAAATCCCTCCACTCTGTCTCTTCCGTCGGACTCCGGCAATCCATCTTCTCCGGTGATTCCTCTTACGGCGCATCAACACATTCCGATCAAGTTGACCGCCGCCAACTATCTTAGTTGGCGTGCTCATCTGACCGCTCTTTTGAACAGCCTCGACCTTGCCCATCACCTCCTTTCCGGCACCGCCCCACCATCGAATGATCTCACCAGTTAATCTTCCATGGTTCAAACATGATCAGTTATTGCTTGCGGCAATTTTTGGATCCATGTCACCCGAGATTCTACCCATGATCTCGTCGTTGGCAACAGTTGCAGGTGCTTAGGCCACCCTGGGTCGTCTTTTTGCGAGCCGCTCTCGATCCAGGGTCATGCAGTTGAAGGATGATCTCTCTCGCTGCACTATTGGCAATCGCTCTACGAGCATATTCCTGCAGTTTGTCAAAAGCCAGGCTGACGAACTTGCTATCATTGATTCCCCACTCTCCGATGATGATCTAACTCTGTATGTTCTGAATGGGTTGGGTCCGGAGTATCGCGACATTGCATCCTCCATTCGTGCTCGCGAAAACTCCCTTCAATTTGTTGAGCTTCATGACATTATTGTCTCTCACGAGTTGTACCTCAAGCGTCAGGAGGCCGCTTCTTCTTCGTTGGTTGTCAATGCCAACTACTCTCAGCAAAACTCTCGCAATCGGGGCAACAACCGCCAAAACAACAACAATCGTGGGAACTTCAACAATAACAGCGGTCGGGGCGGGAACTCCTGCGGTGGTTGCCAGGGCAACGACGACCGTAATGGTGGCGCGGGCCGTGGCTATTCTCAGAAAAACGCGGCACTTGTCAGTTGTGCGGCAATCCGGGTCATCTTGCCCGTGGTTGTTACCTTTTCCAGCAGTTTCAGCAGTCGGCCAATGCGGCTATTTCACCTTCGGGTAACTCACAGGTTCAGGGTTCGAATAATTGGCTTCTAGGTTATAGGGCCTCTCACAATCTCAGTGCTGATCTTGGGAATCTGGCTATCCACTCTGAGTATGATGGCACAGATGAGGTGCACTTGGCTGACGGCTTGGGCCTTCCGATTACTCACACTGGTACCTCTATCCTTCGGTTTTTACTTAAAACTTTCAAGTTGTCTAATGTTTTATGTGTTCCGGATGCTAAACATAATCTCATTTCCGTTCATCAGTTTACGAAAGCTAATGATGTTTCTGTTGAATTCTACCCTACCTATTTTGTTGTTAAGGATCAGGGTTCGGGGAAAGCACTAACAAAAGGTCGATGCATCAATGGAGTTTACCATCTCAGAGTTCCGGAGTTTTACTTAAGTCTCAAGCTAACTTTGCCTCTCTTGGTGTGCGTACCTCAGCTTCCACGTGGCATGCTCGCCTTGGCCATCCGGCCTTTAGCACTAGTCGCATTGTTATCTCTAGTTTTAATTTACCAGTGTTGAAACAATCTAGTTTGAAAGATAATTTTTGTGATTCTTGTCTTGTTTCAAAAACTCATCGTTTACCGTTTAATGAGAGTTCAGTTGTTTCTTTACATCCTTTGCATCATGTTTACATGGACGTGTGGGGTCCTTCGCTTGTATCTGTGTATGGTTTTTGGTTTTACTTGTTGATTGTTGATCACTTTTCGAAGTATGTTTGGTTGTTTCCTTTGCAAGCAAAATCGCACGTTGCCTCTATTTTTCAAAACTTTCAGCTTCTTGCTGAAAAACAGTTTAGTCACTCAATCAAAACCGTTATGTCGGATAATGGTGGCGAGTTTGTTGCCTTACGGTCCTATTTTGCTTCCTCTGGGATCAGTTGGTTCACCACGGCTCCCCATACCCCGGAACAGAATGGTGCTGTCGAACGTCGTCATAGACATGTGGTTGAGACTGACCGCTCTCTTCTGCATGTTGCAGGCTTGCCTCCTGAATTTTGGTCTCATGCGTTCTTGACTGCCGTTTACTTGATCAATCGCATGCCCACTCACATTCTTCAGGGGCTCAGTCCATTTCACAAACTTTTCGGTAAAACTCCAAACTACTTGAAGCTCCGGGTCTTTGGGTGTGTCTGTTATCCGTGGCTCAAGCCGTACACACGGGGTAAGCTTGAATTTGCTTCACGTCCGTGTGTCTCAGAGTGTCTATCGGTGTTTTGACTTGGCTACTAATCGTGTGTTTGTCTCCCGTCATGTTCGTTTTTATGAGAATACTTTTCCGTTTCGCCCCTGGATGCCGTCCCGGGTCTCTCACTTACATGCGGCCCCGTCCAACAATTCTAGCCCCAGGCCACTTTTTGTGTTGTCGTCGCCCGCGCCTGCGGGGGCGCCCAGCGCTGCGCGCCCCGCGGCTCTTGTCTCGCCCGATAGCGCGCCAGCTGCCGACAGCTCGCCCGACCCCACGCCCAATTTGCCACTCGCCCTGCCTGCCCCAGCCTCGCCTGCGCGCGGTGTTGTGACACAAAGCCAACATGGGATTTTCAAGTCCAAATGGTTCTTCAGTGATACTAAGCACCCTCTCCCCGATGATGTTGAACCGGCGTGTTTCTTTCAGGCCTTGTCTAGCTCTTCCTGGCGTCAGGCAATGTCTGAGGAGCTCACCTCCCTGATTCAGCATGGTATTTGGGATTTGATTCCTCCTCCTTCTCGGGTTAACATTATTGGGTGCAAGTGGGTTTAAGGATCAAACGCAAGCCTGATGGCTCTCTGGATTGTTACAAGGCCAGACTTGTGGCTAAAGGTTTTCATCAACTTCCGGGTATTAATTATAATAAAACCTTTAGCCCTATGGTCAAACCGGTAACTATTTGATCGGTTCTCTCTCTTGCTCTTATGCATGGTTGGAGTCTCCGTCAGCTTGATATCAGTAGTGCTTTTCTGTATGGTACGCTTCTTGAACTAGTGTACATGTCTCAACCTCCGGGGTTTGTCGATTCTGCTCAACCGTCTCATGTTTGTCGGTTGCGTAAGTCTCTTTATGGACTCAAGCAGGCGCCTCGTGCTTGGTACCAAGCCCTCAGTTCTGCCTTGCTGGAGTTTGGTTTTCGACAATCTCAGGCTGACACATCACTTTTCACGTTTCGCCAGGGTTCGGTTCATCTTCTGGTTTTGGTCTACGTTGATGACTTGATTATCACGGGTTCTGATGACTCTCGGCTTCTTGATCTCACCCGTCATCTCAGTTCCCGTTTTGCTGTCAAGGATCTTGGCACTCTTTCGTACTTTCTTGGCATTGAGGTTGCCCGTTGTCGTGAGGGTTTATTTCTCTCTCAGCATAAGTACATTGTGGACTTGTTGTGTCGCCAAAACATGGATGGTGTCAAGGCCCTCACAACGCCGATGAGTGCCAAACCACCAGCCCTTTCGGTTTCTGCCTCGGTTGATGCTACTGAGTATCGTAGTGCCATTGGTGGTCTTCAGTATTTTGCCTTGACTCGTCCGGACATTGCTTTCACTGTGAGTCGTCTGGTTCAACACATGAGTGCTCCCACCGCCTCTGATTGGCATGCTATCAAGCGTGTTTTTCGGTACCTCAAAGGTACTCTTCATCATGGTCTTTTGCTGCGCATACTCCGGGACTTAACACTTCGTGCTTTTTCTGTTTCGGACTTTGGCGGTAGTCTTTAGGATGGTAAGTCTACGTCTGCTTATGTGGTTTTTCTTGGTCCTAATCCTATCTCCTGGCGTTCGCGCAAACAAATCGGTGTTGCTCGGTCTTCCACGGAAGCCGAGTATCGTTCTCTTTCTTCGGGTGCTGCCGAATTGTGTTGGCTTTGTCATCTTTTTCGTGATTTAGGCATCACTATTCCGTCAACTCCACGTCTTCTTTGTGATAACGTTGGTGCTACTCGACTTGCTCTTCATCCAGTCATGCACTCTCGCATGAAGCACATCGCCAATGATATTCATTTTCTACGTAATTTGACGGGGAAGAATTTGCTTACAGTTTCTTATATAAATACCTTGGATCAGCTGGCTGATGTTCTCACCAAGGCCTTGCCTCGTGCAAGGTTTGAGCTTCTTCGGTCCAAAATTTATGTCGCTGATGGGACGTCAATTTTGCGGGGGCGTATTAGAGAGAGTCCCATTAAGTAAATAGTTGTATTTTAGTTTATATTCTTTTCTACATAGTTACTGTATAGGAGTAGCACTTTTATTAGTTTCTTTGTAAGTATAAATACTCTCATTAGTTCATTAATAATATTTGTCACTTTCATTATTATTATATAGTTTCTTTACATATTTGATTAAATTCTTATCTCATCGACCTCGGACGAATTTGGTTCTTGTGATTAGTTACCTTGCAACAAATTTTGGTATATAGTGGAATTTGTTATATTTATTGTTTTTGAAATAATGTATAAATGTTTTCTATTTTTAATTTTAATCACTCTATCTCCAATTCTCCATACACCAAATTGTTTCTTAGCCTAATAATTTCTTATTAATTCATCATGCAAGAGGCTAGTTAATTACGCTTTAAAGGGTTTCTGGGGAGAAAAAATAATATGCATGCAGCTAAATATATTCTACCATGTGTTAACTTTTTTGCACAAGATGGTCGACAGCAGCTACCTTTTAATGTATAATAATTTATGTAGAATTTTGTATGAACATATTATTGATTGAAGAAAAAAGCAGATTTCAATGTGACAATTGGGGGTGGGCAAAAGATTTGGGTACTTATACCCAAACTCGTCCCAATCGGGTATTTCTCATTCGGGACGGGAAATATGGGTATGGGTACTCAAATGTCGGGTACCCGCTTCGAAAGAGTCGGGTTCGGGTATTGCTAACCAAATTTTCGAACCCAACCGAGTACTCACCCGCTATATATATATATATATATATATATATATATATATATATATATATATATATATATATATATATATATATATATATATATATATATATATATATATTACTTATAGTTATACTATTCGTCTTTGTGCTTAACAATTAAAGAAGAAAAAACTATACTTATATTAGAGTAGTTGGGGTTAATAATAAAGAAAAAAAGACTAACGACTAAGAGTCCAAAAAGGGATATTCACTAAGCTCCGAATATCACACACAAAATAGAATAAGTCATCTTTCTAATTTGTAATTATTCAAGAGATTTTCACCATAGTACCAAAAAACGTAAGATCGCATTGTGTGGAAGATTAAAAATTGAAAAACATCAACTTTTTTCACCACAAAAGCTAAAAAACAATGAGATATTTGGGTACCCGTTACCCGCCTTCATGGGTACCCTACTCTAACGGGTACCCGCCTTCAAGTACCCGCATATTTCGGAATCGGAATCGGGAAATAAATTTTCACTACCCAACATGTCGGGTACCCGCCGCGGGTACCCATTTAGGACGGGTACCCGCCAATGCCCACCCGTAGTGACAATAGCCTTTTTTGCCTTATATTTTTGTAATCCCACGTGGTTGGCGGGGGCTAGAGGAGTAAATCTCAAGGGAACATTTTGTGTAGATGAAAAGAGTAGTAGTTCAGTCTCGCATTCATAATACTACATACTAGAGTCTACTTTTGGGGCATTTTCTAATACCTTTAAGTCACCTTCAATATTAAAAATTAGATAAAGAGCTCATTTAGACAACTAACTCTTGGTAGGCCAAATATTAATTTTTAATGTCAATTTAGTCATTGGTTGATAAATAAAGCAGAATATGGCTATGATGATCCAGATAATTCGAATCTTGTACGTACTTTAAATTCTAATTGTGTTTCATTTTAAATGGTGAAACTTTATAGAGAAAATATATTGTGTGATAAAGCGTGATAATAAAGATTTATTTACTATTGATTGTTCGATAATTCGATTTATTTAACTTATTCCACGTGATGAGATCATATATGAATGCACAAACAACATGTTTTTCAAGGGATAATTACAGCTACACCCCCTGAGGTTTGGTGTAATTACAGACACACCCTGAGGTTTGGGAAATTACACTCACTTCCCCTGTAACTAACTTATACCATATAAAAGACAATTATGCCCTTCATTAATTTTGTTAGAGAATCTAAATAAATTACAAAAGGCTAATTGGTTTTTCTTTTTTTCTCATTTTTTCTCCTTTCTTTTTTCTTTTAGTTTTTTTAATAAATTTGATACTAAAATATTATTAAATTTGCAAATCAAGGAACCTATGTTTGCTTCATTCTTTTGTGCATTTTCAATTGAGATGAATGAGGAGTTCTAAGCATATTGTATTCTTTTATTTTATATTATTAGAAGAAAGTATGATTAGTAAACATTAAAATAATATTATTATTTTTTAAACATTTATAACTAAATTTAAATAAATGAATTAATTAAATAGATGTGTGTTTCTTTTAAAAAAAAATATAGTTTTTATTTTTAGTATTTTTTAACAGTATAATTTTTATGTTGATATTTATAAAGGTATTTGTAGAATTTTAAAAAATACTATTTACTTTATATAATAAAACCTACTCAAACTTTGTATAATATCAATTGAAATGGAACAAGGGTAAAATTGGAAGTTTTCATCCATATATTCAATAGAGGGACTTTATTGTAAGGTTGATGCAAACCTCAGAGTGGTATCTGTAATTTCTCAAACCTCAGGGGTGGCATCTGTAATTACACCAAACCTCAGGGGTGTAGCTATCCCTTTTTTCAATCATAATCATTAGTAACCTCTCAGGGTATTTGGATTATTTATTGTAAAATAATGGGTTTTTCGCAAAAATAGTCCCTTAATGTTTTTCTTTTGTAAAATTCGTCCTTTAATTAATTTAATCGCAAAATTGGTCCTCTAACTCTACACTCTTTGCAAAATTAGTCCCCTAACTATACATCCTTCGCAAAATTAATCTCCTAACTATACGCCCTTTCAAAATTAGTCCCCTAACTATACACCCTTTGCAATTTATGCCCTCGGGAAATTTTAATGTTCGCCGACAAATGTTATATGACCAACACATGAGGCATAATCAAGGGCAGTTTAGACAATCCACAATTCTTCTCACGTGAGAGAAGAAATATGAGTTGCGAAACACGTTTTTTTTAAACCTGACACCACAAAACACATGATACACTCCATAATTGTGAATATAGGGGTTGGTTAATGAGTTTTAATATGTTAGAAGTGAGAAAAAGTTTGGGGGGAAAATGGTTTTGCCACCTGGGGCTTCTCACGTCTACGGTCACCAGAGGGCCTAAATTGTGAAGGGTATATAGTTAGGGGACTAATTTTATAATTAAAATCATTAAAGTACGAATTTTGCAAAAAAGAAAAGTTAGGGGACTATTTTTGCGAAAAACCCGTAAAATAATGGTTCTAAGCGAATTTAACGACACTCAAGAAAACCTTAATGGTCGAGAGCGATCGTGCTTCAGTCACTTTTGGACTATTGATTAGATTAGTTTCGGCATGAACCTATTGGTCAAAATCAAAATAAATAAATAATCGAAAATGTTAGCCCAAAGATATAAGTTTTGGTCCCTAAAAAATATTCGCATAGACTAAGTGAATGGTTGATTTTGTGATTATAATTCCTCATATTTAAAACTTGTGCCTGAAATTGCATCGAGTATTGAAGGTTATGGCTTTCTTTAAATAATGTGACCCGATTGCAAGCACAATGTCCATAGACATGGTCAGATTTTTGGATCTGCCTCATCACTTATATGGCCTAATAAAACACTAGATCAGTTAGTTTTGTATTGACCTGCTTATTGCCGATTATAAGGGACTAATTTTGCCCTAACAGTTATAACATATAAGCAGTTGAATTGATTTAATTGACTAGAATCTCCTAAAGAATTCGTTTAAGTAACTAAATTATATATTGAATCTAAGATTTTTTTTGTTCATTACAGTTTTTCTTGATAATAAGTAAAATAAGTCTCCTCAAACTCTCTAAATGTGCACGTTTTAATGCTTGATTGTTCCGTCTCATAGCATACAAACGATTAATAAATCTTGTAGCTCTCATACATCATTCAAAAAATTATAAGATTACTACTTGAATAAATTGCAGCCACAAATTAAGAATTGTAACCATAAGGTCTACATATCTTCATAAATCTGGTCTAAGTAATTTCCCATTCACACATGCAATTTAATTTATCGTTATTCGTTAGTAGGATCACGATTCACGACAACACATAAAATGCACGAACACGATTCTTGGAGATGTTAAAATCATTATTCATGCCCAAAAACATATATACCAGGTGCATACCAACATATACTACAAACCTACGCGGCAAAAGGTTGACTCCTTCGCGCATAGGGAAGACCACATACAAACCAAGCACGCCTCGCTGACCTTTCGGCAGACCAACACTCGTGACGTTGTTTACAAGAAACAAACATTATATACAAACTCATCTCTCTCTTTTTAGCTGAGAATTGATGATTAAATAGCAGATCAGGTATCATTCAAGTAGTATGTACAACAATGATATCAACACGTTTATAACGTGGAAAGGCCTTAGCTCCTAAATGAGGAATTCAGAAGTTCAAGAAGAACTAGGGGGAGGTTGAAGAATGTACAGTTGGAGATGCATGCAATTATAAATGTTTTAATGATTCAGTTAAACATCGTCACGGTCACTTCCGCCAACGTGCGTTTCACGCCCAACCCAATAATTGCTTCCATCTGGGCCAGAAGTCTTAAACCTGTTCGATGGAAGTAAGAAAAACACTCTTGAATCATAAAATCTTTATCATACTGATTATCTAAAGTATTCAGATGCTAACACAGACATACCTCTCAATAACAGATTTGCCTTCTTTGTACTTTTGATTCTTTTCATGTGCAAATTCCTGGAGATACTCAGAAAATAATTACAAGCATACTTGTTAAGACTTGCAAATGGTTTGTTAATCATACAAGCCTTACATATTTCCATCCAATAATTGAACCACACCGGACGCAGAACAAATCTACGACCGTGTGCAGTCCAGTCATCATCATTCTGTCTTCTTTCTCTCCAAGAGTTACATTTGCTCTGCAAAAGGAAAGAAATGATTGGTACTTCAGACGAGAACTAAGAATATGAAATTACTAGTTTGTTGTTTGTCTTTGAACATCTATGAGTGTAATGTGCATTTGCATTTATCTATTCTCTTCCATTTACAAGGGTGCTCAAGTATGTAACAATGCTACCACTTTTGATATGTGACATCAAACTATGAGTATAATGAATGCGTAACAAACCCAGTATTTACATATTCTGACTATGTTCCCTTAACAAAAGAAAGATGCTATATGCTGAAGAGCATAATTCGGTAAAAGACTTGGTGAAAAACTTTCAATATTTCGTAACAAACTCGGAACATGCTGCGCTCCTAAAATCTTCAATATCATCAAATGCCTTGAGAAAGAGAATTATATGTTTCATTAATGAATAGTATCAGATGCCAAAGTAAGAAGAACTTACACTTTGTCGAAGAGATAAGCCTTCCCATGCCGGGATTGGAAAGACTGAAGATGGAACCACAAGTATATAAATGAGTCAAACATTGCTTTTCTAACAGAGATAAAAAAAATTTAAGGATCATCTCGCTAAATGTCCTTTATAATCTCACTTCATCAATAATTACTAACTAACTGCCTAACATGTACCTTCCTAGATGAAAAGAAACCAGATATGTACGAGCTAGAAAAAACATGCTTAAACACCAGAACAAAATAGCTTCTTTTAATTATCAACATCCAAATTCAGAAGTCGTGGATGAAACACCTGAAATGATAGAACCCACATGATAAATGATAGGAATGTCCAAAGTCAGAGTAGACGATGACCATAAAATTTTCCCGTGATACTTAAACAAAATTTCCTTTTTCCTATTCTAAACCTCTTAAGGTACACTGAGTCGGTGCAGCAGAAAAGGAACATAATTGTAAACAATTGTTATATACCATGATATGAAATGATTACTAAACAAAGAGAAAACAAGAGTAGCAATCCCCTTTAGACATTGATTTTGCTTAAATGACAATCTCCCGCACTAGTTACCAGGCCAAGATGCTTCGTTTATAGGAAGTTGACACTATGCTGCAAATCACAGAATGCAAACTGATCTTAATAGAGCATAATTTCTCATTATTCGGAGACCACATTGGTCGAGGCAAAACTAAATTTTCAATTTAAATACTGAAAAATAGCACCTTAGACACAACAAGATTCTGCAATTCACCATTTCTGGCAGCATCCTCATCCAAAAATATGGCAACAAAATACAAAAAAAAAAAAAAAAAAATCAACTTTTAAGCATTATATAATATACTATCAAAGCAGAATTCATTCTCCCAAATTACAAACATGGGTTTTTCAGAAAAAGAACTCATCCTACAACTTGACATCATTGGACCAAAGTCCTCAACAAGAAAAGTCAATCCCATCATAACCAATTGTCAACTTCAAGATTAAGCACCAAAGTAAAACAATAATTAAAAATAAACACATATCTTCGGAACCCCAATTCAAGACTTGTATCAAATTCAAGAACTTGAAGAAAAGATTTGATCTTTATCAAAATGAATTGAAAATTAAATATATAAACCTTTGAGATGATGTCTTCAGAGAGAGCAAGATGAGTCCCACAGTGCTTGCAACTGTAGATCTTGCCTTCAAGAGTCACCACAAACACCCTCCCCATTTTCTTCACCCCACAAAATAAGAAAGAAAAAAAAAAAATCAGAAAAGGGTATACTAGAAACAGATCAAAAACAGCAGAAAACACAACAAAACCCAATTCATATATGCATGTGTTTTCAAAAATGTAAACTGAATAGAGTGGACTTGAAGAAATGGATAAAATGGGAATCAAGATTAGACAGCAAAAAGTAAAAAAATCATAACAAAAAAGGAAAATAGAATATGTTGTATGAAGTTACCTGTCCTCAAGACACGACTAACAACCGAAACTGCGTACAAGAAATGAAATTGAATTAACAGAGAAGTAATATAATAGTTACATAATACATTTATTTATAAACCCAATCAAAAAGACACCTAATAATATATTTATGGATGGATAGTGGAAGTACACGCCAATGCATCCTTGTTCGCTTACCCGTCATCCGACACACTTTTGCCCGCTGTGTGGACCTTGTAATAATATATGCATATGCTTGACCGTTTGCCGTATTTTATAATGTTTCTCTAACGTTTGAAAGAGAACGTTTGTCCCATGACTTTTGTAAAATTGTGTGATTTGTCCCTGAGTTCTTGATCAACCATTCATTTTTGACACGTGTTTATTTTTTCATTTATTAGATTTGGTATCAGGAGCAAATCGCACACTTTAGCATACTTTAGGAGCCAAGAGGCACATTCTGACAGGTTAAGAGGGACATGGCGAAAATGGTCAAACATTGAAAGGGTAGCTATTGATCCTATATACAATATAGTCATGGATGATTTTGAAATAGAGATATGTATGTAATATGTATATTTCTTTTTGAAGACAAATGACATTATAATTCAATAGGTTCATCTATAGAATTGCAATTTGTGCAATCGATGTAAGAGTAATCTTTTATATATTATTTAATTTCCAATAATTTTTGGACACATGTAACTCAAATTTAAAGTATACCTAGAAAAATTCAACAAGTCATAGAAAGTGACGCATAAGTTAAGATACCATAATGTGATGAATCATCAATCTTTACGGGCTCGTTTGATTGTAGAGGTGGGATTAGAGAAGATTAGACAAGATTGGATTCGGTTGAGAGTGATTTTGTATGATTAATTTACATTTGGTTGAAAAAAATGAATAAGTGAGATTGATACCCAGATTATGACAATTTGTTTGATTTGCCCTTTGGAATCAATATTTCTGTAAACAGTAAAAAATTCATAACAAAAAACCTTTAATAGTAACTAATTTCTATCATTTACTAATTCAAATTAATAAAAGTCATGAGTAAATCTTAGTTATTTTAGTAACTTAATTTGTAGTAAGTAGTAACAGAATCAAATTTGTAGTATAAGATTTGATTCTGAAAATCCGAAAATTAATAAAATTAATTTGATTCCGTTTCAAATTTGTAGTAATTACTAATTCAAATTTGTAGTATAAGATTTTCGGATTTTCGGATTCTGTTAAATCTTAATTTGTAGTAACAGGATCAAATTTGTAGTATAAGATTATTGTAAATAAAACATTCGGCCGGGGTTTCTTTTCACAAATTTTCCTACAATCAGTATAGTTGATGATATTTCCCTAAACCCTAAACCCTGTTCAACCCAGGAAATGAAACCGAGGGGGGATGCCGGATTATTTTTCGGCTTGAAAACCGGGGCCCTTGGATTTAAGTTGGATGGTCCTGAATTTAAGTTGGATGATCCGATATTGAAAATGGGCAACCAAAGATAATTTTATCCCTTATTAGCCTATGCTATTTTACCTATTATGGGTTTATAAGCCTAACCAAAGGAGCCCTACTTCTTTGTTGCCCGTTTGTATTCTACAAATTTCTCGTGAGGTATTGATCATTTTCAGATTATAAAATTGGTTTAAACAAGAATGGTCTGAAAGCCACCCGACGTCCACCTAAATATCAATGTTTCCCCGTTCTCAAAAATTGTTTTAATACATTTTGTTCGTTATATGTTTAAGGAGATAAGAGTTTTCAAAATGATTATATTACAATGTTTCAATTTCCTTTCGATTTGGTTTAAAATGTTTTGAATTGAAAACAGTCATTTAAGAGATTTTGCTAATTGAAGTGCCCAAAAATAAAAAAAGGTTATCTGCTCGAGTTAGCTTTGGATTTTAATAAATTATATAATTGATAGTATTAAATAAGTAAAAAAATAATTTTTGGACGTATGTGTTTGAAGAACGTGTGAGATCACCTTTTTTACAATAATTATGGTAAATAAAAAATGAAGATCTTTTTTTCTTTTTCTTTTTCTTTTTGTTGTTGCGGCAATTATTATTTTGCTTTGGTAAACTTATAGTGGAAAAATTTTCCATACCCTAACTTGGCACAATTTTTTTTTTTTCATACATTAACTTGGTACCTCACGTTCTTGGTACCTAATTTGTCAATTTTTTCAATTTTGGTACTCCAGTGATTGCAATTTTGAAATTTCGCCGAAATTTTTCGCGTGTGACTAAATTTGGTAATTTTGACACCAGTCACCCTCCGGCTCACCCACTTGCCACCTTGGATTTTGTTTTATTGTTGTATTATTGTAAAAAAAAAAAAAAAAAATCACGTGGCTTCTAAAGTGGCAAGTGGGTGAGTTTGGGAGTTTGATTGGGGTCAAAATTCCCAAATTTAGCTCAACGTGAAAAATTTCGGCAAAATTTTGAAATTGTCGCCGCCAAAGTACCGAAATTGAAAAAATTGCCAAATTAGGGTACGAAAAACATGAGGTGCCAAGTTAATGTAAGAAAAAAGAAATAATGTCAAGTTAGGGTATTAAAAATGTAATTTTCTCACTTATAGTTGGAGTTGATTGTGATTTCTTTCTGAAGTGGCCTTGATCATAAATATAGCTTAAAGACATTGTGGCTTGATTTTGATTAACTCACGATGAACTTGCACTTTATCGTCCATAGTTGAATTTATTTAATCTCGATCTTCAAAGTAATAATGCAAAAACATCATGCAAAGAAAAACTTGAGTTGATATAATAATAACCAAGGATTTAGGGGATCGATCTTGAATTAAATAGTGAATTTCGACTTAATCTTCTCAATGACCACTATAATCTTATTTTGCTATTGGATTCTTAAATTTGATGAATCTTCTCTGAAGGAGTCTAATTTTTTTGAAAAGTAACAACAAAGGGCTTTAAAGCTATATCTCAAGTCAGATAGTTGTTTAGCTTGAATCTTTACAACAAACAATATGAACTTTGTCTTGAATTATATGAATATGACGAGTCTTGATCTTCTTGAGGAGAATCTCGATATTCAAAAATAGTTGCCCGTGGGCTAGATAGCTTGTCATTGACTTAAAACTAAAACTTCTTTAATCTCTACAATGAACAACTTAATTTTTACTTCAACCTGTAAGGATTTTTGTAATTAATTGAGAAATCTCTCCATAATTATATAGAAAGGTTTACCCTCTTAATTCACACTCACAATTGATGTTTGAAATCTTTGAAAATTGCCTACGATCATGGGATCGTAATTTTTTTTGGTAATAGTAATAGAGACTATAAGTATCACGTGATTGTGAGGTCTCTAATCAAACTTACATATTTAGAAAGAGCAAGATCATTTTAGAGCGAGAGCAAGTGCTTAGTAGAACCACAGAAATTTCGGAAGTCAGAGCCTAAACATTGCAGAAAAAATGCAGCAATTGTAGGAGGTAACTTGATTCTTTTGATTCCTCTTATACATGTTTATGTTGTAAAACTCTTAGATAATGTAAGATTATTTACAGTTGTCACCAAAGCTTTTCTACACCTCTGTTTACGGTGATGGGAAAAGGGTTCGTTCTATGGATGAATTTGGGGAAAAGATAGATAAGCTTTCTGAAAAAATTGGAGACGTGGCTAATGCAATTAAGTCCAACAATAGTCAAAATAATACTGCTTATCTATATTCTGAAATTACGAGAAGGGAAGGATTTAATGAATTAATTCTTGAATCTGCTTTCGACTAGGATTCTTCGATAAATTTTCGTCCCTCCTAAATTATATTTCTGGTCTGTCCATTAACAAAAGGGTGTAGTGTTGTCTCTTTCCTAGAACTACCAAAAACAAATATTTTTGTTTAAAAGATTGAATTATTACTAAATACACAAAATCATTTAGCATAATGATTTTCGCAGAGAAATAATATAATGCAATAAATGCATGAAAAATAAAGAAATACCCTAATTTTCCTGAAAAATCTTATGTTTTTTCATTTTTTTTTGCCATTCTCGTATTTTTTTCGGAACCAAACTGAGCCTAAGAACACGAGAATAACATGTGGGTCTAGTGCAATTCTCTCTTTTGTTTAGCTACAAATTACAATTTTTTTGTTTAAAAGTCTAAGTTGATTGATGGTGGTTGGTTTAAGAGTTGAGCTAAAATATCAGCAATTCGGTGAGAGCTTTAACTCCTCAGCTCCTCTCATTAAAACCATCAGAGCGACTATATAACTCTGTCACTCCACAACAGAACACACCACACATATATATTTTGTCAAACACAGCAAACAAAACAAACAGGTGAAAAAGAGATGGTGGGACCATCGAGGCCATTGTTTGTGTTATTCGGATCATCAATAGTTCAACTCAGCTACAGCAATGGCGGTTGGGGTGCCATCCTCTCCGATATCTACTCTCGTAAAGTACGTTTTAAATCAAGAACTACCCTTTTTTTTGCAAATGTGTTTTGGGAAGTCAAAAGATCAAGTTTTTATGTATGTTTTGAGGTGAATTTTGAGTGTTTGTGAAAAAGGGTTCTATCAGAATCAAACTCAGTCAAAAGGGTTTTTGTGTTTTCTAAGTACAGTCGATTTTTTGTGGAGATCAATTCTTTTGGTGTATCAAATTTTGAAAAATGGCTATAAGAATGTGAATGTACTAAAGGGTTATTGTTCATTTTATATGTTGTGTGCTTGCTCTTTGTTATCCTAAGAGTAAAGTTAGCACCTTTTGTTGTACCTGGCTATGTAGTTGTGATTAGAGTTGCTTATAACAGACATGGGGTATTTGTGATGGCATTTTATAAGCTGAATTCGACATTTTGAAGGCTTAGTTTGATATTTGAAGCCACTCTAGAAGTATATGACATTTTTTACAACAGCATAACATTGAAATTCTCAAACAGAAATGAGATAACGCTCCTTCCCCATATATCTAACTTTCATACATGAAACCAGGGATAAAGATAATTAGAGCATAGGAAGTCCTGTAGGTGAAGAATTGGGCATATGATGCTTTTAGGCTTATGGCTTTATTGTTTTTCGCCATATATCAAGGATAAGGATTTGCTTCAGTGTTAGAAAAGTTCTATTTGCACTGAAGGAATTGTGGAACAAAATCTGGCTTTACTTTTTGCCTGTGTCTGGCATAGATTACGATATCGACAAAATGAAGTAATACCGTTTCCTTTTATGGCACACACACTTATTTGTTATGTCCACAATTCTGCTGTTTTCCAGATCATATAAAGAATCTTAACCAACTGCTCTCTTTAGGTTCTGACTCTACTAGATAGTCGGTACCGGTCTAGTCATACATTATGGTAATGAATCAGATGCTTCGTATTCAAAAACCGTCTTATATCATATTTTTTATCTTTTATGCCACACTTTCGTGGTTGAAATGGATGCAAGGTCTAGTCATACATTATGGTAATGAATCAGATGCTTCGTATTCAAAAACCGTCTTATATCATATTTTTTATCTTTTATGCCACACTTTCGTGGTTGAAATGGATGCAATTTCCTAGTAATCCGACTGCATATCCTATGAAACCAGATTCTTCGCATGCACTCTGCTGTTTTTTGAAATAAATTAATATCAAACAAGGAAACTTTAGATATATACTTAAAAATGATGTATCTTCTTTTGATATACCTGGTGGAACTATATGACGTAGTTTCTGGGTTTGAATAGTTCTTAGAGCTATTCCAGTCTTCACTACTATTCTTATAACACCAACGAAATCAATGTAAAATTTTTCTGAAGCATAAAATGTATTAGGAAGAAAGGAAGGTTTGGAGACGAAAGGATTAAACATTAACTACATGTCTGATGAAATTATTTTAATTATTTGAACATATAAGCAGTATTAAAGGGAGGCAACCAAATCACGAGCAATCATATGCCTAGTTTTAAAACTTGTGGATGCAATTTGCAGTTTTATTTATTTTTAAATCACCAAGCAATCTTACTATTAGAAATAATTGCCCACTATATGCCCCCCATCAACTGTGGAATAATATCAGCAAATCATTCTCCAGAGTTTGCTATTTGCTCAAAATTTCATAGAAAAGTAAATGCCAATAAGTTACTGAACTTGGTTTTGGATGGGTCTGACAATGAATCTATGTAGAATTCATGCTCTTTGGTCCCTTTTTTATGTTCTTGGTAATTGTCCTCTTTATTTTTCAGCTCATGAAGCTCATATTTGGTAATGATGCCATTTCTCTTTGATGACCAAAACTTAGTTTTGGTGTTTTAATGACCTCGAAACTTTTACGGGATGTTCTCCTTTTTCCATTCGTTGGCTGCTGATTTCTTAACTTTGGTCATTATTTGACTCCAGTTAATTAAAACACACCTATGTCCTATTCATAAAAATGGAAACAAAGTTGTTGCACGTCTTCCCAGAGTTCGATCTTGATTTCGTTTTCCTTGTAACATTTCGGATTTTGCTAACGAACTATAGTAATGGAAAAAAGGTGTCACGTGTACTAGCTCAATCACATCACCATGTCAAGACAAAAAGTTCGCATGTATCTTATACGAGATGCAGAATCAGAAAATGTTCTTTTTTGGGAGGTGGAGGGTTGGGGTCATTGTCTTATTCATTCATCAAAACAAATTATCTTTTTAATTGGTTTTCTTAATTCGCAACATTATGATTCTCTCTCCTTGTAGGCTGACATCATCTTACGAGGTTATTATGGTTGGAATTCAAGACGTGCCGTCAAAATCCTTGATCAAGTTTTTCCAAAGGTATGAAATCATTTGTTACTATAAAATACTTAGGAACATAAGCCCCTGCATGTCATACATTTCTCACATTAATTTTCTTTTTGATAGTTATTCGCACATTAAATTGAGCGTGTCTTCCATGTATCTAACAGAGTATTGGATAGCTTTGGAAACTTACTAGAACATTTGACTCAGTTTAATAACATGTTTGCCTTTATCTTTGTTTAATGCACTTGGAAGGACACATCTGTAGAGATTCTACAGATGATGAGAATTATATAAGTTGACTTTAGAAGATGAGATCAAATATAATTGACGGGGTAAGAAACAAAATGAAGATAAAAGATATTTAACTTTTTCTGGTATAGATTTAAGATACGATTAGCTTTAATATAATTTGACACTTCGACCTTTATAATTTTATTCTTGTATTTTTTACTCCTTGAGATGAAGGTTAAATAAAAATACTCGGGAATACAGGGTAATCTGCCATCTTTACGCAAAAAAGTTGGATTCAAGATAAAATAATTATTAGAGTTGGACCCAAGTTAAAAGTCTACTAATCAGGAATTTATGGTGGGACTTTGATAAGTGAAAAAATTACCTTTTACAGCCTGATAAGCTTATTTACAAAACTAAATAGTTCTCCACCAAGATCATGTGAAATACCTTAACGATATTTGTCTTGTCTGATTTTAGCTATATGATTTGGCTGTTGCAGGATGATGCTATCCAACCTTCTTTGGTGATTGTATATTTTGGTGGCAACGACTCGATGGGACCTCACTCATCTGGACTAGGTCCTCATGTCCCTCTTCCAGAATATATTGAACACATGAGAAAGATTGCCGAACATCTGAAGGTATTTTCTCAAACCATAAAGTTCATAGGAAACAGTGGTTTTTATCTATGGAGTACTATAGTGTTGTTGGTGTTGTGACTTAAAGTTGCGGTTTAAAGGGCAACATGTGTATTTGCTATAATGCACCAGTTTGTTTCAATATAAGATTATTCAAAGGCTCTGGATGCTTATGTTGCTCAAAACTTTGTGTAGCATGGGAATCTTTTTACTAAGCAAGCGTGATTGTACTAGCAAGACACCTTTACATGTGATTTTGTCTGTCATAACTCATAAGGTCCCGACTTATTTCAAGGAAAGCGTATGTGCAACAACGTTATTGGTACTAATGAAATAAGCGAGTTTCAAAATATTCAGCAAGCATGTATTGCTAAGAATTGGTTGTCGAATTTCGCTCATTTACTTCTACTACTTCTTTCCCAGAACCTTTCAGCCGAAACTCGGATAATATTCCTCAGTTGCCCTCCTGTCAATGAGGCTAAACTTCGTGAAAACACAAGGTATGACTTGAAATATATAACTGGAAGTTTGGGTTCTCACATAGATTTAATACCTTATATCCGTGGATTTATCTAAATTTGTTCTAAGATCACATTTGGAATTTTCTTTATGACAGTACATATTTCAGTGAGCTAATTCGGACAAATGAGTTGTGCCGGATATACTCAGAAGCTTGTATAGATTTGTGTCGTGAGATGGATATCAAGTCAATCGATCTCTGGACTGCAATGCAGAAACGAGAAGATTGGCAAAACGCTTGCTTTACGTTAGTATAGTCAACCCTCTATTCTCCACTTCGTACCCATTTGAGATCATCAAGAAATGGTGTCTAATCACCTTGGCATTGCTAAAGTAGAAAATGAATCGCAAATCACTTTTTACAAGTGTCCCCTTCTCTTGTGTCTGTGTCGTTTTTGTTGGTTTTTTAACCTACGATTTTATTCTTGTCAGTGATGGGGTTCACTTATCTGCCGAGGGAAGTAAGGTAGTTGTCGAGGAAATACTGAAGGTGCTGAAAGAAGCTGAATGGGAACCTAGTCTGCATTGGAAATCCATGCCAACTGAACTGTCTGATGACTCGCCCTATGATCTTGTAGCTTCTGATGGAAAAACGACCATAAATCCCTCCGAATGGACTTATCACAGAGAAATTCAGTGGGAATAGGCGACGGGATTTTGCTTTTCTCGCTGCCCATCGCTCGTATTAGAGTTATCCTATGTATTCATCAATCAAGAAATGTAAGCGTGGACCTAGCTAGTCATTTGAACTTGAAATTAAGATTGATTTATGGGCGATATGTATCGCTCATTGTTACTTTCGGTTGAAGGTTGCGGCCTTTCTTATGTTTACTGGAAACTGGAGAAAAGACAGGACTGAACCTCCCCTAAGGTTGAGTAATTATAGGATACCATATGTAACTTTAAAGCATAAAAAATAGGGGTCTGTATGTAGTGTACTTTAAACTTCAGGAGCTGTCTTTGCCATTATTCAAAAGCTCTCTTTATATTTCTTTTCTACCTTTCAAGTTTATAGAAGTATTCTGTAATTATTCAAACAATAGGGGAAGTTTTTATAATTAGATTAAACTTAGGGGTGTAAATGTAAGGGCCAATAGCGATCTACCCCCTATCGTTTGACGTGTTTTGCGAAGTGCCCCATAATGTTTGTAATTTGCCCCTTGAATCCTTGATCTACCGTCCATTTTTGCGATGTGGCTATCTTTTTACCCATTAGATTTGGCATCAGGGGCAAATTGCATATTTTTACAAAAGTTAGGGGGTAAAGTGTTTTTTTTGAAACGTTAGGGGGCACTTTGCAAAACACTCCAAACGTTAATGAGCAAAACACAATTGACCCTAAATGTATATCTGGTTTGAGCCATTTAGGCAAAAAAATATGCACAGACACAGGCTAGAAAGCTTTTGATTGGCTGAAGGGAAAACCTCTAATTATATTTTAGGGGTGTAAATATAACTCTCTAGTTTCAATTTATGAATTTAGTGTTATCACTATTCTTTTTTCTTTCTTTTTCTCGTCTTTTTAGTTTGAATCCAAAATCTGCTTCAATACAACGACAAACTTAAGAGGTGGCAAGGCCCCTTATACTTATTCAGGTCAGATTTATAATAGATAGCGTGATTACAATTCTCATGTATATTTGAGACTACTATAGTAATAAGTAATAATATATATATTTAAATAGTTTTTTTGGTGACGTGACAAAATTATAGAGACAATACTTATGGCTAGCGATATTGCCAAAGCAAATAATGTTGCTTCCAGAGCAATACTATTATGTTGTCAAAATCGCCCCCCTCTTAAAATCTATCGAAGTTCTAATTATATATGATTGATTAATTATCTCAACAAATCTCTTCAAATTTGGTAATTAATTGATTTCTCTTTATGGTAGGAAGGTAAACGTTGAATGTAATTACAACAAATTACTTCCCAAAGGATATTATAATTTTTATTTAATATCCCTGTGTTTATCAATATATCGTTTGTTTCATATGTAATTAAAATTATTGATTGTAGCTTTTGAATTAATTTTTTTAATTAATGTACTGTATGCGCACTTGAGTTGAGAGTTCCTTTTAATATTTTCTTATATTGATTACGGCACCATAAATATTAGTGATTCACTATCTACCAACAAAAGGTATAAATTTTTATGTTTGAATTTTAGTCAAAGTTAAGAATCAAAATGGTTTTATTAACAAGAAATGATGTTTGTTAATATTAAAACTGGAAATAATACTTGGAACTAATTAAGTTAACCTAATATTAGTTTTAAAGTAATAAAAAACAAGAGTATAATTACTAGTTAGCAAAAAAAAAAAAAAATTGACGATAAAGCAAGTCAATTAATTCACTACAAACAGTGAAAAAAAAAAAACGTCACTTTTACTCATATCATCTTGAAAAATAAAGCGTTAATGTGTTGCTTACTTGATTACTTATAATAAAAAAATGTCATAATAATTTTTGATTAATAATTTCTTAATTATATTATCATTTAAAATTTGTACTTTTTTGTGTTATATATATTCGAGGTAACTATATAAATAATTTTCCATACTATTTAGGAAAAAAGAATAGCTCCAAAATCTGACAAATTAATACACAAAATACAGCCAGAAAAGATTATAAGCAGAGAAACAACTATTTTGATTTCGATACAAACATAATAAATAAAACAAAATTTATATTGATTCCATGGATGCTTTCACATAATAAATAAAATAAAATTTATATTAATTCCATGGATGCTTCCATTTCTCCTTCGTAAACAATCTGTTAGGATTTGTTTCCTTATAGTTCTTTAGCTACTAGTTTGGAAAAATAATTTACCAAGCAAAATTTAAGGAATTCGTTTTGATACAATAGTTAATGAATCTTCTACAATCCAAAATTAAAACTTTGACAAGATTTTTGGTGAGGGCAAATTAGTCAGTTTAAAAATTATGCTCTGGAAGCAACATTTTTCGCTTTGGCAATATCACCGGCCAATACTTATGGCACGTTCCAAGCAAGAATGACCATATTTAGACCTTAATATACTTCGTGAGACTGGTTTTAGATTCAGACAACTCGTTGTTAGATCATGTGACATGTACTGATGTACACATTATTGTGTATGGTCCTTTTTGTGGATTTTTGCAAAAATGGTACCATAACTTTTCTCTTTTGTAAAAATAGTCCCATAACTTAAATCTGTCGGTTTTTGGTCCCATAATTAAAATTAATTGCAAAATTGGTCCTTCCGTTAATTAAAACTGACGGAGCTATTTTTTTAAAAAATATATTGATAATGACGCCAAAACGACGTCATGTTAAGAGTAACATGTGTGGAATTTTTGCAAAAATGGTACCATAACTTATCCCTATTGCAAGAATAGTCCCATAACTTTTTTTTTTTTGGATTTTGGTCCATAACTAAAAACTAATTGTCAAATTAGTCTTCCGTTAATGGAATATTCGATTTAGTTACCAAAAATTAGGAAACACTTTCAATGACCATACAACAAACAGTCCTACAAAGCACACAATAATTGCAAAATCGTGTTTATACATTACGAAAACAAAAAATCGATTAAGTTAAATACAAAGAAATACAAATAAAATTACGACTTCAACCGATGATAGCAACAAAGACACCAACTACGACTACAATGCCGACCCAAGTTATAGATCAAGTTTTTCAACTCCTCATTTTCCCCCTTCAACTTTTACATCTTCTTATCATTTCTTCTATATTCTCGACTTAAGTAATTCTTTGCCCTACACGGCATTAGTAGCCTTACTACTGCTCCTCATACCCCTAAAATGGCCCTGCTGCGATACAAATTGTTAGTTCCTTCAAAGCATCCGTCAACTTTGCGATATCCATTTATGTTACGTGTTGGTCACGGTGTGGAATTTGAAGTTGCCTCACTTCTATATGAAGAATTAAGGGGGTCTTGCCCTATAAAAAATTTACACGCTGTCTGCAAATTAGTGATGATTAATGAATTGAATATTCCGTAAAGAAATGGAATTAACGGAAGACTAATTTGGCAATTAGTTTTTAGTTATGGACCAAAATCCAAAAAAATAAGTTATGGGACTATTCTTGCAAAATGAACAAGTTATGGAACCATTTTAGCAAAAATTCCACACATGTTACTCTTAACATGACGTCATTATCAATATATTTGTTTAAAAAAATAGCTCCGTCAGTTTCAATTAAAGGAGGGACCAATTTTGCAATTAATTTTAGTTATGGGACCAAAAATCGACAGATTTAAGTTATGGGACCAAAAATCGACAGATTTAAGTTGTGTGACTATTTTTACAAGAGGGAAAAGTTATGGTACCTTTTTGGCAAAATTCCGTCCTCTTTGTGTTCCTCTTGTAAACAAATTTCAAATATTTACTTAAACTATATGTGGTGCTATTTGAAAATAATAGCATTAATTAGTTACGTTACTACATAGGTCCATTTATACATTAAAAAAAGATCCACTTTATGGCCTTTAGGACTCGTTTGGATGATCCTATTAACCAAGCCCACCATAACCCTAAAATTATTATTTAATGAGGTTCACTAATGTAATGCCATTTGGTTTGTGTTTTTGGCCTAATTTACACAAAATTGTGTGCCCAATCCGGCATTTGGTTACCTGGGTCAAAAACTCCGATAAGGAGTGAAATTTCGGAATTGTCCCTCACTTAACCTTGCAAAATTGTACTACCACTCCAAAATTTTCGAAGCATTAAAAAAACGGTAAAATCACACAAACTACCCTTAATTATGGGCAAATTACACAAACCATCCCTCATCTTTGCAAAATTACACAAACCATCCCTATTTTGAATCTGGGATTACAGAAACCCCTATGTTAAAACTAACGAAAAAAGATGAAGTCGACGAAAAATTTACTTGAAATTCCAAATTTACACTTAGATAATATATTCTTTAATTCTAGAAAATATATATATATTTAATTCACAAAAAAAAAAATAACATTTTATATAAAATTTTACATTATCATTATTTTGTTATATATTACTTCAGATTATTTTTGTTAAAATATTTTTTAAAACCTTTTTTTTCCACAAAAAATACTAACAGCAAAAAAAAAAAAAAAAGAAAAACAAATCGGGGAAGTCATCTTCCCCGATTTTCCACTCACCGGCGCCTAACAAATCGCCCGCCACCCCCACCCACCACAACCGCCAACCCCATCCATTTTCCTCCATCTCCTCTACGGCGCCGTACACGTCCTTAGACTTGAAATCGGGCGAGAATTTGCGAGAAAACGAGTCGGAAGGCGATCCTCTTCCAGGCATAATGAACAGAACAAACGAAATTAACAAAATCGGGACCAGAACCAGTAGCATCGGGCCTTGCCATCTGAGGATCTGATCCGTGAATGAGTCTTGTTGCCTATTGCGCTTCATCGTCTTCTCCATCTGAACTTGCTGCTGAGCATCGAGTAATTCAGCGTTGTAGAGGAGATGGAGGAAAATGGATGGGGTTGGCGGTTGTGGTGGGTGGGGGTGGTGGGCGATTTGTTAGGCGCCGGCGAGTGGAAAATCGGGGAAGATGACTTCCCCGATTTGTTTTTTGTTTTTTTTTTTTTTTTTTTTGCTGTTAGTATTTTTTGTGAAAGAAAAAAGGTTTTTGGGTCCAGGGGTGCTTTGTGTAATTTCCAAAAAAAAGAGGGGTAGTTTGTGTAATTTCAAAGATGAGGGAGGGATAGTTTGTGTAATTCTTCCTAAAATTAAAGGTAAAATGGACATTTCAAGTGGTAATGGAGGCCCATAACTTTATTGGAGGGGTCCAGACCTCCATTAATAGTGGGGGGTTTTATGGAGGTTGGCCCACAAAACACGGGCCTATGAATTATTTTTTTGAATGATCCAGACCCAAAATTAGCCTTACTAAATTATTTATATGAGCTAGTGAACCCATCCAAACGGGTCCTTAATGATAAGATACAGTTTGTACATGAATAGCTACGTTTTGATGGGATGATTATCTGTAACTTCCTCGCATGAATATATGTAATGTGCTTAGAATTATTAGGTAAATGCAAACTTAATTATGTTAGTTAGACTAATTCAAAATTCTGGTGTAGTTAAACAAACAAATTGGGCCATACATTAGTTTACATAATTATATTCCTCCTCATTTTTCAGGACAAGTAAATATTCCATGAAAGTAAACTATTGAAAACCATATATTTTAGGGATAATTAAAGCTACACCCCCTGAGGTTTGGTATAATTACACATACCTCCCCTGTGGTTTGACAAATTACACATATCTCCCTTGAGGTTTGAAACCTTACACATACCTCCCCTCTACAAGTTAAGGGTTGTTTGGGTGTAAGTTATGATAAATTTATGCTTATTATGCTTACACCCCTAAAGTTTGGTATATTTGTAAAATCCTTGATGTTAGAAAAATTAAAATTAAATACTCCAAATAATTTTAGAAACTACTATATGACTAACCAAAAATATAAAAAGTATTTAAATTATTTTTAAAATTTAATCTAATCTTAATATTTTTATTATTTTGTAAAAATATTTAATTTCTTGTTTTTGTTTGTTTTTTTATTTCTTCATTTTTGTTTTACTTTAAATAATCTCATAAATTTCATTATAGTTCCATATTAAATAATATTACGCGTGCCCACGGAAATTTCAGTTTATCACAACAAAAAAGAAGCATTTGGTAAAATAATAAATATCTATGCAATCTCAGAAAAAAAAAGGACAAGAAATAGAAAATTCAATTGTAAAAACTCTCATTTTCAATGAAAATTAACAAATATAACAGAAATAATAGATTTTCATAACCCATTTTAAAAAATGAAGAATGATGACGAAATTACCGGCAACAGTGACAATATAATTATCATCCTTGGATCAGACATGGTCACTAGTTTTAGGTAGCAAGTTTTGTTGAACTTTTTGACAAAATAAACAACCTAAGTGCACTATATTTAGTGAAACCAATTTTCGGTGTTTTATCTTCTTCTATTACTAAAATAATTGTTAGTTTAAATTGTAACGAGAACAAAGGCACAAAGATGAGTAGTTAGTTAAGTTTTGACTGAGATTTACGGGAATTGTTTTAAAGAAAAAAACTAAAAGTTACGTGTTTTGATTCAAAAATATATTTTGGATTAGATTAAATTATTTTTAAATTTAAATTTAAATACTTTTCTATATTTGTAGGTAATAGTATAATAGTTTATAAAACCTTTTGGAGTATTTAATTTTAATTTTTGTAACATCAAGGATTACTTTTATAAATATACCAAACTTTAGGGATGTAAGTAATAAGCATAATTTTATCATAACTTACACCCAAACAACCCTTAAATTGAAGAGGGGAGGTATGTGTAAGGTTTCAAACCTCAGGGGAGGTATGTGTAATTTCTCAAACCACAGGGGAGGTCTGTGTAATTACACCAAACCTCAGGGGGCGTAGCTGTAATTATCCCTATATTTTATATATTTCTAAAAAAAAAAAAAAAGTGCTTCAGCCGCCCGGTCCACGGGAGGGCAGCGACGTCGTTTTGAAGTGAAGTCATTGTCGCGGTGGCCAAAAGGGCAAAAGGTCTTTACGCTTTTTCATTATTTTAAGACAAAATATCTTAAGATATTTTCGCTTCGAATCCAATCATCTTCTCTTTTTTCGAAGCGCGTGGTTTTAGGTTCTTAGCCACTTACTTATTTTCTCTTCTCTTTCCTTTTTTTCTTTCTTTTAATAACCAGCATTAAATCAACATTTTTACGTATACTTTTGTTTGGATTATTTTTGGTTGTAACCAAGTATTTAACTATGGAAGCCACAACTTTATTACCTAGTTTAGGAAAACTATGATATTGAATAGTAGAATAATTACGGATACAACTTCGTATATGAAAATTTTAGCACTAAAATCAACACAGATTAACCTAAGTATGCGTTGCCTGTAAAATAACCGAATACTCTAAAATATAGTACAGAAAACTTAACTAACAATCTTTCGTTAACTTGCTTTTCAATCTCAATTCTCGATCTTAATTTGATGTTATTTTATTTTTATCGATTTTGATTTTCTCTCCGTGGAGTCATTATACAAGTGAAAGCTGCTTTGGTATAATGAATGACATGTTCTTTGTAAGACAGAGACAAGAGCATAGAATTTATGATAAGATTCACTCTCATCTTTAGTGGATTGAATCAAAGTATAAACGTCAAATCTGAAAGTCATTATATATTCAACAATGTAATAAACTCATAATAAAAATAACCTATTTTGATTTTTGAATAAAACTAAAATGTGTCGTATATCTAAAATGATGTTCAATTATATGCCCCATTTCTAATCATAAAAGGCGCAATCTTGTTACTCCATGTAAAGAAAAGACGATATTTTCTAATTAAAGTTATAATTTACGGTTATATTCTTTTAAATCAATTTAGTCCCTTATGTATCAATGTCGTACACCAACTAATAAATTCGATTTTAGCGTCTTGACATGAAACTCAATAGCGTGCTCATTTGAACTTTGTTATACCACATTTATGATATGACACGTGCTAACACTCAACCAAGATATGTCATGGCTCGAAGTGCACTTGCCTGCTTAACTGTCAAACACTATCAAAATATAACTTCTAATTCAATGCCGAAGTTGTGAATTTGATGCTGATAACGTCAATTTGATGGTGACAAACCGATTTGACGTCGATGGTGCGTCATCATAATTACGAAGATTTGATCAAAATTTATTTTGAGCATTTAAGAACAGATCAATGAGATAATTAATGAGTCAGTCGCCTATGAATTTCACCTAAAAATAAGAACAAGGTACTTTATTTTTGTAAATAATTGATTACAGTTTTATTTGGCGCTAACGATGTTTGATAGCCTAAATCGATAGCCAACAATGTTGTAAACGACAGACTAATTCAATATCCAACCTCATCATAAATGACGTTCTGAATTGTTATCTCACGTCTTTGACTTTCACATTCCGAGAACCTACGTCGAGTTATACCCCGATGTAGTTCAAGAGCATAATTTCAGGTCACTCAAACTCAAAACTGATACATAATTTAAAGAGAACTTGTATGAATCTCACATGGAGTATTCTTTCAGGTGAAGCTCACTCACGAAGATATTCTACGTAAAACTTGATTCAATTATCAGATAAAACCCCCCACAACTATAATTTGATATAGATTAATCTCACCCACACTACCCTCTCAAACCCATCAACCCAAAAATGCTTAAATCTTCTATTTGGAAAAACAACAATTTCTCCTCTCATAGATGAGCACACGCGCCAACAATGCGCGTAGCAATCTACCCTTCAACTTGAAGTCAGATATAAAACCAAACAAACAAAACTCAGCACACACAATTAAAGACCAAATCTTCTTCTTCTTTCATGAATGAAATCGCCGGAATCCTCCTCCGCCACCGTCACCGCCGAATCAACCATGAACGATAACAACACCAAAACTAGAAATATCCCTCAAAATTCCGACGAAATCAACGACTCAGATCCGGCGGTCTGGGCCGCCTTCACGGAGAATTTCCGGCAGGTCCAGTCCGTGCTCGACCAGAACCGTGCCCTAATTCAGCAAGTCAACGAGAACCACCAGTCCAAAGTCCACGGCAACATGGTCAAGAACGTAGCCTTGATTCAGGAGATTAACGCCAACATTTCCAAGGTGGTGTCGCTTTATTCGGATCTCTCCGCTAATTTCTCGGACGTGTTTCATCACAAGAACGGCAAGACCAGCTCCGAGGAGGATCGGTGAACGAACTACCGATGATTTTGGCGCTTGGAGTATAATTCCAATCGTGGAACATGTATGTGTGTTTGTGGTGAAAATTTACTGCATTTTGGTATTAGTGTTCATGATTCGTGGTTTTAACTTTTAACCATTGTTATGATTATTCAGAATCAGTTACTTGATTTTGTGGACTTGTGATTGTTGCGCCTAATTGTCGAGTCGGAGTATGTGTGTTTGTGACAAGATTTATGTGATGTACTTTGTGTGTCATGAACAAATCCAGTTTGTCTTGAATGTCACAAATGTCCTGCATAGTTAAAATTCCACAAAGATAGAATCAGGTGAAGCAATAATTTCCTTGTTCTACTTTAGTAGTGCATTTTTTCGATTTTTAGTGCTTTCTTACTTATCATGATTTAGGTGTAAAAATTGTGGTGCCAATCTAATATTTACCATAAAAATGTCACATGGAAGTGTTATGCCTATGAGTAATTCTCAACAAAGAACTTGAAAATGATTTGAGTGGCTTCGATCTCATTCAAGTCTTCCTCAACGCCCTCATGAGGAATTATGCACCCCCAAAAGTTTCCTCATGGAATTCCACGCTTACCACCGTACCAAAAGTCTCTCATAATCTTGAATCTTCGATGTTGTGTCATTTAGTTATCATTGTTAAATTGATATTTGTGTTGTGAATATGTATTTGTTTAAGTCGTAGTTACTCGTTGTCCAATATATTAATCAACACCACCTATTATATCTATGCGTGGCACACAAATATGTGTAACATTTAGCATGAATAATTTGGACTACCATTCAAGTCTTATATGTTGTAGTCCAAACCTGGTCTCTTCGATACCATATCGCCTTGTTTCATTTTGAGACATCGTGTTCATTAGTACGATATGTTGCTTTTGAATTTCTCATGTGTCATGTTGGAGTTTGTATTATGATATTCACCTATGGATATTTTGGTCTTTTAATTATTATGGTTTCACACCCTACTTGTATTTATGTTTCGCCCTTTGCTAGTTAAATAAAACGCGAGTGGTTCCCTCATCCAACTCTTTTAATATGGTACCGAAGCCTCTTTTGAAAAGAAATAAGGCCCGTGAACAAACCCTAGTTGTTACCACCGCTGCGACCACCTTCAGCTAGTGGCTGCAGTATATACAATTCATCATGGTCTTTCTTCAATCTGTATGTACATATTGGTCGAAAGAAATGTTTTCTTGTGATGTGTAAAGTTTAAGATTTGATATTTTTGTAGGAGTAAAAGTAGATATTTATTGGCCCATCTGTCACTATAGTCGTTCTTACACTGCGTACTTCTACCTTCTTCTCCTTTGACAATCTCTAGGGTTGGGACTTTGGAATTTTGGTAGCTCTAGTACCATTATTTGAATCTTGTATTTGGATTTTTTGGTTATGAGGATTGTTGTATTCAGTGCTTGGGCTTAGGCAAATCTTAGATTGACTTTGTTTGGATTTGATATCTAGAGTTAGGATTTGCAATATTTAGTTTGCATTGTTTATGGATTAGCATTTTTTGGATTGAGGAGTTGTAATTGTTTGAATTTTCAAATCCAAATTCGATTTATATTTGCAGTAGTTTGAATTTAAGTAGTTCGAATTAAGATATAGTTTGGATTTTGACTTGTAGTAGTTTGCAATAATTTGGATTTGCAGTGGTTTGGATTTGCATATTTGGGGTTTAGATTGAGATTCAAATTATTTTTTTGGATTTGGGTTTTGAGTTGGACTAGTTTTGATTCAAATTCACATTGGGTTATTTGACATTTGATTTTGAGCTTTGTTATATTGATTTTGATTATTCGAACTTTTTTATTTAGATTGTCATTGTTGAATTGATTGCGATTATCATCGCTTGTTGATTGCATAATTGGAGTTAGTCTTTTGATTGGTACGTTGTTGGTGAGCTTGTTGCACGTATTTTATTATTAGTCCATGACTCCACGTGATACTATGTTTTTCTCTTTTTGTTTTTGGTTGTGCGTTATTCTTAATAATCTTAGAAAATAGTATGCTCTAGCTTGACGAGAGTGTTAGACTTAAAATTATGTAATTATGGTATTAAGCTATGGATATTTTGGCCTTTTACTTATTTGGGTTTTCTACTTGTATTAATATTTTTAATACAATGCATATCATTTTCCCTTCCAACTCTTTTAACAACTCATTGATAAGTAAGACTATCTTTTCCCGTTCATCTTCTACAAGGTAAATCTAATTTTACTCTTAATCATCATGTGCGGTAGCTAACAATTCACTCCCAATTGGTGAGTGCAATATTTGGTCCACTGAAAGTAATACGAGTGCTTTTGGGGCATACCTTCTTGCAGTTCGCGTTGATACACATTTGTCACTTCTCATTTGGTTGAGTACCAACACCACACTAGTCAACCACCCATGATATTAGATCTTCTGAGTCTACTCTGGTTTCCACCATGTCGATCCCATGTCATGCTTCAGAATCTTGTTTCTACTTATCCTAGGTTATTCTTGTTCTACTACACAGGTTGTGCTACTTGATTTGCTTGCATTTAGTGTTTGAAAAGGTATACGTTGATTCTTCTTCGGGGCATCATTCTAATACATGTCACGAGTTGATGAAGAATTTTATTCTATTTTTTCGGGAATACTTTCGAGAAAACTTTAGGAGATACCTCGAACTCGATGCAACTCTACGATAATGAGTAAACGCTTAAAGTTCCAAAAAAGCATGATCGGGATACTGAGATGAGTTAACAATTACTTTTTCGTGTAGGTGGCATCTTTGTTCTGACGCGCTTACTTGGTCTTGCGGCTTCTATTATAGCTTTTTATTCACCAACCCATCTAGGATCTCCTCTACCTTAAGGGAAATGATTGGGGCATTGAAGGTTGTGTTAGCATGTCTTCATGACACATATTCTCTTCCTGATAAGGAGGGAACTCCTTGTGGCCTGTCCATGGTTCAGTAATGACCTCCTAGCCTATAATACGAGGTGCCCTGATGTGGCTTAGGGCATGCAAAGTGCTACTAACATCCTTGAGGGGATATATAATCATTCGTACACGTGTCAAGAGCCTAATAACCCCTGCAAGAGCGAAGCTTGACGTTTTACTTAGGTGAGCTTTCGGGAAGGAAAACTATTTTATGCATTTAATGCATGGTGAAATAGTGAAGTAAGCCACTAAGAATGCAGAACTTCTTAAATACTAGTACACCTCGAATTCATGATCTTATCCAAAGTGTATAAAGTCAGAAATAGTTGAAAGATTGCATAACATCATCATGCAATGACTACATGTAGTATTTACTCTTTGTGCATACGTAGAGTTAGCATTGCTTTGAAAGTATGTCAAACTCGAGGTGTCACAAGATCTATAGAGTTATAAGTATACAATGGTGGATGTAGAGTTCTACTCCTGATTCTCTGGGTATATTCCATGGGGCAATGCATTGTCCAATTAAGATTTCGAGGTTTCTTGCTTAAGCAATGAAGTGATGCTCCTCATGAAGAGTTAAACTCCAACTGCGATACAGAGACCTCTCATGGATACCAAGCCCAATGACAACAACACAAGATAAACCCTATGAAAAACTACGGAAAGAGTTCCTGATTTCACCGAGAAATTACTTGGGTTACTGCCTATGCATGAATGGTTTGAAGTTTTATTGTTGCCGATGTCATGCTTATTGAGAGGGTGAACACTGGATAGCAGCTTAGTTAGGATGCCTTGTTTTCCTAGGTCGCCGGCCTGCTTGCAACTTCCAATCTACCACATTACCTCTTGGGAATGGATGGGTCCTCAAGGTCTTGGTTGTGAGGATGACTGTGCGGTTTATGGTAAACCCTTTTGCCACATGGACATTGCTCATACACTCGTATCCTTCTTGTGTGTCACGTTGGGCTCCCTAATATGGCATGGGCCATACATACAAGTAGAAATATAGCAAATAGATATTGCTAACAAGAAAACTTAGTACATGAAGAGCAAAACTAGTCCAGCTTAGTTTAATGGGAACTTTTAGAGTAGAATCACGGAAACATCTTGCTTAGAACAATATTTGATGTTGAGTTGCAATTTCTTAACAAAGAACCTTCTATACCTAATTGTGAAATATCTCAGGGACCACGTTATTGTTGAGTGGAAGAGTATTTCCCAATCTGGTCTAATATTGCAGAGAAGAAGACGTCCGCAGAATACGTGGTACACACAAAGACAAGTAAACGAACTTCGTTCACCATGTCTCCACTTGTGGTTACGAGATCAAATAGTCATTTGACCATATATAGTACTTAACTTGTTGGTATGTAATTTATACATATGCTGTGGGTCAAAACAAAAGGCAATTTGACAAGACTTCAAGAAAACAGAAAGAAAAAAGTATTGTAACTTTGCAATAACAGGAGTTACAAAGACAATTCACCGCTGTCTGATATAGTAACTCTGCTTTTGGGTGTCCCACTCTCCTTTCCTTCCGCTTCAATTTCACGCACGACATCCATACCCGACAGCACTTTGCCGAACACAACATGATGCCCGTCCAACCTTTTAGAACAATACAATCAAACGGTGAGAATCGTCCAACTCAAAAATCATAATGACATTCACATAGTTTAGTTAATTTTACAATATTTTCATAAAGAAAATGAGAATATAGGGAATAACCAGCTTGTTTTCACGGTTGTGATAAAGAATTGAGATCCATTAGAATCCGGACCAGCATTTGCCATGGAGAGAAACCCTATGTAGAAAATGAGAAATATATTCAGATGTTATATGAAAATATATGGTTATGGTCGCTAAAACACCTATAAAAGACACTTGCTCTATCGAAATAAATGCAAAAAATAATAATTAAAACAAGGAATTTCATGTGTTCGACTCTACGTGATTCTCACTTTGGTTCACATCTTCAACTCCGAATAATTGAAACTTAAACCTTGATTTGATTGTGTGAAACATACATCTAACTTAGCATCTCATGCATATTCTTATTCTCACCTGGACCAGTGTGCTTTAGCTTAAAATTCTCATCCGGGAATCTATCACCAAATATAGATTCTCCACCTCGGCCATCACCACGGGTGAAGTCACCTCCCTGGATCATAAAGCTTGGTATAATCCTGTGAAAACTGCTCCCTTTATAATAAAGTGGCGACCCACTTTTCCCAATTCCTTTCTCACCTGAGACATCAATGCACATGAGAACATGCCGATGACTTTACTAGATGCAACAACATGGTCATGCTCCTTTTCTTTAAATTACTTTTTCAACTCCATATATTTCAGAAAGTTTGACCTAATGGAAACATAAAATTGCATATTGCCTCTCTTTTATAGCTATAATAATCATATGCCCATAATTTTCAAATCCCACATGACTTGAGGAAATTAACAAACAGAAGTCGCAACAGGAATCAATGATAGGAAGCCTCAGATACCAAAAGGAAATTATCTGGAACTGAAGGCCAGTACTGCTTTGCTTGTGTTGACTGTAATGGAACTAAAATCACAGCATGCAAATGCCTCAAATTAAACTCTCAGTCCCTCCCACTGTTCCCCATAGTTATGTAAAACTTAACTTTCCAAAACCATCCAGCAACAGGACGGAAGTTCGCGCAACTGGCTAACAGTATCCTGGAAATTAAACTTTAACATATATCAAGATTTATAAATAGATGCAACATGTTTTTGAGGAACTGCACATAACAAGTAATTCTTTCGTCTCATTGAACACGCGTACAAGTTGCACTCAGAAGATCCATTGCATCCTACTACTGAATATTCTGTAGTTGTTAGATATCTGAGGACCACTTTCTGAATCCACTTGCTAGTGGTGAAAGCCTTAACAATCATAATTCACTTCATATATGTATAACAAAAACAAGAAAAAGGAACAAAATTACAAGGATACTCATTTGGAGAGTCGAATATATTTTGCAGCATGTGAACAGAGCAATCACAAGGTCAATTTTCTCCCACAATCAAAGTGAATGCAAGAACAGCTGGAAATTGATCAAAGTGCCACATAATAGCAACCACGTACAAATGTATAAAAAATGAAAGAAATTAACAGTGCCAGGTTTATTAGAAAAGGTTTCAACTAAATGCAACCAAACAATCATTCACTGATAATAATTAGAGCAATTAACATAAACACACTTGTGAGGATCCAAAATGTGAAGACTTCAAATTGTAATGGAGTAAAAGTTATTCTAACCATGGCCACAAACTAGCGTATTCTGCTTTGGTGACCGATTAAAGCAGTGATATGTGTCGTTACTTAAACAGAGAAGCTCACAATAATTTATGAGCCTCCACATATGTTCCATCATGGAGCCATGATCACTGGTTGCTTTTGTTAAATAACCTAGTCCACGCAACAACTAAACCCGTCTTAAGGCAATCATCTGAAATAGTTATTGCCTTTCATGTCTTTCTGATCCATTCCTTCCGTTCTTCATTCCAGAATTTACAATTCTTGCTAATCTAGTTATCTTTTTATGAAAAGAACAGACACTAGACTTACATTACTGAAGGCTACATCAGCACAAAAAAATATTCTATTGGGCTAAAGCTTTATCCTCAATTTCTCGTTTAAATAGAAATCTTATGCCATTTCACTTCGAAGAGAAACAGACCGCAATAATAGGCATCTCTATTGTATATGAATAGTCTAACACATTTCAGCACCTAGTGCTTCATATACCAATGTTTGAACCTGAAAATGCATGTCACTTCTCTAAAGTCACGTAAGTGTTTTATATCATCTTCTCTTTATGATGAGTTTTATCAAATCCTTGTAAGTATGTGTACATTATAATAGCCAAATAAATGTAAACGGTTTAATACCATAAAGGTCCAATAACCCCAAAATTCCTTAAAACTAGACAAAAATCCCTAATGAATTCTGCATCTAGGGTGCAGGAAGAGCTAACAAATGCAGGGATACTATCAAAACCAAATATTCCTAGTAATTGTTAGAACATATCCTCTCAATGTGATATTCTTGTTGTACGAAATTGCATCATAAACTTAGTAGAAGTTGTTATAATGCTGTAAATTGTAGAGGCATGAAGGGCGAAACCGTTACTCGGCTACCCGTGCAAAGAGCTCGGAAATTTTCTGCAGTACCAAACAAAAAAAAGAAAGGTAAGCAAACCTGAATCTGTTGCTGACAAAATGATAAATACAAGTAGGTTAAAACAAAATTCAAATGGGTTACACTTGAGGGCGTACCTGCTGTCCGCGGTACAGTTTTTCCAAATAGGCCCATGATGATACGACCTGAAAATGACACAAGTTCGGTAATCGTAATTCCTTCAAATAATACACAATGGACCAGATTTTTTTATTTTATTTATAACACAACAGATTCTTATTTGATTAATATTCCGACTGCAAGTGGATCTTAGAATTCCCCAAAAAAGAAAAGCAGCAGCATAGAAAAAATGGTGTGTCCTGTGTATTGTAAGTTGAGAACTTAAAAAGCTTAGAGGGAATCCAGATCAACCCAAACAACTAAGCCCTACAGGTAGATTATATTGCTAAAAATGGATGCCGACTGTGGCTGCCAACTCCAGTGGAAAACTGGTTACAGGTAGTATAAAATAATGCACTGTGGTGATGATAATAAACTCTTGGAATTGTGCTATAATGCAGAAACAGAGAATCAAGGTAGATAGAGATAAGAAGATGGAAACAGTGATTGCTTTTAGGACTTCAGTGCCCAAATTAGATAATTCAGCATGACGGCACATGATTGTTCAGGTTACTTCACGTAATATAACATGTTGCTTCGACTCGAGCAGACTCCTATTCGTGGCCTACCACTAGAAATCATTAATTGACATCATCGTGCAAAACAACATCAAACATGGCACTTTGAGAAATGGCAACTACTTGTCCAGGGTATATTACTGACTTATATTATATCATACCACCGTTTTCGCAACCCTCCGCTGCTCTCAATCAGTTGACAGATTCGGAACTTTAGTTCTTACTCCGACTTACGTAACATAATACACAAGAGCCGGTTGATAGATTACACATAGTGTTTTCAAGCCTTGATACAATAACACATTTTGAATCGATTTCGACGGAAAAACTGGTGATAACAAATTAAAAGCTACCTCTGCGTCTCCCATTAATCTGAATGTCGAAGTAAACTTTATGCGTAACTTGCTCCAAATCCTCTGAACTTTCCACCTAAAAGTACATAAATAAAATCACAACAGTAACATACACAATCACCTAAACCAGTACGAATTCAGAATCAAAAAGTATTTGCAAACCTCATTGTTCCCCAAAATGACTTGTTGCTGATCCGATGATGAAACTCCTGCATCGCTCAATCGATTCTGTAAAATTTTCAAACAACAATTAAAAAATCATAATTGCAAACAATTATAAACAAAAAAGAATATTATTACCAGGATGAGAGCAAGAGTTCCGAACACAATTAGAACCCATAAAATCACAATAGGCACAAATCTCATTTTGATTAGAACCCTAATTTTCAACTCCTATGAGAACTATAATCGTTAATTTGTTCAAGCGTAAGATCTGGGAAAATCCTATTAGTCTAATTGTTAATTTGGTATAAAACATAAAATTACCAAATTATCGATCGATGATTATAATAATTCTTTAAACCAAACAGTATTATTTCTACAGTTAAGTTAAAAAATGTGGGTAAATTTCCATCCACCTCCCTGAGTTTCTTTCTCTCTCTACAAACCACCCCTCTGGTTTAGATTCTTTTCCCCGGATTTGGTTGACTATTAGCCAACAAATGAAAATAAACTATTCAATTCATAATATAAATGATTTTTATTAATTGACACTTTGCCCCCCAAATTATTGGAGTGGTGCATGGAGAGAGAGAAAACTTCGAATGGAATTTGCCCTTTAAAAATGTAAGGGGTGAGGGCTTGACCGCCGAATTGGAACATTTAAATTAAAAGGTACTAAATGTTATTATTTATGTAAATATAGTTATAAACATCTTAAATTACAGAATACAAAAATAATATATTGAGTTTTTTTTTTTTGTAATCGATAAAATAAAAACTTTATTAAGAATGGAGTATAAGGCACTCCGAGAGTCTCAAGAAACAAAGCGAATCAAGTCTTACAAGAAAATTGAGTTACACCAGCAAATGAATAAGGAAAATAAGTTTTCTTCTATTAAATTTAGATCCATGCGCATGCCTTTATAATGTCAACTACCTCGCTGATTTGAGTGAGATCTTTTTTAATTACAAATATGTTTTGTGTTAGTCATATATACCCTATGATGTACCGGCATTTCGAATTGTTTTTTATGTAGTGTCCGACACACCGACACGACACTGACACTTCGACACGACATTGATACTCCTCTGAAACGTGTCGAACATGTCACATGGCATGTCTTAATAAAAATAAAAGAAAAATAAAAGAGACATCGTGTTGGACACGTTTCAAGGACGTGCTCGGCATGCCTGGACACTTTTTGAAGTGATTTTGTAGTTTTTAATTTTAATTTATGGTTAAAATTTTAATTTTTTAAAATATATAGATAAAGATATTAGAAGTGTACACTTTAAAAGTTAAATAATTAAGTAGCAAAAATGCATAAATTATAACTTTTTCTCCAATCAAATCTCACGAATAAGCCTATTGCATTTCTCTTTGCGCAAACAACAAGGCCATGCAAAATAATTCGTTTTTTCTTGGAGTCGTGACTCTAACATCTATTTAAAGATTTTATTTGAGTATTGTATAACACTTTATTTTGCCATTTGATTTGTGTATATGCCTTTTGTATTTAATGCTTGGAATTTATGACTAAAACTTTAATGAATATTTTATTTTAAACTTGTAGTAGTTCGTTACTTGGTTTTGAGTGTAAATATGTTTGGTTTGATTCTATCATTGAACGTAATAATGTTATTTGTGGAGATTATGATGATGTCTCTATATTTTAATATAAAAAATACAGCAATATTGCGGCCGTGTCGTGTCTTGTAATATTAAAAAATCTGTGTCGCCGTGTCCGTATCGTGTGTCCGTGCATCATAGTAATATACTAAAAGGTCAAAAACCAAATGAATACTTAGTTAGTCTTTTTAGTAGTTTCGAGAGCACACCATTGGATTAAAAGCATGAGTTTTGGGACTCGCATCAGCTGCTGGATGGATTGCCAAACCGACCAAGAATATTTCTCCAGATTGCTATTATCTGCAGAAAAGATGCTCAACATCCTCATCTTACGAGTTACGCAATTTGTAAATGGCCGACGATGTTGCCAAACAAAAACTATTGTTGCCAAAGCAATTTTTTCAAGATCTCTAATTTATCCTTGTTATGAAATATCATTATGAAATATAAATAATTTGAGATCTTTTAAAATTTGCTAGTTCCAACAATTTCTGCTTTGGGAATATCGCACCTTTCGTAAATGAGATTACCATCAACAGGAATGATTTCTCCACGAGATAAGTTAAGCTCTGATGAGATTCTATTGTGAATTACCTGCAAACAAATGCTTCACTTTCAAGGGGTCGTTGCAATCACTTTCAAGTATTAGGTAGGTTGACTTGAGTGAGAAATCACCAATGTGTTCCATTTCCATCTCCAATTATCAGTAGTTGGAAGCTCCAACTTTAAGAGAGAATCCATTTAGTAGATGTTGTACTTCCTCTTAAAAAGAATTTGTTTTCATGAAATAAATTTATAATTAATATATTCTCAATCCTAATTCATAATATATTTTATTAAATTGGTCTATAATTTTCAAGTAAAATAATTTAATTGTGAGTTATTGGCGCAATGTTTTCATATAATTACATGTGTAATATATAAATTAAGAAATATGAAATTATACATCAAATGAGAAGTTTGTATATAAGGTACAATCAAAATAAATTATATATATATATATATATATATATATATATATATATATATATATATATATATATATATATATATATATATATATATATATATATATATTTAAAAGGATATGCATAATCATAAAAAAACGAAACTACCCATCACTCTTAAAGTATACGACTTAAAGTAAAATTAAAATCTGCCTAAGATATGATATTTACAAATACTCATTTTATAATGGTATTATAAAAATAAGATAATATAATTAATTATTATCTTACAAAGAAAGTACATGTTAATTATCTATTGTATATATCAATATGTATGTATAAGATCAAAAATGCTGTAGCTTAATTGGTAGTAGCATTTTAATTTTGCTTAAAGATTAAGGGTTCAAATCTTTTTTTCCTACAAATAATAACAATTTAAAATGCAAAAGTTGGTTCAACTAGTCCATTCGTTCACTAGTTTAACCGGTTTTCACCGACTATGAGCGGTTCCACCCGGTTAGCGAACAATTGATTTTCAGTGTCCTTCTAGAGCGACCAAGGCACCAATCACCGATAAAACAATCTGAATCTGTCAGACTATGATATTTACAAGAAAATAGTATAATTCATTGACTTTTCGTTATAATTTCAACTATATGGTATAGCCATAAAAGAAAAACACAAGAAAATGTATATCGTCAAACGCATCCTTGCATCCATATATATCATAAATAAACTTCCTAAAAAGTTTCATCGCCTAAAACCATTTTATATACTTCCATAAAACCACTCCTCATTAATTATGCCTTAACTTTATTAACTTTCAATAGTTTCCATACTAAAACTTGGGCCTCACAAGTTATCATTTCGATATCGTGACCTTGCCACATGGAATTTATATATTTCAACTAGTGTGAAATTTGATGAAACTTTTCTACTAAAGATGGAGCTTAAACTTCCCGTTATTCTGTAGGATCATGTTTGTTGACTATATTTTTTTCTTCTTTGTTACTTCCAGTAGTTACACGAAATCATGATTCCATTTCATCACATTGAGACTCATTAGTTTGTAACCCTCCACGTGAGTCTCATCCTTCCTCACCAAACACAACTATACAAAACAAAACAGTATATGTAGTACCTCGATTTTTTGTTCATACTTTTAACTATTTTTTAATGTCGATACAAATTAAATTTCATACGATATAATGATTACATTAAATATTACTTGGTATATTGAAGAATCAACCCTATCTTTTTCCATTTTTTTATGGTGCATAGGTTGGAGACAAGAATTTCAAAACTTTTAAAACAACTAATATCCTAAAAATCACTACTCTTATCTCTCAAAAAGTATTCAAGACACTCATGGAATTCATATGTTCTGATCACTACTCTTATCTCTCAAAAGTATCCAAGACACTCATGAAACTCATATGCTCTGAATTTCTTTCGAGGAGCAAGATTTATTCGGGGTTTGGAGAAACATGGGTGTGCTTCAGGGGTTTTGAGAAATTGGGGTATGCTTCAACGTAAATGAAGTTATTCAAAATTCTTCCTTAGCCAAGTATCTTGACGAAAACATGAAGCTGTAGTGACATACTGTGCTTCTCTGCTTCGAGGGTTGATAAAGTGACAATAAGTTGTTCCTTTGAAGCCCATGAAACAACCCTTGTGTCAAGCATAAAAACATACCCCGAGGTACTTCTTCTATCATCTTGATCTTCAGCTTAGTCGTTGTTGTCGATTCTCACTAAATATGATTTTCTTTTTTCTATAAAATAAAAGGACATGTGATGTTCCCTGCAAGTAACAAAAGATCTTCTTGGCAACTAAAAGATGGTTCTCTTTTAGATTTCCCAAGTATCTACTAATAAGCTTATCAACATGCATTAAGTACGGTCAAGTTGCAATTAAGTACATGAGGCTTCCCACAATCTGCTCGTAGAGTGGACAGTCAACATTATCTCCATTAGGATTTTTTTCAAGCATAACTTCTCTCACCTTGGGTGTACCAACTGCATTGTAGTTTTTCATATAAAATCTTTTCAGAATCTCTTGCACATATTTCTTTTGAGAAATGAAATACTAGCAGAAGATTAAACCACTTCTGTGCCAAGAAAATAATTAATTATACCTTTGAGGACAATGTGAAATATACAAACACGATGGTTCACCCCATATTTTCACTAAGTACCTCCACCACTTGTCACAGCACCCCTCGACACATGTCACAAAACCTCCCGCACTTGGCATCCCACTTTCCTCTACTTGGCAGCCCCTATTATACACTTGTCATCCCTTGACGATCTAGACCTCTGAATAGGAAGGCACTTGCACCTTACAAAATGATGATTTTCTACACTGTCAACTAGCTAGCAATACTCCTAGACTATCTACACTCATACCTCACGAAATATAATATGAAGTACAAATGGCTTGATTCCCCTCGTGGGATATCTAGGCATCTTGAAACATTTTCAAGTTCAGTCGTAAACATTCATACGCCTTTACAAAATCTTCTTCATTTCGAGATTTTTGTTCCATCCTACAAATTTAAATGAAACTCACATCCGTAGCCCTTACCTTCGTCCATTCAATTTTTTGTTGTCATTTTGGCGTCTTTCGTGGGAATGCCTGATTCCCCCGAGATACCCAAGAAAGAGTGTGAGACAAAAAAATTAAAAACCTGCGTACTAGTTCACCGAAGGCCACATCAAAAAGAAAAGGACACACCAAAACTATCCACAAGGTTGTATTTTACGCATGAGGTAACGAAATCAACCCTTATGTACAACCTTAATTAGCATATTTATCTTCTCAACTTTTGGCGCGGTAATCAACTTGAAAATCGAAGAACCATTTTCTACTATCTCTTAAAAAGAAGCAGAACCAATCTAATTACACAAAAATAAACGGCAAGCAAGAGGCTAATCAAAGTTGTGAGTCAAAATTAATATGCAGTGACATTGGTTTTTTTTTTTTGATAAGAAGTCACATTGGGTTCTATGATGTAATTTTATAGTTTTTGGCCCTTTAAATTTGTTGCTCATCAAGTTGTTCAATGTGGATGATTTTTGTCATGGTTTTTTTAGCAAAATCATAGAAAAATCAATATATAATCATAAGAAATTATTAAGTATTTGTATGATATAGGGAAAAGAAAATGAGTAGTTCAAGTTTGAAGAACTAAGCTCAGTATCTCAACCAAAATCAATGCATGAAATACGTCTAACTCTATAGAGGAAACTATAAAGTTATCTTTCCTCCTCTATACCGTCCAATTCAACTAACATAGCTTCAGTCAAGTCGGGTGGGTTTATGTTGGAAGGCCACCCTTAGTGATGGCACAGGCACAACTCCATACAGGTTGACCTACGACCAACATCTTGAGTCCTCTAATTCTAGTAGCTAGGGACGAATACTTTTATAAGGAGAAAGATAAGCTCTAAATAGGATCAATAGCGGGCAGGGTAAATCCCTGTCTCCATTCCGTAGTACAAAGGGCTCTGTCTAGTCTCTCTCTTTTCCGGATCACAAATTAAATAACTAAAGGCGAGTGAATGGACATCTCTGTTTTATGCAGAAGGCACATGCCTAATTAATGAATAACTAAGTCAAAAATGTATCGTGCTCATTTATGTTAAAGATCTTGAAACATGAAATATAGCCGTATTACAAAAATTGCATTATAAAGGGAACATCCTCCATGTCGTATGTGACATAACCTCATGCCACATGTCACACAACTTCACTTTTTTTTTTTGCTATTTTTTTTTTTACATCTTACACCTTATTCTTTTGATTGAAATATTTATAGAGAAAAGATAAATAACATTGATGCTGAGGAGCGAACCCCTCACTTGAGGGCAAAAGAGTTCCTCGTATTTTGGTAGTTCATGCCAGAAATCTTGTGAAATACCACTCTTCATTAGAAGTCTTCCCACCATAACCAAAATTGTCCATTTTTTTTCTCTCACAAACACCAATTTGTGGTGTATTTGCTAGTGTCAGTTGTTTGTGTATTTCTTACATATTGTAGTAATCGCCAAATTCTTTTGAATTATACTCTCCACCACGATGGCTTTGCAAAACTCTTATTTAGTTACTTGCTTCTTTTTCAGCACGTGCTTTGTAGCTTTTAAAAGCTAAAAGAGCTTCTGAATTCTTAACGCGAAAAAGATAAATCTAGAATGTTATTGGTAAAAATGCCAATAAATGATATATTTATTGTCCTGCACAAGTCTGAGAACATACTTAGCTATTTAGATTTACCTTTTGAAAATTTATTGCGAGATTGTTTACTAACAGAGCATTATTCATAAACTTGAGTAGGGTTAGCTATTTGCGGCCGCCCCTCTACCATATTTCTTCTGCGCCAAAATTTAGATGTCTATAGCGATAGTCACTGCCGGAGGCGACGAGAGGGGGGTGTGTATGGGGGCCATTGCACTCCCAGCCTTTTACAAGTTAATTTTATATATTAGTCTTATATATTAATAAAAACTGTTATATATTTCTTTTGCATTAATTTTCTCCCCCACGCCCCTATCTGAAGCCCTTTTTTTTTATAATTTTCCAATTAAAATATTATATTAGTTGGCCCACTTCTTCTATTCAATAATATATGACACACCACAAGTTAAAACTAAAATACTATATATCTATATCAGTGGCCCACCTCTTTCATTTAATATTTTTGTGGCCCACCACAATAAATGAGACACAATAGTAAGTCCAATTGACTTATGTAATTTGCACAATTTTGAGAAAAAGAGGCAGAACACCTTTTTATCTTTTTGAATGAATCAAAACACTACACAAAAAAAAAAAAAAAAAAAAACTGGGCGACGCACGACTGCAACTTGTAAGCATTTTTTTTTCCTTTTAAAATTCATCTTGTTATTATAATATATATGAATAAAATATGAGTTTGTGTTCACTGTTTGGGTATGTGTTCCTATTGATTATGGATTTATGGTATATGATGAATTTTGACTATTTAGGTATCTATGTTACACTTAGGGTTTTGTAGTCTTGAACATTATTTAGGTATTTAGGTGGGTTTTTTGCAAAATTAGTCATCTAACTTTTCTTTTTTGCAAAATTCGTCCTTTAATTATATTAATAGCAATTTTAGTCCCCTATCTTAGCACCCTTTGCAATTTATACCCTCAAGTGACGAGATATTCTAATATTCGCCGGAAAGTGACACGTAGCCTCGACATGATAGAGTTTTTGCAATAATCATCCTATAAGTTGACACGTTGGCAAAATTGGTCCTCTATTTTTATTTGCAATTTTCGTCCTCTATATTGTCACAATTTGCAATTTTAGTCCTCTGTCAATATTTTTGTCAAATTGACTGTCAGCTCCCTATTTCCTTTTTAAAATTCCACACAGAAATTGATACTACCAAACCAAATTTCGCTTTGTGGATGACATTGTACTATCTATAGCAACACATAGCACTTAGTAATTTCAATCCTTACTAAATCCAAAGAGATATTTATAATGATTACATCACTCGAATAGTATTCTCGGTTTTAAAACTTTTAACTTTTCAAAAACTATATGCATCAAACATTTGTACAAAAAGTAAAAGACATTCCACAAAAGATACAAATCTTTTATTATTACGTGAAACAAGTATAGACAAATTTATTATCTTCTAACAACAAGGCCACCAACGAGCTGTAACAGAGTCACAAGACTGGGACTTTGGGTCGGGTAATTGGGTACCCACCCGACCCAATCGGGTATCGCCCAATTGGGCCACCCAATTGGATGAAATTGCCAAACGGGTGAGCACCCATACACAATTTAGATAGTGCGGGTGGGTAGTGGGTAGGTGAATGCAACCCATTTGGGGTTTGGTACCCATTGGGTATGCAAAGAAGGAAAAAAAAGAGTAGCTACATATTTCTATTATAAGTTGGTAGCACGTTTTCTATCACAAAACAACACTTCTAGTCTTCTAAAAAATAATACACAAAAGAGGGCAAAACTCCCTTGTTTTGAAAAGAACTTGAGCAAAAAAGCCCCAAAGTCTGGGCATTTTTGCCCCTTTTAAAACTTGGTGGGTACCCAATACCCAAATCCTGGGTACCCGCAAGTTTTGGGTACCCAACCTATTGGGTACTTAATATTTTGGGTGGGTATTAGGTAGCAGTTTTTGGTATACAAACAATTGGGTACCCACCCAAAACTACCCAATACCCAAATACCCGACCCATTCCCACACCTAAACAGAGAGATTTAGCTTGAGCAATGGCGCAAAGGCTCATGATGTGTTAACCTTCCCCTCGTACAACTCCACAGCATTGTTTGTAAACCTAAACCTCTTCTCCACAACAAAAATAGATTCTCTAATTCTTTTGCCCTTTTCATCTATCATAGTTCACACAAAAAATTTAATTGAGATAGTAAATCAAACACCAAACCAAAAAGATTTAGTACGTAGAAAAATTACCGAGAACAATCTAAGTGCGAGTTGCACAAATGATGATCTAAGTTCTCATGGGAGTCACCCTGACCTTCTACCCCGGAGTATCCATCTTCCACAAGCTTACGAATTTAGAAAATAAAATTAAATAGAAATTTTAAAAAGAAATAGGGAGCTTACGGTTAACCCGACATAAATATTGGCGGAGGACTAAAATTGCAACTTGTGACAATATAGAGGATGAAAATTGCAAATAAAAAAATAGAGGACCAATTTTACAAAAGTGTCAACTTATAGGACGGTTATTGCAAAAATTCTCTCATGTCCAGGCCACGTGTCACTTTCCGGCGAATATTAGAATATTTTGTCACTTGAGGGTATAAATTGCAAAGGGTGCTAAGATAGGGGACTAAAGTTGCTATTAATATAATTAAAGGAATAATTTTGCAAAAGAGTAAGGTTAGAGGACTATTTTTGCGAAAACCCCGTATTTAGGTATTTATGTTATCATTAGGGTTTTGTGTTCTTGAACATTATTTAGGTATTTATGTTACACTTAGGGTTTTCTAGCCTTAAACACTACATTTTTGACTTTTAAGACATGTGGTTTTCAAGTTTATGACAATGCGGAAGCAATATATCATTTGATTAATGCATAAATTCTATTTTGCACACGTCTTTAATCAATGGGCAAGAAAAAAATTGATTCTTATTTTAAAAAAAAGTTGTGTTCAAGAAGATTCTCATAATCCCGAGAGTTCAATTCATAATGATAGTGATGCTCATGCTTCTTTTGAAAATGAAAATGTTCTTGATCAACTTGTGCATCCGGATTCTCCTTAATGAGAAATTCCACGGACTGATAAAGAAGCAAACATCGATTTTGAACGAGATCCGGGTAAACATCAAATGATATGCGATTATGTTGTCGATAAGAGATGTCAAATTCGACTAACTTATTTAAGATTTGGCCCATATCAAGTTAATCCACTAAAATCTAGTGAATTTATTGATAGACATGGAAAAAAGTTTCTTAGTTCTTGGTACAAGCTATTTCCTGATTGGTTAGAATATTCTTCTACAAAGGATGTCGCATTTTGTCTTCCGTGTTTTCTGTTTGCAAAGCCATCAACAGTTTTCGGGTCAAATGCTTTTGTTGTTGATGGGTTTCAATCATGGAAAAAAGTGAATGAGGGTAAAAATTGTGCTTTTTTGACACATGAAGGTTATGCTCCTAATTCTTCACATAAAGTTGTGGTAAAAAAAAAATGTCAGGATATGATGAACTCATTGCAACACACTGACAAGATTTTGGAGAAACAATCTGCAGAGTTAGTGGCAAAGAATCGGTTAAGACTTAGAGTTTTCAGTGGACGTTGTAAAATTTTGTGCGTTTCAGGTTATTGTATTTAAGGGTCACAATGAACGGTTTGACTCACAAAACCGTGGTAATTTTCTGGAGCTTGTAAAGCATACTACTTTTTATAATGATGAAGTAGCTTCAACTGTTTTGAAGAACGCTCCTCAAAATGCTTCTTATACTTCTTTCACGATTCAAAAGGAGATCTTATCACTTTATGCTAGTAGAATTCAGAGATTTATCCAAGAAGAAATTGGTGTTGAAAAGTTTTGTATTATAGTTGATGAATCTTGAGATGAATCAAAAAGAGAACAAATGGCTATTATTTTGTGGTTTGTTGATAAAGATGGATTTGTTCGAGAAAGATTCTTTGACATAGTTCATGTTGAGGACAGTAAAGCGTCTACTTTGAAGAAAAAAATATGTGGCGTTCTTTGTCATCATCAGCTTAGCATACAAAATATTTGAGGACAAGGATACGATGGTGCTAGTAACATGCGAGGGGAGTGGAACGGGCTACACGTTTTATTTTTGAATGGATGTCCATATGCATACTATATCCATTGTCTTGCTCATTGTTTGCAATTGATATTAGTGGCAACAACTCAAAGTGCGATCCTTGTTGAGCTTTTCTTCTCACACTTAACTCTTATTATAAATGTGGTTGATTCTTCTACAAAGCGTCATGATCAAATGAAACTAGCCGAGTCTCTGAATAGAAGAATTGATTTCAAGTAATGAGCTTGAAACAAGAAGAGGAGAAAATCAAATTGGCACCATACAATGTGCATGTGATACTAGATGGAGTTCTCATTTTAAATCCCTCCCTAATTACTTGAAATGTTTGATTCTACTCTGCTAGTATTGCATGAGATCATATATGATAGAAGTGTCTTATCTTCTAGAGCTGCAGCTGATAGAGCTTATGATGTAATGATGTTATTGGTATTCGTGTTTTGTTGTATTTTCTGATAGAACTATTGGGAAAGACAAACGATCTTTGTATGACGTTGCAGTGTAAAAATCTCAAGAAATATTGAATGCAATGGATGCAGTAGCAAGCACAAAAGTTATTCAGAAATTCAGAAAAGTTGGATGGGATCAATTATGTGAAACAGTCAAGACTTTTTGTGAGAAATGTGATATAGATATACCTGAAATGAATGGTCCTCGTCTATCAAGTAGATTGCGTGCTAGGAAAGGTATCCAGTTACATTGAGCACCACTATCGGATTGACAACGATTGATAACATACTGCAAGAGATGAAGTATAGATTTAACGAAGATGCCATGGAGTTGCTTAAGTTGAGTTCAACTTTAGACCCAAGATATGGTAATAGACTCTTTGACATAGAAAATATTTTATGATTTCACAAATCAGGAAAAGTTACATCTCAAGTACCAATTGGAGCTTTTTGAAGTTGATGTTCGAGAGAATACTAGTCTTTAGAATGTTTCAACGATTTCAGAGTTGTGTCAGGTATTGTCAAAGACCGGGAAGTCAAAGATCTACTCTCTCGTAGATAGGTTGATTCAACTTGTTTTAGTTTTTTCTGTTTCTACAGCTACATCTCAACGTGCATTTTCAGCAAAAAAGATTGTGAAGACAAGATTGCGGAATAAAATGGAGGATGATTTCTTAGCTAGTAGTTTGATTATGCATATTGAGAGAGAAGTTGCTCAGAGTTTTAATGCTGATTCAATAATTGATGAGTTTGATGATGTGAAAAATCGTACATCGCAGTTTAAAGAGTCTAAGTAAAGTTAGGTTACAGACGATTCGTCTTGTTGCTATGTTTGACTTTATTTATTTAGTGTATTTTTTAGATTTTAATGTTAGACATTTGTGATTTACGTGAGTCTATTATTGTTATTTTGATGATAACTTTCAATATATTGACTTGAGAAATATTCGAGTCGCTTCGTGAATAGGTAATATTTTTTGCCCCCCCCCCCCCCCCCTTCTTTCTAAATCATACCTCCGCCCCGGCGATAGTGCCACAACCATAGTTCTTTCTTTAATCTTGTAAAGAAGCACATATGTGAAGTGTCGTTGAAATACTACGAAAGAGTGCGATTAGCAATCATTTGACTTGAGTAATCATGCCTAGCTTTTCATCAAATATTCTGCATACGTCGTTTTTTTATTGAGACTTCATATCCCTTTTCTTGCAATTGTTCAATACTCAACTGGTCTTCAGATCTGGATCAAACAATACTTCACATATTCTACAACTCGTGTCTAGATACCACATGTTTTCATTGACTAATTCTTTTGCATAACAAGCCTTCAACAAGATATCTCATCTTCCTTCTCTACGTAATGACATTGTTCCTTAGGTTCTCTCGACATATTTGTGTAATATTCTAACTTATGAAGGCCAAATCTATGGCATCTATAACACTCAACATTCTACTTGTCTACGGACATTGATTTATAAGTCGTTGAGTTATAAACTCCTCTTCCTCTATCTTGAAATTGATGATCGTGTTGTCTGTGACCGTGATCATTGTTTATTCTGCCATCATCTATACTGCCTCGTGCTCCTGTTTCTCTACCTTGATATTGATTGCCTTATCCTCCACATCCTCTACCTTGTGTTGTTTTTTTATTTTCTTTGATAAACCTACCTCGGGTTGTTGATTGATTCAACTTGGTAGCATTATTTTTAGTTGTCGCCTTTAGAGCATGCTCTTCTTTGTGGCGTTAGACTAACTTTTGTTCGTGAACTGGTAATGAACCTTGCAATTCATCTATTGAAAGTTGATCAAGATAATTGACTCTTCAAACCACAAAATTGAATTTTGGCATCTTTGATCTAATTATTTTTTGACTACAGTCACGTCACCAATCTTTTCGCCATGAACCCACAACTTGTTGATTTCCATAGTCCTTGAGAAGAAGTCACTAACTGATTCACCAATTTCCATCCGAAGCATTTCAAAACTCAGATCATAGTGTTTGAGGGTGTATTCTTTTAACTTTTGCAGAGCCTTAATATTTCTTTTTCATGGAGTCCCAGAATTGTTTGAAGGTGTCTTTGCTATGAATAGTTTCCAAAATAGTTCGATCGATAGCTTAGACCAAATAATTCTTTGCCTTCAAGTCTTTCAGCTTCGGTCCTTCTTACACTGCTTTTTGCGCCTCTGGAAGTGGTGCGCCACCTCTGGATATTTCTACTCCATACTCCACTACATACCAGTATTCTTTAGATCGCATAAAATCCTCTATCAACATACTCTAGTGGTTGATCATCAAATCGTGGAATGGCTAGTTGCACAAATTTCTCAGAAGCCATCTTATTTCTTTGGTGTCTTTTCTCTTTGGCTCACGTTCTTGTGCTTACAGAACTGATACCACTATTAAGAACAAACGCTTCACCACAGAGATATAAACAACAGGAAGTAAAATTATGTTTCTGGAGAAACAACCTTAAGTTTTTATCTTTTCTATAGTGCCAAAAACTTCTCACTTTCATCACAGACCAAATGTCAATTATATAGAGGCAATACCTTGAGCACGAAAATAGCAACAATCTGAAGACCTCCAACTTAAATGTGATAATCAAACTTAAATAAAATAGTTACATACTTAACAGACTCAACAAAATGCTTAAAAATAAGGATTACATTATACTTGAAAATAAGTAGACTTATCCAATACATCTATCTGCACACAAGATCCGACAAGGTAATATCTTTATGAAGAGAAAAGACAAATTTTTGGTGCTTTGAGGTCCAAATTGATGGCAAATTCACTCCCCATCACTTTCACGGGAGGTTGTTAAGTTAATGGATTGATATTTCCAAACGAACGAATGATTCATATCATTTTGTTGATCCATTGTGCGTGATATGATCCATCAATTTAAGCAATGTTGTGAATCCTCCACTATGATGATACTATTAATATCCTCTTTCTTTTTGTGGTGTAAATTTCTACGACTTTAATTGTTGTCACACAATAGAAAAGCATGTTGGCCTTTTTCATACTACTTACCAGTTACCACTTAAGCCGCAGTGTTTTCATAACCGGACCGGCCCGGCCGGTCCGACCGGTTCGACCGGTGTCCGGACCCCTGGCTGGTCCGGTTGGGCCTGTAAAACGGTTCAGTTTACGAACCGGTTTCGACCGGGAAAAACCGGTCCAAAACCGGAAACCGGTGGATCGGTTTTGACCGGTTGGAACCGGTTCGACCCTTAAATATATTTTTAAAAAAAAGGGCAAAATTCAACCCTAAAATTACAGCACGCTCCTTTTCTCCTAAATCTGAAACGTGAAACCCTACCCCCTCCTCCATCAGTCCATCTTCGCCTCACCCACTCCCCCTCCACCGCCGATGCTCGAACGAAGACAGTAGAAATCGAAAGAGTACAAGAATAAAGAGAGAGTTAAAATTAGGTGAAGAAATATAAGAAATGAAGGGGGAAAAAGTAGAATATGAAAGTGAGGTTAAAGGAAATAAATTTTCAAAGTTGAAACATGAAAGAGGAAGTAAAATTAGAGAAGATGAAGATGTCGGTATTCACAATGTTGAAAGTTAAAGGAAATAATGTCGGGAGAAGAAAAAGATGAAAGTTAAAGGAAATAATGTTGAAAGTTCATTATTAGGACTGGATGTCTAGGGATTCACAATTATTTTAATTTTATAATGAATGTAAAAAGATTGGGCCCACCTTGTCAATGAAGTAAATAAATAATTATTGTAATTAATTGCAGTACCATAAATATGTAAGAGAATATATTAATCAGAAAATTTTTTGCATTGCAAAATACTATGGAAAGAGAAAATGGTGCGTAAATATCATATTTTCCAAAAAAAAAATTGGTTAATGACATTACACCCTATATATAAATATATATATATATAATATTAAGGATGAGAAACTTGAATATATTACATTTATATTTTCTATTAACTTAGTTCATTATTTCTAACATAAAATATGTAACATCCTTTATAAGTATATGATTTCTTCATTGGAAACAATAAGCACCGTTATGAGTTTTGCTAATTTCTTGATTGTTAATTTTACTTTTTCTTTTTTTTTTTTTTGTGTTTTCGAAACTTTTCCTTTTTTGAGCTATCCGAAACTCATGCCCGAAACGAAACTTTGATCCATGGATATTTCTATTTTTTTTCGTCTTTTTGTTGTTAACTGCAATTTTTCGATTTCTATATTGCAAGTCTTTTTTAACTTGCTGTGATTTCGATTTCTATATTACATGCGCAACTTGCTAATTATTGATTTTTATATCCCCCTGAACTTGATGTTATTCTGCCCAAAATATATTGTATATGTGTATATGTGTATAATATATTGTATTAATATAACTTGTCGTGCATATGTGTATAATATATTGTATTCTGCCCAAAATTATAAGACATATATTTTGATTATTGTTTGTTTGTGTTTTTTTTTTTTTTTTAATCATTGATAATGCTTGGTCTGAGTATAATGCTTAAATGAATTGAGAGAATTATTAAATTTTACTATATTTAGTTGCAAAATTACTGAACTTGATGTTATTCTTACAATTGTTTTATTTGGTCTTGTTGTTTTTATGAAACAATCTCATTTTTTATTAGATTCCAATGTTGAAAATGATATTGTTTATAATTGTACAATTTTATTATGGATATTGTGTACAATTTTCATGTTGTTCAATGTTGAATTGTTGTGAATTGTGATTATATATACGTATTTTTGAGTATAAAATTATAGATAGTTTGAGATACAAGAAAATCGTAGGGTTAAATAGTTATACCGATTCGACCCCCGGTTCGACCGGTTCAACCAGTAAAACCAGTAACCAGTGAGGTGACCGGTTCGATGACCGGTCCGGTTCTGAAAACAATGCTTAAGCCACAACATTTCAATTCATTGTTTTCTTTTTCATCTTCTTATTTTTTTTTTTTTGAGATTCACATACACGCATATATATCACTAGGCTCTTTAGTATCATATACTTCCTTTGATAAAATATTAATCATTTAAAGAATTTAAATTTCACTATTCAGAGACTATAAATTATACACACAAAAGGTCATTCTCTTCAAGGGAACATAATTAAAACATTTTTATCATTATTTGCAATTTTTGGAGTTCATCAGATTGGATCGAGATCTCTTTCTTGTTGAAAACGAGAGCTGTCACAAATTGCACCCCACCTCCCACTTGTTCTACAGGAATTAGCAAACGAACAAATCATAGCAACAATGACACTCCTAATTTGCGTTGCACTTTCGGTTCTTGAGGGGCCAAGTGATACACATGTGTTATGTTACAATCCTTTCATATCCTTTGATATATATATATTTATTATGTTTCTTTCTAAAATCATTAAATCCGTACGAGATTTACAACTAGTTAATTTAGTAACCAAATGATCAACGCAATTATGAAATCTATTAATTATTTAATTTACGATCCCACATAATTATTATATATACTCTAATTAATCCATCGTCACTTCGGAGACTTTAAGGATTGTCCCAATTGAGATTTTCCCGTGGGGCCCTTTGTCCTAATGTAGAGCCTGTACTCGTCGAAAGTCATGGCCGGGTACAGTGCGGGTCTGTCCGGTGTCACAAGTTCCTTAGCCGGCTGTATCATTAAATCGCTCTTTGGGTTGTAGAAGTATGCGAGTGAAACGCGCTCTTTAGCTGAATTAACTATCACTCGGTGTTCGACACTTTTGTAAATCGCGTTGCTCAGAACCTATCAAAGAATAAGCACTAAATTAATTACATGCATAAAATATAAATATACACTTTGAATATATAGTCAAAGAGAGCTCCAATGATAACATGTGTGTATGTATGTTCATATATTCTGTTTCTTTTAATCAATTTGTAAAAGTAGAAAATACATAATTATTACCTATCGACTAAATCATCTAGAAAGTCCTTGAATGATAAGAAAATACCAGAAAGTTAATTAATAACATTTAGTATCGTTTCGTACGTCTTGGAATTTTTGGGGTAATTTTCAGCCATACAATATAAGAGGATGTTTATTAATTCTAAAGTACACAAATAATTCTAAGTAAAAGGGTTCTAAATTTAATTATTGGTTTAAGATCTTTATTGTCAGTTGAATTAAAAAATAGTAGTTTGGAATTATTACAGCTATTATTCACATTCAAAATATTAGACAATGGTTTATAAAGATAACAAGATGGGTTAACTTAAATAGATACAAACAAAAAATTAAATATGACACCAAAGGTTTGCGCTGATATAGTAGAGGCAATACAAAATATCCTTTGGTTTATCTCCACCAACATTAGTTAATGGCACAAACCAAACTTAGTTAATTAAGAAAAGATAATTTCGCCTACAGAAGTATTTCAATGTCATGAGGCAGTATAAAGTCTTTATAAAAACAGAAATAAATAAACTCCTTTAGAATAAGAACCTACATATATATACTAATATGCGTATATGTATGTGTGAAAGAAAACATAGTGCCACGTTAAATGACAATGACTGGAGAAAATGTCAATATCAATTTTCTAAATAATTTGAGTCGACGGTTTTGTACGTTATCACTTGGAGACACATGGGAGACGTGATAACTTTAAAGTCTTAATAATACATGCACGTTTATTTTGATGGCCTAAATCTTTGACCTATTCTCAGCCTCATAATATATATCATGGTCCCTCCATGTGCATGTGTTGCACGAATTCTAGCACATTTTTTCCCTTTTTTTTGTAGCAAATAACATATTGCTTCATGTCCTATCATATCAATTGTTTTGATTCTAGAAAACAATATCGACACAAATGGCTCATCTGTCATTTGGAAAAGTAGGTCGCTACATATCTTTCAACTTTTTTCGTGATTTTTTGGCTTATGTGGACAAAGTACTTTCATATAGATAGAAACTTGCTCTAGCTAAAAAAACATTTTTTCTCAGCTACTTTATTTTTACATGTATACGAAGGTAATACATGTCTAATTAATAGGTATACATCGGAGATGATTTTATAGTAATTCTTTAATTTTTTTAAAAATAAACTCTAACGGTATAATACTCTTTACATCAACAAATTATCACCTTTAGATTCAAGTCTCGCGAGCTTATTGCGCCATATAAAAAAACAAAAGGTCTATGTTGCATATAAAACACAAAAAATGTGTATTAGCAAGACGCGTATCTTTCACCTTTGTAGATACGTTGTCTAGTTTCATAGGGCACATGGACGTGAAGAAACTGATAATTCCATCACCAAATATCTGAGATTTTTTATTTGAACCATTACCACGAACAAATAACATATTAATGACCCTTCGTGCTGATTATAAATAAATAAGTGATACCAAATGGCCTTACTTTAGTTGTTGATTTCAATACCAATTATCAAATTAATATAACTATATATCTCACATTGATTAATTGTTATAATTTCTCCTCTCAATTATTAATTTCACGAGTTATCAACATGAACAAGTAAACGTTAGATTAAATATATACCTGAATTTGATCTCCAATATTCACAATGAATGCATGTGGAGCTGGTTTAACGGTAATCCAACCGTCGCCTCGACGGACTTGGAGCCCCGGGACATGCTGATCCGGAAGAAGGAAGGTCAAGCCACCCGGATCCGAATGAGAAGAGAGGCCGAGTGTGAGGTCCGGCTGCGGACATTTCGGGTAGAAATTAACCCGTAAACATGCCCCAACATCATTCCCTCCAAATGAGTTTTGGAGAAAATCCTCTCTTAATCCGAGATTAATCGACAAGATCCGTAGTAATACACCACCTAGCCTCACAATCTCTGCTGAATATTCACTAATCACTTCCCTACAATTCAGCCATTCATCAACCAAAAAAATTTAAATAATGCAGTGATTCTAATATAATCCACCACACATGGCAAGCACATGGTGATTAATTCGTTTGACTTTCTACTCATGATACTCAAGATCTTATATGATTAGCCGGCTGAGTTTGTGCACAAAGGGTCAAGTCAAGTGGTTTCATATTGAAGTGTCAATAAACAGAAAACATTAGAAAAATAATTATTTCATGTAATAATATCACGCTTTGAGAGCAAGATACCGATTAAAATTCAAATTTGAAATTACAAATCATTTACTAGTCCATGCATAATCCTTTATATGCCCTTACATCCCAAAAGAAATAAAAAAAATAAAATAAACGGGCTTAAGAGAGATGTGAAAAAGCTTATCCAAAACTATATATTCCAAAAAACATATGTGATATTACCAACAAAAAATAAATGACCACATGTAAAACATCTTTCGGATATTTACCTGGAAAACCCTACACATAGATTTTTACATACCATATTACTTTCAACATGAGGTATAATTAGTCATCAATAATATCGCACAACATATAGGTAATTATTACATAAAAGTTACCTAAGGTCATTTGGACGTGCAGGCCACTTATTCAAATCCAACAAGTTGCAAGGTCGATAGTGGAGATAGTAATAATCACTCCAATCAAGAACTGCGCCTTTCTCCACACCAAGCCGGCTACCATACCCTTCGTAGGTCTTGGGCGAGTTGGCATAGCCTTGTTTAATTTCCATCGGTTGATGAAAAAACTCGGTCCAAACCTCCTGGGCCCGGTCCATCAACTCGGGCCGGACCCCGTGGTTCACCACTTGAAAGAACCCCCATTCCCGACACGCCTCTGACACTTGTCGCAACGTTGTATCACGGAGGTTGTCATCGTATAAGCCTCGTAAGTCGATCAATGGAATGTTGGAGTCGTCGCTTGAGGTAGAAGTTAGTGAGGGTCTAGAGTCGATAGGTTTGACGTATCTCTCGGGAATTGTGTCGATGCCAGTGTCGGATAGGGATTGGACGCGGATTATGGGCTCGGGCCAATCTCCGGGGCAATTCATGATTGGTAGGAGTGAACGTTTTTTTTTTTTTTTTTTTTGCTCTTTTTAATTTTTTGGTCTAAGTAGGAAGAACCATATATCCACTTTTGGTACAAGGTGTTATGATATTAATGAAAGTTTTATAGTTAGAAGTAGGGGGGAGGGGACCCCGGGGTGGGGGTGGGGGCTATTGTTTGTTTATGTGAAGTTGGGATCAGCGCAAGATTAATTGTGGGAAAGAGGTGTTGCTAGTTGAAATTTAAATGAATCTGGAACGTGATGCGGCTAACTATTATAGCTAGTTGTAATGGCGATGGTATCGTACTTTATTTCTTTGAAAGTGTGTACGTGTAAATATCGTAATGTGAGTGTGTGAGTTTATTGTTTATTCACTTGATTTTTTTTTATACATACCAATATTTTTATTATCGTTATTCTTAGCTGCTTTCAAAATAAGTTGTCTTTATAAACATAAGCACCTTAAGAAACATATAAATATATAAAGAACATATCATAAAAATAGAGCTTGTGTACCTAATTTTTTATTATTATTTATGTTCACTAAACGTTTATAATTGTGTCCCATGCTTTGATGGAGTATTAAATTATAATTAAATTAATATCAAAGTATTGTGTAATATATTTCTTATTGTATTATTAATGCCATATGTAGGAAAACAACTCTAGTTTTAACCTATAACTTTGTTTCCACAAACTTTTTTATTGAAAACATAAAATATTGCATTGTAACGATATACAAGAAAAAGATATACACACAAATTTATATTAGATAAGTACTCTTTTAATTTATTCACTACACAATATAGTAAGAAAGATTCAAGATAAATTTTCGAAAGGAGTAAAATATATAATTATAAAACTAAGAAGTTGAATTAGTTTAATGAAATTAAAACTTGTGTATAAAATTTAGTTAAAGTTTCAGCACATTTAAAATTATATGTGTATTATATATGTATAAATATAATACAATATATAATATAGAAACACATCAATATATAACATGTAATATATAAAAATATATCTAATAAAGTGTATATACCATATATAATAAGGGTGGAGCTGGAGCTGGAGGGGGGTGGGGGCCCCATATTGATGGAAATCAGGAGTTCAAGTTAGATTAGGAGTTTAATTATTGTTTTATAGTTTGGTTAGGACTCTTATTTATTTCTTATTATTTATTTCATAGTTATCTTGTTTAAGCGTTTTAGTTTTGTTAATGTTTATTTGTTTAGCCTATATATACTGGCTACGTCTTATTGTTGAAGACACGTTTTGATGATTATATTATTTTGCTGATTGCAGGGTTTTCTCTCTGAAATTATGTCGTTCTCTTCTTGCTTCTCTAATTCTTGTTCTTATTCTGTCTCTAATCCTCTGAAATCTATTTCTTCTCTCTTATTTCTCTAATTTCTCTTCTCACGAGTACCCGATCTCTATCACATATGCCCCTGGCTCCGCCCCTGTGCTGAGTTGAGGTATACATGGGGTAGTTGCAAAAAGGGTAATTGCATATACCTCCCCAGAGGTTTTCCCTCTCTTCATCCACCTCCCCTCTAGTTTCAATTTTCTCATCCATCTCCCCTCAAAAAGTGTTATTGCTAGTACAACATTAATTTGAAGGCTAGTTTAGTAAATGTATATTAAAATTATTTATTGGACAAATAATGTATATTAATTAGGTCTATTTAGAACAAAAAGAATTAATAGAGCTTATGTTGAATGATTTCATTTTTGTTAAAAAATCATTAAGTTGATTATGAGATTTATTATTTACAGACTTGATAATTTTATGAGCTTTTATTAAATTTAATAATAAATATGCAGCTTATATCTTTTATGATTATATTATTACAATACTTTGAATATTATGATAGCGTTTTAACCATAATAAATGCGACACATTCAAAAATTTCACTATTTTTGGTCTAGAAAGAATATATAATCTAACTTTAAAGTTTTATTCTAAAGTTTTAATTTGTTAACGTACATGTTATATTATTTTCCCACCAAAGGCGTTGGTAGAACACGAGCAAAATATTTAAATTTAGAAATAAATTTAAAAATGTGCTATTTCTCTTAAGGTGAATTTAAACTATAACTAATTACTTTTTTATTTTGAATAATTTTTGGTATTATTTAAAAATATATTTTGTAACAAAATGAGCCCATATTCAATAGGAATTTTTTTTTTTTTTTTATCTAATCGGACCTTGTATGTTTTGTAACAACATTTAATAAATATGAAACTATATCAATATTAATTTATCATATTAATTTTTTAGTTATTTAATATATTTTTTAACAAAATGAATTCATATCCAGCATGAGGCATTTTTTTCTTTCTAACTGGACTTTGTGTGTATCGTAACAACATTTAATAAATAACTAAAATACCCTTCAAATTAAAGATTGATTAGCAATATAACTTTTTGAGGGGAGGTGGATGAGAAAGTTGAAACTAGAGGGGAGTTGGATGGAGAGAGACAAAACCTCATGGGAGGTCAATGGAATTTGCCCTTGCAAAAACTACCCGGTTTCTTTTTAATTGGCAAATACCCCTATGTGATTTTATATGCAAAAAACCCCAGTGAAATTTAAAAATCAGTGAAAACAACCCCCAACACACTTATTTGATCTGCGGCTATTTGAAATTGATATAAGATTATATTTTTGTTATACTTAATAGAAGTATAAAGAATTAATGGTGTTCAAACTGAATTTTATAAAATTCTTATTAATTTATTTTGAAAGGAACATTATTTTCTAGATCTGTAAAAACAAATATAAGGTATTAATTAATTTTATTATGTTTTAAATAATTCAAAAGAAAATTGAGATTATCATACGTATATGAATAAATATACATTTGATATAGAATTTTAATGCGTAAAGATTGTTAGGTGCGATCAACTAAAAATATGATGATCGACATGAGTCTTTTTACTAATTTCTAAATTTTGACAGTGAATTTAAGCTAATAAAAATAACACATGGGCTATATTTGCCAATTAGGAACAGGACAGGGCAATAGAAAAGTGTCGCTCTCGCCGGGCGTCTAGTATATAGAGTGTTTGTCACTCCTCTTTGGTCATTTGTTGGCATTAAATATAGGTGTTATGTAAATGTAGAACTTAGGCATGACTAGCAAAAAAATAGAAGATATGGTAAAATTATCAATAAACACAAATAAGAATATTCATCATAAGTGCATCCATGCATGTAAGTTGGAATTATCCGCATGGTATATATATATATATATATATATATATATATATTAATGTATATAACAATTTTGGATAAAGTATTGGTTATCGAACTGTTTGCACAGCTCTAAGGGTTTGGAGTCGCAGACTCGCAGTCACTGAAAATCTGAAATAATCTCAACTGTTGCGTAATTTCTGATGCCTTATAGTTATGAATTGGTTGCGGTCTACTAATAAACATTTAATATCTTACAAGATTTAAATGTAAATTCTGAGAGAAATCTGTACGTTTAATTTATAAATTATTATATCTTTTACAACGACACATTTGATGTTCACATTAGGCAAATTCAAAAAATTCCCTCGTCTAGGAAGACTAATATTTTGGTAGTTTGACGTGTTTAAGCAGAAACCATATGCTGATATTAAAAGATTCTCATATGTTGTAGATTTCTTCTCGATATTTTAATTCTATTAGTGACTAATTACAACTTTGTGTTAGGTTCTGAGTCTCTGACCATATAAGAGAAAGACAACATGTTATAAAAACAACAAAAATGGCGAGACGATTCTTGCATAACCTTAATTAATCGACCGACATCGAGTTTATAATTTTAAACCCATACCTAAATTAACGGTATTAATATATAACTAGACCGTGGTAGAAATTATAATATTTAATGAAATTATTGTCACAAACTTATAAAAATATTGAACAAGAAATTTCTAAGCCAAATGAGATCGAGCCACATTACGGCGCCGTGAACAAATTGATTCGTTGAGATCTTCTGATCTACTGTTGAGAGGATACAATTGATACACGTAATAACTCTACTAGAACTGTTATTTTCTATTTGCTATTATTGTGTTCTTTTATTCAATCGTAATAAGTTGAACAAGTTGCATCGTACGTAATTTAAATATGCTAAATGGAGAACGACCGATGTTTTAGTAATTAAATACATTCACCAACCTTCTTTATAGCACATGATCAAAAGTTTACAATGAGTTGACTTATCAACAAATGAAATCAAGCATCATGAGTATTATTTTGTTTTATATTAAAAAATAAATCTTTAAAAATTACAAAATATATTTTTTATGGAATTTTTAATCCATCTTACCAGACGTCAAGATAGACCTACTGGACCAAAATAACATCGAGAATGAAGCCTAATACTCCTAGTTAAGCTGATTATACAAGTTGCTAATATACTTTTTGGTCAAAAGTCGCTCATCACATTAAGCATGAATAAAAGTTATAATATTGGCAATATTCAAAATGTTATATTTTACAAATAATAAGATTTGTTAAATCCATTATTACAAAGTGACAGTTGTTCCATATTGATCCTAAAGTAGCAACTCGCGAACATCCTTATATATATAGTAGGGATAATTACAGCTAGACCCCCTGAGGTTTGGTGTAATTACAGATACCTCCCCTGAGGTTTAGGAAATTACACTTACCTCCCCTGAAACTAACATCTGTTAAAATGATGGATGGAATTTGCTGATGTCATCATGAAATCGCATTCAACTTCCAACTTTGCCCTTGGTCAATTTAAAAGCTTAAGGGGGTGTAGATGTAAGGTTATATAGCATGGTATAATTGATACATTTATTAAGTTTTAGAGTTGTAAGTGAAATATAATATAAAGTTTCTATTTTCTCCAAATCTGTACATCAAATAATTAAAAACGAACTGTAAGAAAATATGTTTTGATGTTTTAGTTTCAAGTTTTTTAAAACCTATAATATCTTTATTTTTTATTTTGTTTTATTTCCAGTTAATAAATAGGAAAATTAAATTAAGGTATAGTATTACTTTTATCTGATTTAGTAAACAATAAAGTACATGCCAAAATTCAAAACATGACTCACATTGGATTGATGACATGGTGCAGAACTATATTCGGGCCATTTTTTCAATTAAGCGAAAGAACCTTTGGTATTTGAAGAAATTTAATACCAGTTTTGATTAAATCCCTAACTTGTGAGTTGTGATGCCTATAAGGGATGAGTGACACAGTGAAGATTATATTCGCCTCAAAAGCATCAAACGTTTTGTTCATGCTAGTTAGTTTGAAATAAAAATATGCCTCAGAAGTAAAAAGAAATCTAATATTGTATTGTTTAACTTGATTTACTTGGATTATATGATGCACTTCTATTGGGATCCTCCAAGTCTGTGATGTGTGTATAAGTGTGTTGAAGCATTGCATATATAGGTGGATGCATTGGGTGTATTCTAAAGATCAACCACTCTGAGAAATTATTCAAATCGGTTTATTTGATGGTATTAATTACTATTACAATAATGATAAATAGAGTCGGCTTGGATGGATTTCAGCTTTCTGATAAGAGCATTAGTTTAAAGGGTTCTTTTAGGAGTACGAGGAAAAAAGGTGATAATATTGATTGTGAAATATAAAACAACTTGCATCTTGTTAGCTTATGTCTATACGTAATTAATTTCTGTTTACATAGGGTTATATATGAGTTTTAGGGGGCGGGGGGGGGGGGGGGGGGGGGGGGGGGCAAGATATAAAATTCGAGAAATTTCTTCATAAGCGAGAATAAAATCAATAAATTCAACGATCTTATTGATATTGAAAAAATACTCATACAAATTGTATAGGGATTTATTTTTCCTTTTACAATACCGCATTAGAAAAATGTGGTCTTTTAGATAGACTTATCAAAATAAAAGATTAATAATGCAATTTATGTCAAGAAAAAGTTTTATTTTCTTAACAAATGGTTGGAGCGTATAATATTTATTAATCCAAAAGAATAGTACACTAAGAATCCAAAATCATCGGCATATATTTATTTCAAATTAATATTTTTTTTAAAATTTTTTGGCTTAAACTTGTGTTACTTGTCAATTACAATAACTTATATCTTAATTTTGTTCTCTTTTTTTTTTGTTGTTAATTTAAAATGCAAAATACAGTTTTTAAAATTTGAAACTAAACTATCCAAACAAATCTGCTTTACTACAATTCTTTTAGTTTTATTTAAAGATTTTAAGTAAGTGCAATCTTTATATTATATTTTGTTTACAACCCTAAAACTTAATAAATGTATCAATTATACCATGCTATATTATAACATTACATCTACACCCCCTCAAGCTTTTAAATTGACCAGGGGCAAAGTTGGAAGTTCAATGTGATTTCATGATGACATCAGCAAATTCCATCCATCATTTAACAGATGTTAGTTTCAGGGTGGGTAAGTGTAATTACACCAAACCTCAGGGGGTCTAGCTGTAATTATCCCTATATAGTATGCTATCTCGAAGCATAGAGAACAATCAATATTTTTGGTTTAACGAGATCTTGTTGTGGTTTGTAGCATATCTCTCGATAGTTGAGATCATAATTTTTTTGTTATTGTGATTTTTCTTTGTAGTATGTTATTTAATTCTATTCAATTAGTTTTTAGAAAATTGAGGAATTTTTTTTTCTTACCATAATTCCGAGTCAAGAATTTTTGGTCAACTACGGGCGCCTAAATTGTTTATTGGTTTTTGATTGTAAATTGTTTATTGGTTTGAAGAAAACCTATTGGATAAGCAAAATTAAATGCAATAACGTGACGCAACAGATGATGTTTTTTGATTATTAATCTTTTAGCATGAAGACCACTTGGAATATGGAGGTGATTGCTGATTACTGGATGGAATTAGAGGAAAAGACTAGGAAAAATTCTTACCATGGTACGAGGGCAAGATATTACAATATCCCATTTACTTTTAATGCAAATTATGAAATATTATTTGGTTTTTGTTTATTTAAAAATCATACAAATTAAAGGAATATCTGAAAGCCCTTTTCTTTTTTCCCATTTTTTCATGCCAACCCTAATTAATGACATATGTTACTTGCAAACTTCTGTAAACAAAACTTTTTTTAAAAGTGAATGGAAAAATTTATATTCCTATATGAATTGAGCTACAGTATACAATATAACAATTTCATTCGAGTGCATTATACGAAAAATAGAATATCATACCTCACTTTTGACAATCTAATGGAATCGATTCCAATTTTTTTTTTTTAACCTAGGACGGTTAAATTATATTACACAAGTTTTTTTCAAAAGATGTCATGAAACATCTCGCGTCTCACCTTTTCATAATCATAAGACAACTTGATTAAAATACAGTTTATCCTTGCACCATCAAATTAATTAAACTGAGTATCTTTTATGCAAACTTAGTTCTTCCTCATAAGTTCTGTTCACACACATCTACCATATCAAATCCTACTTATTAGACTACAGCACGTTTCTATTAAACAAATTATAAATAAACAAATTAATTAATGGCGACTTCTAATTAATGACAACTTTTCTGTCTGCGTAATGCAGCAGCCAGCAGGTCGCACCATGTTTTTAATATTTTTATTCAAAATTCAGGCAAAAGATACCATTTGCAATTTGTGAGATTTTTAAGTCACTAACTTCGCTTCTATAGTTCTATGTCAATAAAAGAGAGGGAAAAAGAAAAACTATGTCAGTAACCGATTAACCTATTCTTTGTCATCAAAATGTAGGCAATTACCCTAACAAATCGTTATAGTCGGCTATATATATAGATAGCCAGGGCAAAAAAGCTTGCTTCCCAATTTTCTTATGGAGACGAATTTTCATTTTGTTCTCATTTTGTTGGCTAGCGATAATGCCAGAGCAACAAATGTTGCTGCCAAAGCAACTTTTATAATATCCCTAATATACCCTTCTTAATTAAGGAATACAAAAATTAATGCACATATTTTCATAATTTGTACATTATCTTAATTAGTCATTCTTTAATTAGTTAATCATAGATGGCTCAATCTTCTCTCTTATTAATTAACTATTTATAATTTTTTGACTCTACGCTTATTTAATGAATAAGTAAATTAGTTAAATATAAATCATTAAAATTATATGAAATTATGATTTTGAAATCCTTTCATTTAGAATTTTCTAAACAGCTAGTTCTTCTACTAATTTTTAGAAGACAACGCATTTGAAGTAAAATTCATTTCTATATTATATTAGTTCATATTTCTCTATTAAAGTATATTCATAGTTCTTTTCTTTACAGCTTTATAATAATTTCACAATTTTACTTATAGTCATATATTAGTATATAATTCAGAATCATATAGGAAAGAGCATAATTTTTTTTTGGGTATCAAGAGAATTAATTTTTTTATTATATTTCTTTTAGTTTTATCGACAAATAAACCTACCTCTTTTAAAAGACCTTATTAGATTAAGAATTTTTTTCTTATGGTAATGTACTAATTGGATAGTTTAAAGTTGCTATAATTAAGGGATGACAACTAAGAAATAGATATTTAAAGATTGAATTGATATAATTAAGGAACAACTAATTTAACTAGTTATGAAAATTTAGACATTAAGTTTTGTATTCTATAATCAAAAGGGGTATATTAGAGATATTGAAAAAGTTGCTTTGGCAGCATCATTTTTCGCTCAGGCAATATCGCCGGCCCATTTTGTTATGTTTAACACAATACTTATCATGTTTACTGAAATATATTTTTAGAAGTTACCCTTTAATTACATGCCATCCAGATATGTCATAATTTAGATATAGCAATATTTTGGATATGCACTCGTCAGCACCAGATCCAGACACAACAAATCTAAGAAGTTAGAATTAGAAAAATTCTTAATTTAGACATGGTCACACTGGTGTTTTAAAAGGTGAAAGCGTAAGGCGAGGCGTTTTATGTTCCAAGAGGCGGGGCCCGTAAGGCACGGGACGTTAGCCCTGCGAATTTTGAATTTTAATATAAAAAATATATAAAAAAATAAGAAATGGTACCTTATAATATAAGGATAGATTCACATATTACACATATAGTAATATTCACTAATATCTTGGAAATATATTATGGATCTAATCCTTAATCTTCTAAGTACAATAAATTACACAACTAGAAAGAAATTAATTCTTTTTTTCACCAAAAGTTTTGTCTCTCTAAGTATTTAAACAATTTTATATATGGATGGAACTGTTTACACTTGACTACTATGTATAAAGTATAAACTAAGATGCAAAATAATTCCCTTGGTGAACTTTTCTGGCTCCCAAACACTTCATTAATTTCAAACCTAAACTATTATTCAGACCAAGAAGCAACTGTTTTCATTCATATTATTTTTGCAGAGTTGTTCTTATCCATATTTGTTAAGCAAACAACACTGTAATAAATGAAAATATATACAACATTCGTTACAAGCACCCAACATCATAAGAATTTTGCTTGTTACTGTATTGTATGAGAGCTGTTGCTGAATCTTGCTTAGAAAAACTATTACATAAATTCGTGGACCAAGGATAGCAAGTTATTTCACACGTATTAAGTGTGAAGATGATTTATATTATTTAAAAAAAAAAAAAGTACTCCAACAGAAAACCAACAAGAAAACAATAGCGCTTCTAGTTTCACACTCACTTCATAAAAAACAGAAGAAACTCGAGAGAAGGAGAAACCCCAAATTGAAACTCTCAATTAGTTCCAACTGAGAAAGATCCATACAACTGTGAATATTGACGCTGCGAACCCGTAAGTTTAAAGACGATTGTTGAAAGAAAAGGGTTTTGATTTTGGGAATTACTTTTGGATGTGGAGAACGATTCTGTAGAGAGAGAAATCATATTTCCTTTTATTATAAGTCTAAAGAATATCATTTACCTATATTACCCTCAACTAAATAAAACACCTACCTTTTTTTACATAGATTGTGAGGTGCACACGCCTTCATGCAGAGCGTTCAAGGCGCGCTTTTAACACTTGGGGCGTACGCCTCGGCATATGGGGCGTACGCCCCATGACACTTTCGCCCCAATCATGCGCCTCGGGGGGCGCGCCCAGGATACGCTTTTTAAAACACTGACTCACACATAAAGTTATTCAATTGAGACAGCAACTCAAGTATGACACGATCATCCTATCGCTAATGAATAATGAGTCAAGTCATGGTCAAGTCCATCAGTAGGCCCACAAAATCTTCTATAAATACATATCGTAGTTACTTTCAAGTAAGTCATTTTATATTTTTTGAATTGCACTATGTGAGGTCGCTAAGTTGTTATTATCTAAGACAAATTTTAATTGTCTACTCGACCAAATCTTAACTCGTTTGACATATATTCTCCAATTGACATATGCATAGGAGTGTCTACATTGGGTCACTCTCCAACTTAGCTAATGTGCAATGTTCTAGTGCAAGTGTAGGCCAACTATAATTGATTCAAAAATCTAAGAAACTTGCATGAGTCTGATGTGGTGTGTGTTTAGAATGATTCATACGACACTAGTTGTATTGAGAAACAACAATACCTAAGTCAAAGTCATAAACAACTAAGAGAGATTTGGCTCTCAACCCCTCTTGTTGAGCAATAGGAAGAATCATGAGAGCAGTTGGTTCAGTTAATTGCAGCGGTGCTGGTAATCCCTTATGGTCATTAGACCTCCATTGCTCATGCTTGAACAAGGGAAAACCTTGAAGAAGTGAAAACCTTTATCGAGCCTCCACTATTCATCATCTATCCCCCACGTGCTGATGTAGAACAAGAGGCTCTGAATTTCGAAGAAAAGTTGGACAAAATCAGGCCCACACGGAAACGGGCATAACTTTTGACTCGGTTATCGGTTTTGGGCCCACAACATATCAAAACGTACGTCTTTGAGTCTTCTACACTTTGAATTGGGAATACCCCCGTACCAGTTCGTTTCGGGCTCAAATTCGTTCGTTTAAGTCAGCTGCGCAGCCTTCCAAGTTTATGTCGCTTTATTTTGGAAATTTTTATGTTTTCCTTATTTGAGTAGAATTCTATTTCCTATTTCCTTATTTCGTTTTTAGGGTTTTGAGAGACATATAAATACTTTGTTTTTCATTATTGTTTAGCAGACTTTATTATATTTTATTCAATAATTCGGATTTTATCCCAATTTTCCTGGTGAATTTCAGTTTCTTGTCGATTACACGTTGGTGTGTCGATTGTCACTTTCCGTTCTGCGTCACGTGCCCAAGATAAGTAACGATCCAATGTCCTAAATGGTCTAATACTCTAGTAAGAATTAGTGGCTGATCTAAGATATTGGTTACCCACAATATAATTAAGGGACGCACATAAATGTCACACTCTAAGCATGACCAACGTGAGGATGCGGTAAACTCACATAGAGAGGCTAGCCGAACTTATAGAGAAATCAATTAAGAAGAAGTGGACACTCTAAGGACTAAATTTAACACTCTATTGTGGTCCAATCCATTTGTCTTAGCATTATAATAAATTTATTTATTTAAAATATTTTGTAAACAAAAAAAATGGCAGTTAAACATGAAAAAATTTGACGGTGTAAAGTTAAGTTAGATGTTTCAAAATTTCATAAAATATATATTTTGTAAATAGTAACCACATACTTAATATTAGAAAATTCATTTAAGAAATATAAATATACGTCCAAATTTTCTTAAAATTTCAAAGTATTCATTTTATCATGTAACTACGTTATTTGAAAAGATCAATTGCAAAAATATTTAGTTTTTAATAAAATTATCTAATTTTAGAGCTTACTTAAGCATTCTAACTCTATATATATTTCTTCACACGTTTATGTTAAATCTTTTTAAATATTTATTTCAGTCCAAGATATCACAACAATCATAACCTCAAACAAATATTTAATCAACCTATGAAATACCATCGAAAAAATCCTTTTTGTTTCTAATGTTACTAAAGTTACATAACGTAACATGTATAACTAATGAAAAATCATATAAATTATAAATATGTGTACCTAATCAAAGTACACTTTGTGTAAAATGGGTTAAATAATAAGGTCAAATTGTTAGATTATGAAATAATTCTAATAATCGCATAGAATTGATGGATGGGAGATCAAGTATGAACACATATAAACGTATTACAATGATAAAAAAAAAAAAAAAAAAAAAAGAAAATCCAAACATGAAAAAACTTATATATATATAAAATTCTGCAGACCATTACGAACATGTAATAAAGTCGTCAAATTGTTTAACTTTTATGGATTACAAACATTATTTTAACTTGATTTTGAGAAACAAAAATAACGTGCAAATTTAGCAATATTCAATTTTACCTTCAATTGACCTTTGAAATCAGTCTGCCCTATAAAATTGAATTGAGTCTTGTTTCTAGGCACCTTTAGGACTTGTACAAAATAGGGGAAGAAGAATAGAATGTGATATATTTTATTACAACAAGGCATCTATATATACAAGTCTAACCTTTTAATACCTAACAATCTCTCCATACCTTCATAACTAACATCACATACTTTCTCATCTAACACATCCAACTACCAATCTCACCTAACATTCTACCCACCTAACATTCTCACATGATACTTTATATGTAATCTAACACTCCCCCTCAAGCTAGAGCATAGATATTAATCATGCCTAGCTTGTTACAAAGATAATCAATCCGCACCCCATGTAAAGCCTTTGTAAAGAGATCTCCTAGTTGTTCTCCGGTCTTCACATACCCTGTAGAAATTAACTTTTATTGCACTTTTTCACGAACAAAGTGACAATCTATCTCAATGTGTTTGGTTCTTTCATGAAATACAGGATTTGAGGCAATGTGAAGAGCGGCTTGGTTATTACACCATAGCTTTGCAGGCATTGAAACATCGAGACCAACTTCAGTTAATAACTGATGAATCCACATTATCTCACAAGTCGATTGCGTCATAGCTCTATATTCTGATTCCGCACTTGAGCGAGAAACTACATTTTGTTTCTTGCTTTTCCATGAAACCAAGTTTCCTCCAAAGAAAACACAATATCCAGTTATAGACTTACGGTCACTCTTGGATCCTGCCCAATCTGCATCAGAAAAGCATTCTATGCGTTGGTTATCATAGTTTTCGTATAAAATGCCTCGTCCAGGAGCTCCTTTCAAATAACATAATATATGTTCCAGTGCTGCCCAATGATGAACTGTCGGGGAAGACATGAACTGACTCACTGTGCTAACAGAGTAAGCAATATCTGGTCGGGTTACTGTCAGGTAGTTTAGTTTCTCAACTAGTCTTCTATACTTTTCCGGGTCTTCAAACAAATCTCCATCCGCGGAAAGCTGCAAATTGGGTGGCATTGGAGTGCTAGATGGCTTGACGCTTAACTTTCCTGTCTCAGTCAAAAGGTCAAGCACGTATTTCGTTGGGACAAGAAAATACCTTCCTTACTTCTCATCAACTCAACTCCTAAGAAGTACTTTAATGATCCCAAATCCTTCGTGTGGAATTGTCTCTGGAGAAAAATCTTCAAAGATGATATTCCTTGAACGTCACTTCTGGTAATAATAATATCGTCTACATACACGACGAGAAGGATAATACCGGAGGAAGAGTGTTTATAAAACACAGAATGGTCAGACTTACTCTTTCTCATCCCAAAAGTTTCCACCTCTTGACTGAACTTTCCAAACCAGGCACGAGGACTTTGTTTCAATCCATATAATGCTTTTCGAAGATAGCAAGCTTTCCCGTTATCCCCCTGAGCAACAAAACCAGGTGGTTGCTCCATATAAACTTCTTCAAGTAAGTCTCCGTGGAGAAAAGCATTCTTTACATCAAGTTGATGCAGAGGCCAATCATTAGTAGCAGCCATAGAGATAGATAAGCGAACAGATGTCAACTTCGCTACCGGAGAGAATGTATCAGAATAGTCAACCCCATAAGTCTGAGCATAGCCTTTAGCAACAAGACGAGCTTTCAGGCGAGCAATAGTACCATCGGGATTGATTTTAATAGCAAACACCCATTTGCATCCAATAGCCTTTTTTCCTGCAGGTAAATTTACTAAATTCCTAGTACCATTAGCATCTAAAGCATTCATCTCCTCTATCATAGCAGCTCTCCAACCAGAATGAGATAAGGCCTCATGAGTAGTTTTAGGAAGTGACATTTTCTCAAGGGAGGCGACAAATGAACGAGAATTGGAAGATAAACGATCATATGAGACAAATGAAGAAACATGATGAGTGCATTGACGTTTACCTTTGCGAAGTGCTATAGGAAGATCAACATCAGAGTGTAGTGGATCCGTGGGCGAAGAAGTTACTGTAGTTGGACATGGTTCAGAAGGTCTGACACGTCTTGTATAAACATGATGAATAGGTGGCGGTGCCTGAGAGGCCACATTGGGTGACTGGTAGGTGATATGGTAGACTAGCAGATTGTCTGACTCCCCCTCACTGGGACGACTATCAGATGAAGAATGAAAAAAAGGAGAATGTTCCATAAAAGTAACGTCAGCAGAGACGAGATACTTGTTGAGACTAGGACAAAAATACACGTACCCCTTTTGAAAACGAGAGTACCCTAAAAAGACACATCTGATCAACTTGGGATCTAACTTAGTTATATGAGGTCGAATATCCCGAACATAACAAATACGACCAAATATGCGAGATTCTATAGAATACAAGGGTTTATCTGGAAACAAAGTTTTGTAAGGAACTCCACCATGAAGAACTGAAGAAGGCATACGATTGATAAGAAAACAAGCAGTAGAGATTGCCTCAGCCCAAAAGTGCTTGGGTACATGGGTCTGAAATAAGAGCGCCCTAGCCGTCTCAAGAAGGTGTCTATTTTTACGTTCTGCCATTTTGTGCTGGTGTGTCAACGCAAGATGATTGATGAAGAATACCTTGACCCGCCATGTAGTCTGTAAAGGTGGCAGAGAAATATTCTTTTGCATTATCACTTCGCAAAATACGCACAGGGGTGTTAAATTGAGTTTTAATCTCAGCACAGAAAGCAGTAAAGTGAGAGAATAATTCTGAACGATTTTTCATCAGATATAACCATGTCATACGTGAAAAATCATCAACAAAGGTCACAAAATAGCGAAATCCAAGTGTAGACAGAACTGGACACGGACCCCAAACATCTGAATGAACGACCTCAAAAGGAGCACTTGGTCGTTTATTTACTCTAGGAATATAAGACTGGCGATGATGTTTCACAAACTGACATGATTCACAATCTAAAGAAGACAAACTTTGAAATTGAGGACACATTTTCTTTAACGCTACAAGGGATGGATGTCCTAACCGACAATGGGCGTCAAAAGGAGTTATCGCAACGGAGCAAGCAATGGGTTTAGGCAGCGAGAGCTGAGTATCCAAAACATATAAGCCTCCTGACACATATCCCCTACCAATAATCTTCTTTGTCACAAGATCCTGAAATAGACAATAATCAGGAAAGAACGAGACAAAGCAATTTAGAGCACGAGTCAGCTTGCTTACAGACAATAAATTAAATGAGAAATTCGGGAGACTTAAAACAGAAGACAAGGAAAGTGAAGGAATAGGTTGAACAATTCCGGATCCTAGAACCGGTGATGTTGAACCATCAGCCAAAGTAACTCTGGAAAGTGAAGTGTGCGATGTGAAATCAGTAGCTCCAATATCGATTACCCATTGGGAGGTGGAGGAAAGTAAACATGTATTTGGGTTACCTGACCCAGCTATTGCAGTAATAGGAGGAGACGAATTCTTCAATGCTTCTTTATACTTAAGATATTTAGCAAACTCATCTACCGAAATTGAAAGCATCGGCGCAGAAGATGTACTCATACTTAAAATATTATTGTTCTTTTTTTTTAGCAACTCAAAATACTAATTTGAGTCTCCAAATACCAAAGTGAAAAACAAAACACTTAGCTGCAATGTGAAATTGCCATGGGCAAAAAACAGAAAGACCACAAGTAGTAATTCCAAAAACTAAATGGCCAAAATGCCAAAAACCCAAAATTCTGAAAAGGGGGCAGATCGCGGGATAAATAAAAACAACAGACTAACAATAATTGGACCCACAACGGTCGGTGACTGGTGGCGACAAGGGCCGGTGACGGAAGGCGACCGGTGTAGGCGGCGACCGGTCACGGGCGGCGGCTCTAATGGTGCGTTGAACTAGGGTTTATCAAAAACCCTCACCAACGCGAATCGGACGGTTGGGTCGTGCTCGGGGTCGTAGGCAGCCGATGGGTGGGCGGTCGTGCAGCGGCAGCGTGGTGGTATTCGGCGGCGGCAGAGGCGACGAGAGTGGCGGATGTAATGTATAGGTTATGTAGTGGACGAAATTGAAAAAGAAATTGCAATTCTGGGGTCAAAACACAAACTAGGAAGTTGCTCTCTAGGCAACTAAAAAAAGAACAAAAGAAACCAAAAAACTGGAGTTGCTCACCGGGCAACTTGAAACTCAAGGTAGGATCGCAGCTGTGATACCATGTACAAAATAGGGGAAGAAGAATAGAATGTGATATATTCCATTACAACAAGGCATCTATATATACAAGTCTAACCTTTTAATACCTAACAATCTCTCTATACCTTCATAACTAACATCACATACTTTCTCATCTAACACATCCAACTACCAATTTCATCTAACATTCTATCCACCTAACATTCTCACATGATACTTTATTTGTAATCTAACAGGACTAAACATAAAGATCTACGAAATGGAACTCTCTCATAGAGGTAGATTTCAATTGTTTTTTGGGTAAAAAACGTTTGATGAGGGAAGTCTTGACAAAATCAAAATGGATTGGAGTGAGAAGAATATGCAACTTTTGGTTGTATTTAAAGATATGACTAGCGATATTGCCAAAGCACAAATTGTTGCGGCCAAAGCAATTTAATTCATTTCTCTAATTTACCCTTCTCAATCAAGTTTTGTTAAAGTAAGTTTTACAATTTCCATAACATAGACTTTGTGTCATTTAATCACTCCTTAATTATAGCTAATTGAATATATACAAATAATATTAGATTAACTTTGGGAGCAATTTCTCTTATCTATATTTGGCTATTTAATAATACGATAAATATATTTCTTTGTTTGTTATTTTTTTTTTTTTTACCACTATGAGAATATTCAGGGAAAATGTACTATGACTTCGAACAGTTCCAATCTAACTAAATAATTGCTAAACAATATTTAATTTATACAGTTCATGTAGTATGTTTTTATAGATAGTTCTATTAATTCTCTTAATTTATATTTCTTTTTAGGATAATATTTGTAAAAATATTGCTAATGTACACAATTCATTGGAAACATAATTCATTTTTAATTAATATATTAAGATCCACTCTAGGTAAAGATTAAAGATTTTGTGATTATGGAATATGGAGTGTAACACCCCTAAAAATATTTTTTTATTTGGTAACTCAAAATGGTATTTGAGTATATTTCAATTTAGTCCTTCAACTTTTAGAAATCTTATAATTAACCCCAAGTATTTTCTTTTAGATCAATTGAGTCCTTAAAACTTTCAAAATGGTCCTTTATAATTTTTAAATATCCAAAAAATACCTTTATAATGGTAAATCTTCACATTTACTCCTAGATATTTATATCTTATAATAGTTAAAAGTAGAATAAGGTAAAAGTAATTTCTTGCTTTGTCTTCATTCATTCAATAATAGTAGATATTTCTTATGTTTAATATTATAAAATTCAAATCAGAGATAAGGGGTAAGATTTCTGGAAAATTCATCATAAATAGGGGTGGTCAAGTTAAAATAAAATAACATTTGGGTAGGGACTCAATTTAATTCCTTGTCTCCCATTTTCACCTATAAAAGGGGGGCTTCCTTCAACAATTTTTCTCACACCTCAAACGTTTGAATCTCTCTTCACTTTCTTCACGAAAAATCTTCCTCTCTCAGTCTTCTAGCTAAGAAAAATATTTCCAGAAATTGTCCAGTTCAAAATTTCCGAGAAAAATCCCTAGTTTCGAAACTGCGCAGAAATTACAGTTTCAACCCGAAACTTGCAAGCCCCAAAATAAATATCAAACCTTCATCTTTTGAGCTGAATTTTGGAACAGAGACTCTTGATCGTGTCTTTAACAAAACCCCTCAATCAATTTTATATTTTAACCAGCTCTAGACGTTCGATTTAAGGTAACTCTCGGACTGCTACAGCTTTCAGCCCTAACTGTGCGCATTCATTTTGTTTCTTAAATTAATACTAAAATCCGGATGATAAATATCAATTTGATGATACATACGTGTTCCTAACATCCTAAGGAATGTTAAAAGTCATTTTTTGTTAATTTTAATCTTGTGTTAGTTTCTGTTTTGAATTTAATAACGTATTAATAGTTTATATAACACATTTTCATATTTACTTTCTTGCTTACTTTAGTTTCCTATAAGTTACTTTAGTCACTTAATGATCTAGTCATATAACTTGATTCTTATATTATACTTAAGTTGTACAATGATTTATTTTGATGATTTTAATAACCTTGTGACTTTTATGATTATATAATCTTACAAACACTAATTTATAATTTATGATAACAATTAGAACATGTTATATGACAAAAGTGATACTTATATGTTAATTCCATATCTTCATGAAAACATTTGCTTGGTTAGTGAATTATGGTGATAATGTAAGAATTAGTTAATTATCTTAAAGATAATTTAGAGAGAAATAAATATTTATTCATTGAAAGATTGTTAACGCCTTTAAATTTATTTAGGAGACGGTCGACTTTTGCCAGAAAACCAAGGATTAGAAGGAGGTGAGATTCATGTGGTTTATTCCAGCCCTTTTGGCATTTGGCCCTGAGATTTTTGGACAGAACAATCGTGGTTATTTATTTCCAATCATGATCAACCTTTATCACGTTTCTCGTTTCATACCTGTTATCTCATTTCATCCTTCACTTGCTAAAATACTGTTAAACTAAACATATTCTTAATCCATTATCACATTCTTATGAAAATGTATTGACAATTCTGAGATTAAATAATTAATTCTTGAACTGTGCAACGAGCAACGAACTATGTTCGGCCTATGTAGCTGAAAAACGAGCAACGGATTTTATCCGGCTTACTAGCTCATCTGATATTTCTGTTTCACCCATTGGGACGCCTTTGGGAAGTTGGGCCCAGGGATTGAGATAATTTACTGCTGGGCAACACGGGTTGTCGGTTAGTAATTTAAATTAATACCCATTCTGTCTAAGCGCCGCTTACAGTCAGGAGTTGGCTGTAACCCGCGTGTTAGACTGGCATGTACTCGAGCATGTCTTCTGTTCTGTTACGAGGTCACTCCTCGTAGGGAGGTATACGGTTAAATTTTCGGTGTTATGGTTGGATATGTTATAAGTAATTGCACAAGTTCATTATTCCATATTAATCCTGTTGTTATTGGTTCTTTTTGTTCTAATACCTTATTGATAACCTGAATAGATTTTCGTTGCAATAAATCTGTCATTATTATTAAAAATCTCACTAAGTCCTCTAAGACTTACATCTTTCTTAATTTTCTGTCCATTCTCAGAACAAGAGTGATATTACCCGGCCGGATCGACTATCTTTGGATTACTGCGATTTTATTTAAAGCTTTATGGATTTTAATAAGCATATTTGGTCTCTCAAACCAAAATATGTTCGAAATATCGTTTGCTCGTGTGTTTGAATAATTATGTCTTAAGATTTGTGGTTTGTAATAATTAACTGCTATTGTAACTTTGAAATTTTTCCGCTGCAATAAATAAGTTTGTTTGGCTTTATTCGATTCCGTTCAGTGGGACCCTCTACGGTATTATTGAGGTTTGAAATCACACATCGATTTCGGACTTCAATAAGACTTTAGATTTTGGGGCCTCACATTTTTGGACTATATAGTAAATATCTTGAAACATTTCAGGTCAAAATTTAATATCAAAAACTTCAAGAACTAAAGTAAGAATCTAACACTATGTAAATTTATTTATTTATTTATTTGGGGAATTACACTAATTAAAAGTAAGCTGAAAAGATGTTAATAATTCAAACAATAGTTAACTATATATATTATTTTCTATGTTAGAATATCTTCATGTTCATCGTAATTTTAATGGAAGACTAGTCATTGTTAATTGACAACCTCGTAAACATTTGTTTCAATTTAACTAAACTATTATAATTATGTATGTCATAGAATATTTTGTCTACTAAAATCATGGCAAATAAATATGTCAAACGATATTGAGGATCTAAACTAGTTAGATATTTTAATATTGGTAAAATATCTATTTCTAAGTATTAATCACCATTATTAAATATTAGAATATCGAGTTAAGAAATAAAATACATGTTCAAACTTCATAAACATGCGACTGTTTTGTGTATCATTTAATGGGTCGTTTAAACAGATAAATACAAAACATTAGGTACTTAATAAACTTTTCAATTTTTGTCCTTACATAAATCGCTTATATATTTTAACTGAAGCATATAAAAACTACAATAGTGTTTGATATGGATATAAAAGCGTACTATAAGTTTTTAATAAACATATGGATACATGTAACTTTCATAAGTGTTTGAGGACGTGATTAAGCTATCGTTATCGTTAGACTCACCAAATAATTAATCGAATAATAAAGTACAAAATTTAAGAAACTGCACAAAACTATATCAAAAATTTCGAAGATATTTCTCACCAAAAAACATAATTAAGATAGCAACACGACAACATAAGACAATTAAAACTGTTTGAAATCAAAGTTTTATACTTCTGAACTTCCTTGTGATATTGTTTGGCCTTTAGTCTTTGTGCTTAGTCTCTAAATATGTAAGAAAATGGCTAACCTAACAAGCCAGTAGAAGAAATTAAGGAAATAATGTTTTTTACCTTCAACTAGCCTTTTTAAGGCTTTGAATTGGCCAAGGTTGTTCGTGGTTCTTATTTCAAATTTCAACATAATAATGGTGAAAACGCATAGTTTTCTATTTTTGATAATTTTTTGGGTATTGAGATGAGACTAGTTTGCTAATTTTTCTTGGCAACAGATAAAAATTGATCCGGAAATCGACCTCGTACGTTGATTGAATTGAAAGGTTTGTTGGGGTTTTTATTCTAAATTTCTTTAAAAGTGCTTAGTGAAAATTCTAACGCAAGATGATACGATTTATTATTTTTCTTGGGGTTTTAAAGTTTCTGCTCATAAACTCTGATTTATGGCAGATCTAGCTCGGTTTTGATGGTTTATGGATGAGAAATAATGAGTTCAAAGTTGGATTTTTTTTTTTTTTGACAATCTAGACAAGAAAACGCACAATTTTTCATGAAGAGAGTTCTTACTTCTTACAGGTTCGCTGTATAGTTTCTTCTGAAAAGTTTGCGGAAGGAAATATTTACTTAACAAACAAGATTAGCTACTATATTGAATGGAATTTTTGCAAAATAGTCCTCTAACTTGGCACTTTTACAAAATTAGTCCTCTAGCTTTTTTAACTGCAATTTTAGTCCTCTAAGTTGGCACATGTTACATTTTTGGTCCTCTATCCAATTTTTGCCCAAATCTCATCCAATTTTTGCCAGAATTTACTATTTTTAATCCAATTTTCAGCCAATTTTGAAAGTGACTTCCTTGTATTTTTAGAATATTAAGTTAAATGAAAATAAAACAAAAAGAGCAAATTTCGGCAAAAATTGGTCACATGACCAAAATTGTAACATGTGTCAACTTAGAGGACTAAAATTGCAATTAAAAAATTACCAGACTAAATTTGTACAAGTGCCAAGTTGTAGGACTACTATTTCTAAATTCTCTATATTGAGTAGTGATGAATGAGCAAATCACTATTCATAACCTTTTTTTTTTTGTTTTTTTTCTTTCTCTTTAGTTTGAGAAAATTATAATCGTATCTCGTATTTTTTTGTTTACTTTAACTATTTAATTTGGTTAATTACAGGAGTTAAATGAAAATGGAGTTTAGTTCAAGTTTTAATTTCTATTTCACTTTTCAAAATTTTTTAACCCATAAATGAACCATGAAATAGATTTTGTTAAGATCAAATAAGAGTTATGGGTACAGTTTAAACTTCTTTTATTTTAAAATGAAATAAAATAAGGTATATATTTTAATAAGACTTAAAAGATATATCTCAAGGTTATCAAAATCAACCTAAGGATATAATACTAGTTTAGGCTTCCTCTAAATATTTTTAAAATAAACAGAGTGTTTAAAAAAATGGATGATTTGGACTTTTTGGACTAAATATAAATTTTCTAAAACTTTTAGGGTCAAATTGATATTTTAAAAAGTTTAGCGACTGAAGATAAAATTTAAGAATTTTGTTCGAGTTTTCGGGGGCATTTCAGATAACTTGTAGGTTCAGTTATTATAAATGACAAAAAAATAAAAATAAAAAATCTCCTAACTGAGATTGTGTAGCATAATTGCAAAAATTATGCAAATTCTAACTGAACCTATCTATATCGGGTCAGACTAAGGTGGTATTTGCATATGTTTATAAAAAGAATTTATTGGTTTTTGCAGCCGCAAAATCACATTTTTAGTGTTTGCAACAGTGACTTTTGTTTCTAGTTGTCTTAAAAGAAATTAGTAAAAACACAAGCTGCAAAAGTAAGGACAGAGGTGCTTCTCCAAATGTTTTTGACAATATGTTATTTTTAAAACGTTTTTAAAAGGAAAAGTCAGTTCTCATTAATTTTTACAAATGCTTAATTAATGTTTTAAGTAAGTTTTTAAAGAAGATTTGCAAACACTCACGACTTTTTGTCAAAAATCACTTAAAATAACTTTAAGCAAAAATATAGAACAACGTTCTTTTATAAGCGTTTACAAACACCACCTAAAACTATTAAAATAACTTTAAGCAAAAATATAGAACAACGTTCTTTTATAAGCGTTTACAAACACCACCTAAAACTATTAGCTTGATCACACACACAAAGTGAATGAAAATTAGCATGAATAGTCATAAACTCAACTAATAAGCAGTCATGTCACATGTGAGAATTAGGAAAAACTTTAAAAAGTATTATTTAATTTCGTGTAGAAATAGCTTTAGTATAACTTTATCACATACTTTAAGTTTTGAAGTATATTATTATGATGCTTAGTAAACAAATTAAGCATAACTTGCATTTTTTTTAGACAAAATTGCAGTGATGCCACATAGAGGCAAATTTTATTTTTATGTAAGTTTCCTGAGGATCCTATTTTTATTATCTCTATTTCCGGGGACCAAACCAAGCCTTAAAGTAAACAGCATGCCTTGTCCAGTGGCATCCCCCACCTAAACTTTTGTAAACCAAACGAAAGAAAAGAGAAACTATGGATATAGAAACAATGCGGAAATTTCGCAAGTTTAGTCCTTTAATGTGTATGCTCTCCAACTTTAATCATTTAATGTGCACTTTCTCTAATTTGGTCATGTAATGTGCATCAGTTCATTAAAATGGTCCTTTTTTACTTAACCCTAAAATAATCAAGAGAAAATAACACAAAACACCCCTGAACTATAGTAGATTAAACAAATAACCCTCTCATGTTTGAAAAATTCCACAAACTACCCATATAGTTAACTCCAATTAAAAACCCTATCAAAATAACTGAAATTACATCTATACCTTTGCTTTAATTATTTTAAACAATTAAATTAAAGAAAAGAAAGAAGAAAAAGAATTTATTTAACAAGTTAATGTTTTTAATTTAAAAATTCAAATTATTGTACTTTATTAATCTGAATATATTTTAAAAGGTTTTTAATTTTAATGAATTAATCTTAACAGCAAAAGTTTAAAAAGAAATTCCAACTAAATAAAATAATTAAAAAAAAAAAGGAAAACGAAATGCGCGGAACCAAGCCCCACCCACCACCTCCACCGCCACCACCACCCCCGCCCACACTTCTACTCTGCGTCATCGTGGCTAGGGCGGCGTGAATCTATTGCAGCGAAGCTCCTGCGGTAGCGAGAATCGTCACTTCGTCGCGGCCGGAGTTGCTCCACCAGATTGGAGATGGTGGTTGCTGCTAGCAACCCACAATCTCTAGTGGCACGACGGAGAGACCTACCCCAGATCGGGCGTCGCGCGACCTTGTTCTGCCGGCAAACAATTCGTCGGGGAAGACGAGTCTTCAATTTTGTTCTTTCTTTTCATTTTTTTTCCTTTTTCTTTGCTGTCAATATTACTATTTTTTTTGCTGAATGCTATTAATATTCATACATCAAAATAAAAAACATTAATTGAGGTTATAAATTAAAAACCTAAAATTTTAAAATAAATTCTTTTTCTTTTCCTTAATTTTATTGTTTAAAAGAAATATTAAAGGGATGGCATGGATGAAAACTCACCCTTTTGTTAGGGTGTTTAAGGGAAAAGTAACATGGGTAGTTTGTGCAATTTCCAAGCACGAGAGGGTGGTTTGTGTAATTTACCCATATTTCAGGGGTTCTTTGTGTAATTCTCACTTAATTATTTTTGGATTAAGCCAAAAAAGGACCATCTCAGAAATTGTTGCACGTTAGAGGACCAAACTAGAGAAAGTGCACATTAAAGGACTAAACTTGCAAAATTTCCAAAACAATGTGAAGAGGTTGAAAATGTAAATATGTAATTACGCCAAATGCCTACGTCATATTGAATATAAACCTTAATAAAAATCATGAATGATATTTTATACAACGCACAGGTCTCCCAAATTAATTTTACTATACTAATAAATTAGACTTACACAGGTAAACATCTAAATAGCTGGACTCCCTACTCTTCTAACAGAACCCAGCCGGACATCAGCTGGATTTGGTCAACATTATAAATAAACTATTATTTTACAACATAAACAACAATGTGATATCTAGCTAGCACCATTGAGGAAACCTCAATTTTCAGATTGGGACGATAACAAGAATCCATTAATCAGATTGATGGCGGAAATATGAGTTCTTGGGAAAACCAGCTTTAAAAGAGGTACTGATAAGGAGATTTTACCGTGTTTGATCTTCTCCAGAGCTCGTTTAATGTCTAGTGGTGAAGGCACATTATGCCATTGAAGGTACCAGGAAAGTATTGCGCTAGGCTTCTCCCCGAAGGAATCATCAACAGGCCATTCTCCTGACGTTATGTAAGCTCGGAAATTAGTGCTCAAGTCTGGAGAACAGTTTAAAACCTCTTCAACTCGCTTCTTGAGTGCGCCCAGAAAAGCTGATTGAACAATTTCTCCTCTTGAAGTAGTTAATCTCCCACTTAACAGAGCGTCATTATAGGCTAGTGCAAGCTATGTTTAAAAGAAAGGGGAAAAAATCTTTAGATAGTGATTATAGAAAGAATATGATCAGTGTGCACCAAGATTCTTATACAGAGAATATGATCAGTGTGCACCAAGATTCTTATATAGAGAATAAAATCAGTGTGCACAAAGACAAACATGCGTTTAAAAAGTAGAAACTCTAGAGGTGGATATACCAATAATGTGCAAACTCATCCGAGTAAATATATTTTTCTATAGCAGGACTTTCAAATACGATCCCACCACCCACAGGATACCCCAACCCCATCCTCCAACTATATGACATTCTTCACCGCCTTCAAATAATTGGAAACGGAAATGTATTATCTGAACTACTCAAGCATGCAACAATTTTTCAGATACCCGAACGGTTGAGGCTTTAACCGTATTCATTGAAGTCCTAGCACCTCATAATTCAAAGTCAACACTCGTAATCCAATGCAGAAGGATCAGAGAATAAAATACATAAGTTAGCAGGTAGCCTATCAGAAACGTGTACCTTGAAACTAGAAAGAGAGAGTGGGTCGCTTGAAATACATGTATCACTAATAACTGAATCCACCAGGCAGCCAATTGCTGTGTACAATGACAAATAAACCTGCATAGATTCAGATATTGCTGTTTAACAAAGGGAATGAGTTTATCAAACAGACTGAAGGGTAGACAGCTTCTAAGACAGCAATAAGGCTTGAATTTCATTTAAAAATGGGGAAAATGCCTATTGGACATTCTCCCTGGTTTCTGTTAAGAAAACAAATTCAATCCACTGTGCGCACCATCTGAGATCATCAATGCTCTCATGGTACAATGCAAATGATCTTATAAGAATTCGGTGATAACTTCTCAAACTTTGCAAGGCAAACTTTATACAATTATCTGCCAGAAAAACACTTGAAAAGAACTTTGATGATTTTGCCAAGTTCCACTTAAGAAAAATACAACTTTAACATCATCTTTGTACTGCCATAAATGCAATCTCATCAGATGGATAAGAATTTGCATTGGCCAAAACTAAGAAAAGACCAATAAATCTAGTAAAATTCAGTTCATGACCCAGCAAAAGATACATTTGGAAGGTCACCAAACATTGACAAACAAGATTTAATCCAAATATTCGTTACGTTTTCAACAAGCACATATCAGAAGTTGCAGTTCCACTCCAGGGGGATTAATTTTACGTTAGCTAGAAGTTGAAAAACTATAAATTGAAAGGTTCCATTATCAGCAAGTGATAGAGCCAAAATTGCAAACACAAGAACAAATGTGATCACATGATCTTTACTTCAATAGTAATACGATTGCGAAATTGAGGACACTGTTGTCCACCAACTTGACCCACATTTTCCAAATGGGATCCGGAACCAGGCATGTTAACATCGACTATATGAGCTTTACACAATTACCTGCAACATTGCTGGTCTGTCCTTGCTAACGCACTCAAATAACACTTGCAAGCAGAATTCCTGAAAGTCAAGCTCAGATCTGCAAGCAGTTTCCCAGGATGAATAGAGATGGTAAATCCTTGACTAAAGTTGACTGATATAATTGCACAACACAAGCCTGGGTTGATTCATCTTACTAAATGGTAGATACCTATTCATATTTAATTGACCATCAAATCAATGCATTCTTGTTGGAGTTACACACTGGCAATGGACATCATAGATGTTACTGGATGATCCTATCACATTCAATTATATCAATGGATTTTGACGAATTATCCTTGAACACCAGTTGCACCATGGAGAAAAATGCATGAAACATGTTTTAAAAACATTAATTATCAAACTTTTAGAAAGACAATATGTAAGTTATATATTAATGTATAAGATAGTTCCGAGAAATATATGTTCGACCAACAAATAACCAAACTTCCAACTAATTGAAGTAGACTATATAAAACAATCAGAATCACTTCGATTCGAAGATATGAATTCTCGTTCTTCAGTCTTTCCGGTTGAATACGGCCTCATATAGTCCTTTGGTGACCATATCGATTCATATGACCTTCATCCAAGTTTTTTTTGGTTGTTCTTGTGCACCGAATGTTTGCTCAAGATCTAGAGTTTCAACATGTTGTAAGGGTGCATCTGTGAGGTCTACATTTCACATGAGTTAACCAACATAAACAATTTTCTATCTTCTTTCAATAGGTGTTACACTTATGTTGGTGCAAATATCTTCATTTCTCCCATTCTCTTGTGTTACCCCACATTTAGCGTAACATGCACATTTCAACTGCACTCTTCTTTTGAGCTTGACATCATTTAAGAGGTCAACATACATTACAATAAAATAAAGCAGGTCTAATAGCTAACATATATGTTCGACTACATACATAATATTACTCTATAAACTGAAATGATAAACCTGCAAAATTAAAACTTATGTAGTCTATCCTTTCACTTTTGCAGTTTAGTTGTGCTTTTCAGTTTATTGTCATAATTCTAACTGTTCGAGAAAATAGCCTTTTCTATAGCGGAACATTTTGGGAAGACCAATATACCCAAAATATATGGGATATAGTTCCAGTTTAACAGTTTTTTTGTTAGCTACAGAGGCGAATGTTGTATTATACAAATTAATCCTATATGATGGGTGCTCAATCATTCATACTTAGAGTTGTACTAGGTCTATTAATTACTCCATCTGTACCAATCCTCCAAGACATCTTTTAATTTCTTTCCGGAATATCAACGAATGTCTCATATTCTGAAAAGACAACTTTCTCTTCCAAATATACAAACCATAACTACCACTATCTAAAAAAGAAGTGTAATACACAATATTAGTTTTTTCAAGTACTATCAAAAATATATCAAAATTTAATAAGGGGATTTGAATTTAGGATGAAGTATTTAATTTTTAGGCCTGTGAGACTAGCTTTAGTCATTTCAAATGTAAAAGAAGTGTCACATACGGCACTGGTAATGAAAGGAATCAGTGAAAACCAATCTCAAAGTATTAGAAATGAGTTTTACTTTTTGAACCTAATATTCTTGATACTTTCAGCCTAGAGATGTTTTAGGTGCTACATAATTTCAAATTACTCGCAACAACTAGATCAGAGAATCCTATTTAACTTTATGCTTTGGGGTCTCATTACTAGTCGATAGACGTTTTTTATAAGATTTGATAATGATTTCCTGAAGAAGACTTTATTCCTTGTTGGAGTGAAATCATTGAACGCTTTTAAAAAGATAAAGTCTTCAAAATTCCAGCTAACTGTAACCATTAACCAATACAGCTTTCATTATGTTCTTGAATCTTTCTTCCCACTCTGAAAGGCATTTAGAACCTCAAGTGTAATGCCTAAAGTGTTCCCGGAGTGTTTCCTAGTTTTACTGACCTCTCAACTCTTAATTGTGGCAGACTACATCCTGAACCACTGTTAAACAACCTACATAGTAGATAACCCTTCAAAAAGGGCCCCGAGTTTCCAGAATTCGAGTCCGACTGCAGCTCAAGTTCCTTGCCAACTATTGACTTTGATCTCTTGTCATTTGTTTGGGTATCACCAAACCTAACCAAGCCTAAATTACCAAAAAAAAAAAAAAAAAAAAACTAACCTAGCCTTTGTCAATCACACTAAAGCAGAGCACCCAATTATGGAAGAGCCTCCTTTAAGTCTGTAATATATCATCTTAACCAATAAGCATAAATGGAACACTCAAAAACTTAAACGAACGAGTTTTAAATGTAGAGGGATACAGCAAAAGATCTTATCATCTAAACCGGGAGGCTGTACATAATACAAATGGTTCCCAGATTATGCACGACAGTTATAGCAGGCATTGCCATTTTACCATTTATTTGAGTATATATTTATTTCTATGTCAAATTTCTCTCATAATCACTAAGCAGCACTGGTGTGTTAGCTTGACCTTGAACACTCATTCTAGAAAATGCATGAAAGTAAGTCCTCTCAAGATAAATCCAATGCCCCTGAAGTTTGGTGTAATAACAGACACTTCTAGTAAGGTTTGAATAGTTATAGAGAGACCTACTGAAGATGACAAAAACACCCCCTTGAGGTACACAAACTTTATACATATATATCTCAGGTTTTGATCTATGATGTTTGTACAAACCTAGTGGAGTCATATGATTATTCAGATTTCATGGGAGGTTTATGTAATTAGAGCAAATCTTAGGGTATATATGTAATCATCCCAATAACCTTTTCACGTAGTATTTAGGATCACAGTGACTGAAGTAATAATACAATGCTCTTAAGACACAAACTTGCCTGCTACTCCAGGATGAGTCACAAAAGAGTTGGGCAAATGCAATTAAGCTTGGATCTGATGAGAAAGTACTAACTAGCTGATCCACCGTGACAGCACTTGTGATATCAGTGCTTGGACATGAACTTGGTTGACTCAAACCACTCATCTGCAGAAGAAAAGATTCCATCTCACTCAAAAAATCATTGTCAGACAAGAAACATAGAATGTGCCCAGCAAGAGGGACCCAAACCTTGTGCATCGCTCGTGATAACAAAGATTGACTTCCTATGGGATCATCCACATAAGAACACGCTCCAACTTTTCTTTTCACATAAAGAACACCAGAATTGAATGGGTGATTCTTGTCTCCCGAATTCCACCAAGGTTTTTCTGTTAAGTACTATGATCCATGTAAAGAAAGCAATTTGACGATAGAAAAGTGAGGAATGAAATCAGTCATACCTTTAGGAGAAAGTTCAATAACCTGAGGCCAGTATCGAGGACCACAAACGCGAACAGTCTTCAACTGTCATGACAAGAAAAAGTTGGTTCATGTTAAAACATCAAGCATCAAACATGTTGGTGAATCAAAGCCCTTTTCCTATTTCGGACTATTTATACTTAAATCAGCAAAAGAGTTCAGATTAACATGATAATGCCAAGGTGGAAGAGCCACTAGAGTTAAAGTCATATAATACTCTTCCAGAGATGGTGCTCATGTTTTTGGTCCTGTACTTAAATAGGTTCCCCGAACTACAGCTAAAGGAGTCAGAATGACCAATGTAATATTCCATTCTCCTGATGTGCCATATTTACACAGTCAAACAAATGTGACGGACTCCAGCTTGTCAACTAAACTGTTCACGATGGCAGTGATACATTTCAACTCAAGAGAAAATATGACCAGGATAGCAGAAACCTATGCATCTTTACAGCTTAAAGTAAAATATCAAGCATCAAACCAAAAACAGTGTCAATTTTTGAGCATTCAGTTTTTGACTTTCCAAAGTGATCAACTGTTTTTGTATAAAACTAAAGACAAGTGCACTAGACACATGCACATAAAAGTTTTTTATCTCACATGAATAGAGAAGACTTACAATACCACGTTCTGGGAGACTACAAGGAGTAACCTCACAATAACTTGTTTCTCCATAAAGCTCGGTTTCTTTGATGGTAACTTCAAGAGGTACATAAACAGGTAAACCAGTGTCCACGTCAACAGTTTGAATCCAGCGGGCTTCAGTTGCGAGAACATACAAATGCCTGAATGCCTGTTGATGAGGTGGAGTGCATAAAAAAGCAAAAGAAACTCCAAATAAATGACTATCTCATTGGACATATATGGTAAACATAAATATTTTACTGAATAAATCAGAGGCCATAAATTCAAAGAGATGAGATGTGGCCTTAAAAAAGGAAAAGTTGGGATAACACAGTGTACAGATCTCAAACACTAGATCTCTTTTAGAACATTTAATAAATTCCACTCCTTTCTTGAGTTTTCGATGTTGTTTTATATGTATGAAACCTATCCAGTCTTAAAAAATGAAGCATTGAGTTTTCAATGTTGTTTTATATGTATGAAACCTATGCAGTTTCTTTTTTCAATTCCTCCTCTTTCCGTTATGGCACGAAGGGAATGTTAGGTTGTTAGGTAGGTAATAGCGATATTATCATTCATGTATAAATAGAAGGCTTATTGCAAATTTGTAATGGAAAGAATTATATTTCTTCTTCACCCTGTACACCATAGAATACGATTAATAAAAGAGCAGATCAATCTTGTATCACTTCACCTGGAGATGACATCTATTGTCATTTGGTCCAGTAGGTAAACGTGGATAGAGTGTTATCAGTAGCGCAGCAATAGAACTGTTGCTAGTTGAAAATGTCCACACTCCACCTCCAAGGAACAAGAAACCAGTGGCTAAGCTTACCTAGGTTAAATGGGAAAGATTCATCAACATCACGCTAACGTTATCAAATTGATAAAGATCAAAACATTACACTGGCACAGAAATAAAAATAAAAATAAAAAAGAATCACAAAAGTCAAGCGAGTAGTGTGAAATAGGTATAAACATACACGACAAACTGATATAGCGCATGCATGAAATGTCAGAAAAAGCAATCCATCTCCTCACCAGAATTTACAGAATAAATAGTGAAACATTTTTATCTATAGCTTGTCATGCGCAGAACTTATTCTGCACCCAGTTGAAACCTCTGCGATGGCCCATCAAACGGACAGACAGTTCCACCCCTTTGATGGGCACACTTTCATCAGGAAATGTGCAGGTAAATAAAGGTTGCAAGCAGTTTCCGCACATGAAATCTTGCCAACTTCAAAGAAAAGACTTTCTGAAATGTATGCACTTACTACATACTAAAAGAATATTATAGAATTACAGCAATGTAAAATTAACATTTTCTAATATTTGGCCAGATACTTTCTATTTGGCTGGATGGAAACCATATGAGAAGCATTGCTTGACATGCTGAAAAGAGGGAGGGACAGTAATGACTAAGCATGAAGATCCATAGCCCTAATTCCAACCAATCTTGAGGCAAAAAGCACATAAAATGCTTTTGAGATTGATTTTGTCTCTATTCCAGTAAGTGGTTCGTCTTTGCTTTCTTTTTAATCCCTTGCTCTATGATAACATAGAGAAGATTTTCATACCTTATCACCGAGGAAGTTTACCACAGTAACCTCCATGGGAATTGAATATATAAATACATCTTTAACTTTATACGACAAACAAGGAACGAAGAACAAGGTCAATACAGAGCAGTAACCTCCATGGGAATTGAACATCCAAATATATCTCTAACTTCGTATGTTCAAAAAACAAGATCTGAAGAACACGGTCAATAGAATTTAGCATACTTACAGCCATTTGAGTGCCAAAATACGCATTTCCATCAGCAGAGTTGCGACTACGAAGAAATTTCAGTAATCTGAATGTTTGCAGATGGCCAGATCCAGCCATTACCTACCTCCACATAAAACCAGTATAAGATTTCACAAATTCCATAAATAAATAAATGTAGCATACTCTACTTACCACACATAGGGAAAGAACAATGAGGTGAAGACATGTCTCTAATGTCCCACGATCAACATAAACAGAGAGTCCTTTGGGAAAGCTGTTCCCAGTGGAAACATGAACAGGCTTTATCTGCAACAGCAGTAATTAACTTTTTATTGGTGAGATAAGTATCAAATCAAGAAACAATGTTTCATTGACAAACCTCATTGAGGAAGTAGACAGAGTATTTGTAAAGCAACTCCTGTGCATTTCCATCTCTAGTACCAGCAAATCGTAAGCCTATAAACATGCATATTATTGATAAATAGATGAATCAATGACCAAAAAGCAGAGTATTGGCCAAATAGAGTATTTGCTCAGAAAGTAAAAGATGTATTTATCACGATGCATCAAATCTTCATCACATTACAATGACAACCAAGGCTTTAATCTCAATTAATTGGGTAGACTACATTGACGAAACGAGAATCACGGTGATTCTAACAATTAAATTCTCCTTCACCACGTCTTACAGTTGAGCAAAAGTCTTCATTTAGTATGTGCTACTGCAACAGTACTCTTCAAATTGTAATCAATATCGAAAGTCACTTCCCTAAAAGAGTAGACGAACTAGTGAACCTTTTCGCTGGTAATGTGTGGCAAATTTAACCTTACAAGCAAATATCTAGTTAATATAGCAGACTGCTTCTGGACTGTAATACATGGGTCATATTTGCTACAAGTAAAGAGCAGTAAAATTACATCAAGACAGGTTATTCATGATGAAATCAATACATGTACCTGCAGAAGATACTATAGAGGATTTATCGCAGAAAATTTTGCAACAATGTGAGCTCAATTCCAATAGCAAGTCTCAACCCTTTGTTATACAGATCGCCACCAAATTAAGAGGTGAGGAAGCTGAATTTGTGGTGGAATATCCAGGTTCGTAGATTCTTATTTGATTTTTCAAATAAATTGAGAAATAACAACAGTGCTAATGTAAATTAGTTGGAAATCAGTGCTTCTGGAACGAATCTGTTATAATCAACAAGATTATTAAGTAACGCAGTTACTTAAAAATTAGGGGCTGGCAGCTACTGATTAGAATGCTTATAGGCAGAATTATAGCTAATTGACAGATGGAGATTTGTTTCCTTTTTCTAATCCTACTAGAGCTGCATGTATCTAGACCTCTATATTCATTCTTTTATGGCATCAGAGCCATAGCTCTGCCAAAACGCTTCCCTTCAGTCTTTTGACTTTTCAATCTTACAATAATAAGTTTGGAGAAGGAGAATGTTTCATCACCATCCATCATAAATACTTCTGGCTCATCTGTGATCATGCAACCTTTTCAAGGTTCCTTGCTGCAGCTCACCAATCATAAGTTGGATGGAAAAAATTTCTTACAATGGTAACAATCTGTCAGGCTAGTACTCAGAGGAAGAGAAAATTCCAACTATATCACCAATTGAGGCTAAGCGTCCAACTACTGACCAATCCTATGCCAATTGGGAACTCAACAACTCACTCGCCATGGTCTGGCTCATCGATTCAACGGAGCCGCCAAACTGTTGTACTTATTAGTTTCTCGTAACTGCCAAAGCCATTTGGGATGCTGTGAAGGAGGAATTACTCAGACCTCGAGAATGCTTCTCAAATTTTTTAAATAAGAATAAACTCAAGACTCTCCAACAAGGTACCATGGACATGACAGAATACTAAAATTCCAACAAACGTTGGCAGGAATTAGATATGAATTATGAAGCACACTGGAGATCTTGAGGAGAACAAAAAAGTTTCAAAGCATCTTGAGAAGGAAAACTTGTACGAATTTCTGGCAGGTCTCAACAAGGATTTAGACAAAGTACATCGACGAATTCTAGTTTGAACGCTGCCATCAATCGGATAAGCCTTTGCAGAAGTCCGTCATGTAGCTAGAAGGCGAAGGGTGATGCCGGGGGGAAAGAAAGACCAACCTACCCCACCTATTAGTGATTGACCTGCTGAAACTATTGCTCGGAAATTTTCCAGCAGACCTGCTGATCAAAGATCAGGTCAGCGACAATGTTGCTCACTTTGTAACAAGCTTGGCCACAAACGAGAACGTTGTTGGGATCTTCATGGTATACCGACGAATATCAAACCTCCAAGGCAAGCTCAAGGAAAACTTCTCAAGCTACAACTGAGGAAAATAGTGCGGTAAAAATCAGTATTTAGTCAAATGGTTCTTTCTTGAAGAAAGAACAACTAGAGAAATTACTAAAACTCCTCCACCAACATTCTGTGTCGACCCCTAAAACTGCTATTAGTAATTTTACTCATCAAAGTACCGCTTTCAATATACTCTTGGGTATCAAATACTGCTGTGTCTGACCACATGCCAGGTAACTCGTCTCTGTTTCACTCTTGTACACCTCCTAAAAAATCTAACAGTTGAAATAACTTATGGAACTTTGACTTCAGTTGTTGGAAAAGGTTCTATACAGCTATCAAACAATCTTGTTCTCCAAGTCGTGTTGCATGTTCCTAATTTGTCCGCCAATCTCGTGCCCTCCAGAAAGATATCTTTACAGCACAAGACATCAGTGCGATTTTAAGGACACAAATCTACAGTCTAAAAAAGTTATCTTGCGGCCTAAAGTTTGAGAGTAAACATGCAGGAACAAGTTCTCTCAAATTTCAAGCGGCCACGAAACAAGGAATGATTGTTTGAAGTCGTTTGAAGATATTTCAAGAAATTGTTTGATAACAATTCTTGTTGGCTATTGTCAACCAAATGAATAAGTGTTAGGACTGTGATCGGAATTGTTGAAAAGTGGATTTGATATTTCATTTCAGGCTGTCTGTTTTACTTATTTATGTTTGTAGTCTTCTAGAGAATGTTTTTAAATTTTGTGTGTTGTCAATTGATACCATGCAGGTTTTGAAATCGGGGTTTATGATAAACTTTCCTCCTTTTGGAGATGTTTCTTCAAAACATTTCTGGAAAATTTCCAGACGTAACGAGTTTGGGCATTCAACATATTCAATAACAACTCCAGGGAGGCTGCAGAGTCCATAATTGCTATGCCTTTATGAAGTGAGATATCTTTCTTAATGTGCAGTTAAGATGCACTAAAATGGTTAGAATAATATCTTACCTGAGATTTCTGGAAACAAAGTGATAAGGATAATAATACCTCCAATCCTCCAAAGTAGGGAACAAGAGTATTTACCGAGAGAAATGCATGCTCCAGTCACTATATTTACGTATGCCTGAACAAATGCTTCAGCATCCATCTCATACATATCATCCATCTCATTTCCAAGGCTCTTGACCCCTTTTTTGACAACGTGGGGGATCTGCGAGTCAATCCATTCTTCTGATGGACAAATTCTATGCAATAAAAACATGCAATAAGTAGAATATAATGCAATAATAGCAAACAAGCCCATTTTGTAAAATATCACCTAAAATTATTACCTGCTCCATAGTATTAAATTCCTAGCAAGGACACGAAGCAATATAAAATCAGGCCTCACGTACTGCAAATCAAACTGAGTTTGCGGAATTGATAGTCTGGAGACTATTATCTCCGATTCTGTCTGTTTAAGCAAAGCATTAGACTAAAATATCGATGACATGGAAAATTAACAAACAAATCTCAAGCTACAACTTACCTTCAAATACATCAGAGTAAGAGCAATTATAGCTCCTGGTGCAGTGACGTCTATGTTTATTGGGCTCCCATCTACTGTCTACAAAAGTAAAACCACTGCTACTTGAGAAATATGAGATGGAAATAAATACCCAAATCATCTCCGAGTAAAAATTCCAACTTTGCAGATGCTGCCCATATAACAATACTAATATACATGTATATTGTGTGTGTATCACTTGAAACAAAATATGATGACCTGCCCAATACTTCTATTGTGCTCATGAGCTGTAGGCATAAAGAGATGGAGTCTGTCCTGTAGACAATATATAAGATTAAGCATGAGAAGTTCAAGATGTTGATTCTGGCAAGATTCAGGATTAAGCTGATATCAGCAGCATTTGGTTCAGATTCTTACATTATGACGTTCTTTGCCACCTATGTATTGGAACAAGGAATCTACCAAGGTATCTATTGAGCCAATAGCATCTTCTCCACGACCTTCAGTAAGAGGAAGGGAATTAGGCAAACAGATTAAAATATATTAACTGGAAATCTTGAAATCCATACCCAATGCAACAAGTCCTAGTGAAAATCCAGCAGAAACCGCATAGCCCTCCCTTTCAAGTACATTATCACCTCCGCTTCTGCGACCTATCTCACTCTGGTAAGAAGATAGACGAAAATAGAAATATAACTTAACTGTGTCCATAATATAGTAAAACGACAAAGTTGAGAGCGTCTTAGCTTGTCCATGTGTGACAGGGAAGTGTATTCATGTATGCCTTCTACATGCATGCAAGCTAAGACTAAGAAAAAAAATAAGTGAATGTGCAGATGGTTCAACTCTTCTTGATCCAAAGGAAAGAGAAAAATGCTAAAGTACAAGGTCATCCAACAGTACAGAGCCCTTATACAACAAAAGCTTCGATCTTATCTTAGTAACGTCATCCATTTTCAATGGGTTCCCTAATTACAATTCAAATGCACCATCAAAAACAAACATATGAGAGCACATAATAATAAATCAAACTCATATCCATCTAAAGTTTTATGTTTTTCAGAATTCAAGAAATTTCGGGTTTCCATTTGACATGTTCTTGGATATTTGGTCACAAAGAAAAAGAGAAGTATGCCACATTTGAGATGACATAAACCCATTTTGGTGCATAATTGAAGAATGCATCAGAAAATAAAACAATGACAATTCTGAAAATTGAAATTAAACTCGAGACTCCAGAACCGCTAGCACATCAGTAGGAAACATGTTCAAGTGAACCAAATGACTGAATCAGATCATTCCAGTCAAAAAACAGCTAAAAGCAATGATGCATATGGTCTTGACACAACAAGTTCTTCTGTCTTTTCCTTTTCTGTTTCATTTCCCCTTTTCCATAAAGATGGTTTGATGGCAAAAATGTTTGAACATAACATGCCAAGTAATATATGATCAAACTAAAAAGATGGAACAGTTAATCAATTATGCAGGCCACAAAATCTACAGTCATTGAAGTACCAGAAGAATTTGCATTGTTTGTGGGTGTGCTGATCCCTCATAAAGAAGCCCGACAGACATAAGCGCCGCAGACTGGAAAATTACAAATTTAAGGTCAAAATTCCCCCAATAAAGAACACTTGAACCAGCCAAGCAGGAAGTCCATAATCAGATAACTATAAGTATGCAACATAAGTGCTACAGCACGTGCCAATCCTCATTACAGAAACACAAAATAAAAGATAGTAGATAGTGAAATAAGAAGAGCAGAATAAACACAAACGAACTTGCAAAAGATCTGAGAAACTGATGATTTAATAATTGAATATCAAGACAATTAAATTATATTAGTAAGTATATATAACAGTTTATTAGGTTCATATGATGCAAATAACAAGTGAGCTTAAAAAGTAAAAGTTACCTGTATAAGGGTCGGCAATTCTAGCTCTGGAAAGGACGATGGATGACGAGCAGGTAAGTGTACATAAAGAGACTGCTCAAAAATCAAAACAAATGTATCAAATCTTGGCAAAGAAAGAGCATATGATTCACTAGAAACATGATTTCCTCAGATCAATTTTGAATGATAATTCGGGTACAAAATTTCCCATCACTATAATCATTTTCCACAAATATATATCATCTGTTTAGACACACAAAACCTCATAAATTATGTGATAGAAGAAGATGACTTAATATTCCAGTTTCAATTATGAACACTCAAGCAGTGATCTAAAAGCTGCCAGAAGAATATACAGCACGGTTAGAAACCAGATAATTTGTTTAAAATGGGTTATGGACCAAAAAGTAGTAGTAACTTTCAGAGGAACACGGTAATGACACTGACCAAGCTGCGGTTTATTCTTGATATACTTTACACTCAGAAAAACACAATACACATGCTCTATTTTCAGAGTGATAGGGAACACGTCAACCATCAAATTCAAGTTGGTTGGATGAAAGGGAAAAACAATAGGGATTGTGTACAAATCGTAACTTTACACTAAACTGAAAGGGAAGTTTTTTATAGGCATGTCACTACACCTGCTACCTATATGGTTCCGGATGTTGGACTTTCTAGCGAAATTACGTTAAATATAACTGTAGCTTCAATGTGCATGTTATGATAGATGGGCAGTAATATGAGAAGAGATGAGGTGAGGCTTGAGAGATGAAGATATCCACACCAATATAGATGTAGAATCCATCAAAGAGAAGATGCAAGAAAATCATTTACGATAAGATATGAAAAAAATGTGGATGAAGGTCATATCGAACAATGTATCAAAAGATTAAATGAAGACGATTTACTCAGCCGTGCTGAGTGGAGAAATAGAATTCAAGTATTCTACTCCAAGTGATTCTCGTATGGTTTAAATAGTCAACCTCAATTAATTGGGATCAAAGGCTTGATTGTTTTCTTTTCTTTTCACTTCATGCTATATATGTAACAATGTTCACAATGACAACCGATAACTGCATTTTTACCTTTGAAATTGATGGCTGCATGGTCCCTCTATATGAAGCAGCAAGGCCAATCATTAATCCTACAGTGGTACTTTCATGCTCCTACAGAGAAAATTGGAATCAACAGCGAATAGCAAAGACTACAAAAGTTGTGAAGAATATGGCACAAAGAGGGGGAAAGTACAATCAGTTTAAGCATTTGACTTGATTTTATTTGCTATATTTAGAGAACTCCACAAGAAGATTCAGATTTATTGCATAAATTGGCAGCAGAGAACAAAAAAACATTCTACTCTAGAACGTAAAATCAAAGCATATCAACAGTTCATGCCTGAATCATGTAATGATTATCAAAAGCATGTAAATTTTGATTGTAATTATTTTTATATTATCCTGCAATCTCATAAAATCTGTGTCATTGCCATAACTAGCAATGACAGAAACATTTCCCAGAGCTGATCCAGCTCATTTGAGAACCAAAAGATATCCAGATCATTCACTAAATTGTGAGAGTAATGATCGGGTAGTCCAAAAGAATCCCGACACAGAAAAAAGAAGAGCAGGTTTCCATCTACAGACTGATCAGAAACCTTAAATAATCTACTCGAAATAAAAATGTAAAATCGCCTATAGCAAGTGATTGTCATAAAAACACCCTCTTCTTGGAGATGACAATTTGTGGTCTTCTTGGATGAAGGAACAGAATAACAAAAAAAAAAAAAAGAGAAGGGTGATAATTAACAAAAAAGTACAAGCAAAACAGTGTCTGAAGTTGGAGTAAACCTGTGAATAATACTGGAATATATCAGTAATCGTCAGGACACGAAGATGTCCATGTAAGCCCAAAGCAAGAAGAAGTCCTGCATGAGTAACATCAGGCTCATCTGGTTTGTTATAAAGTATCCACGTTCTTGACATTTTCCCCTGCATATAGGAAACAAGGCCTCAGAAAACTTTAGATTCTCACGCAAGGTCAGACCACTATAAAAATGATGGCAGGCGAACACAAGTTCACTGTTGAAATCAATAATTATTAGGAGCAAAGATAGACAATGGACAAAGCACCACTCAAAACCGTTGGTCAAATCTGAAAAGAAAACAACGGGAAGACAACAGCTACAGACATGATCAAATATCCAATTGGCATGCATCATAGATCAAGAATAAACCTGGAGAGGAGAAAGTCTCAAGCCAGCAGCAACTGCATTGTGAAATTCAGGCCAAGACTTAAGCTCTTGAATGTTTCTAGTGTTTGGATCTAAATTAACCTGAAAATTTGTTCATATTCTAGTATGCTTATCAAAAGTATCAATTAACACATGGCCAAATACTATGCATTGAAAATCAATTGAAGAGGACATACTGTTGCATTTTGTTGTGCAGGCAGCCGACCAGCTAAAACAAGCTTTGGAACTGCAAGTGCCTGGCAAATAAAGGTAGTACTATATCTTATCATGTCTATTTCAGACGTAAAAAACTAAAATACATGTTCAATAAAAGATTAAGAAACTCTTAATGGAACAATGGGAAACAAATTGAGTAGTTAGGAGAAGCAATAATAACCACCTCTGTTAAAAGAGTATATATAGTCCCCAATGTAAATGCACCACGGCCAAATGGAAGAGCAGTAGTTCTTTGAGCAAGATGCCAAAGCTGAGTCTGTGAAATTCATACCAGAATCAGTTGTTTTACCATAACATTAGAAATCAGATGCATTCAAGATGGAAACCAACAATAAAATATCAACAAAATCAATACAGCACCTATTTTCATTTAAACATGATCATGTTCAAGATATCCGAGACTATAATCAGATTCACTATGGTTGACAAGAGAAAAGCATAAATTACTCTCAAATCTAATATCCTATTTAGATGGTGATTAGAAGTTACTGAGAACTTGGCATAAATTGTCATATAACAACATGCTAAATCAGTCCTTGGTCAAATTGGATTCCAAGCAAATCATATTCCATATTGCAAGATAATCTGTTCTAGTTGTAATGCCACTAAAAGATGTGTATGAGCAGCTCAGATGCCAGCACAAAAGTTTGTGAATTTGAAAAAAGAAAAGATATGAGATCATAAGGTCAAATTGCAGTGACCTTGAGATTTCACAAAAGATTTTCAGATGCACCATGTGCATATTTGAGCGACCAGAAACTTTCCGTTAAATGAAGGAATGTTCTATAGGACTATTAGTAGACCAACATTATCATATTGTAATGAATGCGGGTATATCTCTGAAATTTACATGATTAATTAGTATGTGATAGCTCCATGAAAGATAAGGTGAGATATGAAGATATTTGTGTTACGAAAAGTGTAGCCTAGAAAGGAGAAAGATACAAGAATTTCTTTTGATCGGTTTGCTATATGAATGTGGACCTACACATGCATTACTCCGAATCATAGAACTTCCCAACTCACAAAAAATTAAAAAATAAAAAGACATTAGGTTAGGTTATGCAAAAAGATAAACTTGCTAAAGGACTTGACAAAGACGTTAGGTTCCATAGAAATGTGTGGCAAATGAGAATGAATGTGCTCAATTCAATGCAATTTTCATTTGTGTTCATATAGACCACCTCACTTAACAGGGTTAATGGTTTTGTTGTTGTATACCAGACATAAAACCATAAAAGTTGATATACGGGGAAAATTGCAAAAATTGTCCTTTAAAGAGGCTTACTTGCAAAATTGGTCTTCTTAAGTGGCAGAATCCAATTTAAATCCTCTAAAGTGGATCTTGATGTAATTTTAGTCCTCCTATTCCGGAGTCAACGATTTTGACTCAAAAATTGGAGGGATTCTTCGATTTTGACCCTATAATTTCGGACTTTTTCATTTACACCCCAATTCTTTTCAAAAATCACATTTACATCCCAAACATTTCAAAACATTTATTTTATAAAACTTTAAGTTAAACATAATTTAAAACAACAGTTTTTTGATGTTTTAAATAATTTTATCACAATTGTCTTCAGTTAATACTTCAATTAAGAAAAAAAATAAGGATAATAAATAAAAAATCAAGCATCTTCAACCTCTCCTCCTTCCCCACCGGCTTCTTCTCTTCCCCCAAACCCACCTTCTTCTTTCATACACACATTCTTTCCCTTCCTCTTGAAATCGGCCTTTATTAAGAAATCTAATGATAAGAAGAAACTCAATTTGGATAGTATGCCATCATCACCTCTCCCGCAGACAAAGCACACAAGAACATGAAGGGTTACCAATGACGAGAGGAGACAAAGCAAGAAAACATGCAAAGTGGGTAAAGGATCAAATGCAAAACTAAATGAGACAAGACAAATGGGCAACAGCCCGACCAAGATCGAGTATCTTTTAAACCTTCACAGACAAACAAGATGTGCAAGAGCGAACGATTATCACAGAACAACTAGCTGGTTCAGGGGCCAACTAAAGTTGCTTTCCTTCATATTCTACATGTACTCTGAATCCAAAATTTTGGCCAAAAACAAACATATTTTATAATTAACCCATCAACCAGGAACTGCAGATTAAGCACCAAAAACTGAGATGCATTTCTTAAAAGGCCTCAAAAGGTAATGGAATGCACTATGATCAAAAAAACTGAAAGAACATAATGTACTAAAATGAACATGTATTCATCAATCCGGTGCATGACCTGTTACTTTGGCATTTTTTTATCTGATAAGTCTGTTACTTTGGTATTGCACAATAAAGTTTGGTATTCATCAATCCCGTGTGTCTTAATCTAGTCTCAAAATCTTATAAAGAGAGAAAAGCCCAGAATCTGTGTGGAAGAAGAAGGTGGGTTTGGGGGAGGCGAAGAAGATGGGGGAAAGGAGGAGAGGTTGAAGATGATTTATTTTTTACTTTTTTTTCTTAATTTTTTCCTAAATTGAAGTATTAATTGAAGACAATTGTGATAAAGTTATTTAAAACATCAAAAATAAATGGTTTAAAATAAGTTTAACTTAAAGTTTTACATAATAAATGTTTTGAAATATTTTAGGATGTCAATGTGATTTTTCGAAAAAATTGGGGTACAAATGAAAAAACTACCGAAATTATAGCGTCATAATCGAAGAATCCATCCAATTTTTTAGTCAAAATCATTGACTCCGGCGTCAGAGGACTAAAATTGCATCAGGATCCATTTTAGAGGACAATTTTGCAAGTAAGCCTCTTTAAAGGACCATTTTTGCAATTTTCCCTAGATATAAGTTTATACTGAAACTTCACAAATGAGTAGCCATTTAAGACTAAGACATAATGTATGATTTATGGTTTATCATGGTTTATTCATTACTATTGGTACTGGAGACTAGATGTGTTTGGCTGAGGTGAGTATGATTCGGTACAGGTGGTAACATAAAGAAATAAATGAATAATGACGATATTCACGCTAAGGTAGGCATATCTACCATATAAAAAAGATACAACAAGTGATCATGATGGTTCAACCATGTGAGTTGTCGAGCTAAGACGAGGTAGTGTGATACTACGAATATCTCGACTTAGGTAAATGAAGAAAACGAAGACTTAACCAAAGAAAACTTGGATAGTGGTACTATGCAGTCAAAGGACAATATGTTAATAGAGGAGGAGAATTCATGTGTTCCAACTCAATTTGATTTTCCTAACATTCATGTCTTTCCCAAATTGTGTACAAAATTAGAGGAGCGGTTATTGTTATGATCATTGAAATAACAACTTTCAATGATAATTCTTTCAAAAACTAAAGGGTCAATTGCAATCACCCCTTAACGTTTGACCCATTTTGCAATGTCTCCCTAACGTTTGAAAAAGAGCGATTTGCCCTCTACGTTTGTAAAAATGTGTGATTCGCCCCCTGGGTCCTTGATCAACCGTTCATTTTTGACACAATTCTATCTTTTCATCAATTAGTTTAGCATACGTTAGGTTGCAAGTTGCACATTTTGATAGGTTACGGGGACATGGAAAAACGGGTCAAACGCTAAGGGGGTGATCGCAATTGACCCGAAACTAAAAGATATTAGGCCTCAGACATATTCACTAAATGATAGAACTCATGATTCCAGAATAAATATACTTAACATAAATGGCTCAAAACATGAAGTATACACTCCTCGTGGTAAAGGGGATATCATATACTGTAAACTTTCATTAGGACATCACGGAAAAATAGCACGGTCATATGGGCCGCCTCTTCAAATTTTTGTTTAAGTATTATAGATTTTACGAAAAGATTATTCTCATTATGAATAAACAAAGGGTATAATACCCGAATATATATACAAGTGAGAACAGAGATGTTCTCAATACTGAGGACTCATCAGCCCTGATACTAATAGGACTCTATAACATCAAATATAACACTCTAAATCTAATGAAAGATCCTATCTAGTCTAATATACAAAGACTAGCATACAATATTTCTACAAGTATAGTAAACGAGATAACAGGAACTTAAATTTATTAGCAATAATTGACCCAATACAGAAACAGTATACCAGCAAATGCAAATATCAATTATGTTACCTCATATTGAGTGTTCCAAAACCAGTACAAAAAGGGACTGATTGAGATAGAAGACTGTCTTAATCTAAGGAAAAAATAAATAATAGTGTCTGAAGCACCACATACCTGTTGGAAATCCTGATCTGAAGCTGTAGGGTTAACAGGCGTTTGGATTACAAAAGGTCTTGCAGAGCACAAAAGGCGCCGAACCTATGAAAATCACAAATAAACTATCAAAGCCATATCATATAAATAGAAAAACCCAACTATGTTTTGAGAGAGCTACAAGCAAACACATTAATTTAGAACGGTATTGAATGGATAACAGGTCACAATCTTTCAAAGTAACAATGCAACAGAAAGCACAGCCTTTCAAGATGAAATTACACTGATGAAAGGAATTGGCTAAGCTTAAACCACTGCCCTAATAAGACCGGCTTCATTCACATTAAGAATTCAACAAAGAAATAACCATGACCACAATTCTAGGTATAAATTCTCTCGAACTTAAATTGAAAAACCAGGAAATGACTACAATTCCCCTGAAACTTCTACTTTGCAAGATGCATCGCATAAAGTGATAGAAGATGTAAAACCACGAAAGAAGGTGAAGCTTTGTTAAAGTTCATGCCATAAAGATAAAGCAGAGTTCAACAGAAACAGTTATTGACAGAGCACAATCTTTTTAACTTCCTTTTATCTGCCTCAGAAAATATCAGCATCAGGCATCCAAGAGTACTGAAAAGGCTCTGAAGGTCAAAATCCAAAAACAGCCAGATAGCAGCAACTCTAGTACATCGGTAAATTTAGAACAGCAATTCCGAATAGGAGCATGAAGTAGCAATCACTTTGTGGTGATTCAAAAGTACTAACAAGCAAAAGCACCAATGGGGTAGACCCTGATTTTGTTAAGTTTTTATCTTGAAGCAAACCTCATTAAGCCGTAGATCACGACCATAGCGTAACTGTGTGCTAGAGTTGAAAATATGTTCCATTCCATCAGTCACAGATCCCTCAAAAGAGTCAGTATCCTCTATCTTGCTACTTTTAAGTTCAAGAGTATCAGAAACTGATGAAGGTATCGTTACTGGATGCAGGTGTAACATGTATGGAGTGGACACTGAAATAAAATTCAACTTGGTAAAATCTAGTTCAGCAGGTTTTGTTGGATCTCTCAGATGCAACAATGCCAAATCCTCTCGACCAAGTAGCACATAAGCAGCAGCAGGCCAGTTTGTAGGAGGAGATTCACGGCATTTGTCTAATACCTGAGAGAAAAAACATATTGATGATTTGGGAATATTTGGTACAAGATAATCAAGAAACCTGAAGATGGCAGAAGAGCCAAAAAAGCCAATTGACTTAGACCTGATGTATCTTACCAACACTCTGATTTTGTAAAAAGAATGCTAGCTAGGCACTATAAAAGACAAAAATATCACTAAGAGCTTAAGCTATTATATGATGGTATATACTACTGCTTTCTGAGCTAGGCACCATAAAAGACCAAAATTATCACTAAAAGGTAACAGAAGATTGGTTTACTAAAATATTTATAAGATAAATATAACTATGAGTCAGAAACTTACATGTCGTAATGGAAGAGACACACCAGCTGGCAACATGTCTAAATGCTGCAAACCAAATTTCTCACCAACCATTCCTAGAACCGTTAGTTCCTCTCGATTGCGGTATAAACCAGAAGCAATATCACAAGTAACACCGGAAGACAGCTTCTTTCCTGATTGGCCCGCACCACATAAGAGACTATAAAATGAAACTACCTTCCTGGCCCAAGTCACACTAGAAGTTCCAACTTTACAGATGAGACTAGGAATATCAGAGATACTTGCAGAACCACATCCATGCCGCAAACAGTTTTCTAACCATCTTAATAGACTTGGAGGACTTTTTGAGGTACAATTGTACTTGGCCGTTTCAAAATCTTTCAGAAGTTCAGGAAAATCACGTTTATAATGATCCAAGTAGCTCACTTCATGCAAAAAATCAGCAATTTCACATAAAAGAACTACCAGAAGACCCAAGTCCCTACAGAAAGGTAAAGCTTTTACATTAACAACTGTACAAGTATAACTCACATGCAGCAGGACGCATGAATACAGAAACCTTACTGCGTATAACTATAAAATAGAAAAATAGCTCATTAAGGCCATAGAAATATACGCTGGTCACACTATCCTACAATAGGTCCTAACTAATATAAAAGATCAACAAGTTGACAACTACTAAGAAAATGAAACTATAACACAAGGAAGATTCCCATGTATCTGTAACCTTGTCCTCCTTTTACTTCTTATGCTTCTACTTCTGCTATGGCTAGTGAACATGTTGATAACTTAAAATATAAAGTTACTATAATGTAAAAGTAAATTATACTGATTGCAAAATACTTTTAAATGTCTAATAGCCAAAGCCACACTAAGTCTCCTGACACATATTAATAATAGATGGTGATAGATTCTAATCTAAAAGAGAGCTTAATAAATACTATAGTCAACGTGTCAATTTTTACGGGACGGAATAAGATTTCTTCCTAGGACTATATAGTGAAGAACCACAGAATAGTGTGTTAAGTTAATTTCAACACCACTGTTTTCAAATATAAATGTTTACTATAGAAGAGACACAGAAGTATTTTTCATCGTCATATCTGGGGTTCGTCATCCAACTTGTCATCCATTCCTAGAGTTTCCAAATACAACCAGTAAACAGTAAATGATACATAGCCACCATATCTTGACGTACAGAATTATTAGTGTTCAATAATCCAAACATCACACTTATTTTCTATAACCCAATCTTGGCTGCTCACCTATTCAAATGTTAAAGTTATTAGTTTTGGTCCATCCAGGAATTTGTGGAGCAAATAGAATAATCATTTCCAGGAAAGGCTTAGCTTCATGGTGGTTGATAAAGCAAACAATAAAAATAATATATTCAAAGGCGCACCTTTTGCGGAGATTGTCAAATTTAAACATTTCATAAACTGCATGCAATGAATCCAATGTTTCAGTCAGCAATTTCAAGTAGAAGGTTTCCTCTGTATTCTCAAGGCTACCTACAGCAACATCTGATGAACTGAATCTCTGCATGTCAGATGATAAACCGGGAAAAGCAAGTGCAATATTATTGCTTCTAATATAGTGGTTGTTATATTTGCTCTTGATAAGGAAATCCCATGATGAATTGGAAACTGAATCAAGAAACAGAGAGGTTTTGTCATTCCTTCGACACAACTGCATTATCACATTACAGAAGGACTCCCATTCTGAATCAATGCTGGAACTCTCATCAGCTAAATAATTTGAACCACCACCACCCCATAGAAGGCCAAGGAAGTGACTGTAAAAACTAGAAGTAAGCCCTTCCGCCATTGCTGTGATGCAATCATTAGTCAAAGATGATGAAGGACCACGTCGAAATGCACATCTGCAAATCTAAAGCGGGAAAAACCAAAATTACTGTAACAGAAAATAAGACTTACTAGGGTCTAAATATATTATCTTGGTTTTATGTTCTAGATCAGTTTTCTTTCTCTGGCAATTACATCCTCAAATCTTGATAAATTTGATTGTGGTTTTCCATCTTCTAAAAATAGAAACATGTAGCTGATGGACATCAAAATCATATATTATCTAATAATAATTTGGAATATAGTCGAAAAATATTATTCGCCATTAGCTTTTTCCTCATTTAAAAAATATCGAAATCCAGAAAGTACTTGTTTTTTCAATAAGTCAATAAAACGCGATTGTGTCTAAATAATTACGAGAGCAAACTCTTATTCTAAGTAAAAAAATAAGAATAAAAAATAAGGAAAGAACATAAATAGTTAAGAACTCTTTTAGGTCTCCTGTGAGCCTATTGACAAGTACCACATTCAACATTACTCCAAGAGAACAGTTCTTTGCGTACGTACCTCTCCATTGTTCAGGACCAAGTTGATACGCCCTTCTACAGGGTCAGCCAAATTTACAATTTTCAGATTATTTATGGCATTGAAGCTCCCCGCAAGCTTTGTTCTGCTCAGAAACTTTTCTTTTCCCAAAGAAGAGGGCATAACATATTTGCACAAGCATACCTTTCCTGACTGCAATTTTATAAGGTGGCTCGATTATAGGAAACAATATTTTATTTATCTTCTGCAATCTTATTCTCTATGGTAAACTTTAATTTGCTTCCCCTCATAGAACTTCACTGAAAATTAATTTACAAAAAGTAATGTATAGGTTTAGGGGTGTGCAATTAGGTAAACCAAACCCCCTATCGTGTACCAAACTGTAAGGCTCGGTAAAAACTGGCACCAACTCAGTACATGCCGAGTCAATTCGGTTTCATATTATTTTTTAAAGAAAAAGAAAGAGCAACGAAATGCCTAAAAAGTTAGACCTAAAGTTGCAAAACAGGTGTCAAGCAATATAGCATCATACAATATAACCCAACAACTCATACGTCAAAGATTCAAAATACACAGACGCCACCCATTCAAATACCTAAACCATCACTCCATCATAATCATTCACATCACCAGTCACAAGTATCATCCATAATTCAAAGAAAATAAACATCAATATATTATTTATAAACTTACAACATACATCTCAAATATTTGAAATATCATTCATCAAAATATCATTCTTCAATCACCACAAACATCATTTATGACAAAAACAAACTCCTCATATTTATGTGAATCGGGCTTAATATTTTCTGAAACATATATACCTGGGTAGAGTTCAATTATCGGGTACCAAACACAAGTTGGGTTCAGTATACAAGTATCAACCAATACCAAACCGAAAATCTTGTTCACTGTTACGGTACCGATCTATTTGGTCCTGTATTCGACTAAGGTACTGATGTGTGTATATTTAGAAGAAAAAAGAACATTCAAGTCATGTTTCACAAAACACGACACCATTATGTTGCGAGTGTGTTTTGTGATGGATGATTCTTGTGATGATTGGAGAATGGTAATTGTGATGAATGATATTTTAAATATATGAGATGTAGGTTGTAGGTTGACGAATGAATTTGAGATGAAGGTTGTAGGTTGGTGAATGATTTGGGATGTAGGTTGTAGGTTGATGAATGATATATTGGATGTTTATTGTGCAATTATGACTGATTTGTGAACAGTAAGGTGAATGATTATGATGGATAGATGGTTAAAGTTGAATCTGGACAAAAGGTTTGTGAGTTTTGAATCTTTAATGTATAAATTGTTGGATTACATTTATGCTTTTATATTGCTCAACAAAGGTGTTCTGCAACTTCAGGCCTAAGTTTTTAGGTAGTATATTGCTCTTTCTTTTAAATTTTCAAAAAAGAAAAGAAAAATGAACCGGGTAGGCATGCCTTACTTTTAATACATCGTAGGGGGTTCGGCAACAAACCCCCCTCTTTGGTTTGGTATATGAGGTTCAGTTTTTGCCAAACCACACACCCCGACATTTAATGTTTAACAGTATCAAGCAACTCATCTTGATTTAAATATAAAACAGAAACCATCCACAAAATTAGTGTCCAAACAGTAATGCAATGACATAAAATAACTTATTTTTCGTGCCCGGAATACAGGTAGCACAACTTCCTCGAATATAATAAGGGTTTCTTCAAAGTAAAAAAGCATATTTAACATATTTTGAGGAATGAGAAGGTGAACAGGGAGCAAGGAATTCCTAATATACCAAAAGATTAATCTACATAGTCCTTTAATGGCTGATGAAAGAACTGAAAAAGTTATCTACAAATCATCTCCTCTACCCTCTACGCATATAAGCAATAAAATAAAGAAGAAAATCAAGAATCTAGCGATGCAATCAAACTTTCCCGCTAACATACAAGTTTATGGTGGAGAAAAACTTTCGCCACTGCTTACTTTAAGATTTGTTAGATATCTTTGAATTGCTTCTTAGAAAATATTTTGCTTCTTAAATAAAGGGGAGACCTCTATGGTATCCTCAATTTCTTGAAATTCAACAAAAGAATTGGTAAAAAGTTCATATTCCCCTCGGAGACCCACTCCATATTTACTTAAGTCTGAACCACTTGCTTTCTTGGAACACTCTACTAAAACAATAAACCAAAGATTATCTCAAAACTCCTGACCAAACTTGTCTTTGTGGGCTATCTTCCAAGCATACAAATAAAATCTTCAGTGGTACTCAGGGTCTAGTAAATCATTTCTATTTCATTTTTTTGTTGAGACCTTAAATCAGTATGAGAGGTTATGATTTTAATCAACGTGGCATCGATCTGTTCTCTGCAGGACCTGCCTAAAGTATAGTTACCATAGCCGAACAACCAAGTTTGGGATAGATTGGTCTGGTTTCTCTAGACCTAAGACACCAGAATAACAGGCAACGGATAAAGAAATGTGTGAGAGAAAAGCTTATTAGCTAGTGATTGAGAGGCCCAAATTCTTAATTGGAAGAGATACTGAAGCCCTCTGCCCTTTCCACGCTTTGGATAGATAGAGAGATAGGGAAGAGCTTTTGTATTTCATGTTGTTAAAGATTTGAACAAACCAGTCAATCAATTGATCAAACCATTCAACGTATTCCTCCAAATCATAGAGTATACAAAACCAAATAAAAAGTTTTCCACAGTTAGCTTTCAGCAAAATGATTCTTTTACATTTGAAATAACTTACATTAATTGTGACACATAAAACGGGATTACTCGCTGTAGCAACTTTAGAAAATTACATATGAGTATGACAAGCCTAGACTTAGAGTTTGAAGAAAAGAAATTTATATAACATACAGAACTTTTTAATAGCTAACGATCTGACACATGCCATATGGCTCAATATGAAACTATAGGTTAAAAGTAAATCATCAAGTATGGATGAAATATAGGATCAAATAAGCTGAAGTTCGAAGAAACTTACATAGAGAAGAAGTGTATTTTCTGAAGTCAAAGCAATGACATCCCTCAGTGGCGGTTTTCGCACTTTTCCACTGCAAAAGTTATATTAAAGTCATCCAATGATTTATGGATGGTAACAGTTAGAAAAAGGAAAATGAATATACCAAGACCGAGTGACAGCCACAGCCACTGCATCAATTGCTGTTATGCTCCAGCTCACATCAGGCTTTACATCATAGACAATCTCGCCATTTATTTCCAAGCTCTGAAGCCCTAGACATAACAACTTCTTTTGTTCTTGAAGAAGAAAACATACTATAGGTGTGGTTCCATTATCAGTTGCCAGGAAAACCTAAAAAAATGGTGTGGCAAAAAATGTCAAAAGATACCAAGGAAAAAGAAACAGGACAGTAAATATTAGAGGTGGCCGTTATAATATGACACAATTATGCATAGAACAAACGTATCCTAAGAAGAAATCTGTGCTGAACAGAAGCACATTAATGAAACATGTTCAAGAACATTTGAGGTTGCCATAGTCATATGACGCCAATATACATAAAAGTGATATTGTTCAGCAACCAGGAAGTGAGCAGCACAGAAGCAAATGTTATTCGAGAAACAGCCACAAAGTTCAAAATCATGCAAGGAAGGAGACACCGCCATCATCCATAACGAATTAACATTTAGATATTTAGATAGGTTCTTCACAGAAAGTTAATAAAGAAATAACTGTTTCAGAAACTAGGACTTTCAACCAGCGTCAGAGGTGGGGCAATCAAGTATGGTAAACTTGCAGGAGACATCCACTTGATGCATTCTTATGGGTGAAGGCACGGATCACATATAAGCAAGGCTAGACTTAGCCCAACAAATAGGCATATTTGGATACTAACAGAACTATATGTTAGCCATCCTTTGTTTTAAACCTGGGTTAATTGACATATTTCCCAGGTCGTTATAAATAGTTCCAGATGACATTAAACTTAGAATAGATTTATGATATTCTTCTCATCCACAACATTGTCGTTACCACTCGCTTCATTTTTTCTTAATGAGTCTTGTCTCTGAATTTCACACAGAATGACATAAAACTTGCAAAAAGATAATACTCCTTGGAAGTATGTTCATGTACATGTACATCTTGTCAGTGACATACTTAATAAGATTCCTACTATGATTTAGATAAGAAGAAGAAAGGCCAAGAAAAGCTTAAGAATTATAGGCAAGAAATTTTGTTGTGTGAACTTTTGAACCCTAGATGGATACAGTGATGCTTGAAAACTAAGATCGTCGAATCGTGGTATGCAGGGGTAAAACTTTTACTATTTACTTAGCTCATTTTACACTAAATCACCCTGGCCACCAGCTGGTCCCTGTCCAAGGATGACACGCAGAAAAAGAGCGATGGCTGCACACCAGCTGAATGACCCTAATTAACCAGCCCATGACAGGATATAGATCTAATGTAGGGGAATAGGCATCCGACTTGTGTGGTAATCAGCCATATGTACAATGCCATACCAGAATTAGAAAGGTTCAAAGGTTTTGGAATTCATGTGATCAATTTCAGAACTTACTCATTAGACAAGAAAATATGACATACACTATATGGAACGAGAGAATGCAGGTGCCTATAAGTAAAATGCACTCCTGAATGACCTTCATATAGAAGGCACTAAGAGACTATAATATGTTCCAGCACCTTACTGGCAGCAGTTTGTGAACCTTTCCCCTGCCATATCCTTCGGAAAAAATGCTTTGCCAACATTCCAGAAGAAAGTACATCAGCTGATTTAGAATTTGCAATATGAAGGTTGGTGTTGCTGACTTCAACCACCCACAGCGAGTGCTGCATCTTACCTGTAAAGTAAAATAGTGCGTACAAATGAATATCCACTGGCCTGTATCAAAAGATCCAACGAGGAAACCAGCATTAAATGATACAAATTAATGGGTTTACCTTTGTTATATGATGCCAAAAGAGGAACTATATCATTTGTCCAAATTGTTTTTTCATCAAATTCTCGTAACAGATTCAACTTCCCTCTTTCCTCGACATAAGTTGTCTGTGGACAGCAAAAAAATGTAATTGGTAACACAATTTTTTAACTTTTAGGGATACATAGAACTTTCATTTACATGTATTGCAAATCAAATTGTCTAGAATAGCAAAAGGAAGTTTATCGGTACCTGAGGATCCTCTAGGGGATCCTTCAATATGAGATGAGAGGATGTTGATGTTCCATCACTTTTTGTACTATACTCAAATGAATGGGGTGGGTTATAATTATGTTGAGGACTGTATCCAACATCCCTTTTGGAATGGAAGACATCACGACCGCCTAAAAGTGCGTTTGAAGATGATAATGAGATGTTTGTAAGCAAGCTCCCTTCAGCTGCCCGCTGGAGAAGTAAACCATAGGGAAGAGGCCATATTGATGAGATGGCATGCGATAGAGGGACAGAAACAACTTCACCTGTAGAAAAAGAGCCACGTGTCAAATATTAATAAAGCATACTGATATAGATGCTGCATAAGGTTTAGCCACTGGGGAAGAAAATAAAATGGAATATGAAACAAATCGCCCCTCGCAGATCTGAGTTTCCCATTTCAATACCATACTCCAATGAGCTTATGATGATCAAGGTGAGGCCCAAATTAATAGCGTTTGTTAAATTCAAAAGACTTTTATGAAATAAGACCTCATAGTGACAAGATTCTTACTAAGTGAAGTATGTTAAATATGTAACAAGGAAGAACATTACACTTTCTGAAAGCTAAAACAATAGGTTATTGCAAGACAGGGAAACGTATAAACAAGTCAAAAAGGAATATTTTAAATCAACTCACCTGCTACACCATAAATAGTTAAACAATCCATTTGGAGAACACAAAGAAGCGCTTCAGAAATATCACCCATCCGGCACCAGCATACCTACAGTTTTTATAAATGAGCCAGACCATCCAACTTATTTAGTTCCGCAATAATGGAAACTAAATCGGTAACCACAAATTAATTTGCTTTACTTTGTTCAGTTTCTCCATTTTATTCGAAGTATATGGTTTTCTGTTTTTCAGAAATGAGGATCATGAATCTTCAATTGATTAGTGAGCAGTAGAGTGTCGCTGCACCTTATTTTTGGATTACAAAATGCAGGAGGCTCCCTAACTTCCAGTTTGTTGCATTTCATACCAACTGAACAACTGAGCAACTTAGACTATGACTTATTTTAAAATAGTAGTACAGAGACTTTTACAGAATGCAGCAGACAATTCTCCAAGTGATATATCTTTTGCATTTATGCTAGTTCTACTAAAGATGCAATTGCACTTATACCTCATCAATCTTGCTCCATACGTGTAATAAAACAGACTTCGTGGGGTAGAAAATCATACAGAGATATGCAATCATAGCAATTTCCAGTGTTTAAGTAATCAAGCTTCTATACTTTCATTATTTACTCAAACTCTGGAGCAAAAACAGATAGCATTAACTTATATTCTGAAGGTATATCTGGGTGTAAAAACTTGAGTAGTACAGAAATAAAGGTGAATGCCTCTATATGGAGAAAAAAAAAAAAAGGTAATGGTGGAAAACTTTTGTCTACCAAGTATCAAGGATACTGCAAGACCTTATAAAAGGGCTTTAGCGGAACTGTAAATACCTATGCTGAATAAAATTCATTATCAGCTTCATTTACTGAGTACGGTACTTGCAAATTCTATTTAAAATGATTCAATATGAGAATACCAAATAAGAACAGGGAATATAAGCTTGACGAGTGTGCATATATATGCACGCAAATCACAGGAATGCATTTCATGCAAATTCATTTAAAGAGGATATAGCATTAAAGCAGTGAACAAACAGCTCAAAAGGAAAAATACAAACAAGCCTCAGCTTATGGGTATATCCGCCGTTAGTGCCAAACATATAAAAGCACTAATCAACTCAAAATTCTCTTAGACAGGGATATATACGAGAGTCCCGTCTTTTTTCTCAACAGAACATACAGGAATACACCAACTCCTAGAAAAGGCACAATAAGCTACATTTCCGCTTTAGTAAAACTGGACACAACATTTAGAAACTAAATTACCTGGATGACTTTGGAGTGCAGCGTAAATCTCTTACAAACCCTTGATCCTGTGCTCCATATGATTCTGTCACAATTTCACAATCGACCAAAGTTATTCATCACATACGCATCATGCTCCAAATTTATGATAAGAACAAGATACTTGGTTCTAATAAGAGTTGGAACCACAACTCCTAAGAATTGAAAGACGAGAGGAAATTGAGAATAAAAGAAATTATTAAACATTTCAATCTCAACTAACAAACTGCCTTCTACGGATAAACTTAAGAAACTCCTCAACTATTATTAGGCCCTTAACTAATCAAAATTTACCAGTAAACTTGAAAACTTTAAATGAGTTTGATTGCTCATCGAAAAATTAGAAACGCGGTAACACGACATCAACGGAAATTGAAGTATTCGTAACCAAATTAAAGTAAATCAGCAGCTTCTACGATCCAAACACTAATAACAATCCATTCGCATTTGCAAATGCAAATTTGTTTTCACCTGTTTCCTCTGATGAACAGCTCGTGATCGCTCCGATTGTAGGATGAAGACGACGACAACGCATTTTCGAATTCATCGTCCTCCTCGTCGGCAATTCGGGGATCGAACAGGAAGTACCGGTAATCTTCATCGGAGTGTTTGCCGCCGTCCATTGCTTCGGCGGTTAAGCCGAACGGCTTGAATTTATCCAGCACGGTGAGTTCTCGTACGCCGCCGCCAGCCATTTCTCGAAGAATAATCGATTATTTTCCCGTTCTTTTTTGGGGTTTATGAGTTTTGAGTAAGGTGAATAGAGTGTTCCTTAGAACCCTAGTCCATTAATGTGGAAGTCCCGGGAAACTATTTGAAAAAAAAAAAAGAAGTGGTCATTTTTGTAAAGTTGAAATTTGTTTATTAATCTAATTATAAAAATATTTCTTACTATTTGAGTAATTACATGAAACACTCTTTGAAATTTTCAAAACTAGATTATATGACGCTCCCTATAAAATTTTGGAACTAATTTAAATAAAGGGATAATATCAGTGACACCCCCTGAGGTTTGGTGTAATATCACTCACACCCCCTAAGGTTTGATTTTTAGGGGTATCACTTTTAAAAGGACACTTGTACCCTTTAATTTAATATAACCAAATACTCTTCAATAATTAAAAGACACAAGTACCCTTTATTGTTCAAATAATAAAATCAAAATAGAATATAATAAATTAAAACAATTCATATATATAATTATAAGAAGGAAAAAAAAGGTCCCACCCGCCCTCCCAAGATATTTATGCCTATTTATTTCTATATATGTACCTCAATATACGTAATGATATATGTTAATTACAGACACAAAGATAAAAATAATTCTAACTAAAACTTTTGATGTAAACTAAGATTTTAAATAAAATCCAGCAATAAATCGCAACTGATGAAAAATCTTATTCTCTTCAAAATTCAATACAAAATCCTCTCTTAGAAAAATCTTATTCTCTTCAAAATTCAATACAAAATCTTCTCTTAGATAAAAGGTTAAAAAAAAGTAGTAAGTATTTCTCTATCTTTAGAAAAGAAAAAAAAGTAAGTAATTAAAAGTTTTCATGTAGTTTATAGTCCAAAAACTATCTTCAATCAAGAGGTATTTAAATAGTATAGCGTACAAAAAAAAATTATATAAAATAATATTTTTATATTTTAATTTATGCAAGATGACCAACTACATTCTTTTTTGATTTTATTATTTGAACAATAAAGGGTACTTGTGTCTTTTATTTTTGAGGAGTTTTAGCTAATATTAAACTAAAGGGTACAAGTGTCATTTCAAAAGTGACACCCCCTGAAAATCAAACCTCAGGGGGTGTCACTGATATTATTTAAACCTCAGGGGGTGTGAGTGATATTACACCAAACCTCAGGGGGTGTCACTGATATTATCCCTTAAATAAAAGATAATGTAGTTAAACCAAACGACAAGTGTATCAAATGTGATTATCGGTTAAGCCTCAAATAATTTTCTTTACTTTTTGTTATATGACCGTTTATAGTCTTTATTTGTCATTATGTTACCCTATTAACTTTGACATAAGCTGACAAACAATTCCCCTAGTAAAAGAGACAGAGTTCTGCATACACGTGAAGAATGCAAGATTATCATTGACGTTTCAGTCGAAAATTAACATTTTCCATGCTTTAGATGAGGTTGGATACCTCAATAGATCTCTCACTTCTGTAAGCTCCTCGTATTCAATATTCGGCGAAATATTTTTCTATTTCCTTAGATGAAGTAGCTGAGTGGGACCGTTATTTGGTTGGATGAAGTAACATGTTGGGGATTTTTTCTTTCTTTCTTTTGAAAGCTCAAGTTGTTTTTGCTGGGAGAAAAAAAAACTAGAATTGTTTTTGGAATCTAAGGATGATGTTCTTACCTGTGTTGTTTACTCCTATTTATAGGAGGGCAAACACATTGGCTATTTATTAGAAAAATGAACAATTTCTGTTGTGCAATCTGTCATCTCTCTTTTATTAGGGCAAATGTTTGTCTGCTTATGGCGAAGTTAATAGAGTAACAGACTGACAGGTAAAGACTATGAATGGTCATATAACGAAAAGTAAAGAAAAATAGTGAAGGCTTAATGGATAATTACATTTGATACCCTATCTTTTATTTGTATTAGTTTCAAGATTTTATAAGGCGCGTCATATAATCTATCTGCAATATATTTTAAAATTTTTAAAAGTGTTTCATGTAATTGCAGAAATAGTAAGAAATATTTTTATAATTAGAATAATAAACTTCAAGGAGTGCAAATGCAATTATCCCAAAGTTTATTAGCTTAATCTTGTTGCGTCTAACAAGAACCACATTTATGTTTTGGATACACAAAGGACTTTCATAGGTTTTAAATGTTTTCTCATAGTTCTTTTACATGCTAGATAGACGTGCACTCCAACAAATATATTGTGCTTTATCGTTTTTCTTTAAGCCTCATCTTAACGAATATATTTTACTTGCACCATCTTTATAATTTTGGTGGAGTGTAGATAATTATGCACTTGGATTTTGTTGCACTTCAATACTCTTTTAAACCTTATTGTGAGTAACTACCACTATCTTTGTGTTCGGCAAAACCAAATATCTTAGCAATTGTGAGTATTTGCATGAAACTAGCACCATCTTATGTTTTTGGTTAATAGAAAGATTTTCATGGACATCAAATAACTTTTCATAGTTTTGCTAAAAACTAGATAAATATGCACTCCCCTCTAATTGCTAAGGTTTTCATTGTCTTTAAATCAATTGCAATCACCCTTGAACGTTTGACCTGTTGTGCGACGTCCGCTATAACCAATCAAAATGTATGACTTACCCCTTAATGTATGATATAGTGAGTAATTTGCCACATGAAGTCAAATCTAACAGATGAAATGATAGACATGTGTAAAAAATAAATGGTTGATCAAGGACTCGAGAGGCAAATTGCACATTTTACAAACATTAGGGGGCAAATCATTCTTCCTAAAACATTAGGTAGGAACCATTACAAAATGGATCAAACATTAAAGGGGTAATCGCAATTGAACCTTCTTTTCAATTTGAAATTCTAGATACACACATATTTTTAAACGACAAACCCCTTATAGTATATGTTATACCCATTTTGTAAAGTGTCTCTTAACATTTAATGAAGAGAAAACAACTATGCAACATATTGAAATATATGTGGTTTTTCCCCTTATTCAACTTCTTACTGTCATGCTTTATATGAACATCAATGTTTTTTATTTGAATCCTTGACCATAGAGGGTTCATTGCTATACAACGTGTCTAGTTTTTGTTGAAAAGGTAATTATCACTTATTTACTCATACTATTATTATTTAGGACTAAGTATATTTGTTTGTGATTTTCTTTTAAAAAATTTACTAGAATTGATTAATAAATTGAATTGTATTAACAAAAAGTAGTAATTGTGTGTTTAGACAACCGAAATGGAAAAAAAGTCCATGTGGTACTGTTAAGCACTTTTAAATTCGTACTTGTTGTTTTGGAAGTTGAAACCCATTAAGGCATAGTTTGGTTGTGTTTAATAATCATACGATTCAGAATACCATTATTACCTAGAATTAAGATATTTAGTTTGGTGTTTGGTTTGAGAAAAGCAACTATTTTTCTCATAAGACTAACATCTTTTTTGTGTTTGGATGACATGGTAATAATACTATAATTGTTGTATTCACCCAATATACCCCTAAAATCAGAAATTTGTGGGCCCTTTTCATGTCTATTTTCCTTATTTTTGCTATTGAAAACCCATTTCGATCTTCTACATACATGATACACATCAACAAGAAACATTGTAATGTATCCAGCGAGGTAAGTCCCACATCAATTGGTTTTTGAAATATTCCAATCAAATGCAGATGTTTACCATTTGGGGTGGGGTTTTCAAGGGTTTTACGGACTAATCTTGTGGATTAGACTAAATAAGGAACCACTGTTTACAAAACTTTGAATTCTGATGTGGGATACCAGCAATTGGCTATTCATATTGAAAATCCAAGTCTTTTCTGTAAATCAATTTTTGGACAGTTACTTTCATGAACCCTATTAAATGGTGCATTGTCCAGTATCACATCAATTTTCAGTTTTGATTATCGTGACTGTCTCCAGGTGGTTTGTTAGGGTGTTTTTGGGAATATTGAAGTGTTTATGAGGATAAAATCGCATTTCTTAATTTGATTGAGCCCAATTTTTATGAATTGTAGGTCAGGTGGTCGGATTGCTTAATGAATGAATGATGTGTCACGTCAGCCTAATCTTAAGTAACCCAACTTAGACTCTAGCCATCCAAACACGAAAAATAGCCTCACTACAAATTTATAAGACCTTATCTGTGCAACCAAACTGGGTTTAAGTATGCCATGCATGAATTATTAACAATCAAAATTATTTGTGAAATGTGTACGTTGACACTAATTAATATTATATTTTTGTATCATTTAACTATAGTTTATCATTGAAACTAAAGTTTCTCGTAGTATAATAATTAAAATGATTCTCCATGTAATGTTAGTATTTCTCCTTGGTTGTCGTACGTGTGAAGTTAAATAAATACTTTAACAAAATATATGTGGTAAATTATCCTTGCTACTAAAAGATTATATGGCATTCGTAACCTCAAATACGTGATCATAAGAGGAGGGATATCTTAGAGGTTAAGGGCTAAGAGTTATTTAAATGGTAGGGCTTGTTCCTTTCATGCAGTTTTAATCACATAATTCATGAAATCAGATAGCAAACTGTATCTAGTGATAGAGATGTTCAATGGGCCGGGCTGACCCATGCCCATTGTGGCCCGTATTCAAACTCAGCCCGGTCCAGCTCGGACCGCAGTGGACTGGGCCGGGCCAAATTTATGTTTGAATCGGGCCCAGTCTGGCCCAGGCCCAATTCTAGCCCGTTTTTTTTTTTAATTATTCCTTTGTATTTATAATGCTGAAAAAAATGACACAATGATTAAATAAATTCGTAATTAGTATTCTGCCTTCAACCAAAATCATAAATAGTAAATTACAAAAGAGAGTGAAATGATATTCGATGAAGTAAAACATAAAAGGTTAACTTAGAAAAAAAAATCTAATGAAAAAACATACAAACTAAGCTAGTAAAATGGTTGAATGATTCTACATTCTAGTGGAAAAAAAAAAAACATAAAAGGATAACTTAGTAAAAAAAAGTGTAATTTTAAAAAATACATAAAAAGTTAACGTTAAAAGAAAAGAATCAAAGTGTTAGACCGGCAAGGTCGATATGAACTTCTTTATCCTTGATGTTATAAATACTTGGCACCTTTTTGAGATTTGCTTCACGCCATGCCTAGTCCAAACCATTCTTTCACATCATACAAAATTTAATCGATTTTGGTGTTAATCGAGTTCTGTGGTCCGTGATCAAGTTCTTTTCGTGACTAAAACAAGATTCAGATGCAACTGTAGACATTTGAATCGTTAGCAAATCACGAGCTATACGAGCAATAACCCGGTACGCGCCCTCGTTATGCTTCCACCATTGTAGTAAGTCGAATTTCACACCATCTTCTTCCTCTTCTGGTACCCTGTTTAGATAATAGTTGAACTCTTCGAACCCATTCTCTTGTACGTTACGCATTTCCTCCTATAGTTCCGTGTTGGACCAGGGTTCATCAAATTGTTGGTTCACCCAAGCTCGATTTAAGTCCATTTCGTAGCCCCTTTGGATTGGAACATCTTGCATTTCTTGAAATGAACTACTTGGACCTTGATGAACAAATGATGCACAATCTTGTGGAAGAAGTGGTGTTCTGTATCCACTTTGATCACTTTCTTCATCTCAAAAAAGCATAACTACCACGCCTTGGCATTATAATTTTTTTTTTCAAAGTTTAGAACAATTGGTAAAACACAAGAAAGTAATTGCAAAATTTAAGAGAGTAATTGCTACAATATAGAGATTAAAATGAGTAGGTAGGAAGAAATTGGAGAGGTTTTAGAATAAGTTGAAGAGTGGTAGTGAAAAATGAAAAGAGTGAGGGGGTATTTATAGTTAGGAAAAAAGGGAGGGTGTTTAAAAAAAAAAGAAAAAAAAATAGAAGTAAAATAAGCGGCAAAATTGCCGTTGGGAATCAGCCGTTGTCTTTCCAACGACAATTTTGCCTCTAATTCAAAATTTGTTTTTTTTTTTTAAAAAAAATTGGGCCACACTAATATTTGGCCTAGATATAAATTTTGGGCCAAAAAATGTTTGGATTTTGGCCCGCTGTATTCGGCCCAAGACCGGATTTGGGCCCAAGTTTGGCATGGTCGCCTAAAGTGGGTCGGTCCCAGGCTCCCAAATCCGGGCCCGGTCCGGGCCTGGGCTGGGCCAATTCGACCCAGTGAACATATTGATCTAATGGTCTTTCAATCTTATCAAATATTAAAACAAGTTTTGACACTAGTGGTTGTGGTTAGACAACTCTTGATACTTGTCGATAATCTTTGCAATTCTTAAACTTTAATGGCATCTTTGAGTTGAATTTGATTAATTAATTGGTCTTAACGTTTAAGTGTATGACTTGGTGAAATTGTAGTTTTACAAAAAATATTTGATTTGTTCATAATCTTTCGTTATTTGTATCCGGAGTTTCTATATATGTAACTTGTGTTATTGTCCTTATAAAATATTATAAATAGCATACTGGGATTAACGACTTTTTCTAGGACTACATTACAAAAGTTTCCGCAAAATTTGGCCATCATCTAAACTAAATCAAGAAACAAGGCTCTGAATGGATGAACTTCTTAAATCATTATGACATCATTAGAAATGACACAGGTTGACAAGGTCAAGTATATGGACTAACTCTGTTTTTAATAAAACACAAACAATGATTTTATATCAACAAAAGCGCATACATAAAAAAGAATAAGCTTAAACTCGCATACAAACCAAACTGACAAAGACTGCAAAAAAGTAGAAAAAAACAAAACCCAACTAAAAGAATATTTCCTCTCGATTCATTTCTACATTAAATGACATTTGATCCAGATAAAGTAGACGATTCATCCATTACTATGAGAATACTTTTTTTTTTTTCATTTCTAGGCTCGTGTAATGGTGTTAACTGTTATTCTATTTATAAAAGGTGTCTTGTTTTGTGAAATCCGGCTACTAATAAATGGAAAAGAATTTCAAATTTTATTGAAAATGAGGCAAATCGTAGCATTTATTGAAGTTTTGAATTTTGCTACAATAAGCATGAAGACAACTACATAATTGTAGCCGTCTTGCAAGGTGGGAGAATCAACTGTGCAAGAATGTACGATTTGCATTATAATTTATAACTCGAGCGACATATTATTGCACACTTAATTTGCCCAACCTACAAGACAACCATAATTTTGTAGTCATCGTCTTGTTTATAACCAAACATGAAACTTCTATAAATGCGACGAGTGGCTACATTCTCAAATTCAAAACCATTTTCCATAACTTAGTAACTGAACTCCCCATGTAACACGATTACATAAGTCTACAAGTGAAAAAAGTCTCCTAGTATACATGAAATGAAAAAGGTTTCCTCACAGACCTGCACAAAATTAACTCAAGATGAAATGTTTTATCCTAATAGAATTACACTTTAACATAACTTTGTGACGACAAAGCTCCGGATACTCGTCGAGAATGCAAAATTAAGATACATGAGCAACTCGCTCCCAATCAAACAACTCAAGATCGTCCATATTTGTTTATCCCTATTTTTTGTGCAAAATATGATAATTTAAAAGGAGATGTTTACGACATGGCATCACTGAAATAGTAGGGCAAGTTTGTTGTCTTTCAAAAGGTAGCTTGTCCTACGCATATTTTTTGGTCGTACCACATGAGAATAATAAATTAAGCACTCAGGATGATTATGATCAAGCTATGAGAGTAGAGATACCCGATACAGAAGAAGAGCATTTACTTATGTGGTTGTATTAAAATATACGACACAGCCTTGTAAACTTATAAACTAAAATGTTTCATGCATGATAAATCTTTCATTAAAGATGACCTGAAATAGTTCTCTACATGTAAATCACGTGCAAAAATGATTCTTATTCGATTTATTGACGTCGTAATTATAGTAAACGTGTTGCTCTTGATAATGGTGGCAATAAGTTTATCGACAATAGATGTGTGGTCCCATGCTATTATGAGAGTATGATTGTCACAATTGTAGAGGTATATTCTATCATAATGAGTGTCAAGTACTTATGAGAGTATGTGTATAAATGACCGAACTATATGTCATGTATCAATTGTACTGAATTTAATCAATATATTGATGAAAGATGAATAGACGCTTCTAAGATTTATTGAGATTGTTATAAATTTATGAGTTTTATATATCTATCGATTCTGCGGTTGCAACTTCATTTGTCAAATATGTAGGAAGTCTAGATTTTTCACCAACAAATGATTTCTTTTGTATATATATGAAGAGTATAACACGCAGACCATGTCAAGAGAATTTTTTTTGAGTTCATAATGAAGGTAACAAAGATATTGAATATTTTTATAGTTTAGTACCAAAATACTATTGACAGTCGTCAACGCAATAGTGTTGGAGAAAAAACTTGGGATAAAGTTTTGGTCATCTCTATGTAACATCCCTAAATAAGAAACAAAAACATTTTATTTGCAATATTGTCTAACAATGTAAGAGGCATGCATGTTTTGATGATATTATGACTATAAATGGTGTATGTTATTCGACTTTTAGGCAAGGCGCAAAGAAGTTAAGTATTTTTTAAAAATAACACAATTTTTTACAATGCTTAACGGAGACAATAACTATAAATATCTTCCACATTAAGAAGACTATTTGCAACAATATTAGCTTATTGTGAACCACTAGCATACGTAGTTTGTGACATAAAAGTTATCCATACATGATTAAGGATTATCCTTTCTCTACTACAACGAATAACTTTTTTGAGACAAACTAACTTTTCTATGACATAAACAATATAATTGTTACATCATGCCTTATTAGCTTATGGCGAACAACTGGCATATGTAGTTTGTGAGATAAAAACTATCCATACATGATCGAGGATTATCTTTTCTCTACTGCAACAAACAACTTGTTTGAGACAAACAAACTTTTCTATGACATAAATAATATAATTATTACACAATAAACCTTAATGAGTTTGACTTATCACAAGTCAGGGAAGGATTTGAAGACATAGAAAACACATATGATATACTAAAAATTAAATATGTCTTAATTTAGAGTACTTATGATATATAATCCCGTATTGAAGTATTGATTCTGTCTTTGAGAACAATGATCTTCATAGATTGAAAACACATATGTGATATATTAACTTTAATCTCTTTGAGTATTGAGTTTTTGATGTTGAACACATTAATTTGATGGCGTTATAACCTTTTCTTCAATCAAAGTGTAATTATTTAATTTTGTTGACTCATAATATGATCCTCGTCTTGAAAGGCAAATCTCAAACTTCTTTGAGAAATTTTTTAATTTTCAACAATGGGCTTTTAAATTCTTCAAAGTTTGATTGCAAATCGATTTAGTTTCTTTAATCACTACAAAAAAAAGTCATTTTTGAAGACAATTTTTTTGTGGGGAAAATTATTTTCCTCACTAAAAATTGTGACTATTATTTTTTCCCTCACAAAGTTTAATGAATATTGTGATAAAATTGATTTTTCTCACTATTCTATATGCTAATTGTGATAAAACTTAAATTTGATCACCAAAATTAATGATTTTCCTCGCAAAGTAATATATAGCATTATGACAAAATTAACTCATCACAATAAATCATTATAAAAAGAAGAAAAAGTTCTCACACAATTCACTGCCATTGTTTTTATTTTATAACTACATTAATGACTTTTTTATTGTAAATAATTCAAATTTTAAAAAAAAATCATAAGAATAAAAGGTTAAACCCTCTTATCTACTAGAAATAATATACTATATAAGTAACATTCATATATAATATAATAATAAAAAAAGAGACCCAACACTTTCATTATATGATAATTACAATAAAACTCTTTTATCAAAAAACTAGAAAATTGCAGTACGCAGTAGTCTCCTCACAAACATGCCAATCCCACATCAATCTCCCTCGTCAACCCTCACCTACCGAGTTTCTAGCCACGATTTCTCCACCAATTTCCCTCTAAACCTTGTATAAATTGTGTTTTCAGTCGAAGTTTCTCCCCCTATCTTCCCGAGGTTATCAATTGCAGGTGAATTTCTGAAAACTATGAGAAATTCGAGTTTTGTTGGTTAAATTACATTTTTAGAATTCCGTTTTGTACCAATTTCCCAGTTTATAGAACGAAAACTCTTGGGTAGGGCTTGTGAATTTTGTCGATTGTGCTTGTTTTTTGAAATTGAAGTGATTCGTGATGTTGGTTTTATTTTGAATTTGCAGGTTCGGTCTTGTTTCGACTATAAATGTGCGACCTATATTGCATGTCTGGTAATTTGTGTTGTAGAGATTAAATTTAATTTCAAAATATGGAGTCATTTTGTGCAATTTTGCTACTGATCTTGTGATGATTTTAGATATTTTGTTTGCACGCAGTAATGGTTGTAACTAGTAAGATATCTGATCAAAGTAACAATGAAACCAAAATAAAAAAAAAGTAGGAAATTTAAAACAGAGCTTGAAATTAGTCTGAAAATTGTGGAAACTGTACTACGAGAAATCTCAATCTTTTGGCCATTTGAGTGAATATTTATCTTTTGGAATATCTTGAAAAGTATCGTGCTCAATTGGTCAACCTGTTCTTGTTTAGAGTTCTCCCAATTTCTTGTTTTTCCTATCAAGTTTGGTTTTCAAACGTTATTGGGTTTGGTTACAAAATTGGAATAGGTAAGGGTTTAAGATAATTTCATTTTATTGTTTGATTAAGGTTTTAATAATCAAAATATGCCGGTTAATTGGATATATGTTGAGGAATCCTGATATTATTAAGCTCTGTGGGCTCCCTTTAATTACGATATGTTAGTGAAAATAAGACATGATGCCTAATAATTAACTTATTTTGGGATGTCTTTTAAAAGTTGTGTTTTTTTGTAAATACTTTTTGTTTCTCTGAACAGCGTCGTGGGCCTTCTTAGGCAAAAGTGAATAGCTCTTCTTTCTCTTTTAATTATATTGGGTGTTACAGATTTTAGAGTTGGTCCATTTTGATAAGTCTTTGTGTTATTTGATTATGTATATAGATAACTTTGATGGTTGCTACTTTCTTGTTTCCCTTTGCTCACTGATTCTTGAAAAAATCAGTTATTTAGACGTTATAATGATATCTTCATCACTTCATTCAAAACTACAAATAGTTATATAAATATTTAATAAGTTTATTTGATCTTTACTACTAGACAATGTATCTTTTATGTTCTCTTAAAACTTAAGAGGATGTATAACTAATTGTTTAAATTTGAAAAGAAATCTTAGTAATTTAAACAAACTCTGTGAGACATAGACGTATTCTTTCAGTTTCGAGGTGTGCTACAATCATTGTTAAGACTTAAAGAAAATTTACCCAAAGACCCTGCATGTGATTGTTTTTCTTAGGAGTTGAAGGGTAAACTTGTGTATATGAGGTTGGGTGTCACTCAATTTCTACCTCTTCATCGAAGTGGCCTTCAATTCTTTTGTCCAAGTTACTAACTTCAGTCAATATATGCATCAGTTCATGTACTCATGCTAAGTTACCATATGAAGCAGTATAATAAAAGATTTAAAGAAATTTTGGTGAAATTTTAGGGAATGCATTTGGGCTATATGTTAAGACTAATATTAAATGATAAGCATGTCTTTTGTTTTATGGTTAGTATTCTTCTTACTCGTGAATTCATGCTCCTTTCAGGAAGATAAGGCTGCAGAGATTGCAGTGTAAAGCAATTATTGCTCAAATGGGGATTTGTTTTTAATCGTAGTGAATCGGAATAAGTAAGTCTACTAAATTTTCGTCATTTTCCAGAACTGAAGAATAAGAAATGAGATACGTATTCTGTAAATATTTGTGGGAAGCTAATGATTTACTTAATTAAGTAATTTTGATATCTAATTGACTTCCTTGTTTGCTAAGAATGTCGATACATAACATTATATTTGTTTACTAAAAATGTAATGCCTTAATTGGCATGTTTAAAATCAAGTTATGTTTTTGTTTTTACTCGCGTGACATTACATGATTTCAACTCACTTTTCTTTAAATAGCAAAAGAATATTGTGGAATCATATAGAGAAAGTTTGATTGCTAAATTCTTGACTTCATATACATGGAAATTCTTTGACATCTCTTTCGTAATTTCTATTTGCAACTCATTTGAAATGGGATATTCATCAAGTTTAGGTAAGTTTTTATATTATATCTTCTTCTTTTATTAGTTTAAATATGTATATTATGAATCAATATGAATGTGCTATTTATAGGTACGACCCATGGATAAAAATTGGCTAGATGAGCTAAATAGGCTTTCAGAATCATATAGAAGAGGAGTTGAGTCATTTCTTAACTTTGCTAAAGAAAATGTGAAAAGAATGATAATTTGATTTATTGTCCATGTTGTGCTTGTAACAATACAAGATTCAAAACCTTTGAGGAGGTTAAGCATCATTTGCACTTTAAAGGCTCTACGTACAATTATCCACGATGGATTTATCATGGGGAGCAAGACCAAATGTTTAGCGACAATGAGAACAGTATAGATGATGATAACAGTGATATGAATAATGAACCGCCTGAACAAAATGATGGATTGGATGGTTAAATAATATAGAATTGCAATAAGTTGACAGTGACATGGAAGGTTTTAGTAAAATGTTTGAAAATGCATAACTAAAATTATATCTTGGTTCCAAAAAGTCTTTGTATTCTGTTGTTGTCTAACTGCTTCATATTAAAGTTATGAGTAAGTGGAGCAATAAAAGCTTTAACATGCTGCTAAATTTCTTGTAAGAGATCTTACGAGAAGGTGATACTCTTCCATCATTACTTTATGGGGCTAAGAAAATTTGAAAAGAGATGGGTTAGGATATGATGAAATAGAAGTTTGTAAAAATGACTGTGTCTTACTCTACAAAGAGAACGAGAAGAAAGACAAATGTCCAATATGTGATGAACCAAGATGGATTTTTAATGATGACAAGGGCAGACAAGTCCCTAATAAAGTATTAAGACACTTTCCTTTAAAGACATGATTACAGAGACTCTTTATGTCTAGTTGAACATCGTTAAATATGTGATGGCATAAGGATAGAAGAAAGGATGAGTCAGGCACTATGAGACATCCTGCAGATTCTCCAGCTTGGAAGCACTTTGATGAGCAATATCCTCAATTTGCTCGAGATCCTTGTAACGTAAAATTGGTTTAGCTACTCATTGTTGTACCCCCTTAGTCATACTTAGGTAACTCTTATAGCATGTGGCATGTTATCCTTGTTGCATACACCTTACCACCTTACTAATTCATGAAGGAAGAATTTCTCATGATGTCATTGCCTATATTCGGTCCACGTTCTCCCGGGAAAGATATTGATGTCTACCTTAGGCCCTTGATTGATGAGTTGAAAGAGTTATGGGACATATGTGCTCAAACTTACGACTTTTATAGCCAAGAAAAGTTTCAAATGCACGATGTACTTATGTGGACGATTAGTTACTTTCCTGGTTATGGTTCAGTTTCAAGATGGACTACAATGGGTAAAATGACTCTCTTTTGATTGTAGAAAATTATTCAAAAGCTAAGTTTCAAATATTAGTGTTTTAACAATGTGAACAAATGTAAATGTTTCAAGTTCCAACGTATCACAATTTTGGATTTATGTGACACACCTTGTAGTATTCCCTTAATTGGGTATTCTCGTTACTTTTGCTACAATTTTACATACCTACAAATTTGACACATAGGGAACTAATTAGTGGGTGTTGCTGAACACCTCCTTGATTTAGCGACATTTTAGGCCCAAAACTTTAATTAGGTAGTATTAGGCTATTTGCTAATTTATTTAGGAACTCTCATACCTTTTTGTTATGAAGCTATTTGTAGTTTATTGTGATATATACTTTGATAATACTATAGAATAAGCTCTCTGCATATTTGTAGATACTAATCTTATAGTTAATAGTTTAAATTATGTTAACTCATAAGATCTTTTAATCGCGCTTAAAACAACGTACGTATGAAATTCCAATGGTTAACACCTTTTGAGATTTCTATGAGATTGAAGAAATATTGAAGACAAACAAAATTCTTCAAGCGAAAAAGGTGAGGTTCGGTACTTCATTTGTTCAAGCATATTTCGCACCCAACCTTGAGGAACTTGGACAGACTATTAGTGATTCTTTTTCTCCAAATTACCGACAAACTTTTTCATTGCTCTTCTTATTCTTACTTTTTATACTCGTTATATTGTTGCATATTTCATTTCTCACATACTGGCTAACATCTGAATTAGTTGTCTTATTTGTTGTTAATCTAAAAGTATTTGTTCATTCATCATCACCTATTGATTTTTATCATGTAATTTTTGTTCTAATATGATAACTCATATTGTTGGTTGTTGTATTGGGAGACAAGCAAAAAAACTATGTTCAGATTTCTAGCTAGTAGATCAACGAGTTTTCAGATTTTATTTGATTTTACTAGCTCACGTGATATTTTTATTACCCATTTGGACGCCTTTTTTTACGAAGTTGGACCCAAGGATCGTGTTGAATTACTGTTGGACAGCAAACGACTATTAGTTTAAGTAACTTTGCTCAATACCCAGTGATCTACGCATCGCTTGCAGTCTGGAGTTGGTTGTGACTCGCGTGCTAGATAGACATGTACTTGAGCATGTCTCTTGTTTTGAGTAAGGTAAATCCTTCCCGTGAGGTATATGGTGGAATTTTTTTTATTTGTTTAGTGGGGGGGGGGGGGGGGGGGGGGGGTGGGGGGGAATCATTTTTCATACCATAACTTGGCATGATTTTCATCTTCATTCCTTAATTTGGCACTCATCAATTTGCATACCATAAGTTGGACACTTTCTCCACAATTGGAACTTCGGAGTCGAAAAAGTTCAAAGTGACATCCGATGAACCCAAATTTGGAGATTTAGACTGATTCCGACCTTACACCTCAACATATTTCATGTCAATTGCACGTATTTTTTTGGCATCCGAATACCCAATTTGAAGAAATTGTTCAACTTATGGTATGCAAAATGATGAGTGTCAAATTAAGGCATGAAAATGAAGTTGTATGTTTGGATTTGTCCATATGCACATGTTCACTGAACTCCTTACTTTGAACATATCTTACATATTTTAGATGATAATTTTGTTTCATTCATGTCTCTACAGAAAATATCATTATTTAAGCTACATTTAGTTCCTAAATTACTTCTCATTATTTTAAAAATCTCACTAAGTCTTAAAAACTTATTCCTCTATTTGTTTTGTCTGTCTATTACTTAGAATATAATTGGATTACATGGATAAGAAGAGATGGATATCTATTATGACTTTTGCAACCTTGGGAGCTAGGCAAATATTAACGAGATGACATATATAAGATTGAATAAAAATATATTGTAGAATAAATGAATAGTATCTAAACTTCCGCTAGAAGCTATATTTACTACTGTGGCAAGTTGTGTGTAACTTCTTCTATAAGAAATGATATAAAATTTTATATATAGTATATGGTTTCAATCATGTTAAGGGGATCCTCCCTATAGTCAAGTTTGACATGTTTTGGCTATCACTGACAAATTTTGGTCAAAATAAGACTTATGGGACTCGATCGTCACAATTTATGTCATGATCCTTGATTGGGAAGTCTTGGAATTAATGAACTTGATGCAGAAAATCCATAGAGCTTCTTCTTTTCAATAATGTTATTAATGTCATTTTTGTTCCTACTGAGTACCTCTAAAATGATCACCTTTTTAGTCTACGTTCGTTTGGAAAGTTCTTTTGATTTCTACATCTCTTTCTTCCCAATATCTTCAATTTTCAAGGTTCTTTAGTTTTCTAGTAAGAATGAGTGCCGGTATTTTGCCTAAGTAATTAACAGACACATGCAAAAGAATAAGTAACTACCGAATATCCAAGCCATGTTTGATAAAATGTACTTATAAGAACGGGTTCTATGGTCGTTCTGCGACCCTTGTATGTTGAAGGTGTCCTTGAAGGGATCCCCTAGACCCTAGTCCCTAGGGCACTATCAAAATCACCAGATTGGTAATGCAATTTGGCTAGTTGCTAATTTTCTTATGATGGAATATATGGTTATGTGAAATTTTGACAGACATGCATAGTATGATAAGATTTGACTATTAAATTCTTATCATCTAAGACATAATGAAATATATTTTCTTGTATTAAATAATGAGATTTGATTTGTTATGAACTTATGACACATCATTCTCCACTTGGTACTATTTCACGTTTGCCTGATAAAGTTTATATTATGAACCAATCGAATTGGCTACTTGATATTGAATTAAATTTTATCATAAAATCAAGGACATGTCGTTCTATAAATTGATAAATAATCTGTTTAAATAAGCACCATTACCTAATTGTGTCTATAAATATTTCATAAAGAAAATCGTATTCTCCCCGTCCCCCTTTTTCTGATTTTTCCTTGCAACCAAAACAGAGCCCAACAGATATAATCAGCTCCCTTTTCCAAACTTTATAGATTTTTCACTCTTATATTGAAGATTATGAAATTCTAATGATTATATTCATGTCTTTCAAGTAGTTGCAATCAAGAGGACTATAAATTTGAGAATAGACATTCTTTAATCATCTCTTATATATATGTAATATCGAAGAAAATTTATTGACTTTACTATACTAATAAGTTCCAAACGTGACTCATCAAATCAACATATATAGGAGAGATTATTAGGTGCAGCAGCTGCATGATGAGGTGGTGCAGCAAGTCGGTTATTTATATAAATGCATGGTTGGGATGAGGTGTGGAGAAGTTACTTCCCTATAATTTAGGAATAGTATTTAATCTCAGTCTTTGGCTGTACCACGTCACCATACAACGGCCGTACGTAATAATTTTTCCATATATAGAGTCTCACAAGTGCCCTAAAGTACTTGGTCATTAATTTGAAAATCAGTTAAAATATGGTCAAAGATATGCGCACCAACAAAGCAAAACAAGCTTAACAGCCAACCCACGTCCTCCATATCTTTCTCCACAAACTCTTATTAAGTAGTAAAAGACTAAAAGCTATATATAGCTGCAAAGTGCAAAGGCAGCAGCACCAAATTAAAGCAAGAGCTCCCTTCACAAAAAATCCAAAATAAAAAATGGCTACCATTTTCAAGCATCATAATTATTTGTCTTTATTAGTGATGATCATATTGATGTTTTCACTACATTTAGTGCAGTGTTTGGAGTTGGACGTGGGCGGGAACAAAGGCTGGGCTACACCTTCGGCAAAGAATGATCAACTTTACAATGACTGGGCATCCTCCAACAGGTTCAAGGTTAATGACACCCTAAGTAAGTCAAAATTAAATATTTTCATTTGGTGGTGTTAATATGTGAAAGCTATATTCCTTGATACATATTACTTAAGTTCGAAAAATAGGATAATAGTAAGTAGTCATTTATAAAAGCTGCTTAAAACTTAAAAGAGTGGATAACGTGCGTACGTATATAATATTCAACAAATTAAAGAGACTACGAACACATTGTGAATTCATAATATGATATTTGGCACTAGGAAAAAACATTTTTTTCTGTACCAATTATGTACAAAGTGACGCAAGACACAATTTTATTGCATTTCGATAACCATGATCGATCATCAAGATGGGACTAATATATAATTTACCTTTAAGAGTGCCCTTTCGCTTTTGTTACATGGATTGAACAAAAAAACTAGAGTTGAACTCTAATTTATATTTAGTCTACTTTTGAATTTTAACAGTTTTTTTAATTAGAGAACGAGTTTACTATAGAGAGAAAAAAACAACTAAAATGAAACAAATACATGTTGATAAATAAAGAAATGCGATATTATTCATGATTATTGAACTTTTTTGTAAATGTGTACATGAAATTTAATATTTTATACTGGAATTTAAATACCTTCTCGTATTGTGCATTTAAAGTGGTACTGTACATAATTCATAATTCATGCTTGACTACATATTCAGCTATATATGTGCATTTATATAACAAGAAACGTGAATGAAAATGTAGGGTTTGAGTACAAGAAGGACTCAGTTTTGGCTGTAACACAAGAAGAATACGACAAGTGCCGTTCGTCTTACCCCATGTTCTTCTCCAACACCGGCGACACCGTCTTCACCCTCGACCGCCCCGGTTTGTTCTACTTCATCAGCGGGGTTGCCGATCACTGCAGTAGAGGACTTAAAATGATCGTCAAAGTTCTCGACCCGCCGCAGCCTTCTAACCAAACGGCTACTCCCACCACCACCACCACCAACGGCGCCAGTGACCTTCGAGAATCCGTTGTTGCTCTCACGATTGTCGCTGCGGTTACTACGGTACTTGTCGGCTTATTTTCGATGTGATTAGGGTCTTGTTGATCACAGGCATTGCTTTAAGATTCTTTGATATTTGATAGATGTGATCAGCTGATTAGTAACTTTTAGGATTATTATTTTTTGATAAAGACTTTTAATTAGGAATTTTAGAACTTTTGTTTGGAGGATACGTTTGAAATCCAGGTTGCTGTTTTACTTTTACTTTTATATACCATGATTTTTTGGTGTTTAGCATTTAACCTCTATCCTGTCCCTATGTCATGATACGCTAATTTAAATTATTTCCAGCCTCTTAAAAACATTTTTATTAAAAAATTAATAATACTTCGTTTTCTCCGTGACAAGTTTTGGACCATTCTTTTCAAGTCAAATGATACTTTGGTAAAAATATATTTTTTGAATTATGGAACAAAGTGCAATATCTTTCTTTATTGAAACTCTAAGATATTTTCTCAAGAATATACACTAAAAAGGAAAGTGTTAAAGAACATGTTCCCTTTTTATTATATAGTTGTTATGATATTAAATAAAAAAGTAATAAATCAAAAACAATGTCTACGATGTCTTGTCACTACGACTCAAGTTTATTTTACCTTCTTTTTATTAGACTTTATCTTGTCCAAATCAATTACATATTGGATTAATACAGAATGATAGTTTTGTTTATTACATTGGATGATGGGATTAATATATTCTAGTTCAAAGAAGAAAACGTGTTTTCGTCAACTTGTCTCTCATTTCCAAAAACATCCAGTATTGAGCAGGCAATAAAAGTTCAATTTGTGTTGTATTTGGTTTTACAGCATCTCATTTATGTTTTATACTTGACAAAAACAAAAACAGAGAATGCTATCCAAATGCACAACACGACCTATATATTTACTTATTAATTTCATAATAAAATTACAATAGGACACAAAAAATTGAAATGTCAGAAGTGGGATTTGAACCCACGCCCTCGTTAGAGGACCAGAACTTGAGTCTGGCGCCTTAGACCACTCGGCCATCCTGACTTGTTGTTTGTCATTGATTTATAATATATAATATTTCGTTTCCTATCTGACTTAATTCATTACAGATAATTTACTACTCATTTTACCCTCTGATAACAAAACTGGTTAACAGCTACGCCGGCCTGATATACTTAGTTTGTGTACATTCACCGTGGGAACAACCCTAATCATGTAGGTAGGATCAATGAACTGACGTAACTAGGTTAAGAAGTTTTTGTTAGTATATATATATATATATATGTATATATACCTTTGTACTAATGGTATTTTCTCAAAACAAAAATGTTCATATGGTCTAATTTGAATATTTCAAACCCCTTTTAAAGGGTTTGATTCTCTGTCTCACATTTTGTCCCATTTTGTGTCCCACTTGCTAATTATAGTTTAATTTGTTAAACTCAATTCAAACTCTAATTAGTTAAATTCAAAATAAATTAAATAAAAATTAAAACACAAAATTCCAAGATTCATTCTTATCTTTTCTTTCTCTCTCCTATCTCTTTCATCTCGTCATTGTTGAAACAAATCCAAATCTCTAATCTTCTTCATGGATCGGCAATTTTAGATTTTTTTTTTTTATAATCAAAACAACATTATGGGTGAATAATTTTGGTGGGATTCTTTCTTCATCACCAACAAATTTAAAGGTTGCATAATGTTTAGATTCTTTGAAAAAAACCTATCATTTACATCAGATGTCAATAGTTAAAGTTCAAATTCTAGTTCAAATTCTATACCTCCGAACTTCACAAGATCTAGAGTTATCAAAAACACTCAAATTTATCTCATTCTACCTTTTATTTTAATTTGCAACATTAATTTATAAGAAAAAAAGCTTTAGTTTTAATATCAGTTTATTCTTTTCTTTATAATTCGTTAATGTAAGCATCTTAATTATTTTTAGTGAAACTTTACTGTAAATATACGAAGATGAATTATTCGGAAAATGCAGAATGCAACGGTTTTAAGCATTAGTAGACAGAAGAACGAAAAACAGGGGAATCGCAACACAATTATGTTTTATAAGGAAAACAAAATCTTAGAAAATCTGAAGAAGATTTAATCTTTCTCATGAAAGACGTGTGAGATGAGAGAGATGGGAGAGAAAAAGGTGGAAAAGATAAGAATGCATGACTCTTGGAGTTTTCTTTCTTTTTTATTAAATGTAATTAACTAGAGTTTCACCTTATTTTAACTATCTATATTTAGTATGTGGGAACAAAGAAGTGGGACAGAGGATCTGTACCCCCTTTTAAATTTATATTTCTAAAAATGATGCCTTACGAGGATCGGAAAGATAACTTGTACCCTCCCGTAATATTCAACTTAATAGCAGTTGGTGTCGATTATGAATAAGAAACAAGTCGTCCACGTATAATATGTTGAACAAACATTTTTACAAGTTTCAAATCTAACTTTGTATATTTCATATTTGAAGTAGTAAAGAAAAGAAACACAAAGAAGCTTTTTGAAAATATATACCAACTATACAAACTAACTAACTTTGTATATTTCATATTTGAAGTAGTAAAGAAAAGAAACACAAAGAAGCTTTTTGAAAATATATACCAATTATACAAACCAACTACATATCCATATGTCATTAATAGGAAGCTAATAACTGGAATCTTGAAAGTGACCATCAAATTATGTACATACTCGAAATAACAAAAAGTTGCTCTTTTCAATCTATAAATGCTATTGTATTTATCTTCGGCAATAATTCGGTGTGATATGCTACCACTTTACTATTTTTGAAGGGTGCTAATTCTTTTTTCTTCTTAAATACGGAAAAGAACAAATGTATGCAATTGGAGGGTGTGTCTGTGCAGTGTACCCAATAAAAAATGGGTTTACTCGGTTTATTATTCAGTTATGCCTAAGAACCAAACTGAGTGCGCTCCATCACACCTTGCCACTTTAAACACAATGATGTACCATATTTCGGTACCGCCACGTCATAATATCCGATACAATACACGAACGTATTTCAGGACATATTATGGCACATCAGCACCATTATTTTTTAATGCAAAATTACAATTCAAGGCAAAACTCAGAAATCGGCCCAAGTAGGCCCAAATTGAGCCCAAGCGAGATCAATTTGGGCCCGAAAAGGCTCGATTCGAGCTATACAAGCCCAATCCGAGCTATATGGACTCAAATAAGATCTATTTGAAGGCCCAGAAGCCCAATTCGAGCTATATGGGCTAAAGTCCGATCTATTTGAGACCCAGGAGTCCAGTTCGAGCTATATGAGCCCAAATTCGACCTATTTGAGGCCCAATTCGACCTATTTGAAGGCCCAATTCGAGCTATTTCAAAATAGCTCTAATTCGACCTATTTTGAGTCATAGTTCTACTTGGATTGCACTTTTAGACGAATAAGGACTCTTATTACTATATAAGGGGGTCCCATGCCTCATTCTAAGGTACGTTTTTATTTTCTAGCATTTAATTTCGAGCTATATACATCGAATTCGAGCTATAGAGCAATAATTCGAGCTATATTGCAATAGCTCTTGTTCGATCTATATAGAGTGTATTTCGAGCTATTTGAGGGTAATTCGATCTATTCGGGTTTCCTCATCACGGTTCTCAATACCATTTCGAGGTGTGCTAATTCGACCTATACTGCTCAAATTCGACCTATTTGAGTAATTCCGACCTATAATTTCGAGCTATTGTCCCTGACGACAATACCTCAAATTCCGACCTATCTGACTTGAGCGTCGGAGTGCCTTCGCCGGAGGAGGCACCGGCTTAGTTTACGTGTGGTGTTGAGTGCAGGTTCTGAACTCAAAAGCTGCTTAAGCATCCAGCAGGAACTAAAGCAGTCTGACGTGGAGTGTTGGAGAGCGGACACGTATCCAGACGAAAATACCCTGCATCAGTGGCGCCGTCTGTGGGAACCTCTATACGCACTTAGTAACAAACACTGACACTCAATGGCTGAACGGAGAGCAACGGATAAGAATGGAATGGCAGGAAGGACTAGATCACAGAGGGAGGATGATAATCGGGCACCTGATGCTTCTGAGCGAACATCAGTGGCAGCACCCAGCACTCCCCTTGATCTTCCAACTCAAACAGCGAATCAACCTGAAGTTCCTCCCACGGAACAACAACTATTGAATTCCTCTCAGTTGGATCAAATCGTGGCGGCATTCCAAAGGACTATGGTCCCAATGATTGTGCAGCAATTGGCTAACACTTCTGTTCTACAGAATGTTCAGGCTCCAATAGCACAACAACCAGCAACACAGCATGCGGCACTGCAGCAAGGAAGGACTCATCCGACCCAGCGTCGTGATGACTCAAGGCATTATACACAAACTAGGATGACAAGGCCAAGGGATCCATCTCCCTCGCTTGAAAGGAGGAATCCTCGTTCAGTGAGGACCAATGCTAACAGAGCTCCCAGTCGAGCAACTGGTCAAGATAGAGAAGTAAGGGATCGAGAGGTGAATTCTAGGCAGAGAGTTCCTGATCATCGACCTGCGGCAAGTCGAACTGCCGAAAGAGATAGGGACTTGCCTGAGAGAGTCGCACCAAGATTGGAACCTGTTGTTGCAGAACATATTCCACTAAGGGAGAGGCCAAACCCCTTTTGTGAGGCGATCAGTAATTTGACGTTGAAGGAAGGAACTAATCTTCCTGTTTTGAAGAAGTATGATGGAAATACCGATCCAGTAGCACATTATGATGAGTTAGATGGAGATTTGCAGGTCTTGGGGTATGCAGAGAATATGAGGGCGAAACTTATTTCGCTCAGTCTGAGAGGTCCAGCAAAGGAATGATTCAAAAACTTACGCTCGGGTTCAATTGAATCATCTAAACAATTTAGGACCATGTTCGTAAAGAAGTTTGGTACTTATCAGATAAAGAAGAAATCTCCAAGCACGCTGTTTAATATCTATAGAGGACCAGATGAACCTTTGGGGAGGTATATCGAGCGTTTGAATCTGGAGATTGGTAGAGTAAATGCTCCCAATGTTGACCTGGTCATCTCTGTATTGGAGCATCGTTGTCGGAGTAAGAAGCCGATAGAAGTGATAACATGGAATACACCTGATTCCATTGAGCAAGTGATGGACCTCGCTAGTAAGGTCATTGAAGTAGAGGAGGCAACCATGAATCAAGGGTTGATGGACTCGCCAAGAATTCATGGGGGCAAGGAGAATAAAGATAGAGATTGGAGGAAGGAGTTAAGGGGCAAAGATCGTGATCGCAACCGACAACCCTTTAAGAAATTTGACATTTATACTCCACTAAGGAAACAAATTGGCGAAATCTACGCCATAGAGAAAGATAGCGGGTTGCTGAGAACCCCTAAACCGTTCCGAGAGACGGAGGAGACTAAGGTATCAAAGAAATATTGTAAGTTCCACAGGCAGAATGGGCATTTTACTAACGAATGCAAGGCTCTAAAGAACGAGATCGAACGACTCATTCAAGGGGGAAAACTCATCGAGTACATCCTTGAGAATAGAGAGTCACGTGAAGAGAAGGCGTCATCTGGATGTAAGCGAGATAGATCCCCACACGAGAAGAAGGATGAACCAAAGCGTAAAAGGGGAAATGGGAATGATGATATCGAGAATGGAATCAATGTGATTGCTGGCGGACCTACTGGCGCAGACTCAGCCAAAAGTAGAAAACGCATCTCACGAGACATATACAATGGACGACTGAAGCGTCCTGAGATAGATCTTGTCTTTGCGGTGGACAAGTTGGATACAAGAATCACATTCGACGATAGCAATTTCGACAGCTTGTCTCCACAAGCTAAGGAAGCACAATACTTGAATTGCCCTATGGTGGTTTCCGCAGTAATTGCAAATCACGGGGTAAAGAGGATAATGATTGATAATGGATGTTCGTCCAACATCATCTTCATGGATGCTTTACAACAAATGAAGCTTGGACAATACGAGATCACGGATGTTGACTCACCACTAGTGGGATTTGGTGGAAGTGAAGTAAAACCCATTGGAAGGATCATGTTGCCAACATCTTTTGGCGTGAATCCGAAGAGGAGAACACTGAACGTGGAATATCTTATCGTTGACATACCGTTTGCATACAACGTACTGATTGGAAGGCCAGGGATAGCGGCATTTGCTATGATCATCTCTACGGTGCATCAGAAGGTCAAATTTCCAACGCTTGGTGGAGTTGCTGTACTCACTACAAACTATCGTGATTCTTGGAGTTGTTATGTTACATCGACTAAACCTAACAAGGCAAAAACGGATCCAAATGTCGCGATGATTGACATACATCCAGTGGAGACGCCTGAAATAGGAAAACAAGTTGATACGGAGATGGTTCTTGCTACGCAAGTGGACCAAGAGATGATGCAGGAGGATCTACCCCTCCCAGTATTGAGGACTCCTTGAAGAAGGCGGAGAAAGAAAAAGAAGACAAAACGACATTGCGCTATAAAAAGAAGATGGAGATGGAGCGTCTGAAACCTTCGGGAGAGTTTAAGGAGGTGATTTTGTCGAATGAAGAGCCTGACAAGATCATTAAAATTGGAAGCAAGTTGACTCCGGAGATTGAAAAGGCACTGTTGGAATGCTTGCGAAGAAACTTTGATGTATTCGCATGGACGGACTCGGACTTGAAGGGGATAGATCCTTGCGGTACATCACCTGAATGTTAACCCAAATGCTAAACCCATCCGACAGAAGAAGAGACACTTTAGTGATGAAAAGAACAAGGCTGCGGAATTGGAAGTACAAACAAAGCTTGCTGCAGGCCATATATTTGAAGTACGATACTCTGAATGGCTAAGCAACGTTGTACTTGTCCCAAAGAAGCCGACCGTATGGAGGATGTGCGTGGACTACACCGACCTGAACAAACATTGCCCACGAGATCCTTTTCCTTTGCCCAGGATCGATCTCGTAGTTGACTCTACAGCAGGGTGTGCGCTGCTAAGTCTTTGTGTTGCGCAGAGCGGTTTCCACCAAATACTAATGGCAGTAAATGATCAACATAAAACGGCCTTTATCACTGACAGAGGGATATACTGTTACAAGGTGATGCCGTTTGGTCTGAAGAATACAGGAGCAACCTTTCAGAGGTTGGTTGCCAAGATGTTTTATCATCAAATCGGCAAGACTATGTAGGTTTACATTGATGACATGCTTATCAAAATCCTAAAGGCGGAAGATCACGTGAAACATTTGGAAGAGGCTTTTGGTATCATGAAACAATACGGGATGAAGCTAAATCCTAAGAAGTGCACTTTTGGTGTTAAGGCTGGAAAATTTCTGGGGTACATGGTCAACGAGAGATGAATCAAAGCTAACCCTGACAAAATTAAAGCTATAATGGATTTACCATCCCCCAAGTCCGTTCGAGAGGTGCAACGATTGGTGGGGAGGATCACGACACTTAGTCGATTCATATCGCATTCTGCAGAAAAGAGTTTACCTTTTTTCAAGAAGTTACGCAAGACACCTAAGTTCGTCTGGACTGATGATTGTGAAGAGGCTTTTCCCCAATTGAAGGTGTACCTTACGACACCACCATTACTATCTAAGCCAAGGACAATGAGATGCTATATCTTTACTTGGCCATAACGAAGAATTCACTAAGCACAGTATTGGTGCGCGAGGAAGATAAGAAACATTTGCCTATCTACTATGTTAGCAAAGTGTTGAATGGGGCAGATGTGAATTACCTGGAGATCGAAAAGCTAGCATACGCACTTGTAATGTGAGGACCGCGCCCCACGAGTCACAATTCGATCCGAGTTGGTCCGGTGTTGGTCACCTAACAAACTCAACTCAGACCGAACTGTGGCTCATAGGAAGGGGTCTCACTGGCCAGGATCAAAACCATAACATTATAAAATACTTTCACTTTAAATACAGCGGAAGTCTTTGGAATACAAATAGATTTTACAATTTTAAAATGATGTAAATACAAAATCAAACACTTAACAATTTTTGCAAAGTTTCCAAGAGCAGACTTGTCGATCATTCGTTCCATCCGTGCTGCTATACCAATCTTACTCTGAGAAAGGGACATATAGAACAAAAGAGGAGTAAGTCTTTAATGACTTAGTGAGATTCTTAGAACATGGCAATAATCAAACAGTGATCAGAACAAAACGAACAAGAATGACCAGAATAGTTACATCTACATCACTGAACTGAAATTATCGGTTTTAACGATAATACCGGAGTATTTAGAAGAACGAGAAAATGAACTTGTGCAATTACATATAATAGATCCAACCTTAGCTCCGAAATTCAACCGTATACCTCCCTACGAGGAGCTACCTCGCAACAGAACAGAAGACATGCTCGAGTACATGCCAGTCTAACACGCGGGTCACAGCCAACTCCTGACTGCAAGCGGCGCTTAGACAGAATGGGTATTAATCAGAAGAGGATTTGGCAATTTACCTCCTTGTGTTTTATTAATTTGGCAAATTACCTCCCTGTGAAAAATAAATAGGCAAATTACCCCCCTGTGATTTCAAGAATTGGCAAATTACCTCCTTATATAGGGAGGTGTAGTTCACTTCCTCAAATTTGAGAGTGAGAATGGTTCTTTAGGCTAAAAAAGACAATTATACCCTTTATTTCTAAAAAAAAATTATGTAAACTGTTGGTTTAATATTTTAACTTGTTAAAAATGCAAAAATTAAAACAAAAAATTTAAAAATAAGTTATGATTTCGTAATATGTATGTTTTATAATATTCTTCATACTTTTACTTATAATCTTTTAAAGAAAGGTTATAATCAAATTTGAAATTAAAGAAAATAAAATATTAGAAATAACAAGGGTATTTGAGTCATTAAGTATAAAAAATACACAAAAAATATTTCAGGGAGGTGGTGTGCCAATTTTTAAAATCACAGGGAGGTAATTTGCCTATTTATGTTTCACAGGGAGGTAATTTGCCAATTTGACGTAACACAGGGAGGTAAATTGCCAAAAACCCTAATCAGAATTACTTAAACCGACAGCCCTTTGCTGCCCAGCAGTAAATCCTTTCAATCCCTGGGCCCAACTTCCCAAAGGCGTCCCAATGGGTGAAACAGAATTATCAGATGAGCTAGTAATCCGGACAATACCCGTTGCTCGTTTTTGAGCTACATAGGCCGAACATAGTTCGTTGCTTGTTGCACAATTCAAGAATTGATTGGGTGATCATGATATCAGGTTAATTATGATTATGAAGAAATTCCCGATTATGATTTAAATGAGATTTGATTTAACAATAGGCAAGAAAACTGATTATGTAAAGAATTAACAATTTTAAATAAAAGCATTAAAATGGTGATAGAATGTTGCTCATGATTCGAAACAAAGAATCACAATTGTTATGTCCAAGTTTCTCAGGGCCGGATGCCAAACGGGGTTTTGAACAAATCAGAAATCAAACTTCACCTTTTACCGTTTGGGAAATTCTTGATTAACGTCGATAATTGCATAACCTTAAATAAATCAAGAAGATATAATCAATTGTTTGCTCACAAGTTTACAACAATAAACATATATTTCCAATATTTATCATATTTAAAGAAGTTTAGTTAAATATCTAATTATTGTTAATTTGGGACAAATTCCACATTTACCTATTTTAACATTAACACTGACGTAAAAATATAATTAATGGGATTTACCATTTCAAAGTAACAAGTTGAAGACTAAATCAATTTACAAAATTATTATTAAAGTCTCCATTTCTAATTCATTAATAACATATTTCATATTAACAAACATATATATATATATATATATATATATATATATATATATATATATATATATATATATTTTTTCAATGCATTTTTAAACCTTTTTAAAACAATTATTCTTAACAAAATTCTTGTAAATTACTTATTACATAATGATCTCAAATCGAAAGTTTTACCATGATCTTAACATTGACCAAATATCTCAGTAAGCCCTTGAATAAAATTACATCACATATATAACTTTGGTAAAAACTATTTTTTTTATAATTATTAGTATTAAATAACATAATATTGCATATATCAATATTAACAATTAAAATAAATTGTAAACATGTAGATCTAATTAAAATTAACTTTTCCAGAATACTTATTATTCTAATATACTAGATTAGAAGGTTAGATTACAAGATAAACACAATACTTTACTTAAAGTCAAAGATATTGAAAGAACAACCGTAAAATAAACTATATGTCATCTTAATGTTGCAAAATCCATGAAAAGTATTAAACACGATTCTAAATTATGATAAACTGATCTAACATCATTATTAGTATGGAATGCGTCCATATTAATGATCAATTTCATGATTTGTGTAGCTTTTGCAACATATATTGGTTAATCAAAATGTTTATGCAAATATAAGGCAGAAACCTGTAGCAATCTTAGATTCACCTTCAATCGGACTTTCAACCGATATGATAATCTGAAATTGATAGAGGGGTTTAATCTTAAACATCCTGTAGAGTATGTAGTTTCAAAATCAGATCAATAGGACAAGGTTTGGTATTTTAAATAAATCATGAAAGATGGGAGCTGTTTTCGGATTTTCTGGACAGTGGTACGTATTTTTAATTTTTAGACCCCTCAAACGAATTTGGTTGAAGAAGGTTTCTGAACAAAAAAGTTAGCGTACACAATAACCAGTATGTGGTAAAAATTTCAGAAAAAGACGCGAAGTTTTGATATGGTTTTCGGACTTCTAAAGTTTCTGTACCAAAACTGGCAGTTTTGACCAAACTCGATTTTGAGGCTTTTCAAGGACTATAAAGAAGGCTTAAAGGACTGAAACAATTTTTTTAAGAAACTAAACATCAAGAGGAAGAACTTTGCAGAAGAAAAGAAGAGAAGATTCGGAGAAGAGAGGTGTGTGAAAATTGTTGAAGAGAGCCTCCCTTTTATAGGTGAAAATTGGGAGACAAGGATTAATTACCATACCCTACTCATTTTTATTTTAATCCAAGCTAGGCCACCCTAATTATGAAGATATTTCCAGGCCTTATCTGATAGGATTTTATAAGAATAAAATATTAGAAATATCTAGCATAAAAGACAAAGCAAAATTACCTTTTTACAAATGTAAATGTAAATATGTGAAGATTTACCATTGTAAATGAATGCTTGGATATTTTGAAACTACAAGGGACCACTTTGAAAGTTTTATGACTCATTTGGTCTTAAAGAAAATATTTGTGGTCAATCATAATTTTTTTCAAAAGGAGTAGGACTAAATTGTAACTTTTTCAAAACTTTTGTGGTCAAAATCATATTTTCAAAAAGTTCAAGGACTAAAATGAAAATTCAAAAATACTTTTATTTTCTTCCAAATTTCAGGGGCGTTACATGTAATAACTGCACGAAAGTTAAGACCATACTTTCAATCACATCCGGTTACTGTCTTAACTAATCAACCACTGAAACAAGTTATGGCAAAACCAGAGACATCAGGGAGATTGGTGAAGTGGGCGATCGAGTTAGGAGAATATGGCTTGGAGTACATGCCGAAAACAGCGATCAAAGCACAAAGATTAGCGGACTTTGTGGCTGAAACTATCTCAGAGGCGGAGCAAGCGCTTGATGTAGCAATGGTAATGGAAGATGTCAAAAGTGACAAACCTATAGTTGCAAGGGGAACTTGGACTCTGCATGTAGATGGATCGTCCACAAATGACGCTGGAGGTGCAGGAATTTACCTAAAATCGGCGGATGGTAGAGAATTCGACTATGCAATAAGGCTAAATTTTCAAGTGACGAACAATCAAGTAGAGTATGAGGCTATGCTTGCTGGCATCCAAATGGCAAAATCGTTGGGTATAACGAACCTTGTAACATTCACGGATTCACAATTGATTGCTAATCAATTTGAAGGAAGATATGAGGCGAAAGAGGCTGCAATAGTAAAGTATCTCGAAAAATTGAAGGAGGCGACATCAAATTTCGATACTTTCTCTATTTCGCAGATCCCTCGAGCGGAGAATGAACGCGCTGACTCTTTGTCACGATTTGCAAGTACCGCCGAAGTATTTGTTGAAAGGCGAGTAACTCTATTGGCTTCGGAGCAGCCCTCTATCGGCAAAGGAGTTGAGTCAAAACCAACGCAAGCATTTGACTACGCATTGCATGTGGAAAAAGAGGCATGTTGGAAGGACGAGATTATTGATTATCTTCAGAACGGGAACTTACCTAATGATCATCAAGCGATCAGAAGGCTCAAGTACAAATCTGCAAGATTTACTATGTTCAATGGCGAACTGTACAAACGGTCTTTCGAGGGACCACTCTTGAGATGCCTATCTCCCTCACAGGCAAAACAAGTTTTACGAGAAATTCATGAAGGAAGTTGCGGAAATCACTCAGGAGGACGATCTTTGGCCCAGAAAATACTCCGACAAGGATATTTCTGGCCAACTATTATGCGAGATGCTATGGATTACTCTAGGAAGTGTAGAAGCTGTCAATTGCATGCGAAGATCATTCATACACCTGCACAACCTATGACAACGGTGAGTTATGGATGTCCGTTTGATCAATGGGGAATAGATATCGTTGGACCAATGCCTAAGGCTACGGGAGGTAGAAAATGGTTATTGGTGGCAGTCGAGTACTATACGAAGTGGGTTGAAGCTGAAACACTTGTTAACATTACTGAGGCTAATGTGAAACAATTCATCTAGAAGAACATCGTTTGTCGATTTGGAATACCAAGGGTCTTAATTTTCGACAATGGAAGGCAGTTCCAAGGTTTTAAGATTCAAGACTGGTGCAAAGACATGAAAATTGAGCAACGTTTTACATCTGTTACGCATTCCGAAGCAAATGGGCAAGTGGAGGCCACTAACAACACATTAGTGAAGAGTTTGGAGAAAAGGCTGGAGGGAGAAGGAGGAAATTGGGCGGATGAGTTACCAGGGATATTATGGGCATATCGCACAACTCCTCTTACCTCTACAGGAGAAACTCCATATTTATTGACATATGGATCGGAAGCAGTGATACCCGCGGAGATTGGAATGCCAACTTATCGTATTGTTACATATGATGAGGAGCAAGCATTAAGGGCAAGACAAATGGATTTGGAGTTGATCGGAGCAACAAGGGAAGCAGCATACCAACGTACTCAAGCGTACAAATCTATGATGGCGAAAGCATATGACAACAAAGTTCATTTCAGGAACTTTCAAGTGGGGACTTGGTACTTAGAAAAGTCGAAGCTACCAAGCATGTTGGAAAGTTGAAGCCGAACTGGGAAGGACCTTACAGAGTGGAGAAAGCAAGCTCAAAAGGATATTATTACTTACAAGAATTGGGTGGAAGGACTTTGTCACACCCCTGGAACGTCAAGAACTTACGAATGTTTTATAGTTAGAACACTAGTTTTCTAATGGCCTTGTGGCACCATAGGACCGTAGTATCAATACTTCATTTGCTTATTCTTTTACGAATTACGAGTCCCTCTACGTGGATTCTCATTGTAATAGTTAGCAACGAACTACGGGGACTTGATTCCTAGCCAACCTATATACGGCGGGATGCGTAGGCAACTCGGAAGTTACTCGAGCTCAGTCCCAAAACTAATAAAATCTCTTATTTTATTCAAGTTTAGCCGTTGCCTACTATTTATCCGCAAGATTACAATCTATCAAGAAACATGAAGATAAACTCATATTGTCTACAAACTTTAAGTTTAAAAACTTAACCAAAACGAACGTTAGCTTCGTATAACAAGCACTAGCCTCGTGGAGTCAAGCACTAGTCCTTGAACTCCCGCGAACATAGCTTCGCAAATACAAACATAGCTTTGCACAACGAGCACAAGCCTCGTGGAGTCAAGCACAAGTCCTTGCACTCCCGCGAACATAGCTTCGCAAGCGCAAACATAGCTTTGCACAACGAGCACAAGCCTCGTGGAGTCGAGCACAAGTCCTCGTACTCCCGCGAACATAGCTTCGCAAGCGCAAACACAGCTTTGCACAACGAGCACAAGTTCTCGTATTCCCGCGAACTTAGTTTCGCAAGCGCGAACATTAGCTTCGCACAACGAGCACAAGCCTCGTAGAGTCGAGCACAAGTTCTCGCACTCTCACACAAACTTGTTCATAAAACTTAAGTGTTTTAGCAAGTAACAAATTTAAACTTAAAAATTAGACACATATGAGTGAAGATGTAAAGAGACAAAGTAAAGAGATTCAAAAGACTTTTCAAGTTAAAACTGTACTAGCAAGGGATAAGCGCTAAAATCGCGCAAATGTTAGCAGGATATACTGTACGGAAAGAATGTACTAACGCTAATGCTCTGTACGGAAAGAAAAGATGTTCAGAAATATTAAAAACAAGGCACAAACGCCAAAAATAAGGGCACGCAGGCCACTCTAAGAGATCAAGGCAGCAGATTCAGCCCAAGAGACTTCACGGCACCCTCGCTCTGCTCTTGGATATCAGCAAAAAAGACTCGTTCAGGGGCCCAGTATCATCGATAGGGGAAATCTGACAAGGAGCAGGAGCGGCAACAGTAGCGTCAGGCATAGGCTGATCGCCGTCAGCAGGCTGATCCAAGACCTGAGGGTCGAAACCCATCTCACCCTCCTCCAGGAGTTCATCTGGAGCAGCACCAGCAGCAGCAGCGGCAGTGGACGTGGATGGCTGCTCGTCGGCAAAGTCAGAGAGCCACACCTGCCGAAGAGGATAGAACAAGGTGAAAGGATCATGCTTCGGCTCATCACGGTCTGCAGTCGCAGCAGGCTCAACAGAAGGATTGGCAAGAGAAAGATCTGCAGCAGCAGCACTAGAGGATTCGCCGACCTCCGTATCATCCTCATTCAGGCAGTTGAGGACATTGAAGTCCTCCCTCTTGAATCCAGGAGCAAGGGCACCTCGCGCGACGGTGTCATCAAGGGCCATGTTGTAGCCCTTGGTCGTATCAAAACCGCCCCGCTCCATAGCAATCTGCTCCCATGTGGCTGAGCGGAAGAACTCGATGGCCACCATCACCTTGTCTTCATCAGGAAGCTCCTACGAACCAAATAGAGGAAAAGTAAGTACATAACACAAAATCTGAAGGAAAAAGAAATCAAGTCAAGTACAATAGGAATACCTCAGTCATGGCCCTGTTGTAGCCATCCTCTTCAGCAGTCGCGAGGCGAGCTTGTGCATCAGCTAGTTCAGCCTCGAGCCTCAAACGTTCTGCCTCAGCAGCAGCAGCGGCATCCTTCATCGTCCGGATAGTATCAACGTGATCGTCAACAAGGGCCGTGGCATGCTGGCAGTCGGTGGTGAGCTGGCTGGATAGTCGTTTCTCCTCGACAAGCTCTCTATCAACGGCAGCTTTAGCTGTTTTCAGGGCTTCCAGCTCAGCCTGCACTGCCTTCAGCTCGTCAACAGCGGCGACGAGATGCTTCTCCACTTCAGCCTTCGCCTCCTTGGCTTGTTCTCCAGCCGTTGAGCTTGCAAGGCTGAAGAATGGTGCCTATCCATCAGAGCCCTCTGCTGATCCTGAGTCGTCATCACCATGTTGAAATTCTCAGCCATGGTCTGGAAATTGACGAAGAACTACAAAAGAGGGAAAAAGTCAGAGATATTCAAGTACATGACTAAAACAAAGATCAGGGAAAGCTTATAAGTTCGCATACCTCGCACAGAGACAAGGCAGTGCGACTGACTAGCTTCTCATGGCCCATCGCCTGGTAATAGAGCTGACGGTCGAAGTCAGGCATGAATCCTTTAATAAGTCGAAGGGCAGTAGTGTTCTTCAGCATGAACAACCCTGATTCGACCGAAGCTCGCACGATCTCTTCCACGTCAATGTCGAGATCGTCACCATCATAGGCTCGGTCCTGCGCAATGCGCTTACCCCGTCGGATCTCCTCAGCAGTAGCAGACCTCTTCCTAGTTTCTGCCTCAGGGTTGGCCTCATTGAAGCGACGGGCCGCTTCAGCAACGGAGGGAAGATGCACTCTTCCAGACGAAGGTGCTGATGAAGGAGAAAGATCCGGAAGGATCGGCTCAGAACCGCCAGGTGGTGATCCAGGAGCAGTCTCAACAGTAGACTGAGAAGGAACAATCTCAGGCACTGGAGCTGGAGCAGAAACAGGGGCAGGAGCTGAACCCCTACCACGTCCCGACCCTCGAGTGGAGACAGCAGCGGTGGAAGGAGTAGGAGCACTACCGCCTCTCGAACTAGTACCAGCCGTCTTCGCACCACGACGACTGGTCTTCTCAGGAATGGGCACTGAGGACTGAGGAGCGTTTGCGCCACGCTTCATAGCGGCCAGCCTCTTCTTCGTCTTGTCCATAACGATTCGCTCTGAAAATCGTAAACAATGCAAAGGTTAGAAGACAACGAAGGAAGACTAAAAATCAACAAGTAAAAAGAACAAAAACATGCATAATGTTATACCAAAGACAGAAGGCTCAACGCCTGCATGATAAGTATAACCGCCGGCCCGCAACACTGGGGTGGTGGTCAACTCAAAAGCATCAAATTGATGCTCTTTCAAGTTTTTTACCACCGTCAAGGTGTAGATAGGAGGATCGGGGCGTCTCGGCGATGGACGGGCGTCCGTCCAAAGCCGCTTGAATCGGAATTCCTGAGGCTTGGATTCCTTGATAAAAAACCATTGTTTCTTCCAGTGAGCCCCGAAGCTCGTCTGCATATCAGATAGGAAGCATTGCTTCTTTCGCGAGCTCAAATAGTAGAACCCGGCGTCTACACCTCTGTTACGGAATTCCACTATGAATAATTGCCAAAAACCGGCTACAGAGCAAGGGAGGTCAAAGATGCGGGTTAGCATCGCATAAGCATACATCTGTGTGTATGCGTTGGGGGTAAAATGTGAAGGAGAAGAATTGAGAGAGGACATGATTTCTGAGACAATAGGGAAAATGGGAAAACGTAAACCACAGTGAAGGTAGCTACTAAATATAGTGAGACACCCTTCTGGCGGGTTGTTTATCCTATCATCTGACTCAGGCACGATAATCTCATAAGTATCAGGGATGTCATAGGTATCACGATAATAAGCTATGTCGTGAGGCAAGGAAGAAGGAAACTGATCAAAATTGATCAAGTTGGGCGGAGCAAGTTGTTCGGAAGAGTTAGCGGCACGTATGGGAACATGGTCAACATGAGGTAAATAAGGCACGATTGGGAGAGGGTTCGATTCAGCCTCGTCATCTCCTAGGATGTCTACGTCTACCTCCATATCAGACGCCCTATCATTGCTATTTCTCTCATTACTAGATGAGGTCTCGTCACTTGAGTCGTTACTACTACCGCTAGTCGACGCATTTTCTCTAGCCTTAGACGACTTAGACGATTCACTACTATTTTCCCTACTACTACTGGAAGACTCAAGATCAATAACTCGCGTCATAAAGAGGTTTAGGTTGAAAGTTTACCGGCACGAGGGTCTAGATCTACTGAAACTTCTTCGTTCGGGTGAATTTGCTCGTAAGACCTCTGCGCGGGTGCAAATAACTTTGGAGCGCCAGGTAATCGGACTCGGGCAGGTTCTGGTTGCCGAGGACGGATTGGGGATGACGGACGCCTTGTGTTTGATTCACGAGGATTCCGATATGACGAATCTCGTGATGGATTGCGTGCGTTATAGTAGGCCCGTTGGTGAGATCGTGGTGGTGATGGACGACGTGGAGACCGGTTACGTCGAAGTCGCGCCGTCGTGAACAAATCTGCGCAAAATTTAAATTTTAGCATTTTCAAAATTTTTCAAAATCTGAAAAATTTTTCTAAGTGTTATAGCTCGAATTTCCTCAGAAAATTCGAGCTATAATTTCGAGTTGTAAATCACTCACCAAAGGATATAATAAGCAGGAGATTTTTCGAGCTATTCAGTCAATTTTCGATCTATTTGGGGGTTTTTTCGAGCTATATGGAGTTTTTTCGAGCTATTTTGCAAAACTTACTAATTTGGGATCAATTTCGAGCTATCACAGCACACTTACTATATTTAGTAATTTCGACCTAATAATTCGAGCTATTCTTCGAGAGCTCTGGAGGAATGCTTAGGCGCGAAATGAGGAAATGAAGCTGGGAGTGGGGTATTTATAGGCGAAATGATGCGGGAATTACCAAAATGCCCCTAAATTCGACCTATTTTCAAAAAAAAATTCGGGCAATTTCGAGGTATCTTTTTGGAGGGCAATTTCGACCAATATGAAATTCGAGCTATTTTACGTAAAATTCGAGGTATTTTACGGAAAAAATTTTCTGGCATCCGAGTTGTCTTTTTCAAAGATAAATTCGACCTATACCAATTCGAGTTACCAAAAATAGTAAATTCGATCTATTTTTGAATTTTGCTATTTTTGGTCAAATTCTTGATTTTTTACGCCGACGCCGATCACGTTGCACGATTCTCGGTTATGTGACTTCTTTTTAGTTCGTATGATCAATGTTTGTACACATTACTCTTACGAACTGGGGGACTCCATGATATACCATATTTCGGTACCGCCACGTCATAATATCCGATACAATACACGAACGTATTTCGGGACATATTATGCCACGTCAGCACCATTATTTTTTAATGCAAAATTACAATTCAAGGCAAAACTCAGAAATCGGCCCAAGTAGGCCCAAATTGAGCCCAAGCGAGATCAATTTGGGCCCGAAAAGGCCCGATTCGAGCTATACAAGCCCAATCCGAGCTATATGGACTCAAATAAGATCTATTTGAAGGCCCAGAAGCCCAATTCGAGCTATATGGGATAAAGTCCGATCTATTTGAGGCCCAGGAGTCCAGTTCGAGCTATATGGGCCCAAATTCGACCTATTTGAGGCCCAATTCGACCTATTTGAAGGCCCAATTCGAGCTATTTCAAAATAGCTCTGATTCGACCTATTTTGAGTCATAGTTCTACTTGGATTGCACTTTTAGACGAATAATGACTCTTATTACTATATAAGGGGGTCCCATGCCTCATTCTAAGGTACGTTTTTATTTTCTAGCATTTAATTTCGAGCTATATACATCGAATTCGAGCTATAGAGCAATAATTCGAGCTATATTGCAATAGCTCTTGTTCGATCTATATAGAGTGTATTTCGAGCTATTTGAGGGTAATTCGATCTATTCGGGTTTCCTCATCACGGTTCTCAATACCATTTCGAGATGTGCTAATTCGACCTATAGAGCTCAAATTCGACCTATTTGAGTAATTTCGAGCTATAATTTCGAGTTATTGTCTCTGACGACAATACCTCAAATTCCGACCTATCTGACTTGAGCGTCGGAGTGCCTTCGCCGGAGGAGGCACCGGCTTAGTTTACGTGTGGTGTTGAGTGCAGGTTCTGAACTCAAAAGCTGCTTAAGCATCCAGCAGGAACTAAAGCAGTCTGACGTGGAGTGTTGGAGAGCGCACACGTATCCAGACGAAAATACCCCGCATCACACAATATTTTCATTTTTCACTAACAAAGAGATTTGTAATTTTATGGCCACTCCTGTACGGTACCAGATTATACAGTGACTAAACAGGCATTAAGTTACAAAAATGATGAGCCAACAAGCATTAGATAATTGCTGGTATGGACGAAATTACTGGTGTAATACACGTATATCCCTTTTTGAGAAATTCTTTAAGAGTGAAGTGACAGAGTCGGGATAAATAAAATATTCTTTTTTAAAATATTTATTTATTAGTTTTACATATATAATGGTGTACTTTAAGTTGTAATATAATACGATTATAAATATGAGGGGATCCTTTAATGTACATTCATGTTAAAGATTAATGTATGTAATTATTTGGAAAACAAATCAAATATAGAATTAAGACCTAAAAATTCCACTGAGATTTAAATATTTTAGAAACTACTCCATGATGCCACCGGTCGAGACTTAGGTGGTGTTTGCAAATACTTATAAAATGAGCTTGTTTAATATTTTTGCTTGAAGTTACTTTAAATGACTTTTGACAAAAAGTCGTGAGTGTTTGCAAATCTTTTTAAAAAGCTTATTAAGGCATTAATTAATGCGTAAAAATTAATGAGAAGTGACTTTAAAAAAAACGTTTTAAAAATAACATGTTTTCAAAAGCAGTTGGAGAAACACCTCTGTCCCTGCTTTTGCGGTTTGTGCTTTTACTGACCTTTTTTAAGACAAGCATAAGTAAAAGTGAGTGATGCAAACACTAAAATGTGCTTTTGCGGCTGCAAAAGCTAATAATATCCTTTTATAATCATTTGCAAACATCATCTTAAGATTTTAAAAATGACTCCAAAATACCAACTAACGCTGAAGTTATTTGAAGTTGATTTTGACTAAAAGTTATGTTTGCTTCTTTTTTTTTTTTTTTTTCTTTTTCATAAAAGAATTACTTAGACCATTAATTAAGGGTTTGAAATATTTTGGTGGAGTTTGTACACTCTTCTCAAAAAGTATAAATTGGCACTTAACTTAAGTTTTCAGAATAAATTACATTTAAAATTTGAAAGTGTTCAAAAAATAATTCACAAAGTGAGAATTCTAAAATATTTTAGGTTAAAGATCGAGGTAAACCAAAAACATATCCATACGAGCTTTAAGATTGTAGAATTTTGTAACCTTAAAAAGCAGCTATATTCGAAAAAGTTAGATTTGCAAACACCCCAAAATTATTTGTTCAATTGACAAAGTTTTTTGTACTTCTTTATAGCCACCACCTTAAGGAGATATAATGTTTTTTTTTCTTTCCTTTTTATAGAAAAAGCATATTTTAGAAAGCAATTTTGGAAACATTTAAACTCAACTTCTTGGGCTTGTGCTTTAGAAGCGAGTGATGCAAACACTACCTAAATCGAGCGTTAGCTCATCATTTTGATTGACATGATCATAGAAAAAAGGAAAAAAGTAGCAAGTGAATCCAAACAAATTTCGAAAATACCTTAACTATTCTTTTCTCGCATCCCAATCTAGGAGTTTCCCTTACTTTCACGTCTTTTACATGGCCTCTCTTAGATATTTAAAATGGTTACCTCATTAGTATAACAAAAGATTCTTTTGTTCCACTATGTGTTTCATTCTATACTCCATACAACCGCTCACTCTCCAAATTTTAGAATCAAGTAAACGAGTTTATTCATCTACCCTCCATGTACTAAGATCAATGACATACATCCATCATCATGAATACATGCGAAACAAAAGGGACAAATGATCTTTACCGGCTAAGTATCATTATCATTCTTTCTACGAATTTTTTCGTTTCTCCGTAACAAACTAGAGGTGTTTAATAATTTAAAATTTCCCTCTTGCAGGAGTACTAACAACTATATTTTAAAAAAAAATGTTTTTTTTTTGAATTATCAGAAACTTTTCTCTATGCTTTGAGATCTTTTTGATAAAATTTATTGTTTCAATAGACTTATAAAATAATTGTATGGATCGTTTCTATAAAGTTAGAAATGAAAACGTTTCGATAACTTTCGAGAAAAAGAAACAAAACTTGATCCATGTCGACATGTTTAATGTAAATGCACAATACTTTAACACGACTCAATCCACCAACAATGTATTAGGTAGTGAGACCTTATTTTTGTAATTTTATCATATAACAAATGAAACATCTAATACATTTGATCATGACTACAAATCTACCATAAAATGTTGACAACAAATTTATTTTATTCAAACATAGATAAAAAAGATTTGCCATTTTCGTCACAATTTGTTAAAAGAGATTTTCTATATTGTAAACTAGAAATACAAGCTTAAATATTTCAACTTTCCCATCTTTTCTTTTTGTAAAAATGCTAAAAAGATAACAAGCATTTACTTCATTTTTCAACTTTAAAATTTAAATTCACTTAAACAAATGAAAAACAAAAGAACAAAAAAAAAAAAAAAAAGAAACAGCAAAATAAACAACCGGACCGAATTGCAGGTAGAGCAACCGCAGACGAATACCCTCCGTCACCACTCACTCACGAACTGTGTTTTACTTTTCTCTCTCCTCTGTTTCAGATCTCTCTCTCGCTCCTAATTTTCCCAAAATTCCAGTTTTGCTGTCTCATTAAATATTTAAAAATCAATTATATATATAAAATCCACCATCACTTCTCCTCATTTCCTCTCTCTAGATCTCTCTCTTTCTCTCTCTCTCTCTCTAATTTCACCTCAGTGTATTTGAGGGTTTCTCTTCTAGATCTCGGTCATACAACGACCAATACGACGTCGTTTTCACCTCTCTGATTCGCCGATCAATTTCCAGATCCAGAGCTACTCACTCGAAGCTTCATTTCGTCGCCCAATCATGGCGGCGGCCAACGCTCCGATCACGATGAAAGAAGCCCTAACGGTATTGTTCTTCTACTTTTTTTATAATTGAATATCTTCGAACTTTTTAGCATTTCTGTTGAGTTATTCACCCTAATTCAGATTGATCAGTACTTGATTTGATGTGTTCGTACTTCGTAGCCTGTACTAATGCTAGTTGCAGAGAATTGTTCAATTTTGTGATTTTGATTTGTGTTTTCCAGTTTAATTTAGATCTGTTGATTGTGTTTGTGAGTAATTGTGACTTGAGTTGAGGCTAGTTGAACTGAATTTTGAGTTTGTGGTGATTGCAGTTGACTAGTATAGGGATCAATCCTCAGTTCATCACTTTTACCAATGTGACGATGGAATCTGATAAGTACATATGCGTTCGCGAGACCGCGCCTCAAAACAGCGTGGTGATTGTCGACATGAGCATGCCGATGCAACCGTTGAGGCGGCCGATCACTGCGGATTCTGCGCTAATGAATCCTAATACTAGAATTTTGGCACTGAAAGGTGAGTAGTTATAGAAAAAACTTGTAGTTCGTTATCTGTTTATTGCCAGTGTGTTACTTGTGATGTTCCTCAATAGAATAGTGTATTTTGTACTTGTTCTCAGTAATTGTTTTGCTATTTGTTGCTTATAATTTTGTGTTACATGTGATGTTCCTCAATAGAATAGAGTATTTTGTACTGGTTCTCGGTAATTGTTTTTTCTATTTGTTACTCCAAAACAAATGGAATCTTGTAGAGGAGTTGTAAACCAGTTTTGGAGGGATTTTTGTATGAGAGCCAGAAAATATATGGAGAAACTAGAGCTGTAGAAAAGGAAAGTCAAGAATCTAAGTTGTGACAATGTCAAAATAATATGACAAGGCCAGGGTGCTTTACGTAGTTATGCAATCGATTGTTGCATGCTTTCCCATTCAAACACTTCCCCTTGACTTATAAAGTATTTGCTACGGTAAATATCTTTTGTTTAATTGGACAACATGATGGCTGTGAAAAAGGGAGTGGTACAAATTATGTCGTTCTTCTGATTACAGAAAAGTTATGAATATTCTAGATTTCTCGTACTATTGCCAAAGCTTTTTTGCATACTTTTATGGTTCTTGCCATGGTGCCTGTTGAGGTTATCTGTATGGTAAATGTCAGCAATCAATTTGGCATTTTGTTTGAAACTTAGTGGGATAAATTTCGTGCTGTCCTATAGTCAGCTACAGAGTTTACATGTAAGGCTCAGGCACTATATCTGCTGGAAAGAATAGTATTATCATGCCTTTCTTTTGTCATGATACGATTACTGAGTACTGCTTTCCTTGATAAAGCTCAACTTCCGGGGACCACTCAGGATCATTTGCAAATTTTTAACATTGAGGCCAAAGCAAAGATTAAGTCACATCAGATGCCCGAGCAGGCAAGATCTTATTATCTTGGTTGTGTTATTTCAGTAATACCATATATGCTTTGTCTGATCTGAGGAAACTCTAAACTATGTGAAGTTGGCTTACTTGGATATTATCTCTTCGATAGGTTGTATTCTGGAAGTGGATTACCCCAAAGATGTTGGGTTTAGTAACACAGTCCTCAGTATATCACTGGTCAATTGAAGGTAATATGTCATGGTTCAATATTTTTCAATTCGACTACATGTTTATTTTTCTTACTGTGACTGCATGACTTTCTTCTGAATGTTTTCCTAACCTTCTGTATATAGGTGAGTCTGAACCTGTAAAGATGTTTGATAGAACTGCCAACTTATCAAACAACCAAATAATCAACTATAAATGCGATCCTTCTGAAAAGTGGTTGGTGTTGATTGGGATTGCTCCCGGTTCACCCGAGGTGAGCGATTATGAATCCTCCTGTTTGCTCAACTGAAATTGAAAGGATAGTTTTCTTATTTCATATGTATTTGGCTGCTTTTGTTCTTGAAAAATGTCATAATCTCACCCGTGTACTCTCTTTCATGACTACATCATGTAAATAATCCCGTTGATATTTTACAAATTGATCCTTGTGACTTTCTTACAATATTTACATACATAGTTAGTGCAGTAATGGGCTCTCTAAAGAGCTATTGTGTGTGTGTGGGAGTTGCTTTCTTTTTTGAAATCGTTTAATTGGTATTGGAACTTGATACAGAAAAATATGATTAATAACGTAATAAAGGTATAAATTTTGACATGAACACTGGGCTTTTTTATGGTTATTTGTGTGTTGCTGTTTGTAGTTTCTAATGCATGAAAAAGAATGCACCATCTCTTTTATCATGCAAGCAAATTACATCTCTTGGCCTTTGTGTATTTATAACATATGTAATTTATGGGTCGTAGATGTTTATATGTATTTTTACTCTATCTGCGTGCCTCCTTTGTCATAACCATGTCAAAGTACTATTGTTAAATTGTCAACTATAGGACCTTTCAGGTAGTTGGACTGCATTCTGGTATATATGTATGGGAAGGATAATGCCAGTAGAGATAGTCTGTTTATAGTTCATGAGGCATATGGTGAATTATTTAGCGAGGTTGTAACCTTCTGTTTTTGATGTCTTTGCAAAGTTTATACAGCATGATGTACTGTTAGTGGTGGTTCTTGTATTCCTCTGGAAATTATAGACAGCTAATATAATTCTCATGTTTGCACAAAGCAATTTTTGATTTATCATAGAGGATTTTCTATTAGAATTAGATGAAAGAGCACTGAAGGTATGAAATAAAAATATGAAAAGAAGATTCGCATTGCAGCAATCACATAATTTTTTCTCCGAAGTTCTATGCTTCTACTCTATTCTCGTTTTGACATTTCGTTAGGTTGTATTTTTGGTAGCGATGCATATAAAGATGCAAATTAACCTCATTGTCTTATTGTTCCTCTTATATAAGTTGTATTCTTTTTCTTTTAAAATTTTGTAATCGACTTTTTGAAAGATGAATGAGTTCAAGCTATTCTATTCTACAAGAGTTTACTTATTCATAATCACGTGATAACATTTTGTTGGTTGACATACTATATTGAATTACTTTAGTGATGGTTGTTTTGTTTGGGATTACTTCTTCACTTATGCGATGTAGTGCAATGTTTTTAAATACTTTTCGACGTTTATTAGGGTTCATATAGTTCTTTGTCCCCTCAAATTACATTCATATGTTTTTTGAACTGAATGTTTACTGCTTATGCTCTTTTGTGTTTTCTGGGTTTCTTTGGCTATACTTACTTTGATTGATTTCTTTCTCCAGCGGCCTCAATTGGTTAAAGGAAATATGCAGCTGTTTTCTGTGGATCAGCAACGTAGTCAGGCTCTTGAAGCACACGCTGCTTCATTTGCATCTTTCAGAGTACGTGTTCCTCTTTGGCAATGTTATTCTGTATATACTGTTTCTGCGATTCACATGATTACATCTGTTTGTCTACCTTTGAGCAGGTATCAGGAAATGATAAGGATTCCATTCTTATATCTTTTGCATCGAAGAGCTCTAATGCTGGTCAGGTTGCATCAAAGTTGCATGTTATTGAGCTTGGTGCTCAGCCAGGTCCGTATATCTTTGTATTTTATCGACTGTTCAACTTTGCTTTATGTTATGGTGCAATTGTTTCGGATATGTCATGGAGGGGATACTTAGAGTGCTCAAGTTTTTGTCTTTATGCATATTTTTTTTTCAGGGAAACCATCTTTTACAAAAAAGCAGGCAGATCTCTTCTTTCCCCCGGACTTTGCTGACGATTTTCCTGTGGCCATGCAGGTATTTTCTTCTTGGAGCACTTAATTTCTTTCTTCTGCAGTCATATGCAGTTCAGTTTTATATAGCATGGTGCTTTTAATTTTGCAGATATCACACAAGTATAGTCTTATATATGTGATCACGAAACTTGGACTGCTTTTTGTGTATGATTTGGAAACTGCCACAGCTGTTTACAGAAATAGAATCAGTCCAGACCCCATTTTTCTTACATCAGAAGCTTCATCTGTTGGTGGTTTCTATGCCATTAATAGACGAGGCCAGGTTTTACTCGCTACAGTAAATGATGCTACTATCATCCCTTTCATCAGTGGCCAAGTATGAAGTTAATCCTTTTCATTTTTGACGACTTTATCTAGTACTTTTAACTATAATTATTCTAATCATCTGCAATGATTATATCAGTTGAACAATCTGGAGCTTGCTGTCAATCTTGCCAAAAGAGGAAATCTTCCCGGTGCAGAGAATCTGGTAAGTTAATATTAACTTTTGATGTTATTCTTTCTCTGAGATGTCTGTGTGGGACAATTGCAGCAATACCGTTGCACAATATATGTAGGTGCGCTTGTTAAGTAAAAACTTGTAAGTTAAACATGTCGTTTGTGGGGGCAGAATCTAAATTGGACAAGGTTGTCTCCTTGAGGAGCTGGACTAGATTTGCGACCAAGATTTCCTTCCAAGACACTTCCTTTTGTTTATAATGACCTGACAAACTTGTGAAAGAATTTCTTTTTTGCTTATGATGATCAATTTAAACTTGTGAAACTTGTTCATCCTTTCTATCTCTGTTTGCTATCATCTCTAGAAACGTTGCTGAGCTACCTGATTGAACTTCTCTATCATCTTGCTCTTATTCCTGACAGAATTGCCACAGATATTCCCTCTTATTTATATTGTTTTCTGTTTGGTTATATATTCTGATTAAATCATTATAATTTATTTTTTTGTGATCTTAAAATGTCTCAGGTTGTTCAGCGTTTCCAAGAATTGTTTGCTCAGACAAAGTATAAAGAAGCTGCTGAGCTTGCTGCAGAATCTCCACAAGGCATCCTCAGAACACCTGATACCGTTGCCAAATTTCAGGTACTTCTCATCCTTGAACCTTTGTGTGTCTCAAACTCTGTGGGTGGAAGTAGATGTATCCTTGGGATATCATTTTTTAGGTTTAACTGTACTTGTACCAGCTACGTAAACTTGCATTTGTTGTGAGGTTAAAAGTAAGTTCATTGACATAATATTATCCGTTTCAGAGTGTTCCTGTTCAAGCTGGGCAGACTCCACCATTGCTGCAGTATTTTGGTACATTGTTAACCAAAGGAAAGCTCAATGCATTTGAGTCGCTAGAGTTATCTCGTCTTGTTGTAAATCAGAATAAGAAGAATTTACTGGAGAACTGGTTGGCTGAAGATAAACTGGAATGTAGCGAGGAGCTTGGAGACCTTGTGAAGGTAAACTTTGAAAATATCCTTTAGTTTCATGTTAATAACTTTTTCAAATCCTTAAATTGTTGCATTTATTCTTGTGTAATGGCAAATTGGGTCATCTTTATCTATTTTGTAGACTGTTGACAATGACCTGGCGCTGAAAATATACATCAAAGCTAGAGCTACGCCAAAGGTTGTGGCAGCTTTTGCTGAGCGTCGGGAGTTCGACAAAATTTTGATATACTCAAAACAGGTAATTGATATAATTGCTGAAATTTCCCAATTTTGTTTTTATAATTTTTTTATTTTATTTTAATAGCCACAGAGTTTTGATAAGATCTACTGTTCTCATTTACATGCTCACCTTTAAGCTATTTGTTCCAATAAAAAACTGTCTCTTGATATAGGTCGGTTATACACCTGACTATCTTTTCCTCCTGCAAACCATTCTTCGGTCAGATCCTCAGGTACGCTTGATCTATTTAAAACTAACTCTTTACTCTTATGATGCTTAGGAACATAATGTTTGAAATTATTGTTCTTAATTAGTTCTCTGATGTTTCCAGGGAGCCGTTAATTTTGCCCTTATGATGTCGCAAATGGAGGGAGGTTGTCCTGTTGATTACAATACCATTACTGATCTGTTTCTTCAGGTCTGAATGTTTCTTACTTTTATGTATTTTTAAATCAGATGTTATAAATTATTGGAGATATTTTGGAATTGAGTCCAAAATAATAAGCGTGTGAATAAAATTGCTTACTGATGAGACGCAAGTGAAAATTAAATATTTAAATATTAAAACTGTTCCCTATTCTATCAAGTTTATACTGGAAATCATGTTAACGTTCTTTATATACTTCCAAGTTTTCTCATGTCTTGTTTATCTATCATTTTTCATCAGAGAAACATGATCCGCGAAGCAACAGCATTCCTATTGGATGTATTGAAACCAAATCTGCCCGAGCATGCATTCCTGCAAACTAAGGTTATTCTTAGTTTTGCTTCTCGTAGTATCAATCAACATAAATCTCTTTTATCATTTTGACACTTGGCATCATGTCTTCCTTTTTTAATCCAGGTCTTGGAGATCAATCTTGTGACCTTTCCCAATGTAGCAGACGCCATTTTGGCAAATGGCATGTTTAGTCACTATGACAGACCACGAGTTGCGCAACTCTGTGAGAAAGCTGGTCTATATGTGCGAGCACTTCAGGTTAAGTATCTGCTGGTGCATGTGTTTCTGTTAAATTACGTACACCATTTTGTATATTCTTTGTATTAAACAGCTCCTTTTGCTTGCAGCATTATTCTGAACTGCCTGACATCAAGCGTGTTATGGTGAATACTCATGCAATTGAGCCACAGGTAAACTAATCCTACTTACTTACCGACCTTACTTTAAAGTGTCATATTGGTGCTTATTCATGTGATGATTTTCAGGCCCTTGTAGAATTCTTTGGTACACTTTCTGTAGAATGGGCGCTGGAGTGTATGAAGGATCTTTTACTGGTTAATTTAAGGGGAAACCTTCAGATAATTGTCCAGGTAGGATTAAAGGTTTACAAATGTAAATATATATTTCCCCTTTCGAGATGGCTTAGTTCTGTTATACTCCTAAAATAAAAAGTTGTTCTCAGCAAACCAGCGTTTGAAATAAGTAATATAGCTTGTTTCACTGACTTTTGACTTGCGACATTTGTATTTAGGTTGCAAAAGAGTATTGTGAGCATTTGGGAGTTGAAGCTTGTATTAAGCTCTTTGAGCAGTTCAAGTCCTATGAAGGATTGTATTTCTTCTTGGGATCATATTTGAGCTCTAGGTACTCAATTTAGACACAATTAGGCTTCTAGCTGCGTGAATGACCTTTTTGCAGTCATAACCTACTTTGCTAATTTCTGTATTAATTGTTGGTTTCTGGCAGTGAGGATGGTGACATTCACTTTAAATACATAGAAGCAGCTGCTAAGACCGGACAAATTAAAGAAGTGGAGCGTGTAACTAGAGAATCAAATTTTTATGACCCTGAAAAGACTAAGAACTTCTTAATGGAAGCCAAACTTCCAGATGCAAGACCTCTTATCAATGTGTGTGACCGCTTTGGTTTTGTGCCAGACCTCACACATTACTTGTACTCAAACAACATGCTTCGTTACATTGAAGGTTATGTGCAAAAGGTAGGCCAGCTATCTATTGTGATTTTTATTTCCAGTGGAGATATTTGCTTTCATGGAAGTGAATAGTTGCTTTTCTTTCTGGATAGGTTAATCCAGGGAATGCTCCATTAGTTGTTGGTCAGCTACTAGATGATGAGTGTCCTGAGGACTTTATTAAAGGGCTGATCCTTTCGGTCCGTTCCCTTCTTCCAGTAGAACCTCTGGTGGAGGAGTGTGAGAAGAGGTACCTTTTCCTGCTCTCGTGTAACTTCGAGTTTGAGGCAGCTTTTTGCTTGATATCCTAATGTATGCTGTGTGGTATGCAGGAATCGACTTCGGCTACTTACTCAGTTTCTGGAGCACCTTGTTAGTGAAGGTAGCCAAGATGTCCATGTCCACAATGCTTTGGGTAAAATTATAATAGATAGCAATAACAATCCAGAGCACTTCCTGACCACCAATCCGTATTACGATTCACGCGTTGTGGGTAAATACTGTGAAAAGCGTGATCCTACACTTGCTGTTGTTGCATACCGGAGAGGTCAATGTGATGATGAACTTATTAATGTGACAAATAAGAACTCTTTGTTCAAGCTTCAAGCCAGGTTTGTGCTTTATGGTTTCACTGCTAGTTGGTTAGTTTCTTATCTTTTCAGGAATTTGATTCATTGCTTTGTTAAATCAGATATGTGGTTGAGAGAATGGATGGAGATCTTTGGGCTAAGGTTCTTGATCCTGAAAACGAGTTTAGAAGGCTACTCATTGATCAAGTTGTATCCACTGCTTTGCCTGAAAGCAAAAGCCCAGAGCAAGTTTCGGCAGCTGTTAAAGCTTTTATGACTGCTGACCTTCCTCACGAACTAATTGAGTTGCTTGAAAAGATTGTGCTTCAAAACTCGGCGTTCAGTGGGAACTTCAACCTGCAAAATTTGCTTATCTTGACTGCAATCAAAGCAGATCCATCTAGGGTTATGGACTATATCAATAGACTCGATAATTTTGACGGCCCTGCTGTTGGTGAAGTGGCTGTTGAAGCCCAATTGCATGAAGAAGCTTTTGCTATTTTCAAGAAGTTCAACTTGAATGTCCAGGCTGTTAATGTGTTGCTGGATAATATCCGAGACATTAACCGAGCTGTTGAATTTGCATTTCGTGTTGAAGAAGATGCCGTTTGGAGTCAAGTTGCTAAAGCTCAACTTCGGGAAGGACTAGTGAGTGATGCAATTGAATCATTTATTCGGGCTGACGATGCCACCCACTTCCTGGAAGTCATTAAAGCTGCAGAGGACACAGATGTTTATCACGATCTTGTGAAATATCTTCTCATGGTTAGGCAGAAATCTAAGGAGCCCAAAGTGGACAGTGAGCTCATTTATGCATATGCCAAGATTGATAGGCTGGGAGATATAGAAGAATTTATTCTCATGCCAAATGTTGCCAATCTGCCTAATGTTGGGGACCGCTTGTATGACGAAGCTCTGTACGAGGCAGCAAAGATTATTTTTGCATTTATTTCTAACTGGGGCAAGTTGGCAGTCACGCTGGTGAAGTTGAAGCAATTCCAAGGTGCTGTTGATGCAGCACGAAAAGCTAATAGTGCAAAGACATGGAAGGAAGTTTGCTTTGCCTGTGTTGATGCAGAAGAGTTCCGTTTGGCTCAGATATGTGGTCTCAACATCATTGTACAGGTACCTTTTAGATTCACCATTTTTTCTAGATTGGCTTTAATAGAATCGAAAGTTTCCTGAATCAGAGATAAAGAACTGGTATTTAAGGTGGTTTTGTCATTTGATGGCTCTTACAGGTGGATGACCTGGAAGAGGTTAGTGAATATTATCAGAACAGAGGATGCTTTAATGAGCTCATTTCTCTTATGGAGAGTGGTTTGGGACTAGAACGCGCTCACATGGGCATTTTTACGGAACTTGGTGTCCTGTACGCTAGATACCGCTACGAGAAACTCATGGAGCACATCAAATTGTTCTCTACTCGTCTCAATATTCCTAAGCTGATCCGAGCATGCGATGAACAGCAGCACTGGCAAGAATTAACATACTTGTATATTCAATATGATGAGTTTGATAATGCTGCAACGACCGTCATGAATCATTCCCCAGAAGCTTGGGATCACATGCAATTCAAAGATATTATTGTCAAAGTTGCAAATGTGGAACTGTATTACAAAGCTGTCCACTTCTATCTGCAAGAACACCCCGATCTCATTAACGATGTTCTGAATGTCCTTGCTCTTCGTGTGGATCACACTCGTGTTGTTGACATAATGAGAAAGGTTCATACTTCTGCTTCATGTGTCATCTCCCTTTTCACTTCAAAGTTATTGGGTTTTGAAGTTTCAGATGTAACGTTGTTCTCTAAATATTTCATGTTACTGTTTATAGGCTGGCCACCTGCGCCTTGTTAAACCATACATGGTTGCGGTTCAAAGCAACAACGTGTCTGCAGTTAATGAAGCTCTTAATGAGATCTATGTAGAGGAGGAGGATTACGAGAGACTACGCGAGTCAACTGACTTGCACGATAGCTTTGATCAGATTGGCCTTGCTCAAAAGGTGAATTGTAATTTCTCTGAGATCCCGTTTCGAGTGTCTATAAGAAGCTTATATATGTTATATTTTTTATTCTGGGGCAGATTGAGAAACACGAACTTCTTGAGATGAGACGTGTTGCAGCTTATATATATAAGAAGGCAGGGAGGTGGAAGCAATCAATTGCATTGTCAAAGAAAGACAAAATTTACAAAGATGCAATGGAGACAGCTTCACAGTCCGGGGACCGTGAACTTGCGGAGGAATTGCTTGTTTACTTCATCGAACAGGTGTGAATGATCACTGTATCTGCAATATATAAGAACTAGGATTTGAATAAATAGAAAAATGTTTCTTCCTTTTGCCCTTCCCTCTAAATTTGTTTCTGTTGCATATTTCATAAGCGCTTGCACGTCAGATTTTATTATGCATTTGTGATATCTCTCGGGTAATGGCTTGTTCTAAATCATAAAGGCTAGAAATTTGGATATCTAACTTCTATTTTTTATGTTTTTTAGGGTAAGAAGGAATGCTTCGCTTCATGCCTTTTTGTTTGTTACGATTTGATTCGCCCCGACGTTGCGCTTGAACTTGCCTGGATAAATAACATGATTGACTTCGCTTTCCCATACCTATTACAGGTAATCTCTTATCCATCTTTGCTTAATTTGTTTTTTTTTTGTTCATTTTCTATGGTGCTATACATATCGACTGGTGCTTGATACCTTAATGCCTTGGCTTTTACTTTTATAATTGCTGCTGACCCATATGCAAATATTTATCATTTTTCCATCTCTTGCAGTTCATCCGAGAATACACTGGCAAAGTTGATGAACTAATTAAAGACAAGATTGAGGCTGCGAAAGAAGTAAAGGCTAAAGAGTCAGAGGAGAATGACATACTCAAGCAACAGGTACATGCTCCTTCGGAAGATCTTTCTTTCATCAAAGAAACCATTCATTTAGTTCACCTAATCTGTTTTTCCTTTTCTAAGTTGAGAAGTCTTGTATATCAGTCATTTTGGTCTTCGGCCCTATCCTTTGGTCTAAGATCATATTCCGATCCATTATTATACTATGATGAAGCCAATGACCCCTCAACTTGTTCAAATCAAAGCGACACCTTTACAAGAAATTACATACATTGACCGAAGCTGTCGACATTAATAAATTGATTTTACTTTTAGTTCAACAGTTCACGAAACGTTTAGGTTGAAGATATTTATAAGTGTATGAAAACTTATTGAATATTTTTGCTTTCCTTATTTCATTTAGTGCTGGACGAGTTATTCATAATGCCTGAAGATTATTTATATATGCTTGTTTTTGTGGTACAGAACATGTATGCCCAGTTGCTGCCTCTTGCTTTGCCCGCACCGCCTATGCCGGGCATGGGAGGTCCTGGAATGGGAGGTTACGCCCCACCACCGCCTCCACAGATGGGCGGTATGGGCATGCCTCCAATGCCGCCTTTTGGCATGCCACCAATGGGACCTTACTGATGTGTGGATGATTAGACATATGGTTCATATAGTGAGAAGATGGCGCCCATGGGTTCCTGCATGTTCAGGTCTATTTTCTAATGTATTTTCACGTTTCAGGAGTTTAAGGGTTGGAGTCGTAGTTCAAAGCTTAAAAATAATGTGATTGTGTTGTTTAGGGGTGTGTTGATATGTTATCACTCTTTTTTGTAATATTCTTTGGTAGTTGAGGGTATTTTTTTGCAGCTTTAGGCGGCAAGCTGGGGATAATTTGTATTTTTATGAAAATCAAGTGTCGAACATGATAGGAGAGACATTTTGAATGTTATATTGTGGTTTAAATTTATTATTTTGTAATTCATCGTACATCTCCTGTTAGTGATACGTGGGTTTTTGTTCCTTCACCGAGACTAGTTTGTTTCATTTACCACTGCGAATCAATACGCTTTTGTTTATTGGGATAATATTCACAATTTATTATTTTATTTATAGAGTTAGTTAAGCTTCTTTTTTTTTTTGTTATTTTTTATTATCAGCATAGAGTTAATTTCCCCGACATGGTTAAACAAATTATGCAAACTTATTTTAAATAGGCAGGCATGTCAAGTGCAATATTTAGATTTTATGCGGGGTCATACTTACATGGATAGGCGCAAAAGTTAAAATGAAAATGTCAGCATTAAGCTTAAATGAAATTTTAATTTTGATGAAGGTCAATTCTGATTATAATTTCAAGTTAAGTTTTATAAGTGTAAATGTAAAAAGATGTTTTTGGAAAATCTCACGCTTTTTAAAATACTGTTTTGATTTTTCATTCTTGATGAAATCTAAACTATATTCTTCTTCCTTTACCAATATAAGATTTATTTGATTTGTTAAAAAGATTTGTTAACTGAAACTAATTATATACTATTATACCTTAAATTTTGAATCAGAAAGAAAGCAATGAAACAAAAGGTACCGTCTGACGGTCCGTTTGGGAGTGTATGGGGTGCAGTATGGTGCACCATAGACTGCTCTCACATGGATGTGGGCCTCATGCGTGTGGGGCTGCATGCAATGTGAGAGCAGTCTATGGTGCACAGCCCCTGCTGCACTCCAGACACTCCCTGTTTTTGGCCACTCGTTCAGTCACGGGGTGAAGGCGACATTCCCCAGTATTGAACAAGGAAAAATTTATGGTATGTAGAAATGCATCTTAGCTGCCTTTAATGTTAGAATTCTATCCCCTCACATGTGAGGTCCACATACAATGTGTCTAGTGTGGTTCTAATATTATGGATAGCCAAGAGGCCCCGGGTATAGATGATGACGTGGTCATCTGCGGGTTAAGGTTATAATATTTTTTAAATTATTGCAATAAGTTTTCAACACCCCATCACAAATCATATTGTCACGTTAATAATTGAACTGATTGTAACATCTTTTGTGCAACTATTGCACCTAATAATTTTTTCGTAACTAGTAAAACCGGAGTTCGGTATTGTTGGTCTTTGGTTTGTTTATGCAATTAAGTGATTCAACTAATTTTATAAGTTATGACAACATTAAAGTGAAGTAAGGAGAACTTAGAGTCTTAAAATTACAAATACTGCATTCTTAATGAATTATTGTAATGATTGAAATAATCTTAGGGTATTAGGACCATGGAGTGCGAAATACTTTAATTCTCTCATTTCTTAGAAATAACATAGAATCGGTTCATTTGGCTCATTGATCAACCAATTGATTTCAGATTAATTAGTTGCTACAATGTTGTCTGTCTTAGTCTTATATAACGTTTTACATTTCTTTTTTCCTTGGAGAGAAATTTTTAAATCTACTAATACTAATATTAATAGTTATTCGAGATAGCTATACATATATATATATATATATATCTACTATTAAATGAATGAACTAAAAAGGAACAATATAAAATTAAATACCCCCAACAGAAATATAATTACTTGCTCGTTTTTCAGTTAATATAGTTTCCAACATGTAGTGTAGCATCAAGCCCGTCTAGCTCAGTTGGTAGAGCGCAAGGCTCTTAACCTTGTGGTCGAGGGTTCGAGCCCCTCGGTGGGCGTTCATCTCTTTCCTAAGGCTTTTTTGTTCTCGCAATTTGTGGGCTGCTTTGCAAAATGTAATGTCCTCTTTCTTCTGCCGAGCACAATCATGATAGCAGTAAATACTGAAGTTTCATGTTTTTGTATGGATAGGAATCATGTATTATGAAAAAAATATTCAATATATTGAAAAAAACCACCCTAGTTTTAAAGAAATCCAACATCAGCATAGCAGCCAGCGGAAACTTGGGCCCTAGTGGTTGCATTGTTAAGAGACATTTTGTACTTGTTTTCTTCCTTATTTCTCTTTTTCCCACTTTCTGCCAGATAGAAAGAACGAATAACTTCGTAGAGTTGAACATGTTCCACAACCTTAACAATTATCAATTTGGTAATTGATTCTTAGCTCATTGTCCATTAGTTTGACTACTTCTTCACAGCTAAAAGCACCTAGAAGAAGAACATTACTTTAGCTTGTCTCCGATCTACCCAGTGGTAATTTATAAACCTCCTCGTCAACATGGAAGCAGATGACATCTCATAATGTTCAAAATCATGAGATGAGCTGAGAGTTAACCTTTTCTTTCTATTTTAATGGAAACAGGGCAAGCCTCCATGCTCAAAATTATGGTAGGTTAAGAATAGCCAAAGCCTCATAATCAACCCCCCCTCCCCTCCCCCTAAATTGAGTACTCTTCCGTCTTTACCAAAAAAAAAGAGAGTAAAAGACTCAACAAGTGATAAATAGCTCGAAAACTTATCGAAGGTCCATATATTTAACGTCGCTGAATTACACTATTGGGCATATTTAAGTGTTTCTCAAATAATTATCGCGACAAAGATGCATAAATGAAACCACAAACACTGTCGGCCAAAGTTGGAAAACTGGCCTTAATTTCCTCGTACTGTTAAATAAACAAACATTACTCTGATAAACTAGCAATTTGACATCAATTTCCTCGCACCCCCACTCAAATGGAGGTGGAAGATGGGAAAGAAAACAAAAGCAAATAATTTTAATCAAGTTTAAAAGAAAAACAATCATTTTTCACTCGGTTATCCCGGTTCCAGAATTCTCAAGATCGATTTCTCCCATCCCTGTATCTTCCTCTTCTTCACTGTCTTCATCACCACTGATCTCCTCGTTTTCACGTCCCAACTTAGCCATTTGTTCAGCAAGTAATTTGTCCTCCCGTTCACTCACCTGAACAAAAGCACATCCACGATAAACACACATCAGAGAGAAGTTCTAATACATGAAAAGGGTATTACCAGGAAATGACAGCGAAAGAGTGCAGAAAAGGAAGAAATGCGAATATTAGCTAAATACAATATATAGTTTAACAAATATGTAGGATCCTCACCGCTCTTGCTGCCTCCTTAACGGTAAGTTTTCCCTTGTGACGCTCAATTTCGGCTGTGCAAGCTTCGATTGCTTTGTTAAGGATTGCAATACCTTGTTCCTGCAATGGAGGGGACAGTGAATTACTTTGGGAACCAAATGAATTTATCAAGGAGTCTAGAAGAATCTAGATTGAAAGAAGCTGTAAGCCCTTAAAGACAAACATTTGAACTGATATGACATGATTAAAGAGCCATGCAGAATCTTGATGATAAAAGCGAGAATGAAAATTGAATTTAGCATTCCAAACATGATTTGAATTTCAGAAACACAATTATACAAACTAATGGGGAACTGATTGGAAAGACAATTTCACAATTTGGCTTGAACATTACTCAAATTCAAGCATAACACAGGCTCAAAATTTGGTCTGTACTTGAGAAGGGTCGTATAGTGGCAATTAGAAGGAAAAGAAACTGTAAAGCTAAAAGAGAGTCGGAGCAGAGAAAAGAACAATATGCGGGAAACTCATTTATATATAGAATAATATCAGCTCGGCAAATGGCTCAATGCCCTGCTATTGAAATGATATTTTGAGTACACCTCAGGATATGAATTTCTCAATTTACAATAGTTTGTCCTTCAGGAATAGGGTTCTCCTTGAATAAGAACTTCATATACCTAGGTTAACAAACAATTGGTAATAATAGATGAAAGCAAAAGGGGGTATACACGTACAATCAGGCTGTGAGTTTCAGCTTTAGTCCGGGACAATTAGCAACATCAAAGTGCGTAGTAAAGCTTACAGCATTATGGATAATTAAAAGAAGAGTACTGGAGCAAATGAAGATCTTTGAAATCAAACATAAGATTTCTTGGGAAAAAAAAATCTATCATAAATTTAGCCCCAAAATCAAACAAGTCATGGAAACAGGGCTAGTTTGCAGCTTCTAAATCATCAGACATAAGATCAGATATTGATTCTAGCAAATAGTTGAGAGTAAGGGTATTCAGAAGATCACGAGTTAACTGGTAAGAAAAATAAAATAATTAGTTGGATCTCAAGCTGTCAAACCAAAAGCATGCATATAGCAGTTACCTTGTCTAGCGTCTGAGTGTTCAGAACATATGCCGGCGGAGCAACAAGTTTAATTTTAACTGGACAATCCTTGTTTCCAGCAGCTTCAGCTTTACGCATCGCTTCCTACAGAACCCATCCCAAATTAGCTTTACAACAAAGAACTCTCTGTCGCAGTACTAACAAAAGAAGGAAGTCTCTTAAGTAATTGAGGAATATAACCTTTATGTGTAGAACGCCATCAAACTGAAAACATTTCATTTCAATATCTGCCCGGATCTTTAAAGGTTGTGGTGTCATTCTTCTCCTAATATTTTTAACTAAAGCATCTTTTACTTCCTCTGATATAGCAGGAACCACCTTCGTTACCTACAGAATAAAAGCATTGCAAAAGGTCAATCTCAACATTTTCAAGATTAAATCAATTTTCAAAACGTAAATGAGGACTACCTCCTGTCCATTGGGACCGATTTCTTTGACTTCCCGTGTGAGGGAATCAAGCACTGAATCAGGATCATTAACAACTACTTTGAATGCCTGCAATTCAAAATGTAAAATCAATATGGATAGAAACTTATAACATCAAAAGTTTCACAGGGGAGTTTCTGAATTGAAATTTGAACATGTACACTATTATACCTCAAATGCATGACCAAATTTCCTATATAAAGGCCAGCCAATATGAATATACAGATCCTGAAATAAACAAGTTTATATTAGTCAAGTCCTTGTGCAGATAGATGACATATGATCAATACTGAAAGTGAATTTATCAAGAGATAGTCTCAAGAGACAATGGATGAATGCTTAAAATACAATAGGACGAAACCAAATTTTGGAGAGATCAAGAAGATGCAAATTTTACCACATAAGTGTAGCTAATTGAACAAGAATGACCTAAAGATCTAGCCACTTAAGTTACACATGTTATGACGAAGAAGAAATAATAATAATGTTATCCTTCAATCAGAATCAGGAAGGCTTACCAGTTGCAGCAAACAACTGACCATTATTCATTGCATTACACCAGAGGTCAAAATATATGTTTAGCCTAAAATCTACCAGTCCACAATCATTTTGAGCAGCATATTTTAAATCTTTCACAGGAATATTAGTTGTGGTGATTAAGAGATCTATTTTAGGGGAGAGGACATCAATCTAGTTCATTCTCTAAAGGAGATTCGAGCCCCAAAACCAGATAAACAGAATCTAATCTTTTAAGATGAGGGACGGGAGCTGGATGGGGATATTTCTCAAAAAAGCTACAGAGTCAAAAATGTTCGAGGAGATTAAAGGCCATAAACAAAACAGGTTTACATTCCCAACACCTTCACCTATTTCATGTTCTTTTCTCATTCCTGGATGTTGATTGGCATATAGAAACGTAAGAACACCTTTCAGCCAAAAACTACCTCATCCTTTAAAGCGCATGCTCGTCAATGGAGGGCAAAAAAGCATAGTGGTTCAACAGAATAAGGAACCCAAGCTCCAAAGATAACATATTTACATCTTTTCTCTTCTCCGTTCCAAAATTAGAATAAACTTTATACATTTTCTGTTCATGTTAACATGATACTGCAAGGAAACCTTCGATCACCTTAACCCACAGAAAATTAAACCCTCATGTCCCTGGAAATAATAATTACCAGTGACTGGAATCAAGCATGCAAAAGATCTTAAATTTACACCTTTGGCTCAAGACAGTTACGTTTTCAGACTCTATAAAATTTTAAAGACCTAAACAGCCACATTCTACATTGTTTCTAAGATATTCAACGCCAATTATAAATGGCAAATATTTGAGTGAAAAAAAAAAACTGATAACACAAAAAGGATGACGTAGAGGGGAAAAGAGAGCATCATCAATAACTCGGGCCCACCTGAACACTCGAGCCCTTGAGGACAAGCATTTCTCAAGTATAATTCACTCCATGCAAGTTCATCCAGGAATACAGATAAACATGACATATCGTCTAACATGTGCATGTAAGTGGAGAACATATAGAAATATAATCCAGCTCATTTGGGTTTCTCACACCCCAGCGTCTAGGTAAGCAAGCTTCACTATTTACAGTCATGTAAGAATTTTTTCAGAACTTCAGTCCTAAAACATACCCACTTTTCGACCTCCTTGTGGCTTGTACAATAACAACCATTCAGTATCAGATATTACCCAACTCAATATCTCATATACTTCCTGACAACTAATCATCTCTCGTGCGAGAAACTTCAGCACAAAACCAGATTACATCTTTCCCAAGACACCATTTTTCTTCACATTACAAAGTCCTAACAGAATCCTAGCTCAAAACACACAAACTTCAAAACACAACATGACAAAAAACTCATTAATCCCCTCAAAGAAAAAGTCCCAACTTTCCCAAGACGCCATGTTTCTTCACATTACAAACTCCCAACACAATTCCACCTCAAAAAAACACAAACTTTAAAACACAAACAGCACACAAAACCCATTAATCTCCTCAAAAACCACCAACAGAATCAACAAAATGTACCTCAAGATCAACGCTCATCGTCTCCGCCACGTGCCGCATAATCGAATGCACGAGCTTGCTCTTATTATACCTCTCCTCACACCCCTGAATATCCTCCTCCGAAACACGCCTCTTACTCAAATCAATGTAACCCTTCTCCTTATCGACACGCAGCACCATAACGGGCTCGATTCGGCCCACTTTAATGAGGCTGCTGATGCTCCGTATTCTGCGGCGAGACAGCTCGGAGAAGAGAATCATGCCCTCGATGTTGTTGTACTCCAGGAGCGACACGTAGGCGCCGCTGTCGGCCATGCTCTTCACCTGAATCATCACCGCGTGGTCTACTTCTGGGTACTTCGCCTCGTACATTCGACATTCCAGATTTGGCCCGTTCATCGCCATATCGGTTTAATTTTAATTTTAATTTTTTTATTTAGGGTTTTGAGTAGGGAATTTAGGGTTTTTTCTTGTGGGGTTTTGCCCAAATTGAAAGTGTGAGGGAGGAGAAAAACACTATTTATTGGATATTTTTTTGACTCTTTAAAATTGTGTTTATAAAGCTTATGTTCTTATTTTTTTTCTTCTTCCAAATTTGATTAAATTGGAGAAGAAATTGGAATTACAAGAGTGTATTAGATAGAGAGTTCATCCATTAAATTATTCCTCTCATATATGATGAGGGACCAACTATAAGACCTAAAGCTCTAATTTGAGTCAAATTATTTTATCTAGGTTCTTGATTGATTTCTCTAACCGTTCATTATAATTTAGACCCTATTTGTAATGTGATTTATCTTAGAAAATTAAATTACAAAATTCTTAATTTCATGTGACCTCAAACAATAAAACTAATTTATTAATCTCTTCTCAGTCATAACTTTCGAAATAATTCTTACTCCTGATTTGACACTTAAAGATTATTACTGTAGAATAAACTTGTATTGACTATAGCGATCGACAACATCACAAATTTAACCAGTAACTCTTAGTAATCTGTTCGTTAATTAATTTCTAATAATTCTACTATATACACAAAATTGCTTTCTCAACGTAGTGGATATTAATATACCCTAAATAAGTGTTCATCGATATAGTCATCCAAATGATCATCACAATTGTTGATTTGATGTATAAAATTTGTTATCATATCAATAACATCTTATCAAATTGACTTCTATTATCCTCGAGTATTTCAATTATATTCATATTTTTATTATGAACTGAGCGCTCAATGCCACACTATTTATAATGACGAATAATCTATCAATTTGGGTGTATTATTTTTGCACAAGGGAATCATGTTCTTAGGACTCCATTAAGTTCATTTCACATTTCCAACAATTCATCTTTAATTCGTAAAAAGATAAGAATCTAAGTACCATTTCAGTGTTTTCATACTTTCACGGAACAACTCGAGTGCCCTTTCTGCGTGAAACATTCTACCCCAAACCTCTTAAAATTCTCGTAGGCTTGTTTGAGTATTAGGGGTGTACAAGTGCGGGTTCAGGTGGGTTGCCGTTAAAAGAATAACCATACCCAAAGTTAGCAGGTTACCAATTTTTCAACCCGTGCGGATTAAATTAACAATGAAATCATGCGGGTTGCGGATTGGACGGGTTAGGCGGGTTGCGGGCGAGTTGCAAGTTTAATTAGTGAGGAATTTTTCAGCATAAAACAACAAAGAAAAAGCTGTCCAAAAAGTGCACTTAACCTCAAAAAACTAGTGAATCACATTTAAACAAAGACGTCTTTTTAAACTGTTGTTAACTAAGAACATTTTTTTCAAAGAGTTGAAAGCACATTGATTCACGAGAGTAACACTTGATATGTCCCCAAAGTATATTGGGAACCCTTATCCAAAGTATTCCTCATCCAAAGAACATAAAAGGTGATGTCAACCCTGTGCGTTTACCAAAACATAAAGATCACGAGTTGTTCTGGTATCTAAATGGTCCTCTTCCTATCACAAAGAAAGAATGAAGCAAAAACCACGAGCATGGTGTGAAGGGTTACACATAAACTTCAAATATAAATAAACATACATCATTCATTCCTGATCATGGCAACACAGAAAATGACCTTGTGTTAAAGAGTAAATAAAATGACACCAAGTCACCATGTTCTAATAGAAACTCCAGCAAAGCCAAATCTTCTACCAAATTAAATTTACAACACAATAATAAAGTTGTTAATAAGATTATACCTTTGCCTAATCTGATATATGGGTACAGATCTTCGTTCTTGATTTTAAGAATTACACACAGAAAAACTACAATAACCCAAAGAAGATTAGCACACACTGTAGCGGCACCTCAGTTAGTATCATACGAAATCTCGTCTGTTGAAGCTGCCACCGCGTCGCTGCTGATGGGAGAGGCTGCGATTTTGAGATGAGTACGAGGGTTTCAGACTTGTAGCAGCGGGTGGACGGGCGCCACCCTCCCGTTTGTAGGCGTGGACTGCTCATTTTTTATAAAAAAAAATAACCGGCGGGTTCGGATTTGGCAGGTCATGTTACGACGGATCGGGCGGGTTGTGTACACCCCTACTGAGTATAAATGAGAATGGATTCTTTGTTGGTATTCGGTGTCTTGCCATCTTTTGAACCAAAACACCTATAGTGATTATAGGAAATGAAGTGTTTGTAGAAAGAACAAACATATGCAAAAAGCCTAAGTAAACTAGAAAATAATAAAACAACTTTTCACTTCTTTGCCAATATAAGAATATATAACTAATTACTTCCGCTAAGGCTCTTTACCCAGTTTCAACAAATTATCTACACAATGTTAATTAAATCACTATTTTAACCAATTTTCTTTACCGTTTATTGGCAATGTTAACAATTTATTGTGTCACTGTGTACACCTATTTTGTGTAATGATGACATATATCATAAATCTTAATACATGAATGATGATAGTTGTAGGAGATTACATATTTCAAATTTGAACGATCTATTGTGATCTATAATTTATCAATTGATGCAGGTATATCACGCCTGTAAAATTGTTCAAAGGCCTAGTGTACACTAAAAATAAGATATTCACACAGGAAACATGATGAAATGGTATTCTTATTATGCCTATGAAAGTAATTAGTCAAATGTCGCATTCGAAAGTGATTTGTTAGACTACTTATGGAGTTAATAGTTGTAATGAGTGGGCTTTTCTAAATGCATATGAAAATAATCCACATATAGTATATATTTAAAAATATCTTGGTATATGCTCCTTTGAAATTTAGTCTCCTCACGATGAACAGATAACGATATACCCATAAATTATCACTTGCATTTTTCGCTTTCAAATTTAGAATTTAACTTTATATACTTCCTCCTAAAAGTTGGTCATTGTTAGTAATAATGCATCAAAATAAATTGAAACAAACATGAGAATATTTATTTAAAAATACGAATTAAATAAATATTTATGGACGAATATAAATAAGTAATTACAATAAATAACTGCAATATTTAAATAAACCTTAACCGAAAAGATGAACGGAAATAGAGTGTCGAGGCCTGTGAATCACAGTTTCCTTAAAACAGATTCGCCCTCTCCGCGGTACTTGAGAATCGTGAGCGACTGTCTTCCAGGATACAACGACAACGAGCGGTTTGGTCTGCAAGAACTATACTGCTCTAACGAACTCGAACTGCGTCTTTACTCTAATACGCAAGCCGAGTTTCAATTCGATTCACTTTTGTATTCGTTGCTTCAATTACTTTATTAGGTTTTATAGTTCAACTCAACGGTATAAGTATACAAAAATTGTGGAATGCGAAAGAGACGGCAAAATCGCAGTAAAAGATTCTAAGTCTCATAGAGAGAGAGTGTTGATGAAATTGCTTTTGTCATATGAAACCCTGAAGAGAGCGGCTTCTTATATAGACTAATGCAAAAAAGAGGTTGAAGGAAAACATGTTGTATTAGAACTCAACTACTTGTAATTAGGTGTCCCACAATTACAGCAGTTCCCACGATGAATGGAATTCGAATCAGTTTAAAACTGTTCCCAATCCTTATCCAAAAGGTAATTAGTAATTAATAAATTACCAATTTTATTATGCTTATTATCTATCTGTTAAAATAAATTATAACGAAAAATAGTATTTGAGCATCAATTTCTCATTCATCCACAAACTCAAATTCCACCCTAAAGGTGTTTTAATCCAGTTCAAACACCAAGCTTTCCGTCTATCCCCTACATGAATGAAATTGACTCATCATGCAAGTAACATGTGGTGATAGAGTTCTACGGTTTACACCTGCATAGGATAGGTAGGACGCGCCTTTGAACCTTCCCTCGTGAGAAAATATTTACTTTGCTAGCTGATCAGTAGACGCGATGTCTTTGAACTGTCTGCTGTTTGTGGAAACGATGATATAATCCACTCAGGCATTTACCTGATACAGTTTCGTTTCTCATGGTTTATGTTCATTTTGGCCTTGAAAATATGCCTGGTTCTGCAAGAGTATTTCACAGAATTTAGCCCCCACAATTCTCTTAAGAAGCGGCCCCTCTTCTCTCTCATATAAGTGATCCTTTAACTACGAGTAACCCGCATTACTCTGCTCGAACATTCGACGCGTAAAGATCATTAAAAACCTATAGCTTACCCTTTTTCACAACGGGTATCACTGTTTCATCATAGAAATGGACATGGGTGACCCCACAGTGATCCAACAAGGTTTTTACAATTAGGTTGCCCCATTGAACCAAGATCTTGGAATCTCCAGCCATCAAGGTTGTGTTTTCCTTTGTATTAAACTTAATTTACAATGGGCTCGAGTCTCATTCCTTTCGATGTCTTATCAACTTGATCTCTATTTAACCCTTTGGTTAGTGGATCCGTGATGTTATCTTTTGACCCTACATAGTCAATCGTGATAACTCCAGTTGAAATCAATTGTCTAACGTTGTTGTATCGACGACGTATATGTCTCGACTTAGCGTTATACAAAATGTTTTGTGCCCTACAAATTTTATATTAATTATAACAATATATGCATATAGCAGGCACGAGTTTTGACCAATCAGGAATATCTTCTAAAAAACTCCGTAGCCATTCGGCTTCTTCACTTCGTTTGTTCAATGACACACTCAGATTACATCATGGATCTGGTTTATTACCGTTTGTCTTGAAGATTTCCATGATACAGCCGCACCACCTAAAGTGAATACACATCCACTTTTTGCTTTCAAGTCTTGTATATCAGATTTCTAGCTTGCATGAGTATATCTTTAGGAAGTGTTTGGTTGGATTGATGATGACAGATTAAAATCGCAATCCAGCGTCATCTAGCGCATAGTTCGCATGATTCGTGGGCTTTTTGCCAAACGTGAGACAACCCGGTACTGTAGCCATTTAATCCACCAAATTAGTCTCAACCCCCCCCCCCCCCCAAGATTAAGTTATCTCAGTTTGGTGAGATTAATTTACCATTTGAAATTCCTGATTTGCCCCTTAGTTTAACAAAATGGTTGCACTTTTTAACCTTAATTGTAAAGTATTATATATATAAAAATAATAATTTCAATTACTTTTATTGTAATATATATATATATATATATATATATATATATATACACACATACGTGTATATATACCCATACGTGTGTGTGTATAGTACAACATTGTATTTATTTTGTATAATATATACAATACTATATAATTGTGTATATATATATATGTATAAGTAGCAAAACATATTTATATATAATATGTTATACTAGTATATTATAATTATTATACTATACAATTTGTTATATATTTACCACATATGAGTGTAATATAATATATTATTTATGTTTTATAATATATTCTATAATGTATAATATTAATATACCATATATATGTAATAAATACGTGTATTATACAATGTTTATTTTACTATAGTATACATATCATACATACCATATATACGTTATATATATACATATGCATAAATAATATAACATAATATAGTTTATACTACATCATATTATTATACTTTATTATTTCTTATATATTTACCACATATATGTGTAATATAATATACTTTAGGTTATATAATATATCTTATAATAATATTATTATACCGTATATATATAACATAATATGTATAATATATAATATATCTTGTACTATGTAATATTTGTTATATATACCATATATATGTATTGTACAATCTAATTTTTGGATTTTATTACACATCTTATATAATATAATATTTATATTATTTTATATATATGCATAAGTAGTACAATATAATATCTATATCATATAATATTTCTTATACTATTTAATATTTATTTTATATTGTTATATAACATATCCTATACTATTGAATGTTTATATAACTCTTTAGGGGCATTATTGTCAATTCACGTGTAATCTTACAGGCAACATTCAAACCAAACACAAAAATTATCAAGAAGATACCTTTGTGTGCAAAATTAACAAGCTAAGCAAACACATGTATAAAGTTATGGATAACTTTAATTCTTGAATTTATGTCAACTTTAATCAATCTACAAATTAAACAATCCCCCCAACCAAACACGTCCTTAAAGCACAGTAGGATCTCTAATATAATGCAACCCATAATCACGAGTATACCTCAAGTACCAAAGTACTCTCATAATCGATTTCCAGTGTTCATTACCCGGATTATTCGTGAATCTACTCAAATTGCTAATTGTGTAGGCAATGTCGGGTCTTTTGCAACTTATTAAATACATCAGACTGCCTACCACCCTAACATATTCAACTTGTGCAACACTATCTCATTTGTTCTTAGATAGATGTTGACTTATGTCAATTGGAGTTTTGGCCACAAAAGAATCATCCTTACTTAATAATTCAAGAATCTTATCCACATAATGTGACTAACTTAGTATTAGACCGTCTGGTGACCTTATAATCTTTATGTCTAGAATAACATCGGTTAATCCCATATCTTTCATGTTGAATCTTGAATTCAACAAGTCTTTAATGGACTTCACCATTTTATTGTTTCTTCCCACAATGAGTATGTCATCAACACAAAAATAGAGAATTAAATATCCATCTTTTGTATTTTATTTTTTTTGATCTAGACACACTTGTCACACTTATTGATTTTGGAACCATATGACATCATGACAATCTCAAATTTTCCATTCCAATATTTAGGTGTTTGTTTAAACCCATACAAGGACTTCACAAATTTGTGGACCTTTCTTTCTTTTCCAGGAGCTACATAACCATCAGGTCGTTCCATGTAGATTTTTTCATTAAGATCTCCATTTAAGAAAGCAGTTTTCATGTCCATTTGATGGACTTCATGATTTTGGAGAGTGGCAAATGCCAAAATCATTCTCATGAAATTTATTCTCAAAACAAAAGAATAAGTATCAAAGTATTTATGGCTCTCTTGTTGTTTGTATCATTGGATAACAACCCTAGCCTTATACTTATCAATTGTTCCATCAGTTTTCATCTTTCGTTTGAAAACTCACTTTGAACCCAATGGTTTACATCCAGAAGAGAGGTCAACCACTTCCCACGTGTGATTTTGTAAGATGGAATCAATTTCACTTTTTATGGTTTTTTTCCATAAAGGACATTCAATGGAGCTTACATCTTCCTAATACGTTTGAGGTTTAGCCTCAATCATGCATGTCAGAGAAAATCAGGCCCGAAAGAATTTTCTGCTCTTACCCTTTTACTTTGTCTAAGCTCTTCTAGGACTTCATTAGAATCTTCAAATTCTTCTTGATTTTGACTATTGTCAATATCTTCAAAGATCAGTTCTGAAGAACTTGGTCCAGCCTCTCTGGACTTACAGGGAAATATATGTTCAAAGAACGATGCATTCTCTTGACTCCGTTATGGTATTCTTGTGAATATCAAGGTTCTTAGAATCATTCACAAGAAACCTATAACCACTACCATTATGTGCATATCCAATGAAAATACAATTTACACTCTTTAGACTTATTTTCATTTTCTTTGGCAAACATGTTGCCACCTTAGCAAGACACCCCCCACATTTTCAAGTATTTGTACGAAGGTTATCTACCTTTCCATAACTCGTTGGGAGTTTTTTCTTCTTTCTTTTCGGCTATCTTATTTAAGAGATAGTTAGCCTGCAAAATGGCTTCATCCCACATGTTTGTTGCGATCCTGAACTTATTACATTTATCATATCTTTTAAAGTATGATTTGTGCATTCATATCTCCGTTAGACTGAGGAGAAATATGGGACCGTGACTTCGTGAGTAATTCTATATTGTGAACAAATTCAACGAATGGTTACACATATTCACTTCCACGACACTTCTTACCATCTTAATTTTCTTATTAAGCTGATTTCCACCTCTTGTTTATATAAAATAAACTTGGTTATGGCATCATCTTTACTTTTCAGTAAATAAACATAACAATGTTTAGTACTATCATCAGTGAAAGTAATAAAATATTTGTTACCACCTCTTGTTTGTGTAAACTTTAAATCACATACATCAATATGAAATAAATCAAAAGGTTCAGTGTTTATTTCAACAATTTTGCCTCTACACAAGTTCCACACTTGTGTTTGGAATCAATATTAATAGTCGATATGTGATTCATGTTAATTTGTCTACATAAAGAATCATAATTAACATGTTCTAATCTACTATGCCATGGATTTGAAGACTCAATCAATTAAGCAGTAGAATTGGAAATTTTATTGAAATCAACAAAGTTTGTCATACCAACCATTACACTCATTTTCCACATTCCCTACTTCACATAACCTTTCCAACATGAACACCATATTGGGGCAACACCTGTTTATCAGACTCAAGAACCATCTTAAATCTATGAGTCTCAACAGTGTTCCATAAATCAGATTCCTGAAAATGTTTGGCACATACAACACATTCTGCAACTTGATTTCTTTTCCAGAAGTCATCTTGATATACAATTTAACTTTATATACTTTCTTTAAAAGTTGGTCATTGTTAGTAATAATGCATCGAAATAAATTGAAACAAACAGGAGAATATTTATTTAAACATGCGAATTAAATAAATATTTACGGACAAATATAAATACAAATCAAACCGCGTTCAAACACCAAAATTTTCCAACATGATGGTTAATTATGTTTTTTTTGTCCCTCCAATGATTTCCAACAATTATAAATTTACTTTCAAAAACTAACATGCGTCCAACAAAAAATATGGTTCTATTATAGTCGGTAACTATTTTTCATTAAATAATACAATCGTCCATCAGTAACATTTTTCTTTAAAGAATACAATCACCTCGTCAATGCTTAAATAACTCTTTGATATGTTTGTAACAGAGGCAGAACCAGGAATATAATAATTATACAATATGAGTTATGTATGATTATTATTTCAATACAGTATAAAAGTAGTGGATTCGTTGTAAAAACATAACTAGTCTACATCTATGCCTATGTTACATATAATGTAAAATTATAAATTAAATATATAATAATAACATAATTATATTTAATATCCACCAAAAAATCATCATAGAACTACATACACCATACAAGGATAACTATGTTTAAAAAAACTCGCCTCGAGGCTCGCCCGAGGCTTTTTTGATCCCAAAACGCCTCGGGGCAGTCTTTTGAGGCTTAACCTTCACGGGACTTACGCCCGGAGTTAGAAATTACGCCTTTTGCGCCCTAAGCTGTTGGGCTTACACCCGAGAAAGATAACAAATAAGGTTAATTTTGTTCACTTATTTATAAGTTTTATTTTTTACTGTACTTTCAAAATATACCTTTGACTTAATCTAACAAGTCTATTAGAACATATTTGATATCCTTGCTAAACTATTCTCTAAATCTGAGAGTCGTCTTCTTTTCTAAATTAGTTTTATGATCATTATTTTGTGAGTTTCTTTTTCGTCATTTATATAGTATTTTCTAGGGATGAGTCGATATGAAATTTATACAATATGTAATGTATGATAACGTTTTTTAATATCTTTTTTGACTTTATATTGGCAGTAATATTATTATTTTTTTTTTATGTATATCTTAACTTATTCTTATACTCCTTATTCTAGTCTCTACTTTTTATCATAAATATATAATTTCAATAAATTAAATATCGAAATCTGTGAGACATACGCCCAACGCCTCGGAGTTAACGCCCCGCCTTACGCCCAACGCCTTTTAAAACACTAAAGGATAGCACAAAGTGGCTTCAAAAACTATGTATAATCAATTAATACTTAAAAATGCCATATTCCGCATTCATGTCATATAAAGTGATTTCACTAAACGTATCTATAACTAAATTCAACATAAATATTTTCAACCTCGTTCACCTATTATTAAATTATTAGTAAATTAAGATCAGAAATTTGAGAAGTATAATTTATTTTATGGACACAAGAACTTTTGACTTTTGAGTAATCTATTGTCTTATTAATGCAAACACAAGAACTTATCTTTTGTTATAGTCTTTCAATATTTTTCTACCAATTTTCGTGTTTCAAAATACAATTTTAAAACAGATTGCATGAGTTGAAAATGTTGAATGTTATTACAGTGATAATTTTTTATATTGTTATATTTTACAGAATGGGAGTAAGAAACTAAAAAGAATAGTATATGCCCTCGCCTTGGCTCGTTTCAGGTTTGCAACCACTACCAACTCTGCCTAAAACAACTCTATTCTAGTCAAAATCAAAGAACAAACCACCTCTATAAGCCAATAAACTGTTGGAAACACCTCTAGAACATCTAAGTCTAAACTCATCAAATTTTCTGAGACATAGATGCAAATATATAGGAAGCTTATAATTCTAACTTCTACGGTTGGGAATATTGCAGGGCATAACGAGCTCAAAACTAAGTCCCAATTGGTAACATGAAAGATCTGCAAAGTCTATACTCCACAACCTACTACAACTTTGATACCGAAACTTTACATAACCTCTAGAGCAGTCACCACCAAAACCATTCTTACGTTTCACCTTTCCTTCTAATGCTAACAATAGTCTCTTTCAACCAGGACAAACCGAAAAGTTATAATCCAAAATCTAAAGTTACAATAACTAGAATAGAGTAACCACTGATTAAGCTCGATCTTAAGCCAAGACGTCTTCCTGGAGCAGCATTTGATCAAAGTGCCAAACACCTAGCAACCAAAACGAATAAAAGATAGTTACTATGATAATTGATACATGTCAACTAGTTATATAAAATAGGAAAACTACGATAACAACCCCAGGAGCTCGGTCAATTACATCTAACTCCAGCTCACATTTCCAAAATTACAATAACACCCACATATGATCAAACTTTGGCTAAGATGAACACTACTTTGGCTCTTGATTCCTTGAAAAATGTTTAATGAACCAAATTTGTTCAAGAATATATGGAGATTCAATGGAAAATTAACAACTGAGTTTCTTTTTTTTCTTTCACCGCCACGTTATTTTTATCCTCACTATTTTCTTCCTTTTGTGATGGTGTACTCATCGCAGTAGCCAAAACGCCACGATGTGAACTTTCTTGGCTACTGCAATTAATTCATAAATGTCTCTTTCTATAATTGTTAAATCATTAAAATATGCTACTGCAAGTGGCATCATCATAATTTACCCATCTAAATGTAAAAAGTAAAGATGAAAATTTTTCACAAAGAGAAGTTGGATTTCTTTATCCATACCATGTCCTTTGCCCACTCTTCTCAACTGTGCAACATATTCTGATATCTTCTTAATAGATTCCACCTACAAACGATAAACATTTAAAAGTTACTTCTTAACATCATCACGGCCATGTGAAGCTTAACAAATTCTCTTCTGGGTCATAAGGACAAATATATAGACAGGAAAGAGAACACAAACCTGCTCATCCAGGAATTCGCTCTCAATAAAATCAACCATTTGCACATCATTGTTTCGAGTAGCAACCTACCAGGAACAAAAACGCGTATTTTCTCGTGAAAAAAATAGGTTGCTACTCAGCATTCAGCAACAAAAAGGCGTATTTTTGGTTGAAAAAGATACAGGCTAATACCGTAATAAAAAAAGTAATGAAAAGCACGTGACTTACGGCATGAAGATTTAGAAGCTTCTCATTTGTTAACTTCTCTAAAGACAGTGCAAGCTCCATCGCTGCGATAAAGATAAATAGAAAAAATCTTGGTTATGTACATGTCAATGACACCCTAACTGCTGAAACCATGAAACTTCAACTATTATGAGACTGTGGATCTGAGTAATCCCTTTTTTTCTTCTTCTTGAACCGTGTGGTGGAATATTTACTTCAGCCTATCCAGAATAAAAACTTACTTCAAAAGTTAGCGGGTAAGAGAAAGCTAGTTCACGTGTTTGTTGGACAAAAGACAGGGATCCTAACCAATCAATTGCCCATCTTGCTGCAATTGATTCAATAACGAGTTTCCTTTTGTTCTTATATATACATGCAATAGAGGTATGGTATTGAATGCAAGTTTTACATTAAATTGAAGTATTCTGATAATCTGTTTGCTTATAGACGTTTGTCGTATATAGGTAAAGTTTAGAACTATGCGTACAAAATGTAAATGTCAGTGTCATTATGAATAGAACATACTACTAGCTTTATCTTGCCGAGCCTGGGATCTTGATTCTCCGCAGAAACTCCAAAGTTTAAATGAAATTAAAGACTTCATATGTTTTCACAATCTAATACATGAAATATAAGTAGATAGTATCTTCAGCTATATATGCAGTGCTTTGAAGCTTGTTGGAATGTACATATGAGCAGATCAGAATTGTTCACAATTTGTCATAAGTGAACAACACTACTCCGCTAGAATGTACAGTACACACGAGCAGTTTAGAGTTATTCATAATATTTCATGAGTGAACAATACTGTGACCCCTCCCACTGTAGTATTAAAGAAGCCTTTGAAAATTCCACTTAGCACGATTAGGCTAACTTCAAGCGAAAGTCTATAATATAATTATTCACAGTCTTCAATCAATCACGTGGACCAGGTCCGAGTTCCATATCACCCCCAAGAAAAAAAGAAATTCCTACTAAATTTTGTCTTTCTGATGCAACATTCCACCAACTACCAGTGTCCCACCAAAACCGTATAGGAGCATCACTACGAAAATTAACAGGTGTAAAAGAGAAAAAACTGACTGCATTTCACCAATACAATATCATAATTTCTCCACAGTTAAAACGCGGAAGTAGTCACGGAAAGCCTCATCACATTACATTTCCAAAACAACTATAGGAGATCACCATGACCAGGACAACTCCAAAATAAGTGAACTACGTATGTGATTCCGCCATTGCTCCCACCCCACATCACTATAAACTCTCAATATTCTCTTGATCATATGGCGGTATCGCATCCGGGGTGCAATTTCTCAGATAAAACTATTTTCCGGGCTCTCTGCGGGTAGCTTGCGATTTTGCGACTACTTTCTCTGTACTATGGTTTAACACTGCTCTAAAATGATATTTTTCATATGAGAATTATCAGAAGTTTCAGGGTCATGAGGGAACAGTTCAATGGTGATAGGAACCGCAGAAATATAAAACGAAATAATAAAATTTATTGAACTAACCAAGTCTCAATAAGAGAAAGAAACCAAAAGAACTAACCCAGTACAAAAACGGAACCAATCTAAAAGACCAAAGAAAACAAATCTTTGTTTCATCTAAAGAAAACTACTCCAACTATTATAAACTATCCTATGCAATTTCCTACTTAGAACTCTACGATGATAATCTTTTATCCTATCTGGAAGACTAATACTAATCTAGTACTACAAAGACTAAGATTCTTACTACTTCCTTCAACCTTTTCTTATAAATTCTTATATAGTAGACTTAAAGACTTCTACTTACTCTTGTTTATTATGGACTGAAGTACTTTTGTGGAACTAAGGATTCTTGTCTATCGGGGACTGTTATTATTTGTGAAACTAAGAAGTATGTTACACATGGTGATAAAGGTTTCTAGTGCAAGTATCAAAAGTTCAGATCTCAAGGTGTTGTAAGGACGTTGAATGCAAGAAAGGAACATCAATAGTCACGTCTATACTATGGTGGCAAAAATACTAAAGAGGATCCTTATTTGGGGTGGCACCTTAGAAAGAGAGAACAAGAAGGGGCGGGGGGGGGGGGGGGGGGGGGTAACACCGAATTCGAACTTTCTTACACATGTATTGAGCACATAACTTAGAAATTCATTTGCGGAAACAGACATTTGGTTTTAAGACAAAAATAGAAAGAATCAAATTCACTAGAAATGGTTCAGGGATCCTCTGTTTACGATCTGTATCATGTTATAAGAGGTTACAAATGAATAAATCCACGTGCCCCAGTAACAACACACCATCAGCTGTAAGACACACGAGGCCAGCAACAGCCAGTTAATGACATGGAAACACGTCACAGACAAAATTCATTAGACAGCTAGTTTCTAGAAACTGGAAACTATCCTTATTATGACAAACAGCAAACAGAGTTAGAATCAAGACATATCCCGGTCCCCTGATGTTGATAAAAAGAATTACACATCACAAAACGGTTAATTAAGTATCATGATTGGTACAACCGATACAACCATTCAACTATCGAGAAAACGTATATCCCACAACAATATTTCCATATCGAGTAAGAAAGTCAGATTATACCATAAAGTGCATCTCCTTTTTCAGCATGATCAAACTCAGAAAGTGGCATCAGAATCGACTGCAGCTTCACTTTCCCTCCTCGCTTGTTCTGAATATCATCAAACACAAGAAATCAAAATTTTTTCTATCAATAACTCCTAAGCAAAGAAAAGTACTAAAAGATATACAAAGATTGATCACCTGGTATTCCATGAATATCTCGGCATGTTCTCTTTCTTCCAAACTAGATTCCTTGAAAAATCTAAAGAATAAACAAACAGCAAAACCCAAAACATTATAGCAAAAGCTCAAGTTCACCATGGATTAAAAGACAAACTCTAGCTAAACCTGGTTTAGTCAAACATAAAAGCAAGTTTTTTCCAAAAAAAAAACTGAATTCCTTATCATGCTCATTAAAGATTGAACCTTTTTTGCATTTTAGATAACAATTTCGTTATGAGCGGAGGTTTCGAAGAATTACTTGGCGAGTCCCTTGAGAGCAACGTTGTCTCTGTCAAAGTAGGCAAACATGGCATGATAAACATACGACACATTGTACTCCACACTACAAATCAATTCATCACCAAACAAGAACAAAATATTCCAGTTAATTATGCAAAACCAAAAAACCCCTTGAGAGCAAATGAGAGACTTAAAGAGTCAAAATCGCAAAACCCACTTGATCTGTTCATTGATAGCGGCTTCAGACTCATCAACGAACTTGTGACGAGCTAATGAAACTTGTGGGGCAGAGGGCACGAGGCTTAGTTCTTTTTTAACTTCTTCAAAGGGCTCAAAAACGACGCCGCTTAAGAGGGGCTTGTTGTTGTTGTTGTTTGCGTGTTTTGCGGCGCAAACGACGCAGAACCCAGTTCCGGTCTTGGACGCCGAGGAAAACAGAGGAGCGGTGTTCAACAACCCAAAAGTAGCTGGTGCTGCTGCTTTGAGAAGCATTTTTTTGAACTAGTAGCAAGAAATATCTGTACTAGTTGTGAACAAGAGAGACAGACTGGTTTTGATTTTGTGGAGAAATTGAGAGTGTGTTTTGGTTTCTTGATTGTGCATTTACGGGTGGATTGTTCTTTGTTATAACACGTGGAAAGGACAAGATTCATGGATACGATGTCATCATAGGTTAATTTTGGGTTAATAGAAAAAACTTCCTCTATGTAATTTTTAATTGGGAAAAAAAAAATCATAAAATATCTGTGTTATTTTAATTGGCAAACTTAAACTTAGTGACTTTTAGTAAGAAGCAAGAAATCCCCTGGAGTTGAAAATTGAGCCTCCTGGTGCGGTTGAATCATGTTTTTACAAGTTTTTTGGACAATTTTACCCCTCTCTTCCTCTTTCTTAAAGCCACGATTTATCAAATAGAAATCAGACTTTTAAAAGTTCAAAAGAGCGAAAAATTCAAGAGCTCTTCAACAAATTTGGCAATGGCTTCCAACACTACACGTAGGAGAAGAAGTTGCAAGCCTTACATGGATCTAAAGGTACGCTAAAACTCTTGAGTGCCTCTGCAACGTGAAATCCACCGTCGGGGTTGTTGAATCCGAGCAAAAACTCTCCCGAGGTAAAGTGTTTACTCTTGTGATTCTCAAGAATGTAATTATTTTCGTTGGTGCAAACTCGAGAAGGCAATATGGGAACCATTGGGTGTAGCAATTGATTACCCAAGTCATTTGAAATTCAAAATTGATGGGTCACTTGATTTTGATGTAGAAAGTGGAAACCGTTGACGCTGCCAAAGTCACTTCGAAAGCGTCAAAGGTTGCACCACCAATTGGGCAAACAAATGCGAAAAGAAGCGAAGACACTAAAATTAATGTTTCTTGGATTATTTATTTCGCATTGCTTCTTGTGTTTCTTGTTTTGTTGATTAAATTGTAATAATTTGATATATGAATTCCAAATGATCTTTCTTTGGTTATAGCATCATGCAATGTTTGTAATTTTATTGAAATTTACTAGATATTCTTTTTTTTGTTAAATTAAATGTAATATTCATCATTAGTATGATTTTTTCTATTAATTCATCTTTGTAATTTTATGGAAATTCATTAGGTATTTTTTTATGTTTTTTGAAATTGAATGTAACGTTCATCATAGTATGATTTTTTTCTCTTAATTTTTTTGCCTACTGTTGATCTAGTTTTTGCTATTATTAATTTATTTTTCTATGTGATCCCAAATGGGAAATGTTATTTTCTCTTCCTACTTGTTTGTTATTATGCTTGTTTTTATTTTTTTAGTTGTGGTGTTAAAATTGTAGTCTTGGGTGTCTAGTTTTTGGATGCATGTTGTGCTGCTTCACTACTTATTTGCAATGTAAACATAATGTATCTGTTGTTGAGTTCGTGACAAAGTTGGTGTTATTTAGAAACAAAATAAATAGATCATTTTAAAGTTGTGTTAATGATGTGGTAACGTAGTTTGGCAACCTACCATGTATTATTAATTCAGCCAAAACCCCCTTATGTTATTAGAAATTAGCATAATCCCTTTATAAAGCTGACAATAACCCCTCGATTTACTATAAAATTGGAAATAACCTCCATGTATCTATGATTTTTCAATCCATCAACCATAAAATAATATGCACAAACCCAACAAATGCAACACATATGAATCCAACAATTCATCAAATACACCAACATCACTATGAGAGTTTAAGCACCTTATTAAACCCGAAAAGAGAATAATATCCTATGTTCTCACATATTTCACGACAAAATGTAGAATATCATAAACTCTCACATGTTTAACGACAAAATAAAGTACCAATAATAGTACAAGTGTTAAGGCTTCCAAATCATTTTCTTCAAACTTTCTTTTATATTTTGAACACTTGGATCTCAATTGGCTTTTTTATGCTCTTTTGCATGTTTTGTCCATCACTTACAGCTTTGGCTTATAGAGATCGATTGAGCTTACTGCAAGTCTTTCTTATTTGATGTCCTAAGTAATGCTACATTTCTCCTATCTTCATACATCTGCCCCTGATTTTTAGTCGGCGTGGTCTATACAATGAGCAATACACAATACGATTAGTTCATAAAATTAGTAACTATGTTCAATGTTTCATAAATTGGAATATAAGAATTTTATCTACCTCGTGGTAGTGGCACGAGGATTAATCCCGATTGGTTCATGGCTGCGATGGCAATATTAGCCTGTAAAAAATGAAAAGATAATACATACTGTTTTGCAAAATGAAGAAAACACAATTAGGGAATGTTTAGTTACATCTTGTGAGGAAGTGAGAAGAGGATTTGTGCTGATTTGGCACATAGCATCTCCGATAGGATTAATATTTTGGTGCATAAAGGTAGGATAATTGCTGCTCAGACGTGTGGCAGCAACAGAGGTAGCATTAGCTGCTTCATGTGTGACGACGATAAGAGGATGACAATTTGTGGTGTGACAGCAGTGTGGCCATTGGCCTATAATAAGAAATTTTCAAGTAGCTTTAGTAAATAGTAGTTGATATCCTTGTAAACTTTATGCTAGAGTTGAATTAATATTTTTACTAGCAGTCACAAAACCTCCATCAATACAAGCAGCCGATATTTTTACAAGTCACCGAACCTCCATAATTTGACTTTTAAATATCATGTAGTGAAATTTCTAAAGATATCAAACGTTAAATCTAACCTGACTTTCATATTTCAGTAAATATTCTTCTGGATATTAATTCTTCTTAAAACAATTATACCTCTTGTGCAGTGGCTTCATTAATGTTAGATTTCCTCATTCCCCTCGTAGCCTTACGCTTAGCATGTATAACATTTAATTATTAGATGCTTTTATTTAATAAAGATTTGACAAACTAGTTTACATAAAATATACATAAACCTCAGAAGGCTTTGAGTTTGGATGAGTCCAATTTTTGCACATCAACCTGTTATGGTCCGGTTGTAAACCGTTTGAAAAAGTATGTCTGAGACCTTCTGTGAGGGCTGCGCCCCACGAGTCATAATTCGATCCGAGTTGGTCACCTAACAAACCCAACTCAGACCGAACTGTAACTCATAAGAAGGGGTCTCACTGACCATGATCAAAATCATAGCATTATAAAATATCTTTAACTTTAAATTCAACGGAAGTCTTTGGAATACAAATAAATTTTACAATTTCTAAAATGACTTATATACAATCAAACACTTAATGATTTTGCAAAGTTTCCAAAAATGCAGACTTGACAATCGTTCGTTCCATCCATGCTGCTATACCAATCTTGTTCTGAGAAAGGGACAAATAGGTAAAAGAGGAGTAAGTCTTTAATGACTTAGTGAGATTAGATTCTTATAACATGACAATAATCAAACAGTAAATCAGAAAATGAACAAGAATGACCAGAATAATTCCATCTGCATCATTGACCTGAAATTATCGGTCTTAACGATAATACTGCAGATTAACGAGAAAGTGAACTTGTGCAATGACTTATAACAGATCCAACCATAACTCCAAAAATTCAACCGTATACCTCCCTACGAGGAGCGAACTTGCAACAGAACTGAAGACATACTCGAGTACATGCCAATCTAACACGCGGGGTCACAACCAACTCCTGACTGCAAGCGACGCTTAGACAAAATGGGTGTTAAGTTGAAATACTTAAACTAACAGCCCTTTGCTGCCCAGCAGTAAATCTTCTCAATCCCTGGGCCCAACTTCCCAAAGGCGTCCCAATGGGTGAAACAAAATTATCAGATGAGCTAGTAAGCCGGACAATATCCGTTGCTTATTTTTGAGCTACATAGGCCAAACATACTTCGTTGCTCGTTGCAAAATTCAAGAATTGATTGAGTAATCAGGATATTAGGTTAATTATGGTTATGAAGAAATGTGTGATTATGAATCAAATGATAGGTTTAATTTAACAATAGGTAAGAAAGCTGATTTTGTAAAGAATTAACGAATAGAATATAAAAGCATTAAAATGGCGATAGAATGTTGCTCATGATTCGAAACAAAGAATCACAATGTTATGTCCAAGTTTCTCAGGGCCAGGTGCCAAACGGGGTTTGAACAACTTAGAAATCAAACCACACATTTACCGTACGAGAAATTCTTGATTAACGTCGAGAATTAACCTTAAATAAAGATATCGATCACTTGTTTGCTCATAAATTTACAACAATAAACAAATAATTTCACTATTTAGTATAATTAAAGAAGTTCCATTAAATATCTAATTTGTTATTTTTGGATGGGTCAATTGCGATCACCCCCTTAATGTATGGAGCGTTTTGCAATGTCCCCCTGACCTTTAAAAAAGAGCGAAATGCCCCATAACGTTTCATAAAATGTGCGAATTGCCCCCTCCAGCGTTGACCGACCACTTAAAAGGGAATATTCCCCCGGAGATCCTCCCACGTGCAAGGCACGTGAAATTAGCAAGGGCCGTTTCGTAATTTCGCGTATCCCTCCTTGAACACACACGAGGGCCGTGAATAACAACTCCTCGGAGGAGACGCACATGCACGGCGGAAACAGATAAAAAGAAGGAGAAGGCGGTGAATAATTTCTCCTAATCCCCCCGTTCGCACGATTCAGAAGCTTTTGATTTGACTGGAACGGTTTTGATTGGTTCGAACGATTTCGATTAGGTTTCAGTTCTTTTGTTACAATTTCCGTATTGATATTCTGACGATTTCAATTAGGTTTCAGTTCTTTTGTTCAATTTATGTATGGCTTTGATTCGATTTCGTTTAGGTTTCAGTTCTTTTGTTTTCAATTTTTGTACTGATTTGATTCTGACGATTTCGATTAGGTTTCTATTCTTCTGTATTGATTTATTCTAACGATTTCATTTAGGGTTAAGTTCTGTTGCTTCAATTTCTATATTGATTTGATAAAATGAAAAATGGTAGGTTCTGTTGCTCTTGTATTTTTCAGAATGGTAGCTTGTTCATTGCATGTTTACTTTGAGCCATATAAGTATATCTTTAGCTTCTGTTCTGTTGCAATTTATGGCTTGAAAAGTTTCCGAGGTACAATTTTGTGTTATCTTGTTGCTGTTCACTTGACTATTTTTGAGTTATGGGTTCTTTGGGATGTTTGGAAGTGTGAATATTTTGTTGAAAAAGATTGGTTTTTTTGTTTGTTTTTCTTCAGGGTTTTTTGAATGTTGTTTTTGTTTGTGGATTTGTAATGGGGTTTTTGGAGCAAGATTGTTGGGTTTGAGTTAGATCTGCTAGTTAATTTGCATTTTTGTGTGTTGATATATGGTTTTCGGTGTTGATTTGTTGGAGTTCTTATTGGATGAACTACAGATATTGGGATTTTGAGTTCAATTTGAGCTGTAAAATTGTGGGATGTGAACTACAGACAGATTAGGTTTCCGCTATCAGAAGTTTATACAAATTTATCTGAAGGGTCAGGAATATTTTAACTAGGAAGATTAGTGATTATAATGAACAAATGTTGCTGATTTGATAGCCGAAATGAGTCTCAATTTCCTTAGCAATTATGAACACAAATTAGCCTTGGCAAGTTCCTGCTTTGATTCTGTTACCTTAATCTTCTGCTGTATCGCATTCCACTCTCATTTAGAATTAGTTTCTAGGTTCTGTTGCTCTTGTATTTACTTCTATGCCAAGTAATTATACCATATCTTTGTGGATTTATTGTTGCCTAAGATGTAGTTGATATAACAACTTTTTATGTAGTTGATATAACAACTTTTTATGTAGTAACTAAGTAGAGTTTGAGGAACTCTGCTGGAGGAATTTGGACTTTCCTAGTTAAATCAGAAATAAGCCGGTTCTGCTGTGTGCTGTTTAGTTTCCCATTGTCTTAGCCAGCTTTCTTTGTATGCACATCTGAGAACAACTTTATTTCAGTTTGACTTTTTCTTTACTAACTTCTTGTTACTTCTTTCACTAGGGCTTAGTGCAACTGTTCCCTACTTTATGCAGCCCCTTAGAGTTTACAGTACTCATGAAAGTATAACTGGCTTGTCTGCAACCATAACTTTGGGTTTCTATGTCTTTTGCACTGGAGTTTCTCAGTTTCATGATTCATCTTCATTTCGCATTAAATTAAAAAAAATTAAGCTAGGCAAATTCATAATTTGCACACCACTGAGATTAAGATTTTCTCATCAATGTTGGCGTCTTTATACCTATTAGCATTGGGCCTTATGCTGGAGTTCTGAATTTTCGTCTAGATTAATGCATTTGCGTCTTGACATTGAGATCATATAATCATGGATCGCCAGTTATTTGCACCCACTAGATTTAAGATTTTCTCCATGTTTACTATTATAATAACTTTTTATCCGGTGGACTATGCAAAACGCCCCATATGTTTGGTTTCTCATTTTAAAGTTTATATTATCATGTCTACGTATTAGTATTAGCGTTTGGTTAGGAATATAAACTCGGATTATATAGTCAAGTTACTATTATACCCCCGACGTCTTTTCATATACAAGGGCTTGTGACTGTTTGTTTTTTCGGGGTTTAATTACCCAATTTCCCCATTTTTCCCGATTCTATCTCTCCAAACCCTAGATCTGGCAATTTGAGCACATCGAGCTGAAATCCGGATGAAGAAAAGGTAAAATCCCCTACTTTTTCTTCATTTTTAACTTATCCTTTGTGTTTTTTACTAATTGAGCCTCCTTTACAAGCTGCTGTAGGTGTTTATTTCGAAAAAGCTGGTTCATCCACTCCACTCGGGCAAGGTACGTCCATGCATCTCCGTCAAAGTTGTTCTTAGTAATTAAATCTCGTAGTTAGTCCTCTGATTTTGCTTCTGTGCAACTTTTGCTTCTCTACATTTTGTTTCAAGGAATTATGGTTGTAATCTTGTACTGTGGTTTGTTAATTTAAGTATATTGTAGTTTGGTTTGTTATTTGAAGTATCTTCTGAGGAACGGTTCATCAAAGTGTGGTTGGTTACTTTAAAATTTTGGTAGACATAAGATCAGCTGTTTCATTGTTCAATGTTGTATATGAACTTCTTCTTTTTGTTGTTGTAATTAATGCTGTGTAAGAATAGCTTAGTTTCATTTGTATAGTATCATGTCATAGCTTAGTTTTTGTAGGAGTTTAAATTTGAGGGTATTAGTACACATAAGAATAAAATTCTACATACATTGATTGTGAGCTCTAACATACTGTTGCGAATCATTAACGGGGGTTGCGGATCAAGTTCATTAGTTGGTGTGCATTGTCAAATATAGTCGAGACAGTAATTTCAAGAAAGTTATATAGAGAAATAAAACTTAAAATGGTTTACTGCAAGACAAACTCTGGTTTCATGATGTAGATGGTGGCTCCATACACGATTCGTTGTTCGTGTGGGAAAGGATCCATGTTTTACTACACAGCAGGTCCAAATGCCAAATATCCTGTGCGGGATTATTACATATGTCCATACCACATCAAACACCCATATTGGTTCATTTGGGCTGACAAGATACATGAAGACAGATATGCCCACCTCCAAAAGATTTCAACAAAACCATCTTCATCTTCATCATCACCTGGTGAAGAAAGTGTTCCCTCAACGTAGTCAGGATCAAACATGGACACTCCATATACCTCTTATTACTCCTGTAAAGTGGCATCGTCCGTAGCTTGCCGTGATCGAGTGATCTTGCCAGAGTCTATGAGGACAGATGGTGTTAGAGAACCAAATCAAACAACCACATTCCTCTCTCCAGTGTTAGGACCCTTAGATGAGACTGTAGTTGCAAAAGTAGCAATGTGTTGTTGTTTTTCTTGGTTTATGTTGTTTGTTTTTATCATGGGCTTCATGTCAATGTCTATGCTCATTATGTCGAAGTAGATGAACTATCAAATTCCAGATGCATTTCTAAGTACTGAAATTGTATTTTCAGATTGTGTTATTTAGTTTTTGTGACTGTTGTAAGAGGAATGTATGATATCTATGACATATATTTTGGTCTTAGTAATGTTTTGGAATGTTTATTGTGGTTTTATTTTGTGAATGCTGCACTTGTCTACTAGCATATTAATACCGTGATGTTATGGTGTGTTAGATGCCTTTGACTAGAATGCAGTGGTTGAAGAAAAACTTCAACGATCCTGACTTCGGGGAGAATGAAGACTATTACATTCTGAGATAGATTAGCCAATATGGTTCAAGTTTTGGTGCTCTGGCTACCTTGCAGGGAATGGAGAATGCTGTTGTTTTTGTGCACCAACAATATCTGAATCGAAACGTGCGTTTCTATTCGATTGAACTGATTAGGGAGAAAGTAATTGCTCTAAGGCGTCGCTATCGTATGTTTCAGCAGTTATGCACTCTACATGGTGTCTACTTCGACGAGTATTCTAATGAAATTGTTGGTTTTGGAGAGGAGTACAAGGATCACATGGCTAGGGTAATTTCTCCTTTCTCAATACCATTTTATCATATACCAATGCCTTGCGCCGTCTAATATGGCTAACCGATTTAATCTTGTGTGTGTGCAGGAGAATCATATTGAGAAATACTTCCGCCTTTTTGGACTGCCGTACTACGACAGGCACCAGATTCTGTGGGATGTCCGAAGCGCTGCCGTGTTTCCTGAAGAACGAGTTGGAAGTGTAGACAACCCATTGGAACTAATTTCTAGTGATGATGATGATGAGGGAGGCGACGGTGGAGAGGATGGCGCCAACGGGTCGGACGACGATGGGACAGTGACTCAAGTCTGATGTGGGTTTATTTGTGTTCTATTGCTACTAGTTTTTGTCTAATTAAACTGTAGAACTCCTTAATGCACTGTCGTATTTAGGTGACTTAATTTTGCTATGCCGAAACTCATACATTGGCGATTATGAACATTATGTGTGGATGAATGCAGTTTATGTCTGCTTATCTTAGTAGTTTATGAACGAGTTTTTGAATGGGTTTGTGTTATATCTATGACATTTATTTGGCTTTAAAAACTGCATCAAGGAAATATATTCCCTTGCCTTTGCACTTTTGACTACTACAGTGCATATTCCTTATTTTTGTTGGGTGACATAAAGTGTGATTGCATAACTTGGAATCTAGTAATACAAAATGGAATATATTCTTTGCTATAAAGCAGCCGCATGTCAGAAATCATGTGAGGGAAAGAAGAGTTAAAGGTACTGTATAAATGTTGCTATTATTAAGTTCCCAATAATACATCATACTCCTATATAACCATTGGTGAAGTTCTAAAAAATCAGATTCCACATTAGCCTTAACCTCAAAATGCCTTCGGCAAATGACTCACAAAAGATCCACTTCTACGCTGCTAACTGGTCGGAGGAGCTCGACGAAACACTAATCGACGTACTTAAGGAGCAATTTTGTTCAGATTTTGGTTGTGTGCCCCTTAACAATTCCAAATTTCTCAACATGATAGTTGACAATGCACGGGATTGTGTCAACTACATTCACGATACAAAATACACAAGTGATGAGATTTTGGAAAGGTTCGAGAACCTCGCGGCAAGACACCAATGCTTTAGATTGATTCTCGGCCAAAAAGACGTCACGTGGGATTTCCCCAAGAACCGTGTGATCACTAGCAAAGCGGTGTGGGCGACGTTCATATCGGTTCGTGTTTTCCCTTAACAAAACGTAATACAAACATATGCTAGTGTTTTTATGATTATATTTGTAATTGTGGTTACTTTGGTGTAGGAGAACTCTTTGGCTTTGGCATACAAAGAAAATGGTGAGTTTGCGTGGTGTGATTTGGAGAAGCTATTTGGGATTGTGATTGTAAGAGCAACGGTTTACAAGCCTCGTCCACCGAGGACCAACAAAGAAATTATAGAAGCTACGAGTGCGTACACGTCATATAATATGTAAAATGTTTATTGGTTTATTGAGGTAACGTTGGGAGCCTTAAATTAACAACTATAAATTATTACAGGGAGGACAAAGGGCGCGAAATGCAACCCCCGGAATAGGAACACCGAAGTGTGCGATCGAATGTCGGATACAAATGGAGTGAAACGTGTGGTTGGAAATTCAACTTCAAGCGATGGCAAGGCTGAAGAGTATTCGGGCAACAATGCCGTCGATTCAGAACAAGCATCATGTTCGGCCGTGTCTTGGGAGTTTTAGTTGGTCTGCGTGTCAACTCTCTCGACTTTAATTTATCGTTTACGTACTTTGTTCGGACCTTGTGTTTTTAATCTTGGCTTTAATTTGTATTTGTAATGATGAATTATGTTTTATCTCGACGTGCGAAATCGAGTCCATTTGCAAAACGTAATGCATGGAAACTAAAAAATTTGTGCTCAAGATCCGGATGTTATGTTTAGAATGTAAATACGATAATAGATACCACGCCAAAATTCGATTCCTACATAAGGTTCGACAAAAGGTAATTACAACCACCTAAGATCCATTAAATTTCTGCCTGCAATTCCAAACACCAAAAAAAGCCACCGCACACCAAAATAGGCAGAAAAATCCTAAAGGACCCGGTAGCTAGATCACAATGTTTTAGGGATCTAAAATAGGCATACGAGCGTCATTGTTTGTCCTACGTTAACTAAAAAAAAAGTACAGCATAATAACATAAGTACCAATGTCTTTATGATAACAAACTCCCCAAATGAACCCATTGGTCCTCTACATCCACATCAATTTGTACTCTTCTTGCGGAGCAGCATTCGCAAATACTTTGGCTTTGATTCATCTGGCATAGTGAAGAATAGATCCATCTCTTCAGGTGAGTGGTCAAGCTTATGAGCCAATGCCAGCCTTTGTTCTTCATCAAAACCTGGGATTTCCTCCAATACGCTGAATATCCCCTTTCTTTGCTGGGACACGGGGTCCTGACGGGCCTGTGGGTCCACCACCAGTGCTGCTCACCTGTCAATTGAATCTTGGGTCTTTTTAATGAACTCGTCCATGTACGGTGGGCATTTAGGAGCCACCATTTCTGGTGGAGTTGAGCATTTCCTCTTCTTGGTTCCCTTTTCTCTTTTAATCTTTTTGTAGATCAGCTTCGCATTAACTTTCGACGGTCCAGGAGAGTGCATGTTGTTGTCACCCTCACCCTCAGCATCCAGATCAATCGGCTGTTGTTCCGAGTTGGAGCTCACATTTGGTACAACAGTTTGTCCACTGGCATTGCTCCCCACTGGGAGATTGTTAAGGAGCTCCTGAATAGCTGCTGAAATGTCTTCAGCCCCAACTCCTGTTGCCCTGTCTTTCCCAAATATCTCTGCCCATTCATCAAAGTACGAAAATCGCTTCATGCGGTATGATGCCACGTACGGATGCGCCTAATAAAATGAAACAATGTTATGATGTTTGAGGAATGCATCAAGTTATGACAAGCACACAATGTCATTTGAAACTTCATAAAAATGCACACTATGTAGCAATTGCAACTTCATAAGCAATTGCATCAACATGAACAACCCAAATAACACTATTATTGCAATATGAACTTGTTTGCATATCAATGATTAATATTCTGATGTATTAAACTCATAACTTGAAATAACATTATGGTAGCTACTGCAGATTGCTATGACTATAGTAAACAAATAGGGTTCATTTGTAGGTGTTTATTGTACCAAAATACAATTAGTTGAAGAGTAAATTTAACCAAAGGAATATCACATAAGTTCATATAAGGTAACAAGGGCACAAACTGGAAATTCCAAACTATTGTCTTCTGTTGTATTGTATCATATGCTCACTGATTGCACAACTGGAAAGAAGAATGACATTTGTTGTGTGCCTAAGTTAAACTTTGAGGACTGTATCAAGTTCTAACAACAAAACTATATAATATTAGATAGTTTGATGCAATTTAACTATTGAGTAAATAAGATCATTGGGGTCTAGTAGATGCATAACTATTTCATAACAATTGGAGCCACATCCTTACTTATTACACTAGTTAAGTAGTAGTTCTAACATGTATAAACCAAGGTGTAAGACATATCATCATATCAATTATAACTATTGCTCTGCAAACCAAACTCCATGGATAACAAGTTTGCTTGGCTTGTGTTCTCAAAAGTTAACCAAACTGAGAGTGCAAACACAACAACATTACATGACATACCTATTGTCAGATAAAGCTCATAATGTTAGGAATGATTGCCAATGTAGGATATATTTTAGGTTGCCAAAAAATGAATTTCACAATCAAGCTTATACCTAAACATTTGTGTCTTCTGAATATCATGCCTTGGTATCATGCCTTTCATACATAACATCGACACAGTTGTAATGCAACCCAAAAGCATATAAAAAGTTTAAATTGAGCAGGGCATAGCTTAGATGAACACTAGTGAACCACAGTTACAATCCTAACTCAACAACAAGCATATAACCTACATTTTAGAGGAACTCACAAATTTCCAGAATGCAGTTCAGTACTATGACAACTCCTGGACTCAATTAGAATTTGACATTCCCTGTTTTACCTAACATTTTTCCTCAAACTAAGTTTTTCGTATATTTCTTGTAAAGATAACAAAAATAATAGTGACATAGTGTAAACTCAAACAACATCATATAGAAAAGGTTCCAATTCAGGTTGGAATTGCTCTCAAAGTCCCACATCATGTTTTAAATTACCTCACCATGTGCTACCAAGCATTACAGTAAAGCTCACATAAATAACAAATAACCTGTTCAAACGTACCCTTATGTATTCCTTCCAGAATTCTTCAGTCACCACTTCAATCATTTGTGTCTTTTTGTCATATGATGCTCCTCCACCGCTAACATCGAACAGTGTGTACAAGTGGCCATAAGTCCTTTTCCAAACAGTTAATTTTGACTTGATTTGAGGATCACCGCGTATGTCGGTGTCCGGAAGAGCCTTCCTCATGATTGCCTCAAGCTGCAGTAGATATCCAGCTTTGAAAGCATTGTCCACCTTCAGTCCCCTCCCTTTCAACTCATTGAGGGCATTTAGCAGCCCAATTCTTTGTCCCTATTCCAGACACGCCGACATTTAGTGACTTTGCCTTTGCCCTTGTCCTTTGGTGGATTAGAACTGCAACTACAGGCCTCCATTCCTACAATGATATTTCATAAGACATTGTTAGTTACTAAACATTAGACACAGTTAAAGATGCAATGCAACAACTATAAATCACTTTCGCAATGGTTGCTTTTTGTATACACAGACCAGAAAAACCAAATATATCAAAACTGATGAATTTAAAATCCCAAGAGTCAATAACAATACAACACAATCCAGCATAAAAATGTTACAACCCAACAATCTTTAAAAAACAAAACAAAACCACTCATTTCCTATTAATAATCCTAAAATCAACAAGCAAAACTTTCAAGCCCTATTTTGACGGTTAGCGCGCCACTCACTCCACATTTCCATAGCAATCTGATCTCTGAAATCATTCCATGAAGGTGAATTCTGTAGTCCCTCCACATACTCCTGGGGTGCATCGTCATCCGAATCCGAATCGTCTGAAGATGAATCGAAGGGATCATTAGGCATCTCCTTCTTAATGAAGTTGTGCAAGAGTGCACATGCCATTATGATCCTGTTTTGTATCTTCAGAGGATATTCGGATGGGCGCTTCAGAATTTTCCATCGGTTCTTAAGCCTACCAAATGCCAGTTCAATTATACTGCGCGCACGACTGTGCTTCATGTTGAAAAACTCTTCGTGGTCTGGAGGGGCTGCCCGGCCTTCCTCCCATTCCTTAAGATGGTATCTCCTTCCTCGTTACGGGGCTAAAAATCCTTCACAATTGGCGTATCCAGCGTCCACTAGATAATAATTTCCTGCATGTTTATATATTCAATGATTATACTTGTTAAGACTTTGTAGTTACAAAAAATCAGAATATATTTGTTGGGTAAGATATGCAAACCTTGAGGGACCCATAGACCGTTTGGCAATGGTCTAAATACAGCGTCCCGCAACACCCGTTCATCGGCTTCCGATCATTCCCATCCACATAGAACATACACAAACCGCATTTCAATGTCGCAAACACCAAGCACATTTACTGACACCCTTCCTTTCCTAGATTTGTATCTGTTTTGGTCTGCTACGTGGGCAGTAACATCAATGAGTGTACCATCCAAAGCACCTAAACACCCCTGCATGTCAAACAATAAATGTGAAAATTAAATATTATATATGTATATGAATGAATGCAATTGTGGAAGCTATTATATGCACCTTGAAACAACTCCATGGTTCTTCGCAGTTTCCATTCTCTTCCGACACGGGGGTAGGATCCACAAGCATTTGCTTTCAACAAAGCGTCAAGGGTCTTTTTAAAGTACCGGCTAACAGTTTGCCCAAACGTTTGCCAATAGAACCCTATTGTCCTGTTCATGTCGTGATGTGCCAAAATCTTTAAAAACAATGTAACTTGTTCTCAAAGGCTCACAAACTTCTCATCTCGCAACCCTCCCACCTCTTTCAAAACCCAACATAGTTGTCCAAAACAGTGACGGTCCATTCTTAGTTGGCTCAAACAGTGGACATCACTTAATTCTGTCAACTTATCCATGTGAGTATTGATATCACCCATTTTAGATAGAAGGCTGTATCTTACTGCTCTACGTCGTCGATTTTCTCTCAATTGTCGATGTTGGTTGTGCACTAACATCATAAACATAACAACTCTATCGCGCAATACTATAATTTGCAGTAGTACTAAAATGAGTGTTTTCCTCCATTGCTCCATCTGACACACATCAAGTTTATCGTGCATGAGTGTTAAATTCTGCCATAGGGGCTGCACCACATAAAATCTTTTACTTTTGCTGGGTGTGGGCCCTTGAAGTGCAACTAACCCTATAGCCCTTTCCATCCCACAGCCCAAAAAACTAAAATTTTTATTTTAAAATAAAAAACTACAGCCCTACAAGTTGGACATAATCCCTACAATAAACTGGACATTAACCAATAAACCTTACAAATTTACCAAGCAAACATATCTCGAAAGAATAGCAGTCAAAACAAGTAGGTTGCCACACTAATCTTCACATAAAACGCACATTATTTAGCAAAACCCTAACTCAAAATTACCAACATCACTCTATCCAAATAAAAACTAACACAACTCGGTCTTTCGTAAACCACAAAACACCAAAAAATTATGTAAATACGATAATCGTGCACACAGAAACGGCGAAGACTTCCAAATGGGAAAAATAGTTGTTACCTTTCCCTGGATTTTGTAGAACACGAACTCTTAAGAACAACTCTCACTTGCACCACCGACCACAGCTTCTAGTGCACTACGAACAGAATCGCGAAGAGCTTGTGTTAGTAAAGTTCAAGTTTCGCAGATTTGGAGTGATTTCATAACGAAAACGAAGGAAATCGTACCTGGAATTAAAAATCGCCTCTTCAACGAAGAACCCTAGACGAAACCCTAATCGCCAATTCTGAAAATTGAGCGCCCAAATTTGATATTATGTCATGTTAAAATCGCGATGAGTCAACCACGTTTTAAGAAATCGCGATTTTAGTAAGGGCATTTTGGTCATTTACAATTGGTGCCAAACGAGCCAAAAACTTGGATAATTTAATGTTAGGGGGGGGGGGGGATTATCATCCGAGTTTTTACGCGCTACAGTGTCGGGCCATATCGCGTTTGGCGAAAAGCCCAATTTTTTTATCCCACGAACTGTGCGCTAGATGACTAAGGATAGTGGCGGTTATCCTTGTAATATATAAAATCAAACACCACCTAATAACATATTTTATACTAACAAACACATATATTTTCAATGCAAATCTTAAATCTTTTTAAAACAATATTTCTTAACAAAATTCTAGTAAATTACTTATTACATAATAATCTCAAATCAAAAGTTTTACCATGATCTTAACATTGAACAAATACCTCATTAAGTCCTTGAATAAAATTATATCACATATACAACTTTGGTAAAAAACTATTTTTCTTATAGTTATTAGTATAAAGTTACATAATATTGCATATATCACTAATAACAATTAAAATATATTGTAAACATGTAGATCTAATTAAAATTAACATTTTCAAAATACTTATTATGCTAATAAACTATATTATATGGTTAGATCACAAGATAAACACAATACTTCACTTAAAGTTAAAAAAATTGATAGATCAACCGTAAAACAAACTACATGTCATCTAAATGTTGCGAAATCCATGAAAAATATTAAACACGATTCTAAATCATGATCAACTGATCCAAAATAAATATTAGTATGTAATGAGTCCATATTAGTGATCAATTTCATGATTTAGATAGCTTCTGCAACATAAATTGGTTAAACAAAAGGTTAACGCAAATCTGAGATTAAAAACTGTAGCAGTCTCGAATTTACCTTTAATCAGACTTTCAAACGATATTGTTAGGGGTGTTCATAACCCGCCCGACCCGCCAAAACCCGATCCGCCGAACCCGCAACCCGCACGGTTAATTTTTAACTCAACCCGCTCGAGTTGACAAATTGATAACCTTCAAATTTTGGGTATGGTCACATGTTTAATGACAACCCGCTCAAACCCGCCCGCATAAACCCTAGTTTGTATATTTGTATAGGAATGAAGGGAGCAAGGAAAGTTTTAGGAAGTCATATAGTTCTATGTTCATAACATTGCTATAATATAATTTCTTTTTTGTTAATTTAGGTTGTTTTATAGTTGTGGTTGTGAATTATTATTTTTTTATAATGTGAGTGGATAAAATGTTCGTTTACATTCTTATATTTTTATTTTAATTAATTTATGTTGTGGTATAAATATTTTATGAAGTTATGGTATTATTTTTGTTGTTTTTTAAAACACAAAGTAGATAAGTTTTTGTTTCTAAACCGAAATATTACTATTTTTTTCTCAAAATTTAAACCCGTCACCCGCCCGCAACTCACATGGCTTAGTTTTTAACTTAACCCGCTCGGGTTGACATATTGGTAACCCGCAAAATTTGGGAATGGTCACATTTTTAACGACAACCCGCCATAACCCGTCCGCGAACACCCCTAGATATTATAATCTGAAATTGGTTTAGGGGTTCAATCTTAAACATCATGGAGAGTATGTAGCTTCAAAATCAGAACAAGAAGTTAAGTTTTGGTATTTTAAATAAATTATGAAAGTTAAAAGCTACTCTCGGACTTTCTGGATAGTGGTCTGTATTTCACAATTTTAGACCCCTTAAACCACTTCGGTCGAGAAGGTTTCTAAACGTGAAAGTTAGCTTACACAATAAAAAGTATGTGGTAAAAATTGCAAAGAAATATTCGAAGTGTTGATATGGTTTTCGGACTTCTAAAGTTTCTGTACTAAAACTGGTAGTTTTGACAGAACTCGTTTTAAGGATTTTTAAGGACGATAAAGAAGGCTTAAAAGATTAAAACATTTTTTTCTAGTAATCTAAACATCAAAAGAAAGAACTTACCAAAAAAAGGAGAGCAATTTCGAAGAAGAGAGGTGTGTGAAAATTGTTGATGACAAGCACTTATTATATAGGCAAAAATCAGAGAACATGAAATAAATACTATACCCTACTCATTTTTATTTTAATCCAAGCTTGGAACCCTAATTATGAAGATGTTTCCAAGCCTTTTTTGATAAATTTTATATTAATAAATATTAAAAACATCTAGCATAAAAGACAAAGCAAAGTTTCCTTTCTCAAATGTAAATGTAAATATGTGAAGATTTACCATTGTCAATGAATGTTTGGATATTTTAAACTAAAAGGTACCACTTTGAAAGTTTTGATAACTCATTTGGTCTTAAAGAAAATATATGGTCAATTATAAATTTTTCAAAAGGTGAATGACTAAATTGTAACTTTTCAAATCTTTTGGGGTCAAAATTGTATCTTCAAAAAGTTCAAGGACTAAAATGAAAATTAGAAAATATTTTTTATTTTCTTCCAAATTTGTGGGGCGTTACACCTTCTATAGAAGACTTGTGAATTTCATCAGGAGTCTTTCTTCGCTTTTTTCTTTGTCTACTTGCTTCTTTTTTACAAACTGGTCTTAATATAATCTTTTGATCTAAAAACCGCGTGTATCGTAAAATCATAAGCCTTTGTGTATATTTCTTTCTTGTAACACGCATCAGCAAAATCTGTTAGATTGTACTTTCTCTCGGCTATTGTAGCCCAAGCATGAGAGCATGGGTAAGCCAGCCCATCAATTCAAACATCCCACATGAGCACATTTTCTGATCCAATCGAACCATGTACCAGTCTTCAGAGTGTTCCACCTTAACTTATCCTCGCTACAACACCGAGGTGAAAAGTATCGAGCAATTTTTTTTACACTTTTTCATGTTCTTCATTAGATTTAGACATATTGTGCCATTTGCAAGCTTCTCTATCTGTTATCTCTTAACTTGAATTGTAACTGCTAATCTATTTCTAATCCACTCAAACATACTTATTATTGGCTTCTGTCTAGCTAAAGTATGAAATTTTTGAATAGCTTATATAAATTGTTCACCAAAATATTAGATTTACAGTCGATAGGAAAAGAAGCTCGGGCCCTGCTAGGGATGGGCAAATGTCGGGTACCCATACCGATCGAGTACCCAACATTTTGGGTAGTTGAAAATGATACCCAATCCCGATCTCGAATAAGTTGGGTATCCGAGTTTGGGTACCCATTCGGGTACTCTTTCCTCATTGTCGAGAAACGGGTACTCACTCTTTCAGTTTAAAAAGATGTAGTAGACAGTAGCTACTGTCTCGATTTCACAAGTTTAAACTGAAAAACAGGGGAAAGACACCGCGGAGCTCTGGTCGATGGGTTCAACGAGTTGACTACACATGAAAGCCGTTGCCGCCCTAGGGTTAAATTTTTATTTTTTTTTAGATTTTTCATGTTACATTTGCTATATTGATTCGTATTTTTCAATCTTAGCTCATATCAGTTCGGATCAGATGCATTAATGAAATTTGTTTATGATTTGGAGTGGATATTACGATTGATTTATGAATTTAATTGTTGATTTGTGATCTTGATCCATTTATCTAGGCCGTTCCCTTGTTACGAAGTTATAAAGTGCGGATTTACTAGCACCTTGTGGCCCTAACAAGTCAGGTTCTCGTAAACTCAAAGGTTGATAAAAGTGAAAGAAGACAAGGAAGTGTGTGCAAAAGCTTTTATGTAGTGCTTAAAAGCGATTTTTGTTGTTTACAATTATTCGAAACACCTATATACAAGGTCACCTCCTCAAGAGATGGTGGAGATCAACTCAATCTAATCACTACTTTTTGCATTTACAATGTTCTAAACTCTTCTAATCACAAATACTAGGCCCTTCTAGAGTCCTCTAAATCGCCCTACAAGCTTATAGAAACGTGTAGTTATAAGAAATCCCCCGAAAAGATAAAAAACTGCAAAACCGGCCCATGTAATCTCCATGGGCAGCCTGTGCGCTCACTGTGCACACAGGCTGTGCGTGTTGCGCCCATCGGGTCGCCTGGCTAGGTTCATTCTGTTGTCCGCTGCATGCACTTGATGAGCTAGCCTAACCTTTTTTATTTGCGCGAGACCGGGCTGGCTATGTGCCTTGCTCATGTGTGCCATCTTTGTTGCCCGACGCACCAACTTGCGCAGTATTTTGTGCACGAGACACGCAAAACGACTTATTACGCCTTTGTCTATTTCATTCCCATCTGCATAAAAAGTAATATCCCACATAAAAAACAAGTATATTGAGAGCTATTTGATATTCCTATTCGATATCTAATAAATTTCAAATTCATCTTCTTCTTATTATATATGTTATAATCATAATAATTAAGTTGATGATTTTCTTTTTAGGTCTTCTTTTAGTTATTTATTTAGTATTTTATATTTCAATTCTATACATAGTTATTAATTAATTTTATCATATGTTGAATATATCAAGGATCTATGAAAATATCTTTATGCATCCTATATATTGTGCATCCTATGTAACATGTAAAGTAATATATATCCATAATCTTTTTGTGTTTCTTATAACCTAATATAGCATAAATAGTTTTTTATAATTTTTTTATCTTAGCTTTTATTGTAAAGATATATTCAAGACATCAAATATTCAAATGTTGTGGGGCTTACGCCCTACGCCTCAGGACTTATTCCTCGCCCCTAGTCCATGAAACGCCATGCTTTACGCCAACGCCTTTTAAAACACTAAAAAAAATACATACATATTATGTGTGGATACCCGATTGGGAATGAGTATTTGGCTAAGAAAACCCGATCCCATACCCAATCGAAGTCATCATTCTATCTTGGGCCCCTAGGTTCTTTACATTCTCCTTCACTGTTTGAACAACCATTGGGTCAGTTTTCACATTCTTCTTACCCTTTTTGCATTTAGCTGTCAACTTTTGCAGCTGCAAGTCAAAATGTTTTTTTAGAGTTATTAAAATTATCAAACAAGTTACTTGAATATAAACAAAGAATGCTAGAAAACTTAATTCACTTAGTGTTGCCTCGTGTATGGCCTTGGGTGTGTTCATGAAAACCTTACCCTTTTTGTCATTAATTAAAGTTTTACTTTTTGAAACCTCTTCAAGTTGGGGCACTTTACCTTCTCCATCACCAATATTAATCACCTTTTTCTTTTTAACAGTCTGCAAAAATGTGTGCAAGGTAATAATTACTTATTGTATACTAAGATCGAATGGCTAAATAACCTCAGTGTTGATTTATGATAGGCGTTTGATAGGGTCAACTGACTTCTTCCCTCTATTCATGGTCATCATTTGTGACACCTTCAACAATGCTTCCTTTAGACTCTCATTTTCTTCATCCCTGCAACACCTCAATAGTCTCCCTTTTCTTATCCTCCACCTTTTAATTCCTCTTGCCTACTTACATGAGTTGCAATCTTGTTAGCTATAGAAATATTGAGAATATTACAAATTCATCACATATTGCGAACTTACCATGGAAATTCAATTTGTTGATCATGTTGTGTAGGCATTTTTGTTCCCAACTCCTTAATGTGACCAGCTTATGAGGTATCCTCATCTTGTTCTGGAGGCTCAAATTCCACTGAAGGCATACTCTCTTCAGCCTTGTCCCCTTTCTTAGATGCTGCTTTCTTAGTGCAGCTTTCTTCTTCCCCTCAACTTGTGAGGCACAAATGACAACAACATGAAAAGTGAGATACGTAGTAAAAATCCAAAATGACATGAAAAAGATTAAGTTGTTACCTTTGCCCCATTATATACTAGATTTGTCTTGAGTTTGAAGTGCTTTCTTTCTTTGACAACCTCTTGTATTGTGGCTTCTAATTCCACAAATCTTGCAAGTCATTACAATTCTACTTTTGAGCAACTTCACATTCTCTCTAGCAACACTTCTTGCATTTAACTCCTCAAGTTCCCGAGGTGTTTCTTTCTTGCTTCTTTGGCCTTCTTGGTAAACTTTCAGGAATAGGGGGCCCATGCTGTGGCATATTAGATGCACATGCATTTGTCTTAAGTGCTCGTGTATGTTGTTGTATAGTAGCACTTGTCTACATACTCTTCAGGCTTGTTACATAAAATACTTGGCTGAAAGGCATGAACACATGGTATTTTGAGCTACCACCTTCTACAAGAGCAAATATTTTGCTCAAGATTCACAACATAGTTCCTATGAGGTGTCATTTCTGCAAATTCATGCAACCATTCCAAAGCGGATCATATCCCGTGCTATTTTTTTGATTTTCTTCTAACAGTTTCGCAATGTTAGGACATAGCACCCTTTTCCATTTTCTCCCAGATCTCTCTTAACATAATTTCTCTTCATGAGTATAAGTTTAAGATTTTTAAAGCATGTCAATGATGGGCTTTGCTTTGGCTTCTCTAATATAAGAGCATTGAAGCTCTCACACATGTTATTCAGCAACACATCACACTTTGAATCAATTATGAAGAAAACCCTTAACCATTCATCGGTTGTCCTTCTTGCTAGCAAATTCTGTACTTTTAAATCGTTGTTCTTCAACAACATCATTGCTTTTTCAAAATCCACAATCCTTGTGGATTTGGCTGCCCTCCACAACAATCCCTTCAAAGCCAACCCATTATGTGATTGGTTAAAGTTGCTATACAAATCCATGATACAAAACATATGAACACCATATGGCATCATCACATCCACAACATCAACCAAGCTCTTTTGTTTATCGTACATAACAATCCATCTACCATTTCCATCAATTGTAATCTTCAAATCATCTACAAGTAACTTCATGAAGTAGAGCCATGTCTCTCTCTTCTTCTCAACAACTGCATATGCAAATGGGTACATGCAATTGTTTACATCAACTACCACAGTAGTGAGAAGTATACTACCACAAAAACTCTTATAGTGATAACCATCTAGGCAAATGACTGGTCTACACCCTCCAACCAATGTTTTAAAAGGTGGGGGCCGTAAACATGACGTATTACTCCGTCGGAGGCGAAGTGTAAGACCTACAAATTTTGGCATTTATGTTCTAAAAAATATAAACCAATATTAATGATAAAAAGACATAAATACAAACATAATAAGATAAGACTTCTAAAAATATTAAAAACTATTTGAGATAATACCAATTACAAATAGCATAGAGAAAAATTAGTTTTTTTTCTTCCCTTTGCACGCACCAAATATTTCATGTGATCCCCACATATGTTCTATATATTTTGAAACTAGTTAATAGTTTCAAAAAAACTCAAGTAAAATAATAATCATATAAAAGAAAAAGATCCACGGTAATGTACTATTAATTAGATACATATCATTGAAATTCATAAAAAAAAAAGATGATTTTACTTACAAACAAAAAAAGTGTATAATGAAAAATGTAAAACACGCTTTACTAAAGCGACTTATAATTTTATCAAATAAGAAAAATTGTAGACTAATGAACAATCATAGAAAATTAACAAAATAAACTATTTTTTTTTTTTGCCTTTTACACCTGGATTTACTCCTTTTGTGCCCCAAATCGTAGGGCGTATGCCTCAAGAATATTACTGTAACGCCCCAAAAATTCTAAGTCTAAAAGATACAACTATTTGACCTTAAACTGAATTCAGAACAAAAACATAATGAATCTCAAAAGATTTATAACATTCTATACGAAACAAACTACAGTCTAAAATTCAGGAAGAACAAATCTAACTCAATACAACTAAAACCAGTTTCTAAACAAAGCCCAAAATCACCAAATCTCTCATAACTATGCTCCCAAGGTCTCATCCGGTACACGCCTAACTCTGAAAGGAAGGAAGGAAAAGAAAATATTTTTGTGAGATAAAAATCTCAGCGAGTTCTCATGCGGTGTGTGAAGTGCAATTTTCCTTTAAAAATAAAACCTTTTGGAATGCAGAGGCACAACACAATAATAATTCACATACAATGGCACACAATATAGAGTAGACACAAAATGTCGTTCATTTACAGATATCAATATCCAATTTCAATTTTTCAGTATCGTCCCTCCTTACTGCCAATTCAAATTATCCTTATCTTCCCGTCCAAGGAGCGACCCTGGAAACTGTCTGCATGCCATGGTACATGCTCCGTGATCCCAAAAGACACTACGAACCTCCCGCAGTGTCTAAAGGGAAGGGGCGAGGGGAACATGAAGCTTAATCGACAGCCCTCTGCTGCCCAGTGCCACTCCGTGCTACCCAAGCCAAATGGATCCACTACTAAACAAACGTATTCAAACGGCTTGATCAAACAATTAAATTTAGTTATCTTTCATATTTACTTTTCTTACAGAACAAATTACATAAAGTGCCACAGTTCAATGCAATGTGCCTGAATCTTTTAAAGGCATGGATGAGAATCAATTAGAATAATTTCTCAAACGAAACAAACTTGCTCATGACCAAAATGCATGTAACCTTAAAACATTTCACACATACATAGTAATATTTCATACATATTTATACATTCATCCTTCCAGTTTTGGAAATAATAGAGTTTGCGAGAACTCACCTGACTGCACAGCTACAAGGAAATTAAGAATATACCAAAAGATAGTCCAAGCAACTATTCCATACGACCTATTAGGCCAAAACAAATACCCAACTATAATTACTCAACAATTCAAATATGAAATTTACCAATGCTTAATCTAACTAAATGCTGTTTAAATACGTGAATTTTATATATTATCTTCCTGACTAAAGAATACTCGTTCTAATGAACCTTATAATTCCACACGAGGTTGAAAATGGTGATATTTTTTTTATGGAATATAAATGATGTGCCAATATAAATATAGCAAAAGTTAGGGGCTGACAAGATGATCAATACATGGTTAAATAAATATTTCAATCCAGCCTTATTTTAAAATCAAAATTCTGCTAGCGACATACTTAGAATATTTATATAAAAATAAATATTTGTCAAAATGTTCTGAAAATTTGCTGATGTATTTACGATACATTGAATTATCTACAGTAAAAATTGTGTTTGAAAATAAATAGTTTAAGCTACCCAAAATACCTCAAGAACCCTAAATTAATATGCTGAAAACTTAATACATATAAATGCATGCATACACTTTCTGATATGATAAAAATAAATTTATTTTCTTTTGATTCACTACAACTCACACACGTATCCCTTAATATATATGCAAATGCATGAATTAATAATAACATAATACATTAACATTAAAATCCTCTTTGTTAGTACTAATGGATGCAACACCTACAAACCCATTATATTTAATGCATACATGGCACATTAATATTTCTCAATTAAATACCATAGATATTAAAGTGTTACAAATCATATAAATTATGGGGTGAAGCACATGCAACGATAAAAAGATTTGCAAGACTTATATAATAGATCGCATACAAACTGTTCATGCCATGAACTAAACAAAAATGGAATGGAAATATGGAAAAGTGTTTTACCTATGAACTGTGCGCGTGCCGTAAAGCAGAAGGCGGTTTTCTTGTTAAAAATGAAACTATTTATTGAATTTATTATTTAACAGAAGGTGTGATGAATGGCATTAATTTGAATGATTACAAGCCATGGAAAAGCAATATAAGATTCAGTACAACGCCAATCTGAATGAAGCATGGAACAATTATCAAAGGAAAAGAGGTTTTACTAATGAATAGGGAAACAAGCGGCGGCGAATATTTGAAGAGGAAAACTGATGTAGTGGTTCAACAAGAGACGAATTAAAGACTAAACCCCTAATATTTATTATAAATATAAATGAAACTTTTAGCATTAGATATGATGCAAATAACTAACTGGGCCTAAGTTTTAGGGATTTTAATAGTAGAATATCTGACAACTCTAAAAAAACGTGTATATAAATATATCTATAATTTAAATTGGCCTAAATATCCGATAAAAACAAATATAGACTTTTAATTCCCAAAATCCATAACATTTTAATTGACATGATTTATTATTATAGAATGAAATAAATAAAAAAAATTAAGATATTACAATTACGCCTCAACAACTGTCTCATGGCGTTTTAACTCAATTTTGCGCCGATGCGAGCCACAAGGCGCACCACATACACTCCTTTTAAATACTACCTCCAACAACCCTTTTTTCAAAGCATCAGAACAACAATAGCATTTCTCGAAAATATACCCTTCTTCAGTTGCCCTAGTCTTTATCCTAGTAGTTTTATTCTTATCCATCTTAACAATTTCCGTTGCATATCCCCACAACAAACCGTGTTGTTGTTTGTCACTCCCAACAGTCATGTGCCTCACTTTAATCATAGCTCTGTAAATCTGAAATTTGGAAAACTTCGGCCATGTTTGGATGTATTTTCGCATGTTTGGTTCTCTCAAAATTTATTTGGAAGTTTGGAAGATTATTTTGAAAAGCGTGCAAAACATTTGAATTATAGTTTGGATGTAGTTTGAGTGTTAGAGTTTTAGGGAAAAAAATAGGTATATAGGCATCAAATCAATTTAAGTAAAGGAGTGTAATAATTAATATAATAGTCAATAATCATTGTTTGATGATTAAGAATAGTTGATTTGATTATTTGATGATTGATATATATATATATATATATATATATATATATATATATATATATATATATTATATGTGAGTGTGTGTATTTATATGTATATATGCGTGTGTGTATTTATATAACTTAAAAATACAATTAAAGATTTCAATTGATAATCACTCTTATAAAATTGAATATAATACACGTACTATTCTATATATATATATATATATATATATATATATAAATGTGATATTAGAACATAAATATGATATAACAATATTTAAATTAAGAGCTGCAACACAATAAACACGAATACAAGATGAAGAATAATTAAAACATACAAATATACTCTAACTGATTTTTTTTTAGAGTGTTCCATTCATTAGATGAGAGAGAAATATATTTAATATAAAGAGCTAAAGAGGTACAAAAGTACCTTTTTTTTTTTCCTTCAATAATTCGACAATCATCAAATTTTCAACTGTATGTACCTTTTTATTTTTTTAAAAAAATTAAGAGAAAATATAACAGATAACCATTTGTCTGTAGATGAAAAATTCATAAATTTCTTGGTGTATTTTTATCGACTAAAATCTAAGAAATTTAAATATATTTTTTGCTAAACTACCTTATAGGGATCATTATGGCTTTCTTTTGTTCTTTTTTTTTTCTTCATGTTTACATGCATAAAAATGGGTTCTACATAAACTGTTACTTTTTATCAAAATTTATGTTAAATTTCATTTATAGATGTTTAAAAATTAGTAAATGAATTATATCCTTTTATAAGGACATGCACGCTAGTTTTGGAAAGGAAAATACCTGTTTTTAAGTGTCTTTCTCCACATTCGCAAGTGGGCTATCGGAACAACAGGTTTTATTCAATTTCATATTTGACCTTTAATATTTTGTAAATGCTATTTACGCCCAACTTAAGAAAATTGTGGAGCGGTACAGACATATCTTTCCCTTTTAATTTCGAACAGTTAAAACGTTTATTTACTTTTCTTTGCCTAATATTATTGCTAAATATTACTTTTAACTTTTTCATTCGGTCTTAACAATAATTAATAAATATAAACATTTTAAGACGTATAAGAAAAATCAATCTCATATAGTCGAAAAACATTTGATTTATCTTCAAAGTTTAGTGCTATTCTCTAGTTATGGAAATCTGTAGAGGATTTTCACCATTTTACTCCAATCTCATTAAATAATTAAAATATTTTTTAATTATCTTAAAAACCAGTGGCGTTAATATATGTAGTAAGTTAAGGATAATAATAATAGGTATTAATAATATTAATAACAATAATAATAACAAGACTAACAATGTTAATATTATTATTATTGACGATAATTAAAATTACAGTAATAGAAAGTGTAATGCATTATATTATTGAATTAAACCCTTTTTAGATTTTATTGAGAATCTTCACGTTGCTTAGTTTTCATCATGAATGCCACTATTTAATCAAATGAAAATAATATAAAGTGTTTACAAACATTCATTTAGAATATATTTGTTTGATTAATCAACCCATAAACAGATATGAGTATATTTAAAAAATTAACTTACATTTTATTTAATATGAGATAGCATATTCGTGAGGGAGTTGAGAGTGAGTTCTTCTTGAAAGAAAGTAATATGGATATTAGTGGAAAATTTCTCTTCGGACATTTATATAGTATATATAATTTGTAACGTTTTTATATTAGTTTCTTTAATTAGTTTCTCAAGTTTAGAGGCTTCTATGGAATTTTAGATATTAAAGGGACCAGTTAAATGGAATACAACTAAACTAATTAATGATACGTAATTGCACTTATATATGTAATATATCCAGCAAAAAAAATAATTAAGACCGACTGTAAGATAAAAATGATGAGGAAATAATGCCTAGAAATGGGCTTATAGATTAGCCTATAAGTGGTTAGTTTGACCTACTTTGAAAAATTGGGCCAAAAAAATTTCAAGTTTGAAACATTGAAATGAGTTCCAAACCATTTTGAAACCTTCAAAATATGAAATTTATGGGCCAAACAAGATCCAAACAGGGCCTTCAGCTTTTGCCTTTTGTTCATCTTTAAACACCAACCAACTTCATTGACTCCACAAACTAAGAGGGATCAGTTCTAATTGTCAAAGCATACTTCCTTGCCAACCACGTGAATGTAGCTGCATTTAACCTCTCCATCCTGTAACACTCATGTTTCCATTATATGTCTTTATCCGAAGTGTTTTTGAAGTTGTCACTTTATAAACAAAAATCTACCAGGGGCATGTAGGGTGTTTACACATGACCCCTACCATATTTTTGTCATTCTTCACAAATTTTAGATATCTGTCAGTCTTTATAGAATGCTGCCTTATTACAACACTAAATGCTGCATCATCATCAAAGCAAAGTCCACCAAATAAAGTTGGGTCCTCCATGTCCTTGTTTAAATTGAATACTGTAAACCCATTGTACACATATACATCCTTCTTGTACTAGGAACAACAACACTTCTACTAGCAATCCACTGACTATCAATCTCAACCTCTGTAACATTGCAATACTCCTTCTCATTGTGTGTGACATCACATTCACTATCAACAAAAACATCATAAACTCAAAATCACTACCGACTAATTGAACATCATCTGCAACATCCCTATCCTTATCATCAATCAGGTCATCAAATACTTCATCTTCTGCATTGGATCATACCACAATCCCTCTGTAACTAGTGTCTGCTTCATGTTCATGAACACCCGGTCTCTTCTCCCACTGTTTGCTAAAACCCATGAAAGGTAAACCCTCATTTTCATCAGGTAGTTAACCTGTCATTTTTTTTCTTCACCTTTTTCATTTTTGTCTAACTCACTATCCCCATCATAATGCAACTCCACCCCCCACCATCACCAAACATACTAACTAGTCTCTTCATTGAAAAATCAGATTCAATAAAACTAAGAGATACACAAGTCCACACAAATAACGCTAGCATACAATCCTATAACAGTAGACGCAAATTCCAATTCTTTTGCCATGTCATATAATTTAACCATGATCACTTGATCACTGTGGAAATAATCTATTATTAGGAAAATGTCATCTTGAAGGTAGCAACGTTTACCTAAGTTGAGGAACTTGCCGTGATGATGGAACTTTATAGTGAAATATCCACTATCGGAGGCTTCATACACAAATAACAAATAATTTGTTAAACTAGTTGCTTTTATAAAATATGAAAGCAAATTAAAGTAAATGAGTATTCATGCACAGATAACAATTGCATTCTATAATATAGACACACAAAATTTTAAAAAATGTTGACTGTTCTAATACTTAGGCATGGTTGACAAATACAAAATACTAGGGACCACTTGCGTGTTCCAAATCTGAAACCGTAAAGCATATGCACTCTTTGTCCCCCACATAGTAGAAATAACCCCACTAAATCATACAACAAACAATTATCTTACAATAAATAAGTAATTTGTACGAAAGACCTATTTTTTCATTAATAAATAAGAATAAAATGGCATGACCCAAAAAACGTACCATATTCGGGCGTATTCTTTCCAAATGGTATCTCACCTTCCTCGCTCCTCTTATTCGAACTCATGATTGGTTACGAGAATGGAACAATTGCTCAGTGTGTGTAAAAATAAAAACAAAATCGAAGAAAGAGGCCCTAATTTTTTCGTTGAAAAGAGTTGCTGAATTTTGTGATATTTTAGGTCTGAATGAAATAGCCCCATGTACTTAGGTTTCATGCGGTAGAATTTGAACAGAAGTCTAACCTGATCTGACGAAACTGCCCTTAATAAGCTCATGTGTCGTGCATGTGATGGAACCTCCGAGTGAATATTCCGTGAAAAATGGCCGAAAAGTTGACATGGGAGGAAAATGCTTTTTTATTGATAGTACACGAGGCAAGTTGCAAAAAAAGAAAGGATATGTGACAAAGAGCAACAAGGGGGTATACTATATATGATTTGATGATTTTATCCCTATAAGAATATTAATCTATATCACAACATAATCAAGATAAAATGTGACTGATTCTATAGAGAAGCATTTGATGATTTTATCCCTATAAGAATATTAATCTATATCACAACATAATCAAGATAAAATGTGACTGATTCTATAGAGAAGCGTAAAAGCGAAACCAAAGAATTTTACAGTTGGAAGATTGAAGCAGGCAACTTTTTTTTTTGCTAGAATAGTTTTTGTTGTTTCTTTCTCAATTCATCACACATTTCTTTTCTTTCTTTGCTGCCTTGTTTTGATTAGTAATTTGTAAATTTAGATCCTTTTTTTATTTGACATTATTAAGTGATCACCCCACCCTATATTTTAAAAAACTATCAAAACTCCTCACAAAAATCAAAACGTATCGAATACACCATTATGACTTGTCCGAAATACGTATCCAACAATGAAAAGAAAAAAAATAAAAATCAGACACGCCTCGCGAACTCGCCGATACGTATCCGGCGCGCGTACCGTATCCGATATTGCAATGAGTACTTTTGAAGTATTCGTGCATCATAGCTTCGACATATATATATAATAATAATAATTACTTTTTTTGTGATTTACTTAAAAATAATATTAAATAATATCAATTTCAATTATTGAGACGTACTGTATTTAACACAGTTAAATTTATTAAAGTGGCATATTTTTCCATGATTTGAGACCACTGTACTAAGAAGAAACTTCACGCACATCTAAAATTAATCCAATTCAGATAATACATTTTATCGTCTACTAACTTATAGTTACATTGTTCTATAAATTACACATATTTTTGGCATATAAATTGAGGAACTTTTTAAAACATATTTTTTAATTCAAAATACTCTGAACTAAACCAAAAGAAAACAAATCTAAAGGAGCCCTAGAAATGATTTTGAGATTTTTCTAACGAAATACTAAAAATAACGCAAATATCGCTGGTACTGTACTAGTATTTTCATTTAATTAATAAGAAACGTAATCTTATAATTTTATTTATTTATACATGAATGACATCGTTAATTTTTGTCGTAGTAAAATAGCAAATTTTAAGATAAACTATTGATAAACTCTATTAAAGTAATCTCATCGAAAACAAATGCTAATATATAAAATCTCTACAAATTAGCAAAAACTTATTAGTTCAAAATGCACGAGTTAAATATGCATTTTCAAGATAAACATTCTCACTTGCTTTGAACAATCTAATTAATACATCTATTTATGACAACTACTAACCGACTTAACTTTATGTAATATCAAGATATTATTTATTGCATTACTCACGTAATAATACATGCGTTAGTTGGTGTTGAGTTGTGAAGATATATACTCCTGTGCAATCAATAATAAGGGTGATATATATTCAGTTAATATCACGTCTCAAACTTTAATAGGTTAACCTCTTCTTGGAAGAGACAATGAAGAAAAGATTGATGATATTGCAGAGAACAGAAATGCGATGATGAGAACACTAGCTGCTGCATTTGCTTTGTTTAGAAAATCTCGAGTGTCTGGATCATTTCCTGGAACACGGTTCAAATCTACGGTCAATCCAAAACCTGCCGCAGCGCCCGTTGCCAACATGTAGGATACAGCCTGCTCAACCAAATGTTCATAAGCATATATTATTAGAACTCACTCAGTCGAAGTTACTATCACACTTAATTTTCTTCTGTAAAATATAATTTTTGGTATTCGTCATGCATGCAATATTCTAGGGTACGACAATTGGATTATGCATCAAAAAATTCTAGTTGGAAGAAAACTGGATTATCTGTAGCACATACATTTTTATTTTTTGTTTATACAAGAGAAATATAATCTATATTTAGGCCTTGCTTAGACAATTTCTTTAGAAAAAGTTATAGACCTTGTGACCAAAATCTTACTATAACATTTTTCAAAAACCTAAATTAATAAAACCATAACTAAAATGCATATATACATTTCATAGACCTATATGACAATTAATTCCTCAAAACATTTACGTTATAATTTCAAGTCCGAGATTTTTCAACCAACCATGTCTTGTGATCATTTTTCTTTTCTGAGATATATATATATATATATATATATATATATATATATATATATATATATATATATATATCTTTTGTGCTATATTATATGTGGAGCACCATACCTTATCAGCGTAGAAGTCGAGAAAAGCGAAGCCATCACCACCCAGGCGCTTACCGGAGCTCACATGAAAGATTGTTAATGCAGTTTGCACGAGTGTGTAAGCCATTCCAATCACAGCACTCGCCAGCATATAACTGCAGCAATATATTATTATTACATATTTATTAAGGTCGCGCATTTAATCATGTAATTCTCCGCCTTGTAACATAAAGTAAGAGCAAATTGCAAATACACATTTTTTTTTTATTTAGTTAATTATATATCTCCATTTTATTTATCAATTTTTTTTGAAGCAATTTTATTTATTAATTAGCAAGTATCATATTGTGTTGCTTTCTAGATATGAAACCATGCAAACCGTTTTAGTAACTGCTGGCCACTTATCATAATCAGTTAATCACTATATTTTCTTTCAATAGAACAAATAAAGCCGTCTGGTGGTTGTCGCTAGTCGCAACTCGCAACACATTTTAGAAAATGACATAATGTCCTTTCTAACATAATATAGCAATTCAATTACAATCTCATTTTTTCTAGTGAACAATACTCTCTTATGCAGAAGGGATTTTACTACGTAGAAAAGAGATAAAAACGTATATGCCCCATCTTGTACCTTTCCCTTTATTCTAATTTTTTTTGAAACTTTCCCTCGTATACTATTGAAAAATAAGCACGTTGCTCCTTAGGTCGTTGGTTGACAGTTGGATTTGGGCATGTTTTGTGTTTTCGCCCGTTGATTTGGCTTCAGGGCCAAAAGTGCTTATTTTCCAATAGTATAGAAACTAAGCAAAAAGATGTAGAATATGGGGCAAAGTGCATCATGAGGCATATATACTGTAAAGAATTTGATGCTTTTATCCCATAGAAAAATATATAGAAGGATTATTTGTCAATTTTATGACGGAAAAGTTAAGTGCATGCAAATAGCTACGTTATAAGAGGATTTGCTGTCTAAATTCCTTGGTAAATTCTTAAAGCGTATATAAGGTGGTAAATATCATATAAGGTTGTGATAAAGAAATACTCACCGGTAAGCATAGAAATCGTTAAACTTGACCGTAATTAGATCGAAGCCTTCGACTACCGTGATTTTATTGGTGGCAAGGATGATGAGCGATATAAGCAAGCAGATGAAAGTGAGAACCCTAACAATGAGCGACACTACCGGCGAGACCGCCATTAATGTTTGTATGAATTAATTCTTCTTGAATTACTAATGAATTATTTATAGAAAGAAGTGGTGAACTGGAACCTCTTTTATAGAGTTATAATGTGAGTACTCTTCGATAGTAATAATATTTCACTTAGAATAATTGAGCAAGTTAACTATAATTTCAGGTGCGTAGTTAATTCCTAGGTGGTCCCGTTTATTTCGAGAGTATTTGTTTTAGTATATGCTTGTGACAGTGATACATTTCGAATGAGAATGTAAAAAGTTGTTTCACGGACACGGCATTGAAGGTTTCGACTTTAATGTATGTTTCACACTTTCACCGATTGTTTTTTAATGTTTGGTTGATTGTGTGTTTTGTTTTCCAGATGGATCTTTATGGGTAATAATGTTTGTTTTGCATGTCCTGGACCGAACAAGGAATGAACTCTTTTTGTCGATCGTGTGCTTTAATTTTATTTCTTATAATTTATGTTTGTTGTTTCTTTTTTGCTTGGTTGTACTTTTGAGTACTCTTCTGCACAAATTCTTAATCAACATGTATCTCCTACGTACACTTTTATGTTCTAGATTTTAGAAGTGATAATGACATTTTACCTAATCTATTATGTTAAAAAGGTGTACTACCGTCATGTGAGAAAACAACAAGCAATTACTCCATATGTTATGTTTACAAGAATATTATGTTCGTGATTTAATAAAGGTGCACTTTATATGGCATTAAAACACAAATGAGTACGGCCACTTATTTTTCAGAGAGGTAATATATATGTCTACTGTAGGGATAATTTGTCTATGTTTTTTCGCACATAACAATGTGTCTAGTTAACAATTTATGGGTGTGCGTTTTCCTAATATCGTACCATTGATAAACCAAGGGAAGGGGGATTCGGTATTGATATGACAAACATTTGTAGCGCTTATCGTACCATAGTGCTCGAAAATTCCAACATCAATTTGATGCGATCCGGATTGGTTTTCAATTGACTACAACATATGGTGACAAACTAATAAAATTTTCCACTTAATTATTTCACAAGATTTTAATATTTAATTGAAATATTTTGAACATTTATCAAGAGAATTTTGAAACTAACAAACACAATACCAAACTAAATAAAATTACATGGTGACAAATTAATCTTTAACACAATTGACACAGGCATACGAAAGAAAGTAGATAAACACAACACATAGAAATTTAACTCGAGAATGTCACGACAATAAATGATCTAGTTTAGACTCTTTTTGGAAGAGACAGGGAGGAAAAGATTGATGAAATCGCAGAGCATATGAATGCAATGAGGAGAACACTGGCTGCTGCATTAACTTTCTCAAAAAACACTCGCGTGTCTGAAAAGGTCCCGACGTTGATATCTATGGTCAGTCCAAAACCAGCGGCAGTGCCAGTTGCCAACATGTAGGATAGAACCTGTTCAACGAAATTGGATAACAAACACTAATTAAAACTTACTAAATTCTCTTCATAGTTGTTACTTGTTTTTATTGTTCTTAATTAGGTAAATATCGATCGACCACAGTCATTAAAGAACTTAATTTGTTTTTCAAAAAATCTAATATTTTCGACATTTTCTAAGGTGTGGCGACTTGTCTAACTGTATTGAATTAGCAAGCGTTAGTTATCAAGAATAACAATGGACAAATCAAAACTTTTAATACATAGAGAATTTAATTTGTATAGGATGTTGGGGTTGTGGAATCTGAATTGCCTCTGTATTGTCGAAGACCCAGTTGGTTTGAGAAATATTGACCCAGTTAGTTTGGGAAACAGATACACAGGCAGTCTAAAAACAAGGCCCAAACAGTCTGGAAATAGAGATCTAGTCAACGTGGGAAACAAAGATCCAGTTAGTTTAGAAAGCGAATACCCCGTTGGTCTGGAAAGCAGAAACCTAAATTACCTAGGAGTTGCAGAGTTCATGTAAAATCTATAACTAGAATAAACGTTCATATTATAAATAACCAGTAATATGTAATTGTATTCTTGCGTTTGTCATAACATTCATCATAAAAATCCTGGCTTGGCAGAGCCTTCAGAGTTAGTCTTTTGACGAATTGGGTAAATAAATTTCGTGTTTTTATGGCTTTTAGTGTGTATATTTCTTAACATCTTGATTTGTTGCATAACATAGGATGGATTGTACAATGATTTTTCTTTCTGAGATTTTTATAATAGAAACGAAAAATAATACTTGTCTGCTTGATTGTGAAATGGTAGAAATTAGAAAATTCTTCTATTCTTTTGCGTTAGTCCGCGAAATTCATTCACATATTATTTTTAATAGTCAAAATAAATATTAATTAGAAAATTTTAATCCATAAATATCAATAATCAAAGATGCATTTAAATCATGTTTTATGAGGCTACTGAAAAATTACATATACACATGCATGATGGGTACTTGTAAAATTAATAGTTATGGCAGGAGTTATTTTCATGCAAGTAATATGCACTTCTTTTGCACAGACCTTTTTTTGACAAATTGTACATAAAAGTCACAGAACTTTTAGTTTTAGTTTTATTATATAATCTATCAAAGTTAAAATAGCTAATATTTGACAAAATTACGACTATAATGTGTTTGCATAGAAACCCTACTGCAAATAAATAAATAAACTAGTTGTACTTTTCTCAAAATGATATCATCAAGTTGTTAAATATCATTTCGTCTATAAATTCAAATCCGCATAAACAACAGACTCTATATTTTGTAGCCTCTATCTTTGTCAAGGTTCTGACTTAATTTCATATGGGAATTTTATAGATGGAAAGCTATATATATATATATAGTATATACATACCTTGTCACCAAAGAATTCAATATAGGTGAAGCCATCACCCCCGAGTCGGTTGCCGGAGGTCACTTGAAAGATTGTGGACGCGGTTAGCAACAATGTATAGACCATTCCAATCACAGTAGTAGACAGCATATAACTGCGTGCACCACATATAACTTGATTAAGGTCGCAATGAAATTTTATAACCATGTCTATTTATTTTTTTTTTTTTTTTTTTTTTTTCTTCAGAAAGGCAAATATGTTAAAAGGAGTACAAGGGGTACTCAAAATTTTATGACCATGTCTAGTTATCAATAGATGGGCCACTTCGATCGTTATACAAGTTATATCCTTTTGGGTTCCCAATATAAAACGTTCTTCTGATTTAAAATTACTTTAGGAAATCTATATTCTAAAACTAGGTTATATTTTTTAATAAGGTTTTGGGCATAAAACCTCTAGCTTTATGCCAGATAGGCAATTTACTACCATGTGAAAATTAAATTGACAAATTTCTTCATCTGTTATTATAAAATAGTTACGTTACTTATTTGTGTAAAATAAATAGACAAATTACCCCTTGTGCTATGTTAAATAGGCCCCATATCTCCTTATGCTTTTTTATACATTGCAAAATACCCTCTCTTATAGACAGGGTTAAGGGGGGTTATTTGCTAGTTTTCAAAATTATTGGGAGTGAATTCTGCATATTTTTTAATAGGGAGATAAACTATTCAACATAGAGATAATTTGGCTATTTATTTTTCACGAAGGGTGGGGGATAATTTGCTTATTTCACATAACACACGGTTAAAACGTTTAGCTCTTTTTAATATTATGTACACTCTCCTCTGCCAAATTTTAATGTAACTTTGTTAATTTTCCAATGACTAAATTACCCTTATGCTTGTTTAGGTTGCACTTTTTCTTTATTTTCCTTCACAACATTGTATTTATTAATGTTGAAGTTAAGAACTAAGTAGATTATTAAAACTTAATATTTGTAAAATATAGAAAAGACCAAATACACATGACTTTTGGCTAAGAACATTTTTTGCACTTACAATATGAAAAGAATATGGTTTAATATTTTATTTTAATTACATGATACTGTTTTTGACTTGAGTTAATTAGAATTTTGATTATCAAACTAACTAAAATTATTAATCTAATAATTCTAATATATGAAATAGAAAAACACAAAAAGCACATAATTTTTTTTTTATAAACACCATAATATGTCGGGTTTAAAAATTATTTTATATATTATTTTTTCAGTAAAACAGATGAAAAGGAATTTTGTAGAGATGTTTCAACCAAAAGTGAGTTTTTGAATAGATAGCCTTAAGAGGTAATTTTTAGTTTGTAAAGAGAAAAAGTATATAAAATCGAAGCTTAAAATAGACAAATGAATGTGAATTCACATAATAAAACACTATATTGTGGTATATATGCAATCTATAACAATATTGTAAAGTTAAAACAAATCTTCACGAGTCCTTGTTAGAACAAGAAAACTCACCGATAAGCATAGAAATCGTTAAACTTGACTGTACCATCATCGGTGTTGAGCGTATTGGAGGCGAGGACGATGAGGGATATAAGCAAGCACAGGAAAGTAAACCCCCTAACGACGAGCGACGCAATTGGTGAGACCGCCGTGGATGCTGGTGGCGCCATTAATTTGGATAAATAAATGTAATTAATTACTTATATATATAGATATGCTTCTAATTAATATTTGTTGAGCAGAAAGTACTCTCCGATATATGAATGTCTCTTCTTTTGCAGAGTTACTATATATATATAAGTACTAACTGCGAGTCTTGGATTAATCATAATCGATAAAGTCAACTTAGGAATTTTGGGGTGTGCATGTTGTTTCCAACATGGCCCCGTTTACTTTGAGTCTTTGTTTTAATCTTGCAACTTGTGACAGTTTAATGTTTCAAGTTTTAGACTTTGAATGAGTATGTCAATGTGTGTGATTGGCACGAACATGCATTCTGTTTCTCTCAGCCGTTGTCATTGAGAATACAAAAGATATTGTGAGATCAATATTCACAGTTGAAAATGGCTAAACCGCAGTTTTAGTCGCTTGATTTTTTTTTTTTATTATCTCGCTAATAAGTATCCCTATGTTATTTTAAGTTAGCAAATTAAGATCTCTAGTCATAATTTTCTGAAGTGCATAGTCGTATAGGTATTACTAAAATCTTAGTCCTTTTATATTGGAGAAATGATGCCGGAAAGTGTGCGAGAGGCCAGTATGAAACTCTTTTATGATGTGATAATTATTTAGATTCCCCTGGTAATTTCAAAAAGTATGCATAAGAGCCCGTTGTGGCCTCTTGACTGATCGAAAAACTAATATTTTGATCGATCGAAAACTAACTTTTTATAATGGTAAGTCCTAGCAGCAAAAATAATAAAATTTATGAAAGATTCATTAAATAAATTAAAAATTCTAATATTGAGGCTTTACAATAAAAAGTGTCACTTTGACCCCTAAAACATTAGGATCTGATCAAAATCACGTCCGTGCAAAGATGCTGATAGATCTTTAGGTCTAATACTTTACGTTTTAAGCAGTAGTTACGATACCTAGTCTAGACAGATAAGTAAGACAGGTATAAAAGACAGTAAAGTAAGACAACAGATTTTAACGTGGTTCGGACTATGTCCTTCATCCACGAGGCTTTCGCCTGAATCAAACTTCTTTCAACGGACAAAAGTTATTACACCAACTGGTTTTACTCTAACACCGAATCCCTCAAATGTTGATACCACCGGAATCTTTTTCGCGTCTACTCCGTTTGACCTGTTAGATTAAAACTCCCGTATCGATCTTCTTATGAGAAAGCTTCCAAGAGAACTGCACGTACGTATAGATCCCTCTAACTGGCGCAATTCTTTCCCGTTGAACTCCCTTCAACTCTCGTCGGCTCCTCACGTTCTTGATGTAACTCAAGAGGGCGAAAACTAAGAAATCAAAATAAAAGAGAACACCTAAAGATGTATATTTTGTTACACGAGTGTTCTACATTGATTCCTAGGATTTCTACTATTTATAGGATAGCTCTCCTGAAAGATCTCCTTGAATCTCGGCCAGTCTCCATATCCAGTCGAGACAGGATCTTTCCAAATATATCCGAATCTTTCCATGATAAGGCGATTCTTCCTTTTGATAAGTCTTTGTTTCCGTTTGATAAGATCTTCATGATCTTCGTATTTCGTGCACACCAAAGACAAAGAAGAACTCCACAAGGAATAGATTACTAAAGGATATAATAAAGAGTTTGATAAAGATTAACTTTCCATAAGATAAGATACTATAAGATCAAGTTAAATCTTTACAAACTTACCTAAATATTCATCGTCTAAAACAAGATAAATACAATATAATTCAGAGCGAATAATTAAGTAAATAAATCAAAGTAAATAAAACCAAATATTCCTTTAAAATAATTTTGCAAACAAGGAAATAAAATCTAGTTGGACCTGGCAGTCCTGACTGTTCAATCGAGTTTGAAATGTGTCGGACTTGCGGTCCTAACAATATCCCCCAATTGACTTGTTTGGCAAAATCACTTTTAAATCTCAAGGAAAATGTAGACATGCTGAAATAAAACAAGTTAGTAAGAGATAGGCACATAAATCAACTAACCAGTCTTTACAGCAATAAAAACATGTTGCAACAGTAGTGCAACACTCCGCAAAACAACTTAATAAAATAAGCAATTAAAATCAATTGTTCTTAAGCGGTAAAATAAAACAAACTAAAATAAAAACATAAGATAAAACAGCAGCAGCCGAGAGGATCTCTCTCATTCTTCAAAATCTCCCCCATTCTGCATATTCTGTTTACTCCCCCATTTTGCCAGAACTAGTCAAGACTTTGCCGCTAATTGGGCAAGGGACTGGTTCATGGACTCCAGTAGTGAAATGACCTGGGCAAGTTGCGACTGTATGTTGCCGAGACTGTCCTGGGGAACAGACGGTCCAGCTTCATTATCCCTGGCAGTTGGGACAGGTCGCCGGATTGGAGAACCAAGTAGAGCTTGAACAAGGTGACTCAGGGCATTATAAGGCTTAGGGCGGCTCGTCATCTTATCTTTCTTGACCCGGATATCCATTTGTGATGTGAGAGTGCGGTAGATCAAGGATGGATAGCCTAAGGTCATCTTTATCTTTGGATCGAATGCTTCAAGTTGTATGCGCTCAAAGACCAGTTTTCCAAGATTAATAGGAGCATTCGAACCAATTCGGAATAAGACAGAAGCAGTTAACGGACTAATAGTGGAAATATGGGACATAGGGTACCAATTTCTTACCATTATACTGTAGATCAGACCATACCATGGAAGAAGGGAACCTCGCTGTAGATTTCCATTCTTTGGCCACTTCATAGGTTGGCCGGTTATGGTTGACGCGACCGCGTCCATGTCTTCCTCCAGTTCCAGCTCGGAGTCGCGACCGGTTTGCACATCAGGAGACCCCAACTGCATGTTCAGGATTTGAGGACTGATCTTGAAGATGAACTTCCTCACATACACTGAATGTTCCTTGGCAGATCCTAGAACGCCTAGTTGAGTATCCAGATTGGCGTAAAACTCATGCACAATCTGGGTAACAAACGGTTGCACCCTGCGAGTGGATTCAAGAAACCCTCTCCCTTCCAAGAACTCAATAACCCCCGTACCCTCATAAGAATCATCATGAAGTTGGGCTTCATGCACAGGAATGCGGCCAGTAAGAGGAGTATACCTGAGCTTGGCATGAGCGGTGTAAAACCTGTCGGACATTGCCTTCTTCACCCTGAAAGGCTCATCGAACGGTAAGACACGGGGAGGGACGGCGTAACCTCCTTCAGCTTCTTCTTCAGTCTGGGCGTGGCTACCTTCCTCAGAGGCCGACCGGTCGCCGGACTGGTTGTCCTGATCAGACAAGGACTGAGCTGGTCGTTTCTGCTGTTTGCGGACAGGGCTGGAATCTGAGTCAGAGACCTCGATTGGAGCAGAGTCCGAGGCAGCAGCAGCGGATCGGGGACGTTTGAGAATAGGAGTCTTGGTACGTGTCCCGACTCGGCTCGCGACACCCTCTGCAACAGGTTTGGACTTTTTGCGAGCAGATGGAGTGCGCTTTGGAGGTTGAGCCTTCTGCTTCCCTTTGGCCGCGGCGGTGTGGCGGCGAGAGGATGCAGGAACAGGTGCTGGTGACGGCGAAGCGTCTTCCGGCAGTGGAACAGAGTGAGAGTTATCCAAAGGAGGAGAGAACTCTCGTGCCTGAGGAGAAGCTACACGGGGTGGTGACTCTGGTGCCGGTGGTGTGGTGTCTTGCGGCGGTGGTGGCGCATCGGAAGATGGCGGTGGAACATAGTCCGCCGGAATTCTGAATGAGAGCGGCGTCGGTTGCAAGACTTGGGACAACTCGTTGCCCGTGGAGGATGCACTATCAGGGTCGACTGGTGGGGACGACTGAGATGGTCCTCCTGTTGACTTAGTTTTCACCACGTTAAAGATTTTCTTGAGAAACGTAGGTGAGAAAGAAGACATAAACTAAATCACACACCAAAAATAAACACAAGAGAGAGAGATAGTAAGGATTGCGTGAGATATAATCAAAAGGAAAGACATATAAATAGATGAAATCAAATCAATGTCATATCTTCCATAATCATTATACACAACTTCCCATAAGTGATAGGACTCTTACCAAGACTAATCAAGGAAAGATTCCAACAATGACACGCAACTCAATCTCGACTAAAAAAACGCGGCAAAACATAGGCGGGAAACAAATCATGCCGAAATCAAACATATCGCGTTTTTTAAAGACAAAATAAAATAAAAAGCACATGTTTAATAAAATAAATAAAACAAATTAAAAGAAACAAACAGAAAGTAACTCAGCAAATTACTCATATAACTTACCGAGGACCGATTCAACTGGTGTAAATGGATGTCGAGACACCATGTCATGACAGACTATAAGACTGAGTATAAAACAGGTCGGAACTGGAGAATACTCATGAACCAGATGAATACATAAAAATGTGTGTGTGTGAATTCTCATATGATAAACAGATGAAAGGGAAGAGAATTTGAAAGGGGCAAAAATCGTTTTGCAAGATATCTCTTTTCAAACAATACAATTGCACCTTGTACACACACTTTGAGTCTTTTGCATAGAGGTAGCTTTCGCACATAACTTTATATAGAATATGGTAGCTCTTTTCAGTTTTGTGATGACCGTGAGATATGAATTGAATGCTTTAACACATATTCATTGAGTTTAGGCAGCTTTTTCCTCCATATATTTTTCTTTTGAAGCACTTTTTCTTTTGGCTCATGCTCTCTTTGTTCTTTTCTTTTCATAACTCTTTTGTACACTCATACTTTTCTTTTCATGCTCAATCCTTCTGTTTTTAAAGTGATGAGGTAGCAAAAGTGGACATTGTCCATGTCAAAGCGATTATAAAAACAAATTAAAAATAAAAATTGTCCGTTGCAAAATCCTTCGATTTCACTGATTTAATTGAGGGAATGATGTGCACTGTGTATCAATGCAGTTCTAAGTACGCTCCAGAACTGGCTGTCTAACAGGTCTGCAAGTAAGTCATGACAGTTAGTTCAACAAATAAAAACATCTCAGTTAAATCGGGCACGCGACCTGCGCTTAGTGAAGACAAATGCTGAGAGACTTTCTGAGGGTCTCAAAGCTTTGTGAAACAATTTTCTTCATAAAAATAACAGCAGTTTGTCTTCCAGTCGCGACATGCTTAATGACAGCACATTCATTATCACCTAAATCACATATGAGATGGTGACATATATCCGTGTGCTGTGTGCATAAGTGCTTAACATGATTATGAGCAATGATAATAGCACAGTTGTGGTTACTAAAGACCAACACATCACTTTGCACAAAAACAAAATTCTTAAGCATGTGATCAACCCAACCAATATCAAGTAATATAACAAGATTATGCATAGTTAGGTAGAGATGACTTCCTGTTCCAAAAGTGGAGAACTGAGGTCTATGAAGTTGCCTCTTGTCTCATTGACAACCCATGTAGAAGTTGCCACAGGAATCATCGACCGTTCTGCACTTTCAAGATCAAGGTCCTTGATAGGATATTGAACGCACTTGGATTGATCTATGACCAATCTGTTGGCTCCTTGACTGACCTGCGAATCATAAAAACAAATTAGTTCACTAACTAAAGGAGAAATATGTCTGTTTGAAACAGAGTTTGTGAACTGTTGTGTAGGGAGTCGTGACTGCTTTAGAGTATAGCAATTTTTAGCAGTCTGATTTCCTGAAAAAACACAAAACTTTTGGTTATCAAACGCATGACATTCATCTTGTGTAAACGTGACAATCATCTTTTGATTGCATAGCTGGCTTATGCTAATCAAATTCTGCTCAAGTCCATTAACATGGAACACATCGTTAAGTATATGACACCCGTTAAGAATGAGTGTTCCTTTTACAACCACTTGACCCTTTTTGCCATTTCCGAACTGAACTGTTCCACTTGGACCAGTAACATAGTTAGTCAAAAGGTTTTTGTTCCCTGTCATGTGATGTGAGCATGCACTGTCAAGATACCAACAATCAGGTGAGGCGTTTTCAACAGATGAAAATACAAAATGAATGTTTTTATGATTAGAACATTTCACCCTTATGTGATTCGTTGGTTCAGAATCTTCATCAGAGTCTTTAAACACTATTTTTCGTGGAGTCTTCCGAGTTGTCGTGACTCCTGGTCCAACAGGTTTCTTTGCTGTTCTCCTTGATGAGTTCTGTTTTAAGTCAGGACAGCGTGAACGAATATGTCCTTGACCACCACAATGATAACAGGCTCTGCTAGACTTGCGAGTCCGTAGTGACCACCAAACGGGACTGGGCCTGTTCGTTGGACTGGACCTGCAATTAAAAACATGAGGCTGTGAGAATTTTAGATCACGTATTAAGCTATTATCATCTATATCAGATAAACTAGGAATCTCCCTGCTTAAACCGATCGGTGGGTGGTAACCAAGACCAGCATGAATGGAACTAGAACTTTGATCAGATTCCTTGTCCAGACCAGTATGAATAGGACTAGTACTTTGATCAGATTCCTTGTCCTGGTTGTCTGTGACAACCTTATTGAGAACCTTAAGAACATCTTGGAAGTGTGATTTCAAATCCTCAAAAATGGTGATTGATTCTTTTATACTGTGCACATCAGTTTTGAGGCTCATGACTTGACATTTGAGATCAATGTTTTTGCGTATTTCTGAAAACAACAAATTTCGAAGAAGTTTAATTTCCAACAATGGATTAGGAGAATTTTTGTCCTCGGAATCATCGTTGTTTTCCTGATCAGTCCAGAGGTGGTAAGTCATGATCAATAAAAGAAGAAAATGCAAAAAATGTTCTTTCTTCAGGTTCATCAATATGACAATCTAACTCGTCATCACTGCATATAGATGTCATCGTTTTAATCTCAGAAGCAGTTTCGGAGTCGTCCTGGTCAGTCGCGACAGGTGATGAGTCAGGTCGAATGACAGAGGAGAGTGCAATATTAGCTTTTTCTCCTGCCTCATCTTCACTTTCAGATGACTCTCCATCACTCCAGGTGCACACCATGGCTTTGTCTTTATTCTTCGGGAGAAGATTTGCACAGTCAGTTTGAATATGACCATAGCCTTGGCATTCCCTGCATTGAACACCTTTTCCTCTTCTTTTGTAGCTAAGATCATTAGCAGCGGAAGATTTTAATGAATTATCAGAGTTAGAAGGGAAAGTGTTCGTACCTTTGTTTTTCCACTTGGAAAACTTTCGGAGTCCTTTGGAGAGAAACGCGATAAATCTCGAACTCGTCCTTATCGTCACTTTGAGGTTTGTCTTTGATTTCAGCTTTAAGTGCAACACCTTTTGAAGTGACTCCATTCAAATTCTTTTTCAACTCGAAAGTTGAGAGGGCACCCATGAGCTCTTCAAGTGACAAGTTCTCCACGTCTCTTGCTTCTTCAATCGCCTCAATTTTCATATCGAATCTTGAGGGTAAAGTGCGAAGAGTTTTCTGAACAAGTTTGGACTCACTGTACTCATCACCGAGGAGGAAGGCTTCATTTGCAATGTCTCTAAGTTTGGCATTGTATTGAGCTATTGTTTCATGATCCTCCATTTTGAGTTCCTCAAACCGTGTACTAAGGATTTGTCTTTTGGATATTTTCACGGATGGGGAACCTTCATGGGCAACGCGAAGGGCATTCCATGCATCTTTGCCGATTCACACTTTGAAATCAGTTTGAATTGATTTAGGTCGACTCCATTTAAAATTGCATTGATTGCAATGGAGTTGTAGCTCGCGTCGAGATCTTCTGCATCAGACCAGTCGAGCTCCAGCTTCGGCTTTCCATCTTTATCTAGTGGTGGAGACCATCCTTTGAGAATGCTTTTCCACGCTTTCTGATTTTCCCTTTTGATGAAAGCTGTCATGCGGACCTTCCAATATGAATAGTTGAATTCATTTAAGAGCGGCGGCTTTGATGATGATGATCCCTCAACGTTTTGTGTCATCAAATCTGCAAGATCTAAATAAAACCAGAATCTCACCAATGTAAGTAGGTGATAGGCTCTTGATGCCAATTGATAGATCTTTAGGTCTAATACTTTACGTTTTAAGCAGTAGTTACGATACCTAGTCTAGACAGATAAGTAAGACAGGTATAAAAGACAGTAAAGTAAGACAACAGATTTTAACGTGGTTCGGACTATGTCCTACATCCACGAGGCTTTCGTCTGAATCAAACTTCTTTCAACGGACAAAAGTTATTACACCAACTGGTTTTACTATAATACCGAATCCCTCAAATGTTGATACCACCGGAACCTTTTTTGCGTCTACTCCGTTTGACCCGTAAGATCAAAACTCCCATATCGATCTTCTTATGAGAAAGCTTCCAAGCGAACTGCACGTACGTATAGATCCCTCTAACTGGCGCAATCCTTTCCCGTTGAACTCCCTTCAACTCTCGTCAGCTCCTCACGTTCTTGATGTAACTCAAGAGGGCGAAAACTAAGAAATCAAAATAAAAGAGAACACCTAAAGATGTATATTTTGTTACACGAGTGTTCTACATTGATTCCTAGGATTTCTACTATTTATAGGATAGCTCTCCTGAAAGATCTCCTTGAATCTCGGCCAGTCTCCATATCCAGTCGAGACAGGATCTTTCCAAATATATCTGAATCTTTCCATGATAAGGCGATTCTTCCTTTTGATAAGTCTTTGTTTCCCTTTGATAAGATCTTCATGATCTTCCTATTTCCTGCACACCAAAGACAAAGAAGAACTCCACAAGGAATAGATTACTAAAGGATATAATAAAGAGTTTGATAAAGATTAACTTTTCATAAGATAAGATACTATAAGATCAAGTTAAATCTTTACAAACTTACCTAAATATTCACTCGTCTAAAACAAGATAAATACAATATAATTCAGAGCGAATAATTAAGTAAATAAATCAAAGTAAATAAAACCGAATTTTTCTTTAAAATAATTTTGCAAACAAGGAAATAAAATCTAGTTGGACCTGGCAGTCCTGACTATTCAATCGAATTTGAAACGTGTCGGACTTACGGTCCTAACAGATGCAAATCTTTAAGTCATGAATCTCAAGTGGACACTACTTCGACTTAATTGCATCTCAAGCTAGCTGCTTTTTTATGTGATGAAATCTTCTGTTTCTGCACCCCATCAATAAATACGGAGATTATATTCATATTCATGACTTTTGGCCTAAAATCGAAACTATAGCCAAAGTAAGCAGAAATTTTTGCCCTCACAATTTTTAATTTAAAAATAAGAATGGAGATATTATTAGAGCACCAATAACAATTTACAGCTGCTAGCATATGTTGTGAACTACCAAAATAATATGTTTTTATAAAGTTTTAAGATAACGTAATATCTTCATTATCGTGATTATGCTTCGGGAATTCTTAATTTTAAGAGCCTCTCCTTGTTAAATGATGTTATAAAAAAAATTATAAAAAACTCCCAACCTATGGGTTGACCTACAAATACCAAGTCTTCCTTCCTTGGCTATTTATTATTTCTCACCACCACACACCATCATCGCAAACATGTAGCTTCATCTGCAAATTAAGATTCAATATTTAATATAATTTATAATTCTCACCTTAGATATTTTGGAGTAGAGAAGAGCGAAGTTTCTGGGAGTTTTTCCATTCAGTATCACCACCTTTTGATTGACAGTTTAACTAAAAGAATGATTAAAATCGACTCGTTTACAAAAATCTATTAGACCAATTGCCGAAATTCTTTTAAGATTGATAACCAGGACACACGGAGGGTTTTGAAATCTTAGTTGCTACAATAAAAAACTAGTTTGTGATGACATGTTCTAATTAATTCATTTTTGCAGGCCTCATAAAATAAACGTAAGTTTTACCGTAAGAAAATAATGTTGAATAATATAAATACACGCATGATTCACAAATTCGTTCTTCCAATTTGGTTAAATGTTATACTACTAGTTTATTTGCCATTTATTGTTATGAAAACTGTCTTCATTTGGATTTAGTGACGTCGGTTGAATCAAAAGTCAAAACCAATAGAAGAGAATGCGAAAGTGGAATACGCGTTTGAATACTAATTAATGCAAAACAACTTGTTTTATAAACATTAATTGCTAATGATCTAGCACGACAAAACCATCTTCGAATCTATAATCTTGTTCAAATGTTTGATTTTATCCTTTAATATAATTGAGCAACTTGTTTGGATAATCTAGAGTTTGAGCAAATCTCAAGGGAAGATAACTATATGCTAATTGGTGAAATTTTTGAAGAAGAAATTAAAGGAGAAGTGTGGGAGTCACGTGATGGACCATCACAACGAGCCCATCACCCAATTGTTTTTAGGGATAAAAGTGTTAAACCCTTTGAATGTTACTCCGTGTTGTAATTTGCTTTTTATCTTTTTATTTTTAGCAACTTGCCTCATGTATTATTGATAATAAACACTTTGTTCCCCGAGTCATTTTTTCACCATTAGATTTGGATATGTGTAAGCATTTCTTCCCGTTGAGTTATGCTTCAAGGGGCCAAGTGTGTATTTTTTAGTGGTATGGAGGCATATTGCCAAAAAAAATAAAAAAATAAAAATAGAATAGGAGGTTAATTAAGTGTAATTGAGTTATAGTATAAGGAGTTTAATGCTTTTATCCCTTGTTTTAATTTTAGTTTAATCCAGAGATTTTTGGGGTGCTATGAAAAAAGAGGTAAATGGATTTATGAGGTTTGCGCAGGATATTCCAACTTCCAAGGAGCGAGTCCTTCCTTCATTGTTCTCAAACTTATATCCAAACACGAAACAAACTATAACAAGACAAATAATTGCATTACTCTGGTGATAAAATCATGTTTCACTATTTACACACACAAAAGATTAGCGATAGACATATAGAGATTTGTAGCACATCAAACAATTTCCTCGAGAATGTCACGACAATAAGTAATAATCTAGTTTAGACTTTTTTTGGAAGAGACAAGGAAGAGAAGATTGATGAAATCGCAGAGAATATGAATGCAATGAGAAGAACGCTGGCTGCTGCATTTGATTTCTCTAAAAAATCTTGAGTGTCTGAATCGGCTCCGGGGATACGGTTCACATCTACGGTGAGTCCAAAACCCGCGGCTGCACCAGTTGCCAACATGTAGGATAGGGCATATTCAACAAAATTTTTTGTATAAAAACACTCATTAATAACTCACTAAAATTCTCTTTAAAGTTTTTAATTGTCTATAGATAAATCTCGATCATAATCATTAACGAGCTTAATTTTTTCTATACAAAGAAAGAGTTAACGAACTAAAATTTTCTTCTTTGACAAATTAATCTAGCATTTTTCCACGTGGTCCAAGGGATAGTTTTCTTGATTTTGCATGCGCCCCCAGGCTAGTTGTCTAGAAGTAATGGACAAATCAAAATCTTTTAAATAATAAGAGAGAATTTAATTTGTATATACAGTAAGATGGATTTTAACAAATTAAGATTTTTGTTTCTGGAAATTAATTTCAATACAGAAACGAGACATAATATAGATGTTTGCTCGATCTCGAGGAAAATGCTGTAAACCCCTGCGATTTCAAAAACCAACATGAAACCCCTTTTGGATTGATAATTTTCTACAACGCCCTTGTGTTTTGATAAACTCGGCATAAATCCACTTACTTGTAAAAAAAAACCCTCGTGACTTCATAAAATCTTGAGTCTACGTTTTTCATACATTTCTATTTTTAGTATCTTTTCATAATTCTGTTAGTTCCGTTAGTTCAAACTTTCTCTTAATAGAAAGTTACCGTTTGTAGTGTTAGTTCTTTTTTCTTATAAATAGTTAGAACAGAGTTCCTTTTACTCACTTTGGGATTTTACAAATTCACGCGAGTATGAGAGAGTTTCTCTCAAAACATTGCTCAATCATTCAACTTGTAAACTGTGATTTGATAATCAATCGTCAATACATTGTTCTGTTTTTGTTCATCGCACACTTTGTTCGCTCGATTTGTAGAATCTGATATGGTATCATTCACTAGGTTTCATTGATCCTCTATTCCGTTGCGTTATTTTGTTGTTTTCTGCGGATTAATCGGTTGATTTGCTCCGATTCGTTCGATTCTGCGGCTTAATCGGTTTGATTTTGTCCGATTGTGTTTTTTCTGCATTTTCATCGGTTGATTTTGTTCGATTCTCTGTTTTCTGTCAATTTAGGGTTTATATTGCTTGTTTATCCCTAATTTGAAATGTCTGGATCTAATCCTACGTCTGGCAATACTCTTGGATCTAATCTTCCTCGTAAGAATCCATCTGAAGATTCGGCTTCTCCTTATTTCCTTGGATCGCATGATTTTACTGGTACTGCGATTGTAGGTGATGTGTTTACTGGTGATAATTACATTTCTTGGACTAAAGCCATTGAGATGGCTCTTAATATCAAGAATAAGATTGGTTTTATAGACGGTACATTGCCTCAACCTGATGACACTAATCCTCTTATGGTTGTTTGTTGGAAGAGAGCCAACAGTCTTGTTCTTTCATGGTTGTTAAACTCAGTCTCAAAGGAGATTCGACATAGTCTACTGTACTTTACTACTGCTATTGATGTGTGGAAGGAATTGAAAACACGTTATGATCGTCCTGATGGTTCTCGTGTTTTTCATCTGCAAAAATCACTTTCAACTATATCTCAAAAGTTCCTTATCGTTACTACCTTCTATAATAATTTTCGAAGTTTGTGGGATGAGTTTGTTAACCAGCGCCCTATTGTTGGATGTACATGTCGTTTATGCACATGTGGTGTTAACAAACATATGCAAGAACTTCAACAAGCTGATTGTGTTCTCACTTTTCTTGTGGGATTGAATGAATCTTTTGCTCCGTTGAGGAGTCAAATTCTGTTGAATAGTCCTCTTCCATCCTTGTCAAAGGTTTATTCTCTTTTGCTGCAAGAAGAGAATCAACGCTTACTTCACAATACTCAGGTGGCAGATCCATTGGCTATGTTCAGTAAAGCTAAGATTCCACATGACTCTTTTCAGAAAACTTCTGGTTCTTTTGTTAAATCTCAGCCTCAACCAACTAAGTTCACTAAAGGCAAGGATAAGAAAAAGCTTCGTTGTACTCACTGTGGTTACAATGGCCATACTGTGGACCGTTGTTTTCAGATTATTGGGTATCCACCAGGCTGGGATGGCCCCACCAACAAGCGTTCTAATCCTTCTGCCAACATGGTAACATCTACTGAAGATCCTTCTGAGTCTGCTCCTAATACTGATCCTACTTCTAATGTGGACCTGTCTTTTGAGAAGTTTATGGCTTTTGCAAAGAGTCAATCTACTGTTGGTTCTTCTCAACAGGTTCCATCACAATTTGCTGCCACCACCACTGTTGGTACACATATTTCTTACTCTCACTCTTTACATTCTCATGTTGCTTTATCTGCTATTAATCTTAGTCAGACATGGATTTTAGACACAGGAGCAACTGCTCATATGCTATCTGACTCTGCATCTTTTACTTCTGATGTTAGAACTATTAGTATACCTATTTCATTACCTAATTCTAGAACTACAAATGCTACTCTTCAAGGAGATGTTCTTCTACAGAATGGTCTTATTCTCAAGGATGCACTATATGTACCAGACTTTCATTTTAATCTGGTTTCTGTCTCCAAACTTGCTAAAACCTGTCAAGTTCTTTTATGTTTCTCTCCTACCTCTTGTCTTATGCAGGACATAGCCACAAGGAGGATGATTGGTTTTGCTAGGGAGCATCAAGGCCTTTATCTCATGAACTTTATTGATTCTTTTGCACATTCTTGTAATAGGCCCTCTGATGTTTTCTGTAATTCTGTTTCTCGGAATAATTCTCTTTGGCACACTAGACTTGGACATGCTCCTCTTGCCAAATTATCTTGTATTCCTTCTATTGGTGTTGTTAATAAAAATACTCATGATCCATGTGATATTTGTCGTCTTGCAAAACAGAAAAAGCTATCTTTTCCTCATAGTACATCTGAATCTTTACATGCTTTTGATTTGATTCACTGTGATGTGTGGGGGCCTTTTTCTACACCTGCCTATGATGGTTCTAGGTTCTTCTTAACAATTGTTGATGATTTCACAAGGTGCACATGGGTGTATTTTTTGAAACATAAATCTGAGGTGAAAGATCATCTAACTCAGTTCTATATCTTGGTTCAAAACCAATTTTCTGTCAATATAAAGACTCTTAGATCAGATAATGGTACCGAGTTCCTTTTAAAAGACTTCTATCTATCTAAGGGTATAATCCACCAAACTAGTTGTGTGAAAACACCTCAGCAAAATGGGTTGGTGGAACGCAAGCACCAACACCTTCTTCAGGTTGCAAGGTCTCTCAAGTTTCAATCTAATATTCCACTGAAGTACTGGACTTTTTGTATTGCTGCTACTTTCATCATTAACAGATTGCCTTCTCATGTAATTGGAAACAAAACTCCTTATGAGCTTCTTTTTCACAAGGTTCCTGACTATACTTTACTCAAAAGTTTTGGCTGTCTGTGTTATGCTAGTAGTTTGACTTCTCACAGATTGAAGTTTGATCCAAGGGCCCTTAAGTGTGTGTTTTTGGGATATCCTAGAGGCACTAAGGGGTACTTACTTCTAAATTTACAGAATTCTCAGATTTTTACATCAAGGAATGTTATTTTCTATGAAACAATATTTCCTTATCATGATAAGGTGAAAGTTTCTTCTTCCTCTGTATCTTCCTCTACTCCTGTTGCTGTTCCTCCATGTACAGATCCTTTTATCAACATACAGGTTCCTTCAGATGTTCATATTATACCTCCATATCATCAGGATAATCATGCTCATGACCAGATTGCTCTTCCAGCTGACAGTTTTTCTCAAGTAGAAACACCTGATATTACAGCTCATATGCATTATGGTGATGTAAACAGTTTTAATTCTAATGACATGGCTCCTGCTTATCCATTGATTGATCATAATGTTCTAGATCATGCTATTCCTACTCATTCTTCTCATGGTGATATGCTTGCTCAACCTAACTCTGTGGTTTTTCCTACTGTGCCAATGGTTCACTCTGAACCTGCTTCTGTTTCTATACCTTCTCAAGCTTCTGAGGCTCCTGCAGTTGCTCCTACTAGAAAATATACTAGAGTTGGCACTTTACCTTCCTATCTAGAATCCTATGATTATACTCTTCCTCCTTCTATTCACAAGGCTAACCTTTCTCTGCAACACAAACCACATACTACAAGATATCCTATTCAGTTATACATGACTAACAAGAGACTTGGTACATCACACAAAGCTTTTACAGTGGCTATTACAGAAGTCATTGAACCAAAGATTTACACTCAGGCTAATGAAAGTTCTAACAGCTACGAGAAAAGAGCTTGATGCTCTAGAAAAGACAAATACTTGGATACTTACAGAATTATCTCCTGGTCAAAATTGTGTTGGATGTAAATGGGTGTATAAGATTAAACATAGGGCTGATGGTACTGTAGAGAGATACAAGGCACGTTTAGTTGCCAAAGGGTATACTCAGGAAGAAGGACTTGACTATTTCGACACATTCTCACCAGTAGCCAAGCTCACAACTGTCAAAGTTCTACTTGCTTTAGCATCATCTCAGAATTGGTTCTTGGAGCAACTTGATGTTAACAATGCATTCCTCCATGGTGACCTTGATGAGGAAATATATATGAAACCCCCTCCAGGGTACTGTGCTTCTAATGACAAAAGGGTTTGCCTTCTTAAAAAGAGTCTATATAGCCTTAAACAGGCCTCAAGACAATGGTCCAAGCTTACCACTTGTCTTCTGGACTTTGGTTATACTCAAACTGTGGCAGATTGTTCATTGTTTGTCAAGAAGCATGGTGAATCTTTTACTGCATTATGTGTATATGTTGATGATGTTATTCTTGCAGGGAATGACATGAAGGAAATCAACAACTTGAAAGCTCATTTAGATGATAAGTTTACCATCAAAGATCTTGATAAACTCAAATATATTCTAGGAATTGAAGTTGCAAGAAGTAAAGAGGGTATCACCTTATGTCAAAGAAAATATGCACTTGATATTCTTTCTGAATCAGGGTATCTTGGCTCCAAACCATGCTCCACCCCTATGGATTCCTCTTCTAGACTCAAAGCAACAGATTCCATTTTTCTTGAAGATCCAACAGTTTACAGGAGACTTGTTGGCAGACTCCTCTATCTTACCATTACTAGACCTGATTTGAGTTTTAACATTCAAAATCTAACTCAATTTATGTCTAAACCAACTGTTTCTCACCTTGCAGCAGCCCATCGTGTCCTTAGGTACATCAAAGCAAGTCCAGGCAAGGGTGTTTTCTTTCCAGCAAGTAGTGAACTTCACCTCAAAGCCTTTTTGTGACAGTGATTGGGCAGCTTGCACAGATACTAGGAGAAGCATCACAGGATATGCCATTTACCTTGGAGGAGCACTTGTTTCTTGGAAAGCTAAGAAGCAATCCACTGTTAGCAGAAGCTCCACTGAAGCTGAATACAGAGCAGTTGCCTCCACAACTTGTGAACTAATGTGGCTAAGACAACTACTCACTGATCTTTCAATTGTTCAAAGCAGAGTTCCTCTCTTATTCACTGATAACCGAAGTGCCTATTGCATTGCCATCAACCCAATGCATCACGAGCGTACGAAGCACATTCAGATCGATTGTCACTTTGTTAGGGAAAAGGTCCATGAAGGTCTACTCAAAATTGTCCACATTCCTAGTGAGCATCAATTAGCAGATGTCCTCACCAAACCTCTTGCCGTTAAACCATTCAACATGATGATATCCAAGATGGGCATCAAAGATATTCATGCCCCTCTTGAGGGGGGTCTTGAGTTTACGTTTTTCATACATTTCTATTTTTAGTATCTTTTCATAATTCTGTTAGTTCCGTTAGTTCAAACTTTCTCTTAATAGAAAGTTACCGTTTGTAGTGTTAGTTCTGTTTTCTTATAAATAGTTAGAACAGAGTTCCTTTTACTCACTTTGGGATTTTACAAATTCAGGCGAGTATGAGAGAGTTTTCTCTCAAAACATTGCTCAATCATTCAACTTGTAAACTGTGATTTGATAATCAATCGTCAATACATTGTTCTGTTTTTGTTCATCGCACACTTTGTTCGCTCGATTTGTAGAATCTGATATAAAACTTTGCACAAAACCTCATCTTGTGGTTTTATAATAATTTGAACAAAACCCTTTTGTGGTTCATGAAAAGAGATTTTTTGCAAAGTTTATGTATAAAACCACAAGGGGGGATTTTAAACAATTAACAAACAACCGGAGGGTTTCATGCAGGTTTTCAAAAACCACGCGGGGTTTTTGGTTGATTCCCACTCGATCTTGCAATATAATTACAAAATCCAATTATATTCTTTTGAGTAAATTCGCAAATTGCATTCATATGTAATTCTCAATTGCAAATTTGTTTATAAATGTGTACCTCCTTTAAAAGACTAACACTTAAGATTGATATACATGCGTCAAAACAAGAGGACAGCTCAATTTTCTCTTAAGTCAGTATGTTTCCATAAAAACATTAAAATCTCAGTATGTTTCGTTTTTTTCTTTAAGATAACTATAATTTAGTCAATAGATCAAATATAAATAAAAAACTGACCACGATATTTCTCGAGAATTCCTAAAAACTGCCAATGGTCTTTCAATTTGTTTCTTCTCATTTATTGGTTCAAAATATATACATATATATATATATACATATATATATATAGACATATATATATATATACATATACATATATATATATATATATATATATATATATATATATATATATATATATATATCATATATGTAAAAAGCTATATATATACCTTATCACCAAAGAATTCAATATAGGTGAAGCCATCACCCCCGAGTCGGTTGCCGGAGGTCACTTGAAAGATTGTGGACGCGGTTAGCAACAATGTATAGACCATTCCAATCACAGTAGTAGATAGCATATAACTGTGACATCACATATCATTAGAATACAAGTTGATTAAGGTTAATTGCATTGAAATTTTATAACCATATGTATAATATACCACGTCGATCGTCATACTAGATAAATACTTTAAGGGTTCTCAACATAAAACATTCTTCTGGTATGAAACTTCTTTACGAAATCTATATTCTAAGACTACTTGGTATTTTCTTAAATTTTTAGACACACTCTCCTTGGTCAAAATTTAATGTAACTCCCTTAATCTTTTTTAAATGACTACAATAAATTATCCTTACTTATGCTATTTTATGTTGCACCTCTTTTATATTTTCCTTCACAATATTTTATTTTCTAACTGTTGGAATTGAGAACTAACTAAGTTTGATAATTTCTAAAATATAGGAAAGACCAAATACACTTGGTTTTTTGCTAAGCACAATTTTCGTTTACAAGATGGAAATTAAGATAACGGTTTAGTATTTTATTTGACGCACTTGATATCTTTCTGACTTGATGTCAAACCATGATTAACAACCTAACTAGATTTATAAACTGCGGCTGTTAAGAAATTACAACCTTCCAAATAGGAACTCGCCAACCCGTGGGTATACCATGAAGTTACAAAGGTTGTACCTGTGAACCACATAAGCAGTGACAATTGCCCTATGAGGACTCGCTTTCGCTACGGCTCCCGTGGGTTCCCTTAACCAAGCCACTGCCTATGAGTGTTACGGAACACCATATCTTTTGATTTAATATCAAGTATAAAAACTATTTTATATATTATTATACAATAAATAAGAGAAGAGGATTTTTGTACAGATGTTTCATACCACAAGTGAGTTTCTTGTTGATAGCCTAATTAAGAAGTATTTTCGACTTTTTAAAGAGAGAAATTACATAAGATTCAAGCTTAAAATAAGTAACGAATGCATTTACCTACTCCACATAATATTAGAAGAGTATATGCAATTTATAACATTATGAAGTTAAACAAAATTGAGTTTGCTATAACGAGACTCACCGATAAGCGTAGAAATCGTTAAACTTGACTGTAACTTGACCTAAGCCTACACCGGTGGTGATTTTATTGGTGGCGAGGACGATGAGGGACACAAACAAGCAGATGAAAGTCAGCACCCTAGCAGTGAGTGACACGACTGGTGAGACTGCCGCGGATGGTGGTGGCGCCATTCAGATAGTTAGTTAATCTAATTAGCTATGTATACTTCTATATATATATATATATATATATATATATATGCTTTTAATTAATTAGTCTTCCTTGAACAGAAACTCTCCGATAGATGCTATATATGAACGTCTTTTCTTTTGCAGAGTTATTATATAATTAGTACTAACTGCGAGTCTTTGGATAAATGATAATCGATAAAGTCAACTTGAATTTTGGTCGTTGTTCACATGCCCCGTTTACTTTGAGTCTTTATTTTGATCGTGCAACTTGTAACAATTTAATCTTTCAAATTATAGACTTTCAACGAGTATGTTAATGTGTGATTAGCACGCACATTCTGTTTTTTTTTCTCTGTCGTTGTCAACTTGTTATTGAGACTACTCATGAGCTCATTATCCCAGTTGTAAAATGACAAAAACCACATTCTTAGTCGTTTTCTGATTTTGCCGATCTCTCTAATTATTCCTACTTTAGTTTGAATTAGCAAATTAAGATTGATCATTATTCTCTGAATTTAAGATTCTTAGATATTTTTTGTCCCTTTGTGCCAAAATCGTAGTCCTTCTATATATATTCGAGAAAAGAAACTAATTGTGATAAAATGACATAAAACTGCGGTTACATATATAAATGGATTAATTCTTAACCCAACCATGAAATATACGTGGAGGTTGTTATTTATGCATGCCAACAAGAAAGGTCTCTAATGGTTGGATATGTTTAGCTACTGAGATTGTACTCATATTCATGACTTTTGACTTAGACTTTGATAGAAATTGAAGCCCATTTATTTCTCTCCTTAAAAGGCCTTATTAATTGGAGATGGAACTTCTCTTTATAAACTCAAGCCCAAACTCTTTTCCAAGCGATGTGGGACACTTCTTAACACGCCCCCTCACGTGTGGGCCGGTATTAACTTCGATCCCATCACGTGGGTAGGTCGCAAGCCCATCATACATCTTGGGTAGGCTCTGATACCCTGATAGAAATTGAAGCCCATTTATTTCTCCCTTTAAAAGGCCTTATTAAATGGAGATGGAACTTCTCTTTATAAACACAAGCCCAGACTTTTTCCCAAGCGATGTGGAACACTTCTTAACAAGCTTGAAACTATATATTGATAAAGGTAATAAGAACTTTTTGCCCTCTTAATTTTTTGATCTAAAAATAAGAGTGACGATATTATCTGCAAAACACCGAGTTACTGCTCATAGAGACATATTTTATGAACTACCCAAATTATTTTTTTGTGTAAATATTCAGGATAACCTCATGTCTAATTTATTAGGTAGAGTACCTCTTGTACTCAAGTTCTTCTTTAACAAAATTCTTTGTCTTAAAAAAAAAAAAAAAAAACTTCACTAGTTAACCTTCACCGATTCTTAATATTAAGAGCATATATCTCCTTCTTGAATGATATTATATATAGCTTCTCTATTATATCGTAAAACTCCCAAGTGATGGTTTGACTAAAAAAGATACAAAATTTTTCTTCCTGGGCTATTTATTATTTTTTACCAGCGCACATCGTAAACATGGAGCTCCATTCGTAAAGGGTCAATTACGTTAAACTATTCAAACTATGGGGTTTATAGCATTTCAATCTTAGACCTATTAAGAAGTAGAAGATTCCCCATAACCTATAAAAAAATGCATGAATTGTCTCCGAGTTTCTTGATCAACCTTTCATTTTGGACACATTCCTACATCTCCGTCCGTACATCAAGGGTGGTTTAGACATTTTTCAATAGGTTGGGGGCATATTGCATTTTTTAATAGGTGTAGGGACATTTCTATAGACATCATAGTTTGGGAAGTTTGCCGCAGTTAACAATTATGTTTAAAATATTTCTAATTCTAACCTTATGTATTTTAGAACCTAGTAGATTGAGTTTCTAGGAAGTTTGTCAGGAAAATGCATAAAAACCATATTTTGAAAACCTCAATCAAACCCCCCTGGTATTAATTTTTTTCACACGAGATTCCCTCGTGTTTTCAAGAATTATGCACCAAACTCCATCATATTATTTTTTTCGCAAGAGATTCTATCGTGTTTTCAAAAACTATACACAAAACTCCTAATTAAAGATGAATTGTCAATTTTACCCTTTAATAAGAGGAGGTCTGATGCGAAATAAATAACATGCGAGTTTATAGTGCATAAGATTACATTAACATGATAGGATTTGGTGCAAGTTTTAGAAAATATGAAAATTATAATGAGAAAGAATTTAGCGCAAAATTTTTAAAACCACAAAGGGATGCTATGAAAAGAAAAACCAAGATGGAGTTGGTGCTTGTTTTGATAACACAAGAGGGTTTACGCATTTTTTCCAAGTTTTTGCATTCATCACCGCCTTTAGAATGATCATTTAACTATAGGAGTGATTAAAAAAAATTAAAAAAATAAAAATTTAGGTGGTGATGAGTTAGACTTGACCTGCCTAACTAGTTAGAATTAGTGCTCGATCGGGTCGACTAAAACTAAGATTTAGAGGTTGTTTGATAGTTTATCGAAGAAGTGTATTCATTATTTTTACTTGAAGTCACTTCGTGTCTTTTGACAAAAAGTTGGAATATGTTCAAATCTTTTTAAAATGGTACTTCAAATTATTTGTAGTAATTAATGAAAAAGTAATTGTTTTCCTTTTAAATACTTGTTAAAATACTTATTTCCAAAAGCATATTGAAAAGCATCCTAAACCCTTTTTTGATTTTTTTTAAAAAAATAAATAGAAGCAAAAATTGGTAATGCAAGCACTAAACCTAAAAAATATTGTTCCTCAAAAACCGATAAACCTTCTTAATGTAATAAGCACCAATTTAGACTTAATCGAATCTTAACCAATAAAAAAGAATGTGAAGGCCGAACACGAGTTGTTATTTTTTGGAAGCTCGAACACGAGTTCGAATAGTTATATGGTCTTTTTGGTTGGATAACACCTTAATTTATGAAACAACTAATTCAGTAAGCATTAGTCCGTTACTGATCTTGCACGCAAAGCAATCTACCAATCTATAACCTCATTCTAGATGTTTGGTCTTATCCTTTCAAATAATAGAGCACTTTTTTGCATAAATAACTATAATTAGAGGTTAAAACACGCCGCCTTTACTCCTTGAGGATACACAAGACTTCATACATTAAATTAGGGAAATGAACTGTTTGAGCTTATATTATATTATATTCTTTTTTCTACAGATCTTCGACAAGTTGCATACTCTTAAATATTCGATGAACGCTAGCTTTTGGTCAAATAAGTACTTGATATAAATGCTACTATTTACTAATATTATTTTTAAAATATATCTTGTCAGTAAAATTGAAGGCTAGCGATAATGCCAAAGCGAAAAGTGTTGTTGCCAAAGCAACTTTTTTATGTTCTCTACTTTGCCCCTCTTTTTATAAGTCAACTGCCAAAATTTCCATAATATCTTGTTATCTTAATTAGTTATCCTTTAATTATAGCAACTTAATCTTCTCTCTTATTGATTAGTTATTGTGATTTCTTTTTTTGTTCAATAGAGATATAAAATAACCTTTACGATTTCTAGCCATAATTTATTTAGCAATTTTAATCATTGATGTAAAATAAGCATTTACTCCACTAAATTCCACTTCAAAATTGTATCTGTGAGGAATATATTTATTCCCAATTAATCTTCAATTAGAATATATACAATGTCATTCTTTTTCTAATACTTATTTAAGTGAAGCTATCCTTTCTGCTATATACTATACGAACATATTTACATAATTCCTTTTCTTCTGAATCAGTTTATTAATTAGAATTTATATACAGGCATTTTCGAGTTGGGGATTAAGAAGCGAAAGTTTATCTTATTTTTTAGGTAATAGGAACTTCTACTTAATTTAATTATATCTTTTAGTTTTATTGATAAAACAAACCTCTCTTAAAAACTAGCTTATTTGAGTGAATAGAATTTCATATATAGTTAAACCCATCTACTAATATTAGTTAATTTCATCAAAATTTATTTTCTACATACACACCTTTTAATATGTCATTACAAACTCAAAATTCAAACCTAATTATATCTAGCAAATCTAGATTCGCAAAAAGTATTTGTTAAGTGTATATTTAAAAATCGTCTTCATATGCTAAATATTCATGATTCATACTTCACAATATTCAAGATGGCTAGCGATATTGCCGAAGCACAAAATGTTGTTGCCAAAGCAATTTTTAAGAATTCTCTAATTTGTCCTTCTCAATCAATGCTAAAACAGTAAATTCTCTTAATTTCCATATTCTCTCAACTAATCAGTACTCTCACATTATGGAAACACAATGCGCTCTATCATTAATACACAATCTAATTATTTTCCCACTCCAAAAGATCTTCTCAAGATTAATAAAAGATTTAGATATAGGATGAAAAATTAGTTCTTTTATTAATAAATATTTACCTATTAATTAAATCCAAAACTTTCTTATTCGTAGCTCTTTAAATTATAAGCAATACTTGGACCAGAATGATATTTATTAATTCAACTAACAAATTTTACTATATTTACATATAAACTTAACTATATGTTAAATATAAAACGATATATATATATATATATATATATATATATATATATATATATATATATATATATATATAAATAAATTAATTAGATGACAAACTGAACTTTAAAAAGAAAACGAAAATGCAAAATCAATTCCCAAGGGTAAGAGTAATAATCATTCATAATAACTTTTATTTTATTTGCTCTCTGAATCCACTTTTTCTTTTTAATCCACGACTTACAAAGTGCTCATGTACATGTGATATTCAACTTATCAACAAAAGAAATTTAATTGTTTCAATAGCTATTTTCATAAAATGATGTCTGAAACTTTGAATTGATACTTTCATGTTGATTTTTAAATTATAATATTTTTTTTCTTTCAAAAGGTTAAACCACGGCTATAACAAGTGTGATATATCATTTTCTATTTATTTACAGATTTGGTATCATATAATACTTTATCATTCATCTCTTTTCTGTAATACTTACCAATGCAATTTCGTTTTTTTTTTCGATTATTGAATATTTGCATATTTATATTTATATTTATTATTCCTAATTTAAAAACATAATCCAGGAACTAGTTTAATTTGTAGCCTAAAGACTTTTTGTACTAGTTTAGTTTTTGGTTTGAAGACTTATATATTCTACTAGATTTTTTTTTTCATTAAACAAATCATGCTTCTCCATAATAGAAAAAAAAAAAAAAAATAACTAATCTTGCTTTGTATTATAATTGGAGATAGAAAGTAATTAGATGGTGTATTAATGGTAGAGAAAATTAAGTTTCCATAATGTTAGACTAATTAATTAAGAAGAGATGGTATGTGAATCTCTTGACTTAATAGAGTTAGATTGATAAGGGCATATTAGTGAGTTTCAAAAAGTTGTTTTGGCAACAACATTTTGTGATTTGGCAATATAGTCAGCCATTCAAGATGGTTTGATTGGATAATAATAAACTTTTAATATTGTATATTGAAATTTAGATAAGGAAAAAAAACCCTGTAATATTAAGTCATGAATCAGTCCACGTTTTAATTATACTGATTTAATTGTCTTTCAAAACTTATATACACACCAAATCTTTTTAATAAATGAGTAATTTCTTAAATCAACCTATTAAAATTATTCCTTTAGTTTTAATAATTTGTTTCAAAATATTATGGATAACCATGGAATGAATGCCGTGTTTCTTTATTTCAAAAAAAAATTGTGGAGAGAGAAAAATCTTTCTGCTGCTACAATTAGGGATGTTAATAAGGAAACATATGTTACAAGATTTTTTGATAAACATGATTATTGTATTCTATATTTAAAAGGGGTAAATAGAGAATAAAAAAAGATTGCTCTGGCAATAAAAATTGGTGCTTTGGCAATATCGCTAGCCAAAATTGAAGTATAGTTATAACGAGATTATCGACGACTGTGCGGCTATTTCTTTAAAACATAATATTATAATTATATAAAGGTCTCAATAGTCCTTCAATCATATGAGTTGACTTTCTATCCTCAGAGTCAACGACAAAAGCATTTTGCACTGTAAATTGAAAGGAAGAGACAAAGGAAATTTCAAGTGTGCCGCGTCAACTTATGGAACATGTATGTGCGTGTTCCACGACGGACTTGAGATTTTTTCTCATTAAATTTGGAAAACGTTTGCCTACACAAATTAAAGTTTATACCTTGTACTACGATTTTGTCAGACTATCAAAAAATAATGATCTTAAATACATGATATTATTGTAGTATTAAATTTTAATTCATGAAAAATGGTGGCCACAAAGTTTATCGTAAAATACTCTGGGCAAGTATTCATGCATAAATTTGACATATAGAGAACAACTTCATCTAAATTCTGCAGAAATTTAGAGCCCGTCATGTCCTCTTATTAAAAGAAAAAGGGGAGTACATAATTCCCAAAGCATTCCCAAGCAATATATAATTGAATTCAACAGCCCTCCTTATACATAGGCCGGAATGGTCATCATATCCTATCAGCTATCACGTGAGTCAGAATGCAAGTCCAACATTATCTCGGTTAGGTTCCGATGGCATGTAGAAATTCAGAGCCACTAAAAGGCGTTATTAAGGGAGGAAGGATTATTAATACACAGAAGCTCGAGTTCAATTCCAATTTCCAATTTCCAAGCAATGTGAGATAAAATTCAACAAATTTTCATCCAAAATTAAATATCAAACTCCAATACTCCATACACAACAAAGCGATTACTTTGCTTATATTCAGATAATTGATAGAATCCTTCCTCTGTTCTATCCTCTTTTCTATACAAGAATGTGGTACTATTTTTTGTGCCATCTCTGATCAAAATGAGTCTTAACATCATGGTAAACTCAGTGTCGGTGATATTCTGATTCAGATGCTAAGAATAAGACTTTTTGTTTACCGACAAACGCTCCTTATGAGTTTGATTACTATCTGCAGTACTTCTTGAACCATACGCCAATATGAAGGAAGCTTTCAAAATCAGACTGAGGTCTGTAATCAACGAATATTTGAGTTTTGTTTCATAAGAATGAGTCGTAGAAAAATAGCACACTAGATAAGATGAGGTTTACCGATTGATGGGATGTATATCATTTGGAAAAGCAATCACTTTGGTTTCAACTCCTCTCTCCTTTAATGCCCGAGCATACTGTATATGCATGGAAAACGGACTTATTAGATAACCTCATGATAGAGAGTGCATAACATACTCAAATAACACACGACTGCCTCACCCCCCCTACCCAATCGCACCACATAAAAATTTACAGTATCCATATTCCATTGGAATTTCGATGGTGATAATGATGGGAGGTCTTACTTGTAATCCATCATAAACTGGCACACGAACATCTTGAGCACCAAGAAGGAAGAGTGTTGGAGTTTTGACCTGCAAAAATTATGAAAGTATTCAGATCCACTTACTATGTTATACTTCTGCAAAGGCCAGATGCTTGCACGATAAAATGCATCCCACGGGAAAAACTTGGGTGAATTACGATGACACTGCCTACCTTTGGTTAAATTACAATAACACATCCAGATATTTCAAAAAGTAGAAAACCTCACTCTACCATGAAGGGATCATGGAATAACTAGAGAGCAATGAGATTTTGTTTGGAATTTTAAGCATACCGTATTCAAAAATGTCTGGTGAGTTGGTACTCTCTAAAAATATATGAATTTAATGAATTTTTTGTCACGAGCTTCATTTTTTGCCTCATTCGTCGTATGTACTCCTTCCGGCAGTAGCATACTAACGACAGCCAAAGAGGCAAGATGCCAACAATGTATTGGTTTATGTTACTGTTTGTAATTTTGGGGATGCGAGAGCTAGTATCAATTTGACCAAACAAAGTTTCATCATAATAACCTAAACAATTATGTATCAAGTTATTGTAGATCAACCAACAAGCTTTGTTCGTTCCTTTGATCTTCAGAAAGCGTCCCATCGCTTAAGCTTCAGAGATCAAACCTTAAAGATGTGAGAAACTGGAGACTTGCTGTAAAACATAGCCAAATGTTCTGCTGATGGGGATTCTGTAAAGATAGTTTTTCCCTCATTTCCATATGCTTGAACGAAGCACCAATCAGGAATATCGGATGTGCCAACCATCAATGCAAAGTTGCACACAGGGTTCCTAGCGGCTGCCGCAGCAAATCTATCTGGTGCCTGAAGAAAAAGTGATATGATTCATTAGTATTAACTAGTGGTCACACAATATTTCTTTTTGCCTTATGCGGGATGATGAAATTTGGTCTCATAACACATCATTTTCAATATAAAAAATAGGGTGAATTACAGCAACACCACTTGATGTTATGTCAAATTAGAACTACATCCATCATTTTTCAAAAAATAATAGAAAATACATTAATTATTACACTAACAGAAGCAACATGTCGTTCTGACTACTATGATTAGTATACTGCTGCAAAGAAAAGAAAAAAAAACTAAACGCAATAAATTTTTTGAAGCAACGTGAGAAACTCAAATTAAGTCTTTTTGTTAAATCTTTACAGGTTATATACTTTTAGACAATTTCAGTTCATCTAACTTTCTTAAAACCATTTAACCAACAATCAAATCAAAATTTCATTAATTTTTTCCAACCTCCTTTCATGAGGCTGTGTTTGAAAACTTTTTCAAGATGAGAAGGTGTAATTGTAATTTTACCAAAATGTCAGCTATTCAACCTAAACAATATTATATCAAAGGAAGATGTTCTAACCTGACCAATTAAGTGTGTGGCCAAGAATCCACCATGTGAAATACCAACTACGGCAATTTTAGATGGATCTGCAAGTCCCTTATCAATGACATGGTCTACAGCAGCCAGTACATCATCAACATCCTGCGGAAACCACGCATATAATAGGACTTCTTTACTAGACAACATATTTCACATTTATGAATAAGACCATATACAATTATGTAAGACGCGCCTGAGACCCAACTTTCCCTGGAAGAGACTGCAATGCTTCCTCACCAAAGCCCCGTGAACCTCTACAACAAATGTCACAAGTTTCTTTAATCTAAGAGAAACTCTCAGAAAATGAATTCAAATTGGATATGCTTGAATCTAGACAACATTTGTTTCTTGAGTATGTAACAATAGATATATCTAATAAACATAACTCTGGTTAGACTGAAACTTGTTAGACATTATAACTCTTCTTCTTTTTATGATAACTACTGTACTAATCGCTTCCTTTTATTGAAAGAACATATGTTTATCTATATGAAAATATTCCTAGATTTGTGATTAACAGTTATATATCCAAGGTCGATCTATAAGCAAATTGCTGCTTGTACATAATACCAATACTGCTGTAAAGTCTGCTAAAAGAATTAACTATTTTGTTATTTTCCTGTTGTCCAAATAAACTACTATTCCAACTTTTACTAGTTCCAATTGAGTAAAAAGGGAAGAAAAGGGGTTGCCCCTTCTTTTACCTATAATTCACAATAAGCAAGCTGAAACCGAGTGCCGTGAGAAAAGCCGAGGTCTTTGAGAAGCTTGACACTGAGACATCATGGGGACCCCCATGAAGGATTACTACTAATGGATCACGGTCATCAGACTTCTTTGACATGGAGGACACATATATAGCTTCAAATGGGTTTCTTGCACCTAGTAGAAGTTACAAGTTAAGGCCTGAGTAATAAATGAAAAACCAGCTGAGAGCATTATGATAAAGGATGTCTGATTGGTGTTAATTGTTACAATTCTCACAAAGGAATTTGAATTTGTGGCATGTACATCTGCAATGCAAGAAGATGTCTGATTGAGATGATTTCTACAAAGTGTTATAGAAAACCTAAGCACATTGATAGCAACTATAATTGAGAAAATTATGGTGACTTTGACAACATCTATGCATATGATGGTAGCACGCCCCCTTAACAAGCCTGCATCTAGAGATGAATTCTTCATGTGAAATCAATAGAGATTGCGTACGATGTGATGTAAGTAGCTATTATGTAGGTTCTTGAATAATGTTCATGTTTATGAACATAAGTTTTATACACACATGTTTGTAAAATAAACTATGTTTTTATTCTTAAAGCTATGTCAGACAAGCATAGATTGACTCTGTCACACTAGTAGTCATCTTTGATATTGAACAATGTAAAGAAATGAGATTTCTTATAGATTGGGGTATTGAAATAGACTCCCCATATTCAAGTGAACTTGCCTACAAGAAACCATCTATGAGTTGTTTGTTTAAAATTCTATTGCAGACTAGAAAACGAAAACTCAAGTCTTGTGGTACACTGAACTAAGATTTGCGCGATGCCTTGTTTATAAGCAAAGAACAAACGCATCCAGCTAAGAAGAATAGCATCATAACACATTGATACCAGCGAACTTGCGTACAAGAAGTCAGCTATTAGTTGTTTGTTTAAATTTCCATTGAGGATAAGAAAAAAAAACTCAAGTCTTGAGGTACACTTGAACTAATATTTGCAGCATACCTTGTATATCAGTAAAGAACACCCTCATTCAGGTAAGAAGAATAGCATCACAATGTACATTTCATACATAAATCTCAATCATTTTTGCACAAAAAAAAAAAAAAAAACACTTTCTTGAGATATAAGAAACATCTGGGGTTGTTTGAACATAATTATGTGCTTTTGGGGCTGGGTTAGTGACTTAGAGTTCCATAAATCATACAAAGTGAAGATCACTTTTTTTTTTTGCAATTTTTGTTGGTGATTGTGAAAATCAAATTTTCATGTTCAAAAATGATATCCGAGTTTGCCTGTTGAATTCTGTTACGTTTTCTTGTTGTATTTACAAACCTAAATGCCTTTGAAAATGTAATTGTGCTTGAATCAATCATGGTCTCCTATAATGGTTCGAAAATGGGAAGAATAAAAACCTTCAATTTAAACTCGTAGGAAAAATTCTGGAGCATGTTTACATATATATATATATATATATATATATATATATATATATATATATTAGGAGAATGTTTATATGCATTCGAACGTGTCACCAGATTCTTAACTTTGGCCAAGTAGTTTGGGAGATATGAATTAATTCTCATAAAATTGTGATAAAAGATTACATAAATTCAATATTTCATTCAATTATTAAATAAATATAAAAAATTAAAAGGAGCCCTAAATGAGAGAAGTACTGAAGAAGTTTAAGTCGTTTTTTATGTTTTAAGGAGTACACGAAAAATAAATATATATCAACAGTGCCATTAGCTTATACCACTCTTCCCTTTCCTTGCTGATTCGATTTATACACTAAACTATGTGTAGTATTAAAAGTCTAAGAACACTATTGAACTCAGAAAGGCCAAATGAAGGGGGTGGCTAGAGGGAGACTGCCAACACAGAGTGTCTCACTAGAAACCACGTTCTGTAAAGGAAAACACAAACATTTAGTACATCAGTTCAAGACCACATGGCAAGAATCTGTATGTTGGCTGTTAGCATCTATCTTTACACTATCCGACAGCCAGTGAGGCGCACGCCACCTTGGCCTTTCGGAGTTCAGTGGTGACTTTAGAGTTAATCTTTTCTCAGACACCCAAATTAATCAATAACCTGGCCAGAAAGCGAAATGAGAATGATCTGGGTTCACTGTTTATCTTCTTCACAATTTTTACCAAACCTTTGGAACTTAAAATATAAAAAAAAACCTTCAAAACTCAATATCTCTTATCATTTTACTGCTGGAAATTTTTGATCCATCATAGACACTAAGAATTTAACATGTATCTTATAATCATTTAAAGATTTTACATAGAGCATTAAATTTACAGTATGTGTATGCAATTTTATGAAGAAAAAAAAAAAGAAAATTACCTCTCACACCTCTAAGTTGGAAAATCAAAAATATTGCAGATATGTTCAAATGAACCACTAAAAAACACATAAATATGTTTCGTGTGTAAAATTATTTTCAAGGCATTTAGACATATAAGTACACAAAACATAATTCAAACATAGAGGTGCAGATACCATTGTTGAACATAAATATTTAATTTCAACTTTTTCAACAGCAAAATTGCATGAAAAATTGAGACTAACCTCGGTTGAATGACATTGTTAAGATGATGATTCAGAGAACTCTTATCTAAGCCACAAAAGGAACTAATTTTGTCCATATTCCAAAAATATCTCAAGAAAAAGTTGTAAGATGCAAAAAGCATACTGACTTTGCCATCTAGAATACCCCTATTTATTAATTTGAAAACAGAAAAGAGGAGACTGTCTCATCTCTATTATTTACTGGATTTTTACATCCATGTGTTGGCGGAGTTCTGCTTATGGTGGGAAAAGGGAGGTTTTCTCCTATTTCCTTACCTCTTCTGAACTTACAAATGGCTGAAAAAATGGGGGATATCGGTTTGGGTCCCTGATGGGTGCCCTGGCGCATACTAATAGTGCGGCATTGAAAACTAAAAGATTGGTTTGGCAAGTCTAGTTTGAATGATTTGGGAAAAGAAGCTGTTTCATTTCAAGTATGAAAAATGATAAAATCCATGCAGAAAAGTATAAGAAACTTATGATATATGAAACTGCTGCTTTACTGCACCTTTAGTTTGGTTCTCTGAGATCTTCCTAACTGGAATCTTCATTATGCTAAATTGCAGAGATGCCAAACAAGACATAACCTGCACAAATCAAAAGAACCGTCAACAGCTTTATGTAGCTAGTAGGGCAAAAGTTCAATATAATAGGGAGAAAAAAATTCCGCTTACCCTTTCAGAGCATTTCGTTATGGGGCTTACAACGTCTAACCAACTCCAGTCAGCATCTTCGGGTGTCTTCCCAATGAGACTGCCATACTTGATTTGAGGAATATTAACTGGGCTACTACATTCTTTAAAATAAAATAAATACTATAAAATATCATAATTATTCAACTTGTGATACAAATTAAATACGGACAAACTCTGCATTTTAAGTTATATACATTCACTAGTACCAGCGATGATATTGTCACCATCTAGAGCAAGGACATTCCAAGAAGAATTTGAACTGTTCGGGCTGATTCGTGTAACTTTTCCACTAGAATCATAAAACACGACTATTATTGTACACACAAAATAACATGATTAGGGTGATTTATATTTGAGATTGACAAGAAACTCAGAATATTAATACCTTAATACATTCACCAAGAGAACTGTTAGAGCACTACCCCATACGGATGATAAAACCATTGTATGTCCATCAGAAAGCCACGGATTATTGAGAAAGTTAGAACAATAAAGCCCAGGAAAGCAGCCATCCTCTGGAGCCATCTCGACAGGAACCTTGAAGATGCCTCAGAATAGAAGACACCATCATGATCGAGAAACAAGATAGAATATACATGCACACAATTTTTTCTGAGACAAGTCTTCACTACTGAAAATTGTAGAGTAGGACAAGAAGCAGCCATATTTGAACATCAACTTTGACAGAATTAATCAGCAACATGTCATAATGGTGTAAGTTATGGAGTTCTTTAGATACCAAGAACACTTCTTTGGGAACCTTGACGATCAAAAGTATTTCCTATGGAACTAGAGTGAAACTATTGCCTTTTCCAACAATACGTTTACAGTTCCAAGGTCACTAGATAAATACTTATTTTCCGAAATAAGACCTTAATAAAAGCAAAATTTAATCTGACATATGGCAGCATCAATATTTTGCTTTTCCATCTGCTATCAAAACTGATCTCATCGGCATTAAAAAATCAGAGTCAAATATAACTGCAAAATCTTAAGAACATACAAGCAGAGGAAAAGTACAACTAACTATAAGGCCCAGCTATTTGGCTGTTTTCTTTAGCAGTTGACTAAAAGTAAAAACTAGCAGATAAATTGCATACCACGTCAACAATTCTTAATGATGCGCCTAGCTTTCCATCAGAAGGCCAATCAATTTTATGAAGTGAATCCGTAGCCAAATGTGACCCCGAATCAACAGCACTTTTTGCAGACAAAAAGAGGAGGAGTTTCCCATCTGGACTGAAGATAGAGTAACCAATTCTTGTGAAGGGGTCTATGGGTAGAATGGCTCAGAAACTTAATATGCAGCATACTGAAGCCAGAATAACCCGTTGAAATATCGGTAAGATATGTTTTGTATGAGATACATTAAAATAACACCCCTGGCGGTCGTCAAATAATACCCTTCGCGTTCCATAAATTCCAAAACATTCTCGTAAATTTTAACTGATAATAACAATGAGATTCCAATTTAGCTCCCAATATATGGTCTAAAAGAATCAATGAGTTAATTTTTTTAGAAGTATATAAGAAGAAATTATGAGAATTTGAACCGAACTTCTTTGTCTTCTAGAAATTATTTTCTTTATATATTTTATTTTGTAACCTCTGCAGAAATTATCAGGGCATGTAGCCATAATTCATCCTTTTCTTAGGTGATCACACTAGGTACACGTACCTGAACCGAGGAAAGAATGCACTACTTATGCTTTGAGTCAGACCAAATACAAGCGACTCTTCAGCTGTATTACATCTGGGAAACAAACAAGAGCAAGACATGCCAAACAATTCATATTTGAGAGCAAGAAGTCTCCTCATACATAGAAATTTGATTATCCAAAGAAAAAACATGCAGCAAAACATACAAGCATTTTGATCAAGCTGGCATTCTACCTGGTTAGGGTGGCTTCTGATTTGAAGGATGGAGCTCTGACTGCATACAGGGCACATGGCCTATTGTAACAATACTTGATGCCAAACTTCCTAGTCGAAGGCCACCCAACAAAAACCAGATATTCCTGGCCTTCAATAGATGGAGCCCACACAACTTGACCAGCACTCAGTGCCCGTCCCACAGCAACAGGGCATACCTCTCCACTGCACAAAGTTTGTTTTAGGGATTGATGTGTGAAGTAGATAAGTGATCAAACTATGAAACTTATACGCAACTGAAAAACCTGCTGATATTTATAACAAAAAGTGCAGGCTGCCCTTTTCCAGCATAAGATTCTCCCCAGTCCTCTTCCCAGTCACCTTGAGCTTTCCAGCTTCCACAATCATTATCTGTAGTACCCTCTTTGATGTAACCAAAACCATTAAATTTTGGATTTATGGAATCAGGTTCCTCAGCAACATATGCTATGGAAGTTTCGTCTGAGTTCCATGATATGCCCTCAAACCTGCCACCAGAAAATGACATTAAAATTGCAATACAGGAAATGGAAAAGCTCATGAATGTCACTAGCACCAGTAAGTGCAGTAGGATTAGTTTGATGAGTCACGGACGTGCATTGTATGAAGAGAATTAACTATTCATAGCATGACACATGTTGAGAATTAACCAATCTCAAACCAAAATTAGGTTGAATCTACTCGATCAAATGTACTCAAACCGATCAGATGATATGCTCTCAACCTCACTAAGAACAATGAATTGAAATCACAGAATCAACACAATCAATGTTACTTGGTTCAAAATGAAGATCATTGTGATCTTCAACCTACATCCAAGGGAATAACAGAGAGAATTTTATTAAGTTTTCAGTGTTTACAAGTGATGAATTTGGTTTATGATTATCTTAAATCTAACTGAAACTCGGCTGCTAATATACGCACTAAACTGAGCTCAAAAACACACACTCAGAAGTTAGTTATTACCGCCTCTAACTAACTCATCAAAACAGATTTTACCGCCTAACTTTAAGCTGTAAAACTCTGCCTACAGTCACGTTTTTGGCTGATGAATAACGCTTCTTTAAGAGTGTTGAACCGCACTCAACAACACAACTGAAGCCAGACGAGTTAATATCTACTAAGGGCCTTCATATAGTGTTATATAAAGTTTTTTAATACTTGGAACACACCCCTATCCAAACCTTCTCAACTCAAGCATACCACCAAGTGACCAGACCCACCCCCAAACCAACCCGTCAGAAACCTCTACCCATGCAGGTCAGCAATGCCAGATATACTCTCAAACAAACTTGACCCTCCCTCCTGCAACTATCACAACTCCAGTCCTCGACATCCATTTAGTCATGAAATAATCCAACACCTGATTCCAAACTCCACAAACTCCTATCACCATTCGAGAAAGACATCCAGGTTTACAGAATTTGAGAGTCTGAAGAGCATAGCACAAATATTCAAATGCACCTCACATGCAAAACATTAAAATTCATACATGCCACATACACAAGGACAATAATGAAATCCAGTTATATTGCACAAGTTAGTTGGCGAGCCACAGATTTCCTGGAGTGGTGCTTGAACTAATTTTGTTTTCACCGAGAAAACAAATGAGAGGTGGGAAATGAACTTTAACATGAAATTGCATATGTTTCTCAGAGATCACATCACTTTTTGGTAAATTTTGGTGTTCACCTCATGATGTAGGAGTAAATTATGTGGGGCCTTTTAAATTTGAATCACTTTAACAAGTCGAATTCAAGCTTGGAAAGTTGGAATGAGATTCTCCTCTCTGATTTTAGATATTAGTAAAATCATAAAGGTAATTATACCCTAATTGCTATCTATGTTCACAGTATAAGCAGATAAACATATTTCATGACTATGCATGTGCATAAACTATATGCATAAATTATCAATTTCTTTCATTCTCCTTATTCCTACTCTTTGTTGTTCTTTTAGTCACTTCTGTTTGTGATTTCGTATAAATTCTCAGCTAAAAGCAGAGCATGTGCTAGTAAAATCTAAACTTGATGGCGCAAGATTACCATGCATCAGTGTACACTGATCTATGAATAGATTTTGGAACAGCAAACTCCTTCAGCACTTCAGAATGACCCCATATTTCAAATCGGGTTGGTAAGTCTCCTTCACAGTTACGAATAACAAGAAGCTTTGAACCCGATGGTGACGGAGCTATTGCAGAAACACCATTCATCTCAATAGGGAACGGCGCCCACTTAAATTTTACGGACTCATTACTTTCTCTTAAAACATGACTCGACAGCAAAGATTTTCTCCTCTTGTTGGCCAAGAGACTTGGTTGGCTTAAACAAAACATAGCATGGGAACCTTCTTCTGAGCAGATTGTATCAACAAACAATAGCAAGTCAAAAACATGTTTCTCAAAACAAGAAATGCCAGCAAAACACGAAAGATTAACAAATGAGAATAGGCTAAATGTTCTCCAGACATACCACTTCCAGATTGAAAACACCATGCTCTATCAACTGTTGGGATCTCTGTGAATTCAAGAAGCAACTCAGAAACGGAGGCATATTCTCGTTCGTCTACGCCTATCGGCATTTCGTTTTCGGGGCTGGCTCCAGCATCCATGACTTAAAGAATCAATCTTTTTTTCTTTTCTCCTTCAAATAGATTAAGAAGTGAAGAAAATCAGTCATCATCATGTATATTGTGACTGAAAATTTGCTGGCAGATCAAATCAAAGCAAACATAACTTTTTCACCAGAAAAAATTGATTAAAAATGCATTACTCATACTTAAACTAGAATCTGCCACCACACTGAATAACCAAATGGAGAAGAACCCAACATCTAATTCAAGTTCAATAAAATGCATCAAGTATCTTGAGTAAAATTACAAAAAAGCTCCAAAAGCAGAAGCAAATTGAACTTTTCAAGACCATCCAACACAAATTTGATAAAAGGGCAAATGTCAATAGAAAACTTAGCTGACATCTCATAATCACATAAACCCACTTCAATTACGAAGTTTACCGGGGGAGTTTATTGCGAGTTCATGAGGACATGGAACTGAAATTCAGTCAACGCCCAGATAGCACAAAGTCAACCAGAGAGAGCAGCTGGAGAAGAAAGGGTTATTTTATTTATTATTATTGTTATTTTATTTCGGAAGATAGCAAAAACGTGGTTTTATTACATCATGTATTCTAATTTCTAAAGTTATTCCAAAGTTTCTGCTTTATGCGATTGCAAAATATTATCAATAACTGTAATTTTTTTTGCATTTGTGCACCTTAAACAAATCATATTCTACAAGCATTTTTTCCAAAAGTTGCATAAATTTATTATTTTTGGATCTGGAGATATTGACCCGTGCATGTGTTGTTACCAATTGAGCGAAGATTGGAGCACAAACATCCAAACAAAATAATCAAGATAAGAGGAGAGTAGAGTTATATCAAGGTTCACATGATCGTTTAGCTGCAAGAGAGAATGATGCATGTAAGTTTAATTTTTTTTTTTTTGAACAAATGCATGTAAGTTTAATTACTTCTATGTTTCTTGATTATTTTTTTCGATTCTATTTTGCAAACTTTAATAATTTCTTTCATAGTTTCATCTTTTTGTGCTATTTAATTTATTTATTTTTATTTATCTAGGGAACGTCGTGCATCGGCGTACTGTTATGCCATCATCATTTGTCGAAAGTCCAAGAAACATGTACCAATGTTAGGGAGATACAATAACATTGGTACGAAGATATGAAAAAACTGATATATTTCTTACAATAACGTGCAACCAGAATTGGAGAGAGATAAAGGAACAACTACTTCCAAGACAAATGGCTCAAGATCGACCTCGAAATGACGACTAGAATCTTCAGAGTTGAATATTCAGAACCTCAAAAGATAATTATACACGATGAGTTATAGGCAAAGTTACAGCACATGTCCATGTCATCGAGTTCCAAATACAGGTTTGCCTCACGTCCACATGTTGATTATCCTTCAGGATGATGATAAGTTGTAAACTAGATGCTTACGACGTATTATCAGAGCAGAAATACCTAATAGAGAAGAAGAGCTCATGCTCTATAAGGTTGTCTTGAGGCATATAAACCATGCAAATTTATGATTCAATTGATTCTTCCATGAAAACAGAAATTCGCAAGAAGTTGTACCTACTACTTTACAAGGAAATGATTCTTATCCAATATATCATCGACATATCGTAACATATTTATTGCATTGGACAGAGATGGAGATAATATTGTCAACAATAGGTGGGTGGTCCCATACAATCCCTGATTGTTGCTGATGATTGTCACACTAATGTTCAAATATTTAGCAACATTAAAAGTATAAAATACTTATTTAAAAATGTGTATAAGAGACGTGATTTTGTGGCGTTTGAATTATGTCATGAACTAAAATACGATGAAGTTAAATGATACATAGATGGTAGGTGGATATGTGCTCGCGAGGCTTTATGGAATATTTACAACTTTCTGATTAGCCGAATTCCCTATGTCATGCGTTTGCAACTTCATTTGCCTAACATGCATCATCATCATATTACAGTTAGCATCGAGTCTTTAATATACTTAATAACGAGAGACACTCTCAAACCACGTTGACAATGTTTTTCAGAGTTTATACTGAAGGTAGAGATGTCAATAAATACAATACAATGAATTTTCGAGATATTAAAGATAGCTCACCAATACGAGATCTTGGCTAAGAAGAAGAACGATTAAAAAGGCTCAAACTTTAGTTCTAAAGATTTGCAAAAGCTAAGTCTTGAGTGCGTAAGTTCTAGAAAATTTTTGTCTTCATGAGCTTTGAAAAAACCAAGTCTTCAGTGCTTGAGCTTTAAAAAGGTCAAGTCATCTTGAAGTTTAGAAAACACAGTCTTTAATACTTTACTTGATGGTCGAACCTTGAGGTTGAATCGTTCTTAGATTATATCGTCGGACCTTGGCAGTTAGATTGAAGTGTTAGATAGTGTTGGTCGGATGAGTAATCGAAATCTAGGTCAAAGACCTCAAATCGACTAGTGGGAAAGCTAGCCCTTTTTATCGTTGAAAAATATGTGAGCTTTGGAAAAGCTAAGTCTTTCTAAGCTTTGTAATGCTAAGTTTTTAGAGCTTTACCTTAAAGGGTCAAACCTTGAGGTCAGGTTGTGCTGGTCAATGTCTTAAACGAACATGATCGAACTCTGGGGTTTTGAGAGTGAGCTACCTTTACAGGTTTGGTGATTCCATTTTCTACCATACATTCCTATAGAGCTAGAAAGATTTAAGCTACATATTGGAGACATGTCGCCCCATTTGAAGGGTAGGAAATAAGGATGTGAGTTCTCTTGTTGTTCACTTTGATATGGCTCGGAGCTAAGTTTTTAGCGTTATAACTTTGGGAAAACTAAGCTTTTGAGTGCTATGGCTTTGGACAAGCAAATTCTTTGCGTGATGTGGGTGTCGTTTGTAGAGTAGATCATCGAGGATTATTTTTGTGGGACCAATTAGCCTCTAAAGTATAATAGTAGAGGTTGAATTATCTATAAGTCAAAAAAATGTAATCTATAAATTCCAGAGCCTTAAATATGAAGAGTTTGTCCATAGTGCAATTCTAGTGAATTTTGGAGGGTTTCAAAGCGTAAATAAGACATTTTGGGAATAAATATGCAATAGCGGTGAAGTTGCGAGGGATCTAAAGTACAAATGAATTTTTATGGAATATTCTACAATTCTGGTGAAGTTTGGAGGGGTTTTCAGGTACTTAACTAAAATTTATGTGAATGTTGGAGTGTCTAAAGTTTAAATATATTTTATGAGGGACTATTTTGCAATTTAAAGTTTGAAGGCATATATAGTGTAAATAAAACTTTTTGAGGACCATGCTATAATTAGATGAAGTTTGGAGGGAAACAATGTGTAAATAAAAAATTTCAAGGACCATTCTACAATTTTTCAAATTCTATTGATGTTGCAGAAAGAAGGTTATTGAGTATAACTTCCACCTTGTTTTGGTATGTAATATATGGATCCCCCCATGAAGAGAAAACTAGTATGCTACTTCATCTATAAAGCGTAATCTTCTTTGTTTACTCAAGCTTGGAAATCCCTCTGAAGCCGTCGATGTACCACAACCTCTTCTCAAGCAGCTTCTTCTATTGCTTCAAGCCATCTTATTCAGTCTCCAGGCACAACCTAAACTGTAAAACCCTTAATCTTTGCCTCAAAGATCCTGAGTCCAACTATATGGTTGCACATAACTAACAACTTTTCATTAAAAATAGGGCATATTTTCATTTATCTTAGACCAGCCCAGACAAGCTTTTTACTAGGCTGGCGTCACCCTTCAGAATCTCGGCCCAACTCATTAGGCTGTGTGGCATGCCCGTGCTAGTTGCTTGGTCTTGGACTCGGACTAACTCGTTTACCTATGTGGCAAACCCGTGTTGGCCCCTCGCTTGGTCTTGGACTGAGCCAATAATCCGTTGTGCAGAAAGCCCTCGTCATCGTCTGCTTCGTGGGTCGTATGCTTGTTGCTGGGTCTAGTGCTGGTTGGTGAGCTATGGTCTAATGATTTCTACTTCTTACCATAGTCTTGTTTGTGAGAGAGCACATCTTGGTTTTCCACAGATTGCGCCCCTAATGCGGTGTATCTTCATACTTGGATACTCCACATGAGTCCGAATATTGGCCTACTAGCACTCAAACTATGAAATTCTTGGCTTGGTTGCGACCATCATCACTCAAATAACATACATAAGCTTATTAGAAGGTCTTCGAGTAAGACCCTCCAATGCTTATGTTAAGGAGAGATAAATATTTGATTCTAGAAAGAGAAAGCTTAGCTACAAAGACCTAGCAAAAGTAAGAAAATGAGATACTTTTGAGCAATCAAGGAGAGAAGTATTTATTGTTAATCTGTTGGCGAACTAGTGGGCTTGGCTCAAACTTATTGGGCCTATTAATTCCAAAGTTTTGTATCTATGTGACTTGGCAGCCCTGTGACCTAAGCTTGCGACCATGACAAGTTGTGACCTTGTGACGTTGCAAGCTCATGCAATGTGATCTTGTAAGTCAATGACCATGTGACCTCGAGTACATGATACTGCGAACCATGACATTTCAGATCCTTGACATGTAAGCCTATGACCTTGTGAGTCTATGACATTTCAAGCCCGTGACATGTAAGCCTAACAGAACTTATTGTAGACACATTTCAGAATACGTGGCAGAACGAGAGTTTCCAACATGTGGCGTATTAGGGTGTTCTTACCAAGTAACATGATCCTAAATGGGGAAAATCAAATACTTTTGCGAGTTTTGTAGCTCAAAATACTGTTTCCTAATTTAGATATGTTTTCTTGTAAAGAAATTTGTGTTACATGAAGGAATAATCATCACATAATCGGGAAAATATTACTCTCATAAATCTGAAATAATATCACATATATCCCTTGATATTTCAATATTATGACGCCCTTCTTAGTTAACAATATTAAGAAATTCGTTAGTTGCAACATAAAATTACTTTAATCTTTCTTTAAATTTTATTAAATACTTAGATTTTCAAGAGTAAAATAAAACCTTATCATAAATTAACCAAATATTTCTTGGACATTTTGAATTCGCAATTTGTTATTCCACCTTAATTGTTACTTTTTCCTAAAATAACAAAATTACGAAAACCCACCAAATCTTTAGTTAAAATATAGTGAGTTTTGTTTTTCAGTTTTTCTTTTAAGTAATAAATAAAATAAAGTATATTGGATTGTCCGTTAGATATTTGGTCGATTCATTTTCAATAATATTTTTATATATATATATATATATTTCAAAATCTTAATCGATCTTTATATTATTTTCCAAACACGAGGGAGTGTCCCTATAACTAATAACCCATACCTCAGGGGTCTGCGTAATTCTCCCTAATTTTTTTTACATAAAGACCCCTTGGGAAGTCCTCGTGTTGCACCCCTTTTTGCCTTCTCGTTCTTATTTTTGTCAAAATAATTTATGAATTCCTCTTGAATATTGCATTTTCGTTCTTAGTTTTGTGAATATAATATATAAATAATTTTTTTATTAATAAATAAATAAATGTATTTTTTACGAATATATATATATATATATATATATATATATATATATATATATATATATATATATATATATCATGTAAGATTTAATTTTGATTATTGTTACGCGTAGCTCGGTTTCTCGCGCCTTGATTGCTTTTTTAATTATAAAGCTTTATTATTTATTTATTTTGGTTGGCCAATTTATTGCGTATAAATGAATAAGTTGCGTAGTTAGTTTCGGGTGTGATCATACCAGCACTAATGCACCGGATCCCATCAGAACTCCGAAGTTAAGCGTGCTTGGGCGAGAGTAGTACGAAGCCTTTTTGCAATTACCAAAACCGCGTTTTCCAACGGCTATTTCGCGGCACTCTTCTCCTCCCTCCTTATTTTTCACAAAAGATGTAATCTTTTTCATTTCGTTCACAAATCTCCCTATCTTGAAGACGTTCAGGTATAATATTTAGTGATTTTACCCATTATTTTCATGTTTCCCTTATTAATTGTGGATTTAATTGGTCAGGGTAGAAAATAATTGAGAGATTTGTGGTGTGATCTTGTGGATTATACTTTAAAACTATGACTTTGATGTTGTTTGCTTTCCCTAGATACACACCCAGTACATTCGTGTTTTTTACTCAATACATTGGCTCTTCTTTTCTCCTTTTTCTTTCTCTCGTTAGTAATTTTTTACTTTCTTGATACTATTTAGAAATCTTTGTGTTTTAGATTTATTCAAGTTCACCAAGAAAAGAGACACCACGTCTTTACTCGTTTTACTTACATATATTGATAACGCCTTAATTACCTAGTGGCTTGATCATGAAAACGATAATAACAGCTGCCAGCCAAGGCGGTATTTTCAGGCAGCTCCTCGTGCTCTTTCATGTCATTGACAAGGTTTTCTCTGGGGATTCTCCTTATGTCGGAACCAAACAAGTTCAGGTATGCTCTTGATGGTTGTCAATGCGATTCACATGTCTGGTGGGTGGGTAGGTGGTCTTTCTAGGTAGTAAAGACAATATTTATAAGTAATAGATGAAATGAAAGATATGTGATCGAAAAAGTTCATCTTGATGTAGCGAGTTTACTTTTGAGGAAGATTTAGTACGAGTGCTAGCTGGAAAGGAATCGGGATGAACTTCTGTACAGGCGTTCTTTTCACTTTCTCCTGAAAATATTTCTGTCAATTTTATCCAAGAATCATCCCACCTGTGATTATAATCTTTCACTGTATGACTTTTGCTCTTGTTGTCACTGCAACTTGAATGGAAAAATTAGAAAATAGTTCAACTGCACTATACCCTATTCTAACTGCTTTTGTCTATTGATTATTTTTCTTGGAGTGACTAGTTCATGTTCCATAACAACTTATAGACAAAGATCCAAGCAAGGCATACATTCTGGCGATCGAGACGATAGCACCCTAAAAGACCAGGCTATCGCCATGAAACAGTTGGATCGTGTGGATTGAGGGAATTGATGTTATTATGTCATTTCAACGTTGTCCTCCTTCATTTCCCTTGACAATTATTCTGGTTGAAACTGTATAAGATAGAGTATAATTCCTCTTTACATTGTCAATATGGCTGTCTGATATCATCAACGCGATTGTTAATGAATGCATTTTACTTTATGCAATACTCAAATGCATTCATAGCTGACACTCGGTATACATTTGAGCCACGATTTTATGATACTATCTTGGATTGCTTGTTGGGTATATGAAATTGTGTATATTGTTAATGCAGTAATCAGGCAGGACCGAAGAACAAATAGCTATATCTCAAGGAAAGAAGATCCAGTCTTGGAGGAGATCGAAATTCTAGGTAAGTATCTGCACGCTTCTCTTCAAAAATATTTATAAGCACACGGGTCTTTGTTGAAAATGTTAATAGTATTTTACTTTTTGTAATAAAACTGAAGGTTGTTAGGGAATTTGGATTGGGCTTATAAGCAGCAGAAAGATTTCAAGTCTGCTGAAGAGCATTGAATTTGCAGGTAATTTTAGAGCATCTGAAGATTTTCATACTTTCAGGCGATGCTCCCAGTCGTTGAATAACGGACATCAGAGAGAAGATATGAACGTTATTTTTTTGTCAAAACTATCCTTTAAACCTTCGACTGATACATTTCCATGTACCATTTGTTGGATAAAAAATTGGGCCTTATTGAGAAAGCCCAATTGGATATGTGTGAATTCCATTGCTTTAGTGAGAAAGCATGTGGGACTTGTCCCACATAGGAAAACTACTACCTCCTTAGCTTGTTTATCTTGAAACATGAAGTGAGAGAGGTATAGTGATGTGGGGAAAAAAAACTCCTCGCGCCGTCGTCGTCGTCTGTCCGTCTCGCCTCGCCTCGCCTCGCCTCGTCGCGTCGCGTCGCGTCTGTCCCTGCCGGGAAGGCAGTCTTAACCTTTTGGACTGATAATGACTTCCTCTGTCGCAACTGTGTGCTTAACTCTCTAGACGATGCACTTTTTAGCGTGTATTCCCCAAAGACGACCGCAAGGGAGCTTTGGGAATCGTTGGAGAAAAAGTACACTGTTGACAATGCTAGTGCAAAGAAATTTGTGGCTAGGCGATTCCATGACTACCGAATGGTGGATGGAAAGAGTGTGGTCACGCAATGTGAAGAGTTGCAGCTGATCTTTCACGAGCTTGGTGCTGAAGGTATGGGCCTGACTGATTCTTTCCAAGTGGCAATGGTGATTGAAAAATTGCCACCTTCCTGGAAGGACTTCAAAAGCTACCTGATGCACAAGAGAAAGGTGATGAGCCTTGAGGATCTTGTTACAAAACTCAGGATCGAACAAGATGATCGAAAGGCTGACAAGAAATCAAGCGGCATGATTTCAAAAGCTAATCTGGTTGAGACTGAAGAAAGCTCACGTGGGACTAAACGGAAACATGCAAATGTTTCTAAGGGAGAGTCTGAGAAAAAGTTCACAAGCAACTGCTATATCTGCGACAAACCTGGCCACAAAGCTGTGGATTGTCGTCAGCGTCCCAAAAAGGACGAAAAGAAGAAAGCAGTGAAGAAAGGAAAAGGCAAGAAGGCGCATGCAAATGTAGCTGAAGCAGGCCAACACTCTGACAACGAGAAACACTTCAGTGCAGTGGTGTCAGAGGTCAATCTGGTTGGAGGAAACTCCAAAGAATGGTGGTTGGACACGGGGGCCACTCGCCACATCTGCATCAATAGGTGGATGTTCAAGACCTATCAACCTCTGGAGAACGAGAAGTGTTACATGTGGAACTCTTCATTCTCTAAAGTGGAAGGCAAGGGAACGGTGGTGCTGAAAATGACCTCGGGAAAGGAGCTGACCCTGAATGAGGTACTTCATGTTCCAGACGTCCGGAAGAATCTGATTTCTGGAGGGGTGATGAGCAGGAAGGGTTTCAGGATTGTCATTGAGTCTGGCAAGGCTATCCTGACTAAGGGTGGAGTGTTCTTAGGCAAGGGCTACGAGTCGAACAATATGTTCAAAATGTCTGTAGCGACTCTAGCTCCTAAGGCTAAGGGAAAGGGTAGTGGTGAGGCTAGCTCTTCCGTTGTAACCACTGATGTTAAGAAATCTGCCCAAGAGGCTAATAAAGTTAATTTCGATTATTCTTTTGCGTCTTTATGGCATGGTAGATTAGGACATGTGAACTTTAAGTCTTTACAAAGATTAATTTCACTAAATCTAATACCAAAATTTAACATCAATCGCAAACATAAGTGTGAGACTTGTGTTGAAGCAAAATTAGCCAAGTCTTCATTCCACCCTAGAGAAAGAAGCACTGAACCGTTAAGTTTGATTCATACTGATGTATGCGATCTAAAATCTGTGCAATCTAGAGGAGGTAAAAGTTATTTCATAACGTTTATCGATGATTGTACAAGATATTGCTATGTCTACTTAATGAGAAGTAAAGACGAAGCAATTGACATGTTCATTCTTTATAAGAATGAAGTTGAAAACCAACTTGGTAAGAAGATCAAAAATCTTCGAAGTGACCGAGGAGGTGAATATGAGTCTCCATTTGCACAACTCTGTGCTGAGAATGGAATCATTCATCAAACTACGGCGCCATATTCTCCCGAGCAAAATGGAATTGCAGAAAGGAAGAATAGAACGCTCAAAGAAATGATGAATGCAATGCTCATAAGTTCTGGTTTACCACAGAACATGTGGGGGGAAGCTATTCTCTCCGCCAACTATGTGCTAAACAGACTACCGCACAAAAAGTTGGATAAAACGCCTTATGAATTGTGGAAAGGTCATGCGCCTAGCTACAAGTTCTTAAGGGTTTGGGGCTGTCTTGCAAAGGTTCCCATTCCTCCCCCTAAAAGGACAAGAATACGACCTAAGACAGTTGACTGTGTATTCATCGGATATGCGCAAGATAGTAGCGCCTATAGATTTCTGATACACAAGTCAGATAATTCTGAAATGAGTGTAAATACTATCATTGAAGCTCGAGATGCTTCTTTCTTCGAGGAGATATTTCCCCACAAAACTCGATCCGTGAAGGAATATGAAAGAAATGTGGGGGAGAGTGAATCTCAAGAAAAAGAAGACGAAAATCCGAGAAGAAGTAAAAGGGCTAGAAAGGAGAAATCTTTTGGCCCAGACTTTCTAACATACGTGTTAGAAAATGAACCGACATCTTTCAAGGAAGCAATGTCTTCACCAGACTCAATTTTTTGGAAAGAAGCGGTGAATAGTGAGATTGATTCGATCTTACAAAACCATACTTGGGAACTAGTGGATCTTCCTGAGGGAAGTAAACCATTAGGTAGCAAGTGGATCTTCAAGAGTAAAATGAAGGCAGATGGTACCATTGACAAGTACAAGGCAAGGCTTGTAGTCAAGGGGTATAGCCAAACTGAAGGTATCGATTATTTCGATACCTATGCTCCTGTCTCTAGCAAAACGTCAATCAGGTTGATCATTGCTTTTGCGGCTCTGTTTGATCTTGAGATCCATCAAATGGATGTGAAAACGGCGTTTCTGAATGGAGAACTAGAAGAGGAGATTTACATGGAACAACCGGAAGGGTTTGTGGTTCCATGTAAAGAACACCAGGTGTGTAAACTTTTTAAATCCTTATATGGATTGAAACAAGCACCTAAACAGTGGCATGAAAGATTTGACAATGTAATGATGTCAAATAATGGCTTTCAGATAAATCAGTGTGATAAATGTGTCTACGTGAAAGGGGACGAGAAAGACTATGTAATAGTTTGTCTCTACGTAGATGACATGATCATCGTGGGTAATAAAAATAATATAACTATTACCAAGAAAATGTTGTCAAAGAATTTTGACATGAAAGACTTAGGTCTTGCTGATGTAATACTTGGGATGAAAATCACCAAGACTTCAGATGGGTATGTACTTTCCCAAAGTCATTACGTCGAGAAAATTCTTGATAAATTTGACAAAGGAAGTGACGCCATAGCGAGAACACCAATTGAAGAGGTGTCCAATACGCACAAGAACCATGGAGAAGGTGTGCGACAATTGGAATATTCAAGGATCATAGGCAGTCTGATGTACCTCATGAACTGCACTAGACCTGATATCGCGAACTCAGTAAATAGACTGAGCAGGTATACGATCAATCCCAGTGAAGAGCACTGGAAAGCGATAGTTAGAGTTCTTAGATATCTGAGATACACTGCTAACTATGGATTGCATTATACCAGGAATCCAGCTATCATAGAAGGATATTCTGATGCAAACTGGATTGCTGACTCCAAGAATATACGATCTACGAGTGGATATATATTCACTATTGGAGGTGCTTCGATTTCCTGGAAATCGTGTAAGCAAACCTGCATAGCAAGATCAACTATGGAATCTGAGTTCATAGCGTTGGATCTTGCAGCAGATGAGGCTGATTGGCTTCGGAATTTTCTTCAAGATGTTCCGATGTGGCCAAAGCCAGTGCCTCCTATTAGCGTACACTGTGATAGTACGGCAGCTATAGGAAGAGCACAAAATAATATATACAATGGAAAGTCTCGACATATTCGTCGAAGACACAAAAGTGTACGTCAGTTATTGAAAACTGGAGTGATATCTTTAGATTTTGTGAGATCTAAAGAGAATCTAGCAGACCCATTGACAAAAGGTCTTTCGAGAGATCTTGTAGTGAGTTCATCGAGGGGAATGGGATTGAAGCCCATGAAAGACTTAAATCCATGATGGCAACCCTACTTGAATTGGAAACCCCAATTTGCAAGTTCAAAGGGACAACCGAATTATGAGATGGAGGTCGAACAAAACACTCGGGAAATTGAGTTCCTAACCTATTCCTATGATGAAAGAGTGATAGACCTGTACATGGTGAGGAAGACGTAAAGTCTCAATGATCCTTATGACTTGTGAGTACAAGTGGGGTATGACAGGATACCCTTTATGAGAGATCACCTATGTCGAATGTGAAGGGGGCCACTTCTATGAGATGAGCAAAGGGCTAAATCTCTAGAGCGTTCGATGAAACATTCCAAGGCAGTCCACGGCCGAAATGGACAACAACGAAAGGACCAAAGTGGTATTGGAATGAGTTGTGTGAGTATCATTGTCTTGGTATACACAAAACGCCGAACAGTTCAAGGCATCGCGTCCACTGATTGGCAAGTATATCCGATGGTATTTCACTAAGGAAGGTTCAAGGCTTACAACCACCTCTCCTGATGCAACAAGTTCCCGCAGAACTATTAAGTTGCATATAGCATTGTTAGTCTCACGTGCACCAATTACATTCATGTGGGGGATTGTTGGATAAAAAATTGGGCCTTATTGAGAAAGCCCAATTGGATATGTGTGAATTCCATTGCTTTAGTGAGAAAGCATGTGGGACTTGTCCCACATAGGAAAACTACTACCTCCTTAACTTGTTTATCTTGAAACATGAAGTGAGAGAGGTATAGTGATGTGGGGAAAAAAGACTCCTCGCGCCGTCGTCGTCGTCCGTCCGTCTCGACTCGCCGCGTCGCGTCGCATCGCATCGCGTCGCGCGTGTCCCTGCCGGGAAGGCAGTCTTAACCTTTTGGAGAAAGTTTATTTATTTAATAAAATAAAATTAAATCTGATTTTGAATTTTAAATTCAGATTTTTTGTTCACACATTAAAGGCCACGATTTCAAATCGTATCTTTACTATCCGGGGGTTACAAACGTTTGAGGAAGAAAACGTTTCAGCAATGAGTGCTGCTCCAAAAACGTTTCAGCAATTGAGTGCTGAAATTTACTCCTCTCCATCAATGTAATGTTGACTGTTTCTTTTCCTCAAGCCTATATATAGAGCGCTCTAGGCTGTTGGAAAAAATCATCCGAAAATCATATCTCTGCATATTCTTCATAGCATAACATTCTTATAGTTCTGCAAATACCGCTAGTGTTCGCCCGAGGAACAATCCTTCAGCTTCAGAAGTCTTGTTCGTGAGATAGACGTTGTACCTTGGAGCTTGGTGTCCACGAGGGCGTGAAGCAATTGCCGGGCATAACAAGCTTAAGGGAAGGTGGTCCAACCGCTGCCTCGTCTGACCGTTAATCGAATTCAACGAGTTTGAGGTCTTCTGTATTATATTTTGTTGTATCTTTAAATTTCATGTTTGGATGTTCTTATGAGTATTGTATGCTTCGTTGTTAAATCTGTTGCAAGGTTTTAGTTATTCATGTTAGCAGTAGTTTGTTAAGCACGTTCACGTCTCGCTTCTTACACCATTGTTAAGCAAACCCAAATGAAATTTACTGTTCTACGACCTCTGATCACGCCAAGATACCAAAACTAACGGTACGAGGTTTGAAAATGGAATTGCCTGCTGCTAGTGGAGATTGGCGAAAGAGTCGGTGGACAGTTATTGAAGCAATCAATCTCAACATTCATTGCTGCCATACCAAACTTCAGGCTTGTTCTCCATTGGTCCCATGAACGAAGAGGGGTCTAGTGATGAGCATGTCGATGCTACTATTATTTCTGAGACTCCGAGATCTCTGAATCAGGTTCAGAATTAACTGAAGAGATTAAATTGAGTAATCTGGAATCAGATATTTCACTGAACCTAAGAAAACCATTGCAGTGCTTAACCAATCTATGTGGCATTCTTTGTGCTTTGATCAGAATCAGAACCCAGGCACAGATATAACTCGTACTTCATAACTGTCAACGAAAGCTTTGAATTTTGAAGGCCAAATTTCCGCACTATCAGAAGAGTTTGGTTCTGTAAAATCAACGAAGCTTAGAATAAATTGCAGGTTTTTCAGGGTATGAACATGCTTTGTTTACTTCTTTTATCCGTTTGAATGTATATTCACCGTATTTGTATTTCTATGAATTTCTTCATGACTATGGAATTTATTAATTGAGATGTAAATCTTTCATGTAAATGTATCGAAAAATATGCTTACTTTTTATGGCCTCCTGTGGACTATGTTTCTGCTTTCTATTTTTCTCCCTTTGTTAAAATATTTGTCATTGAGTTGAGAGCTCCCACACTTTCCGTTACTAAGTCGTAGTAAAATATTACATTCTAGTTGATGGTATTGTCAAATGAATCCATTCGCCATATGCTTCTTATATTTGTGACAACCAGCCACAAAAGATTTAAGTTCCAACTGCCTGAGGCCAATGGCCAGGCTGCCTAAAATTTTATGCTTTTTAACAGGCTAGGCCCCTATATATGTTCCCTCGATGGCTCCGCTTCTGATTACAATCTACCAAAATATTCTTCCTATTTATTTACGAAAATCAAATTCCATCACTCTAAGAAGGTGAAGTTAAAATTCAGTTGCAACGAAGGTTATTATCATGTAAAGCTTCTAAAATGGAATATTTTTGTAGACAAGTATATAAAATTTATAAAAGGGATAAAAGCGTCAAACCCCCTATACTATACCCCTTGTTGCACTTTGCCCCCTGAATTTTTTTTTTTGGCAACAAGCCCCTGTACTATGGATAAATAAGCACTTTGCCCCCTGAGTCCAAATCCAACGGCAAAAAGTGTTGACACGTATTCAAATCCAATGGTGAAAAAGCGACTCAGGGGGCAAAGTGCTTATTTATCCGTAGTACAGGGGGCTTGTTGCCAAAAAAAAAAAATGCAGGAGGCAAATCGCTACACCCCCTATAGTATAGGGGGTTTGACGCTTTTATCCCTTTATAAAATTATTTAGCTTGGGTTTCTTAATTTGCTCAAAAAACCTTCTCTTTGTCATTCTAATCAAACCTTTCATTTTGCAAGTTTCTAAAGCAAGCTTGTGAACCATCATATTACTTGAAGCCTTCTTCATATCCTAAGAACCTTATTCATATACTAAAAAGCAACGTAAAACAACAAGATATATGTTTCAATGCGAAATCATTACTATAGATCATATTGAAAGGAGAAGAGTTGCCCCTTCAACGATAAGTTCTTCCTTGACCGAAGTATTCTGCTGTAGCCTCGGTTCGGACATAAGAAATCTATCCATGGTCTTATCTATTATGAATTGCTTAATTTACTTGATTTTCTATATTTTGTTGGCATTATTCCCATTGTAGTCGTCAAAATTGTATGATGTAAACAATGTTTGATTAATACACACCATTTTATATCTATGTTCTGCTCTTTTCGACTTTAAGATGTAAGTAATGTTTGTTGTATTTAGATCAAATTAAACTTCAGCATCGTCGTCTTAACTCAGCAGCTTGTTCTTTTAGTTATCGTACAAAATTCTTTCTCCATGATACTTGAAAAGAAAAATAATATAGAATTAATATGAATTCAATAATTGCATTATGTGAATGGTTTGGGCAAAAGTAAATCTCAAGATGGGCCAAGTACCAACCTCACTGAAGTTGAAATGTTACCAAAAGCTCGATTATTCACCACCTAAACGTTACCAAACAACTTGGAAAATACCATTTAAGCTATATTTAACAATGCAAAAGTGAATTAAGGAAATGATTCACTATCTTTTTCCAACTGCATTGTCTTAGAAGGCAAGCAAAACTTAATGTACTTTTCCGTCACACCCATTATTATAGTTGTTCATTGAACGTCACATGTTTGTATCCTTGGAAGAAATGATTGAACAACTCGACAATAATAAAGGAAAAAACAAAAAACACTCTGTAATCGAAGCTTGTGGTGATCAAATTTAATAATTAATATGGTAAATAGAAACTTCTCTTTTTAATACGAAGAAGTTAAGCATGTAGCTGTCACACCATCAATTAGCTAGAAGCTTACTCTTCACTCTTATTTATTTGTCCTTTGATTTACAATTAAAAAAATGTATTTAAAATTGTCACCCCACCTTAAAACTTTAACTTGTAAAAATATTAGACAATTATGTTTGTGTATGTGTTTCAAAAATACTTCGTCGCGTGTAAACTGTAATCTTATTTGTTACAAATTGCTACTCAGCTCTAAGCTCATAATTATTCAAATCCGTATAAAAGCATTAAATGGTAGCCATAAATATGAAAAGTCTACAACTTCATTGCGATCACTCTGGACTAAACTATGCTTACTAGCTACGTACATCTTTTGTGCTTTCATCTTATACAACTATTTAATAATAATAATAATAAAAAAAAAAAACAACTATTATTCATAAACTTGGGCAAACAAAAACTCTTCTATGCTCTAAAGCTATAAAACTTTAACCACATTTTTAAGCATTTCTTCAACTTCAATTTATACGGATAAAAATTACCACAGTTGTAAGTTGTAACCAAGATTGTTAAATTTCTCCAACCAATTACATACTTGTATTTATTCATCCAAATTCCACATGTCATAACGCTTCACTAACAAATCAAAACTTAAACACACCAAACTCCAAATTAATTCTTCAAACTAATGAAGCCACCACCATCTTCTTCTCCTTCTTCATCCTCCTCCATCCTAAAAAAGAGCCGCCTCTCGCCTTATCTACTTGCCTTATTAGCCTTCATTCTCTTCGTCACAATTCTCTACGGTGAAGATTTCAGCTGCATTCTCGGAGCTCAATTGGATTCAAATAATCCTTGGCGCTTACAACAATCAATATCATCAATAACTAGTAAGTTAAACATCGTACATTAAGTGAAACACGTGTATGATATACGCGCAACTTTATATGACGTGTAGTTTTCGACGTTCTTGTATGTTAATTAGTATGATACTCGTTATGCGTGCTAATATAGATTTTTGTTGCGGAGTTTGATGTCAGATAAGAAAGGAGAAAGGTTACCTTTTGCCATTGGAGAGAGTGAGGAAGGTTGCAATGTATTCGACGGAAAGTGGGTGTGGGACGATACCCGACCGCTGTACGAGGAGTGGGAGTGTCCGTATATTCAGCCACAGCTAACGTGTCAAGAACACGGTCGACCGGATAAAGACTATCAGCATTGGAGATGGCAGCCAAATGGTTGTTCTCTTCCAAGGTATGTGATGTCTTCAATTGAATCTCTTGGAATTGCAGGAAATTGATTGATCATAATTCAAAAGCTCCTTCTACATGATGGGGTGTACTTACATGGTATTGATATGTTGGGGAAATTGCGGCAACCCCCTAATTACGTATTGATTTTAGTGCGATTTGGCCCCTGATGCCAAATCTAATGGACAAAAACTCAGACACATGTTCAAAATGAAAAACCGGTCAACGACTTAGGGGGCAAATTGCACAAAAATCAATAGGCTGGGGGCATACCGCACATTTCATAGGATAGGAGATAAAGTTCAGAAGACACAATAGGTTGAGGGGTTTGCCGCAATTAGCCTTAATATGTATGGTGTTTTGTTACTTATTTGCTAGAGAATCGATACACGACGATATATGTATATACTTGAGTTGTTCCAACTCAACAACTCTTTCGCGTCATTCTGTACTTCATATATCTTTCTTCTTCTTGTTTTTGAGAAAGATGTTTTTGATTGTTGGATTTGTAAAAATTAGTAAGATCTAAAATATAAACCAGATATATTATCGTATTATATAAGTTATTCTTGAGCAATCAAATGCTACATAAAAATCTAACAGAAGTTTGTCTCTAGATATTGGAGGTATCTTTGTACTTAATTATATATGATGTAAATTCCCAAATTTTATACTTATATGTCGAGCCTTTTTACCAACTATCTCGTTACGGTTACGGCAAACGATTTCAAATCTTTTTCTTTGCTACAGCTTCAACGCAACATTGATGCTGGAAAGTCTTCGAGGAAAGAGAATGATGTTTGTGGGTGATTCTCTCAACCGTGGCCAGTTTGTTTCAATGGTCTGTCTTCTTCACAGGATCATCCCTGAGGACGCCAAATCCATGAAAACTCGTGGTTCCCTCACTGTTTTCACAGCCAAGGTATTCTTCTACATTAATAAAAGTGTCTCCAATTAGTCTCAAAAGCCCTGTAATTTATGGGGTATCAATCTAAACGTGTTGAAAACTTGCACAAAATCTCATGTGATTTGTTAATTGTCTAAACACCCACCTGAATTGTCTAAACCCTTCCCATGGTTTTATATATTCTGCACAAAATTCTCTTTTTTAAACTATAAGGGGGTTTTGTATAGAGTTTCATGAAATCACTGAAAGCTTGGGCAAGTTAGAGAATTTTGTGCAGAGTTTATGACACCATAAACGGATTTAAGACAATTATCGAACTACAAAAGGAATATTTCGTGTAGATTTGTGAAACCAAAGGGATTTTTATAAATTCCCCCGGTAGTTTATAGACACACACCACGACATTTGATTGTACTTTATAGTGGGTATATAAATTATAACATACACTCCATTATCCCCCCCCCCCCCCCCCCCCCCCCCCCATTTTTTTGTAATATTTCGAATCCCTCTAAGAATTAATAAGATGGACAAATAATTAAGGGCTTATTGTGTCTACACCCTCAAAGTATGGTCTAATTAGAAAAACATCTCAAACTGCTTGAAAAATTACGACTGCGTCTTTCAAAATTAAAACTTTTCCTTCACGAATAGGCCATTTTGAAGTTTAAATAGTTACGGAAACGCCTCTTGAAATTTTTAAAACAAAGTGGTGTTTATGTAAAGAGATTTCTATAGCTAAACCAAACCTCAAAAGTTGCAGGTGCACGTGGTCCGAAAAATAAAACATTATTCCTTCACATTAGGCCGTCTATGTTGAACCATAGCCCTTACATACTGTTTTGTGTTCGATCATCAGGATTATAACGCGACAATAGAGTTCTATTGGGCACCATTTCTAATGGAATCAAATTCGGACGATGCAATAGTACACAGAATTAGTGATAGAGTTGTAAGGAAAGGGTCCATCAACAAACACGGTAAACACTGGAAAGGAGCGGATATTGTTGTATTCAACACTTATCTATGGTGGATGACCGGCCTGCATTTCAATGTCCTGTAATTAAACTAGCTAAAACCCTTAATCGATCTCACATATATATATATATATATATATATATATATATATATATATATATATATATATGAATTTATATATTTATTGGATTCTTCTTTTTATAATATTAATTATATAAACAGGCAGGGAGCTTTTGAAGATGAAGAGAAAGAGATCGTGGAGGTGTCGACGGAAGAAGCTTATGCGATGGCGATGAAAAGCATGTTGAGATGGGTCAAGAAGAACATGGATCGCAAGAAAACAAGAGTCTTCTTCACTAGCATGTCCCCTTCACATGGAAAGTAAGCAGATAAATATAATTTTAGCCACAATATTTCATAAAAAAATTCTTAAATAAAATGCTGTTAGAGGCTACTAAATCATCTCCACGAGCCCAAAAAACAATTGATCCAAAGTAGGTTCCAATCTCAAAACATGCATTGGATCGAAAAATAAATACATAGATCAGATCTTTGATAGACATTGTGGCCGCAACTAATTTATATATTAAAATTCATAACTACATTAATTTTATATATATAACATTTCGCTCTATTGATGATATATAACACAACTATGACCACATGGTCTATGTAAGTACTGTCCCATGGACATAATCACTTCTTAAAGTATCAATAATTACAGAGATTTTCGAAAAATAAAAGAGATCTATTCGTATAGTAGTTTTTGTTAATATGTAAAGCAGGAAATCTTCGTTGTTATTTTCATCACTGAATGAACAAGTTATACAAATTTATAGAACTGGCATTACATAAAGAAGTACTTAAGCTTCACATCTTGAGTTAGAAATGTTGATTACTTTATTTCCGGTTGTTGGCCAACTTTATCTCAAATCTTGTCCGAGTCTTCATTTTTAATTCTCAACACCTTTAAAAAATAATGAGAGATACTCTGTAACATTCAAACATCATGTGGAGTAAATTTGTGTTTCTATAATTATTTAAAAGAGTAGATGAGTATTTTTTTTATTCATCACTAGGCCACATTGAGTGCAAATTATGACTTGTTCTTATGAACATTTTGAGAAGAAAAATACCCGTAACTTTTTTCTCTTTTTTATCCCCTAACTCACACAATTAAATAGTTAGGCATTCAAAATTTGAGAATTCTTTACCGATACATAAAATTTGCAGGAGCATCGACTGGGGAGGACTCCCAAACGGCAACTGCTACAACGAAACAAGCATGATACAAGATCCTTCATACTGGGGTTCGGACACTCGAAAATCCATAATGAACGTAATAGGAGAAGTTTTCCGAAAATCCAAGGTTCCCATTACATTTCTAAACATCACGAAGCTATCGAGTTACCGGAAAGACGCACACACGTCGATTTACAAGAAGCAGTGGAGCCCTTTAACGCCCGAACAGATAGCAAATCCGGTGAGCTATGCCGACTGCGTGCATTGGTGCTTGCCCGGGATTCAAGATACTTGGAACGAACTTCTATTCGCAAAGCTCTTTTATCCATGAGTGATGGAAAAATCTGAAGGATGGAGAATTGGAAGAAGTTGTACGTTGTGTGCGACTGTATTTTGTTGTTGCATTGATTCTTGCATTGCATTGAGGGAGCTGAATTGTATTGATTTTTTTTTTTCCCTGGAAATGCACAAGTTTTTTATACTGAGAAGACATAGCTGCAATGGTAAAAACAAATTGTAACAAACAAGCAAAACATGTTTCTCTTGTACATTTTTTTAACTAATCAAATTATCATTTTCAATTGTCTCAGCTTCCGCACTTACACTGATTTTAAAAGAGATTTAGAATGGGGTAATTTCATTAATCACAAAGGATAGACACGTAATGTTTACAATGATGTTAACAGCAAGTCAAATAGCTATCTTTAACGTAACTAAGAAATCTAAACTAGATACAATATACAGTCACTCAATACACCGAAAACAACAAATGCGTATCACTCGGCCGGGAACACTAGTTGGCGACTTGGCGCACAAGTACGAAACTGCACAGTTAATACAATGCAACATGAATAGTCATCATACATTGGCTACTTAGGAAAGCACTAGTCTCAAGTGTAAGTTTATAAATAAAAGAATAACCTATAAGGAAGCACATTTAAGCACTGACTTGATTATGAAAAAGATGTTTTAATTCTCTTTTAATATTTTCCTCTAGTTGTTTTCTCTTCATAAATAATAATAATTGAAAGTTCAAAAATAGAGCGGGTACGGCAATCGGACCAAGCAACTATTGATTGCGGTATTGTTACACCCAGCACAAGTTTACAAATTCAAAACACTGAATAACTTTGTTGAATTGAAACACATAAAGGACTTAAGTTAAAACTGAAATTAGACTTAAAATAAGTCTAACACATGATTTTCATCGAATAGATCGGCACATGATGATTTTTACCAAGAAGATTTTTTGCAATCGAGAAAAAGCCCCTAGGGACATTTTATTTTTTCACATGACGTGCTCCACACATTGCACATGAAGAGGATTTCGCATTTGACTTGCTAACTCACAGAATATTTACTTAAGAATTTGATGTTTGCTTTTAACATTTTCCTTCGGCTCAATTTCAAATTTATTGGTAATTTGTTATCTTTCTTTGTTTAAAAATTAAATTCATCCCTTACTACAAAAGAAATAGCGACCCAGTGATTACCTTGTACGAAAGCAAAGTGAAGGGCATGGCAAGCCTCTCCAACGTATGTTACATAATCACAAAATAAATTCTAGTAATCAAATATCTTACCTTTCGTGAAACATGACAGCCCATTTACTTAGAAACACCAAAAAAAAAAAAAAAAAAAAAAAAAAACAAGAGAGATCTCGAGTTTTCTGAACAAACCCTTTCTGAAAACAAAAAAAAAAAATTGTAGTAACACCTTTTCATTCTCAAATCGACTAACAACAAAAATTCATTGTTGAGAACTTGCACAAATGTACGACAAAATGAAAGAGAGAAAATCGTTATCTCGTCTCATAGAGGCCTTTCTGCAAGCCTTTCATGAACAAGCATAATCTCTAGCTTCGAGTTGTTCGACTCCATCCATCAATTATAAAGTCACTATATTCATCAAATGAAGAAAGGTATGGCCAATAAACTGAAAAAAAAAAATCAGTGTTCATCACTAAACATTCGATAAGAAGTGAATTCAATTCTAGAGAATTAAACTCCTTATTGAGAGAGATAACCTGCCACCCAGAATGGAGGCGGTCTTTTTACAAATGAGCATTTCCCCTTGACATAATTGGGCGGGTTCATCTTGTGCCTTAATCAGCTTTCAAATTCAGAATCTCCATTGCTGTCCTCTTCCTAAAATATGGCATGTCTTTCTATGACAACAAAATCAAAATTTTGGGTATGATAAACATAATGTCTAGAAAAAGAAGTCGAGGAAAGACTGTGAAATACACTACAAGAAAACTGGGCAACTGCGACGGTATAGTTCCAACAAAAATAAATCTGTCACTACTAGTAACAAAATTCCAACAGAATACCAACAGAAAACTAACTACAAAATATTTAGTGACAATATACTAACGAAATGTCCAACCAATTAGTTTCATGTCGCAATTCTGTTGTTTTTCCGTTGGAGAAAGTTGAAATAAGGCAACAGCGACAATAGAGTTCCAACAAAAATTAATCCGTCACTATTATTAATTTAATTACAACGGAATAGCAACAGAAATATCGACAACAAAATATTTAGTGACAATATAGCTACAAAATGTCCCACCAATAAATTATTTGTCACAATTCCGTTGGAAAATGTTCCATGACATCTAATTAAATTAAATTCCTTATTGAATTCGTTGGTGTTTAGCAGGAAATGATTTGGCGCCAATCAAAATTTTATGAAGACAATGTAGTTCTAACAAAAACAAATGTGTCATTAATTCATTGTTAGTGACAAAATTACAGGGACATACCAACATACAGCGTAATACAAAATATATACCGACCCAAAAACTGTTCAACCCATTACTCTTTTGTTAAAATTAATGTTGTATGATTACTTAAAATAAATAAATAATGCAGTATCCAATATTTATCGAATACCACTATTCCTCGGAAACTCCTTGTCGATGTATCTAACACGCCGCGTGGCATATTCTATAATTAAATAGAAAAAAGTTACGAATATCTATCGCCGACGTATTATTATAAGCCATATGTAAGATTTATTTTCAGTTAAACTTTAAGATATAAGTGCTAAATTTATAACTGTCATTCTAATTATATGGTGTAATTAAGTTTATTATTTTTACACCTCTTAAATATTATAATTATATGAATATATAGAAGTATTCATGTCGTATATTATCTTTATATTTAAGAAAATTTATTTTCCGTATCCATATCATACCGAATTCATCTCCTGATACTCGTACTCGTTTAACATAGTATATAACTTATAAGAACTATTAAACTAACACATATCTTGTTAAATAACTGAAAAGCAATGTTTAGATTATGATAACAAAATAAAAAATAAAGAGAGATTTAATTTCACATAAGTGCGTGGCGAAGAAAAATATATAACTTATTTAAGTTATAAACTAACAATAGCTTGTATAGATGTATATATGCCATATATGTATATATACAATTATCTATAAAATCTTGATAGAGATTATCTTTCCTTCATCTTCTGAATCCGATTCTTCTTTTTCTTGATAAGGTTTCCTAAATCCAATTTTCCGTAATTAGTGCTGCTTTTCTTTTCTGATGCTCAAACTCTCCTTCTTAGATCATCTCTTTGTTCATTTAATGAGTATTTATATTCTATTTAAGCTATTTCACGTACCAAAATCTGGCACGAAAAAGGTGAAGGATTATACATGAATTTATACCCCATATATATATATATATATATATATATATATATATATATATATATATATATATATATATGTTGTACTACTGTTAAATAAAATTCAAAAAAAAAAAAAAACTTCGTACCTTCTGATGTTACAACTCTCTTTTTTTGTAATATTTGTTTGCCTTATTCAAACATTTAATCTATAATTATTAATTCATAATTTGTTTTATTTTCTAATTTTATATTAATTATTTAAAGTTATTTGTTTTCTACTCCTTTAATGTAGTAAATACAATAAAATAAGACCATTTAATAATTTGAGTCTGTATTTTATTTTTAGGATGATTTAACCTTTTTCTTGCTAAAATAATTTACAAACCATGGGTATACTTGCATAAAAATAAATAGTTGAAAAAAACATATGGATTAAAACTAAAGACGGTTTACTGAATATGACATTAATAATAAACATTAAGAAAGAAGTTCTTTAATATCTTAATATTAATTTAGCTATAATTAATACTATATATGTTCAAACATACCACACAGTCATAGATGTGTAAGTGAACTTAAGTAATAAGATTAAAGACACAAATATATATATGATGTGGGGTATTTTCGTCTGGATACGTGTCCGCTCTCCAACACTCCACGTCAGACTGCTTTAAATCCTGCTGGATGCTTAAGCAGCTTTTGAGTTCAGAACCTGCACTCAACACTACACGTAAACTAAGCCGGTGTCGCCTCCGGCGAAGGCACTCCGACGCTCAAGTCAGATAAGCGGAATGTGAGGTATTGTCGTCAGAGACAATAGCTCGAACAAATAGGTCGAATTTAGCTCAAATAGGTCGAATTTGAGCCGTATAGGTCGAATAAGCACACCTCGAAATGGTATTGAGAACCGAGATGAAGGCACCCGAATAGGTCGAATTACCCTCAAATAGATCGAAATACACTCTATATAGATCGAACAAGAGCTATTGCAATATAGCTCGAATTATTGCACTATAGCTCGAATTCGATGTATATAGCTCGAAATTAAATGCTTGGAGAAATAAAAACGTACCTTAGAATGAGGCATGGGACCCCCTTGTATAGTAATAAGAGTCCTTATTCAGCTAGAAGTACTATCCAAGTCGAACTATAAGTCTAAATAGGTCGAATTAGACCTATTTTGAAATAGCTCAAATTGGGCCTTCAAATAGGTCAAACTGGGCCTCAAATAGATCGAATTTGGGCCCAGATAGCTCGAACTGGGCTTGATATAGCTCGAATTAGGCTTTTTCGGGCTCAAATAGATCTCATTTGGGCTCAATTTGGGCCTACTTGGGCCGATTTCCGAGTTTTGCCTTGAATTGTAATTTTGCATTAAAAATAATGGTGCTGACGTGGCATAATATGTCCCGAAATACGTTTATGTATTGTATCGGATATTATGACGTGGCGGTACCGAAATATGGTACATCAATATATATATATATATATATATATATATATATATATATATATATATATATATATATATATATATATATATATATATATATATATAATAATAATAATAATAAAGATATTATATATGGTTTTAAGAGTTTTCTATAACTTACTTTCACATCTAATATTTGGGTCTTTATGCTTCTGCAATTTTATTTTAATTCTTTCGCTAATTCTTTTTCTAGATGATTTATTATTATTGAGATGAATATAAAATAATCAGTAAAAGTATTATTATTTATACAAGAAAAATTCACGTGATTTGGTGCCCCTTAACCGTGGCTCCGACCCTGTTTGATATTAATTATAAGTATGTGAGTAGGATAAAAATGTGACGAGTTTTAAATTATAAAACTAACACATAGCTTGTTAAAAAATGAAAATTAAGATTACTTTTACCCTTCTTATAAAATACATGAAAGATGGGAGGTCCAGTAACTATTTTTAAAATTTGAGTATCTAAGCAGGTAATACATAATTTTATTTTATTTTTATATATTTTTTAATTTGTGCCTACATATAAGTTTAACTGTATGTTGATATTTCATAATTGATCTTTAACACTAAATGGATTAATACATTATCTGATATCTAAATTGAATTTTTACTTTCTGATTTATTTAATCGTTTGATTTGTGAAAAAAAACCACACGAAGAGAAAGAGAAAAAGGAAGAGTTTCCTTCCATTTGTATCATATGTGCTTATATTTTGAAAAGGCATAAATTAAGGCTGATTATATAGCTTCCTAAAATCATGGAATGTATCTCCCTTTGCACGTTAGTTTACAACTTATTTCCATTATCTTTTGTTTGATTTTGGGAATGTTGAAAAAGATTGTTTTTGTACATATGTCAATCTTAACTTCCCATATTTTAGCATCTTCCCTTTTTTTGAACACCAAGACATATGCAATTATACCATTCCCTACACAAGTTTTCTTCATGTCCATGAATAGAAAAACAAGCACATAACTACACTATTTCAAGTCTAAAACCGTGAGTTTAGAACCAAAAAAAAAAAAAAAAAGAAAGTCTTCAATCGGGAATAAGAGTTCCATCTTTTGTCTTTTGCCTTTTGCAAAACAAAAAAATGAGAATTCCATCTTGAAGGTAATTCCATTTCTATTGTTGTTACTCTCTTGAAAGTTGTTTTAATATTTCATTTTCATTGTATTGGATTTTAATATTTTAACTTTGACAGATAAATGAATAAGGGAAAAGTTCTTCACTTGGAATGTTGGGTGTCAGCATATTGGCGGTGGGAGAGTTGAGAAAATTAGATCTGGCCAAGATCATCACAAGATGGACGAGGAAGGCGCAAATACAATACATTTTAGAATTTCAAGATTGTTTTTTTTTTTTCTTTAGGTTTTTGGATTTCTTGTAATAGATGTACTCTTCCACCATATGCACCATCATAATATTTAGGCATGATGCTGATAACAGTTCTTTTTGTAGTTATGAAGATATATATATATATATATATATATATATATATATATATATATATATATATATATATATATATATAATTAAGTTTTATGTCTTTTCTTTTATGCAATTTCCTTTTTAAATTCTTTCACAAAGATTGGTTAAGAATTAATCATGAATTACTAAAACCTAGAATATGATTTCCTACACATTTTTAACAAATCAACAAAGAAGTGTGGGTGAAAAAATTTGTAATTGTTACATATTGATGACTTTCGAACAAATATTGCAACAAATTATCAGTTGGTAAAATTACTTAATTCCGACGAATAATTTTTTGACAGTAATTGTGTCACTGGATTTCCAACGAAATACCAACAAAATTATCGTAGTCAATATTCCAACTAAATAAATGTCGCTAACATCCGTCGGTCATTCCAACAAATAATTTTTTGACACAGAATTTGTCGCAATATTTCCAACTATTCTGCAACAAAATTCTAACAAAATTTCATCTAATAAGTGTAGCTAAATTCCGTTGGAATGCTTACGACAGATTTCCAACCAAAATTTCATCGTAGAAAAGCATAAAAAAACCACGTAGTATTACCAACAAAATTGTTAACTTTTACCTACAAAAATAATTGTCACTAAGTTTACCAACGGAGATATTCATCTGTCGTGTCGCTGAGGTTACCTACGCCACTATCACCGACAAATCAACCAACACAAATATCCGTTGGTAAAAAATTTTACCAACAGAAGTATAGGCTTCTCCAACAATATTTCCCGTTGGTGTTGCCTTGTTTTCTTGTAGTGATAGCACACACCATATCAAACACATATTTTTCTCAACAAAAATGAATGTGTTATAAATTCTTAGAAAACCCACAAGTTTAGCCACATCCACTATAAAAAAGGTATCTTTTACACAAAGAAAAACCTCTCTACGATTAAGAAAATAGACTAATCACCCACTTCTTATCTTTTGCATACAGCGGTTTTCTTGCCTCTCTTTTTTTTCACGTGGGTTTTTTTTTTTTTTTTTTTTTTGTATACGCATGACACGAGGTATCTTTTTTCCAAAATCCCTCATTTTTAAATGGAAGATCTACAACAAATTAACCTTGGCTAAAAGCAACTTGAATGGAAAATCTTTTACAAACTCGTTTATTTTTCTTTCCACACCCAAATCTTTTACAAGAAGAGAGAAACTTACGACTTAAATTCAGCATTCAAGTGTTCTCACACTGAATTAAAGATATCTAAGTACTCATCTGGCCATTCTAATCAGATATTGCGATTGTGGCAAAATCATGTAGTTGTTGTCAACATAATCTTACCTGCCTAAAACATAGTCCTATATCTCTACTGTAGAAGTCAACATACTTGATCACGAACATGCCGCAGTCGAACCTGTTATATAGAGCAGTTCTCCTCAATTAGGAACGATAGTATATCCCATTTATCCGAGAGGAGAAGTAGTTTCATGAGACTAATTGCAAACCAATCAAGGTTCAAAATAATGTAACATAATGAGATCGAACAAATATTTTCTATATCTTTAGAGAAAGGAATTACTATATTACACCCGTTGAGGTTTGGACTAGCTATAGAAACCTCCCCTATGATTAAAAAATATTGCACATGTACGTGAACTTAGAAACATGAAAAAAGAAAACCAAAAAAGTGTACCGTCAGTAATGTTTCTTAACAATACCGAGTCTCTTAGTAACTATTAACTAATTAAATTATCTTTTTTAAAATTTCAATTGACTCCGCTTTCCCACTTACACTGATTTTAAAATTTAGAACTGAGTAATTTCATTAATCACAAAGGATAGACACGTAATTATGTTTACAATGATGTTAGCAGTAAGTCAAATAGCTATTTTTAACGTAACTAAGAAATCTAAACTAGATACAATATACAATCACTGGGATTTTTCCAACATTAGCTCTTTAATGTGTACCCCATACAATTTTAGTCCTTTATTGTGCACTTTAAATTTTTTGGTCCTTTATTGTGCACAAATTCAACGATTAGTCCTTTTTTGCCGGAAATCACTATTTCCACTAGACATGTGCCCAGTACGTGCGTTTTCAGGCGATGAATAGTGATTTCCGGCAAAAAAGGACTAATCGTTGAATTTGTGTACAATAAAGGACCAAAAAATTTAAAGTTCACAATAAAGAACTAAAGTTGTATGGGGTACACATTAAAGGACTAATGTTGAAAAAATCCCTACAATCACTTAATACACCCGAAAACAACAAATGCGTATCACTCGGGAACACTACTTGGCGCACAAGTACAAAACTGGACAGTTAATACAATGCAACATGAATATTCATCATACATTGGCTACTTAGGAAAGCACTAGTCTCAAATGTAAGTTTGTAAATAAAAGAATAACCTATAAGGAAGCACATATTTAAGCAATAACTTGATTATGAAAAAAGATGTTTTAACTCTCGTTTAATATTTTCCTCTAGTTGTAATCTCTTCGAAAATTATAATGATTAAAAGTTCAAACATAGAGCGGATACGGCAATCGGACCAATCAACTATTGATTGCGCTATTGTTACACCCAGCATAAGTTTACATATTCAAAACACTAAATAACTTTGTTACATTGAAACATATAGGACTTAAGTTAAAACTGAAATTAGACTTATAATAAGTCCTAACAAATGATTTCCATTAAATAGATCGACACATGATGATTTTTACCAAGAAGATTTTTTCCAATCGAGAAAAAGTCCCTAGGACATTTTATTGTTTCATATGACGTGCTCCACACATTGCACACGAAGAGGATTTCGCATTTGACTTGCTAACTCACAGAATATTTACTTAAGAATTAGCTGTTTGCTTTTAACATTTTCGTTTGGCTCAATTTCAAATTTATTGCTAATTTGTTATCTTTATTTGTTTAAAAATTAAATTCATCCCTTACTACAAACGAAATAACGACCCAATGATTACCTTGTACAAAAGCAAAGTGAAGGGCATGGCAAGCCTCTCCAACATATGTTGCACAATCACAAAATAAATTCTAGTAATCAAATATCTTACCTTTCGTTAAACATGACAGCCCATTTACTTAGGTACACACAAGAGAAAAAAAAAAGAAAAAGAAAAAAAGATCACAAGTTTTCTGAACAAACCCGTTCTGAAAACAAAAATAAAATAAAATGTAGTAACACCCCTTCATTCTCAAATCGACTACAAACGAAAATTCATTGTTGAGAACTTGCACAAATGTACGACAAAATGAAATAGAGAAAATCGTTATCTCGTCTCAGAGAGGCCTTTCTGTAAGCCTTTCACGAACAAGCATAATCTCTAGCTCCGAGTTGTTAGACTCCAGCCATTAAATAGAAAGTCACTATGTTAAACAAATGAAGAAAGGTACGGCCAATAAATTGAAAAAATCTCTGTTTATCACTAAACAATTGACAAGAAGTGAATTTAATTCTACTTCGAGTGAGAATTAAACTCCTTATAGAGAGAAGTAATCTGGCACTCGGAATGGAGTCAGTCTTTTACAAATGAGCATTTCCCCTTGATCTAATGGGGCGGGTTCATCTTGTGTCTTAATCAGCTTTCAAATTCAGAATCTCCATTGCTGTCCTCTTCCTAAAATATGGCATGTCTTTCTATGACAAGAAAATCAAAATTTTGGGTCTGATAAACGTAATGTCTAGAAAAAGAAGTCGAGGAAAGACTGTGAAATAGGATACACCATATCAAACACATATTTTTCTCAACAAAAATGAATGTTTAATTTATAAGTTCTTAACCCACAAGTTTAGCCACATCGACTATAAAAAAGTATCTTTTACACAAAAAATACTCTCTACGATTATGAAAAGAGACTAATCACCGACTTTTTATCTATTTCATACAGAGGTTTTCTTGCCTCTAGCTCTTTTTTTTTTGCATGTGGGGTTTTTTTTGCATATGCATGATACAAGGTATCTTTTTTCCAAAATCCCTCATGTTTTAAAATGCAAGATCTACAAGAGTTTAACCTTGGCTAAAGCCACTTGAATAGAAAATCTTTTACAAACTCGTTTATTTTTTTTTCCACACCCAAATCTTTTACAATAAGAGAGAAATTTACGAAGTGAATTCAGCATTCAAGTGTTCTCACTCATAATTAAAGATATCTAAGTACTCATCTGGCCATTCTAATCAGATATTGAGATTGTGGCAAAATCATGTACTTGTTGTCAACATAATCGTACCTGGCTAAAACACAGTCCTATACCTCTGCTGTAGAAGTCGACATACTTGATCATGAACATGCCGCAGTCGAACCTGTTAGATAGAGCAGTTCACCTCTATTAGGAATGATAGTATATATATCCCATTTATCCGAGAGGAGAAGTAGTTTCAATGAGACTAAATGCAAACCAATCAAGGTTCAAAATAATGTAACATAATGAAATCGAACAAATATTTTCTATATCTTTGGAGAAAGGAATTACTATATTACACCTATTGAGGTTTGGACTAGCTATAGAAACCTCCCCTATGATTAGAAAATATTGCATATGTACGCTGAATAAAAACATGAAAAAAGAAAACGAAAAAAGGGTACCATCAGTAATGTTTCTTAACAATACCGAGTCTCTTAGTAACCAATAATTGAACTTTAAGGGGAACATATATCTGTAATGTTTATTTAACTTAAAGTGATGTTTATATGAAATAAAAGTTCAGCAAATTATCTCTTTATACTAACTGATTTGGTGAAAAGAATACAAATAAATCCAGATATCTAACGAATTTGTATGTGTATGATGCTTGCTATGTTTTTCTCATAATGTTTTTTTATTCCTAACTTCACCTTTTCTTTTCACGTAAAATATGGAGTCCAAGGAGTTGTTAGAGCCAGGCATCCCAACTATGTTGGCACCCCTTAAACTCGAATTAGTCCCCGGGGCTCGGATACTGTACAGCAACATCCGCATTTCACTTCATCAGTTTTGGAGTAGAGATTTATTTCAGGTTAATTGTTGTAGGGGGAAATAAAAATCACATAATTTCATTTTACCGCCTCATGTTTTGGATGTTAAAGACAAAAGTTTTACTCAGTCTAGCAAAGGCCTACAAATCATGATATTACTCAATAATAGTTATAGAATGAACAAACCAAATTAGTTATCAATTTAGGCGAAGAGGTCAATCTATCATGTTAGCTGAAGTTAAGTTCACGTTTTAGAAATATTTTAGGGAATTCCAGCCTCACCCATTTTTCTGCTTTGGGAAGTCTGGTACGAATTCTCGCTGCCACGAACTAACATCGATGTCCTTTCCGTTTTTGTCCTTCACCTCTTTAACATAATACCTCGCCTACATTTTAAAACAACATATAAGTCGTACCAATAATCCAACATATAAGGAAAAAGAAAAAAGATGAAGAAGAGGAAGACATAAAATAATTACACCTCGTACTCTTACAAATAGTAAATATACGTAAAATAGAGAAACACAACTTTATGGACATTATTGAGATAAACTATGACAAAGTCTGCTAATGAATCATACTAAATATATTTTCTTAAGAATTGGTGGTACTCTCACACCCAAATGAGTAGCATATATATGAGGAAAAATAACAGAAATATAGATATATAGTACTTCATATAATTTGGAATATAACTCCCACTCGATTAACGAGATAGAAATGGTACCAGCATATCCAGCAATCGGGAATCATCTTCTGTTAGTTGCAGTTGCTCTGGAGAATCATCATCTCTTAGCGAATCGAGATATTGAAATTTTTTTTCCATGTTATTTATAACCGCTAAAGTCCAATGGTTTGTCTGGTGAATTGGCACAAAAATCTATGGAAAAAGAAAAAATGAAGAAGAAATGAGATCATTCTTCAATAAGGAATAATGAACATTTTAACATAAAATGCAGCTTTGAAACTCTACTTTGTCACATTCTAGAAGGTTGTATTTGAGCTTTTCTTGAGTAGTCCAAGATTTAACTGACTCAAATTTGCAGGCACTTAACCACTGCAAGAAACAAAAATTAAAATAGAATGTAAATGAAAAACTAAAAAATTATTATTTGTATGAACTCACTATTAAAAACTAATATCCATGACTATTAAAAGATTTTTTTTCTCGAATGGAGGTTTCTTGAAGTTGATATACTAAGAAAGTATTTACCATCTTTACCTATATAACTAAAGTTTACACTTTACTGGTACTCAAGTTCTCTCCCCTACTTCAATCCCCCTTCTCTCTCTCTGTGTGTGTGTGTGTCTATGTGTAATTTAATTTGTTCCCACTTCCATCAACTTTTTTCATGCTAGCGAGATACCATTTTCCATAGTTAGTTATAAATATACATTGAACTTATGATCATAAATCCAGGCTTTAAACATAAGACAACTGAATAAAAATACAAATTTGTAGTACAATATTCATTATATTAGCAAATATCAACAAGATGTAGTAATTTCCTGAAATAGGAAATAATCTAAATGTATTCCGAATGTTAAGGATGGAGAATTTTTTTCTTAGTGTAAAGAGTAGTAATATCCATACCGTATAATAATCATAACACTAAAACTATAATATAACCGTATAATAATCATAACACTAAAACTATAATATATTTTTATGACAGTGAAAAGTTGGATAAAAAAGAAGTAGCAGACCGTATAGAAAAAAGTAATAAAGAAATGGCATTTCAAGAACTTTTGAGGCTCCCTCATTTCTCTCTCTTTCAATAGTCCAAGATACACATTAATGACCTGCAAAGAAAGATGAGGAGCATACACATTATCATCCTAAATTGCTATTTTAGTTTCGTCGTGCTACGAAAATTACATACTACTTCATGCAAATAAAATAAGTTACCTTATCATTAAGCCATTTCCCTGGCTTCAAGCATTGAAATTCTTTTCCAGAAATGTCAATATTAGAATTCTCATGACACACCAAAACCTTTTCTCTGTAAAGCGGAGAAGAGACAAGATAAACTATAAGCATGTAGTATGTAGGAATTTAGTTGGACAACAAAGTTAAGTATAATACGTATTGGATATGCGAAAGGCGCGATTGACTTCACGCTTTTCCTCCTTAGTGAGAGGCTTGAAACATTCCTCACGCAAATCCTACAAAAAAAAGTCATTGTATGAACAACTTCAATAAACACGTAATATTAATTTGCAGAATGGTACTTAAACGAAATTTGTTAGAGGAAATTCACCTTAGTTCGTTGTCCTTCATTTTGGAAGCACAAGAAATTACAGCTTTGAAGGGAAATCCCTGGAGCATCTTCTCTCAAAATCTCTATTTTATTCTCCACATCATCCACATTTCTATTCTCCTCACTTACATACAAATCAGCAGAAGAATAAAATGGTTGTGATTCATTCTCTGTCTTTATGGCCTTTTGTTTCCTCGAACTTTCCGTAGCCTTGTCTCCCATCATTCTACTCCCAATCGAAAAATCTTTGATTTGAGGACCACGAGTTGAAACAATGCTGGTAGGCAGGAAGAAAAGCGATGGTAGATTTGGGGAAACAAGAAGATGAGTGGTAATAAAGAATGACAAATTCTTCTTGTACACTCCTTGGAAAGAAAGAAAAGATAATTATGAAGAGCGAGTAGCGAAATGTGAGCGGTGGCGCCTAGGGCCTAGGGTTTATAGAGTTTTATTTTGTCTTTGATTTTTTTTGTTAAGTTTTAATAGATTATTTGGTATTTATTATAGGAGAAATTTTTTTTTTTTTTTCCAAAGACAGTGATCAAATCGCTTCTCTTTTTCTGTGTTAATCTCTTCGTGTGGAACTTGTATAGTATACAACGAAACAAGAAACTAAATTCCTATCTCGTGTCAGAGAGAGCATTATGTGAACTTTTCGCAAGTTCAATAAAATGAGAACTGAATCTAAACTAAGAAAAAAATTGACCCTTAAATATAAACTCACTCAAGAAAAATCGTCAACAAAGATAACAACACACGATACCTAATTTTTGAAACAACTGGACAAGGACCCCAAACATATCATTGAATTAATCAAAAGGAGCATTAGTTGTCTTATTGACTCGAGGGTCATAGAATTGGCAATGGTGTTTTGCAAATTGATACGACTCACAATCAAACGATGAAACACTTTCAAACCCAAGACACAATTTCCTTAAGATAGGTAGAGAATGATGTCTTAGCCAACAATATATGTCAATGTAGAACAACTGAACCAGCAATAGGTTTGGGCACCTCTTATGAAAGCCTAATATATATAGTCATTCTGAAAAGTGACATTTACCAATGATCTTCTTCGTCATAAGATCCTGAAATGAAAAATAATCAGGAAAAAATGAGACAGTTAATGAAAGCACGTGCAATTCTACTAATAAAATTTAAAGTAAATAGAATTTAGGAAGACTCATAATAGATGATAGAGGAATGAAGAAATTAGGTTAGCAGTGCATGGACCAAGAACCATTGATGTAGAGCTAAAGGTAGTGAAAACGTTAGGGTTAACTATCAGATGGTCTATAGCTCTAGTGTCAATGACTCGTTGTGACACGAAGGGTTAACTATCATATGGTCTGGTTCGCCCCGGACAAGCCGGGGCTAACAGCAAATCGACCGGCGTGCCGGTCCGGATGCACACTTTCAACTGGTTTTTCCGCTGCCGAGTTCGCCCATCGATTTTTCTGGTTCAACTGGGGCGAACCAGTAAACCGGACCGGTTATTGAACCGGTCCATTGAAAAAAAAGGAGGGGGGGAAACCTTTCTCCCCCAACGTTTTCTGCCCTAATTTCAAGAGCAGTACACACAGAGGAAAACAAAGGAAAACTTAGAAGAAGAGGGAAAGGTTCTTGCTGTCTTGCCCTCCCCTTCGCCATCGCCGCCCCCTCCCCTTATCCCCACCCGATCCCGTTGACCCATCGCTACCAGCTTTCTTTTCCTTTGTTTTATATAACTATTTGTTTTACTATCAAAACTTGTTAATTATTAGTTATAAATGCATTGTTTAGATTGGAAAACACTTGGGAAAGGAAAGGGGTTAGTGCCACTGTTTTTAAAACCAGACCAGACCGGCCGGTCGAACCGGTTCGACCGGTCTCTGGATGCTTGGCCGGTCTAGTTAGGCTTTCAAAACCAGTCAGAACGAAAACCGGATTGAACCGCTAAAAATTGGTCCAAAACCGGAATCGGTGGACCGGTTTTTGACGGTTCGAACCGCACCCAATAAAAAAATTGAAATTAGCCCGAGTTGAACTGCCCCAAATCCAAATCCTCTGTTTGTCTTCCCAGACAGAACAATTACAAGTAATCGTGACTTTGTGTGACTACCTAGTGTACGTCTAAAAACACTTAACGGTTCATGATATGCTAGTTTTTGTGGTGTCACCTTGACGAAGGAGGCGGGCGACCGGATAAAGTTGGCGCACGGCGTGATTCTGACGGCAATGTGGATGAAGGGTGGTAGGTTGAGACCAAGCGATTGAAGCGGAGAAAGGGTTGGGGTTTCTGTGTTTTGGATTTGGGAAAGGGTGTACGGGATGGCAAAGAGGATTTGGATTTGGGGCAGTTCAATTCGGGAGCATTTGTGTAATTTTAATTTCTTTTATTATTAGGAGCATATGATTACGAACTATTCGAGGTGAAAGAAGAAAAAAGAACAAGACAGTTAACAACTTGGCCGGCTTATAAGACAACTTTCAAGTATTTAATGAAGGAGGCTATAATCCTGTAAAGAGTTCCACAAGAATTGTTAACTAAGATAGAAATGTTAAGCCTGCATCACAAAAATTTTGTATGGAAGGATGAATTTGTATCGTGAAATAATCAAATTCACATGACAAAAATTCAAGAAACAGAATAATGAACTCAACTCCTGTCAGATTAAGTTCTTTAATCTAGTTAATGATATAGGCAATAGAAAGTACATACAACGTAACAAACTTGAGCTATTGGAGATGTTGTTGAATACAAAGATTATTCCTTTATACAGAAAGATGAATTAATAAAGCAAACTTGAGGGATTCTATGTTCCTTTTTTCTCCGTTTTTAACTTCTTATTGTTGTTGTTCTTTAATATTAGGTGGTTTTCTTTTCACATAATAAAACATGTTGGTGATACGTGAAGTGGACTTGATTCATCTTGTTGTTCATAATTGTTGGTGATAATGAAGTAATCAGTACAAGATCATTGTTGGTGATAATTGTAATTTGTAATAGGCAATGAAAGTGCACAGTGCATATCTCGAATTAAGTAATGCCAGAAAAACTTCAATGAAAGTGCACGGTGCATATTTGAATTTGTAATTTGTAGTGTTAGATATTCAAAACCGGTTCGACCACTGGTTAAACCGGTCCGACCAGTAAAACCTGTAACCAGTGAGGCTACCGGTTTGATGACTGGTCCAGTTATGAAAACACAGGTTGGTGCAATGCAATGAATACGGGGTTTTTATTTGTTTGACCCCAAATGCAATGAATGTTAATTATTAAAATATATTTGTATAGAATGCTTTGGAACTTACCAAATTATAAGTAATTAGTCCTATTCAATTTGTATTTTATAAAACACTTGTTTTTATGATTTTTTTTTTTAATTATACACTTGTTGTAACTATTAAACTTAAAATTTAGAATTGATTGCTATATTTTTCAGAACACTTTTTAAGTTACTAATATTTAATATAGAAGCAAAAGAGACCAACTTAAATATTTGAAATGGAAATATATATATTTTAGTAACTGATATTTTTATACTTATTTTTTAAACTTTTGTAGAATCGTTTTAATGATATCACTATATGATTTAATTTCCTTTTCAGATATGTTATGTTATCTTTATTAACTTTTCATATTTGTTTAAATAAGAAATGATAGAGAATACTTTAAGTACTCCTACAACTCCATCTTTAGGTTAATCGGAAAGTCGTCAAAATCAAAACCCTCAACGTAGATTTAATATTGCATGGAAATACACCTTCACCGGTTCGAACCAACGGTTAAACCGGTTGAACATGAAACCAGTAACCTCACCGTTTCAGTGTCCGGTCCGGATCTGAAAACACTGATTCTACCATTGCAGTGGTCAGGGAGATGAGTTCTTCAAAGATTCTTGGGACTTACAGATATTTAACAAAGTCATCTGCAGAAATTGTAACTTCGACCACTGTACTATACTTGGTGGAGTATTAACTGCAGCCACATGTGCAGAATGAGATTGAAGCTGCTTATGTTGAAACTTTTAAGGTTTGTTTAAGAGTTTTGCGACAATCACGCCGTGTATCATCACACTCATGACAATAACAGTGTTGTACTCCCCTCAGCTATTGTTGCTAGTTATTTCCTTGATTTTGATATGAAGGATTTTCCGCTTCATGTTCATTATATCGAGTTAAAAGTGCAACAAGAGATAAGAATAGCGGAAGCAATAACTGCACTTGTATCCATGCAAATAATCCTTGCAAACACCTCATGTAAACACGTATATCAGTGTGAAAGAAATTGAGATTTTGCAATGTCAAGTAGCCTACTAAGAAACTCATAGTGGCAATCTTCTCCCGTTATGATTTCTGACTTTAACGTGAGTACTAAATGGTAACAAGATCTTTTGGAAAATTGATGAAGTACGCCTACAGAGACCAACCATTCAATTAGGGGCAGTAAAATTTCCTACACGCTTCATAAATGCAGGTAGGATTTGCCTTCCCAGAATATAAAAAATCTAAATATTCTATCAGTTCTTTAACATACTCAAAGGTGATTAACCAAACCGACTACCTCAATATCAATGGAATTCTTGATTCAAAAAGATAATCTGGCATCATCTTTCAACTATTCCTTTTGAGTTCCATCAGTTGGAGCATTAGTTAGATGATAGCCTTCAAAATACGGCGCAGATATATTCTTCTTGTCCTAATGCTACTCAAGATAATTAGGAATGGTGGGTTTGTGTTCTGTTATCATAGACATAATAGGTACCTACTACAAAAAAAGTGTTCTTTTGTGGCGATTTTATACGACGTAGTACAACTTTCGTCACATAAATTGTTAATATATATGACGATATGTAATATTGCCACATAAGAGTAGCTTTTTATGTGACAATCCCAAATTTCGCCATAAAAGCTGGATTTTCGTCACCATTTTTAAAATTTGAGTGACAAAGCACGATTTCGCCATAATTTTTGTCACTTCAGCTGCTTCAATAAAAAAGCGGCAAAATTCCCGCGACTTTGCAAAAAACTCCCTCCCTGATTTTATTTTTCTCTCATGCGCTCTTTTGCCACAAAAATAATTAATTTGTCAAAAAGAAACTAAACTACGTCGTTTTGCTAAATTTTAGATTTTAACAACCTTATTGTGTAATTCAACACCCTCAAAGTAAGAAGCCCCCATCAATTGAAAACACTCTCCACCAAAAAAAAAAACCTTCTCTTCGTATTCACACCCAAATCCCTTATTCTCTTTACAAATTAGATCTGGAAAAGTTGCTCACATTCTCTCATTTTCGCACTCTCTTTTCACATATATTGGTAAGAAATCTCTTCTTCTCTCTTATATTTGAAGATTAAGCTATAAGTCCATCCTACAATACCCTAATTTTTTGATTTTGGTGATGTTTAACAGGTGGGTTTGTTCGACCGCACTGGGTTACTGACGTTTCCCCAAAATTTGTGTGAGTTGCATCTTATATTAGCTTTGTTTAGCTTACATGAGTGAATCAATGGGTATTTCTTGTTCTTTTCTGGTAATTTTTAACAAGTATGAACTAAAATTTGGGGATTAGGAATTTTGAAGTTCTGCAAATATGTTTCTGTCACTTTTTTGTGCAATGAGAAAGTTGTGTTTCTCAAAGATGAATGTATTTTCTGGATTGGTTATCTTACTTTTAACATTGTGTTGAAGTTTTGGTTCACAACTTTAAAATATGTTGTTTTTTGTGTAGCTTTTGTTATTCTTAAGTGGAAGCTTTTCAAAAACTGTGTTTTGTAAAATCTCTTCTAATTTTATAATATGCTGCTATTATTGTGATTTGTTTTGTTAAAAGTAGTTGGCTTGCTGAGTATTTTGTTTATAGCTGTATAAATTGTTGGGTTTTCGGTCATTTTTGTTGTTAAGAAAAACTTTTGTGTCGAATTTTTTGTTTATAACATCTGTGGGTTGTTAAGTAAAAGTTTTTCAACAATGTGTGGATTTGTCTGTTTATGACTTTGTAAATTGATAGTGTTCATGTGATTTAGGTTTTCACTTTTTGATGGTTTTTCTGTAGTTTGTTAAGTAAGTTTACATTAAACTACCAAAGAAAAAAAAAAGTAAATTTACATTACTTTATGCAGGTTTAGCAATTGGAGTTTGTTTAGGTGTGTAATTTCTTGGGGTTTATATTGCTATTCTGTAGAAAAGTTGAAAAGGTTTGTATAGTTTCTGGTTATATTATAAATGAATGATGTTTGGTCTATTCATATGTTTAGCAACTTGTTCATGTTTATATTGTAGAAAGTGTTAGTCGTGTGTATTACTTTCAAAATTGTCTTGATGTTTCAGTTTATAATAGTATAATTGTTGGAATTCATATATTTTTGTTGTTAAGTAAAATCCCTTCAAAAAATGTGTGGATTTATCATTTCCTTTTTCAACTTTGTAATGTGGTGGTTTTACTGTGATTTGCTTTGTTAGAAGTTCTTCATAACTTCATAAACTGATGTTTGTCTTCTGTGAAATAGAGGAAGAAGAGGGGTCTGATGAAGAAAAAGAAGAGGGGTCTGATGAAGAAGAAGATGATGAGGCACACTTTGATCAAGAAGAAGAAGAAGATTCTGATGAAGATTAAGTAGAAATAACAATCTTATAAACATAATTTTAAGTTTGTTTTGCTTAATGTTATTCCATGAAAATTATCTATTTTCCATTGTTATTCTGGATCGCTTGTGTTACTTTATAGTCATTCTAGTTATAAGATAACATCCCTTGACACTTCATTTAAATATTCAAGCATTAACATTTTTTGTTGTTTGTTTAGATGGCACTAGGACCAAACTTCAAGAAGGCTCGCAAACCAATAGGATCGAAGATGCAATAGGTGTTGTTTATTCTCAGTTTCATATGAGGAATAACTTAACAAATTGTAATTTTCAATGTGTTTTAACATTTGGTTCCATTATTTCATTTCAGGATCTGATGTTGTAAAGAATGGTCGCGGTGTTAATAGACGCCTGAACTTGGATAGGATAGTTGATAAGGTACGTGTATTTACTTTAACTTTGAGTGAGCAGAGTTTTGTTGATAAATTTAGAGTTGGCTGTAGTTTTCATCTTTTTTTTTTACATGTGTATGTATGTGTATTGTGAGCTTGTACTGAAAAAAGAAGAATCCAAGAGAAAGGAGTCCCCGAAAGGATGTGACTATGCAAGATGGTTGATTGTATGTGTTTGGGTTGAGACTACATAATTTAAGATAATTATTTTAAGAATCTCTTAATTTACATTTATTTTTCAAACAATGATTTGAGTTAACAAAATAATGTTCTGGAAAATGTTATACAAAAGAGATATTTGACCAATTCGGCAAATATGAAATACATGCCTTTCAACCACAATTCTGGAAAGCTTGGATATCTTACTCTTCGTAGAAGAATGGTACAAAAAATATATGTTATCATTATTTAAATATTTGAATAGATTCTTTATTATTGATCCTTTGGTTGTCCATATAGAGCCAAGTAAAGTTCATCCATGGAAGAGAACACCCATGGACAAGACTGGTCAGTTTGTGAATTTTTCTGCAACCGTCATATTTGTGAGATACACTTTATACTTTCTTTTCTTCCTAATATTAAAAGGGTACATGGTCAATTTAATTGATATGATATGATATGTAGGGAAAAAAATGAATGAAGTGGAGCAAAGGAGATGGAAGATGAGTTAGAGGCACAAAAGGCTAAAAGCACGAGGTATGATGCAGAGCTTTTGGCAAAATCTGAAATAGGTAATGATGCCATAACCCTATTGTTTATTAAATGCATAAAATGCCTTGAATTGGTTAAATTGTTGGTTGAAAGTTTATGGTTTCATTCAATATGTTTATATATATACATCGTGGGTAATGTTGAATGTTTGTTGTGTAAGCTATTTGAGATTTTCTCTCATTTGATATGTTTGTTGGTTTAGGATGTTTGCTAATGGTTTGTGAGAATGTGGGTGCAATGAGTTTAGGTGGAATATGTTTCCTTTGGATCTTCTACAGTCTCTGAAAATCAAAACCATTATGAAGATTATGTAGTTCTAGTAGTGACATTAGACAATTTATAAATGTATGAAAATGCTTTGAATTACAGAACTTCTGGCTGAAAGTTCATTGTTTCATATGATATGTTTGTATATATTGTGGTGATTACTGAGTGGTGGTAGTTTCGGTTATTTGATATGTTTTCTTGTTTGAGAGGTCTGTTTATGGTTTCTGGAAATGTGGTAGCATCTGGTTTGTGTGATTAGTAGCATCTGCCAAATTAATCTTATGATCATGTGAATTTGTAGAATCTGCCTTTATTGATTACTATTTGGTGATCAGTTATGCAGATGTTAAATGACTAGCCTCACAACAAATTGGAGATCATGGAAGTCTCATGATATTGGAGTTCAATGAAGAATGGTGAAGGTGCTTAGTTTTGATAACTTAATTCTGGTACTTGAACTAAGTGCTTTCCAATTGTGAAAGCTATTTTGGGTTTAATTGACCTGGAGACTCTATATTTATGCTATGTAAGAAGAATGACAACCCCCTTTTGATGGATGTAGGTTTGATGAAATTCTATCCAGTAACTAAATAAAGTCTAGTACAGTTTTTGGTGTCAAGTGCTAAATGTGTTTGTATATATGCAACTTTGCCAATTACTTTGTTGTTGGGTTGAACTTGGTGTAAGATTGTATATTTTAGTGAGGTCCTCAATTATGTGATAACGTGTTTGCTGGTTATTGGATTGCCAATCGCATTTCATGGCAATATGTGTATGTAATTAAACGACAATTATAAAACCCGACATAATTTTTGGTGACAATAATTAATATTCCATTCACAACAAATTTGTCACAATGAAAAATTCGAATAACACTGTAATGACAATTTATATCGTAGTAATAGGTTTTGTCACACAATTACAAGGTATTCAAATATTAATGACGAACTACATTGTCACAACAAAACTTTAAATTTAAAACTTCATGTGACGATGCGATGATATGATGACGAAATACTACAGCTCATGTGACAATATTTGGTCATATAAATTAACCTTTTTTTGTGACAAAAGCACATTTGTCACAACTATATGTGGCAACAACGAAATTTCGTCACAAAGGTCCTTTAGTGACGGGGCTATCGCAGCGAATTTTGTGGCGAAATATTTTGTCGTATAACATTTATGTGACGAATTTTCGAGATTACATGACGATATTTGGCGTCGCATAAAAGCAGTTTTTTTGTAGTGACCGCGTTTGTCACAATCATAGAGTTTTGTTGTTCACCGGTGGATGGCTCACTAGTTCAACTTGTTGAGTGTAAGAAGTGTGCAATGCTGCATATGGATTGAGGGGATGAGTACAAAAAATCGACATTGCACGCTTGGCAACCAAGAACTTCAATTGGGTGATGCTTGTGATATTGCTCACTAATTTATTGTTTTTGGAAATTTACCTCCCTATGTTATGCCATATCGGCAAATTACCCCACTGTGATTTCAAAAAAGTGCAAACCTCCCTCCTGTAATTTTTTAGTGTATTTGTTACATTTATTGGCCACTTTTTAAAATCACATGGTGATAATTTTCCTATTTATATATAAGGGGGGTATTTGCTAATTTGGCATAATACACGGAGGTATATTTCCTTAACCTCTTTTTTTTTCCTAAGAATAGTTGATCCCTTTCGAAGATGTATTTGGGAAAAGAAAAAGAAAAACTAAAGTTTCTCACTAGCCAACAAAAAAGAGAAAGAAAAAAAATCTCGACTCCCAGGATCATTCTGGTACCATGTTATAAAATAAGAACAAGAGAAGATGTAAAAAACATTCCATTACAACAAGTCACCTATATATACAAGTCCAACTATTTAATTTCTCACAACCTTCCCATACCTTCTTAACTAACACTCCATACCCCACTCTCACCTACTGATAGTCCAAAACCTAGCAACGATATTTAATGCAATTTCACGGATCACAAGTAATAAAGGGTTGTAAGTTACGACCCTAAAGATCGATCCCACATGGACCTTTTGCACTCACGACTAACAATATAGAATAATAATATAGGGTATCCTAATGAACTAGGTTTCACTAGATATTTCTGATGTAAGATTTATAGACAAACCATTGATGTGATTTATTATGTTTAATGCAAGTGTTGGATGTATTAATCTATGAGGTTTTTCTGGTATTGGTAATTCAGTGATCCAGAGTTTGTTCAGCCTCCATTTGTGCCTGGCCGAAGAGCCTTTTGTTGCGCATGCAATCGCCAATTTCAAACTTTATATTGAACAGCTTGATTATACACAAGCTGGTGATGGTATCCTGGAAACAATATTAGTTTTTTATCCATGACTGCGGTATCGGGTTAAAGATATTTCCAGCTCAAACGAGTCCCTATTAGCTAACCTTTATTGGATTATGTTAATGCCATTATGTACCCTCTTAAACTCATGAAGTGATATTTGAACAGCAGCTACGAAACGAGGTTACATTTTCTCATGTATATGGTGCTCTTTAAGGCACGACAATTTTATTATACCAAACTCTATGCGCTAGTTGATTTATCAAACCTCACCTTGTAATTTCTGCATGGATAAGTCGATTATCTCGAGTGTGGCAGATCAAATGAGTATTGAGCCTCAAGAGGGTTTGTCATTACAAGACAAGGTTTCTGATTTTTACTTGGGATAAAAGCATCAAAACGCTATATGCTTTACACCGTGTTGCACTTTGCTTCACATACTTTTTTCTTGGCAACTTGCCCTCTGAGTCGTTTCTTACAGTTGAGTTTGGACTTGTGTCTGCCATTTTTGCCGTTGAATTGGCTTTAGGGAGCAAAATGCTTATTTTTCAATAGTACAAAGGTATGTTGCTAAAAAAAAAATAGAAATTGGGAAAAAATGCAATCAGGGGCATAGTATATGGGGTTTAACGCTTTTTCCTTTTTACTTTGATGAGCAATGGAATTTTCCACAGTGGATTCTCCCCCTTTGAATGGAGCAAATTTTCATTTAAGAAAAATAAGACAAATGTGTTTGGGCTCTCGGCTCAAATACAATTTTTCAAGTGCGAGAAGTTTACAAAAAACTTTGTCCGACTAATAGCCCCAAAACTTCTTGCCAGAAATTTATTTGTAAGGAATTCCTCCCCCATCCCGGTGGCGTGTGGCTCTGGTGAGATTTCCAACTGAGGATGTGCTGGAATGCAAGTGGTTCAATATAGCTTTGGTTTGTCATTTTTACTATGCTGATTATGAAACAATTGATCATGTATTTGTTCACTTTCGTTGTGCATCCTCTTCTTGGTCGGCTATTTTGGGGATTTTCAAACACCAAATTGTAGTCATTCAAACACCAAACTTTGGGGCTATGAGTTCATCATTCATAGATATATATATATATATATATATATATATATATATCTAAATGACTCGTTTTCCCTTCATCTTATTAAAAATATAACTATATGTAGTCATTTTGGCTTCATCTTTGTGAGTAATTATTTTTGTCGATATACTAATAATGATTCAGTATTCTTATCTTTTCTTTTTTCTGTTCACATCTTGATTTCTTCCCCACGTATCTGTATGGCAACATACATCACTTCACCACTTTTCGAATTGAGATTTATCGCAAACTAACGAATACTGCAGGAAGAAAATCACATAATTTGGTTTCACCGGCCTTAACTTTTGGTTGTTAAAGACAAATATTGTACCGAACACTAGCCAACCTCAAATAGCTAAAACTCCAAAAAATGCCAAGGTCCCAGAACTTAAGATACTACTCAAGAGCAATTGTGGAACATACTAACGAAAATAACTTCACTCACGATAAGTAGGCCAATCTGTCTCGTAAACTCAACTTCTTTTAGAAATACTTTCGAGATTTACTTAGATTGGTTAATGTCTAGTTTCTTTTTTTGGTCAGCAAATCAAAATATTTATTAACAGAAGCATAGAGTAATGTTACATCTTAATTGCAGATTCGCAAAGTCAATTAACTCAAAGATCTGGTGTTTAAACAGTGAATATAGTTGCAACAATATAAAGACAGACATAAATAACACCAGGACTTTTACGTAGTTCGGACAACTGTCCTAATCTACGAGGCTTTCGCCTACTAATCCGTACATCTTTTAGTGTATCAAAGTGAATTACTCTTACAGGACTTGACTTTAACTCACCGAACCCCTTCTATAGTTAAAATCTATAAGACATGTCTTTGTTACTTCTACTCCGTATGTATGAAGATGTTCTGTCTCGTTCTAACTCTCTTTCGATCTTGTTGGACTCTTCTTACCAAGTTTCAACTTGATTTAAAACAAAAGTACTTTTATAAACATTAATTCAATAAAGAGAGAACTTTTAAACAATATTAAAATGAAAAATAAACTCGACGATAATAGTCTTCATAGCTTTAGGATAAGAAAGAACTTAAAATATTGTGATAATCTCTTTCCTGTAAAATCGAGATAATCTAGAATGGAATGATTAGATCAATTAATCACATGTATCCAATTATAGTAAACTAAGGTTTATTTACATGATATAAATTCCTTAAATAATAAGCCAAATAAAACGTGCATGAAAGTCAGATTAATTGAATATCATAGGGATAAAGTTGGCTAAGAATTATAAACTCTTACCATGGGATAAAGATATACATAATCACCTAGGATATTCGGATAAGGTAATAGTCTAATCCTACTCAAATAAGGCAAGGATATTATTTGTAATGTTCAAAGAGTCCTAGTCAATATGTGCAACCATAAATAATAATTCTAGTAAATCTTTTCCTTTCCTTAAATTGTTCAAGAGATAAACCTTCTAAATCATAAAAGATAATTATGTCTGCATCTAAATAACGCCGAAATAAACACAACTAATCATACAAAATCTCTTAATTAAGTCGTGATAATTCAAAAACTCTAAGAGATTAACAGAGTAAGTCATACCATAGTAACATGTTCACAAATGGTTGTTTAAACAATACGAGACAATTTAATTGTTCAAACACCAATGGTCGAATCCTAGTCCTAACAACTACAAATACTAAAAATAAGAGATACTAGATAAATCTAGCCTCACATATTTTTCCGCTCTAAGAGCTCCCTAAAACAACATATGAATTATACCAATAATCCAGCTGAAAATGGAAAAAATAAGAAGATACAATAATTGCCAAAGGTACTCCTGCAAATAATAAAGCGGAAATTGCAGCGAATTCCTCAATTTATGGGTGCTTTTGAATTGTGCCCCTAACCTATGAAAATGTATGATATGCTTTCCAACATATCGATTTTTGTGCATCACTTGATGCCAAATCTAACGGACAAAAACTCAGACAAGCGTCCAAAATGAGCGGTTGATCAGTGACTCAAGGGACAAATTGCACAAAAATAAATATGTTGTGGGGCATATTGCACATTTTCATAAGTTAGGAGGTAAAGTGTAAAAGTCACAATAGGTTGGGACCACAATTTCCTATGTTATGGGGGCACATTTTCATAAGATATGAAGTAAAGTGCAAAAGACACAATAGATTGGGAGTTTACCGCAATTTCCCCTATAATAAATATAGATAGAATTATGAACTGACAAGTTGGATTTAAGAAATAGTGGGTGCATTTGTGAAGGTTCGGGATAGACAAGTTTTTTTCCTAGCATAAAGAAGAAGTAATATTTATACTTTAAAGTGTAATTGTAACACCAGCAAATCTATTTTCTTCAAGTGTAATCATAACACCAACAAATATATTTTCTGATGATGAAACTGCGCTTATCGAGAAAGTATTCAAGATATAAATTAATGAATTGTAAAGCAAGATGATAAGTAACATAGACAATAACATCATAAATCTCAAATTTAGTTTCTTTGTACTACCAAAAAGTCTTATACCTAATATTCCATTCAAATAAATTTAAGTTACCTCGTGATTAATGCATTCCCGTGGCATCAAACACCTGCAACTTTTCTGCATTACCTCGTGATTAATGAATTGTGGTACACCCTGCTCGCGTGGGCCCCTTGTGTGTGGGTCCCATGTATATGTGAGAGCAGTGTGTACCACACCCTGCTGTAGCTAAGACTATCTTGTATTTGATTACTTTGCAACTAGTCAGTTTCTTGAATTCCTGACTGGGCATCACCACCTCTCGATAATAGAGGTTTATTATTAGGTTTTCCATAATGTCAAAATATGATGGATGAGCTTTTGAAATCACTTTTGTCAGTTTTGGTTGCTCGTTAACTAGAGCTTCCACTAGTAAATTTGTCAACAGTTTAAATCACGAAATCACTAATAAAATGGCTGACTTACATAACTTATTATTAATTAACTATTTAAGTTCATGATGAGTCAATTAAATTTAGTTGTTATTTGTTATTTTACTCACGTTGACACCAAAAGTGTACTATATGGACGGCAAAGCTATCGTTCCTGAAGTTTCAAACCCAGAAAAATGGGGAAAGGGCAAAGTAGTTGAGTTGTAATTTACTTTAAAAGAGGCTAATTTGTTACAATACCGAGATCTCGGTCAACATTAAGGTTAAATAGTTTTAAATGTATTATATATATAATAAAATTTAGAAACATATTTAACACTAAAAGAATTAAAAAATAATATATTTTGTTTTAAACTGATAGTTTTTTTAAAAGTGTATTGCCCAAGAGAGTATTTCATTAATATAAGAGGATTTGGCAATTTAGCCCTGTACTTTCAAAAGTTGGCAAAATTACCTCCTTATATTGGGAAAATTATTAGGTGCAGTCATTGGATGATGACATGGTACAACCTGTGGTGGAGATTAAACATGATTCCTAAATAATAGGCATTAACTTCTCCACACATCATCCCAACAATGCATTTACACTAATTACCGACTTGTTGTACCACCTCAACGTACAGCCGCTGCACCTAATAATCTCTCCTTATATAGGGAGGTGTAGTGTAGTTCACTTTCTCAAATTTGAGAATGGTGATAGTTTTTTACGCAAAAAAAGACAATTATACCTTTTGTTTCTCAAAGAAAAATATGTTAATCTCTGGTTTAATACTTTAACTTGTTAAAACAATCAAAAACTAAAACTAGAATTTGAAAATAAGTTATGATTTCATAATATGTAAGTTTTATAATATTTTTATACTTTTAGTTATAAAGTTTTTAAGGAAAGTTGATAGTCAAATTTGAAATTACAGAAAAAAAAATAGAAATGACAAGGTTATTTTTGTTATTAAATATAAAAAATACTCTAATAAAACTACAGGGAGGTTGTGTGCCAATTTTTAAAATCACAAGGGGGTAATTTGCCTATTTATTTTTACATGGGAATAATTTGCCAATTTAACATAACACAAGGAGGTAAATTGCCAAAAACCCTTAATATAATTGAAATCTTTAGAAGTGTTTCTGACGTCAAACCAAGAAGTGTTATTTTGACATTATACATCCTTGGATAAGGAAAAGAAAGATACAAGAGATATCCTCTAAATTATACTCCAATAACACTCACTCGCTAGGTAGCTTGCTATGTTTTCCACAACCCAATGCCATAAGGATTTAGTATTCTTTTCCTTTTTTTTTTTTTTTATGTTCTCATTTTGATTTCTTCCGCATGCATCTGCAACTTATATCACTTCACCAATTTTGGAATTGAGATTTATCGCGAACTAACTAACGAATATTGCAGGACAAAAGGTCACATTATTTGATTTCACCGACCTCAACTTTTAGTTGTTAAAGACAAAAGTTGTACCAAACGCCTTCCAACCTCAATAGCAAAGCCTCTAAAAATGCCAAGGTTCCCAGAAATTTATGATACTACTCGAGAGCAGTTGCGGAACAAATCAAAGTGTCTCGTTAACTCAAGTCAAGTTCACATTTCAAAAACACTTTCAAGATTTAGATTGATTTCTGTTTTAGTAAAAACAATAAACACGGGATAAATCATGATAATATGACAAAAAATAATCTACAAATATTTACGAACATTGGGAACAACTCTATAATTACTTAAAGGGTAACTTCCATACACCTCCCATGAGGTTTTCCCTCTCTTTGTCAACCTGCGTTCTGGTTTCAATCTTCTCACCCACCTCCCTTCAAAAAGTGTTATGGCTAGCACAACACTAATTTGAAGGCTAATTTAGTACATGTATTTATTAAATATTACTTATTGGGCAAACAATGTATATTAGGTCTATTTAGAACAAAAAGAACTAAAATAGCTTATGTTGAATGAGATTTCATTTCTTTAAAAATCCATTAAGTTGAGTATGATACTTATTATTTACATACTTGACAATTTTATGATTCTTTTATTGAATAAAATAATAATACGTAGCTTATTTCTTTTATTATTATATTATACTACAATACTTTGAAGATTATGGTAAGGTTGTAATCATAATACACGCGAGTCATTCAAAAATTTCGCTATTTTTGGTCTAGAAAGAATGTATAATCTGACTTAAGAAATTTACTCTAAAAGTTTTAACTTGTTCATGTACATGTTATATTGTTTTTTAAAGGCGTTGGTAGAATACAACAAATATTTAAATTTAAAAATAAATTAAAAAACTATGATATTTCTCTTAAGGTAATTATTTTTCTATTTCAACTAATATATTTTTGTAGTTATTTAAAAATATATTTTTGTTATAAAATGAGCTCATATTCAATAGGAAGCATTTTCTTTTTGTTCTAATTTCACCTTGTGTGAATTGTAATAACATTTAATAAATATATTGACTAAATTACCCCTCCAAACTAAAGGTGAATTAGCAATAAAACTTTTTGAGGGGAGGTGGATAAGAAAGTCAAAACTAGAGGGAAGGTGGAGAGAGACAAAACCTCAAAAGGAAGTTGATGGAATTTGCCCAGTATTTAGCCCAATGTATAGGCCGAAGATGTTCCCATTGTGGATCAAAGTTTCAGTTTCGGCGTGCCCAATGTATAGGCCGAATATGTTCCCATTGTGGATCAAAGTTTCAGTTTCGGCGTATGTTTCAGTCCCTGAAACATTAGAAACGCTTCGTAATTTTTTGAGAGTTTTTCAGACATGTTCTGAAAACTTCGTAAAACTCGTAGTTCTAATGAAGTTGGAAATTACTTCTTAGTTCTGTTTCGACCCAATCAAAAATAGGAACGTTTCGGTAGTTTTCGAGAAAACGTATAAAAATTTTGATCCATACTTACTCATTAATTACACCACACCATAGAAAGAAAATGAGAGTAAATGGGCTCAAATATTTCAAACCACGAGAACTTGATATCAATAACTTTGTCAAACTATAAATTGTATCTCATCATCTATATACCATTACTCTAATTTGACTGAAAGCTAAACCTCAACTTGTTTCCATTTTGACATCCACACTCAAAAAGAACTTGCAAAAATCTGACAAGCTTTCAAAAGAATTAACTCAACATCCAAAAAATCTGACAATCTTTCAGAAAAACTAACTCAACATCTAAAAAATCTGACAAGCTTTCAATAAAATTAACTTAACATCCAACTCTGTACAAACGAATGTCTTCCTTAGTTCCTTGTATCCTCCTACAAACCAATACTCCACTACTAAAACTTAGTAGAGCTGGTTTTCAATCATATAGGAACAATATGATTATTATCTCCTAACAAGAAATAAATATATCCATGATTACACTAAAACTAAATGTAAAATTAGTTTTCACCAGAATAGCTTAGAACAGATCATTCCAGTTTCAATATCAACCCAATGCAAGAACTTCTCTTTGCATCCTCTGTGTCAACACCTATATAATGTCCCCGTCCAAATAAGTGAACAGATCATCCACTGTGATATTACAGTCTTCTTTGCCCCATGGCCCCAAGAAATCCAAGCTGCTATCGAATCCGAAAGCTTCACACATTCCGTCTTCGTAAGGTATATCTGGAGCACGAGCATCACCATTGTTACCCTGCCCGGCTTCCCCATCATATAATCCTGCTCCAACTTGGTATCTGGTATCCAACGATGCAAGCAGCTCATCGACATCAAACATCTCGTCTGATGGGAAGCCGTTGATTTCGTGATTTCCAACCTGACACGGGGTTACGATAGGTTTCTCTAACGGACTGGTATTTACCATCGTACTATCGCACAATGATCCCGTTCCATCATTCGTTGTTGAAGATTCTTTATTTTCCTCCTCACTCTGCTCCATTGCTTCCTCCTTCACTGACCCACATTCTACATCCTCCTGTTTTATCTTGGATACACCAACGTCTAATCCAACATCGTTTTCACGACAAATCTCAGAGACGCAGGAAGTTGCAGACTCGGCGGAAGACGTAGTACGCACCAAGCAAGAATCTTTTGTACACCCCGGGAAATTAAGGCGCGCGCAAGGACCGTAGATGGCTTTCGCAGCTTCATCATAAGCAAGAGCAGCTTCGACTGCGGTACTAAACGTGCCCAGCCAGAGTCTGTTTCCCCTGTGCGGCTGCCTTACCTCCGCCACCCATTTACCCCAAGTCCTCTGCCTTACGCCTCTGTACTTGTTACGAGCGTTCTCCGGACCGCCTTTGCCCTTCATACACCCCTTTTTCGACCCCTTGGCGGGCGCTTTACGCAACGGTTTGCCACCGCCACCGCCGTTGTTTAGACAGTCGAGTTTCGCATTGTACTCCTTCCATTTTGCTAGCGTCTCTGCGACACTCGCGGTGCCGCCGTTCCTGTTACTTCTTCTGTTCTTTCTTGTATGATCCATGAGTTCAGAACCCACATTGGGAATCTGATCAAATACACTCATCTGTAGAACAAACAATTAAAACCTTTAGCTATTTACCACAGTACAATCAAGATAAACTATATAACAGACTAGAACTCAAAACCAGCCTCTCAAAAATGACTTCAGTTAACATAAGACACACAATTAAGGGTTTTTTTTTTCAGAATCAATGACCAGACACTCTGAAAGAATTGATGTCAACCATATAACTCGATTATTTCTCTATATCCAGAGCCAAATTATGTCAACAATAAAGGGCCAAACACCTTAAGCGTGAAAAACTATACTTAATTAATATCACAAACGTTTGGTGCAAGCAACTTAACCACACCAAGACAACTACTTTTCTTCGTGACCAAGAACACCCACCAAAAGAAACAAATTAAATTGACAAACAAATACTCAAAACCCAAGACAAAATATACCTTCGGACAGTCTCCCTTATCATGCGACAAACAAACTTGTGTTTCGTTTCAAACTTTCTGTGCTTCAAGTCTTGTTCTGTTACTAAAGTTTTGGTATGGTGGAGTTGATGGAATATTTATAGCCTTCTGTAGTAGAGATATTTTAATAAATATATTGTCCGGATAGGATTGAAAAGATCGAGGCACGAGATATTTTAATTATAAAATGCTGACGTGGCAGTCAAGCGACCGCGTATTTTGTCACGTGTCGTGAAGCTTCTAGAGGCCACAAGTTGCATGCAGTGTGTTGGTATTTGATTTGCTTGGGAGCTAAGTTTTGACTTTCAAATAATGTTTAAAAAGTATATTAAAAAGAAATTGTTTAAAGAGATTAGCCCTGAACTCAGTAGTGGCTCATGTCCAACCAAGTAGCCAGTAGAGGTGGCAAATGGTTGGAGTTTGGATCATGACCCAACCCGTATAATAAACCCATTTATAGATGGGTTGGGTGTTCCGACCAACCCATTAACTACATCCGCAGCAAAAGTTAATGTGTTCCGACCGACCCCTTGTGATTTGTATTATTGTGGGGTTGTGTGTTATGTGTTTTAAGTTTTTAAAAAACGTCCTTTGCACCACACGTTTTTTCTCTCACGTGAGAACTAATGTGTAAGGTCTAAAATACAAATGTTTAAACATCACGTGCCAGTCAAGTGAGTGACATTTCTCGGTGAATATTAGAATGTTTCTTCACCAGAGGACTACAATTGCAAAGGGTGCGTAGTTAGGGGATGAGTTTTGCGATTAAAATCATTAGAGGATTGAAATTACAAAACAGAAAAGTTAGGGGAATAATTTCAAAAAACCCTGACATTTTCCGGCAAATATTGGAATATTCTGTCGCAAGAGGACTACAATTGCAAAGGGTGAGTAGGTAGGGGACGAGTTTTGCGATTAAAATAATTGAAAGACTAAAATTGCAAAAGAGATATGTTAGAGGACAAGTTTTGCAAAAAGAGAAGTTTTAGTTGCTTAATTTGTTTACAATTATTTAACCTACAAAAAATTATTTCGCACTAGTAATATGTATATTAAAGGCAGAAATGCAAAATTTGCCCACTATGTTTGCCCATTTTTCATTTTTGCCCAGTAGCATTTCGGGCCGGACTTATGCCCTGTACATTTCACTTTTTGCCGCAAAATATGCCCAATCGGACCCTAAATGGGCTTTTTGCCTACGTGGCATTCCAGCTGTTAAAACGCTATCCCACGTGTAAAATCGCGACGCCACTTGTATTTTTTTCACAGCAAAACACGTTTTTACCAAAAGTTAATGGGCATTTTTTTGTAATTTTGTTTAAAAAATTTAAATAAATTGAAAAAATTCATATTTTTAATTAATAATAATTTACATATGATTTAATGTGAATATATAAAATCCCCAAAAAAATCAAAATCATTTAAGTTAAATATTGTATCAATTAAATGGACTTAATTAACATTATAATTTTTTATTCTTATTTCAAAATTAATGTGAAATAAAGTAAATGTTAACTTTGTTTTTAAGAAAAAAATTTAATTGCAAAAATTAAATAATAACTGAAAAAGAAAATAAAATTAAAATTAAAACAAAAAAAAAAAAAGAAAAGAAAAGAAAATAACATAGCGCCGCCGCCCCACCCCACCACCGAACCCCTCCTGACCTCAAACACCACTCCTCCTTCTCCTCCGCCTTCGACACCGTCCACTACAACCCCTCCGATCTCTCCTCCTAGCTCGAGTCCATGATCACCAGCCTCAACCCGCTACCCGAATTCGATCCGCCCGTCCCCAACCCACCGCCCCAGATGGTCTTCGGGTCGGATCTCATCGCCATAACCGGTGAAGCCGCCATGTACCCACCTCAACCACCCGTTAAAAAACTCAAAACCACGCAACAAGAACACCAACAAGAACAACAACAACCAACAAAAGTGGTGCTTGTGGACTCACAGGAGATTTGAGCGATTGAGATGATGATAATGATGATGATGATGATGATGATGATGATGAGGAGGAGGAGGAGGTCAGGAGGGGTTTGGTGGTGGGGTGGGGTGGGGTGGGGTGGGGCGGCGGCGGGGAATCGGGTCGTCTTCCCCGACTTATTTTTTTCTGTTTTCTTTTTTTCTTTTTTAGATATTATTAAATATGTTTTTCTTTTTTTTTGTTTCTTATTTTCTTCCAGTTAGTATTAAATTATTAAAATAAAAAAATCGTGTTTTTGGGTTAAAAATACAGGTGGCGTCGCGATTTTACACGTGAGATAGCGTTTTAACAGCTGGAATGTCACGTAGGCAAAAAGCCCATTTAGGGCCCGATTGGGCAGATTTTGCGGCGAAAAGTGGAATGTATAGGGCATAAGTCCGGCCCAAAAAGCTACTGGACAAAAATGAAAAATGGGCAAACATAGTAGACAAATTTTGCATTTCTGCCTATATTAAATATGTTTTTAAATATATTAAATGAATAATTGGAAAATCGTTTTTTCCAATTAAAGAGAAACTAACATAAGGTCATTTGATAAAAGAGTCCTTGGAATAGTCAGCTGTTACACTTTTTTTGAATAGAACATTAAGGCCCAAAATTTAGGTTGAAAAATTACAATTTCATTAAAAATTACAGTTGAATTTGATTTTGAGCTTGTCCATTGATTGATACCAGCGAGAGTTCAATTATTTGCGCCAAAGTTCGTCTCCAACAATTGAGGTACTAATCTTTCTGATAACTGTTCTTTGGCATCATTTAAATATAATTTATTTTTTGTGATTGTGTACTGAGCTTCAATCGTGTTCCTTGTTCATTTTTCATTGTTGTGTGATCCACAATTGAGGAGTTAATTGACTGAACATTTGCTCTTGTAACTTTATTTCAGATTATGAGAAAATTTTTGAGTTAACTGTTTGATGCATATCTGAAAAACAATGTTGTTGAAGCTGAAATCGAGGGGATTTTGTCCTGATGCCATAATCGATCCGTTGATTGTGTATGTATGTTGGCTTTGGTGTGATAACAAATGCTTCTGAGGCTAGAGCATTATACTAGTTGTAGTTAGGAAGAAAAATCACCCATTTTGATTGAGTATGCTATCAATCGATTTTTTAAGCACGTATTAGGTGGTGAAGTTATTGTAATTTGATGAAATTTTCGTCCTGGACTTGGTGGCGGGACGAAACGGTTGTGTTTTGTGTTGCTGTGAAATTATAATCGAGTTGCACGAGTTAGCCTGCATCTTGGTCCTACAAAGAGTAGCTTGAAAATTTCTTTTGTATCACGCATGTTAAGCACATTTAAGTTACCAACATATTGGTTTTGGATTTAGCATTATACTTTGCATTCGGGCGGGATATTAGATTAAAAATTTCGTGTATCATGGTTACTCACTTCACATATGGTGCTTCAGGAGTAACATTAGCAACTACGATTGGGGGTTGATTAAGTTGTTTATTTTGATTCTTAAGTAGGAATTATACTATATAATATCAAGAGCGATTGTATTTTGTTGCACAAGTGTCTGTCTCATCATTTGTTCGTGATAGCCACGCGTTCTGTTTTGTTCGAATGTTGTGCATATTTACAAGTTCATTCATATCTCCATTTTCGTGATCCAATGATCTTTAAATCCGACAAAAATGTGTTGGTATACCATACTTAGCAGTAAAAGATCTTTGTTCAATTGATTGACATTCCCAAGCATTTTTACTTGCAATATGTCATTAAAGCTCTGCTAGTTTAGTATTTAAACCAAATATCTTGATTCTAACTGGGGCCAGTTCATGGAACATTGCTCTCGAGAACTCAGTTCAGAATGCTGTTCTTTGTAAAATTTGATTCCTTTCAGGGTTCTGCTTCAGTTACAATATATTTTATCGTTTTTAACATCAATTGTCTATTATCTTCTTAAACCCATTCAACTATGACTTTCTTATTCTTTGAGTGGATTCATTCATTATTACATGCAGAACTCAACTTTACTCCGTATTCATTTACTCGTAACTGATAGCGCGTCTAATAGATAATATAATGCTGAAATGGACATATTGCAATAGCATATAGATTTTTTTTCTTGAGTAAACAATGGTTTTTCTTTATATATGAAACTGGGTAACAAGACAAAGGTGCACCGTTTTTCTCGCACCTATTCTCTATAACAAAGCAAACAATAAATAAAACAAAATCTAACCCCCACACCAGTTTGGGCTAACCAATAACTGCAGAAATTGTATACTGTAATCAGAAAAATATTGACTGTTCCAAGAAATACTCGATGCAAAAAGCTAGTGTTGATTCAACTAACAGACTGGAAGATCTGCTGGAGGAGCCTCTAGTTTTTCAAGTTCTTGTACTCCATTTTCGACCAGGAATGCCATTGCTAAACCCCACGTGATATGAACATCCAAGTGACAGTGCATCAGCCACACCCCTGAAAGATAGAACAAGAATGATCATTAGAAAACATATGCATGTATTCCGCATAATTCTGGCCTCTTAAAACTTGTTTTCATAATTCTGGTGCATGATTTTAGAATTGATATGTTCTCGATAAACAACTAGATGGATGTAAGAATTTTCTGTAAGTTCATCTCTATGCTAACCTGGATTATCTGCGATAAATCTGATCACTGTCCATCCACCAACAGGTACACTTGCTGTATTACGAAGAGGTGGATCTACAAGGTTAAATTTGGAAGTATCTCTGCTCGGATTAAAATTTCCAAAGCCTTCAGCAAGTATATAGAAATCATAACCATGGAGATGAATTGGGTGGTTCTCAGCCGTGAAAATACTTGTTCCCTGCAATACCACCTGTACTGTTTCCCCATACTTTAACTTGTACACCCTAGTCCCTCGAACAGGTTGCCATAGTGATCGGCTCACATTTCCGGTGTAATCAAATGTTACTTGTGGAGTTGCTGGAAAATCTGTTGTGAAAACTCCAGGAATACCTTGCTGATGTGCTTGCAGCAACGAAAAGTTGGACGGGAGCACAAAAGAAACATTGTTCATGCTAGCAGCAAACCGGGTTCCATTCGGACCCTGACACTGGCTGCGGTTTGCACCACGAGGGCAATTGATGAGACCTAGACCAACCGTGAACAACAAATTATGATCGATTTTTGTGGGCACAACAACTTTTCTGGGGCTTCTGAAGCTTGTTGTGAAGGCCGTGGCTGTGGCTGTGTCATTAAACGCTGGCATAGTCGGCATAATTGGTTTTGAGGTGCATTTTGTGGGGCAAGAGGCGGATTTATATTCAAGAATTGCTGTGGTGGTGGTGTTATCAAATGGTGCACCTTGAGCGCTAGCATAAGCACGTGCTGCGATGTAGTATCTGGCGGCTGGTTGATCGGCTTTGATTAGGACATCGGTCGTCTGGCCGGGGCCTAGCATGAGAACTGATGTGGTGAAAGGCTTGACATATGAGGCATCTGCTCCTACTACTGTGAGTTTGTGATTTGCCACCTTAAGGAAAAGTTGTTGATTTAGCCCAGAATTCACGACTCTAAGAAGATTTGTCTCCCCTGAATCCACTGGAACTATTAAAGTGTCTGCATAAGGATGGTGTTAGAATGTGTTAGTTATTCAGAAACTGTCCCAGTGTCGTTTACTAATATGTCTCTTGTGAAAGAGTAAAAAAAGAGGAAATCCAAATCTTTCTCAAATATTTCGGAAGGAAATAAACCTTTGCTGGAGCAATTGTAAAGATCACCAGGTTGGCCATTGATGGTATAAGCATCGGAAACATTAGGAGCAGCTCCGGTTCTTGTGGCATTTCTCACAACATCAATCGGATTTGCATTCCACCATTCGCCTGATCACCACCATATATACTCAGTTCATACTCAGTCCAAAAATGATCAGAAAAATAACACCAAAACAAGGAATTGTCTTTCTTACCAAGAAGAAGTGCAGTTTCCCTCTTTGGTTTAGGAAATGGATATGAATCTCCAGCTTTGGGGTGAATGATCAAAGCTCCATAGACGGTGGCTCTCAGCCATGAACTGTGTGCATGCCACCACAATGTGCCTTCTTGGCCTTGGATTGTAAAACGGTATGTATAACTTCCTCCTGGTCTTATAGGGCATTGAGTAATAAACTCTGGTCCATCAGCCCATCCTGTTCTGATTTGCCTTACACCATGCCTATGACATATATAGAAATAGAGGAAAATGAGAATAAAATAGAGGGTCATTATTCATTTCGTGCTCATGTTTAATATGTGTTTGTAGCACTAAATTGATGAATCCTTTACATTTTTATGTTTATATGCGGAAAAAGGTTGAGTAAATTGCGAGAACCATCCTTGTTTCCATTTACCACTTCTAAAATCTTGAAATATTTTGCATGTTGCATCCTAATTTTATTTTTTATGGCTGCATTGATAATTGATAGTGTTTCTAGATTAGGATTTCATTTTCATGGTGTATAATATTAACCTATTAATTATTAAAAACTCCCACATTATTATAGTAACACAAATTTTACGTGCTAATGAAATGACAGAGTGATATGCATGCAATACTATATCAAAAATGATTGGATGCTTTGTGCATGCAGGCATGTACATTACCAGTGAATTGTAACATTGTAACGAGCTTTGTTAACTACATTAACCACCAAAGTGTCACCATTGTTTATTTCCAATGTTGGTCCTGGATACATCCCATTCACTGTAATAATGCTGTGGTTCTTGCACAGTCTATTCACTGATGTTGCTTGTACCTGTTTCATGAACATATATAGTTAACATTTGAACTCATGTGTATCAATGTTTCTACAGAATAAAGTGTAAGCCAAGTAAGTGACATACAACAAAACTATGGGAATGAACTTTGGCACTCGTTGTCGACGCACTGGCTAAAAGAAGCAAGAATCCTAAGAAGAAGGAGAATAGAGAAGCCTCCATTTCAGTACTTAGTGTTTTTTTTTTCCTTAATTGGAGCTTGGTGAAAATGAATTGTGTTTCCTTTCAAAAGACATGAGTTCTTTTTATATTGAAAAGTGTGCGTGTGGGGGTGGGGTGGGGCGGGCTTGGTTCTGAGGTTGGTAGATTAGTTTTTGAAGGTCAGATCTAGAGAAAAAAACTTAGTTCAACTCTATGGAGTTGTTACATCTACTGGCCTATCAACCCCAAGAAATTTTTGGTTCATTTATACTTAATCTGCAAGCCTTTTTTCTAAGTGGTGTTTTGATATTTAGTTGTTATGTGAGTTAACTTTTTCATATTTTGTTTTGTTTAGTTTAGATCAACATTTCCAACAAATAAAAACTCTATATCATGCACATACACTTGCACGCCGAGTCCGAACAACGATGTACTTGCAAAGAATTTAAAGTATAGGCAAACATATTTTGATGGTACAAGCAAATAAATTTTATGCGCTTGTTAATTATTTGCTAGCATTTCTGCGCATTCTTTTGTGTTTTATTAATTTATATTTTATAGTAATAGTAAAACGCCCGTTTTACAAATATTTCATCCGTTGATCGATCTATTGAGCTGGTGTTACAATTATTACTTTTGTTATCAAAGACTTTATTTTTTTATTGTTGAATTTTAATGTGTAAAATAAAAGATATATGTATAATCGTGTATATATTTATACAAATACGCATATTAAGTTATTTGCCCCATTTTTCCTTTCACATCAAATGAAAAGCTAGTTCACAGTATTATATACGAGCCTGGTTAGTCTCTATTTGTTTATTATATTATAATTATACGGAGTAAAAGTCCAAGTTTGATGCCCTGCGCTAATAAGCGACGTAAGTACGTACATGAAGAAAGTCTTGATTTGTTTGATTGGTAGGTAATAAATCTAACAATATTAGTTTTATTGTGTAGAATGTTGAAGATTTAATTTGGTGTTGCAACAAGGATTTAGTTAGGAAAGGCCGAGATGATAAGTTAAAATATTTGTCTGAGCTTGCATTAGGTAGTCTGTAATGAGCAAACTGAGTCAACCTTGAGAAAAGAAACTTGTCGAGTTTGAGTCCACGAATCAAAGTTGTGTTTTTTTTTTTTTTTTTTTGAAATAATATCATCATTATCCCTTGTAGTTAATACCATCTGGTTAGTTAAAATAATTTTGTTTTAATATTTTTTAATATAATTTTTATTCAAATAAACTACGAATAAACTTAGTTATTAAAGTACTCATAAATTTACTGATTTCAAATATTCGTATATAGAACATAAAGCTATCTAAATTTACAAGAGATTCATATTATTTAATTTTTTTTATTAGAAAAAGCAAGAACAAACTCTTTTCACCTCCAACAAGTTTTACAAAGACGAAGGAAAACAAGACTTACAAACCATAAAGATTAGATGGTTAAACAGGAATACAAATAATTTGTATTACAAGTTGGATTGCTTCAGACTTAACATGCAAGACTCGGTTAGAAATAATAATTACATCAATTTTAAGTCGTTAAGTACAGAAGAAAACGCGAAGTCAAATATTGACAGAATAACTAACTTGTATCATGTCGTCAAAACTTTTATGCTTTTTAACCACACTTTTCACACTGGCACTCATTCTCTTTGTTCGTTAGTTACGACGGAACTTGTTTTCAATGGTAGTTAAACTAGCTTGTATAGACAATTACTTGAAACCAGCAACCACAATTAACATATAGCACTGTCGTCCAACATTTAATCATCACCTGGTTGGTCATCAAGTTTTAATTATGAGAAAGTTGTTCTATTATTCTATAGATATATATTGTTGCCACAGTTTTCACAAAGTCATACATAGAAATTCTATTGTTGATAGAATACATATATGTCCCTTGCATGTCGAGCAACAAATGCAGCTTAAGGGAGCAAAATAATTACGCCAAAAGAGAATAGTATTTTATATTCAATTCATCTAAAAAAAATAACTTAATGAAAAAGAAACATGATTAAACTCAAAAATAATGAATACATTAATATATATATATATATATATATTGTTGGAGATTATATACATAAATATATAAATGTCAATCCTCTCTATCAGCGTAAGCTTTTAGTGAGAACGACATTCAATATGGTACCAAAGCTCAGGAAAAGAGAAGGTCCTGAGTTCGAATCCCACCGCCACCCACTTAACAAAAAATTGCACGTGTCAGGCGTAACAAAAAGATTTACGGCCTGCACATGAGGGGGCGTGTTGGAGATTATATACATAAATATATAAATGTCAATCCTCTCTATCAGCTTAAGCTTTTAGTGAGAACGACATTATAGTGTGAATGTGGGAAAAACCACCTTGATTTTGGTAAATTATATTGCACGTATATATGGAGAAAATACAAAGAGTATGAACATATCTACAAGGAAACAAATCAAAACAAATAAGCTATTCTATAAGATATATACAAAAGATATCATCTAAGTCATCTAAGGATCTTTATCCGTAATACCCCCCGTCAAGCTCAGCGTGGGACAAGGGACAACGCGAAGCTTGGAGCAAAAAAATGTAAAAAGCGGTTTAGGCAGACTCTTGGTAAAGACATCAGCAAGTTGAAGATGAGTAGGGATGTATTGAGTCGAAACTTTCCCTGCTCCAACTAATTCGCGAACAAAATGGTAATCCAGGTCAATATGTTTTGCACGCTTGTGAGCAACTGGATTATTGCTAAGAAAAAGAGCACTCTTGTTGTCACATAAAAGAACCGGAGGAGACGAAGACGAGACGCCAAGATCACGAAGTAAGTGAGTAAGCCAAATAACTTCAGAGGCGATATTAGCAAGAGCACGATATTCAGATTCACAACTGGACCGAGAGACTGTCAGTTGCTTCTTGGCACTCCAAGAAATGAGATTTGGTCCAAGAAAAATAGAATAACCGGAAGTGGAGCGTCTTGTATCCGTACAACTAGCCTAGTCAGCGTTCGAGTAGGCGAGAATGAAAGGAGCTGAATTGCCAGAAAAACGAAGGCCAAAGGAAAGAGTACCTTTAACATAACGAAGGATCCGTTTTACCGGTTGAAAATGATCATCCGTTGGAGATTGGAGAAATTGACTGGCCGAATTTACAACAAAGGTAAGGTCAGGACGAGTGATTGCCAAATATTGCAAAGCGCCAACAAGTGATCGATATTTGATTGGATCAGAGAATGGCTTTCCATCGACACTCAAACGCTGACTAGCAATCATAGGAGTTGATGTAGGTTTGCTGTCAACAAGATCAACGCGAGAGATAATATCATGCGCATACTTTGATTGGCTTAAGAATAAGCCATCAGAGGTATGTCGAACCTCCAAGCCTAAAAACTAACTTAATGTGCCAAGGTCTTTGATAGCGAATTCTGTATGAATGCGCGCGATGCGGCGTTGGAGAAAAGGCGAATCATTTCCGATGAGAATGATATCGTCAACATAGAGAAGTAAATAAATAATGATCGAGCCTCGGCGAAGAACGAACAAAGAAGTGTCAGCGCGGCTGCAAAGAAAACCAAGAGTGAGCAAGAAGTCACTAAAACGTTGAAACCAAGCACGAGGGGCTTGCTTCAAACCATAAAGAGCCTTCTTGAGGCGACAAACATGATCCGGGCGACGAGGAACAGAGTAACCCGAAGTTTGCTCCATAGAAACTGTTTCTGATAGAAGACCATTCAAGAATGCGTTTTTGACATCAAGTTGGCGAAGAGGCCACTGATGCAAGACAGCAAGAGAAAGGACGACGCAAACGGTGGAAACCTTGACAACCGGACTAAACGTCATGTGATAATCAAGGCCAGGGACTTGAGTAAAACCTTGAGCAACGAGGCGAGCTTTGTGACGCTCAATGGACCCGTCTGAGCGATATTTAGTGCGAAAAACCCACTTAGATCCTACCACGTTTGCATTGATAGGACGCGGAACGAGATCCCACGTGTCATTTGATTTGAGCGCTGCAATTTCGTCATCCATAGCAGCCAACCAATGTGAATGCTTAGTCGCCGATTTGAAACCTTTAGGTTCAGATGAGCTGAAAAGAGCCGAAAAAATACCAGAAGAGTCAACCAAATTCGCTGGATATCGAGGCTTAAAGATTCCAGCCCGAGCTCGAGTGATCATTGGATGCATATGAGTAATTGGAGTAGTCGGGGTTGGCAGATGAGGAGTAGGAATAGCAGCAGGAGGCTGCTCATCAACAGCCTGAATGAGCGGTGGCTCATCAGGAAATAGAGAACATGGCGGCGATGAATTAGACAACGGGACAACCGGTAAGTGATCAATAGTCGATGAAGCAAGCGGAGTAAAAGCTGGATCAGTAAAGGTAATAAAATCCAAACCCAAAGGGGACTGAGACGGGGAAGAATTTGTGAAGGGAAACGAAGTCTCATCAAACTTGGCATGGCGAGTGATGTAAACTCGAGAAGTGGATGGATCCAAACAATGAAAGCCTTTGTGATTCAAACTAAACCCAAGAAAGATGCGCGCACGACTGCGAGGTTCAAACTTGTTGGAATTTACTGCACGAAGGCAGGGATAAACACGACAACCAAATGGATGAAAATTCGCATAATCCGGGGCAGCACCAAATAAAATTTCAAACGGAGAAATACCGCCAAGGACTTGAGTCGGCAAGCGATTTATGGTATAAACAGCAGCATGAAACGTCTCTACCCAAAAAATAGACGGAGCATGAGAGTGAAAAAGCCTTGCCAAGCCAGTCTTAGTGACATGCCGATGTTTGTGTTCAGCCCGACCATTTTGGGCTGGAGTATAGGGACACGAAAGGCGATGACGAACACCACAAGCCCGCAAGTGAGTTTGGAAACGATTGCTTGTAAATTCCGCTCCGCCATCACTTTGAAATATTTTAATGCGACAAACAAATTGATTTTCAACAAGCTTCTGAAATTCATAAAGACATCAAAAAATCTGATTTGTTGTGCAATGGATATAACCAAGTAAAGCGAGAGTAATCATCCACAAAAATAACATAATAACGAAATCCAGCATTGGAAGTAACCGAGGCAGGTCCCCAAAGATCACAATGTATTAAATCTAAAACATGCGAAGATCGCTGTTCATTAACAAAAAAGGGTATACGACTACTCTTTGCTAATTGACAAGTAGAACATAACGAGGGACTGGAAGCAATGACGTAACAGACAAATGTCTTTTTTTATTTAATAAAGAAATAACTTGATGAGAAACATGACCGAGCCGTGCATGCCACAAATCAAACGATCCAGTAAGACGACCACGACGAACAGCGAAAACAAGAGCTGAATGCCCCTTTTCCAAAACATAAAGTCCCCCATTACGACGACCGCTCGCTAGTAAAGTTCCTATCACTTTGTTCTGAACGCGAAACGAATCATTAGTAAAAATAACTTCAACAGGATAATCACGGGTCAGTTTGTTGATAGACAATAGATTCTTCGTGAGATGCGGAACAACGAGCACATCAGAAAGATTAATATTATGATTAATATTGCGAGAACCAACATGTGAAATAGGGAGTGAAGTGCCATTACCAACAACAACACAATTCTTACCCTTGTACGGTGAGGCAGAGTCAAGATTGGCAGAAGAAGAACTCATGTGCGCAGAGGCGCCGGAGTCCACGTACCAATCCGACACATTATTGTCGGTTAAGGAGCAAGACGCATTGAACGCTTCGGCTAAGTGAGCAGCGTTAGAGTTGGCGTCACGATCATAACGCTTGCGACAACGATCAGCAGTATGGCCCTCAATGCGACAAATTTGACAACGGGAAACATAGTGATGTCCATTATTTCTACCACGACCACGACCACGACCCCCACCGCGGCCACCAGCCCAACCACGGGAGGAGTTTGAAGAAGGATTTGAACGAGCAGCATTTGGGTCAGAGTGAGCGACAAACGCAGCCGAGGAAGGAGCGACACCTTCAATGGATTGCTGAAAAATCTCAAAACTTTCGGCTTTCCGGACAAGGTTGGAGAAGAATGGCAGCGGAGAGAGAGCCATTTGCGCCGTCGAAAAACTTGAGAAATTTGGACCCAAACCGCGCAAGAACCAATGTGCCTTGTCTGTATCATCAACGGGGCGACCAATTGCCGCAAGTTGGTCACATAGAGATTTAAAATCTCGAGAGAATTCAGAGACAGAACGGCTTCCCTTCTTCATGAGTTGAAGATCATCCTTTAAACAAAGCTCGCGTTGCTTTGAATTGTGACTGAACGCAGCTTCAAGTGCCAACCAAACCTGGCGGGAAGTAATACAACCGATAACCTCAGACATAGCTTTTTCCGTGAGAGAGGAAAGAAGAAGACTAAGGAGGCGTTTGTCCTGGGAATTCCATTCAGAATACGCTGGATTTGGAGTGGAAGCAGACGCATCGGTGGAACGAATGGTAGGCGACGGGTATGGATTTGTTCCATCAAGAAAACCAAAAAGATCTTGGCAAGAGAGGATCATAGTGGAGAAGGGAAGAGAGGAGTCAGCCATGAGGATCGAGAAAGGGAGGAGAGGAACCCTAATTTTAGGCTGATACCATGTGAATGTGGGAAAAACCACCTTGATTTTGGTAAATTATATTGAACGTATATATGGAGAAGATACAAAGAGTATGAACATATCTACAAGGAAACAAATCAAAACAAATAAGCTATTCTATTAGATATATACAAAAGATATCATCTAAGTCATCTAAGGATCTTTATCCGTAATATATAGAATTTATAAAAGCAACCATAAAATGTAAGTAAATACTCAAAGCATATAGATGAATTTGGAAACTCACTTCATATATTCTCTGCGTATGACCTTGGTTTATATAAGACCAAGTTACAACAAACTCTATTAAAGATATACACATATCAAACTACAGATACTATCTAGAATTTGAAATATCATCCTTATCTAATCAATAACAGAACCAGAGTTTTCAGGGATTGCTAAGTCGTGTGACTTATCCTCAGATTCTCCTTTGCCACCTAATACTCCAACACCCCCCCTCAAACTGTTGGGAAGTAAAGACACGAACAGTTTGCGTCTTAAGAACTGAAAACGAGTGGCAGTGTGACCCTTCGTAAAGATGTCAGCTACTTGATCATGTGTTGAAATATGCCGCACCTGAATATCACGATTGACAACTTTCTCTCTCACGAAGTGATAATCTATCTCAATATGTTTAGTGCGTGCATGAAACACGGGATTAGAAGCCAGAGCTATTGCGCCAATGTTATCACACCATAGAACAGGAGCTATTGGTAATGTAATCTGCAACTCCTGGAGAATCATACGAATCCAATAGAGTTCAGCAGTAGCAAGCGCCATACTTCTATACTCAGCCTCTGTACTCGAACGAGAGACAACCCCTTGCTTTTTGGCACTCCATGATATAAGGCTCTTTCCAAGAAATATCCCATACCCACTAGTACTTCGTCTATCATCCGGATTGCCCGCCCAGTCTGAATCACAATATGCATTTAACTCGACTGAATTTGGTGTGTAGTGTAAACCAAAGTCCACAGTTCCTTTAAGATACCGTAGCACTCTTTTCACAGCCATCCAATGTGATTCACACGGAGAATGCATAAATTGGCAAAGTTGGTTGACAGAGTAAGCGATGTCCGGTCTGGAGATTACACAATATTGAAGAGCACCTACGACCCTTCTATATTCAGTGGGATCAGAAAGTAAAGGGCTGCCAATGGAAGATAACTTTGTACCAGCTGAGTTTGGAGCATTCAACGGCTTGGCGCCAACCATTTTCGTGCTGTCCAATAAATCAGTAATATACTTAGCTTGTCTAAGGTGCAGACCATCTTTATTTCTGATTGCTTGGACCCCCAGAAAGTAGCTTAACTCGCCTAAATCTTTAACTTGAAAATCTTTCTTCAAATCTGCAATAAAATCAAGCACAGCTTTGTTGTTTGACCCCGTGACAATTATATCGTCAACGTAGACCAACACAAAAATTCTTAAGGTGTCAGTACAATAAGTAAACAAAGAGTAATCCACCTTTGATTCTAAAAATCCGAGTTCAACCAACTGTTGTGAGAGACGCTTAAACCATGCTCTCGGGGCTTGCTTAAGTCCGTAAAGAGATTTATGTAACCGGCATACGTAATCTGGAAAATTTTCATCCACATAGCCCTTGGGTTGTTCCATATAAACCTCTTCATCTAAGAATCCATGGAGAAATGCATTGGAAACATCTAGTTGTCTGATATTCCAGTTCAAAGAAACCGCAAGAGCCAAAACTAATCGAATGGTTGGTGGCAAAGGAGAATCTGAGGATAAGTCACACGACTTAGCAATCCCTGAAAACTCTGGTTCTGTTATTGATTAGATAAGGATGATATTTCAAATTCTAGATAGTATCTGTAGTTTGATATGTGTATATCTTTAATAGAGTTTGTTGTAACTTGGTCTTATATAAACCAAGGTCATACGCAGAGAATATATGAAGTGAGTTTCCAAATTCATCTATATGCTTTGAGTATTTACTTACATGGTATCAGAGCCTACCCAAGACAATGTTGGGCCTGCGACCTAACCCACGTAGTAGGAACCGATGTCCAGTCCGGCCTACACGTGAGGGGGCGTGTTGGGATTTATCCCACATTGCTTGGGAATGAACTTGGGCTTCTGTTTATAAAGGATTTCCCCCTCTCCCTCTAATAAGGCCTTTTAGGGGGAAATATGAGGGGCCCTAATTTCTACATAAAATAACACAATTATATCTTATATGTAGTGAATTATATAGTTAACTGCGCAAATGGATATGAATCGTATATCATAAAATAAAATTATTTCACATATTTTCCTAAAAGTTACCTGTAACTTATTTCTAAGATTTGGTGGAGTTTTATGCTTTTTGATGATATAGAAGTTTAATTAAATGACAACGGAAGTATCTAAAGCGATTAACTTCTTGATGTATATTCCTCGTACGTGATATATATAAAGGCAGGTAATTGCAAACCTCCCCATGTGTTATTCCTAATTGATAAATAACTCATTGTGTTATTTTTATTAGCAAAAACTCCGCTTTAAACAACCCTGTATACTTATTTAAAAATTGATAACATAATTTATTTTAGTTATATGTACTCGATGTGTAAAGAATTTATGTTGTTAAATTTGAATTTCCCATAATTTTTTTTTTTTATCAAAGTTTCTGAAAGGAGCATTACATTCTAGATCTGTAGAAACAAAATTGAGGTATTGATCAATTTTATTATGTTTTTAAATAATTTCAAAGAAGATGTCAACAAAGTATTCGAAAACTTATAATATTTACTTGGTAAATATACGTTTGCAATAAAGTTTTAATGCATAAACATCGTTTGTTAATTATCGGTGCTAAAAATATAATGTTGATGGGCTATTTTGCTAATTTTTAAATTTCATCGGGAATTTCTTGGATACAGGGGCTTATTTTCAGGAATAGCACTAGTCTGGGACAGGTTTTGCAATTACCCTATATAAATGACCATCTTTCAATTGAGTTCAAAATCTCTCGCCAATTATCATATATATCCATCCATACATGCATGCACCTACATGGTGTACAATTCTAAACAGTTGCATATTTTTAGCACTCAATTGTTGGCCCAACTCATTACCAAGCATATAACAATAAAAAAAACCCATTTTATTATTATTATTATTATTATTATTATTATTATTATTATTATTATTATTATTATTATTATTATTATTATTATTATTATTATTATTATTATTTAATTTAAAGATCCAGCAAGAATAGAACTCCAAGGCCCAACTAATTAATAGAAAAAAGAGAACTTGTCTCTCTTCGTATCCAAAAAGTTAACTCACCCAGCACTGAAAAACAAAGCTTGGACTAGGTGGATGAAGTTTACATTAGACTGAGCATTCAAAGAGGAAAAAACATAAACCAAATTTTGGAGCATATTAAAGCTCTTAACCCTACAAAAGAATAAGTACTTAGCAAAAAATTGGGGACGGAAAGGGAACCCTAATTTTGGAGAGTGAAGAGAGATTGAAGTTTAATTATGTGTTATTTGTGTATACCAAATATGGCACGTGACAATCATCCGAATAATATAAGAGAAGATGTTGATATTATGTAAAAGAGGATCCTAACCGCTCACTTAGGAGCTAATGGCAAATTCATACCACGAATTGTAAGGTTTTTGCGGATTGCACCACAAATTGTAATTGCAATCAGAAAACACCATAAATTGTAACTCTTTTTACAAGTTGCACCACAAAGTGTGTTTATAGGTGTTTGTAAGGGTATTTTTGACATTTTGTTTAACCAAATTAAATTTTGCAGTTTACACATTAAAACGTCTCACTCACAAAACTTTTTCAAACTTCAGATTAAAATAAAAATACGTTTTCAAACTTCAGATTTTAAAAACAAAAAGCAACAAATCACCGGTAAAAAGAAAAAAACACAACTCCATCGCTGCTAATTTTTCAATTAAGCAAAGTCGTTGGACGTCGTCTGAAAAGTTGATTTCGTCTATGAAAAGTGATGCTTGAAACTCGCGGATGTCTCCTCGCCTTTTCTACATCTTCATCTTCTCAATCGATCATACATATGAAGGCGGAGAAGAGTACCGTTAAACCAGCGATGGAATCTCCGGCAAACGTAGATGATTCGTTTTGTACTGCGAGAGCTGGAGATGAACGTCACGGGAATTTGGAGACGTATTCTGAAGAAATGTGTGGATTTCATTAAGACAGAGGTATTGATCGGAGACGGAAGCTTGTTTTTAGATTATTGTCAATTAGGTGTTGGTTTTTGGTTTATTATTCTTTCATTGTAAAATATGAATTGGCAATAGATGCATTTATGCATGCGTATGATCATGTTTTTGCTGTCTTACATGAGTACATAAATTTAAGCATTGTATAATTGTTTTATGTGTATTTATGAATGTTGCTTAGTGATGGAGTTGCAGAGAATGTTGAAGAAGTGTGTTCTGTTTCATTTTCTTCGGGGTGATTTTCTGATTCGGTTTTTGCTTTTTGTTCCTGAATTTTGAAAACGTTTTTGTTTTAATCTGAAGTTTAAAAAATTTGTGAGAGTGAGAAACGTTTTATTATTGGTGTAAAATGCAAAACTTAATTTGGTAAAAACTAAAATGTCAGAAATACCCTTACAAACACCTACAAACACACATTGTGGCGCAACTTGCAAAAAGAGTAACAATTTATTGTGTGTTTTGCTTACAATTACAATTTGTGGTGCAATCCGCAAAAACCTCACAATTCGTGGTATGAATTTGCCATTAGCTCGCTCACTTAGTGTGTAAAAACGTTTTGTTTATATAAACTCACTTGCATGTGTTTGTTTGTTATCTGGTGATTACTCTTGATATATATTCAATAGGACGACAGAGACAAACAATAGTAAAATTAATTAAGTCGCATTAAAATATAAACTGGGCTTAAAATTAAAGTTAAAGATTTTATACTCAATTTGTCAGTTTGTTGCAATGTTTTTAAAACGGGACCCGGCATTGAATCGGTAAGGCCACCAGTTCACTGTATTTTGCTGGTCAAACCGGTCGAACCGACAGTCGAACCGGTTCGACCGATGTCAGGACAAGTGTTCGAACCCCGGTCCAACCGGTTCAACCGGCCGGTCCGGTCCGATTTTCAAAACATTGGTTTGTTGTTTCTTATGTAGTGTTTGGCTTTCATGTTATTGTTCAATACTATTTTTATCTATATAAGCTTATTTAGTGAAGATCTTGGTTTAATTGTAAAGAATATATTTTATTGTTTATGCTAACTTATCTTACCGACTTATTACGAGTAACTGATCATATCGTAATAAACTAATTCCTTTTTATGTTCCTATAAAGTTTTAATTTACTGGAAAAGCTTTTAAATAAAATAATAATATTGTAGACTCCAATTGGAAATAAAGATTTGGGGTTCACAATGGAGGCCAAAAAACAAAATTCGTACTATCCGGCTTCAAGCTATTGATCTCAACTGTGAGGTGTGCATTTTCTTGATGTCGTATGATTATCATATTCTATCGTAAAAGTGTTATCGAAGTTTCTATAACTGTGTTCCTTGTTAGTTTTCAATATACTAGATCCACATTGGCTTGTGATAGAGAGATTATTAGTGCTGCATGATGAGGTGGTGCGACAATTCGGTTATTAGTCTAAATGCATCGTTGGATGAGGAGTGGAAAATTTACTACTCCAACTTTTGGATGTACCACGTCATCATAGTGTGGTTGCACCTAATAATTTTTCCTTATCAGATTTGTAAGTCCACATTGACTACTCACTAGTGACTAGTTAATTAACCGATGCTAACTCTTCAAAATTTCAATAGACTATTCGAAAAGTACGTGCAAATGGTTGTAGTTCATGTTGACATATAAGGAATTTGTCCTTGATTACTTATCCAGCGATTGGGCGATTCTATGTATATTGGCTTGGTACAACGACAAGTGCTTAGAGGTTCGAGATATGGTTCCTGTTGTGATGTTTGGTAAAAGTTACAATTAGTTTTTGTTTCTTTTTTTTTTGTGGGGGGGGGGGGGGGGTAGGTCCTGATTTGAGGTGCCCATTTAGGTACCAAATCGACATAGTTAGGAAGAAAAATTACCCATTTGATTGAGCATGCTACGAATCAACTATTAAGCAGCAGCACTAGGGAAGTATATATGAGCTGGATTGCTGGAGAAAATTGTTGGAATTTACGGAATTCATCCCGAACTTGGTGTAAAACAAACATGTTGGTTGGGGTCACTGTCATATTTTAATTCAGAGTCGCGCATACTTAACCTGCATCTTAGTCCGATCAATAACTAGTCCAAATGTCTAGCGTAAATTTATTTTGGCATAGCATGCATGTAAAACAATTTTAATCCGTTAATCTATCGTTTTTGACATACATTGTATTTGGTACGTGTACTCTTCATTGAAAAATGCCCCGTATCACGTTCCTCACCTCGCATATGGTGCTACAGGAGCAGCATTAGCAACTGGAATGGTGGGGATTCAGTTACTTCTTTATGCTTTTGATCCTTTGAGTGTGAACCAGACCATATAATATCAATTACTATTTTGTTCCTCACCATTCTGTTATGATATGAACACGTTTCTTTTTTCTTTCTTTTGAATGTCGTACATACTAACCAGTTTATTCATACCTCCATGTTTGGGATCCAATTATCTTAGAATCTGACATCAATATATCTCTGTATTGCATACTTCACAGTATAAGTTCCTTGTCTAATTGATTGAAACTCTAAGCAATTATACGTGCAATTTATCGGTAGAGATCTGCTAGTTTAGTATTAAGACCAGTTTTCCTTGAGATGATAATGGGGCCACTGCTTTTCATTGGTGGAGAACTCGGTTCATAATGTTGTTCATTATAAGCTTTGACTCCTTTACGCGTTCTTCTTCAGTTATAAGCTCTTTTATGTATTTTAATGGCTTGACCTTTGTTTATTTTCTTCTAAACACACTCGACTACGACTTTCTTATTGTTCCGGTCAGATTTCATCTTTACTCTGTATTCTGTTGCTCGTATTTGGAAGATGCTCTTAGAGATAATATGATCCTGGCATAATATATGGAGATTGTTTTCTTAAGAGAAATTAATTCTTTCAATAGCTCTGCATTACAAGACAAATGTTGCAACATGTTTCTTGCCCCAGTCCGCTCTAATGAAGCAAACAATAAGTAAAACAAAAACTAACCCCCACCACAGTGTGAGGAAATAACTGGAGAAATAGTACACTATATTTAATGCAAACGATACATTCGATATAACTAACAGATGGGAAGATCTGCCGGCGGAGCCTCTAGTTTTTCTAGTTCTTGGACTCCATTTTCCACTAGGAATGCCATTGCTAAACCCCACGTGATATGAACATCCAAGTGGCAGTGCATCAGCCACACCCCTGAAAAAGATAAAAGCAAGAATGGTCAATAGATAGTATATGCATGCCATCAGAATAACTCTGTCTGTTAGAACTTGAAGTCATAATTCTGCCGGATTAATTTGAAACTGATACTTATGGCAACAAGTTCCATATAAACGTGATGCGAGAATTTTTCATAAGTATTATGTCTATGTTAACCTGGATTATCTGCAATAAATCTGATCACTGTCCATCCACCGACAGGTACACTTGCTGTATTACGAAGAGGGGGGTCGACAAGGTTAAATTTGGATGTATCTCTGCTTGGATTAAAATTGCCGAAGCCTTCAGCAAGGATATAGAAATCATAACCGTGAAGATGAATTGGATGGTTCTCAGCAGTGAAAATACTTGTTCCCTGCAATACCACCTGTACCGTTTCTCCATACTTTAACTTGTACACTTTAGTCCCTCGAGCAGGTTGCCATAATGAACGGCTCACATTTCCAGTATAATCAAATTTTACTTGTGGAGTTGCTGGAAAATCTGTTGTGAAAACTCCAGGAATACCTTGCTGATGTGCTTGCAGCAAGGAAAAGTTGGACGGGAGCACAAAAGAAACATTGTTCATGCTAGCAGCAAACCGGGTTCCATTTGGACCCTGACACCGGCTACGGTTTGCACCACGAGGGCAGTTGATGAGACCTAGACCAACCGTGAAAAACAAGTTATGATCGATTTTTGTTGGCACTGCAACTTTTCTTGGGCTTCTGAAGCTTTTCGTGAAGGCCGTGGCTGTGGATGTGTCATTAAACGCTGGCATAGTCGGCATAACTGGTTTGTTTGAAGTGCACTTGGTGGGGCAAGAGGCGGATTTATATTCAAGAATTGCTGTGGTGGTGGTGTTATCAAAAGGTGCACCTTGACCGCTAGCATAAGCGCGCGCTGCAATGTAGTATCTGGCTGGTGGTTGATTGGCAGTGATTAGGACATCGGTGGTCTGGCCGGGGCCTAGCATGAGAACTGATGTGTTGAAAGGTTTCACATACGAGGCATCAGCTCCAACTACTGTGAGCCTGTGATTTGCGACTTTGAAGAAAAGCTGTTGATTGAGCGCTGCGTTGACGACTCTTAGAAGATTTGTCTCCCCTGAATCTACTGGAACTACTATCGTGTCTGCATCAATATGGCATCAAAATATGATAACTTATTCAGAAACTATCTTGGAATCTTTTACTAATAAATCTCAAGTGAAAAAACTGAAGTAAGAATCCAATTTTTTCTAGAAAATCTCTCATAAGAAAGCTTTCTGAAGCGAACCTTTGCTGGAACAGTTGTAAAGATCACCAGGTTGGCCGTTGATGGTATAAGCATCCGAGACATTGGGGGAAGCCCCGGTTCTTGTGGCATTTCTCACGACATCAATGGGATTTGCGTTCCACCATTCGCCTGATCACCATCATTCTCAGTTTATTAGAAGTCTAAATGATAGAACAGAGAAGAAGATGAAGGAATCTTTGTTACCAAGGAGCAGTGCAGTTTCCCTCTTTGGTTTAGGAAATGGGTACGAATCTCCGTCTTTGGGGTGAATGATCAAAGCTCCATAGACAGTGGCTCTTAGCCATGAACTGTGTGCATGCCACCACAATGTGCCTTCTTGTCCTTGGATGGTAAAGCGGTATGTGTAACTTCCTCCTGGTCTTATAGGACATTGTGTTATAAATTCTGGTCCGTCGGCCCATCCTGTTCTTATTTGCCTTACGCCATGCCTATTGCATTGATGAATAGAGAGGAGAATAAGGACAAAAACAGAGGATTATTTGTCGTTTAATGCATTTATGTAATGTGCTTGTAGCACATAATTCATGTATGTTTTTATGGCATAACTTTTCGCTTCTAATATTGTTTTTAACTTGGTAAAAGTTAAGTTGAATGACTTTTGGTTGTTTTCGTGAATTGTTGAATTGTATTTTCCTTCGTTACTTCACCAAAAGTAGAGAAACTTTTGTTGAAAGAACTGTGTATGTTATCCCTTTATATATAAAATGAGTTACAATATCAGTTCCTATCTGGATTCTGGAGCAACAGGGGATAAGCACTGATATGACACGTTCGAACTCTTAAGGAGGTCAATGATAACTTAGTAACACGATGTTTACGTGCTAATTAAAATAACATATGTATGATACTTGTAGTATTATATCAAAAATGATTAGATGCTTTGAACATGCACGCATGTACAATTACCAGTGAATCGTAACGTTGTAACGAGCTTTGTTAACTACATTAACCACCAAAGTGTCGCCATTGTTTACTTCCAATGTCGGTCCTGGATACATCCCATTCACCGTAATAATGCTGTGGTTCTTGCACTGCCTCTTCACTGATGTTTCTTGTACCTGTTTCATCAACAAAGATGGTTAACATGTCGATTGATATCAATATTCCGACAAAATAAAGTTTAAGCAAGTAAGCAACATACAAGGAAATGATGGCTATGAACTTTGGCATTCGTTGTCGATGCTCCGCTGGCTAAAATAATCAAGAAGCCTAATAAGAAGGAGAGGAAAGAGGACTCCATTTTTCAATAAGTAGTTTTTTTCTTTTCTCACTTTGTTGGAGCTTGGTAAAAATGAATTGTGTTGGATTTTCAAAGACAGGTGCTCCTTTTATAAGTAAGTGTTGGGGGTAAAATGATATGAGGTTGGCAGATTAGTTTTTGATGGTCATATTAGAGAACAAAACTTAGTTCAACTCTATGTAGTTGTTACATCTACTGGCCTATCAACCGCAAGAAAATTTTGATTCATTTATGCTTATTTTGCAAGTTTTTTTTTCTCAAGGTAGGTGTTTTGATGTTTAGTTGTTATGTTAGTTTTCATTTTCCAGTTTAATTAGTTTATTTGGATTACACTTCACACGTATACAAACTGTCCCTCCATGCATATACGTTGACGCCGTCATTGTGAGTCACTAGTGGTGTACTTTTAAAGAGTTGAAGTATAAATTTTCTGTGCTAAAATAGTTTTGTTCTGTATCTGTTACATTTATTGTAAGATACGTATATGCATATATGTAATACTTATTTTACTACTATGGTGTGCATTAACAGGTTAGTTATAAATAATATAAATCTAACGCGACAGAACAATTGAAACAATATTATGCAAACAAATTAACCTGCTAGGATCTATAAGCATAACTTTTAATTTGTTTATTATAATATGGACTAAACTTCCAAATCAGCTGAGGTGCGATGATAAGGAACGTCAGTATATGGAGAAAGTCTTGATTTGTTTGATTGACATAAGCTTGGTCGATATTTATATAATATATAATTAAGATATTCGAGATTTCACTTCTAATTACGACGAAAATTAGTTAGAGAAGGCCATTACGTCAAGTTGAATTGTTTTAAGTAATCTTACCTATTAGGTCGTCTGCCAATGAGCAAAAGTGTAGGTCAACCTTCAGAAACAAACTGTCGGGATTGAGTTCGTGAATTGACACACGTTTATTAGTAATAGTAGAATTATCAATTACGGTCATGATAAACTTTTGTCGATCTACACACGGACTCAACTATCTTACATTATCTTTTACCTCCCAAGATTATCCGTATTTGATAAAATTATTTATCATCTCATGTAAAATTTGGGGTAAAATGCTGCTTTAAGTATACATAAATTAATAGAAATGTATTTTGGATTTCTAATTTTGTTTCTATATGTACAACTAGAAAATGCGATTCCGTAGATTCTCTAATAACTTCATTGTACATTACCTATAAAAACATTGTCAAATCCGAGAGCTGTTCAGTTGGTAGTACTGGAGTAGAATTGAAGAACTCGTGATGAAATATTGCCCGCAGTGGTTAAGTGTTTATTAGAAGGAACAAAAGCGTGGCGTTACATTGATCACCAAATTAAATATATTACTTTGTCTGCAAAAATGAAAATTTACCACATTTTAAGTTTTTACCAGATGTGCTTATAATAGAAAATTCTTTTATGGAATGATTTCAAATTTATATTTTATAGACATTGTCCCCATAATATATATAATTAGCAATATCCATATACTTTTTTTATATATAAATAATAAAATTATAAAATTTAAGCACAACTCTTATGTAATTACCATCTTGAAATTATATGCTTCAATACTTACGTGATACCTAATCTTGTTTCTTACTAACAATTTATCATACACGAATCAAAACATAAAATGTTCAAAGAAAGAAAAAAAAAAAAGAAGAGTTTCATTGACCTTTTTGTTTTTCATCACCATATATATACCATGTTCAGGGCAAGAATTTGTGGTAATTTATTTGTCAAATATTGCTTTCGTAGTGTTGAAATTTCATAGGTAAAGATGCCTGCCTATTTGGTTTTACCATTACAGTTTGTCAGCTTCCATTTAGATATTCTTTACTAGGCTAATGGACATTCAATGAGATATCCTTGTCTCGAATACGTTTTAGCTGAACTACACCTTAATTAAGCATATTTCATCTGAACTCTTATAAATTTCAGAAAAATTTCCCCTATGTTAAAAGACAAATTGATATGCTTTATTCTTAGATAATTGAACATTAACTTAGATGGCCGGAGGATAATATATATGTACCTGGATTGTATCATCCGCTTATGCATACACATCTTCAATATAACAATTATATTATGATGATATTGATCATGTATATGTAATATTAAAAGATCAACTGAAAGAGGTCTCTAATTAATTAACCATAAGGACATGAAACGATAACGAAAGTTTGTGATTTTATAAAGACGCGCGTACGTGTCGTTAAATTGACAATATGCAAAAATATTTGAAAGTGTAATAGAATTTTCTTTTTATCCCAAAGTTAGTTTTCATCTCACAAATTTTTACTTGTGCATATTCTTTTCTAGACCAGCAATAATCTTCTTGTACTAGATATATGTTGGATTTTATGGTTTCAAAATAAAATTAATTTGTGATTCTATACATTGTATCAATTTATGGACAAAGTTAATTTTGATATACATGTACTTTGACATACATGTATCTTTATATACATGTACCTTGACATACATGTATCTTGGAATGCATGTACTTTGACATACATGTATCTGGATATACATTTAACCATATATTAAGGGCCATGAATAATGTGTAGGGAAAATGAATATGGATTTATTATGGTAAATGAATGTAGGATTCTGTGGCTAGTGGATTCCTACATTAGAGAAGGAAGGGTCTTTGATCCTCCTATAAATAGCTCCATTGGTCCTACAAGTGAGACATGCAAAAATATTGTCTAGCTGAAAATAGCAAGCTAATCACTTGTAGAAAACTCTCTACACTATAATATATTTTTTTTTCTTTAGTTTCTTTTTTATTATCAAGGAGGAGTATTTGAGGAGGTCTTCGATTCAAAGGAGGAAGAAAGTGTTCAAGGAGATCTTCAAGCCTAAAAGAAAAGGATGTGGTGCAAGTTGCTATTGGAATAACAAGAAGTCTTCAAGTTTAAACAAAAGGAGATGGTTCAAAGATGATGTCTATATCCGGTAACATTTATATGATTTATTTATTTAATGAAATTAAATAAGAATTATATGCATTGCTCACAATATACTCTTTTATTTTCTTTATATATAATACTATAATTTTGGATAGTATTTTTAATAATAATACTCTTAAAAGGTGTGACAATTTAATCAAACGTTATGATTATGTCATAACAATCGCCTTTAGTTATATCTTTATGTCGTGGCCTACCTGCATTCTTCTTTAGTCAAGACATTTGAGCACAACAAGATTTACAACTCGAATCCAAAAGTCAACAGAAACCTAATCAGTGCATGCAACAAATACAAGTTTTCTTGAATTAAAATAGGTTTAAGTCACTTCGAATCAAAGAAAAAGGGAGACCAATCAATTATAAGATTAGATGGTTGAACTAGAAACAAAGAATTTGTATAACAATAAGTTGGTCAATCTATTGATGACTTTGCATGAAACTGATCAAAACAAATCACAATTCCATCAATTTGAATTCGTTAGTATAGTGGAAAATGGGAAAGTACAAATTGACTGAGCAACTAATTCTAGAATATTTCGTTCGCCGTCATTTTTATTTTATTATTTTTTACTTTCAAACTGACATAAATTCTGTTCGTTCTTTTTACTTAGGAACTCTTTAATTCCTTTGGTAGTTAAACTGTGCATGCATTAGTACTTAAAAGCAGCCACCTCTAACAGCACTACCCGGCCAACAGTTAATCATCACCAGCTTCATCGTCAAGTTATGTGGAGATTAATTCTATATTGTTTCAGAAACTAATTTAAATGCATGTAATAGTTGTAAACAGCGTGCATCACTACAGGAAAATAAGGCAAACAACTATGGTATTTATGTAAAACTAAAAGTAGAAGTATCCCAAGTTGAAAGAAGACAATAAAATATTTTAATATATTTTTAAACGTCTGATATTTTTATTGGGCTCTTTGTTTGAGCTTTGGACCTTGTGACTTTTGAATTAAGTCCTCATTCAAAGTTGAGATACGGCATTGGGCCTAGTCTTAAAAAATTGAATTCATAATTTGTAATTTAAGATTAATTAAATTTGAAATTTGTTACTATTATTTTATTTTGAAATTCATTTAAGTTTGAAAGAAAATGCACAGCTTTTAAACTGGTGAATTCATTTTTAATAGTGGCAGTGATTTAAAAAAAATTTTATTTCCATAAATAAAGCGTTAAGAGACTAACTATTTTCCGTTCCAAAACATTTCTTTTTGTCCCGATATTAATGTTTTAAGCCTTATGATATCATGTAAGAAAAAAAATTTGCCTTAAAAGAGTGGAAGGAATATTGCTTTTAAAACAATGATCTTTTCATGCCTCAGACAAAACATTGTTATGTTATTTTCTAACAATCAAAAGGTAGTGATTTGCAACGGAAACAAAGTTGAACTCTAACATGAAGTTCTAGTTTAAAATAAATGAATCCATTAAACTTTGATTATTTTGATGGAACAAACTACACAAGATTGCCAAACCGATTGACATAAATTTTGTTGTCCCTGAATCTGTATTTCTAGTTGGACCTAGAACTTCAACCAATTCAAGACCGATTCCACATGAAGAAGTAACAAATAAGTTGGTTGTAGAAAAGGAAAAACATGAGACCGATGAAATGTTGTACAAAGGCTATGTTTTGATATCTTCACCAATAGAGAAAATTGCGATTTTGATACTTTAACTTGACACTAGTTAATTTTTCATACATTAACTTAGCAGCTCGCGATTTTGATACTCTAATTTTATAATTTTCTCAATTTTGGTTTCCGGTCTCGAGAAAATTGAGAATTATTTTAGTCTTCTCAATTTCTCAATTTCGGTAATGGTACCAAAATTGATTCACAGCACTCAACTTTGTGCAACTATTTTCTCAAATTGATTCACAATACTGAACCCAGATCTCGAGAAACAGTCGATCAACTATATATTTTTGCTCCTTAACAACAATTACACAACTTGTACAAATCTCCATAAATCTTTTTCTTTGCTTCTTTTCAAGTGTTCGCATTAGTCTTCATATTCACAACAGGAAAAGTCACCCCTCCTTGCCTCGTGAGTGTGGACGCGGTGGAAATTTGTTTTACACTAGACAGATTGCTTGAGTTTCCCGCGATCAAGTAGATTATCATGAATGCTTTCTCTGAATATTGAAAAATCTTCACCTTGCATGCATGATAAAAAAGGGAGACACTTAAAGGTGACTATCCAGAATTAAAATCTGTTAGGTATCTGATCCCACAAATACGCGCCCCCAGAATTTGTCCGTTATGGAATTATGAAGCAAAACGAATAAATATTGACAATAGTAACAACACAAAGATTTACGTGGAAACTCCAAAACCGGAGAAAAACCACGGGACAAGAGCGGAAATTCACTATATAGAAAATTATTACAACTATATAATTTTCCTCACTCTCAACGACACCCTCAAAGCCTATTCACTAGCACCACTCCCTAATTACACCTCACTCACAATATGAAATATTACAAGAGGAATAGGAAGACAACTAGAAGCTTATTTTGGTGTGATTGAAACAATGACTCATGTCCCTATTTATAGGATGTTGGGGGGCTAAAATCCATTTAGCATAACTTGAGGGACCTAGTTGCAATTTCCATCTAGGCCCCTAAATTGCAATAAACACCTATGCTAATTGACCTGTCATTTTGGCCCCTACACAATTCACCCATCCATTCAAAATTGGTGCGCTTGCCTCGCATTCATTGCCAACAAAATCTAGCTTCTTATTAAGTATCAATTCATCGTCACATATCTTGCAGGAAACGTGTTTAGCATATAACCAAGAATTAAATACTAGTATAAATATATTTGATCAAGTGAAGTAAGCGCACCGAGAGAGAGTAAGCAACATAAATTATGAGAAGTGAGGAATATATACATATAGCGATTAAGTCATCTTATTCAGAAGAAAACCGAGAGCAATTATGAGGAGAAATTTTAAAGAGCTTCCTGAATATAAATTCTAGCAGTAAATTTTTTTTCAAGTCATAACACAAATTTCAGTCTCCTCTTGCTATACAATTCTAGCCTAGAAATTTAGTTTTTTTCCTTTAAATAACTCTATACCACCACAATGGATTCTGCGTCATCACAAAAATTGAACCTCATAGGTTCAGTAGCTCGAACGAAGCTCAGAACAAACTACTAATACATCGTAGGGGAAAATGTATAAAACACATTTGTGGTTGCAAAAATCTGCACGAAATTCCCTTGTAATTTGATAATTATATAGAACTCCCTTGTGGTTTAGATTTCCGACACGAAACCTCCTTTCCATCTAACTTCGTCAGAGAGTGATTCTATGTGACAGTGAGCTTGGTTTTTCTGTATTATCTTTGAAAAGTCAATTATATCCTTAAGAACTTCAGCATAAACCACCTTTTGGTTTTGAAACTTGCACAAAAGCCCCCTGTGGTTTGAAACCCTGCACCGAATTCCTATTTTAATTTATTTATCATGAAAACTATATACATAATTATTTTCATTTTTTCTTATAAATCAAAAAGAAATTATCTTTGAATTTTTTAAAAATAAAATATTTTAATTTTTTTTAAAATATATACTTATGAATGAAGAAGTAGGGCGATATAGTCACCTAATAAAAAAATTAATGGAGTTACATGAAATTTATTGGAGGAACTTTTATACAGAATTTATGAAACTATGAGAGTGTTTTGTGCAAAATTTTCAAACCACAAAGGGAGTTTTATGCATTTTCTCCATACATCGTCTGAAACTTTTGAACTAGTTATCTGTTTGTCTATCAGTCGTAGCTACTCTCATCCTTAAAAGTAAAATGTGTTCCATACAACTCTAGTCACAAGAAAGCTACCGCATGTGAGAATTTAGAATTTGGGGACTTGTGAATAACTGTCCCAAACTGCTGTTTGAAATTCAAACAGAATTCTTTTCGCAAATCGCAATTTCAAGACCTAATCCCAATTGACATTGCCCTGCCTAAATCTCATATGATCTCATAGTTCACTCTCTTGTCTTAATGTTTGAAATTTGTCATAAAAGATAATGAGTACTAGTGCTTCTTCTGGTGTAAATGAGCTGCCCCTTATGTAATCCCTGACATTCTTCGAAAACTGCCAATCAAGAGTATTGTTTGTAAGGCTAGAGTCAGGATTTTTTTTCCATGTTAGGCTACGATTAACTTAAGAACATTAAATAAAAAATAAACATTACACAAAAGAAGTATCAAATGTATAGAGTTGAATAAGAAATATCCATTGTTCGGGTACAGATAAATCAAAATCACATATGATTAAATAATACAAATAAAAATACTATTGAAGTAGAGCTCTAAGATTCTGCACAAAATTTTGTTTTATCAATTATTGAATCGACATTTACACTTTACACTTTGTTAAGACATTTAAAAACTAAAAATAACATAAGTATGCATTTTACAAAATTATGGAAAAAGTTAATGTTACATAAATGGATGAGGGGAAAATGTCACAATAATAAATGTTATGAAAGAAAAATATAATATAAATATTCATAGATAAAAATGATTGAATATACTATTATTTTTATTTAAATGACATGGGCTCATATAGTGTTATTTGGAGACACTTTCTAATTCTACATAACCAAACTATAATATAAATCTCTCGTAGAGAAAAGATCTAGTTTCTAATCAATTTCTTAACTTATGTAAATATATGCTTTTATATAAGCGTATCTGCATTTCATTATGTAAATATTCGCATATCTATTCTTTCCTTACTTACCGCATTTTTCTTTTTAGTCCTCAATCTTTTGTATAGTTAGCTTGGGGCCCCAACTATAAAAGGGCTAGTTAGGACCGATTTGTAAATTAATTCATTCATTTTCTTCTTCATCTGCCTCTCTCTCGAACTCTAAATTATGTCGCTTTCTCTCTCTAAAATTAGCTCACAAATCTGAGCGATTTACCTTTGTTCACATGGTATCATTCGTTAGGAGTGATCGATCCAAATTTCCGCTGCAATTTCACCGTTGTTTTTTGTGCGAAACTCTTCGCATCGATTTTTCTCTGCGCGTTTGAGATTCTCTTCGCGATTTCTCCGATTTTCGTTAGTTTTCTTTGAGAATCTTCACTGCTTCTCACGGATCCATTGTTTTTCCTCACGGATCTCTCGGTTCTCGTTGATTTCCGTTTGGATCTATATTTTTTGCTCATTTTTTTCGCCGATCTACTTTCTCACAATGTCTACAGCTTCGTTCAGTGGTGATAAGCCCAAAAATTCGAGCGAAGACTCCTCGTCTGTTTATTTCCTCGGTTCACAAGACTTTACCGGCGCCTCCATCGTCGGTGACATTTTCAACGGGCAAAATTATGTCTCGTGGTGCAAAGGCATTGAGATGACTCTCAATATCAAAAACAAAATCAAGTTTATCGATGGGACACTGCCGATCCCGGACACTGACGAATCACTGCGCGTTTGCTGGACTCGGGCCAACAATCTCGTCCTCTCCTGGCTCCTCAACTCAGTATCCAAGGAGCTTCGCCACAGCCTTCTCTACTTTACCACTGCACTTGAGGTATGGCAAGAACTCAAAATCAGGTATGATCGAACCGATGGTTCGCGTGTTTACCAGTTGCAAAAGTCTACTTCTACCATATCTCAAGGTGATACTTCTATGACTGCCTATTATAACTCTTTTCGTACTATTTGGGATGAATTCGTGAATCAAAGGCCTGTGGTTGTTTGCTCTTGTGGTCATTGTAAATGCAATGTGAATAAAACTATGTTACAACTCCAGCAACATGATTGTGTATTGGCTTTCTTGATTGGTTTGCATGACTACACTGCTGTTCGTAGTCAGATTCTACTTATGTCACCTATGCCATCTTTATCTAAGGCTTACTCTCTCCTTTTACAAGAACAAAATCAAAGGGCTTTATATTCTGCACCTTCTGTTGATCCTCTTGCTATGTTTACACTGGGTAAATCTTTCAATGATGGTCAAAACAAACCTGGCAACAATAATATGCGTTTTAATAAGCCTCCTCCTGGTAAAGATAAGAAGAAACTAAAGTGTACCCACTGTGGGTACACTGGTCATACAGTCGACAGATGCTTTCAGATAATTGGTTATCCCCCTGGTTGGGATGGACCAACTGGTAAAAGACCCTTGCCTGTCTCTCATTCTGCTAATTTTGCTACTGCACCTGATGCTTTATCTAGTGGTGCTAAGACAGAGCCTGATGCTGCTAATAATCACATCTTATTTGAACAATTTTTGGCTTTTGCTAACTCTCAAAATATGCCTCCTCCTGTCTCTCAAAGTGGCACACCTATGCAACATTCTGCTGCCACTACCTTAGCTGGTAAATCAGCTGTTATTGCTTTATCTATTTTCAAGCATGCCTCTAAAAATGATAATATTTGGATTTTAGACACAGGTGTAACTATCATATGATTAGCAATCCTCAATTTTTTACATCTAAACCAAAACCTACTCACACTATTATTCATCTACCTAATAACAGTTCTACAAGTGCAACTTTAATAGGAGATGTCTTTGTTAATACAAATCTTACATTGACAGATGTCCTATTTGTTCCTGATTTCACATTTAATCTTGTCTCAGTTTCCAAATTAACTGCTTCTTGCAAATTGTCTATACATTTTTTCTCATCTATGTGTATTTTGCAGGACATCATCAGGAGGAAGATGATTGGTTCTGCTAAGTTGTAATCTGGCCTTTATATTCTTAACATTTCCATTTCTTTTCCTGCAAATAAACAATGCAATTTGCATTCTGTTTCTTGTAATTCTTCTACTGCAACAGATACTCTTTGGCATTACAGGTTAGGTCATCCATCTTTACAAAAGACGGAAACCATACCACAGATTACTTTGTCAAAATCTCATACTCATAATAATTGTGACACATGTCATTTTTCCAAACAAAAGAAGCTGCCATTTTCTGATAGTATTTCTGTCTCTAAAGCTCCTTTTGATATTTTACACTGTGATGTGTGGGGGTCATTTTCAGTAACTTCTCATGATGGTTTTAAATCCTTTCTGACTGTAGTTGATGATTTCTCTAGATGCACTTGGGTTTTCCTTTTGGAAAATAAATCTGAAGTGCAAACTAAACTTACTATTTTTTACAAAATGGTTGAAACTCAGTTATCCACTAAAATAAAGATTTTAAGGACTAATAATGGGACATAATTTATTATGAAAGACTTCTATGCTAATTTTGGTATTCTGCATCAAAGGAGTTGTGTAGAAACTCCTCAACAGAATGGGTTGGTTGAAAGAAAACACCAACACTTGTTACAGGTAGCTAGATCTTTAAAATTTCAATCTAATGTCCCTCTCATTGGAGTCATTGTTTGTCTACTGCTGCATTCCTTATTAACAGGTTACCATCTAAAGTCACCCAAAACAAGTCTCCTTATGAATTGTTATTTAATAAGCCACCTGATTACCACATGCTTAAATGTTTTGTTGCTTATGCTATGTATCTACTATTGCTGCTAACAGAAATAAATTTGATGCTTGAGCTGTTAAATGTATTTTCTTAGGTTATCCATTAGGCACTAAAGGGTATTTGACTCTCAATTTGGAAACTGGTAAAACTTTGATATCAAGAAATGTAGTTTTTTATGAAGATATTTTTCCTTTTAAGATTTCTCCTTCTGTTTCTACTAATCATGGACAAGACAAACATCAAGTTTGTACAGAGTCCTTTATTTCCTTGCAGGATTCAACAGCCTCCGCTGTTCCTCCTTCAATTGATACTGCCCCAGCAACTCATGGTTGTTTAGTCAATGAAGGCTGTGCAATGGACTCACCCTCCATGCCACTCCAACAGGATGTTCATCATCAGATCCTACCTGACACACCTCCTCCAGAAAATCCAACTTTAAGTATTCCTAACTCTGCTCCTCTATCTTTATTGCACAATGACACCTATGCACCTACTCCTGCCTCTTTACATGAACACCTATCTGCTTTACCTGTATCTGATTTGCCTGTTGCTACTCTTAGAAAATCAAATAGACATACTGTTCCTCCTACATACTTAGAAGATTATGATTATGAACTGCCTGCATCAATACATAAGAGCAATGCTTCCTCCAAATCTCAAGTCATTAGATACCCTATAAGTTCATACATGTCACATGACAACCTAGGCTCTTCTCATAAAGCTTTTACCAATTCTGTTGCTAATATCATAGAACCTAGAACTTACAAGCAAGCTAGTAAGATCCCTGAATGGCAGGCTGCCATGAAGGCTGAATTAGATGCTTTGGAACAAACTAAGACTTGTGTTTTAACTGATCTTCCATCTGGCTATAACTGTATAGGATGTAAATGTGTTTTTAAAGTAAAATTAAAATCTGATGGCACGATTGAAAGATACAAAGCTAGACTTGTTGCTAAGGGTTATAATCAAGAAGAAGGTTTAGACTACTTTGACACATTTAGCCCTGTAGCTAAGCTTACCACTGTTAGGGTTCTCCTTGCTTTAGCTTCCTCTAATAATTGGCATTTGCATCAATTAGATGTTAACAATGCATTTTTACTTGGTGATTTGGATGAGGAGATTTATATGACTCCTCCTCCAGGATGTTGCTCTTACAATGAAAATAAAGTTTGTTTACTCAAGAAAAGTCTTTATGGTCTAAAATAAGCCTCTAGACAATGGTATAACAAACTTACATCCTACTTGCTTGCATTTGGTTATGCACAAACTGTATCAGATTCTTCTCTATTCACTAAAAAGACACCTCACTCTTTCACTGCTCTTTGTATTTATGTTGATGACATAATTGTAGTTGGTAATGACTTGCCTGAAATCTCTAATTTAAAATCTCATTTACATGATGCTTTTACTATTAAAGATCTTGGTGCTCTAAAGTGTATATTAGGCATTGAAGTAGCTAGATCTCACAAAGGCATTACATTATGCCAAATAGAGTATGCATTAGACATTTTAGAAGAATCAGGTTATCTGCATTGTAAACCTATCTCTACACCTATGGATTGTCACATTAAGTTATCTACTAATGATTCATCTGGCTTGTTGAGTGATCCCACAGTTTATAGAAGGCTTGTTGGCCGACTACTATACCTCACCATAACAAGGCCTGATCTAAGCTTCAGCATACAAAGCTTAACTCAGCATATGGCTCACCCTACAACTGCTCACCTCACCGCAGCACATAGAGTACTGAGATATATCAAAAACAGCCCAGGTAATGGCCTTTTCTATCCAACCAAATTCGAGTCTCACTTGAAATCCTTTTGTGACAGTGACTGGGCAAGCTGCCCGGACTCCAGACGCAGTGTTACTGGATTTGCAGTTTACATTGGTGACTCCCTTATCTCATGGAAGGCCAAGAAACAACCAACCGTGAGCCGTTCATCCACCGAAGCTGGGTATAGAGCACTTGCATCCACAACTTGTGAAGTTCTTTGGCTCACTCAAATCCTTCAAGACCTTCACATCCCTCAAAATCGAGTTCCTCTGATCTTCACCGACAACAAAAGTGCAGCATGCATTGCGGTTAATCCAGTGCAACATGAAAGGACGAAACACATCCAAATCGACTGTATCTTCGTCCGTGAAAAAGTCCAGCAAGGGATTCTGAAAGTACAACACATATCCAATCAACATCAACTTGCGGATATCTTCACCAAATCGTTATCTCCTCAACCTTTCCTCCACATGTTGTCCAAGATGGGCATAATTGATATCTATGCCCCTCTTGAGGGGGGGGGGGGGGGGGGGTCTTAACTTATGTAAATATATGCTTTTATATAAGCGTATCTGCATTTCATTATGTAAATATTCGCATATCTATTCTTTCCTTACTTACCGCATTTTCCTTTTTAGTCCTCAATCTTTTGTATAGTTAGCTTGGGGCCCCAACTATAAAAGGGCTAGTTAGGACCGATTTGTAAATTAATTCATTCATTTTCTTCTTCATCTGCCTCTCTCTCGAACCCTAAATTATGTCGCTTTCTCTCTCTAAAATTAGCTCACAAATCTGAGCGACTTACCTTTGTTCACACAATTAGTGACATGTTTTGGAAGGAAAAAGTATAATTGCTTTGAATTCATTTTTTTAATTGATGGGAATTAATTCACATAATTTGGAAGGAAAAAAAAATATAATTTTGCTTCGAATTTCATTTTTTAATTAAGGGTTTTAAGTAGTTTCCTCAAAACTAATTATTTATTAAGGAAGCTATCGCTTTACTTTATTTCGTCAACCGGAGTTTCTTTTCTTTTCCTCGAAAAGTATCGAATCGCTTTCATTTTAAATATTCTGTGAAAAAAAAAAATATACAGTATTTTTTATGTCTTTTGCAACAACATCTTTTATGAATTTTCCGAAACATACCGAAAATATCTCGAAACATTGCAAAAAGTTTCTAATTTTATGACGCACAACCATACCATAGAAACAAAATTTTAATCCATGCTTTATTTTGTATATTCGTATTAACTTAATGAATACTTGCAGCAAAAATAGAAACATATTGTGTATTAATGGTAGAAAATAGTGAATCCCAAAATTTTACAATGACTCAATTAATAAGAAATAAACTTGCGGGGAAAGTTTAGATTAATTGTTAACTCTAATAATTGTGATATAGTTTGACTACGAGGGTAAATTAATCAGAGAGTTCAAAATAATTACTCTATCAGAATTTCATGATCACGCAATATCGTGAGCCTATAATATAATATCTCTTAGAGCTAATCATAATAAACTACTCATCCTTCAAAATATAATATACTTCATGAAACCCTAATAAGAACAAAGCTACCGGTACTGGTGAATAACTCTTCCAAACTGCACCTCGAAATTCAAACAATTACCTTTTTATCAACCGCAATGGCCCCTTCTTCTGGTGTAAAAGAGCTGCGCCATGCAGTAATTCTTGAAATTCTTCGAAAACTCCCAATCAAGAGTATTATACGATTTAGACTTGTTTGTAAATCTTGGCACAATCTCATCTCTGATCCGTGTTTTGCTAAAAGTTATTTAGAAAACCCTCCATTTAGTGTCCTGGCACTCTCTCAACACCATAAACCTACCTACCCGAGTGACGAGGGGTCTTTCTATTTTCTTGAAATTGGAAGAGATAGTACTTTCATGGAAACACCGATTAATCCGAAAGGACAACTTTTCAAAAGACAGGGAGTTTGGCAATAATGGGCTCATGCAATGGCTTACTCTGTTTAGTTCAAAGCCATATCCCCAAAAAAGAAGACCTTGGTAACTATCGGGAACACGTTGGAAATAATCAAATTGTCTATGTTATCAATCCAGTGATGGGAGAACATATAGTGCTTCCAAAGGTTGATAGGACGAAGGATGCTCGTGATGTGATTTATGGTATTGGTTCGAGTAAAGATAATGCTCATTATAAGGTCCTCAGAATGGTTGTCAGATGTATTGTTGTAGACCAAGAACATGAAGATAAAGTGGATGGAAAGATTATAACCAGTGGTGTCGATAAAAAATGGAGAGATATTGAGGATTCTTCCATCCCTTGTAATTTGTCACCGAGTGGGATTAACCTTAATGGAGTTATCCACTGGGCTGGTCACGATGGGCGTCGTAGTCTCATATATGCATTTGATATCCAGGAAGAAAGTAGACGACATATCCCACTTCCTCCTGGCTTGAGAGATGAGGTTATAAGCGATATTGCGATTGGAATATGGGACTGTAATCTTTGTTTAGCTGATAATCGTGACACGCATCTTGTGAGTTTATGGACAATGAGAGAATATGGAGTCGCGGAATCCTGGACAAAAGATATCAAGATGAGGAGATGGCTTCCTAGTAGTTTATATGCAGTTATTCCCGTTGCAACAGTGAGAAACGGAGAGCTACTGATGTCCCATGGATATGGTCAGAGCTTATACACCTATGATCCAAAGACAAGGAACCTCAATTTTCTCACGGTGCCTGATGATGAAGGCAGATTTTCCTTTTTGTTCGAATATGTTCCAAGCTTTTTGTCCCTCAAAACTTTCTTCCGCATTGAATGTCTGGAGCTGGGATGACAAACTTTCAATTTCTAGATTGTATGTTTATTTATTTAATCTTTTGGTGTGAGTGGTTTTGATTTGGTTCTTGAGTTAATGATCCATTGAGTGTGAATTGTTTTCATAGTATGTTTCAGTGCGATAAAAATTAGAAACTATTTGCATGTCTCGAGATATTTTTGGTATATATGTTTCTAAAAATTCATAAAAGATGTTGCAATAGACATAGAAAATACTGTATATTTCGTTTCTATAAAATCAAAAATACAAACGTTTCAGTACTTTTCGAGAAAAAGAAAAGACTCGAAAAGAAAAGAAACTGTGATCCATGCTTAACCAGGCAAACTTTTATTGGAGCGCTTATATGTGTCTAACTTAAGTATTCTAGAGATAAATACAAGTGTGGTAATAGTAACTGATGCTTCACAATAAATTTCTATTAGGACACTTACATATGTCTTATTAGAGCATTATGGAAACAAATATATGTGTTACACTATTGATTAACATTTCACAATAATCTTTGTGGAAATTATTCTGTTTTCAAGTTAATTATTGAAAATGGAGTCTTTTTATTATTTTTTCCCTACTCGTCTGAGACTTTGTTCCTATGACAACATTTTCATTTAGCGTAAAATATACTGAAATGAATAGAGTACAAATTCATTATAACATTCCATCCAAATAAAACTTTAATTTTAGCTTCAAACGGAGGGTTCCTTATGGCTAGATTTGCTATTATCTTAAGAACCTTTCTATAAGAAAAGACTAGAACTCGGAAGCACGCGGGCCCATGTGCAATTTCTTTTTGTTGTAAAGAATTATTGAGTTTTAACGTGTCTTTTTTAAATAATTTATGATATCTTTTTTTGGACTAAAGCAAAAAAATTATAATTATTTTTGATATCATTGAGATTTCTTGAAAATTAATAGAGTAAAAGTGACAAACTTTGGACTAAAATAACAAGATTTATAACACTTTAGAGTCATGTTGAGATTTTCCAAAAATTTAAGGACTGCAGTGATAATTTTCTATCATTGTTTACAAATAATAATAAAAAGGCGGACCATTAGGTCATATGAAGGATAAATTTGGAAATTAATTAAAATGTTGGATCAAAATCTCTTTTCTTTTATATATATATATATATATATATATATATATATATATATATATATATATATATATATATATATATATATATATATTATAAGAAGTTAAGAACAATCTTGAAAACATGTTTTACGATTGGATCTTAGAAAGAAGTTGCTATAACTTAGAAAATCAAGTAATCATGAGGAATGATGATTATATCGGATTTCTTAAGACCAGTCGAATTAATGAAATTAAAAGGTTCATGTTTGTCGAACATTTAAAAGAGACAAAAGATACAACATAAATTAACAATTCAACCTTAACTGATTTTTGTTGTACTCTATAAATACAATAATATTCGTCATTATTCAATACTTTGAATTCGTATGGCTCAGAATATGTTTTAGAGTTTCAATTGTTTAATTTGACTGATAGAAAATTGTTGCCCAACCACCCATCCATTTCGAATGAAAATGGTACAGAAGACAAATGCAGATTACACTTCGAGAATTTGTCTATATAGAAAGGGAATTGAAGGCCTTTCTAAATTAGTAAAAAAATAACTGAAATTAGAAAAATAATGGCAGAAAGAGAATTTGAGGTTTACATTGTAAGAAACGGCCTAATTCGTTTCTATTGATGTTAGAATAAAATAATATAATTAAAAAATGGGCAGAAACGAATAGGCTAGGTGGAAATAGCTGTAAAGCGAGCAGAAATGGAATATTCATTTTCTATGGCGGAAAGGGAACTGTCTTATTCTATGGCAAACGGATACATCCCTTTCTAGGGTCGTAGGGCATGATCTGCGTGAGTGTAGAAAGGGAAATATCTATTTCTTTAACTTTGGCTAGAATTCTATAAATACCCTCCATAGTTTACTCTTTCTCAAACTCTCAGAATTCCTCCACCTATCCTTTCCTAGGGCTCCAATACAACCATTCTCTCCGTCTTCTTCATCTTTTTTATTTTTATTTTTTTATGCTTGATTGTTTATAGTTTTGATACTTTCATGTAATTAATGATATATTGTAGTTTCACCCACAATATATAATATTTTTTCATCCATGAAATTTTTATGTTTCATCCATATTTAATAATATATATTAATATTGTTTTTCTATTTAATGTAAAATAGTAAAAATATGTTGAAGTTTTAATTAATTACCCTACTAGTTATAATATTGTAAGTAGTGTATATATATAATTTAATATGTTATAATATATATATATATATATATATATATATATATATAAAATTACAAGTTAAAACTTAAATTTATGTTACTCAAAATCTAATCATAATAAAAAAGTGGCAGTAAAATGCCATTTTTTTCTAATTCACCGAAATTACGGAAATGGATGTTTTCGTTGCTACTTTTGGTTTTTCTTTTTTCTTTTTTTTTTTAATTCAAGGTGTTGATCTATAATACATTTTGATGTACCATATTTCGGTACCGCCACGTCATAATATTCGATATAATACCACGAGCGTATTTTGGAATATATTATGGCGCGTCAGCATCATTATTTTTTAATGCAAAATTACAATTGAAGGAAAAACTCAAATTAGACCCAAGCAAACCCAATTTTGAGTTATTTCAGGGCCCAATTCGAGTTGCACAAGCCCAATTTGAGTTGTCACAGGCCCAATTCGAGTTATTTTCAAGCCCATTCGAGTTATTTCAACAAGTCATTCGAGCTATTTGGATATGTCATTCCAGTTATTCTCAAATAGCTCTAATTCGACTTATTTTGACTCATAGTCCTACTTGGACTGCAATTCTAGATGAATAAGGACTCTTACTACTGTATAAAGGGGTCCGATTTCTCATTTTAAGGTACGTTTTCATAATTTACAAGCCCTAAGTTTGAGTTATATAAGTCAACCTGGACCTATTCATAAGTCTCATTCGACTTGTTCTCAAATAGCTCGAGTTCGACCTATTTTGCACACAATTCGAGTTGTTTTAACTGCTTCGACTTGTTTTGGCCAGTTCATTCGACTTGTTTTTGTGTGTTTATTCGACTTATTGCTTTATTCGACTTATACACTTATTTCGACTTGTTTCGTTCGACTTGTTGCCTCGCACAACAAGATCTCACATTCCGACCCATCTGACTTGAGCGTCAGAGTGCCTTCGCCGGGAAGGTACCGACTTAGTTTACGTGTGGTGTTCAGTGCAGGTTTCAAACTCAGAAGTTGTTTAAGGATCCAGTAGGGACTAAAGCAGTCTGACGTGGAGTGTTGGCAAGTGGACACGCATCCAGACGAAAATACCCCACATCACATTACATTAATATTATTACTATTTTATTTTTTATTTTTTAAATATGGGAAAAACGGATTGCTCCCTTTCCCAGCTTCAAAATTATGAGTTTTCCGCCCATTTATTTCGCCTGACAATGTGTCAGTGCATAACAAGGGACGCTGTTGTTGCCGTCCAAAGAAAGTACCTAGTCCCTTTCTACGGGAGAAAGGGACAATTCTCTTTCTAGGCTAGAAAGTGAACTTTCTCCCCTTTCTGAATTTTCTCAGCAACCACATCTACAGAAAGGAATTTTTGGAACAAAATATAGTCTTTCTATTGCTCTACAGAAACGGATTTTTAGCCTATAGAAAGGGAGTAGAGACTTTCTATATGGACAAATTCTTGTAGTGTTAGCCGAACAATCTGGGAAAAGAAGACCAAGTTATTGTATGGTATCAATTGTAACAAAAATGTTTCATGTATTGTCTAAGTCCATTATTAATGTAATTTACTTTGGTATTTAGTGTAATACAGTGGAATTAATTATGACTTGTGTGTTCCGAAGCATTAGGTTTTTGACTCAACCACATTAAAATTACTAATTTCTCACTTAAGTTTTTGCATGCATGATATAAAATCATTAATATACCTAAGAAAAAGTCGGATAATTTCCACTAAAAATAAATAACTCAGAAGTAGAACTTTTGATATTGAATTGTATTATGGAGGATCGAGTTTGTTTAAGATAAAATCTATAAAATCCCCCTTCGCTAATTTTAATTTCTGTTTAGTTGTATCATTGTTTGTTGGAAGGTGACAACTTAGGGATCAATTGTTAATTAGGATAAAAGCATCAACCCCCTATTCTATAACCCTCTGTTATACTTTTCCCCCTATCCTTATTTTTTGCAACTTCCCCCCTACACTCTGGATAAATAAGCACTTTCCCCCTCATCTATTGACTGGAAAAAATAATTTGCCGCCTGATCAAATTTTCGGCCAATTTTTACTGGGATTTGAAAAGTGAACATGGGGGTTCATCATGATTTAACCTTAAATTCAATAACATGCTTCATTTTCACTTTAATTTTTGTTAGATTTTCTTAATTCTCAAAACCCTAAATCTTGATAATTAAAACTAGGGTTTGAAAATTAAGAAAATGTACAAAATAAAAAAGAAAACAAGTGGGAATTTTATTGAACTTGAAGCTAAATTGTGATGAATCCCCATATTCGCATTTCTAATTCTGGCGAAAATTTGGCGAAAATTCGATCAGGAGTAAAAAGTCTTCTTTATCCATAGTACATGGGGCAAATTGCAAAAAGATAAAGGATACAAGCAAAGTGCAAGAGGGGATATAGTATAGGAGTTCTGATGCTTTTATCCCTTGTTATTTAACGTGTTGAGTAAATTAGGATAAATTGAGGTTAAGCTTTAATCTCCATGTGTGATCGATATTCTGGGGTCGTAACTTTACTTTTCTTATAACTTGTGACTCGTACACTTATGGTGAAATATTGTCATATAGTTTTGGGTGATCAACATACAAAAAGATGCCAAAAATCACGGAAATCTTGTAAATCGATCAAAATCAGAGTTCAACAAGGAAACTACCTTTTGCGCTTATCAAATACAAGTCTCCAAACAAGATTCCGGATTCCCAAGTAAGGGAAAATTGCAATCTTGGAACCCTATGCTTATATTAATTTTGTTTGTAAATTTTGTAATATTAGTTTGTAATTTTTATTTACTTGTGTTATTTTTTCTTTCTTATTTTCATCTTAAGAGTTAAATATTGTTTATCTTTTCCATGTGCTATGCTACATGGCGATTTATTGAGTTGTCAATTTGACTGGGACCAAAATTTTCAAATCTTGTGCTATGCGGAAAATTCCGGCGAGATTTTGAAATTGCCGCCACCGGAGTGCCAAAATTGAAGAAATCGCCAAACTGGATTACCAAAATCGTGAGCTGTCAAGTAAAGATATGAAAAAAGAATTGGTGCCAAAGTACTAAAATTGCAATTTTCCCTCCCAAGTTACTTCGAGTGTATATTAAAACATGGTTTGAGGGATGAAGAATATGTGTTTTTGTAGCTGTGTTTATGATAAACTTATTTCTTGTTTCAAACTTTCTGATAATCTTTTAAATCCTCTTGAAACAAAGTCATTTGATGAGAACATGATCTTTTATAGATATGTCTGTCTACCTCGCTGAATAATTTTGTCTTAAGCCTTTTAAGATGAATTCATTCTCACCAGGATACAGAAACGGAGTTTACAGTGATCATTTCATCTCCTTATTTAGAACTATATTTGAAAAGAGTAATAATTCTCAAAATGATTTCTTGTGACTACAGAACTCTCCATCTTATGCATTCTTGTGAGTTGGTGTACGATGTTGAGAGAGAGCAATGGAAGTAAATGGTGGGTTTTTCCAAATAAATATTAGCAAAATAAGGATCGGAGATGAGATTTTGCCAAGATTTACAGACACTTGTACATCGAATAATACTCTTAATTGGAAGTTTAAGAATAATCTCAACAATAACTGAAGAGGGAAGTTCACTTACACCAGAAGAAGCTGAACTGTGAGATTCTTGGTATTCATAGCCCTTGAAAATTGATTCTTTGATAAAATTGAAATAAGGGGAAGTGAAATTGAACAATGAATTCCATAGATTTCTGCAGGACATGCCAACTGTGATTAGGACTTCAAATTGCAATTTGGGGATTAGGGTTTTGATCGAATTTTGAACTAGGGGTATTACATATATGACACTACTGTTAGAGGAATTTATCAAAACTAGCATTTTATGGTTGCTCATGTACAATTTTGGGCCTTTATATCGTCTTTGTCCAACTTTCGTCCTATAAGTTTGCAAATTCTATGTTGCAGAGATACTTCAGAAACTCATGGTGTATTGTATCTTCATTACACAAGCCTTTTTAGTGAATGATTAGATGAATTGTGTAATTACACTTATCTTATGCATTCAAGTAATTTTTGATGCATTATAATTTATTTATAAATTAAACTTTGATGTATTATATATTAAATTATTTAGACTAATGCATATATGTTAATATTAAAATAAGTTGTCGTATCCAAGAGGTACCGCATCGACTATTTTTAAAAACTCTGGATCGCCATACTTCTGTCTTATTGTACTTGTATTGTCGTATCCGGATCCATGCAACATAGGTTGCAAGTTGCAACAACCCTAAAATTTTGAGATAATTTCATTTGAGCCCCTGAAATTTCATAAAATTTGAACCCATCCGGCTTTTTTTTACGTGATTTTGATTTCCAAGAATCAGTTGTCATGGGATCTTCATTACTGCAATCTGCTTGAAACACACTAAAAAATGTTCCTTCTCACTCAACGCATTAACCAAAATTCTTCTTCGAGGTCAAACTCTACTAGTTTTTTCACTTATTTCTAAACCCCGAATGATTTCATTGTGTATAGCAACGAAGGAGAGTTGATTTAGTTGATGAGCTAACTTCAACTTCAATATCAGTTATCATTTCCTAACGACGGGTCGCCAAGGTTGTTTCCTTCACGCGACGCGCAAGGGGTGGCGGCGTTCTTGCAGTGGCAGAAGATGGGCCGCAAAAAGAAGACAACTATAAAGCTTGCATTGTGGGTGCGCATGCCGACTTCTTTCTTTGTCTATGGCTTGGTTATATACCATTGAGTCTCAAAAAATAAAAAATAAAAATAAAGTAAATGATAAAAGACGAAATACTCATAAGATAAAATTCAGAGAAATCAAAAAATCTTCAATCCTTAAAAAATACAAGAATTTGAAAAATAAAAAATATAAAAATAACAGTATAAGATTTATAAAGTGAAATACAAGAATTTAAAAAATAAGTTAACAAAATAAAATAAAAATATCATATAAAAAATCTTACAATTATAGAAACTAAAAAAAACAACTACAAGAAGAAGAAAATGAAAATCATGAAACATAATTTGAAAGGTTCATACCAAGGTTCATACAAAGTACGGATCAGAGACGAGCTTGTACCGAGATTTATGATCATCTCTGTATCGAACAGCTCATTTACACCAGAACAACTCTTGATTCTATGACAAAATTCAAACAGTAAGAAAATAAAAAACAGTTTGGAAAAGTAGCTAATACTGAGAGAGAAATATGATTAAGATAAGAGCGTTACGATTACAATATATGTCAAATTGTAAACATTACGAAAAAAAAATAAAAAAGATGAAAAGATTTCTTAATTATACAGCAAAAATATAATATTAATATTTTCTTTTGTCCTGATATTCAGGTTCAGTTAACAGTTCTTGTGAATCCAACACATTTATATGTATGCATATAGATAGATAGATAGATAGATAATAAGACCCTATTTTAGCAACATCACCAAAAGTATTCCAATACAAAATTTTCATTTTCAGGATTGAGCCAATTTTAGGTTGGTTTGCTTCAATGTGAATTCCCACCAAAACAAAAAAGTACTGAACAATTTAGCTGCTGGCAAACTCATATATAACAAACTATCATCTCAAGCAGCTTATGACTGAAACATACAAATTTTGGTACGAGCAAAACACAGTCTGTTCCATTGGCAAGAGACAATCCACTCAGAGAATAGTTTTGAGCGGCGAAAAGCTGGGAACAAAGTCAAACATAAACGTAGCTGTACCTTCGACATTACAAACCTCAATTTCAGTGCAGTTCTTTATCTTTGGATCAAAGGCGATAAGTATCTCACCATATGAAGAGGACATCAGTATATCTCCGTTTCTCATTGTTGTAATGGGAAAGAACGAATCGTAGCATAAAGAAGATGGAATCGAGTTCTTAACTACTATTTCTCTAGTCCAGGATTCGCTAACACCATATTCTCTTATTGTCCATATATCCACCTGACGTTCATCACTGTGATCGGTTAAACAAAGATGACCGTTCAATATTGCTAGCTCAATATCGCATAGGGCTTCTCCCAACGTAAGAGGAGACGGGATGCGTCGTCCCCTTTCTTCCTCAATATCAAATGCGTATATATGAATAGAATGTGTATCATGGCTAACCCAGTGCAGAACTCCATTAAGGGTAATCCCACATGGAAACAAATTATGAGGGATGGAAGAATCCTCAAAATCTCTCCATTTTTTATCAACACCAATTGTGAAAATCTTTCCGTCCACTTTAATTTCACCCTCATAGCCTTGACCAATATATCTGATGACGATCCTAAGTACCTTGTAACGAGCATCATCTCTACTCGAACCAAAACCATAACTCACATCACAAATGTGCTCTGCCCCTTGGACTTCAGGCAGACCAACACGTTCTCCGGTCACTGGGTTTATAACATAGATAGTTTGATAGTTGTAAATGCTTTCACGATTATAATAGTTTTCAAGATTCTCCGTTTTAAGATGTGGGCTTTCAACCAAACAGAGTAGGCCATTGCACGATCCCATAATTCCACAAATCCTCGTTCTTGCCTTGGGATTACACGGTGTACGCATGACATCACCATTTCTTCCTATCTCAAGAATATAGAAAGTCTCACAGTAAAGTGGGCCGGCGACTGTACGTTGTTGAGAGAGAGCAATGGCAGTAAACGGTGGATTTTTTAAATAAATCTTCGCAAAATATGGATCGGAGATGATATTTTGCCAAGATTTACAGACATGTCTACATTGGGAAATACTCTTGATTGGATGTTTTAGAAGAATTTCAAGAATTACCGAAGAGGGAAGCTCACTTACACCAGCAGAAGCTGAACTCCGGGATTCACAGCCGTTGAGAATACTTCGCGTAAATGATCCTGCAATAAAATTCAAACACAATAAAATGAGACTGAATAATGAATTCAAGAGATTTCGGAAGGACATGGTCATCTTTTATTTTGTTTGAATTTGGGAATAGGGTTTTGTTCGAATTTGGGAATACCGTTTAACTTTATTTTACATGGTTTTAATTTCCGAGAGTTAGATCTTAGCGGCAGATTACGTATTCAATTTAAAGACGTAACCAAAGTAGGAGAAGTTGCAACTATAAAGTAACATCACAAACGCGTATATTTTAATGTGCTGCAGTCAATAGTTCAAACATTTTGCAATGATAAAAGGAATTACAATCATGGGACATTACTGTAACATCTAAAATCCCTCTAAAGACAAAAACATGTCGACAAACTCTGAATTTCTTTTGTGTTAAGACTTCTGTGATCTTGTTGTTCACTATCACAATGTCATCCACATAGAGCAATAGTATAGCAAAGTCTTCATTTGAGGTGAATGTGTACTAAACATAATACTTGCTTCTTGACCACCTTATTATACTCGTGAACTCATCAAACCTTCTACTGTGTGAGTGATTATATCAAACCATACACAGATTTCTTCAACTTACAAACCTGATCCTCCTTCCTTGTAGCTTTGCATCCATCGGGTTTATTCTCAAAATAATATCTTCTAGTTCTCAATGCAAGAAATTAAGCTATTTTTACATCCATTGTTCAAGTTCTAGATCAAGTTTTGTTACCATAGCTAATAGGATTCTAATTGTTCTAAGCTTTACCACTTAAGAGAAGATATCACTGTAATATATACCTTCTCCCGTGTAAACCCTCGAGCAACTAATCTTCCCTGGTACCTTTCCTCTTCTACACCAGGTATTCATTTACAGCTCACTACTTTTGATCATGCAGGTATCTAATTCAAATCTCTTGGAATCTATCCCACATTGCTTGGGAATTCTTCTGGGCTTCTGTATATAAGTGAGTTCCCCCTCACCCTCTAATAAGGTCTTTTAGGGGGAAATATGAGGGGGGCTAATCTTTACATGGTATCAGAGCCACTTCTGCCCAAGTCAATGTTGGGCTTGCCTAAAACCCACGTGTTAGGATCCGATGCTCATTCCGGCCTACACGTGAGGGGGTGTCTTGAAATCTATCCCACATTGCTTGGGAATTCTTCTGGGCTTCTGTATATAAGTGAGTTCCCCCTCACCCTCTAATAAGGCCTTTTAGGGGGAAATATGAGGGGGGCTAATCTTTACAAAATCCCAAGTGTTTTTTGATCTTAGGGATTTCATTTCCTCCTACATTTATGCTAACCCCTTGTGCTTATCATTGTTAGCAAGAGCAGCTTTACAATCTTTTGGGGCTTTTTCTAAGATATTGTTTTCTGCAACTATAGAATATGCTAACAAATCAGCATATCCATATTTGGTAGTGGGTCTTGTTTGCCTTCTAGTTTTAGCTCTAGTTCACATATAAGATTCTAGAGCTGGTCGATCATCAATAATTTAAGCTTTTGGTGCATCAGGTAGTGAGTCAGATAGTTCATTTTCATCTAGGAGCCAAGCTCCTGGTTGAAGTGGTGTTTTAACTAATCCTATCCTTTATGTTACTCTCAGCGGTGTTCTCTTATGCTTTTTTGTTTTAGACATCTTTGATTCAGTGAAGATCACATCCCTGTGAATTATGCACCTCTTATGACCATCCTCAAGATGTTTATTTATTTGGGAGTCTTTATATTATTAACTCACGATTTATTCATTCCTAAAATGTGTTTGTCTACGATTTAATTGATTCTTCTTTATTCAGGATTCGGATTAATTATTTAAATAGGATTAAAAGATTGTTGAATTATCGTGTTTCCATCTTTAGGAGATAGAGTTTAACTTAGGAAGCAATTCTATTTCATTTAAGATAAGGAAAGATTTACTTAACTTTTCTAATCTTTGGAAAGCCTATCACTTTTTTCCTCGATATATTCAGCTGATTTTTTTACTTGAGGAATAGGTTTGTGTATATGGTCTTATTTCAGGGATCGTTCAGCAATGAGATAATATCGAATACAATCAGGAAGATTGTGAAAGATGTAAAACGCTGAAGATGTTGAAACACCTGGATCTGATCAGACCAATGCTGGACCTATAAATAAGAGAGCTGATTCCTTTGTATCATTCAACCTTTGAGTGAATCGAAATACATATTATACAAAAGGTTCATAGTTTAGCTTCATTAGTTGAGTTTCATTAAGGAAAAGGTTTAATCCTTATTCTATTTAAAGTTTCATAGTTGGTAAGAGTGAGTCTCTGTTCCAAAGTGAAGGTCGAGCTTGTCTAGAAGAGTCCAACAAGATCGAAGAGAGTTCGAACGAGGCAAGATATCTTCCATTGGACTGTTTAGGAGAACCAAAGGCGTGGCTGCAGGGATTTAACCATAGAATTGTCTTTGGTGGGTTGAAGTAACATGCTATATGTGTATTCACTTTAGCATATCTAAAGAAGCCTGAAGTAGGCGGGAAGCCTCGTGGATTAGGACAGGTGTGCAAACTACGTAAAAATCTAGTGTGTTTGTTTGGTTACTATTTTATTTATCTGTTGCACGAACAACCATAACTCATGTGCAAAAGGTGTATTCAAAGTACATAAACAAATCAGTCTTTAATTTGATGTTAAGGATTGAAATTCAGTTTTAACTAAAGAATGTCTTAATTAACTTTTGTTTTGTCTAATGTTCTGATTGTCATTACAACTGAACCTACTAAAGTTACATACCTACATCTTAAGGTTTTATATCTGCAAGTATTCGACGAAATAAAATCTAAGAATAATCATAACTATATGACCTTTCTTCCTGCCTATTGATATGACACGTCAAACACGATTCAAAAATAATTTTGACAATCTCTGAAAAAAAGAAAGTCAAATAGAACAAAAAATATCAATAAAATACAATGATCCTATGCCAAATTCATAAAAACAATACTGCCTTTACTAAAAAGTTGCAAAAAGATATCGTGACAGAAAAATAGTGAGAATGCGGATGTAATCAAAATTAGCCCTCAAATCAAAATTATGCGTACAAAATGGTACCTTAGCCAACATTCCACTTCCGGACAGTTCAGAAGAATATAAAGCTCAGCCGCTTGATACTCTGCCTGTGTCAAATTCTTGTTACTACCACGTCCCAAGGCCTTCCCTCTTTTTTGAAAGACAGATATCATAGATTCATTATGATCCATCTCAACCTCGTTTCTGTTCAAACGATTCGCCCTAGTTTCAACACCATATTCAAAATAGTGTGATGAAAAGTTAGCAATTTCACCCATGACATACGCCTCGAAAAATTGACCCTTCTACACGAGCCTTGTTTCCCGCATCCCTCTTCAATTCAAACATGCGCCTAACATTAAAAGATAATAAAAATTAGTGCTATAAAAAAAATGTATTTATGAAATAAATATAAAAAATTACTAGTTACTTTCAAATGGGTACATCCACCTATATTGAATAGGACCGCCAACTTTTGCTTCCCAAGGAAGGTGTATAGCCAAATGCTCCATCGAATCGAAAAAAGATGGAGGAAATATCTTTTCTAGTTTGCACATTGTCACCACTATTGAACTCTCAAGCACCTCCATGTCCGATTTCCGTAGTTCAGTAGCACACAAAGCTCTGAAAAAATTACTAACCTCGACTAGTGGACCCCAAACACTATCTGGCAACAAGTCGCGAAATGCAATTGGCATCAATCTTTCCATAAAAACGTGGCAGTCATGACTTTTCATCCCAGTCAGCCGAAGATGTTGCATTTGAACACACCTTGAGATGTTAGATGCATATCCATCTGGAAATCGAAGACCACGTAACCATTCCAATACTTTAATCTTTTGATCTCTACTCAGACAATACACTGCTTTACGCTTGTACAGTTTGCCATCTCTCCCTGTTTGCAAAAACAAACTTCTTCGATTTGTTAACAACTGTAAATCCCGTCTGGCATTCATGTTGTCTTTCGTTTTATCCGGATCGTCCATCACTGTATTCTTGATATTGTCAAAAAAGTTCTTCTCACAATGCATCACGTCCAAGTTATGACGGATTAAGTTCTTTTCCCAATAAGGAAGTTCCCAAAAGATACTTTTGTGACACCAATTGTGTTCTTTACCAAATCCAGCAATATGATCTCGACCGGTACTAAAATCAACATCTTGAAGAAGCTCTATTTGTCTCTTTAGTTCACAACCTGATCTTCTCAAGATAGGTGCATCTGTCTCTATTCGACCTTCCAAAAAATCATTAGCATTCATTCTCCATGGATGGTCAATAGGCAGAAACCGACGATGACAATCGAAGAAAGAGGTTTTCCGACCGTGCTTCAGCTGAAATGCTTTAGTGTCCTCCATACAATAGGGACAAGATAGTCGACCACATGTACTCCACTGGGAAAACATGCCATATCCTGGATAATCACTGATCGTCCACACTACTACAACTCGCATTTGAAAATTCTCTTTTTGATGACTGTCGTATGTCTGGACACCTGACTCCCATAACATTTTTAGTTCATCAATTAACGGTCGGAGTAGCACGTCAATCTTTTTGCCAGGCTCTTTGGACCAGAAATCAGTAGAGTAAGAAAGATATACTCTTGTTGCATGCACAAATCAGGAGGAAGGTTATACGGCGTCACGAAGACCGGCCAACACGAGTAAGGAATTGAAGAGTTTCTAAAAGGATTAAAACCATCCGTGCAAATTCCCGCTCTAACATTACGAGATTCAGCAGCAAAATCAGGATATGTGGCATCGAACGATTTCCAAGCTTCACCACATGCAGGGTGAATCATTACATCACTATCTCCTCGACACTTTGTATGCCACGTCATGTGTTCTGCAGTGTTACGTGACATATACAATCTCTGTAGACGAGGTGTCAATGGTAAGTACCACAATTTCTTTCGTGCAATGAACTTCTTTTTAATCTCGCATGGCTCATACCTCGATTCTCCGCATTCTGGACATGCTGTCCAACTATCACTCTCGAATTCTCCGTAGAACAGAAAACAATTGTTAACACAAACATCATAGGTTTTGTAACCGAGACCCAACCTCCTCATAAACCTCTTCACACTGTACATAGAATCAGGCAGTTTGTAACGATCAGCAGGACTCAACAGTGTGTGTGCGTGCTGTATAATCTTTTCGCAACCAAAATTTGTAATCTTACAAAGTATCTTGTTCGAGAGTAGTTGCGATACCCACTGCAGTACTGTTGTGGTTACCCCTATGTGTATAGGCACCTCTGCTTCCTGTAACATTTCAAAAAAATCTTTTGCCTCACGGTTGGGTTCTTCTTCGTGATCATCCTGATTGTAATTCGTGTGTTGGAACTGGCCACCGAATACATCTTCAACCATCTCTCTATACCGACCTCTTGCGTTGTCATGATGAGAAGATGACTCCCCAAAGTAAGTCGTAGGTGGTTCATAACTCATATCATCCTCGCCATGTGCAGCCCACACGTAGTACTGAGGAACAAAACCCCACTTATAAAGATGTTTCTGGATCTGTTCCCATCTCCCATTTTTACTATTACAACACCTTATGCACGGGCATTTAGCTTGTCCACGTGTTAACAACTGAGTTTGTGAAAATGCAAATTCTAAAAATCGGTAGACACCTTCTTGGAAATGACTAGTCAAATTTCGGTTGTGATCCATTCTATCATACATCCAACTCCGATCTTGGTTGTTATGCATTGTGAGAGTAATCTGGAATAACAAATTAACTTAAATCAAATTAATAAATAATAATTTGATTCAAATAGAATATATCTATATTAAAGCTCGTAAAAATCTCAAAGCTTAACTAATTTAAATGAACACTAAATTCCACATTTATGTCGCATATCAATCAATAAATATACTTCAAATTACATGATATATAGTACTAATTCTAGTTAATTAATAATCAATTGTATCATTTAAACAAACATCAAAATAAACATCAAAGAAATGAAATATATAGAAAGGAAAAATACCTCTAGATGTCGGAGTTGTTGAAGGTCAACGTGAATATGTAAATTGAGAGCTTTTCCTTAAAAAAAAAATTTGAAGAGATTTTTTAGGGGAAAAAACGTAGTATATGTTGTGAATGAAGAGGAAAAGAAGAAGTGTTGGGGAAGATAAGGAACGTGTGATGCAGAGAGGGATAAGGAAAAATAGCTGTAAAGTGGAAGAAAGGCAATATTCCCTTTCTACGGAAGAAAGGGATTTAATCCCTTTCTATGACAGAAAGGGACTAAATCCCTTTCTCCGACAGATAGGGATTAAATCCCTTTCTATGACAGAAAGGGATTAAATCCCTTTCTTCCGCCTTAAAATAATACACGCGGATCATGCTTTTTGGGCATGATCCGCGTGAGTGAAGAAAGGGACTTGTCCCTTTCTTCACATTTTATTTCATTCTATAAAAACCCCCACCTCCTATTCACAATTTACTCTTCTTCACCCTCTTTTTATTACATTTCTCCATTTTTTTTTTAATTCAAGGTTCTCCATCTTGTTTCATTAAACCATATGAGAAATTGTAATTACATTTCATGAGAACAAAAAATACAGTTCAGAATTCAAGGATCTCCATCTTCTTCATTTTATTTTTTTTTCCCTTAGTTGTTTAATAGATTTTGATAGTTTTATGTAATTAATAATATTGTATTGTATAGTTTCATTCATATATATAATATGTAACATTGTTTCATTCATGAGATTTTTAGGTTTCATTCATGAGATTTTTAGGTTTCATCCATGAATTTTTTATGTTTCATAATGTATATTAATAGTATTTTGCTATTTCTTGTAGAATATTAAAACTATATTGTAGTTTTAACTTTTAATTAATTACCCTAGTAGTTATAACATCAACATAAGTTGTGTAGATATATAATTTAAATGTGTTATATATAAATACATATATACTACATACTTAGTTACAAATTAAAAAACTTAAATTTATATTTTTAAAATCTAATTACAATACAAAAGTGACAATAAAATCTATTTTTTTTTTATTCTCGGAAATGACAGAAACGGATTTTTCCGTTTCTGCCATGATTTTTTTTTTCGGGATAAATAAATGGTATTATTTGTATCTATAATATTCATACACTAATTATTTTTTTAAGGTAGAAAGGGATTAATTTCTTTCCCACATTTTCGAAATGAGAGAAAGAGAATGCTCCCTTTCTCAAATTTTCAGATCCCGCCGAAATTTTTGCCAAATTTTTAAATTTTTTCAAAAAAATGTGATAGAAAGGGATTTGTCTCTTTCCCATATTTTCACAATTTACATTCCCGCCACTCTCCCCAATTTGTTTAGCCTAAAAATAGTAATAGCATAGAAAGGGATGTTTCTCTTTCTGTGTCACAGAAAGTACATTTTCCCTTTCTATGGAAGAAAGGGATTATTCTCTTTCTTTGCCAGAGAAAGAACCTTTTCCCTTTCTATGGGAGAAAGGGATATTTCTCTTTCTCCCATAGAAAGCGATTATTTTCCCTTTTCTGTTTTTTCTTAGCAACCATGCCTACTGAAAGGGATTATGGAAACATCATAATCCCTTTCTGTAGCTCTACAGAAAGGGATTTCTACCCTATGGAAAGGGATTTGAGTTTTTCTATTTGAACAATTTCTTGTAGTGTTTGTCAATCAAATCACATTTTTACTTTTTTTAAATTTCTTAGCCTCTTATCAATCATTTTTATGAGCCAAACAATAATGGTAACTCTCACTCATCACTTTATTTTAAGAATTGTAGCTCTTTTTCAATATGAAAGAGAATCTATGAGATATAATAGCTTTCACACATTCTTTCTTCAGTGATGGTAGTTTTTCTTTAAAGGGAAAATCTTTTTGAACGGCTCTCATACTTCTGATATTAACAATGACAAGGATGCATAAGATGGAGAGTCCATTTAGTCCTATATGTACCTTTCTGAGAGTTATAACTGTTTCCAAATGCATCAGGGAGATGAAAATTATCACACTAAACTCAAGTTTTCAATCATAGTAACCATAATTCATCTTAAAAGGCTTAAGACGGAATTATGAAAAGAGCTATACATAGAAATACCATAAACAAAGGTTTGGGGTGGGGGGGGGGGGGGGGGGGGGGGGCGCATGTGGGGGCGTTGACACCCTAGCCCCTCCCTAATTATCAAAATTGTATTTAAAAATACAGTGGGAAATTTGTGCTCAATCCAAAATATAATATGGTTTGCTGCCTCCCCCCCCCCCCCCCCAAATTTGACCCATCATCTCCATAATGGCCTACCATTTCAAGTTTCAATAACTTATTACTTGCTAATAGTCTGGCCCACTAATCCATCTTAATTGTAAAGCCCACCTCAATTTTGAAAGAAACAAAATAAAGGTGTAGAAAGATAAACCCAGACCCACACTGTTCTATAGTTTGATTTGCACACTAACAGTATTATAGAGCCACGAACTTTAGAAGGGCATCGACAAGGAGATTACTTATTAATCTTTTTCCAGAACTAGATCAAAACTATCACTATAATCCATTTGAAAAATATAGTTAAAAATTTCAATCTAGTTAATTCTACAAATTAAAATTAACAGATTTTACAAATATAAATAGGAACATTTAAACTAAATATGCAAAACAACATTAACTTTTCGAATAAATCAATAATTCTGAAGTTGTGTCAAATATTATCAAAAACATGAAAGTCAATCAATTACTTTCTTGTTCATATCTAAAATTTTAGAGCTAGTTTATTTACCAACTTAGTCATTTATCTTAAAGGTAATTTACTTTCTTTTCTATCAGGTCCAATATATTATATGAAATAGTTGGGTCAAAAATAGAGCTAATGGCATGTATAATGTGAAAAAGGCATGTTTTCTCCCAATGAAAAATAAATAGGCATATTATATACCCCATGTGTTAGGTTAGGTAGGATACTTTACCTTTATGTAATTGGTAAATTATCTCCTTGTGATTTCAAAAAATTCCACAAAACCCCCTAACACTCTGTATAAGAAGTGGTATTTTTGCAACGCATAAAAAACAAGAGGGAATAATGTGCCTATTATAACTCGATGGGATTTATTGTTACAGGAAGTAATGTGTCTATTTCAAGTAACACAAGGAGTGGTGTACCCAAAACCCTTAAAAATATGTTTTTTTTTAAGTGCAATCACTTCCCCGCTCTTATAAAACTTTGCCTCCACCCATGCCCATGGTATTATCATTTTCTGATTAGAGAACTTTATTCCAAGAGGATGTAAAAGGATTAATAAAAAGTTAGAAACAACAAACGATTTTATCATAAAGACAACTACAAAATAAAAGATTCTTCATTCCTTAAACTACATGGGTTTAGTATACATTACAAGTAACTTGAGAATCCAGAATCTTGTAGGGAGACTTTTTAATTTGAATTTCACTTTCATACCTATCTCTTAAGTGACCATGTTGATGATCATATTACACGTTCTTTTAACGCATCTATTTTATGCTCTAGTTGTAACTTGGCATGCACCTATGACAACTCGGTAATCATAATATAGTTATTTAACCCCTTTTCTCTGAATAACACATGTTCCTTGTTGAATTTTTACCAAACATTCCTTTTTGTCAATGTTGACCAATAAATTCTGATTACACAATTGACTAATGCTTATCAATTATTCTCTTAAGATTTTCAATAATGTTGTTAGTGGGCGGGTTCGGATTGGTTGTCGTTGAAATATGATCATACTCAAATATGTCGGTAACCAAATTGTCAACACGAGCGTGTTAAGTTAAAAACTAAAAAATGCAGATGACGGATTGAGCGGGTGGCAGGTTTAAATTGTGTGAATAAATATAATAATATTTTGGTATAAAAATAAAATCATAACTTACTTTGTGTTCTAAGAAACAACAAAAACAACACCATAACTTAATTAAAAGACATAACAAAGAAGAATATGTAAACCACAACTACAAAAAATATCGTTTAAAGTGAAGAAAAAGTCGTCACACAAAGTGAAAAAACATTTGTCACACCAAGGTTACGTGACAAAGAAAGGCTCGGATGATTCGTCGCAGAAGGCCCGTAGAGAAAGTGTTTTGGGGACAAAATTATTGATCGTGACAAATGATCATGACGAAACCTCTTTTCATCGCAAGACATTTGCTTTCCTCACTAAACGATTGTATTTCGTCATAAAAATGTGTTTCCGTCACAAGACCTGTCAATCGATTTCGCCACAATGCTTGTGGTTCATATGTCAGACTTTTGTTTTTATCACAACAAGTTGTCACATAAAATACTTCTTTTTTTGTAGTGCATGAAAAAGAGAAAATCGAGGAAGATTCCCCTACTAAGATATTTAACAAAAGGGATAAAAGTATTAACCCCCCCCCCCCCCCCCCCCCCCCCCCTATACTATGACCCAATTGCACTTTGCTCCATATTCGTTTAGTTTTGACAACTTGCCCCATGTATTATCGAGAAATAAGCACTTTGCCCCTGAAGCCAAATCCAACGGCAAAAAATGCGCACATGTGTCCAAATCCAACAGTGAAAAAAATGAGGGGGTTAAGTACTTATATATCCATAGTACAGGGGGAAAATCGCCAAAAATGAAAGGACATGGGGCAAAGTGCAACAGGGGGTAAAGTATAAGGGGTTTAAAGCTTTTATCTCTTAACAAAAGTAGCATATTTGAAAGAGATAAATGCGTCAAACATCCTTACTTATACCATGTTTCTCACTATGCACCCTAATGTATCAGAATGTGTGACCTACACCCTAACATTTCAAAAAGAACACACTTTGCACCAAGTTCAACATTCCATCCGAAACTAACAGAATATTTTGTTTTTGACTTTATCATTCGTGTGGTGTACACAAAAAAGTATTGTGACATGTACAATATGCACCCTAACGTATTCTCGTTTGTGCTATGTACATCCTAAAGTTTTGTTATTTGTTCTATGTACACCTTACGTCTAAGGGAACAAAGCGAAATGATCGGTTACATTTCGTTAGTTTTGGATGAAATATTTATGAATGTGCAAAATACATTCTTTTTGAAACGTTAGGACATAAATCGCACATTTTGATACGTCGGGATATACATTGAGAAATAGGGTATAGATTATGGTGTTTGACACGTTTATCTCTATTTGAAATGCTTATAACAAGTTAAATACAATCACTTTGTAATGAGCATTGTCTTTACTCGAACCATTACCATAAATCACATTGATAATATATCTTGGCATACTGTCAACTTCTAGAAGCATTTTACGTTCTACAGTCTCCAGATAGATAACATAGATTGTCCGGTTATTGGAAATGCTATCATCATATTATCCACGCCATTAAATTAAATTTACTAACCTAAAACTTTAAAATAATTTCATTTACACCCCTTAAATATGGAAAGAATTATGTCAATATTTTTAATGCATAAAAGTCATGCTATGGAAAATTGTCCAATAAAATATTTTCGAGCTAATGACAAAATCATACCACGAATTGTAAGTTTTTGGCATATTACACTGCAAATTGTAATTACAACAAAATACACTACAAATTATAAAAATTTTGCAAGTTACACCATAAGGTTTGTTTGTAGATTTATTAGAGGGAACTTTTGTCATTTTAATTTTCATTAATTGTTATTTTGCAATTTAGACCCCAAATGAAAACGTTTCTTTAATCTATACATATCTTGACAAAGAACATTCTTCCACTATCATCAAGAAAAAGGTAGGGTATTCATGGAAATTTGTGTGTGATACTTTATAAACAGAAAATCCGTGTGTGATACTTTGTGAGCAGGTCAATTTGGGATTAACTACACTAGCATCTCAAATAGTTCCAAGAACTAGGATAGTCATAGGATTAAAGGAAAGGTAAAACTAATTAGATCATTGACCCCAAACATAATTTAAAGAACTGTTTGCTTCTAACAATTACTTAAAATTCAATTATTCGAACTTTTGGAAAGCAAAAACGATTTCAAATTTCATAATAACTTTTTGTGGAAGCTTGAATAAAGGAATCGATCAGCTTGAAGATTTAATTTTGTAGTACCTACGATCCTAACTGATTCTTTGTTTACAATCAGGAAATTTAGATACTTTTGAGGGAATAAAGACCACACACTAAGAATGACAGTGCTATTCGTTACCTGAATTTGAAGATTTAATGGGGATTTGAGAAGATTAGACGTTTGTACGTTCAAACACAAAGAGGTTTGGAGGAAATAAACGTTTTCATTTGGGTCAAAATTTAAAAACTCCATTTAATAAAAAATGAAATGACAAAAATACCCTTTAAAAAATCTACAAAAAATCTACAGATACACATTATGGTAAAACTTGCAAAACTGTTACAATTCGTGATGTATTTTGCTTGCAATTACAATTTGTGGTTCAATTCGCAAAAAGTTTACAATTCGTGGCATGATTTTGCCATTACCTCGAAATTTTCTCTTAACTAAGTTATTTTTCAAATTATGTTATATCGTTTATCTTGATTGACTTCAGATCCATTCTTTTCGCCTTACGGTAGTAGAATATAAGTATCTTGCATATCTTCTATTACAAGAATGTTAATCACACAATGAAATTCTAGCTAGCCCTTGCAACAATCACGAAACGCGATTGCAATTACAGACCAGAATTCATTATGCTATTCCCACAAATAGTAGTACCGGTGAAGGAACCAACCTCGTCTGAAACATTTTTAGTACAACATTGGAAAAAGTTCAAGTTCTTGTGCTTATTTGTGCTAGGATGTATTTCATAGTTGGACGGATGCCAACATAGGTGTCTACTTCGGTATTTCAAATGGAGTAAAGTAGTAAAAGAGTTTTTCGATAGGTTTTTATCATTATAGACGCTCTAGAGATTAGAGTAATGCCTTATAATTTTATTTTTCTTTTATCATATAGAAGTCTGGAATGTTGGGCGTATGTCTCGCGGGTTAGACTGTTGTCTGAACCACGTTAAGATCATGTGTGCTTGTGTATTTATCATTTACTTTATAGTTGCAACATCTCCTACCTTAGTTACAACTACTAATTGAATACATAAACCGTCTTTAAGATCTCACACTCATAAATCGAAATCAGGTCCAATAAACTCGAAAGGTTTTTAATATTACAAACTTTTAGGCGTGTAATGAAATTGTTTCACAATCTTAGGGTTGTAAATGTAATAATTTTAAAAATTAGGGTGTAAATGTAATTATTCCAGAATATTCAGGGAGGGTGTGATAAAATTATTTCAAAATCTTAGGGTTGTAAATGTAATAATTTCAAAAGAATTAGGGTGTAAATGTAATTATTCCAGAATATTCAGGGAGATATGGGTTTAATCACTTGATTTTTTATTTTTTTTTGTAAATACGAATATTTTTATTATAACCAAGCCATTAGGCAAAGAAAGATCAAAGTTGATGTGCTTCTTCTCAACTACGTCCATTATAGAGTCATGTCCATTATAGAGTCACCATGAGAGACCTGTAGAAAATAATGGAAGAAGAGTGTTTCATCTTATCTATTTACATCATGACAAGTGCCCATTTATACAAGGGAAATCTAAACTTTAACCTAACTCATCATACCTCATAACTAACTCACCATACTACATTATTAGAAACCCATACCACATTATCTAAAACCTGGAGCTGCCTATTAACTACCTGACAAAGTAATAACTCTTTGTGCCTAACATAATAACTACATTTCTACACTCCCCCTCAAGCTGGGCTGTACATGTTGTACATTCCCAGCTTGGAACACAGATTTTCGAACATATTTCTATGAAGTGCCTTGGTCAGGACATCAGCTAGCAGTTGTTGAGATCGCAAATATTGAAGGTCGACATCTTGATTTTCAATCTTCTCACTGATGAAGTGTTGATCAACTTCAATATGCTTTGTCCTGTCGTGATGAACAGGATTCCTTACTATTCTTATTGTAGCTTGGTTGTCACACATTAGAGTGATAGGTCCAGAAATCATGACTTGTAGTTCAGACAACAATCTTCGTAACCATATTCCTTCACACATCCCGTGAGCCATGGAACGAAATTCTACTTCAGCACTACTTCTTGCTACAACAGATTGCTTTTTGCTCCTCCAAGTGACCAAATTTCCTCACACAAATGTGCAATACCCTGATGTTTACCTCCTATCAGTTAGTGATCCTACCCAGTCGGCATCAGTGAACACCTTGATACCTCTATTTTTATGTTTCTCAAACAAGAGTCTCTTTCTAGGAGTACCTTTTAGGTACCTGAGTACACGAATTGCAGCCTCCATGTGTTCTTCAGTCGGATTGTTCATAAACTGACTGATGACACTTACGGCAAAATCAATATCGGGCCTCGTGTGAGATAGATATATGAGCTTGCCTACTAATCTCGGATATTCTCCTTATTCTACTGGTGCACTATCCAGTTTGGATCCAATCTTGTTGTATGGATCCATGGAAGTATCAGTAGGCTTGCAGCCTAGCATCCCTGTTTCTTTAAGAAGATCAAGCACATATTTCCTCTGTGAAATAAAGATAACCTTAGCTGATCTTGCAACCTCCATTCCTAGAAAATAAAGTAAGTTTCCCAAATCTTTGACTTCAAACTCACAAGACAATTTTTTCTTTAAGGACGTGATTTCAGTTTGGTTGTCTCCTGTTACCACAATGTCATCAATATACACAATGGCAATGGTGATGCCTCCAAAACTACGCTTGACAAATAGCGTGCGATCTGCTTGAAAATGCTTGTGGTGAATGATTCTATGATAAAATTGAAACAAGGGAAAATGAGATTGAACAATGAATTCAATAGATTTCTGCAGGACATCACCAGCTGTGATTAGGACTTCAAATCGCGATTTGAGGATTAGGGTTTCGTTCGAATTTTGAGCCGAGGGTATTACATAGATGACCCTACTGTTCGAGGAATTTATCAAAACTAGCATTTTATGGTTGCTCATGTACAATTTTGGGCCTTTATATTGTCTTTGTCCAACTTTCGTCGCAAATTCTATGTTGCAGAGATACTTCAAAACTCATGGTGTATTGTATTCTTCGTTGCACAAGCACTTTTAGTGAATGATTAGATGAAATGTGTAATTACACTTATCTTATGCATTACAGTAATTTTTGATGCATTATAAATTAAACTTTGATGTATTCTATATTAAATTATTTGGACTAATGCATATATTAATATTAAAATAAGCGTATCCCAGATGTACCGCATCTACTATTTTTAAAAACTCTGGATTGCCATACTTATGTCTTAGTGTACTCGTAACCGAATCCATGCAACATAGGTTGCAAGTTGCAACAACCCTGAAATTTTGAGATAATTTCATTTGAGCCCTTGAAATTTCATAATATTTGAACCCATCCAACTTTATTTTACGTGGTTTTGATTTCCAAGAATCATGTTGTCATGGGATCTTCATTACTGCGATCTGCTTGAATCACACTATGAAAATGTTCCTTCTCACTCAACGCATTAACCAAAGTTCTTCTTCGAGGACAAACTCTACTAGTTCTTTCTCTTATTTCTAAACCCCGGATGATTTCATTGTGTATAACAACAAAGGAGAGTTGACTCAATTGATGAACTAACTTCAGCTTCAATATCAGTTATTATTTCCTAACGACTGGTTGCCAACGTTGTTTCCTTCACGCGAGGCGCGAGGGGTGGCAGCGTTCTTGCAGTGGCGGAAGATGGGCCGCAAAAAGAAGACAACTGTAGAGCTTGCATTCTGGGTGTGCATGCCGACTTCTTTCTTTGTCTAACAGGTTGGTTATATACCATTGAGTTTCAAAAAAAATAAAAAATAAAATAAGTAAATGATAAAAGACGAATACTCCGTAAGATAAAATTCAGAGAAATCACAAAATCTTCAATCCTTAACAGTATCAGATTTATAAAGTGAAATACAAGAATTTAAAAAATAAGTTAAACAAAATAAAACAAAAATATCATATTAAACATCTTACAATTATAGAAACTTAAAAGCAACTACAAGGATAAGAAAATGAAAATCATGAAACAGAATTTGAAAACCATAGATTGTTTGATTATTTCAAATGTGATCCTCATAGTAACCATGGTAGAATGTGGCTTTGTACTAAACGTAGTAGACCATTGCACGAGCCCATTGTTGCCAAGCTCACCGTTTTTGGATGATTTATCTTTTCCCTACCATCTTTTCCGATTTCAAGATAATAGAAAGGCTCTTCTTCAATCAGGAGGGTTATCTAAATAAATTTTGGGAAAGTACGGATCAGAGACGAGCTTGTACCGAGATTTACGATCATCTCTATATCGAACAGCTCATTTAAACAAGAAGAACCATATTAACAATATGAAATTGAAACAAATTGAAGAATTTCATAATGACGATTGAAGAGAATTGAATGTTTTACATGAGAGAATTTAGTTTTTAACTAACTCTAATGAACTGATCTAAACTAAGTGAGTAAAACAGAAGCTAAACACCTCTAGTTATAAGAGATGATTTCTAATCAAGGAAACGGTTTAACTAACGATAATATGGCAAAATTCAAACGGTAAGAAAAGGGAAAAGGTTTCTGTTTGCATTTCAAATAGCAGTTTGGAAAAGTATCATTTCAAGCATGCTCAAATAAGAGCTAAGAAGATGCTTATGACAGAAACATATAAATTTTGGTAGGAGCAAAACACAGTCTGTTCCATTGGCAAGAGGCATTCCACTCAGAGAATAGTTTTGAGCGACGAAAAGCTGGGGACGAAGTCAAACATAAACGTAGCTGTACCTTCGACATTACAAACCTCAATTTCAGTGCAGTTCTTTATCTTTGGATCAAAGGCGATAAGTATCTCACCATATGAAGAGGACATCAGTATATCTCCGTTTCTCATTGTTGTAATGGGAAAGAACGAATCGTAGCATAAAGAAGATGGAATCGAGTTCCTAACTACTATTTCTCTAGTCCAGGATTCCCTAACACCATATTCTTTCATTGTCCATATATCCACCTGACGTTCATCACTGTTATCGGTTAAACAAAGATGACCGTTCAATATTGCTAGCTCAATATCGCATAGGGCTTCTCCCAACCTAAGAGGAGGCGGGATGCGTCGTCCCCTTTCTTCCTCAATATCAAATGCGTATATATGAATAGAATGTGCATCATGGCCAACCCAGTGGAGAACTCCATTAAGGGTAATCCCACATGGAAACAAATTATGAGGGATGGAAGAATCCTCAAAATCTCTCCATTTTTTATCAACACCAATTGTGAAAATCTTTCCGTCCACTTTAATTTCACCCTCATAGCCTTGACCAATATATCTGATGACGATCCTAAGTACCTTGTAACGAGCATCATCTCTACTCGAACCAAAACCATAACTCACATCACAAATGTGCTCTGCCCCTTGGACTTCAGGGAGACCAACACGTTCTCCAGTCACTGGATTCATAACATAGATAGTTTGATTGTTGTAAATGGTTTCGCGATTATAATAGTTTTCAAGATTCTCCGTTTTAAGATGTGGGCTTTCAACCAAACAGAGTAGGCCATTGCACGATCCCATAATTCCACAAATCCTCGTTCTTGGCATATTTATTGCCTTTGGATTAAACTGTGTACTCATAACATCACCATTTCTTCCTATCTCAAGAATATAGAAAGTCTCACAGTAAAGTGGGCCGGCGACTGTACGTTGTTGAGAGAGAGCAATGGCAGTAAATGGTGGATTTTTTAAATAAATCTTCGCAAAGTACGGATCGGAGATGATATTTTGCCAAGATTTACAGACACGTCTACATTGGGAAATACTCTTGATTGGAAGTTTTAGAAGAATTTCAAGAATTACCGAAGAGGGAAGCTCACTTACACCAGCAGAAGCTGAACTCTGGGAATCACAGCCGTTGAGAATATTTCGCGTAAATGATTCTGCAATAAAATTCAAACACAATAAAATGAGATTGAATAATGAATTCAAGAGATTTCGGAAGGACATCGCCATCTTTGATTTTGTTTGAATTTGGGAATAGGGTTTTGTTCGAATTTGGGAATACCGTCTAACTTTATTTTACATGGTTTTAATTTCCGAGAGTTAGGATCTTAGCGGCAGATTACGTATTCAATTAAAAGACGTAACCAAAGTAGGAGAAGTTGCAACTATAAAGTAACATCGCAAACGCGTAGATTTTAATGTGCTTCAGTCAATAGTTCAAACATTTTACATTGATAAAAGGAATTACAATCATGGGACATTACTGTAACGTCTAAATCCCTCTAAAGACAAATACATGTCGACAAACTCTGAATTTCTTTTATGTTAAGACTTCTATGATCTTGTTGTTCACTATCACAATGTCATCCACATAGAGTAATAGTATAGCAAAGTCTTCATTTGAGGTGTATGTGTACTAAACATAGTACTTGCTTCTTGACCACCTTATTATACTCGTGAACTCATCAAACCTTCTACTGTGTGAGTGATTATATCAAACCATACAGAGATTTCTTCAACTTACAAACCTGATCCTCCTTTCTTGTAGCTTCACATCCCTCGGGTTTATTCTCAAAATAATATCTTCTAGTTCTCAATGCAAGAAATTAAGCTATTTTTACATCCATTTGTTCAAGTTCTAGATCAAGTTTTGCTACCATAGCTAATAGGATTCTAATTGTTCTATGCTTTACCACTTAAGAGAAGATATCATTGTAATATATACCTTTTCCCGTGTAAACCCTCGACCAACTTATCTTCCCTTGTACCTTTCCTCTTCTACACCAGGTATTCATTTACAGCTCACTACTTTTTCTCATGCAAGTATCTAATTCAAATCCCAAGTGTTGTTTGATCTTAGGGATTTCATTTCCTCCTACATTTATGCTGACGCCTTGTGCTTATCTTTGTTAGCAAGAGCAGCTTTACAATCTTTTGGGTTTTTATCTAAGATATTGTTTTCTGCAACTATAGAATATGCTAACAAATCAGCATATCCATATTTGGTAGTGGGTCTTGTTTGCCTTCTAGTTCTAGCTCTAGTTCACATGTAAGATTCTAGAGCTAGTCGATCATCAATAATTTGAGCTTCTGGTGCATTTGGTAGTGAGTCAGATAGTTCATCTTCATCTAGGAGCCAAGCTCTTGGTTGAAGTGGTGTTTCAACTAATCCTGACTCCAGGTGAGTTATCCTTTATGTTACTCTCAGCGGTGTTCTCTGAATCTTTTCTGTTGTAGACATCTTTAACTCAGTGAAGATCACATCCCTATTAATTATGCACCTCTTATGACCATCCTCAAGAAGTTTATTTATTTGGGAGTCTTTATATTATTAACTCACGATTTACGATTTAATTAATCCGTCTTTATTCACGATTCAGATTAATTATTTAAATAGGATTAAAAGATTGTTGAGTTATTGTGTTTCCATATTTAGGAGAAAGAGTTTAACTTAGGAAGCAATTCTATTTCATTTAAGATAAGGAAAGATTTACTTAATTTTTCTAATCTTTGGAAAGCCTGTCCTTTTTTTCCTTGATATATTCAGCTGATCTTTTTATTGAGGAATTGGTCTTATTTCAGGGATCGTTCAGCAAGAAGATAAGATCGAATACAGTGAGGAAGGTTCTGAAAGATGTAAAACGCTAAAGATGTTGAAACACCTGGATCTTATCATACCAATGCTGGACCTATTAATAAGAGAGCTGATTCCTTTGTATCATCAACCTTTGAGTGAATCGAAATACATATTATACAAAAGGTTCATAGTTTAGCTTCATTAGTTGAGTTTCATTAAGGAAAAGGTTTAATCCTTATTCTATTTAAAGTTTCATAGTTGGTAAGAGTGAGTCTCTGTTCCAAAGTGAAGATCGAGCTTGCCTAGAAGAGTCCAGCAAGATCGAAGAGAGTTCGAACGAGGCAGGATATTTTCCATTGGACTGTTTAGGAGAACCAAAGGAGTGGCTGTAGGGATTTAACCATAGAATTGTCTTTGGTGGGTTGAAGTAACATCCTATATGTGTAATTCACTTTAGCATATCTAAGAAGCCTGAAGTAGGCGGGAAGCCTCGTGGATTAGGACTGTTGTGCAAACTACGTAAAAATCTGGTGTGTTTGTTTAGTTACTATTTTATTTATCTTTTGCACGAACAACCATAACTCATGTGCAAAAGGTGTTTTCAAAGTACATAAACAAATCAGTCTTTTATTTGATGTTAAGGATTGAAATTCATTTTTAACTAAAGAATGTCTTAATTAACTTTTGTTTTGTCTAATGTTCTGATTGTCATTACAACTGAACCTACTAAAGTTACATACCTACATCTTAAGGTTTTATATCTGCAAGTATTCTAAAAAATGAAATCTAACAATAATCATAACTATATGACCTTTCTTCCTGCCTATTGATATGACACGTCAAACACGATTCAAAAATAATTTTGACAATCTCTCAAAAACTTATGAAAAAAAGAAAGTCAAATAGAACAAAAATATCAATAAAATACAATGATCCTATGCCAAATTCATAAAAACAATACAGCCTTTACAAAAAAGTTGCAAAAAGATATCGTGACAGAAAAATAGTGAGAATGCGGATGTAATCAAAATAAGCCCTCAAAACCATGGATATAGGATATATAGTTTTGTCAATCAAATCACAGTTTTACTTTTTTAAATTTCTTAGCCTCTTATCAATCATTTTTATGAGCCAAACAATAATGGTAACTCTCACTCATCACTTTATTTTAAGAATTGTAGCTCTTTTTCAATATGAAAGAAGATCTATTAGATATAATAGCTTTCACACATTCTTTCTTCAGTGATGGTAGGTTTTTTTTAAAGGGAAAATCTTTTTGAACGGCTCTCATACTTCTGATTTTAACAATGACAAGGATGCATAAGATGAAGAGTCCATTTAGTCATATATGTACCATTCTGAGAGTTATAATTGTTTTCGAATGCATCAGGGAGATGAAAATTATCACACTAAACTCAAGTTTTCAATCATAGTAACCATAATTCATCTTAAAAGGCTTAAGACGGAATTATGGAAAGAGGTATGCATAGAAATACCGTAAACAATGATTTGGGGGGGGGGGGGGGGGGGGGGGGGGCATGTGGGGGCGTTCACACCCTAGCCCCTCCCTAATTATCAAAATTGTATATTAAAATACAGTGGGAAATTTGTGCTCAATTGAAAATATAATATGGTTTGCTACCCCCCCCCCCCCCCCCCCCCCCAAATTTGACCCATCATCTCCATAATGGCCTACCATTTCAAGTTTCAATAACTTATTACTTGTTAATAGTCTGGCCCACTAATCCATCTTAATGTAAAGCCCGCCTCAATTTTTAAAGAAACAAAATAAAGGTGTAGAAAGATAAACCCAGACCCACAATGTTCAAGTTTCAACATTCTTTTTTGTCAATGTTAACCAATAAATTCTGATCACACAATTGACTAATGCTTATTCTCTTAAGTTTTTTAATAATGTTGTTAGTAGGCGGGTTCGGACTGGTTGTCATTGAAATATGATCATACTCAAATGTGTCGGTAACCAAATTGTCAAGACGAGCGTGTTAAGTTAAAAACTAAAAATACAGGTGGCGGATTGAGCGGGTGGCAGGTTTAAATTGTGTGAATAAATATAATAATATTTTGGTATAAAAATAAAATCATAACCTACTTTGTGTTCTAAGAAACAACAAAAATAACATCATAACTTAATAAAAACACAAAAACAAAGAAGAACATGTAAACCACAACAAAAAATATCGTTTAAAGTGAGGAAAAAAGTTGTCACACAAAGTCAAAAAACATTTGTCACACCAAGATTACGTGACAAAGAAAGGCTCAAATGATTCATCGCAGAAGGCCCGTAGAGAAAGTGTTTTGGGGACAAAATTATTGATCGTGACAAATGATCATGACGAAACCTCTTTTCATCGCAAGATATTTGCTTTCCTCACTAAACGATTGTATTTCATCAAAAAAATATGTTTCCGTTTCAAGACTTGTCAATTGATTTCGTCACAATGCTTGTGGTTCATATGTCAGACTTTTGATTTTATCACAACAAGTTGTCACATAAAATACTTCTTTTTTTGTAGTGCATAAAAAAGAGAAAATCAAGGAAGATTCCCCTACTAAGATATTTAACAAAAGGGATAAAAACATTAAACCTCATATACTATGACCCAATTGCACTTTGCTCCATATTCTTTTAGTTTTGACAACTTGCCCCATGTATTATCGAGAAATAAGCATTTTGCCCCTGAAGCCAAATCCAACGGCAAAAAGTGCGCACATGTGTCCAAATCCAACGGTGAAAAAATGACTAAGGGGGTAAAGTACTTATTTATCCATAGTACAGGGGGAAAGTCGCCAAAAATGAAAGGACATGGGGCAAAGTGCAACGGTGGGTAAAGTATAAGGGGTTTAAAGCTTTTATCCCTTAACAAAAATAGCATATTTGAAAGAGATAAATGCGTCAAACACCCTTACTTATACCATGTTTCTCACTATGCACCCTAATGTATCAGAATGTGTGATCTACACCCTAACGTTTCAAAAAGAACACACATTGCACCAAGTTCAACATTCCATTCGAAGCTAACAGAATATTTTTTTTTTTTTTTTACTTTATCATTCGTGTGGTGTACACAATAAAGTATTGTGACATGTACAATATGCAGCCTAACGTGTTTTCGTTTGTGCTAGGTACATCCTAAAGTTTTGTTATTTGTTCTATGTACACCTTACGTCTAAGGGAACAAAGTGAAATATTCGGTTACATTTCGTTAGTTTTGGATGAAATAGTTATGAATGTGCAAAATACAATCTTTTTGAAACGTTAGAATATAAATCGCACATTTTGATACATCGGGATATACATTGAGAAACAGGGTATAGATTATGGTGTTTGACACGTTTATCTCTATTTGAAATGGTTATAACAAGTTAAATACAATGACTTTGTAATGAGCATTGTCTTTACTCGAACCATCCATAAATCACATTGATAACATATCTTGGCATACTGTGAACTTCTGGAAGCATTTTACGTTCTACAGTCTCCAGATAGATAACATATATTGTCCGATTATTGGAAATGCTATCATCATAGTATCCACGCCGTTAAATTACATTTACTACCGTAAAACTTTAAAATAATTTCATTTACACCCCTTAAACTTGGAAAACATTATGTCAATATTTTTAATTCATAAAAGTCATGCTATGGAAAATTGTCCAATAAAATATTTTCGAGCTAATGACAAAATCATACCACGAAATGTAAGTTTTTTGCATATTACACTGTAAATTGTAATTGCAAGCAAAATACACAACAAATTATAAACTTTTTGCAAGTTACACCATAAGGTTTGTTTGTAGATTTATTAGAGGGAATTTTTGTCATTTTAATTTTCATTCATTGTTATTTTGCAATTTAGACCCAAATGAAAACGTTTCTTTAATCTATACATATCTTGACAAAGAACATTCTTCCACTATCATCAAGAAAAAGGTAGGGTAGTCATGGAAATTTGTGTGTGATACTTTATAAACAGAAAATCCGTGTGTGATACTTGTGAGCAGGTCAATTTGGGATTAACTACACTAGCATCTCAAATAGTTCCAAGAACTAGGATAGTCATAGGATTAAAGGAAAGGTAAAACTAATTAGATCATTGACCCCAAACATAATTTAAAGAACTGTTTGCTTCTAACAATTACTTAAATTTCAATTATTCGAACTTTTGAAAAGCAAAAACGATTTCAAATTTCATAATTACTTTTTGTGGAAGCTTGAATAAAGGAATCGATCAGCTTGAAGATTTAATTTTGTAGTACCTACGATCCTAACTGATTCTTTGTTTACAATCAGGAAATTTAGATACTTTTGAGGGAATAAAGACCACACACTAAGAATGACAGTGCTATTCGTTACCTGAATTTGAAGATTTAATGGGGATTTGAGAAGATTAGACGTTTGTACGTTCAAAGACAAAGAGGTTTGGAGGAAAGAAACGTTTTCATTTGGGTCTAAATTTCAGAATTCCATTTAATAAAAAATGAAATGACAACAGTACCCTTTAAAAAATCTACAGATACACATTATGGTAAAACTTGCAAAAATGTTACAATTCGTGATGTATTTTGTTTGCAATTACAATTTGTGGTCCAATTCGCAAAAAGTTTACAATTCGCGGCATGATTTGCCATTCGCTCGAAATTTTCTCTTAACTAAGTTATTTTGCAAATTATGTTATATCGTTTATCTTGATTGACTTCAGATCCATTGTTTTCGCCTTACGGTAGTAGAAGATAAGTATCTTGCATATCTTCTATTACAAGAAAGTTAATCACACCATCAAAATTCTAGCTAGCCCTTGCAACAATCACGAAATGCGATTGCAATTACAGACCAGAATTCATTATGCTATTCCCACAAATAGTAGTACCGGTGAAGGAACCAACCTCGTCTAAAACATTTTTAGTACAACATTGGAAAAAGTTCAAGTTCTTGTGGTTGTTTGTGCTAGGATGTATTTCACAGTTGGACGGATGCCAACATAGGTGTCTACTTCGGTATTTCAAACGGAGTAAAGTAGTAAAAGAGTTTTTCGGTAGGTTTTTATCATTAGAGGCGTTCTAGACATTAGAGTAATGCCTTATAACTTTATTTTTCTTTTATCATATAGAAGTCTGGAATGTTGGGCGTATGTCTCGCGGGTTAGACTGTTGTCTGAACCACGTTAAGATCATGTGTGCTTGTGTATTTATCATTTACTTTATAGTTGCAACATCTCCTACCTTAGTTACAACTACTAATTGAATACATAAACCGTCTTTAAGATCTCACACTCATAAATCAAAATTAGGTCCAATAAACTCGAAAGATTTTAACTATTACAAACTTTTAGGGGTGTAATGAAATAATTTCAAAATCTTAGGGTTGTAAATGTAATAATTTCAAAATAATTAGGGTGTAAATGTAATTATTCCAGAATATTCAGGGTGGGTGTAATGAAATTATTTCAAAATTTTAGGGTTGTAAATGTAATAATTTCAAAAGAATTAGGGTGTAAATGTAATTATTCCAGAATATTCAGGGAGATATGGGTTTAATCACTTGATATTTTTTTTTTGTAAATATGAATATTTTTAATCGTCTTTATAGACATAAGTACCTTGAGAAACATATATATATATATATATATATATATATATATATATATATATATATATATATATATATATATATATATATATATATATATACAACAAAAAATTATAAAAGTGGCTCTAAAGTAACACAATAGTAGTCAATTTGTAAAGCAAGTACAAAAAAATATATAAACATATACAAAAAAATATGTCATAAAAATAGAGATGTTGTTAATAGCACAAACTGAATATTCTTTCACATATTTTCCATTATCGTGTGTATCTTTTATATTTGGCTGTAATTATTCTTTCCTTGTATATAGGATTAGCCTTAGATAGAATTGTTTTCTTCTATATGTAATTGCTTCTTCTCAGTTTGTTAATACACGAAAGATCATACATCTCAAAACTTTATACGGTATCACCCTTTTCCGGCGAAAGTCAATCTTTGATCCCGAATATGTCGTCACCACCATCGTCCACCCTACTTCTCGAACGGACGCCACTGGCTCTGTTGTCGCTACGCCGAGCCGTGTCACGGGTGGACTCCTTGGTCCCTCGGGTCCAACTCTGGTGGCGCTGAATTCCAATCATCTTCCACTGCAACTCACTCACTCGAACTATCCCTCATGCTTAGGTCGAGTCCTTGTTCATCGGGTATGATCTGTTAGGATATCTCGATGGCACTGTCACCGCCCCGCCTACTGGCCCTACAGACTATACTCATTGGCTACACCAGGATAAACTCATCCTCGCGGCCATATTCGGCTCTTTGGCCACTGATATCATCCCTCTCGTTGCCAGTTCTCCCACTTCTACACGAGCTTGGCATAGTTTGGCTGGCCTCTTTGCTAATCGGTCGCGAGCCCGAGTGATGCAACTCAAAGAAGACACCGCTCTTTCTACTCTTGGATCCCAATCTGTCTCCGCCTATCTCCAATCCATCAAGACCAAGGCTGATGAATTAAGCTCGATTGATTGCCCTATGGCTGAGGAGGATCGAACACTCCAAGTTCTTACGGGTCTTGGCCCCATCTATCGTGATATCGCTTGCAAATTCGTGCTCGCGAGCGCCCTATCTCGTTTGAAGATCTCCACGATATTCTCGTCTCTCACGAGTCTTATTTGCATCGCATGGAGGCTGTTCAAACTACCCTGCTTGCTACCGCTAACCAGGCCTCCACAGGCTCGCGTCCTATGTCCTTTGATAATCAACGTAATTCCCAGCGTTCTGGCAACTCTGGGGGTAATTCACATGGCGGTCGTGGTCAGCATAACAATGGGATATAAATTATGGCTTTATTAATAGAAAGAGTGCATTACATATTTGTTGATGGTTTGTTGCACTATACCAAACCATCTCCACTTAAAATTCAAGACAAAAGCTACGGTGGCCTTAACATTTTTGCCAACCGGAATACATTGCGATTACAAAGAAATTTAACTAGTATGGTGACAACATATCCAAAAAATAAAGCATCACAAATAATGTGTCTCCATCTTGTGCCCTGTGTTGTACATTTTCTTTCGTTCTTCAACCATTTTCTAGAGTATCGTCTGTGTTGGATGTGCTTCCAAGCGATAATGAAACCTAATCTATTACAAGCACAGGCCCACCCCAAAAGTGAGTGCCCGAAAAATTGAAGCCTCCCAAATTTGATACAAAAAAACATGTTTAAGTTACAATTATTCCAGCAACAATATATATAGTCTCTGTTGGAAGTACAATAACCATGGTAACTGGACAGTGTAGCAACGTGTCCGCTGAGAATCCCAATAGGATCATCATGTATGGAACCGTGTCATCTGTGTTTTTTGTTCTTAAACGTACTTGTCGACATGCATTATCTTGTGAATTTCGAGTGTAGGTCCACCAAATTTGCCTTGTTTTCTGTGCGCCATTTGTGTCCTCTTCGTTCCCACATATGTGGTAGCGTGAAACATCCAAGCAACCGTCCTCAAAGCAATCTGTTAGTATCAATGAACTCATGCAATAATCTGATAATAAATCAGTGAGATTTATTTCATCAAGAAACTCCCAAGTCCGAAGTGTGCATGGAATTGCTTTGTATACCTATTATAACGATGTGAGAAAGTGTATGTCATGACAAAGCAGACGATAGCGATAGGTATACAAAGCGTGTACAGCCGAAAAGTGTTCACAAAGGAAACGTGCATCACCATGGTTAAATAGTGATTTGAAAAGCCGCCACCTACTAGACCAACAAAGGAGAAGAGATAGAAAAGGCTTAGAAATTATATGGCGGAAAAGAAAAAATACATGTAGTGTATCTGTGAAAAGAAGATCCACAATAATAGAATCTCTGATATGCCAACTAACTTGTTTCCAACAAAAGTTGCACCCATTTACGTGATTAGTGAGAAGGTAAGAGCCCGAGTGCTTACATATATTTTCCCCTCTAAAGTGAGCATGTTGGGGGTAATCTTTCACATAAATATGCATGTTGTAGTGTGTAATGATCTGTATTGACCTCCTTGGTTTTGATTTTGTAAGTGTCGAAGTGTGTGTAGTGACAAAGCAGGCGATGGGAAAAGGGGAAGAATACGTGTACAGCTGAATCCGACATAAAAGCAAATGTGCATCACCATGGTTAAATAGTGATTTATAAAGCCACAACCTATAAGAACAAATAGGGAGAAGAAACAGCACAGAGATTCTAATGTGGCAAAAAATGCAAAAATTACACGAAAGTACAAAATATTCCACATCATGACATGGGGTGACAAAGTCATCATAAATCTGAACATTGTAGTGTGCTAAGATCTGCAGTGGCCCTCTCAATTTTGTTGGTGGAGCAGTGTGTGAGGTGACCAAACAGGCAAAGAGAAGGGAGGGCCAATGCGTGTATAGCTGAAAAGTACAAACAAATAATCGTGCATCACCCTGGTTAAAAGGTGATTTTTCAAACCGCAACCTATCAGGAAAAATGGAGAGGGGAAGCAGCGTGATGAAACTCTAATGCGGTAAAATGACAGAGGTATAGAAATAGAGGGAAGTTGTCCACATTTCATGATTAATTTGTGGTCATTGGGAACCCTAATACGAGCCAAGCCCATTTTATCGTGCTCTATAATAATTTGCACTGTCCTACTGAGAGAGCTCTAGTAATACGACCATATAATGTACCCACACAAGCCTCATTTGCCAATCTATCAGCCTCCACATTGCCTTCTCTGAAAGTATGAACGATCTGACCATGTATTTCCTTTAGTCAATCCCTAATTTGGCTAACTTGCAAAATAATGCGCCAATTACCTCCATGCTGATTATTGACAATGCTCATTGCCACCTGCGCATTTGTTCCCACAATCACCTGAGTGACCTCGAGTTCCACACAAATTTGAAGGCCTTTGTGAATCGCCAAAATCTCTGCTTCAATGTTGGTCATCTCCATGAGATGGATATGGAAGGCCCAGATACAGTTTCCCTGGTGATCACGAAGAAGTTTGCCCCCACCTGCGGGTCCTGGATTACCTTTAGAACACCCGTCTTTATTTAGTTTAAGCCATCCCAGTGGCGGTTTCTGCCAGCGAACGGCAATTGGTCGTCTTTGTTTTGGGGAGCAGACAGTCACCTTCCATAAGTTGGTAACATTTCTATTTTGTGTCCAATAATCCCGACATCTTGGTATTTGTGAAAATAAATCACAAATGTACCGAGTGACCTTTCCAATAATCTTTTTCTTGTCCATCGAGATGCTATGATTTTGTGCATCATTCCTCGCTACCCAAATGAACCATGTGACAAGGATCGGAATAAGAATTCGGACATGTCCGGACTTTGTGTTATGATGTGCCTTTGCCCAGTATCCATAAATGTTACGCCAGTGGATATGGTTTGGCATTTTAACCTGAAACAAGTCAGAGAAGTAGTGCCAAATGAATTGCGCTAAGGGTCCTGACCAAAATAAGTGATCCATAGACTCAATACTCGCCAGACAACAATGACATTTTGAAACCATGGAGTATTTTAGTTTTAGCATTGTCATCGTCATATCCACCGGTAGTAACTCTTGTAAATATCTCCATGCAAAGAAGGATATATTCAGAGCAATAAATTTGTGCCATATGATTCCAAATATACTTTCTGTAGGATGCATAGTCACACATTGTTTCCAAGCAGACTTAGTGGAAAATTCACCATTTGTCTCAAGCTTCCATGCGGGCATGTTAGGTCCTTGAAGTCCTGGATTAATCTCCATAACGCGTTGCACCCATTGAGACTGAAGCACCGAGTTGAGCTTACTAACATTCCATTCGACATCATCCCAGTAAGCACTCACCCTATCATGACTGTCAATTCTGACCATTCATGTGTGGAACCAATTGACCTTCCATGAGCCATGTATCTTTCCAGAATAGAGTCTCTGTGTTTCTAATTCCCCAGAATATGTGTGGCTGTGTAATAGGGGCCATACTAGCGAGGCGCTTTCAGCCCGGAGATTGCCATGCCTTAACCATCCAAAGATCATTTTTCTTCCAATATCGATGCATCATGTATTTAGCCCATAGAGATTGTTGAGTACGCAACCTCCACTATAATTTCATTCCAAATGCTTGAAGTACGCTCGTTAATGGTCTTATGTTGAGCCCTTTTTGTTCATATGGTCTGCAGATCCTTTCCCAACTTCTCCAGTGTTTTCTTCTTCTTTCTTCTGTGGATCCCCATAAGAACCTTGCATACATTATTTCCATTGTTTGTATCACAGTCAATGGAGGCTCCATAATTTGGCAAAAATAGATAGGAATGGAGCACAAAACACTCTTAATTAGAGTGAGTCTCCCACCAAAATTAAGAAACTTCATCTCCCAGCCAGTAATGAGGCCTCTAATTTGCGTAATCCAACCTTGAAAAATGGGATGTATTTAGCCTTCCCTTAATCAAAGGTGCTCCTAGGTAAGTAATAGGAAATTCAGTCTTCTAAAATCCCGAGCATGCCTTGAGATCCATCACATGTCTTGTACCAATATTATGGTTGGAAATAAAGCAACTCTTTGCTTCACTTACTTTCTTACTAGAGATGACTTCATACAAATTTAAGAAGTCTTTGAGCTCTGTGAAATTGACTACAGTACCTCTTAAAACAATTATGCAGTCATCTCCGTAAGCAAGGTGAGTAACTGGTATTCCACCTCCTGTGGAGAACCTCATGTCCTTATTTAGGCCGAAGAGGTGATCTAAGCCACGTGACAGGAATTCTGCAGCTATAATGAAGAGAGCTGGTGATACTGGATCTCCTTGTCGGACTCCATGGCTTGACTAAAAAACACCCTTTGCCACCCCATTAACGAGAATAGAGAAATAACAGTTCTCAACATATGCTTTTATATATTCAACCCACACTGACGAGAATTCGAACTTGGCCATCATCTGATAAAGGAAAGACCACTCTGATCGATCATATGCCTTTCCATATCGAGTTTTACCACTGTGTTATACTTGTCCCCATTCACTCCCATATTATGCACCATCTCTTGTGCCAATAGGATATTATCCCCAATGAGACGGCCTTTGAGAAATCCACTTTGTGATGGTGAGATAATCCTGGGTAGAATGTGTGCTAGTCGATCATTAAGAACTTTGGATAGTATCTTATAGCTGACATTACATAGACTTATAGGCCTATACTCTTTCCAATCCGTAGGGTCATCATTTTTTGGAATGAGTACCACATTAGTAGCTTTTAGGCTCCGTAGTAGTTCGGTCCCGTGAAAGAAGTCTAGAACCGCTTCAAATACGTCATCCTTTATGATTTTCCAACATACTTGATAGAAGTTAGCATTGAAGCCATCTGGTCCTGCAACACTATCAGAATGCAGACCAAACACCGTTTCTTTAACTTCTTCCATCGAGGGTTCCCGACATAACCAATCATTGTCTTCTTTCGTAACTAGTGTGGAAATGGAGCTTAGATTATGGCAAGCCAACACATCATTTGATTTGGCCAGTAAATTTTCATAGTATCGAACGGCCGAATTTCCAATTTCATTTGGATCATTGATAAGAACTCCATTCTCTTGTGTTTGAAAGATTTTGGCACGAATCTGTTTCTTTCTTTCCATTGCCTGAAATACTTAAGTATTTTTTTCACCTTCCAGCAACCATTGACATCTTGATTTTTGCCTCCAGTATGCCTTTTCCATATTCAATACGGGAGTATGTTCAGCATTGCACCTGTGCATAATCTCTCTTCTCTCTGGAGTTGGGTCACTGTCAGATCTGAGTTCGGCCTCTCTCAGCGCTTTTTCCTTTTCTTGGATATTTTTGAAGACATTCCCAAAAACCCTCTAGTTCCATTGCTTGAAATGTTTCTTCGTACGAAGAAGCTTATCAACAAGCTTACTCATTCCTGCAAAGTTTGTCGGTTGCTCCCAGATGCCTTTAACTGTAGAGAGGAAGTCATGATGCTTAGTCCACATATTTTGAAACCGAAAAGCTGCGGGTTTCCTCGTGCCCTCTCTCTCTCAAAATAAATTAGTAGAGAGACATGATCTGATTGACGACGGGCTGAGTGTACAACTCTCGTGGAAGAGAAAAGATTAACCCATGCAAGGTTGATTAGAACTCGATCTAACGTTGTCCGTGTGCCATTACGAGACCATGCGAATGGGTTTCCTTCAAAATCCGCATCTTGTAGGCCACAATCGTCAACACATTCACAAAAATCCTCTACCGCCCCAACCATTATAGGATTGCCTCATGCTTTTTCCTCAGGTTTCATTGCAATATTGAAGTCCCCTACGGCCATCCACGGGAGATCCGTCTCATTGTTCCTCATCCCTTCCCAAAGAGGTCTCCGGCCCACACGGTCATTAGCAGCATAGACAAACGTACAGATGAAAGCGGACGGGTGGTCCGGCGAAGTAATCTTACAGTGTAAGAATTGTTCATGGTCTTCAAGGATATCTATTGTAATGTCAAAACCTGCAAAAACCCAGATTTTACCACTACAATTCTCAAAGACTTTATCATACTGGAAACGCCTAAGATAATTCACTCTGTCAAGCATAACTTTAGGTTCAATGAGTGCCATGACCTTTGGCTTATATTATTTCTTCATTTCGTACACCTTTGTACATGCTTGTTCATTACCCACACCCCTAACGTTCCAACATAGTATGACTGTCATTTAATTATGATTATAAGACGGGGTATTTCCTTCGTTTATCTTCAGCTGGCGCACTGATTTGTCAATTTTCTTTTGTTCTCGCGCCCCTTGTTTCTTTTTTGCTGCAGGAGCTACTGAGGTTCCACCAGTATCTGCCAAGTACCGTTCTCGTGCTTTGTCAGGGCTCTTTCTTTGTATTTGCTTGCCATTTCTGAGAGTGCGGCCCCATGGCGGTAACCGTAACACTTCGGCTCAATGTCAGTACTGTGGCGCGTTCGGCCATACCGTTCGCCAATGCAGAAAAATAACTATTACAGCCAACTCGGCTTCCTCTTCTCCTCGTCCCGTGGATAATTCCTCGTGGCTCATGGACTCCGGTGCCTCCCATAGTCTCACTTTGGATCTTGCCAACCTCAACATGCACTCCAAATACGGTTGCACGGATGAGGTTGCCATTGTAGATGGCTCAGGTTTGCAAATTACACATATTGGTACTTCTTCCTTGTGTTTTCCTCGTCGCACGTTCCTATAAGTTTTTTCCATTCACTTAAACATTTATAATTGTGTCACCTGCTTTAAGAGAATATTAAATTATAATTAATGCAATATGTAAGAAAATAACTTTAGCTTTAATCTGTAACTTTGTCTCAACAACTCATTTTATTAAGAAAATCAATTTTTTTTACTATACAGATACCCAAGAAGTTATACCCTAAAATGTTATATTAGATAATTACTCTTTTATATATTCACTACACGAAAATATAAGAGAGAGTTAAGATAAATTTTAGAAAGTAGTAAAAATTATAATAAAATTAAACAATTAATTAGTTACAGTAAAAGAACTTGTGCATAAATTATATTAAACTATCAGACTATTTAAATTTTTATGTGATATGTATATATATATATATATATATATATATAGTAGCTAGTGCAACCAGTGTTTTTAAAATCGGACCCGGGCATTGAACCGGTGAGGCCACCAATTCACTGGTTTTATCGGTCATATCGGTTCAATCGGTGGTTGAAACAGTCAACTCGATGTTCGGACAAGGGACCTGCCTAACCGGTTCGGCCGGCCGGTCAGGTCCAATTTTAAAAAAAACTGAGTGCAATAATAGAATTTGCAACCTGTAGGATAAAAATTGGACAAAAGACGATATAAAATAAACATAATTAGACAAGAAACAACTTAAAATACCAGTATTTATTTATAAATTCCCTAAACAGTAGGGGTCACATATGAAATTACAAGAAACAAGTTGATGCTTAATGCAATTTATTCAGTCTAATAAATAATTATCACCAGTTGAAAGTTTTGGACTAGTGTTGTGGCATATAGCTTTTCCCAAGCTACAGTTCAAAATTCAAACGAAACCCTAAATCCCCAAATTGCAATTTGAACTCCTAATCATAGTTGGCGATGTCCTGGCGAAATCTCTTGAACTCATTGTTCAATTTCATCGTACTGTGTTTGAATTTTGTTGCAGAATCATTTACGCTAAGCAATCTCAACGGCTATGAATGTTCAGCTTCTTCTGGTGTAAGTGAACTTCCCTCTTCAGTAATTGTTGAAATTCTTTTGAAACTTCCGATTAAGAGTATTATTCGATGTAAAAGTGTATGTAAATCTTGGCAAAATCTCATCTCCGATCCTTATTTTGCCAACATTTATTTAAAGAACCCACCATTTACTGCCATTGCTGTCTCTCAACAACGTATACTCGCCGGCCCACTTTACTGTGAGACTTTCTATCTTCTTGAGATAGGAAGAAATGGTGATGTCGTGCGTACGCCCTTTAATCCGAAGGCGATTAATATTCCGAGAACGAGGGTGTGCGGAATTATGGGATCGTGCGATGGCCTACTCTGTTTAGTCCAGAGCCCACGTCTTAAAAAGGAGAATCTTGGAAACTATAACAATCGCGATAGCATTTACAACAATCAAACTCTCTGTGTTGTAAATCCGGTGACCGGAGAACGTGTTGTTCTCCCTGAGGTTCAAGGGGCGGAGCGCATTTGCGATGTGATTTTCGGGTTTGGTTCGTGTAGAGACGATGCTCGTTACAAGGTACTCAGGATTGTCTTCAGATATATTGGTGAAGGTTATGAGCGTGAAATTGAGGTGGATGGAAAGATTTTCACCCTCGGAGTGGATGAAAAATGGAGGGATTTTGAGGATTCTACACTTCCTTATTATTTATTTCCGTGTGGGGTTACCCTTAATGGAGTTCTCCATTGGGTTGGCCACGATACACATTCTGATCATATATATGCATTTGATATTGAGGAAGAAAGGGGACGGCGCATCCCGCTTCCTATTGGGCTGGGCGAATACCCATGCGATATTGTGCTAGCGATATGGAATGGTCATCTTTGTTTAACCGATAACAGTGATGAAGGTCAGGTGGATATATGGACAATGAGAGAATATGGTGTTGGGGAGTCCTGGACTAAAGACATTGTTGTTAAGACCTCGATTCCATCTACTCTATGCTTCTATTATTTCATTCCCATTACGACATTGAGAAACGGAGATCTACTGATGTCCTGTTCACGTGGTCAGAGTCTAATCGCCTTTGATCCAAAGACAAAGAGCTGCACTGAACTTGAGGTTTGCAATGTTGAAGGCACAACTTCGTTTATGTTCGACTTCGTTCCCAGCTTTTTGTCTCTCAAAACTTTTCTCTGAGTGGAATGTCTTTTGCCAATGGAACAGTCTGTGTTTTGCTCCTATGAAAATCTGTATGTTTCTGGCATAAGCATCTTGTTAGCTCTTACTTGAGATGATACTTTGTACATATGAGTTTCCAGCTGCTAAATTGTTCCTTGCATTTTTTAACCAAACTAACATAAGAATTTGCTCACCAAAAATCAAAAGTTTGTATTGTAATACTTTGGTGTCCTTACTAAACTAGAACATTATTACCTATCTATCTATAAGCATACATATAAATGTGTTGATTCACAGTACCGAGACGCTTAAAAGAACTTTTAACTGAATTAGAAAATAAATACAAACGAGAACATTAACATTATACTTTCATTGTACCGTCCCAAATGAGTAATCTTTTTTTTTTAATGTTTTCAATTTGACATATATTCCTAGAAATAGAAGATTTAAAAATAAAAATAATAAGATTAAAAATATCAAATAATTAATATTAGATCTTAATCTTAATTATATGCCAGATGTAATTAAAGAAATTAATTGTAAAATTGGTTATCTTAACCCTATTATCTTTTAATATATAACTTAAATAACCCTATCCATAACGAACTACTAAAGCATCGTGTGAAACTTTCAAAGCATCAATGGGCTATTGCAATGGCTTATTCTGGTTACATTTGCAATTATCAAATTATCTATATTGTCAATCCATGATAATAAAAAAAGTCTAGAGGTTCCTTTTTCATATTTCCATTTCTTCTTCTTCTAGTTTTTTAATTATTGTAAAATCGTAAGGTTCCTTTTGTTGATGATTTTTATTTTATTTTGTTTTGACTTATTTTTTATTATTCTTGTATTTCACTTTGTAAAGCTTGTACTATTATTACCTTATTAATTTTTGAAGAATTTTATGATTTCTTTTTATTCAATCTTACAAGTATTTGGTTTTGAGATATTTCATTTATCAAATTCTTTAGTTTTCTTTTTCTTTTTTTGGAACTCAATGGTATATAACCAAGCCAATTAGGCAAAGAAAGATCAAATTTGATGTGCTTCTTCTCAATTACATCCATTATAGAGTCACCATGCGAGACCCAACATGCAAACGCTCTTTTCTCTGCTACCCATCTTTTGTCGCCGCAAGGATGACGCTATAATAACAAATTTTGAGTCCTTAAAAATAAAATACAACAAAAGTTAGTGCAAATAAACTTAATAACTTGAATAAGTTTAGAGTTACAATCTCTATTTTATCCTCTGATTCAATTCTTTAAGAATATCAATCTTCTAGCTTTCTAAATTTGAAGGCAAAGTCTACAATTTGATTTTTGTTGAAGTTGACTTGAGCTTGAAAAAAAATTTAATTCGATGGCATGAGAGTTCGATCCCGAATCAAAAGGAATTTCTTTGATCTCCGCGACGAACAACTTGAATATTTTCTTGAACGCCTTGAAGATTGATGAACTTGAGGGAGATGATTTGAAGAAATTTTTTACTTCAAGAATGCTTGAATTTTGGCTGTGATTTTTCTTCTTGGTGAAGATTTCTGTTTATATCTGAAGAAAAGATTTTAGCCAAAATCTCCTGATGAGATGGAGGGTTGAGATTGAGTCTTGAATTTCTCAATATGGAAGACACGATTTGAAGAAATATTTGCTGCCATCTCTAGAAGATTGAGATTTGATGGAGAAGTATTTCATTCTCTTAAGATTTGATGGAATTTTGTTTCCATTTCTTGAGATTTGATGAATATATATATTTCCATCCATAGAATATCGAGTTCTATGGAATATTTATTTTCTCAAATTGCACACATTTAATTATTTTATTAGGCACGAAATAAATGTGTGTACAGACGCTGTAGAGAAAATATATTTCCTTGAATATTCACAAAGGTAATTACAAGTGTTTATATGTTACAAGAGACCTAGTCTAATATGGAAATACTAAATTACATAATAAGAATAAAATAAATACTATAAACTATTTTATTCTATCATGCCCCCGCAAGATGGAATGACTAAGAGACAGACCAATCTTGTTACACAATTTAAGGGATTGAGCAGACGAAAGAGCCTTGGTAAGAAGGTCAGCAAGTTGATCCTCAGAACGAACATGAGAAACCCGAAGAATACCCTGTTGAACATGCTGACAAATAAAGTGATAATCAAGAGCAACATGCTTCATCCGAGAGTGAAAGATGGGATTTGCACAGAGTTGCGTGGCACCAACATTGTCACGATAGATGACTGGTTGACGCGGAATAGAAACACCAAGCTCGGTCAGAAGAGATAGAAGCCACCGGAGCTCTGCCGTAGTGGAAGCAACCGAGCGGTACTCGGCTTTAGTAGAGGACCGCACAACCTTGCGCTATCTCTTGGAACTCCAGGAGACAGGATTCGAACCCAGAAAAACACTATAAGCACCCGTAGAAGTGTAATCATCCTTATCACCAGCCCAATCAGCATCAGAGTAAGCATATAGAGTGATAGCACTCCGAGATCGAAGAAGAATGCCATGATCAAGTGTGCCATGTAAGTAGCGAAGAACACGCTTAGCAGCATTCCAGTGCTCAACCCCGGGTGACTGCATAAACTGAGAAAGTTTGTTGACAACAAAGGAGATATCCGGACGAGTGAGAGAGAGGTACTGAAGACCACCAAGAACACCCCTATAAACACTCGGATTGGAAATAGGGGCGCCACCATCACGGTGAAGCTGGCAAGTGGCGGCCATCGGGGTTTTCACAGGGCGAGAAGCAGCCATCTTGAATCTTGTCAGTAGATCAAGGATGTACTGACTCTGAGAGAGAAGAAGACCACCAGGATGAGGTTGAACCTCAACACCGAGAAAAAAGTGAAGAGTCCAAGATCCTTGATGGAGAACCGGCGGCCAAGAGAGGTAATAACCAAAGTAACATGCGAGCTATCACTCCCTGTGACAGTAATATCATCAACATAAACCATGATATAAAGGAGTACACCACCACGACAAAAGATAAATTACAAAGGATCCGCTCGAGAATTTGAAAACCCGGAAGATAGGAGAAACGCCTTTAATTCATTATAAGCCCGGGGAGCCTGCTTACGGCCATAGATCGCCTTTCTCAGACGACAGACATGAGAAGGACGATCACGATCAATAAAACCAGGGGGCTAAGCCATAAACACATCATCATACAGACGACCCTGAAGGAACGCATTGTTGACATCCAACTGAGCGAAGAGACCAACCCTGAGAGACTGCCAGAGGATAAGACGAATAGTACTCGGCTTAATGACATGGCTGAATCTCTCATGAAAGTCAACACCAGGACGTAGGTGAAACCCCTTAGCCACTAGACGATCTTTGTACCTAACCACTGTACCATCCGGGTGACGTTTGAAATAAAAAACCCACTTGCAACCCACAACATTGAGAGAGCGAGACGGTGGGACCAGATCCCAAGTACCATTCTAAACAAGTGTCATAAACTCAGTGGACATGGCATCTTGCCAGGATGGGTGAGCAGGAGCCTGAGAAACACATGTTGGTTCGGTATCAGAAGAGGGCGGAAGAAAGCAGAAAGATTGAGTTTGTGTATGGGTTTGGAAATATTATGCATCGAGCGAGTGACTATAGTGCGGGAAGAAGATGGAACAGGGGCGCCTGCAGACGTGTCGGGCAAAGTTGGCGCTATTGCGGGCTGGTCGAGCGAAGGTTGCACGCCCGCGAGCATGCCGGGCGAAGTTGGCGTGCCCGCGAGCGTTCCGGGCGAAGCTGGCGCACTCGCAAGTGTGCCAGGCGAAGTAAGCGCGCGCGCTGGCGCGACAGGCGGGCCGACAGGCAACACGGGCGAGATTTGGCACGCGCCCGGGGGCACAAATGTAGTTGGTGAGTTGGGTATTATAGTGTGAGGCGGGTCGGAAGAAGAAGAGACATTAGAGTGAGCCGGGGCCGGAGGAAGAGTGGAAGATAGAGAGGCAAACAGAAAGATGGACTCAACAAATTTGACATGACGAGAGATATAGAGACGATTGGTAATAGGATCAAGACACAGATACGCACTCTAGGAGATCGAGTAGCGAAGAAAAACACAAAGAGCAGAGCGACTTGCAAGTTTGTGAGGCTGATGAGGATGAAGCCAGGGGTAGCAGAGACAGCCAAAAACCTGAAGTTTGGAATAGTTCGGATTAAGGCCAAGAAGACACTGATAAGATACTGATAAGGAGATTTCATAGAGAGACGAGGAGTAGGCATGCGATTTATGAGATAAGTGGTTGTGGGAAGAGCAAATGACCAGTAAGAGAGAGGAAGAGACGCGTGATGTAGTAAAGTGAGGCTTGTTTCAACAATGTGACGATGTTTGCGTTCAGAGATACCGTTATGTTCAGGAGTATGTGGCGGGGACGTGAGATGAGACATGCCAGAGGAAGCAAGAAAGTGAGATAATGCAATGTATTCACCGCCATTGTCGGAGTATAAGGTCTTGATTTTAAGAGTAAATTGAGTTTCAACTAAAGCACGAAATTTAATAAAGACTTGTTGAACATCACTTTTGCGTTTAAGAGGATAAAGCCAAGAGTATCTAGTAAAGTGATCAACAAACACAACATAATATTTAAAACAATCAATAGAGATAAGTGGTGAAGTCCAAACATCAGAGTAAATAACTCGCAGATAATGATTCGACACAATTATAGAAACATGAAAAGGTAATTTATGCATTTTATTGCACTGACATGCGTTGCAATTAAAAGAAGGTGACGCAGCATCAAGAGTATCTAACTGAAAAACAGATAAGATAGAATTTAAAATTGGGCTAGAGGGATGCCCAAGACGACTATGCCAAGCTGAAGCAGAAGCTTTGACACCAGAGAAGGCAATGAGAGGAGGGGCGACAGACGTGGAAGGCTTGGAAGAGGACCATTGATAGAGATTGTGTTTAGTGTTGCCCTGAACTAGAACTGCCCCCGTACGTTGATCCTTGACACGAAAAGAGGAGGGTGGAAACTCAATAGTGGAGTTATTATTTTTACAGAATTGGGAGACAGAGATAAGGTTATGATGAGCAGAGGGAACACAGAGAAGTTTATTAAGATGAAAAGAACGAGTAGGATAAGGAAGAATACCAGAACCAACGTGAGTTATAGGCATGCTAGACCCATTGCCGACGATAACCTCATCCGACCTAGAGTCCGGCGCATGCAGAGAAAGGTTCTGAAGATCTGAAGTGACATGATGACTTGCTCTACTGTCCAGAATCCAATTGCTAGAATCAGGTGCATTGGCGGAATAATGAACCTAATGGGGCGCAACTGAGGATCCGTTCCAGGGCACCGAACCATGCGGTTGACACGGGGTGGTAGACGGCGGATGAGAAGATGATCTGGAGTTGGATTGGGCCAGGATTCGGAAAGTGGGACAGTATTTGACAGTGTGACCTTGAACACCACAAGCCTGGCAATAACCGAGATAGGGACGAGACTGGCCTCAGCGACCGCCACGACTGCCACAAGAGGGGCCACGGCCGCCGTGCCCACGACCACCCGAAGGGCATTGCTCCACCGATTTTGCAGTAACCGGAGTCGGAAGGAGCCCAGGTTGTGTGGCTAAAAGCTCAAGTTGACGATTAAGGAGGGTTTCATGAAGGGCAGCAAAAGAAACCGGAGTGTCACGGTATTTGACATATCAACAATGCCTTTGTACTGATCATCCAAGCCATCACAGATAGAGTCAATAAAATCCTCATGATCCATTGGTTTTCCGAGAAGAGCAAGTTCATCAAACCGCCGTTTAGCCTGATGAAGATACTAAGAGATGAAGTTAGTACCTTTCGTCAGATGCTTCAGTTGAGAGCAGAGAAGAGAAGTCTATCCTGGCGTTTCCAGGTCTGAAACTTCGGGTTTGGAACATCACCCTTGTCAGAGGAGATAAGGAGCGGAAGACAGGGCGATGAGCAATCAAGAAATCCTTCAAGACTGTAGCCTTCAAGAGTAGCAACAATCTGTAGTTGCCAGGAAAGAAAGTTTGTGGCAATGAGTTTGATTCAGTGATTAAGATTTACAGCAATAAGAGGAATCGAGGGTTTGTATGGATTGGACACCGAGCCAGAAGAGGATACCGTCGCCGGTGTTTGGGGATCGGATGACATGGCAAGAAGAAGCAGCGGCTGGCGCCGGCGGTGTTGAAAAAATTAGGGTTAGAAGAGAAAGAAAGAGGTCGCAGGTCAGAAGACTACTGATACCATGTAGAGAAAATATATTTCCTTGAATATTCACAAAGGTAATTACAAGTATTTTTATGTTACAAGAGACCTATTCTAATATGGAAATACTAAATTACATAATTAGAATAAAATAAATACTATAAACTATTTTATTCTATCAGACGCCACCCTCGTCGTGAAGAAAACGACGTTGGTGACCTGTTGTTGAGAAAAGACAACTGATCTCGAAGCTGTAGTAAGTCTATCAATTAAGTCAACCTCTCATCCACTATTATACACAATTAAATCACATGGGATTTGGAAATAAGAGAAGAAACTAGTAGATTGTCCTTGGGTGAAGACTTATTGGTCACTACGCTTAATGGAGAAGGAACATTTTCATGGTGTGACTCAAGCCGGTCGCACTAATAAAAATCCCATCGCAACTTGATCCTTGGAAATCAAAATCAGGTAAAATAAAGTCAAACGTGAAATCCCATAGTAACTTGATCGAGTGTAAGTTAATTTCCTCCCTTTGTAATTCTTGAAATTCTTCTGAAACTTCCAATCAAAAGTATTATTCGATATAGAAGTGTCTGTAAATCTTGGCAAAATCTCATCTCCGATCCGTATTTTGCTAATATTATTCAAAAAATACACCATTTATTGTCATTGCTCTCTCTCAACAACGTACACTCGCCGACCCACTTTACTGTGACTTTCTATATTCTTGATATAGGACGAAATGGTGATGTCATGCATACACTATTTAATCCGAAATCAATAAATGAAATTTAAGTTTTAGGGGCGTAAATGAAATTATTTTAAAGATTTACGGTAGTAAATGTAATTATACTGTGATTATTTTGATGATCACATTTGCAATAATCGAACAATCTATGTTATCAATCTGGTGACTGTAGAACGTATCAAACACCATATCTTTACCTTGTTTCAAGAAGTTGACAATGCCAAGATATATTATCAATGTGATTTATGGTAATGGTTCTCGTAAAGACAATGCTCATTACAAATTCATGGTATTTAACTTGTTATAACCATTTCAAATAGAGATAAACGTGTCAAACACCATAATCTATACCATGTTTCTCAATGTATATCTTGGCGTATCAAAATGTGCTATTTACATCCTAACGTTTCAAAAAGAGTGTATTTTGCACCGTGATAAACATTCCATCCAAAAACTAACCAAATGTAACTGAATATTCTGCTTCGTTTCCTTAGTCGTAAGGTGTACATAGAACAAATACCAAAACGTTAGGATGTACATAGCACAAACAACAATACGTTAGGGTGCATATTGTACATGTCACAATACGTTATTGTGTACACCACACAAATGATAAAGTCAAAAATGGAATATTCTGTTAGTTTCGGGGTGAAATGTTGACCATGGTGCAAAGTGTGTTCTTTTTGAAACGTTAGGGTGTAGATCACACATTCTGATATATTAGGGTGCATAATGAGAACTATGGTATACGTTAGGGTGTTTGACGCATTTATCTCTTCCAAATAGGCTATTTTTGTTAAGGAATAAAAACGTTAAACTCCTTCTACTTTACCCAATGTTGCACTTTGTCCCCTATCATTTCATTTTTGATGACTTGCCCCCTGTACTATGGATAAATAAGTACTTTGCCCCCTTAGTCATTTTTTCACTATTAGATTTGGACACATGTCCGCATATTTTTCCCGTTAGATTTGGCTTCAGGGGGCAAAGTGCTTAAATTTCCATATTATAGGGGGCAAGTTGCCAAAAATAAAAGGATAGGGGGCAAAGTGCAATCGGGCCATAGTATAGGGTGTTTAATGCTTTTATCCCTTTTGTTAAATACGTTAGTAGGGGAATCTTCCTCGATGTTTCTCTTTTTCATGCACTACAAAAAATAGTATTTTATGTGACAACTCGTTGTGGCGAAAACAAAAGTTCGACACATGAACCATAATAATAGTGACGAAATCAATTGACAGGTCTTGTGATGGAAACACATTTTTATGACGAAATACATCGTTTAGTGAGGAAAGTAAATGTCTTGCGATGAAAAGAGGTTTCCCCATGATCTATTTCTCACGATCAATAATTTTGTCTCCAAAACACTTAGCCTACGGGCCTTCTGTGACGAATCATCTGAGCCTTTCTTTGTCACGTAACCTTTATATGACCTTTTTTTTTTGACTTTGTGTGATGACTTTTTTCGTCACTTTAAACGATATTTTTTGTTGTTTTTTAGAATGCAAAGTAGGTTATGATTTTGTTTTTATACCGAAATGTTACTATATTTATTCACACAATTTGAATCCGCCACCCGCCCAACCCGCCACCTGCAGTTTTTAGTTTTTAACTTAACTCGTTCGTATTGACAAATTGATAACCTACAAATTTTAAGTATGATAATATTTTCAACAACAACCAGTTCAAACCTACCTATGTACAACATTTCTAAAAATCTTAGGAGAAGAATTTATAAGCATTAGTCAATTGTGTGACCAGAATTGATTGGTTAACATTGACAAAAAGGGATGTTAGGTAAAAATTCAACAAGAAATATGTGTTATTCAGGGAAAAAGGGGTTAAATAACTATTTAATGATTACCAAGTTGTCATAGGTGCACCAAGTTACAACAAGATCATAAAATAGATGCGTTAAAAGAACGTTTCAGACATAATCATCAACATGGTCAGTTCAGGGATAAGTATGAAAGAGAAATTCGAATTAAAAAGTCTCCGCACAAGATTTTGGATTCTTAAATTACTTCGAATGTATACTAAACCCATGTAGTTTGAGGGATGGAGAACCTATTATTTTGTAGTTGTCTCTACGATAAAGTTGTTTGTTGTTTCTAATTTTCTAAAAATCTTTTTACATCCTCTTGGATAAAGTTCTCTACTGAGAAAATGATCATATCACGGGCCTGGGTGAAAGACAACTTTTATAGGAGTGGGGAAGTGATTGTACGTAAAATGGTTCATATTTTAAGGGTTTTGGGTACACCACTCTTTATATTATTTGAAATAGGCACATTAATTTCTGTAAAAAGATAAACCCCATCGTGTTATAATAGGCACATTATTCCCCCCTGTGTTTTTATAAGTTGCAAAAATACCCCTTCTTATACAGAGGTTAAGGGGTTTTGTGGAATTTTTTAAAATCACAATGAGGTAATTTGCCAATTACATGAAGGTAATGTATCTTATTGCACCTAGCACATGAGGTATAACATGCCTATTTATTTTTGGAGAAATTGTATTTATTTTCGGTTTTTGTGCTGATTTGCCACCCAAACTATTAAGCAACCGGTCATTTTGAAAGAAAAAAGCAAGATGAAGTTTTTGATACATCTAAGACTTGGATAACTGTGATAGAAAATCAATATCAAAGAAAATTAAAAGGTTTAAACACTGATAATGGGTTAGAGTTCATTTCTCAAATTTTCAACATTTTTCGCAAAGAACATGGTATTGCAGTAGACAACAATAGCAAGAACCCCTCAGCAAAATTGTTTAGCTGAAAGGTTCAGTAGAACCACCCTTGCGATAGTGAGGTGTATCATTCATAGTGCATCAATACCTAAAGTGTTTTGGGTGAAGCTGTTGTAAGATTGTTACTTGATAATAGATGTCCAACTAGTGCTTTAATTTGAAAAACCTCAAGAAGAATGATCTTGACATGCTCTTCACTTAGAGAAACTAAGAATGTTTGGATGTGTAGGATAAGCTGGAGCCAACGGCTTAAAAATGCATATTCATTGGATATCCTATGGGATTGAAGGGATACAAATTGTGGTTTCTTGAGGATGGTCATAAGAGGTGCTTAATTCATAGGGATCGATGTGGTGTTCACTGAATTGAAGATGGCTTCAACAGAAAAGATTCAGAGAACACCACTGAGAGCAACATAAAGGATAACTCACCTGAGAAATACCATATTGAGGTGGAGTTAGGATCGGTTGAAACATCACCTCAACCAAGAGCTTGACTCCTAGATGAAGATGAACTATCTGACTCACCATCTGATGCACTAGAAGCTCAAAATATTGATGATCGACCAACTGTAGAATCTTATATGTCAACTAGAGCTAGAACTAGAAGGCAAACAAGACCCGCTACCAGATATGGATATGCTGATTTGTTAGCATATCAGTAGTTGCACACAATAATGTCTCAGAAGAAGACCCCAAAAGATTATAAAGCCGCTCTTGCTAACAAAGATAAGCACAAGGGGTTTGCAACTTAGAATAAATGGAGGAGGAAATGAAATCCCTAAAATCAAACAACACTTGTCATTTGATTTAGAAACCTGCATGATCAAAAGTAATAAGCTGTAAAATGGATTTTCAAAAGTAAACAAGGAATACCTAGTGTAGAAGAGGAAAGGTACAAGGTAATACTGGTTTCTCGAGGGTTCACACGAGAGAAGGTATATATTACAATCATATCTTCTCTTAAGTTGTAAAGCATAGACCAATCAGAATCCTATTAGCTATGGTAGCAAAATTTGATCTAGAACTTGAACATATTGAGGTCAAAATAGCTTTCTTGCATTGAGAACTGAAAGATATTATTTTGAGAAGAAACCCGAGGGATGCAAAGCTACAAGGAAGGAGGATCGGGTTTGTAAGCTGAAGGAATCTCTGTATGGTTTGAAATAATCACTCACACAGTGGAAGGTTTGATGAGTTCATGAGTAGAATAAGGTTTTCAAGAAACAAGTACTGTGTTTAGTACACATTCACCTCAAATGAAGACTTTGCTATACGATTACTCTATGTGGATGGCATTCTAATAGTGGGCAATAAGATCAAAGAAGTCTTAACATGAGAAAAATTTAGAGTTTTTCGACATGTTTTTACCATTAAATGGATTTTAGATGTTAGAGTAATGTCCCATGATTGTAATTCCTTTTGTCATTGAAAAACGTTTGAACTATTGACTGAAGCACATTAAAATCCACGCGTTTGCGTATTCATCATGTTACTTTACAGGTGCAAGTGCAACTTCTCCTTCTTTGGTTACGTCTTTTAATTGAATACGTTATCTGCCGCTAAGATCTAACTCTCGGAAATTAAAACCATTTAAAATAAACTAGACGGTATTCCCAAATTCTAACAAAACCGTATCCGAAATTCAGACGAAATCATAGATGGCGATGTCCTTCCGAAATCTCTTGAATTCATTATTCAATCTCATCTTATTGTGTTTGGATTTTATTGCAGAATCATTTACGCGAAGTATTCTCAATGGCTGTGAATCCCACAGTTCAACTTCTGCTGGTGTAAGTGAGCTTCCCTCTTTGGTAATTCTTGAAATTCTTCTTAAACATCCAATCAAAAGTATTATTCGATGTAAAAGTGTCTGGAAATCTTGGCAAAATCTCATCTCCGATCCTTATTTTGCTAACATTTATTTAAAGAACCCACCGTTTACTGCCATTGCTCTCTCTCAACAACATACAGTTGCCGGCCCACTTTACTGTGAGACTTTCTATATTCTTGAGATAGGAAGAAATGGTGATGTCATGCGTACACCATTTAATCCCAAGGCAATAAATACTCCAAGAACGAGGATTTGTGGAATTATGGGATCGTGCAATGGCCTACTCTGTTTGGTTGAAAGCCCACATCTCAAAATGGAGAATCTTGAAAACTATTATAATCGCGAAAGCATTTACAACAATCAAGTTGTCTATGTTATCAATCCAGTGACTGGAGAACGTGTTAGTCTTCCTGAAGTTCAAGGGGCAGAGCACATTTGTGATGTGAGTTATGGTTTTGGTTCGAGTAGAGGCGATGCTCTTTACAAGGTACTTAGGATCGTCATAAGATATATTGGTCAAGGCTATGAGGGTGAAATTAAAGTGGACGGAAAGATTTTCACCATTGGTGTTGATAAAAAATGGAGAGATTATGAGGATTCTTCCATCCCTCATAATTTGTTTCCATGTGGGATTACCCTTAATGGAGTTCTCCATTGGGTTGGCCATGATATGCATTCTAGTCATATTTATGCATTTGATATTGAGGAAGAAAGGGGACGACGCATCCCGCTTCCTCTTAGGTTGGGAGAAGCCCTAGGCGATATTGAGCTAGCAATATTGAACGGTCATCTTTGTTTTACCGATAACAGTGATGAGCGTCAGGTGGATATATGGACAATGAGAGAATATGGTGTAAGAGAATCCTGGACTAGAGACAGGGTAGTTAGGAACTCGATTCCATCTTCTTTATCTTACTATTCGTTCTTTCCCGTTACAACAATGAGAAATGGAGATCTACTGATGTCCTCTTCATATGATGAGATACTTATCGCCTTTGATCCAAAGATAAAGAATTGCACTGAAATTGAGGATTGTAATGCCGAAGGTACAGTTACGTTTATGTTCGACTTTGTTCCCAGCTTTTCGTCGCTCAAAACTATTCTCTGAGTGGAATGTCTCTTGCCAATGGGACAGAATGTGTTTTCCTCCTACCAAAATTTGTATGTTTCTGGCATAAGCATCTTCGTAGCTCTTATTTGAGCATGCCTGAGATGATACTTTGTTATATATATGAATTTGCCAGCTGCTATATTGTTCAGTACTTTTTTTTTAGAGGGAATACTTTTTGTGTTGTTGCTAAACTACGGTCTTATTCTCTATCTATCTCTATGCATACATATAATGGAAAAAATAAGTTATCCAAAAACGGGGAGCTTGGCAACAATGGGATATGTACTATGTTTAGGTGGTGTTTGCAAACTCTTCTAAAAAAGTAGAAGCTCATAATTTAAGCAAAAGTTGTAAATTATTTATAAGTCATAAGTTGAGGTGTGTTTTCAAAAAATTCTAAAAGCTCACCATAAGTTGGGGGTGTTTGGAAAAAAATCTATAAGTTCAAAAAAAGTTATATTGTAATTAATTAAAATTAACTACCACAAGCTAGAAGCTAGGAAATAGCAACTTCTAGATTATGGCTATTTTTAGCTTTAAAAAAGTGATTGTATGATTTGAGCTTCTCAACCAAACACCCTAAAAGTGCTTAAATGAGATTAAAAGCACATTATAGCTTTTTTTAAGAGTTTGCAAACACCACCTTAGTTCAAAGCCACATTCTACCATGGTTACTATGAGGATCACATTTGCAATAATCAAACAATCTATGGTATCAATCTAATAATTGGAGAACTTAAAATGCAATGCTCATTAAAGTCGTGGTATTGTAACTTCTTATGACCTTTTCAAATTCTGTTTCATGATTTTCATTTTCTTCTTCTTGTAGTTGTTCTTTTAGTTTCTATAATTGTAATTTTTTTTATTGATGATTTTTGTTTCATTTTGTTTAGCTTGTTTTTTTTAATGATCTTGTATTTCACTTTATAAATAATATACTATTACGGATTGAAGATTTTGTGATTTCTCTGCATTTTATCTTACTGAGTATTTCATCTTCTATCATATACTTTAGCTTCTTTTTTTTTTAAACTCAATGGTATATAACCAAGCCATTAGACAAAGAAAGAAGTCGGCAGGCGACACCCAGAATGCAAGCTCTACAGTTGTCTTTTTTTTTTTTTTTTTTTGCGCCCACCTTTTGCCACCAAAAAGCCGCCACCCTCGCGTGAAGGAAACAACGTTGACGACCCATTGATGAGAAAAGACAACTGACCTTGAAGCTGAAGTCAGTTCATCAATTTAGTCAACCTCTCCTCGATCCGTTGCTATAGACAATGAAATCATCCGGGGTTTTGAAAAAGAGAGAAAACTAATAGAGTTTGTCCTCGAAGAAGATTGTTGGTTAAGGCGTTGAGTGAGAAGGAACATTTTCACAGTGTGATTCAAGCAGATCACACTAATGAAAATCCCATGACAACGTGATTCCTGAAACTCATAATCAAGTAAAATAAAGTTGTATTGGTTTTATTATTATGAAATTTTAGGGGCTTAAACTCTCAAATTTCAGGGTTGTCACAACGTATGTTTCACTGATCCGGATACGTCAATACGAGTAGAATACGACATGAGTATGGCGATCCAGAGTTTTTAAAAATAGTGGATGCGGTACATCTTGGATACATCTTCTTATTTTAATATAAATATTATGCATTAGTCTTAATAATTTAATCTATAATACATCAAAATTTAATCTATAAGGCATTAGAAATTATGGAACATACAATTCATCTAATCATTCACTAAAAATGCTTGTGTAACGTAGAATACTACCATGAGTTTTTGAAGTATCTATGCAACATAGAATTTGCAAACCCATAGGGCGAAAGTTGGACAAAGACGATATGAAGGACAAAAATTGTACATAAGCAACCTCAAAATGCTAGTTTTGATAAATTCCCAGAACAATAGGGTCATATATGTAAGGCAAAAATCCAAAATATGCCCACTAACTATGCCCATTTTCCACTTTTGCCAGTAGCTTTTTGGACCGCGATCGTGCCTTGCAAATATCATTTTTCGTTGCAAAATATGCCCATTCAGGCTGTGAATGGGCTTTTTGCCTACGCGGGCTCCCAATGGAAAAATCGTTTGTCCACATGTATAATCGCGACGCCACCTGTATTTTTTTCACAACATGACACGTTTTTACCAAAGTTACAAGGCATTTTTTTGGTAATTTTGCTTAAAAAATTTAAGGTTAATTAATGTATTGTTTCGTATCAATTAAGTTTCATGGACTTAATTAACATTATAACATTTTATTCTCATTTCAAATTAATGTGAAATAAGGTAAATGTTAAATTTATATTTAACAGAATTTTCAATTTCAAAAATTAAATAATAACTGAAAAAAGAAAATAATTAAAAAAAAATCGGGGAGATGTCTTCTCCGATTCACCGGCCACCCCACCTCACCTCAAACACCCCTCCTCCTCCTCCTCTCCGATTTGTGGCCCAAACAGTGTAGTCAGCTGAAGTTCGATTAGTGGTGGAGGTGAAGAACCAACCGCCGTTGTCGCCAACGGTGTGGTTGGTGGTGTAAGCCTCATACGACGTTGCATTGATGAGCAGAATTGCCGCTATTAGGAAAAACGCCATGGAGTTGATTGCTGCCATGGATTTTGCTTAATGTTCAAGTAGCTGAACTGAAAATCAAATGGCAAGTCCAATGATTCGATTGGGGGGCCGTTTAGTTCGAGTGATGATGGTGGGTGGTATGAGGGTTTTTGGGAGAATTTTAGGGTTAGTAATTGGGGGTTTGATTTGAGAGAGGGAGGTGGTGTGAAGGAGTATTTGGAGCAGAGTTTTGAGGCGGTGATTGTGAAGAATTGGCGGGAGATCGAGAAATTAAGGTTTGTTGGGATGATGATGAGGAGGAGGAGGGGTGTTTGAGGTGAGGAGGGGTTTGGTTGTGGGGTGGGGGGCGGCGGTGAGGAGGGGAAGTCGTCTTCCCCAGTGTTCTCATAACCGGGCCGAATCGGCCGGTCGAACCGGTTCGACCGCTGACCGGTCGCTCGTCCAGTCTGGTTTGCCATTTTCAACCTGTTGAGAACCGGCCTGGTATGAACCGCCCAAAACCGGTTTAACCGGTTTTGGCAGTCCGAACCGGTGCTTTCATTAAAAAAAAAAAAAAAAAAAAAAAAAAATCTGAAATGTTAACCCTGTTTGCGCGACGTCCACCGCCATTCCTCGCCTGCGGTGCGCCGCTCCTCTGCGGCCGCCATCAAGACCACTAATCACTTCCCACCATGTCCAAGCAACTCCTGTATTTTATCTCCAGAGAAAAGAGAAGGAGAGAGGAGAGAGAGAGGAAAAGAGGAAAGAGAAAGAGAGGAAAGAGAGAAGACGAATCGTGGTTGGGTTTGTTGGGAGGAAAGAGAGTGGGTAAAGAGCTTATCCCTTTTTATTTATCTAATCAGATTCGTCTCAATATTTCAAAAAACAAAAAAAAAAGATTTGATTCTCAATTAATATCTTTCTACCAAATAAAATTATCTCACTCAATAATTTACCATAGAATAACAAATATAGCTCATTTGAGTAAAATATATTTAAGAAAGAAATTATAATGAAATCTTTATATAGTAAATTTCTTTATTTTTAATTTTTATATTGCGTGGAATCTGACATTACATTACAATTTTATAATTTCTTATGATATTCATTTGGCTTTAATTTGTTTCATGTACTATATTAAATGGAATTATTTATTTTTATTTAATTAATAATTGAATATTCTATTTGTTAGAGACCACATAATTTTTATCTTTCACTTTAATATAACAACAATAACAATAACCACCAAACATGTAATTTGATTGTCTCCATGGTAAATGAGTTAGTGTGCATATACATCTATAGATGTACCTTATATCAATATGATTCTCTTGCACCTTCCTTATTTTTATTATGAAATTATAAATGGTACTAGAATATTAGAAAAGTATACTACATGATATGTTTATTGACTATATTTGTTAATTGGTGACTTACCGGTTCGCCCAGTGGTTAGACCGGTTCGACCTGTAAAACCTGTAACCAGTAAGCCTGCCGGTTCAGTGACCGGTCCGGTTCTGAGAACACTGGTCTTCCCCCATGTTATTTTTTATTTTTTAGATATTATTAAATATATGAAACTATGTATTTTGTTAAAAATATTTTTTAAATTAGAAATATTATTAGTGATAAAACGTGTTTTGCTGTGAAAAAAATACAGGTGGCGTCGTGATTTTATACGTGGACAAATGATTTTGTCATTGGGAGTCCACGTAGGCAAAAAGCCCATTCACAACTCAAATGGACCTATTTTGCAACGAAAAATGAGATTTACAGAGCACGATCGCGGCCCGAAAAGCTACTGAGTAAAAGTGGAAATTAGGCACAGTTAGTGGGCATATTTTGCATTTCTGCCTATATGTAATTACCTCGAACATGGTGTGCCTGTAATTATTTTCTTAGAAAATAACATAAACAAGTTGATAACTTTTGCAATTTACTCCATCTTATAACGAGCTATTAGCAAAAACTACCCCTATGTAATTTCTAATTGGCGAAAAACCCTTGTGTAATTTTAATTGGCAAAAACCTTCCCTATGTTATAAAGTCAATCGCAAAAAACCCGACACCCTTATGTTGAACCATACGCACCATTTTGCATTTGGGATTAGAAACTTTTGGTTCCAAATTACAGATGCAAGAGAATATTCGAAATAAAAACAAAACTGTAAAACCAAAAAGAAAAAAGAAATTCTAAAACACCTACCCGCACTCCCCCTAACCACTTCCCCCAAAGAGGTGTCGTCGCAACGATTGACGAGGAGAAAACCGAGCTAGCTGTCACCACCGTCAATGGCCATTACGAGCGGCGGAGTCTTCATGTTTTTCAAAATTTCCTTACATATCCAAATCTGATATCTTCTTCAGTGCTGCATTCATCCCTCGCCGGCGGCGACCCATCTCCCAAGTGGCGACGTGGTCAGATATGGGGTCAGGGGGTTGGACGAGGGAAGAAGAAAACCATTTTTCCTTTTGTTTTTTATTCATTCTATTTTATTTCCAATTCAATTCGGAAAATAATTTAAAGCTATTCCTGAAATATACAATTCAAATTGAAATGTTTTGGATTTCACGACAATATTTTTAGCATGAACGATTTTCGAAATCTATTGTGTCCTTTTTCAGATTTTGAATAAATTCTAGATATTAAAAAAGATTTTAGACTTAATCAATTCTATTACAAATTATAAAGTATAAGGGTAAAATCAACATTTTTTGCCAAGTGAAACTTAAAATTAAGTTTGGGTGCAGCACGCTAATTATTGAATAACACAGGGGAGGTTTTTGCTAATTAAAATATACACATAAATTTTTTTGATAATAAAAAATTATACAGGGTTAGTATTTGCTATTAGCCCCAATCTTAGAAAAACACCTAAAGATGTCTAATAAGTAATAATCACAATCTTGAAACTTTTGACTCGTGAATACCTTTTCCAAGCTGCAGTTCAAAATTCGATCAAAACCCTAAATCCCCAAATTGCAATTTGAAGTCCTAATCACAGCTGGCGATGTCCTGCAGAAATCTATTCAGTTCATTGTTCAATCTCACTTTCCCTTGTTTCAATTTTATCAAAGAATCAATCTTCAATGGCTATGAATATCAAGAATCTCACACTTCAGCTTCTTCTGGTGTAAGTGAACTTCCCTCTTCAGTAATTGTTGAAATTCTTCTTAAGCTTCCAATTAAGAGTATTGTTCGATGTAAAAGTGTATGTAAATCTTGGCAAAATCTCATCACCGATCCTTATTTTGCTAATATTTATTTAAAGAACCCACCATTTACTGCCATTGCTCTCTCTCAACACCGTACAGTCACCAACCCACTTGATTGTGAGCGTTTCTATATTCTTGAAATCGGCAAAAATGGCGATATCACGCGCACACCCTTTAATCCAAAGGCAATAAGTATTCCGAGAACTGGGATTTTGGGAATTATGGGATCGTGCAATGGCCTACTCTGTATAGTTCAAAGCCCGCATCTTGAAACCGAAAATCACGGTAACTACATCTATAATCGCGATAGCATTTACAACAATCAAACTGTCTATATTATCAATCCGTTGACCGGAGATAGTATTGTTATACCGGAGGTTCAAGGGGCCGAGGACATTCGAGATGTGATTTATGGTTTTGGTTTGGGTAGAGAGGATGCTCGTTACAAGGTACTGAGACTTGTCATAAGATACATTGTTCATGGTCTTGGGCATGAAATTAAAGTGGATGGAAAGATTTTAACCGTTGGAGTGGATAAAAAATGGAGAGATTTTGAGGATTCTACCATCCCTTGTTATTTATTTCCATGCGGGGTTACCCTTAATGGAGTTCTCCACTGGGTTGGGGATGATAGGCGCTCTGGTCTTATATATGCATTTGATATTGAGGAAGAAAGGGGAAGACGCATCCCGCTTCCTCTCGGGCTGGGAGATGCCCCGGGCGTTATTGTGTTAGCAATATGGAATGGTCATCTTTGTTTAACGGATAACAGTAACGAGCGCCAGGTGGATATATGGACAATGAGAGAATATGGAGTTGTGGAATCCTGGACAAGAGACATTGTTGTTAGGAGCTCCATTGCATCTAGTTTATGCTTTCATCCATTCATTCCGATTACAACAATGAGAAACAAAGATCTGCTGATGTCCTGTTCATATGGTCAGAGTCTAATTACTTTTGATCCAAAGATAAACAACTGCACTGAACTTGAGGTTTCTAATGTCGAAGGCACAGTTTCGTTTATGTTCGACTTCGTTCCCAGCTTTTTATCGTTCAAAACTTTTCTCTGAGTGGAATGTCTCTTGCCAATGGAACAGACTGTGTTTTGCTCCTATCAAAATTTGTGTGTTTCTGGCATAAGCATCTTATTAGCTCTTTGTTTGAGCAGCTTATGATGATCTTATGTTCAGATGAGTATTTCAACTTTTAGGAAGAATTTTTTTTTTTTTTTTTTTTCATATCAAAAGTTGCATCTAATCAAGGCAATCCCAAATTAGCTCAACATGGAAGTTAACATAGATGCATCCTTTTATGATGGAACACCTTTACTTGATTATATTTGTATGTAACTCGGATGGCTCAATCCTTTGTTGTTCTTAAGTAAATATGGTTTTTTAGTGCGTTGAGTATGGAGGCTCTTTCCAGTAAGTATGTCGTTGCATGTTTGTGATTGAGCTTAAAAGTGATATTTGTATTGGATCTTTTGAAAGCTATGCTACACAGATACACCAATGGCTACGGTACAAAATGAGTACAGGAACACGGATTTTCTGAAAATTGTGGATACGGTATGCCATGGATTCAACTGCTTATGAATAATCCACGGACACATCTCTTGTAACGAAAATAAGCGCAGAAAGAAGATAACAGCATCACCAACTGCCAACCTGGATTACAACAGAAGCTTTGGAAATTCAAAGGATGAATAACAACAGCTGAAGATTTCAGGCTCTAATATGGTATGAATGTATTTTGAAACTGTAAAACTTGTTGATAAAAGGTTGAGTGACATTTTAAATTCAAAATCACTGAAGTAAACCACTAAACCAGGGTTGAAAATCCACCAAAAATAACTTTAAAGTTTTACTTAATAGCATGGACACATGTCGACTTTTAAACAGGGAGGACCAATGGGGATCCCCCATTATAGACTTCACCATCACAACACACTTGTACGTAGGGGTAAAGTAGGCGTGTAGCCTAGATGGGCTATAGCCCGGGTAAAATTCTATGTCTTGTGTGAGTTGCATTAGCCCAAATATCATTCAGAACAAAAAGCTACAACTCATTTGCATAAAAAAATACACAATTTAATTAATAGGTTGATTCAGCTTGTATTTGTATGAAGTGAATCTTTTTTTGTATTTGTATGTTTCTGTATTAGAGTCACAAATACGAAATTTACTGAAAAATTAGGAAAGAAAAGGAAAAATATATATTGTTTAGTAAATATTGAGAATTTAACTTCACTTTTGAATAAAACTTAAAAGAAAAGTAAAGAAAGCTACTCTCTTAATAAATACTCTCGTAGAAAAAAGATCTCGTTTGTAATCAATTAATGCACACATTTTGGGAGGAAAAGTATAACTTTTCTTTCAATTTCATTTTTTAGTGAAGAAAATAGATGCACATATTTTGGAACAAATTAATATTTATTTATTGCCCTTGCTTATCTCACAGACATAATATATGTCTGCCAGACACCTATGAAAAATAAGTGTTCTAATTCATTTAGATCTCTTTATAGTCTGAGTTCCACTCAGTTTACCCCTTAATTATTTATAAACTTTAAAAGAGTACCAATATTTAAGAAGAAAGTTTGATGTACAGTCAAATTAAACAACAGAACCCTCAAAGTAATTGAAGGAATCCCCTGTCAATAAAAAAAACAAAGGTAGTCTCTCTACTGCTTGATCTTTAAAATAAGACTTCACATATAAATTCTCATAAAATATATAACTTAGCGTGAAAAGAAAAAAAATACAATTATTTACACATTCTTTAGGAAATGGGTATACAACTTAAAAAACTGTTGAAGTCCTTTGAATGTGTAAGTGACTTTAATGTAGACTAATTTATTATTTGTTTCAAACGAAAGATTGTACTCATAAGAAACAAGTTATATATCACTAATTGTGAATGCTTTTATTCTTTATCAAAGAAATTTTAGATTAAGTCTACATACAAAGGACATAATTCCGTCTTTCTAATTACTTGGACGAATAACAAATACAGTTTGCATGCTCAATCACTATAAATTTCAAATCATAGTTATTGCGTTTTATTTCTGTAGAGGAATTGACTTAGTTTAGTTGGTATAAGATGCAATTATTAAGATTTAAGGGCCAAACATAAATTTATGAGAAGGTAGAACAAACCTGTGAAACCGGTTGCGCATTACCGAAAAAAACTCTAAGCCGCCCAAATATGTCTGTAATCGGGGAAATTGCATCTTTCATATCTTAACTTGGCATCTTTCTTTTTTCATATCTTAATTTGGCATATCACAATTTTGATACCTCAACTTGGCAATTTTTTTCAATTTTGGTACTCCATCTGTGGCGATTTCAAAATCTCGCCAGAATTTCCTACGTGGTACTAAATTTTGGAATTTTGACCTCGGTCACACTCCGACTCACCCACTTGCCACCTTCGATTTTATTTTTTGTTTATTTTATTTTATTATTTTTTATTATTTTTTGCACGTGGGTTCTAAGGTGGCAAAAGGTGGCAAGTGGGTGAGCTGAAAGTTTGACTAGGTTCGAAATCCTCGAATTTAGTCCCAGGTGAAAAAATCCGGAGAGATTTTAAAATCCCCGCCGCCAGAATACCAAAATTGAAAAAATTGTCAAATTAGGGTACCAAAAACATGAGGTGCCAAATTAACGTGAAAAAAGAAATGGTGCCAAGCTAGAATATAAAAAAATGCAATTTTCACGTCTATAACCTTGCGGACTGTAACGTAATCATCTTCTTTTATTTATGAAGCAAGCAAACTATACTTTATTTTGTATATTTTGATTGGCTTAAAGAATACTAGCTGGACAAATAGAAATAGATTGTGTATTAGTGATAGAAAATAATGAATTCTAAAATTTGACAATGACTAATTTATAAGAATAACTTTGTAGAGACAATTTAGATTGTTAACTTTAATAACTACTAGAAATTGGGGCACGTGGAGCCCCGCGCACATTAACTTTTTTATTTTATAAAGTACTAAATGTTCATATTCAAGTGAGAAGAAACCTTTTTTTTTTAAAAAAAAAAGGCAAGAAAAAAGATTTGCCTAGATGGAAAGAGTTTGAATTAATGGGAGAGTGAATCGAAAAAATAGGAATTTTAGGGAGACTAAATCATTTTTCTTAGTAAATGGTATAATTAATTTCATTGAACTTAAATTGCAGGGTTAAATTGAAAAATTAATAATAAGATGTTGTAGTAGAACATAAATTATAAAGTTAAACATAAAATCAAAAGTTTGGTATACACAAATACCTCCTCCTTTATAAATTAGTATTACTATAGATCATGATAATGTTTGATGATGGAAAAATAAATTAAAGAGTCTATGATAATTGCTCTGGCAACAATATTTCATGATTAAGTAATATCCTCATAATATATCTCTTAGACCTGATCAAAATAAACTACTAGTACATAATTTGAAAATATTGGACTTGCGATTAGCTTATCTCTTGCCTTGTCAGTCTTATCTACTCTGATCCTTCCAACTATAGCGAATTAAACCCTAATCATAACACAGCCACCCTCATAACTTTTCCATACTGCACTTCGAAACTCAAGCAACTCGCAATGGCTCCTTCTGGTGTAAAAGAGTGCTTGCCCCCTGGTCTAATTCTTGAAATTCTTCGAAAACTCCCGATCAAGAGTATTATTCGGTGTAGAGGTGTTTGTAAGTCTTGGCTCAACATCATCTCTGATCCTTATTTTGCCAAACTTTATTTAGAAAACCCTCCATTTACTGTCCTTGCACTCTCTGAACACCGCAGACAGACCTCTCCGATTGATGAAGGGTCTTTCTATTTCCTTGAAATTGGAGAAGATGGTACTTTCATGCGAACACCAATTAATCCAAAAGCAATAGATTTTCCAAAAACAGGGAGTTTGGCTATAATGGGCTCGTGCAATGGTCTACTTTGTTTAGTTCAAAGCCGTCTTCCTAAAAAAGACGGCCATCTATGGGATTATGCTTTTAATAACCAAAGCGTGTATATTATCAATCCGGTTATAGGAGAACGTATAAAGCTTCCAGAAGTTGACAAGGCCGAGAATATTGCCAATGTGATGTATGGTATTGGTTCCACTAAAGACAATGCTCATTACAAAGTCATCAGAATTGTCGTCAGGTATATGTTACCTGATGATGGACGCGAAGTTAAAGTGGATGGAAAGATTATAACCATTGGAGTTGATAAAAAATGGAGAGATATTGAGGATTCTTCCATCCCGCATAATTTGCTTCCAAGTGGGGTTAACCTTAATGGTGTTATCCATTGGCCTGGTGATGACGGGCGTCGTAGTCTTATATATGCATTTGATATTGACGAAGAAAGTAGACGGCATATCCCACTTCCTCCTGGCTTTGGAGATGAGGTAAGGGATATCGCGATAGGAATATGTAATGGTAATCTTTGTTTAGCTGATAACCGTGACAAGAATGTGGTGACTCTATGGACAATGAGAGAATATGGAGTTGTGGAATCGTGGACAAGAGATGTCAACTTGAGGAGAACGTCTCCTAGTAGTTTATATGCACTCATTCCCATTGTGACAATGAGAAACGGAGAGCTACTGATGTCCCAAGGATATAGTCAGGATCTGTCCTCCTATGATTCAAAGACGGCGAACTTCATTTGGCGAAGCGTTACTAATGATGGAGGCGCACTTTCATTTTTGTTCGAATACTTTCCGAGCTTTTTGTCCCTCAAAACTTTTTTCTGAGTTGAATATTTGGTCAATCGAACAAAATGTGGATTGGAGCATGGTCGGGATGACAATTTTTCAACTTCTAGATTGTTCGTTTATGCATTTAATTTTTTGTTTTGCGTGGGGAAGTATAATTTGATTTGGTTCTTGAGTTAATTATCCGGTGAGTGTGAATTGCTCAATATTCATCTTGATCAATGACATGAAATTTGTCTTATTTTTATGTACGGTTTCGAGATTTCTAATCTTACATAAGGTACGCAGTACTATATAGTATGAATTGGATTAACAATTAATTATTAGTGAGGAGATCTCTTCACAATACAGAACCAAGATTTCTTGAAGTTTTAGTCAATCAACAATAATTATTCACAACAGTGACGAACTATGTTGAGAAATTAATCTGGAGTATTAAATTTTTTTTCTGTCTTTTTACCTCACTAGAAGTGATTGCCTTAGTCTTCAATAGAGTATATATTTAAGCCACTTTTATTTCTCAACAATATTCGAACTGTTAAAAGGGACAGAAAAAAAAAAAAGAAGAATCGCAAAACTGCTAGAAACTTGTAACTAAGTGGACTTAAGATGAAGGATTTCTCTAAACTCCAACCTCCTACTCTCAGTATGAAAAGTCTTAATCTTATGTTTAGTAGGCCAATATGACGACCAAATCAAACGCTTCATTTCCCACTCTATCCTTTCTCCTCATGCAGGTTTTATCCAACATCCAACCCATACTCATCACCAACAAAAATCACCCCTCCTTGCCTTGTGAATGGTCTGTGGACATTGGAATACCGATTCTCAAACAACGCATGGGGGTGAAGCATTGCCAGTTTCGACGTCGGTTGATTAGAAAACCTTTCTTATCGTGAAGAAACAGTTGAGGATCAAGCTGATTGTCGCGCGTTTGGTGGCTTGAATGTAGCTTCTATATAGCCTTCTCTACGCCATCTCTTGTGAGGTTCTCTGAAGCTTCACTGACGGATATGCTTACTATCCGCGAAGGGAAGTGCTTTCCAGAAGCTCCAGCTCCGCATTCACTCATGAGATTATCTTTCAACTTTCAAGAGCTTGATGACTTCACTGCTGTTCGCATACTAAATCACTTTGCATTGACTAGAGCGATTATTTCTTTTTTTGGTTTTGATAAGGCAAAATAATTTTATAAATTTGAAATGGAATACAAGGAGTACTCCTTAAGTGATATATACAAGAAGAACAACCGATTCAACTAAGAATCGCCAAAGCAACAATAATATTTGAGCTCTCCCCACCATCACTAGAGACTAAAGACACTGCAAAGGCAATAGCTGCCAACCTGAAAAGCATTAATTTCTACTAGATGTGTGTATCTAGCTTCAAATGTTACAATTTAATTATGCAAGCACATTTTCATTACGAGCAAACTGCATTCGGGCTCCTAAATAATTTCTAACTTCGCAAGAATTTTCAACAACTGTTTTTATAACTATATGAAGCGTTTGTAATATATAAGATGAATTGCATAACGTATAAGCCCTTAGTCCTTCTGACTCGGTATATATATGCTAAATGAGCTTTAAGAGCGAGTACAATTTACTTTTTCGGAGAACGTTACTGTTTCACACTTTCTTGTTTTCTACTATCTTCCATGTTACGTTATTGTTTTCCTTCTTATTACAATTCATCCATTTCTTTCGCAGCTACTATTTCATTTGTTTGAGTTTAATTTTATTTCTTCTCTTACTATTTTCTAATTAAAATATGTATATGCATGAAGGCAATAATCTCATGTTACATGTTACACTAGGACAACGCTTAATTTAAATATGGTTGAATGCAGAATGAATGAAAATATTAACTCGTTAACTAGGAGGCTTTTTATTGGTTTGATATATTATCGTCTCTTTCTCAAAAAACTAGGAGGCTTTTTTTTCGCTTTTCATTAAAAATAAAATCACAACAATTAAAGGATCTTCCGGCGATTCTGCATATATATATATTGATGTAATTAACACGTCCACTAATTTTATGCTATCCATGTTTCATGGTGACTCCAGTCCACTTCACTTTTGAAAAGTGATCGATGTAGGACAAAAGACCCCAAAATTTGGAGATTTTTGTGATACAGTGAGGTTTGCACTAAAATCGCCATAATTTGTAACTCAGTACTCCAGTTGAGAACCATAATATGTCTAACTCAACATCTATCTATGTTGTAGAGTGAAATTACATGGATACAAGTACACAGTGCACCTTTTAGTTCAAAAAAAGTAATCCAAGACAGTTTCAGAGTAAGACAATGTTAATGTGTGTTAGGAATTTACTTATATTAGGAATTTAATTTTTTAGGCTTTTAGTTTTATTAAAATATCATATTATTAGATTTTGTTTCATTCTAGAACTTGTTTTCAAGCAGGATTACTTTCCTAATCTAGTTAAGTTATTTGTGGAGTGGTATATCTTTCTTTTTCCATATGTTTTAGTTTTCCTTTAATTGGTCATTAATTAAATTGAAAGTCCATTCCATTTCTGGTGGATTTCAATTTTCTATAGATTACGGATTTGTGCGTTGATGACACATTTCCATTCAGTGTCAAGTGGACAATGATTTTACCTTGCTAAACGGATGTGAGAGGAAAAATGGGAGTTATCCCCAAAAAAATGTAAGAGGACCAAGATCTTTCACATGAAAGGTGAAGATGCTCCTTGAGTTGAGAAATGAAATCTATATCTGTGTAAATACTTATAATGTCATCTAGGGGTGGCAACATGGTTCTAGATCCATGGATCAATCAGATCTGATCCAGAACCATCAGGTTGGAACCACATAGGAATCAGGTTGAATGGTTCCTTGTTGGGTTGAGATTTACTTTAGACTATTTCAATTTCACAAGATCTATGGTCAACTTGTAGTTGTAGGAGATTGAAGTACAACTTTGAAAAATTGTTACAAAAAAATAAACTATGTTTTAGCCTCCAAACTATCAAATATTTGCATTTGCATCCCTAAATTTTTTAGTAATAATATTTTACCTATAAACATTAGATAATTGCACCCAAACCCCTATATTTATGAGTAATTATATTTTTCAACCCTTAATTATCAATAATTGCATCCCCACCCCGATATTCTTAAGAAACTATGTTTTAGGCCCCAAACTATCAAATAATTGCACTTGGACCCCTAAATATTTGTGGTAATTATGTTTTACCACTAAAATATAATTACTCAAATAATTAGGGGTGCAAATGCAATTATTTGATAGTTTGGGGGTAAAAACATAATTTCTTAGAAATATAGGAGCGGGGGTGCAATTATTGATATTTAAGGGGTAAAAAATGTAATTACTCATTAATATAGGGGTTTGGTTGCAATTATTTAATGTTTTAGTGGTAAAATATAATTACTAAAAAAATTAGTGGTGCAAATGCAATTATTTGATAGTTTTGGGGCACAAACATGATTTTTTAGGAATATAGGGGTGGGGATGCAATTATTTATTGTTAAGGGGTAAAAATATAATTATGCATAAATATAGAGGTTTGGATGCAATTATTTAGTGTGTTAGTGGTGAAATAAAATTACTCAAAAATTTAGGGGTGCAAATGCAATTATTTGATAGTTTGAGAGCAAAAACATAATTTCTTAGGAATATAGGGGTGGGGATGCAATTATTGATAGTTAATGGGTACAAATGTAATTACTCATAAATATAGGGTTTGGATGCAATTATGTTGATTTGGGTTGATTTGAGTTAATTTGGGTTGAATTAGTTGATGTGGGTTGATTAGAGTTGGAACCATTTCAACCAAGTTAGTTGAATCCAAGTTGATTTTGTAATGGAACCATACTTTTGGATCCACATTAGAGTTGGAACCATTTCAACCAACTCTATTCAAGTTGGACTTGGTTTCAATCTAGTAGAACCATTTGCCACCCCTAGTCGTCACATATACCAAAACCACCACAGTCCCTACTGATATATAATAGAGGAACATAGAAGAATCATGCTTTCTGGATTGAAGAAGAACGGTGCGCAGTGTAACTTCTCTTGCATAGCTTGTCACCGACATTTATGTTTAGTTGTATGTAAGTAATAAGAAGGAACGACAATAGATGCAAGGGTAACAACCCAACTTTTCAAGCCTAAAAGTAACACCCTCAAAGTGTGAAAGTAACATAAATACCAAAATCAATCCATAACAATAATCACTACGAGTCGATCTACTAGTAAAAAGGTCTAGAAAAAATAAATCTAGCTTAAACTACAATAATCGAATTACAACACTCCGAAGCTCAACTCCAACTCTCTCACCATAACGCTCCAAAGTGTTGTCCGGGTTAACACCTAGGTCTGAAGAAAGGAAAAAATGAAAACATTATGAGACAAAAATCTCAGTGAATGCTCGAGGTGTAGTAATTTCATTAAAATAAACATTTCAAAAGCGAATGAACATCACAATACTAGTTCACATAAAATGGTTGACAATATGCAGTAGACACAAAATGTCATTCTTTTACAGATATCAATGTCTAGTTCAGTTTCATTTTCAATATCGTCCATTTTTATTGCCACATACAATTTTTCATTATCGCCCTATCCAAGTAGTTACCTTGGAAACAAATCACCATGCCATGATACATGCATATCAATTGATCCTAAAAGACACTAACGAACCTCTCGCAGTGTCTAGAGGGAAGGAACAAGGGGGACACGAGCCCAACCGGCTAGCCCTCTGCTGCCCGGTGGCACTCTGTAACGTAATCATCTTCTTTTATTTATTATCATTTGAGTTCATCAAACCTCAATATTTTCTTTACTTTCAGTACAAAACTCATAAAACGCAACATTCAATTCAATAAGTAGAAATTCTATTAAAGACATGAATAAGAGTTAACACAGATAAAATTTTTCCTTTAAATATATTTGATTGACGACAATGCATGATTTTTTTTTACCGTTTCTCACACATATAATACAATAGTTAATATTGAGTACATACTTATACACACATTCCTTCCAGTTAAAAAAAAATATATAATAAAGTTTTATGTGCGAGCACTCTCCTGAATCGACAAGCGCAAGAGAAGCCCAAACTCCCTATTGTGTCAAAAGATGTATTCAAACTATAGTTACTATTCAACAATTCAAATATAAAATTTACCATAATCTAATCTAACTAAAATGCTAATTTAATACATGAAATTTACATATTATTACCTATATAGATATGTGTGTAGTTCACATAAAAAGGTTTATTCAAAACTGATGTTTTAACATCAATCCAGGATTTTTCAATAGAAAATCAAAATCAGGATTTTAAATACTTTTAAAGCATTTAACGGGACTCAAATACATTACTCATAAGAACATCCACTGTGTTCAAATTAAAGCTATACACTGCATATACACATATATAGGTGCATTGCTCTCTATTGCCATTTGTTGAGCTCAAAAGGTTTACAAAGGCATGGAAATATTATATTTCTCCCATCAAAACTGACCGAGGCCCCCAATGTTTAAGCCACACATTAATTCATAATTTTCATGAATGTAGGCTTCAAAACTAATGTAATATAAAAGTATTAAATAGACATAATTTTATCAAACTTGTTCCCCACTGTAAAGCACCCCAGTTCGAATATAAAACTATATAGTTTTAGATTCCAAGACACTAGCTAATACTCATGCATGCACACTAAATTCACAATGTAAGAAAGTTATAGACAAAAGGATTATTATACTTTAGGCGCAGAGGCTAAGTACGAGAAGGGTTATGCGGCGCGGAAGGTTGGAATGAAAAGGCTCCTTAGTGCTATTGGAAGAATAAGGATTAATTCTTGTAACCCTTAACTATCCTAAATCAGACTTTTTAATAGTTAAAGGTTTACAACAATTATGGGCTCAATCATCTGGGCTTTTAAAATATAAAGTACTTATATAATTTTAAAACTTACAAAACATATAAATAATCTTCATCTGTACACCTTTATATTTTATTTTATTTCTTAATTAAAAATCTTAGCAACTCAAGTTCATAATATTATACTTTAGTTAAGGAAAGAGAATTTGAATAATATTAAGAATATGATTTTATTAAGAATGGTGTGCAGTGTAACCTCTCTTGCATAGCTTGTCACTGACATTGATGTTTAGTTGTATGTAAGTAATAAGAACGAACGACAATAGATGCAAGGGTGACATGAAGAGCAGAAGTAGAAGACTCAAAACCATAGCGATCTTGAGGCACGTAGATTAGAGCAGCAAAGAGAGACCTTAGGAGGGTCATCCAAAGGCTCACTTGTAGGTGCAGGTACATGATTTGACGGCAAGACAAGAGACAAGAAAAGAGTAGGCAACATCTTCTTACATACACCATGTTAGGAACTTGATATGAACGCCAAAGGGAACTAATAGATCTTTAAGTCTTATTCTTTACGTTTTAAGCAGTAGTTGCGATACCTAGTCTAGACAGGTATATAAGACAGTAAAGTAAGACAACAGATTTTTAACGTGGTTCGGACTAAGTCCTACATCCACGAGGCTTTCGCCTGAGAACAAACTTCTTTCAACAAACAAAAGTTATTACACCAACTGGTTTTACTCTAACACCGAATCCCTCTAATGTTGATACCACCGGAACCTTTTCGCGTCTACTCCGTTTGACCCGTAAGACCAAAACTCTCGTAGTGATCTTCTTATGAGCAAGCTTCCAAGCGAATTGCACGTACGTATAGATCTGTCTAACTGGCGCAATCCTTTCCCGTTGAACTCCCTTCAACTCTCGTCAGCTTGTCACGTTCTTGAATTGAATCAAGAGATAAAAACTAAGAAAACAAAATAAAAGCGGAGCACCTAATAATGTATATTTTGTTACACGAGTGTTCTACATTGATTCCTAGGATTTCTACTATTTATAGGATAGCTCTCCTTGAAAGATCTCTATAATCTCGACCAGTCTCCATATACAGTCGAGACAGAATCTTTCTAAATATATCCGAATCTTTCCATTGATAAAGCGTCTTTTCCTTTGATAAGTCTTTGTTTCCGTTTGATAAGATCTTCATGATCTTCGTGAATCTGCACACCAAAGACGAAAAAGAACTCCACAAAGCATAGATTACTTAAGGATATAAACAAAGAGTTTGATAAAGATTAACTTTCCATAAGATAAGATTCTATAAGATCAAGTTAAATCTTTACAAACTTACCCAAATATTCACTCGCTTAAACAAGATAATTACCATATAATCAAGAGCGAATATTTCAGTAAATAAATCAAACTAAAATAAAACCAGAATTTTCCTTTAAAATAATTTTGCAAACAAGGAAATAAATCTAGTTGGACCTGGCAGTCCGGACTGTTCAATCAAGTTCGAATCGTGTTGGACTTGCGGTCCTAACAATCTCCCCCAATTGACTTGCTTGGCAAAAATACTTTTAAAATCCAAGGAAAATGTAGACATGCTGAAATAAAACAAGTTAGTAAGAGATAGGCACATAAGTCAACTAACGAGTCTTAACAGTAATAAAAACTTGTTGCAACAACAATGCAACAATCCGCAAAACAACTTAAAAAAATAAGAAGTTAAATAAACATTGTTCTTAAGCGGAAAAAAACAAACTAAAAATAAACATAAGATAAACAGCAGCAGCCTTGAAGAACTCTCCCATTCTTCAAAATCTCCCCCATTCTTCATTTTCTGCTACTCCCCCATTTTGCCAGAACTAGTCAAGGCTTTGCCGCTAATTGGGCAAGTGACTGGTTCATGGACTCCAGCAGTGTAATCATACGGGCTAGTTGCGACTGATGGTTGTTGAGACTGCCCTGGAGAACAGATGGTCCAGCTTCATTATCCCGAGCAGGTGGGACATTTCGCCGGATTGGAGAACCAAGGAGAGCTTAAACAAGGTGACTCGGGGCCTGATAAGGATTGGGCCGGCGCGTCATCTTATCCTTCTTGACCCGGATATCCATTTGAGATGTGAGCGTGCGGTAGATCAATGATGGATAGCCCAAGGTCATCTTTATCTTTTGGTCGAATGCTTCAAGTTGTATGCGCTCAAAGTGCAGTTTTTCCAGATTAATGGGGCATTCGAACCAATTCGGAACAAGACAGAAGCAGTTAATGGACTAACGGTAGAAGTATGAGACATGGGAAACCAATTTCTTACCATAACTCCATAGATCAAACCATACCAAGGAGTGAGGGAACCTCGTTGGAGATTTCCATTCTGGGGCCACTTCATGGATTGGCCGGTTATGATTGATGCAACTGCTTTCAAGTCTTCCTCCAGTTCCAACTCGGAGTCGCGACCGGTTTGCACATTAGGAGAACCCAAATGCATGTTCAGAATTTGAGGACTAATCTAGAAGATGTAACGCTGAATGTTCCTTGGCTGAGCCTAGAACGCCAAGTTGAGTATCTAGATTGGCATAAAATTCGTGCACAATCTGGGTTACAAACGGTTGTACCCTGCGAGTGGATTCAAGAAAACCTCCCCTTCCAAAAACTCGATAACCCCCGTACCCGCAGCATAAGAATCATCATGAAGTTGGACTTCATTAACAGGAATGCGTTGGGCAATAAGTGGATACTTCAGTTTGGCATGAGCCGTGTAGAACTTGTCGGACATGGCCTTCTTCACCCGGAAAAGCTCATCGGACGGTAGGACTCTGAGAGGGACGGCATAGCCTCCATCAGCTTCTTCAGACTGAACTTGACTACCTTCGTCAGAGGCAGACTTGTCGCTAGACTGGTTGGCCTCATCAGACGAGGACTTAGCTGGCCGTTTCTGTTGTTTGCGGACAGGACTGGACTCTGTGTCAGAAAGCTCAATAGGAGCAGAGTCCGAGGCAGCAACAGAAGTGGATCGGGGACGTTTGTGAGTGAAAGTCTTGGTACGTGTCCCGACTCGGCTTGCGACACCCTCTGCAACAGGTTTGGACTTTGGCGAGCAGATGGGGTGCGCTTTGGAGGTTGAGCCTTTTGCTTCCCTTTGGCCGCGGCGGTGTGGCGGCGAGATGATGCAGGAGCAGGTGCAGGTGGTGTCCGTGAAGGAGACGAAACCACTTGGGACGGCGGAGCGTGAGTCGGCGGCGGAACAGAGTGAGAGTCATCCAAAGTGGAGAAAATTCTCGTGCCTGAGATGGTGTGGCACGTGGCAGAGATTCTGTTGCCAGTGGCGGTGGTGTGGTGTGTTGCGGCGGCGGTGGTGCATCAAAAGATGGCGATGGAACATTATCCGGTGGGAACCGGACTAGTAGCGGCTCTGGTTGCAAGACTGTGGACAACTTGTTGTCCGTGGATGATTCACTGTCATAGTCAACCAGTGGGGTCAACTGAGACGGTTCACCTTAAGACTTGTTTTTCACCATGTTAAAGATTTTCTTGAGGAAAGATGGTGAGAAAGAAGACATAAAAACCACACACAAAGAAAATAAACACAAGAGACAGAATGAGTAGGGATGGCGTGTGATATGAGGTAAAGACATATAAATAGATATAATCAAATCAACATAATATTTTCCATAATCATTATCCACAGCTTCCCATAAGCGATAGGACTCTTCCCAAGACTAATCAAGGAAAGATTCCAACAGTTTGCATGCAACTCAATCTCAAAAACACGCGGCAAAAGATACGGCGGGAAAACATGCCATCAATTAAACATCTCGCGCTTAAAAGACAAATTAAATTAAAAAATAAAACTGCACCTGATTAAATTAAACACAAATTAAAAGAAACTAACAGAAAGTAACTCAGCAAATTACACATAACTCACCGAGTACCGATTCAACTGGTGAAAGTGGATGTCGAGACACCCTGTCATGACAGACCGTAAGACTTAGCATAAAACAGCCAGAACTGAAGAATACTCATGAACCATATGAATACATAAAAATGTGTGTGTGTAAATTCTCATAAGATAAACAGATGAAAGGGAAGAGAATTTGAAAGGCGCAAAAATCGTTTTGCAAGATATCTCTTTTGAAACAATACAATTGCACCATGTACACACACTTTGAGCCTTTTGCATGGAGGTAGCTTTCGCTCACAACTTTATGTAGAATATGGTAGCTCTTTTCAATTTTGTGATGACCGTGAGATATGAATTGAATGCTTTCACACATATTCATTGAGTTTAGGCAGCTTTTTCCTCCATATATTTTTCTTTTGAAGCACTTTTTCTTTTGGCTCATACTCTCTTTGTTCTTTTCTTTTCATAACTCTTTTACACACTAATACTTTTCTTTTCATGCTCAATCCTTCTGTTTTTTGATGTGATGAGGTAGCAAAAGTGGACAATGTCCATGTCAAAGAGATAATAAAAACAAATTAAAAAAAAATTGCCCGTTGCAAAATCCTTCGATTTCACTGATTTAACTGAGGGAAAGATGTACACTGTGTATCAATGCAGTTCTAAGTACGCTCAAGAACCGGCTGTCCAACAGGTCTACAAGTAAGTCATGACAGTTAGTTCAACAAATAAAAACATCTCAGTTAAATCGGGCACGCGACCAGTGCTTAGTGAAGAAAAATGCCGAGAGACTTTCTGAGGGTCTCAAAGCGTTGTGAATCCAGGGCTTTTGTGAAAATATCAGCAAATTGTCTTTCGGTCGCGACATGTTTAAGGACAACATTTTTGTTTTCAACCAACTCACGTATGTAATATGTCGGATATCAATGTTTGGTGCGAGAGTGCTGAACAGGATTTTTAGCAATGTTAATAACACTAGTATTGTCACAAAAAACAAGTAGATCATTTTGCACAATACCGTAGTCGTTGAGAATTTGTTGCATCCAAACTAGTTGGGCACAACTGCTTCCAGCTGCAATGTATTCAGATTCGGCAGTTGACAACGAAATGAGTTTTGTTTTTTACTATACCAGGAAACAAGATTGTTTTCTACATAGAAACATCCTCCAGTTGTGCTTTTTCTGTCGTCTGCACATCCAGCCCAGTCGGCATCACTGTATCATGCAAGATTTGAATTAGTGTCAAACGAGTAGCTTAGACCGAAATCTCCAGTCCCACTAACATAACAAATTATTCGTTTAACAGCACAAAGATGTGACTCTTTGGGATTTGCTTGATAGCGGGCACAGACACCAACGCTAAAACAAATATCAAGACGACTCGCAGTAAGGTATAAGAGACTCCCTATCATGCTTCGATAGAGGCTGGAGTCTATGGAGTTTCCTTCAGCATCAAGAGCAAGCTTATCGTTAGTTCCCATGGGTGTCCTCAAAGGTTTTGCAGTCTCAAGCCCAAATTTTTTCACAAGATTCCGAGCATATTTTGATTGGGAAATGAATAGCCCATCGGATCCTTGTTTAACCTGCAAACCAAGAAACTATGTCAGTTCACCAACCACGCTCATTTCAAACTCATTCTTCATAAGATTAATGAAGTCGCTCAACTGGTCTTCTGAGGTGGATCAAAAAACTATGTCATCAACATAAATTTGAGCAATTAACATATGAGTTGCGACATGTCTAACAAATAAAGTTTTGTCAACTCTTCCCCTAGTTTATCCATTTTCAATGAGATAGATTGTAAGTCTTTCATACCAAGCACGAGGTGCTTGTTTCAATCCATACAAAGCTTTTCTGAGTTTAAAGACATGTGAGGGATGGTGAGGATTAACAAAGCCTTTTGGTTGTTCTACAAACACCTCTTCATTAAGAAAACCATTTAAAAGGCACTTTTAACACCCATTTGAAAAAGTTTGAATTGAAGAACACATGCAATGGCAAGTAAAAGACGAATAGATTCAAGTCGTGCGAGAGGAGCAACTGTTTTATCATAATCTATGCCCTCGACTTTTGTGTATCCTTGAGCAACTAGTCTAGCTTTGTTTCTCACAATGTTACCGGATCATCAGATTTATTTTTGAAAATCCATTTTGTTCCGATTACATTAGTGTTGGATGGTCGGGGAACAAGTTCCCACACATTATTTCTAACAAATTGACCAAGCTCATCTTGCATAGCTTCAATCCATGCATCTTCAAGTAAGGCCTCTTTTACATTCTTCGGTTCAACTTGAGAAGTAAAACAAGCAAATTGAAGCATCTGATCATACCTTCATCGTGGTAAATTACGAGTACGGATACCTTTAGATAAATCACCTATGATTGATTTAGTAGGATGATTCTTCCTGATTCTGGTAGATGGACCAGCTGAAACAGGTTCTGGAGGTTGATCAGTTTCTTCTGAATCTGGATACAATTCGGACTCTTGATGTGTATCTGCCTAATTTTCAGAAGTCACGTCTAGAGACACGACCGGTGGGACAACTGGTTCATGACTGCTTTCATCATCACTGCAAGAATTATGTTTTTCTTGATCTCCAATGAATGATTGAATTTCACGTTCTTGAGATGTGTCTGAGAAGTCCCTGGAATCATCAAATTCAACATTAGAGGACTCAATCACAGTTTGAGTTCTTAGAATAAGCACTCTAAAAGCACGACTGTTATTGGAATAACCAAGAAAAATGCCAAGATCACTTTTGGATTGAAAATTATTCAAGTGTTCTCGATCTTTGAGTACAAAACACGTGCAACCAAAGATGTGAAAGAATTTAACGTTGGGTATCTTACCTTTCCACATCTCATATGAAGTTGAGGATGTATCTGGTCGGAGGTAAGTGCGGTTAATGATAAAACATGTTGTGTTTACCGCTTCTGCCCAGTGTCGCATAGGTAGTCTCTTTGAGTTTAGCATAACTCGAGCCATTTCAATTAATGTTCTATTTTTCCTCTCAACCACCCCATTTTGTTGTGGAGTTTTAGGTGATGAAAACTCATGAGAAATACCATATTCTTCACAAAACTTAGAGAACAGTGAATTCTCAAATTCCTTACCGTGATCACTTCTAATTCTTTTAATTTTCAAATCTTTATCATTCATAAAATTGATACTCAGTGCTTTAAAAACTTCAAATGTTTCAGATTTTTCTTTCAAAAATTTTACCCAAGTAAATCGTGAAAAATCATCAACACAATTAAATATGTACCTTTTACCCCCTGTACTTTCTGTCTGAACTGGTCCGACAAGGTCCATATGAAGAAGTTCAAGTATACGTGATGTGATTGAATGATTACCTGTAGGATGATTACCTTTCTTTTGCTTACCACGAAGACATAGTTCGCATTTTTGTGATGGTTGGGAACTAAAATCTGGAAGACCTGTGATAGCCTTTGATCGGCTGAGCTTGATCAGCAGTTTATAGTTCACATGTCCCATTCTTTGGTGCCACAGTTTTGTTTGATCTGAGGAACTGAATAAGCATGTAAGCTGTTCTGACGGTAGTCGCGACTGCGTTAGAGTGTAACAATTTTCTGCAGTTCGTTTTCCAGTGAGAACACACTTGTCCTGACCATTCACAACACGACAATCTCCTTTAGAGAAGTGAACATACGAATCTTGATCACATAACTGGCTAATGCTGATCAGGTTTTGCTTTAGTCCAATAACATGATACACATTTCGGAGTTCGGGAAACCCTTTGATGTTGAGAGTTCCTCTTGCGACAATTTGACCTTTTTTTACCATTTCCAAACTGAACTGTTCCTCTTGGATCAGCAACATAGTTTGTCAAGATGTCTTTGTTCCCCGTCATGTGTCTTGAACATGCACTGTCAAAATACCAACAATCAGGTGAGCCATTCTCAACAGAAGAGTAAGCATATGAAACATTATGATAATTTGGTCGTTCCACCCAAATTTGCTTTGTCAGTTTAACACTTCCCTTTTTCACTGATTTCTCTTGAGTCTTCTTAGCTGTTGTGACTCGTTTTGGAGACATCCTTGGAGAATGACCAGTGAATGATGTTTCCCTAAATTGATAGCAGTATGAACGAATGTATCCTACAACTCCATAGTGATGACAAACGGAAATGAATCTGTCATAAGAATTACCAGAATGTGAGATATCAAATTTTGAGTTCTTTCTAGAATTCTTACCTACTTTCTTCCTTGGTTGTGAAACATCTTTTGCAGAAGGATGATTAAATTGAGACTCATTTGTTGCAAACCCAAGTCCTGCACGATCTCTCGTTGGTTTTTGATTTTCCAACACATAGTCCAATTTTTCTGTTCCAGAACTGAGAAGTTTCACATTCTTTCTGACAGCAACAAGTTCTGCTTGTACATCTTGGTGCATCTGTTCAAAAATGTTGACTGTCTCTTTGGCTCTTTCTACAGCAGTTTTGAGGGCTTTAATTTCTCTCTTGAGATCAGTATTCTGATTTTGTAATTCAAGAACTTTCTGCTCAAGTGATGCATTTGAATGAGGTATGCTGTGACCATTGGACTTGATTATTTCTTCCAGCTCGGCAATTCTAATAGTTCATGCTTTCCATTTATCGGCCAAGAGAAGATAATTTTTGCCAAGAGCTTCTGGATCAATTTCCTCATCATTAGAGTCTGAATAATCATTATAGTCGTCCTTGTCCGTCTTGACAGATGAGGCGTCATGTCTGATGATTGAGGTGAATGCAAAATTGGATGGAAGGTGACTTTTCCTGCATTGAACATTTCTTCCTTTACTTTTGACAAAAAGATCATTAGCAGCGGAAAAAGAAAACGAATTATCAGAGTATGAGGAAGACATGTTCATACCTACAATATCCATCAAACCTTCAAGATCTAATAAAACCAGAATCTCACCAATGAAGTAGGTGATAGGCTCTTATACCAATTGATAGATCTTTCCGTTTTATTATTTACGCTTTAAGCAGTAGTTGCGATACCTAGTCTAGACAGGTATATAAGACAGTAAAGTAAGACATCATATTTTTAACGTGGTTCGGACTAAGTCCTATATCCACGAGGCTTTCGCCTGAGAACAAACTTCTTTCAACAGACAAAAGTTATTACACCAACTGGTTTTACTCTAACACCGAATCCCTCTAATGTTGATGACACCGGAACTTTTTTCGCGTCTACTCCGTTTGACCCGTAAGACCAAAACTCCCGTAGTGATCTTCTTATGAGCAAGCTTCCAAGCGAACTGCACGTACGTATAGATCCCTTTAAGTGGCGCAATACTTTCCCGTTAAACTCCCTTCAACTCTCGTCAGCTTGTCACGTTCTTGAATTGAATCAAGAGATGAAAACTAAGAAATCAAAATAAAAACGGAACACCTAATAATGTATATTTTGTTACACGAGTGTTCTACATTGATTCCTAGGATTTCTACTATTTATAGGATAGCTCTCCTTGAAAGATCTCTATAATCTCGGCCAGTCTCCATATCCAGTCGAGACATAATCTTTCTAAATATATCCGAATCTTTCCATTAATAAGGCGTCTTTTCCTTTGATAAGTCTTTGTTTTCGTTTGATAAGATCTTCGTGAATCTGCACACCAAAGACGAAAAAGAACTCCACAAGGAATAGATTACTTAAGGATATAAACAAAGAGTTTGATAAAGATTAACTTTCCATAAGATAAGATTCTATAAGATCAAGTTAAATCTTACAAACTTACCAAAATATTCACTGGCTTAAACAAGATAATTACCATATAATCAAGAGCGAATATTTCAGTAAATAAATCAAGCTAAAATAAAACCAGAATTTTCCTTTCAAATAATTTTGCAAACAAGGAAATAAATCGAGTTGGACATGGCAATCCTGACTGTTCAATCAAGTTTGAATCGTGTTGGACTTGTGGTCCTAACAAGAACATCAAACTTATGACCGGAGTGAGGTAGAGTAACAAGAGAATCATCTAGAACCAAAGAATATGGATAAAAATACTGGTTCTGAAAGTAAATGACATTTCGAGACATGTGGGTTTCATTAGATACGGGATCAAAACGCACAAATCTTTTCGACTGAGATTATATTCAATAACACATATCGAAGAGATAGAGCAGAGAGCTTATGGCGTTCTATAGGTGGAAGATGAAAAAAGCAAAAACAAAATTTGTGGATGTTGTTTTTGACTACAAAATAAGGAGACTCTAGGTGCAATACTTGAGATAAACAACACTAGATATTGTTCTAGAGTGTATGGATGTAATTTATCGAAAATAATACCTTAGAATCAAGGAAATATTGATATGCATGAGACATATATATACCTCCACCAAAATACTATGAAGAACCTTTTTTGTAAGGGAGAAGAATTGAACCATTGACCTCTTATCAAAATTTCAATGCTCCAAGAGCTACACCATACTTTTACTATGAAAAACCTTAATATATGTAGAAAACCGATTTTAACATAAGAGATAATTTTTTGAAAACCTGAGAAAACTTTAGACTTAGAACTAGGGCTGGCGATGGGTAGGGTCATACCCTACCCTTACCCTAAAACAGGCCTCAGGGTCCATATCATTACCCTTACCCTGTAAAATATGATGTCAGGATATTCACATGGTCTGGGTAAGGGTAGGGTAGGACCCTGCTTATTAACATGCTTAACAAGCTTATTATGTCTTTCAATGGGCAGGGTCTTACCCTGAAATATGATGTCAGCGTATTTCATAGGGTATTGGTAAGGGTATCTAGGGTAAGACCCTACCCATTGTCAGGCCTACTTAGAACAAAGAAACTTTACCCAAGTATAACAGCAGAAGTCATCAATGAATGTGACAAAATATTTATAATGTCCATGAGAAGCTATAGGTGCCATCCCCAAACATCTACATTAATCAAAGTCAAAACAATAATGAGAAGCATGACTACCACGGGGAATTTTGCAACTTTAGTTTTTTAACATGCACTTTCTCTAATTTGATTCTTTAATGTGCAACAATTTCTAAAATGGTCCTTTTATTTCTTAATCTTAAAATAATCAAGGGAAAATTACACAAATACGCTTGAACTATGGATAAATTACACAAACTACCCCTCATGTTTGGTATAAATATCTACTGTGGCTTTTTGCTTATTACATAAATTAGAACTTAGAACTCAAAATAAAATTTGCGCGGCCTTTCCAATTGAATTGGGAAAAGGCGAAACTCTCTCTCTCTCTCTCTTTCTCTCTCTCTCTCTCTCTCTCTCTCTCTCTCTCTCTCTCTCTCTCTCTCTCTCTCTCTCTCTCTCTCTCTGCTTGTGTGTGTTTAGAGCGAGTGAAACGAGTTAGAGAGAGAAACAGAGACTATGAACGAACCGATCGAAAAATTGTGCACAACGGCAGCAAAATTTTGCAAACACCTCGAATGTAGCTTTTCAATTTTTGTAAGAGTATACTAAAAAAATAAAGGCTACAATAACTCTGATTCACAAATAAAAATAAAAAGTAAAATTTTCTCAAACATGAGGATGGTTTGTGTAATTTATCCATAGTTAAGGGGTACTTTGTGTAATTCTCCTTTGATTATTTTAAGATTAAACAAAAAAAAGACTATTTTAGGAGTTGCACATTAGATGACCAAATTAGCGACAATGCACATTAAAGGACTAAAGTTGCAAAACTACCACTAACATGAGATGGAAAATGAAGGACCTTGTTTTTCCTCATTTTGCATGAAGAACAATCACAATGAAAAGGACTAACATTTTTATTACCTAAAACCTGAGATAAGCAAATGAGATAGAACCTTGATATTGGAATGACTAAGTTTATTTTACATAACAGCATTTTGGTTCTTATTAATATTAAAAGCTGAAATAATAAATCTAGAACTAGGTAGGTGCAACAAAAAAAAAGACATCTAATCCTAGGCCCCTTTGCTATCACCTGACCTAAGGTATGATCTTACACAAGACACCCACTTTGCGAGAAAAAGACATCACACTTATCATCAATAAGTTTTCTATTTGAAACTAGATTGGTAGAGAGATTCGTACACGTAAATATGTTTTTAATCTTAGAAGAAACATGTCCACAACTGTCATGGACAATTCATTACCGTAGCGGTTTTAATAGAAAACGGCCTAACATACTTACAAATATTATGAAGCCAAATTACTTAGTTGGTCATATGATTAGATGCCACTTAGTCCAAAAGCAAGTAGGAGGAAAGATAAAGAATTACCTTTTTTCCCAAGGCAAAGAAATCAGGGACAATGATTTGTTGTAACATTTTTGGATTAGAGGCCCCTAAAGTTGAGGAGGATGCTCAATCCATAGCAGAAACAATAGATGGAGTAGTTGATGTATGATAAGTAATGTGCTTGCGGTGAGGAGGTCAAGTGGGGAATTCTGTAAGAATATGACCAAACTTCTTGTAGTAGCTACGGGTTATGGAGGGTAGGGCTGTTCGCGGGTGGGTTTGGGCGGGTTGTCGTTAAAAATGTGACCATACTCAAAATTTGCGGGTTACCAATTTGTCTACCCGAGCGGGTTAAGTTAAAACTAAACCATGCAGGTTGCGGGTTAGGCAGGTTGAGCGGGTTGCGGGTTTAAACTTTGAGAAAAATATCATACTATTTCGGTATTAAAACAAAATTTAATCTGTTTTGCATTCTAAAAAACAACAAAAACAATACTCTAACCTAATAAAAATATTTAAACCACAACTTAACTTAATAAAAATAATAATATAAGGATGTAAACGAATATTTATCCACGTATATTATAAAAAACAATTTAAATTGATTCACAAGCCAAAATACAAGTATCAAACGACATAAACTAACAAAAACAAAATTATATTATAGCACTATTATGAACATACAACTATATGACTTCCGAAAATTTTATTTGCTCCTTTTATTTCTTCTACAAATACACAAACTAAGGGTGTATGCTGGCGAGTTTTGGTTGGTTGTCATTAAAAAATGTGACCATACCCAAAATTTGCGAGTTACCAATTTATCAATCCTAGCGGGTTAAGTTAAAAACTAAACCATGCGGCTTGCGGGTTCGGCGGGTCGGGTTTTGGCGGGTTGGACGGGTCATGAACACCCCTAATGGAGGGGGAAAACTTAGCAATATGTCCATATTTCTGACAACTACATCATTGCCTCAAACCCATACAAAAGAAATAATTGAGGGTGCAGAATGACCTTGGTTCAGTTGAGCTTGAGCATGCGTTGTTCTTTGTCAAGAAGCTCACCAAAACAAATATCCCACGAGAGAAGAGGGTTCGTATTTAGAAGTGAAGATCTCACAACTTCACACTCTGACTGAAGGTGCATCAAGAATTGGCTAAGTTGGTGTTTATTGGTGACTCCGTAACGTGCATCCCAAGCGGTTGAGTGAAAATTTGCTAAAAGAAAATCCAAATATTCGAACAACATGAAGAGGAATGCAGAATAATATTAATGAACTGTCTTTATGCCCTATTGAAAATTGGAGAGGTCCAACTCCAACTGAAATTAACGTGCCGAATGATCATAATGATAAACTAGACACAAATAATTCTACATATCTCAAGTAGTACGATGAGGACGTAAATTAAAGTTAATTTGAGAATCAACAGTTCCTAAATTCCAACTACGGATTTGAGCATCATTGACTGCGCCGGCAACATTTTGGATCACGATTGTACTTGCTATAACCTGACCTCAATCCCCCTTTCAAAGCGTCTACATGTTTCCATACTTTATTTGCCAAAGGTAAGCGTTAAATTGAAAAGCCCAAGAAGTATGATTATCTCCCATGAATCTTACACAAAATTTGTCAAACTTTCCATGGCAAACAAGATATCAAGTTGACCAATAAATAGGAGAAATGCAAGAACATGCTAAAATGGAGCGGAAGTAGAAGATATATGGAAAAACTAAGGTTTCATCTCATTCGACGATGGTTGCAGGAGGTTTATTGGCCAGTGGTTAGGGTTGTCAGTTGGTTGGTGTCGACAGAACATGACTGAAAATACCAGGAAGTTATTCCAAAATTAGAAAACTAAACTTCAAGAGCTATTTATGGCGAGGAGACGCCACAAAAAGGTCACCTGGAAATGGGACTAGCGGCAATCACAACGTTTGGTGATAGATCACTGAAGAAATAACAAATAAAAAATCCGAGAAGAAGACTAAGGCAACGCTGCTGCTGCGAAACCGTGGGGCAGGAACCTTGAAGAAGAAGAAGAAGAAGAAGAAGAATAAGAAGAGGAAGAATAGGGTTCAACTTTCGGTGGCTCGATACCATGTAAAGGTCAGAAATCTATTGGGGAGTTTTCCTTCTTTAGCATTTCATCAGCTATGAAGTACTGTAAACTATAGTACATATACAACGAAAAAGAATAAAATCATCCTTCAATCAAAGGAGCTACGTTAATCACAGAGCTAATCAATGGGAACTACTACGATTACAATATCTCTAGTTAAGGTGTATGAATACGAAGACTCTTGATGGACACCCACCAACCCCCACACTACACTCACTCCTTCAACAGCCCGCCTTGTCGGTCTAATTACTCGCGCAACGACGTGATGCACTAAAACTTGTCGTCGCTTGAGCTGTTAATCATGCGTGGGCAAGATTCCACCATCTCTAACCGATACCACCATCACGGATGATCGGTCTTGCTATTCATACGACAAAAAATTGATAAATGATCGGTTTTTCATTTTAGCTAGTTCCTGTTATTCATTTCTTAGTCGCTTTGATTCATAAGTTGGAGAAGAAAGATGACCTTAGAATCAAATGAAGACTTTCTTGAAGACTTATGAAAGACAAGTAGATGAATTTTATCCATTTTCCAAGCCCCCGTTAAAGGTGGGGAGCGGGCCGTGCAGGTTAGGGGGGAATGGAGAAAGATGGGGATAAATTCATTTTTCATACCATAATTTGGCACGATTTTTATTTTCATACCTTAATTTGGCACTCCTCAATTTGCATACCATAAATTGGACACTTTCTTCACATCGGGTACTCCGGTGTCGGGAAAATACACGTTGGTATCCCTTGACCCTATATTTGGAGATTTCTAACCAATTTGGACCGATTCCAACCTTACACCTTAGCAATTAGAGCAATTGAGGGTAGTTTTGAGATTTTAAGAAAAAAAATAGCAATTCGAAACACTGACTTTGACATGAAAAATTGTTGAGGTTGAGTATTATCGTAGGTTAAAATTGCTCAAAATTCCCAAATTTGGGGTAAAGGGATGTCACCGTGTATTTTTCCGGCACCGGGGTACGAATATGAAGAAAGTGTCCCATTTATAGTATGAAAATTGGTGAGTGCCAAATTAAGGTATGAAAGTGAAAATCGTGCCAAGTTATGGTATGAAAAATGATTTTAACCCGAGAAAGATGCAACCAGATTCATAACTTTCTTTTTTCTTTTTCATTTATAGATTTTTTGTTTTGCATCTATTTAATATTATATGTTTTTAAATGACATGTTTTCATATGTTTGAGTGAGAATATCACTAAATCTTCTGATTTGATCATTTCAAAAAAATATTAATTGGTTTTCAAATATTTATTATCATTAAGACTTTTAACTTAATTTAATAAAAGAATTAGTTATATGTGAGATTGGAAAACTAATAACAAAAAACTTATATAAGCATGATTTATTAAATAAAAAAAACAAGTATCTTTTCTTTTATAATATATAATAAGAATAAACACATTATATTTGGAAAACTGAATAAGGTTATTTTCTTAGTTACTTTTAAAGGTTATTTTCTTAGTTACTTTCAAAAATAGTATGCAAACTTTTTGAAGCATAGATCACATCTAGGCTAGGAAAAGCATTATATATACCCCCTTGAAGTTTATAAACACCAGACACTCTATTGCCATTAAAGGTGTAATCTTCTCTTGCCACCTTTAGGTTACGAGTTAAAAAGTTATTTCTAGTGATGCAACCTTATTTCTACTTTGAAAAGAATATATAAACACAGAATGTAGGTTATGGAGTTAAGTTAATATCTATGTATCAAAAAGAGATATATTTTTTTTTTTTCTTTAGTTCCTTCATTGGCTTATACAATTTATTATTGGACACTAAAAAAAATAACTTATATATATATATATATATATATATATATATATATATATATATATATATATATATACTGGAAACTAAGGCACGCGGAGCCTCAGTACTATAAATGTCGAAAAAAACAAAGAAAAAGTTTTACCTAGATGGAAAGAGTTTAAATTAGTATGATAGTTAATCCATCATAACTGGAGCAGAAAGGAGAGAAAACTAATCCACATTCAAAGCATATAAATTATGGGGAAACTAAATCATTCTTCTTAGTAAATGGTATATATAGTTAATTTTATCTATCTAAAATTGTAGGGTTAAATTGGGAAAGTAGTAATAAAATGTCATCGTGGAGCATAAATTATAAGGTTAAACTTAGAAATCAAGAGTTCATTGTCACAAAGTAATATCGTTTTCTTTGTATATATATATATATATATATATATATATATATATTAGTGGTAGAAAATATTTGTCCTTTAATTTGTGAATGAATAACAAATTAAGAATAGTACACTGAGGAAATTTATACATTTGACTATCTAAGTGTTGATTGAGAAGGACAAATTAGAAAGATAAAAGGAGCTATTTATGGAATTTTCTTAATCAATGATATTAGACCTTATTGTTTTTAGATTTAGATTGTCGCTCCTTTCCAGAAATAACATCATTTATACAAATCTCCAGAAACCTTTCTTTTGTCTTACGACTTGTGTTTGCATTAGTCCTTCAAGTACTTATATAATGAAACTACAACTTTGAACAAGAACGAATATTGACTTAACATAATTAGGTTTGCTTTCTACTATATATACAGAAATACAAGAAATCTAAACTAGAAAAGACACTACAATATTTTCTACATAAGGAATCTATCATAATATCTTCAATTATATGAAAACACAATCATACTTGCGACTGTTTAAGAATATGACAATAGCGAAGACCACATTTGGCAACCATTTTACGACCAAAGTGACAATCCACATGGATATGTTTAATACAATCATGCTGAACTGGATTAGCAATAAGATAAGTAGCAGAGACATTGCCACTATAGAGAGTGATCGGATGATGAATAAAATAACCAAGATCAGCCAATAGTTGTGAAGCCAAATAATGATGGTAGTAGACTAGTAGTGTTAGCAACCGCACGAAATTCAGCTTATGTGGAGGACTTGGAAACAATATGTTGCTTCTTAGAGCGCCAAGAAATTGGATTTTTTCGAGAAAAAACATCATAACTAGTTGTAGACTGTCGACTACCGGGACAGCCAGCCCAGTCCACGTCAGAATAGGCAACCACAATAGTAGGAAAACTAGGTTTGTGAAGAAACAAACCATAATCCAAAGTTCCCCACAAATACCTGAAAATTCTTTTGATAGCCAGAAGATGAGTAGTACGAGGAGCATGCATAAACTAAGAAACAATATGAACAAGACGAGTCATAGTCAAGTATTGCAATGCACCAACCATACTACAATAATTTGTAGGATCAATAAGAAGTTCACCATCAACAAATGACAAAGTGACCCTAGAAACAATATGAGTGAGCACAAGTTTGACAGTATGCAAATGAAATATTGAAAGGACATCAAGAACATATGTATGTTGAGACAAAATCAAACCCCGAGAAGTGCGCACAACCTGGATTCCTAAAAAGTAATATAGATCCCCAAATCCTTCGTAGCAAAGTGAGAAGAAAGAACAGAAATGAGTTTGTGAACAAGACTCGCAACTGCCAGTAAGAACAATATCATAGCAACTTCCAGCGTGGATGGCTCTGATACCAATGATATGACCTTGAGAACCCAACCTCATAGGCCAACTATTAAGACGGGAGAGCCAAAGCAATATAAACCCTACACTAATATCCCATAATACCAATGTGGGATCCAGCTACCTTGCACTAAGATCATAACAAAAGATTAAGTATTTTAATTCTCCACTGTATAATGCATTAAGAGTTGAATTGCCTTGGGTTATATCTTTTCATTGGAAAATAATCTATGTAGTTGGAAGAAAAGCTTGTCTTCGTATGGAAAATGCAAAAAAGGAAATATATATATATATATATATATATATATATATATATATATATATATATATATATATATATATATATATATATATATATATATATAAAACGTATTTCCCTATCAACCTCTGAAGATTAAACTGAGCAGTTGTTTATTTCCATTACAAATTAACTTTCAACATCCATGACTATCAGCTTCAACCATGGAATTTGAGCAATCAGTATATGGAAAAACTGCGTCCTGAACTGGATTCAACACATTAATTTGAATGGTATCGGCTTTTCTCTTCAAAACTCAATTTTTGCAACGAGCGTGGTTGAAGATTTGGTACTCAATTTTCACAGGCCATACACAAGGTAATGAGGGGTGATTTTTCAGAGAGTGAGAGTGAGAAGGTGGATAAGATACTAGGGCAAGGAGGTTGGAGTTGAGAAATCAGACAAAGCATTCATGATATCAGCTTGAATGCGGAAAACTTTGAGCAATCTGTCTAGCGTAAAACAAATTTTCCAAGCGTCGGTTCATGATGTTAAACTCAACATTCACATGCCACTCACGAGGCAAGGAGGGGTGCTTTTTTGTGCTATGAATATATAGATTAACGCAAACAGTTGAAGTGAAGCAAAGAAAAGGAATCTGGAGATTTGTATATGTAATTGTTGTAAAGGAGCAAAAATATATAATTTATCGACTGAAAAGTCTCGAGATCTTGGTTTAGTACTGTGAATCAATTTGTTGTATAATAATAACTGTTAACACGAGTGAGACTCGTAATGCATACCTAAAACAGGTAATAGGGTCTAAAATCATTGTTAAACATGAAATATTGACAATTCACCGGACATTGTCTCAAGAATCTGTTAAAAAGTATACTACCCTACCAAAAAAAACAAACAACACAAAACAAAACATTAACATTATAGAAACTGAAAGAGTGTTATACCGCCATGCTCAAGTACAAGCTGGACACCAAAAAAGAAAAATCTCATGGACCGATACACATTTTGCACGTTCCATTAATTGGCCAGACATTCAATGCGGAAGAAAGTTTTGAGGGACAAAAAGCTCGGAACATATTCAAACAAAAAGGAAAATCTGTCTTCATCATCAGGAACCGTGAGTAAATTGAAGCTCCTTGTCTTTGTATCCAAGGAGGATAGATCCTGACTATATCCACTAGAGAATATTAGCTCTCCATTTCTCATTGTTGCAACGGGAATGGCTGCATATGAACTACTAGGAAGCCATCTTCTCATCGTGGTATCTCTTGTCCAGGATTCCACGACTCCATATTCTCTCATTGCCCATATGCTCACCAGATTCTTGTCACGGTTATCAGCTAAACAAAGATTACCGTTCCATATTCCTGTCGCAATATCGCTTACATCATCTCCAAAGCCAGGAGGAAGTGGTATATGCCGTCTACTTTCTTCCTGGATATCAAAAGCATATATAAGACTACGACGCCCATCGTGACCAGCCCAGTGGATAACTCCATTAAGGTTAACCCCACTTGGAAACAAATTATGAGGGATGGAAGAATCCTCAATATCTCTCCATTTTTTATCAACTCCAATGGTTAGAATCTTTCCCTCAACTTTAACTTCGCGTCCATTACCTACAAGAATACATCTGATAAGAATTCTGAGGACCTTGTAATGAGCATTATCTTTACTCGAACCAATACCATAAATCGCATCATGGGCATCCTTCGTCCTATCAACCTTTGGAAGCACTATACGTTCTCCCATCACCTGATTGATAATATAGACAGTTTGATTACTGCAAAATGATCCGCATAGTTACCAAGGTCTTCTTTTTTGGGAATATAGCTTTGAACTACACAGAGTAAGCCATTGCATGAGCCCTTTATTGCCGAACTCCCTTTCTTTTGAAAGTTTGTTGCTTTCGGATTAATCGGTGTTCGCATGACCCTACGATCTTTTTCGATTTCAAGAAAATAGAAAGACCCCTCGTCACTCGGGTAGGTAGGTTTACGGTGTTGAGAGAGTACGAGGACAGTATATGGAGGGTTTTCTAAATAGAGTTTAGCAAAATACGGATCATAGATGATGTTGTACCACGATTTACAAACGCATCTAAATCGAATGATACTCTTGATTGGGAGTTTTCGAAGAATTTCAAGAATTACTGCAGGGGGCAACTCTTTCGCACCAGAAGAATGGATTACAGTAGCAGTAGAAGAGGGCAACTCTTTTGCACCAGAAGAAGCACAACTGCAGCAATTCCATATGGTTTTAATATTATTCAAGAAAGAAAGCAATAGATTTTGGGAGGGCATTGTCAATTGCGATTAGGTCTGAGATTTGAGTCAGTTTGATTTTCATGGGAAATAGGATAAAGGAATAAAAAAGAATAGGGCAGAGTTTTTGAAACAAATAGAAAATCTTCACCAAGGTTCATTTTAACTCTACCCCAAAAGTCTCCGAAAAATCTTAAGAGATTGTTTCAAAAGATAATTGTATTAGATGTTTCTTTATAGTACAAGCATTAGACTTATTTTATTTATTGTATTTGCATATAGATGTTTCTTTGCTCATATTTTATTTTCTTTTGCTGTGTCAAATTGTTTACTAAACTATACATTTATTCGTAACTTCTATATAATACATGAAATCATATCAGTTTTTGTGGAAAAACCTCATTTACTTCTTTTCAAACTTTACGTTTTCTAAATCTTTGAATGGACTGTAATTACTTTTCATAAATATTATATTATAACTATCAGAAAATATTTTAATAATTATTACTAGAAGAATAACATATTACTTATGGTTTAATGTGATTGTCCGAAATAAGAAAACTAGACATATTATCGTGGCGATATAGATGTTTTTAGTTGTACAATATGATTATTTCGAAGATACAAGGTATACATAAGATTAAATATAAATTATTTGATGTTATTTGATGGTTGAACCAATGGTTTTACAGCTTCCCGATTAAATTTGTAACCAGTAAAGCTACCGCTTTGATATTCGGTCTGGTTTTGAGGACACTGAATGTGACGGCCACCAATGATCCCCGCTCTGCCCCAAATATAGCAAGAGCATCTTCCACTTGATTACTTTTCCTGAATTTGTGAGATACTTGATAACTGATGGAATAGATAAATCTCAAGCAAAAGAGCCACCTACTTCGGGAAAATTACAATTTTGATACCCTAACTTCGGAGCTCATGATTTTTGTGTCCTAATTTGGCAATTTCTTCAGTTTTGGTACTCCAATGGCGGCATTTCAAATTCTTGCTGGAATTTTCCACGCGCCACAAAATTTGGAGTTTTTGACTTCAGTCAAACTCACCACACAACAAATCGCCATGTTGGACTCCACGTTGAAAAAATAAAATAAAATTAATTCTTAAAATAAAAATTAGAAAGAAAGATAACATAAAAAAATAAAAATAAAAATAATTATTAGAGAAAAATTAAAAAGATTCTCATAAATTAATTTATTTTTCTTAAAATTTTAACTGAAAAAGAAAATAAAATCGAGAAAGTCGTCTTTCCCGATTCACCGGCGCCACCGGACTCACAACCAACCCCCTGCTACGACGGCAAACCTCTATGAGAATCGGGCGATATGCCGGGTCGCAATCTCATACCCAAGTCCAGATCCGATTTATCCTATTTCGATCGACAAAGTCCGCAAACCAGAGAGGCAAAGAAGAAGATCAACGGAGGGGGAAGATTTGCCTCTCTGGTTCGCGGACTTTTTCGGATAAATCGAATCAAGAATCAGATCTGAGTTCGTGACCTGGCGTATCGGCCAATTCTCATAGATGTTCGTCGTCGTAGCAGCGGGTTGGTGGTGGGTGGGGTGGCGCTGGTGAGAATCGGGAAGTCGATTTTGTTTTCTTTTTCTTTTTAGTTTGTAATATTAAATTTATGAAATTAGAAAAAATTGTTTTTTAAAAAAATTTAATTTTGTTTAAATTAATATGAAATGAGATTTTTTTTTAATTCTTTATTGTGATTTTTGTAATATTTTGATTCTTTTTGTTATTTTTTTCTTTATTATTTCTATTTAAGAATTAAATTTTGTCTATTTTTTTCATATCGAGTCCAACGTGGCGATTTGTTGAGTTGTCAATTTGACCAGGGTCAAAATCCCAAATTTTGTGCCACGTGGAAAATTTCGACGAAATTTTGAAATCACTGCCACCAGATTACCAAAATTGAGGAAATTGTCGAATTGGAGTGCCAAAAACGTGAGCTGCCCATTTTCCCCACCTACCTCTGAGCGCCCACGAAACCTTTGCGGAGTTTTCTTGATAAGGTTAACAACATATGCAGAGTCGCATTCCAGCCAAAGCTAGTTCTAGCAGATTCCTCGCCTTCTCATAGCGAAGACGGGGCGTTTCGTGGACCATAGGGGAGGCGTAAGCCCTAAGACAAGAAGTGTAAGCACAAAAAATTTGGATATTTAATTTTTCAAAGTATATATTAATGATAAAAATACAAATAAAAAATAAATAATAAGATAGTCATTAAATATATCATTAAGAGTTATTGTGCCACTATTAAGTTATAAAAAAAACGAAAATGTGATGAATATATTTTAATTTACATAGTATATAAGTTGAATAAAGATATTTTCATACACTTTCAAAGTATTTCACATATGACAAAATTAATGGATAACTACATATAGAAGTGAAATATAAGTTAAAAATAAATAACTAAAAGAAAACTCACACACGAATAATCACAACCTTAATTTTTATGATTAAAAACCTATATAATAAGAGGAAGATTAATTTCAAATTTATTTAATATCTACTAGGAATATCAAATACCTCCCAATATACTTGTAATTCATGTAAAATATTATTTTTTGAGCAAAACAAGGATGAAACATAGAAATAAATAGACAATGGCCTTCTCTGTTTAGTTCCAAGAACGAGGGTTTGTGGAATTATGGGGTCGTGCAATGGCCTACTCTGTTTCGTTCAGAGGCCACTTCTTGTAACGGAGAATCTTGAAAACTATTATAATCGCGATAGCATTTACAACAATCAACCTCTCTATGTTATCAATCTGGTCACCTGAGAACGTATTTGTTTGTTCCCCAGAGGTTCAATGGGCAGAGCACATTTGTGATGTGATTTTCGAATTTGGCACGAGTACAAGGTACTAAGGATTGTCATCAATGATTTGTTGTTGAGCATGAAGTTAAAGCGGATGGAAAGATTTTCACCATCGGGGTTGATAAAAGAAGGAGAGATTTTAAGGATTCTTCGATCCCTCACAATTTGTTTCCATGTGGGTTTACCTTTAAATTTAATGTAGTTCTCCACGGGGGTGAGGATCCTTTGTCCCACATTTTGTCCCATTATATGTTCCACTTTCTATTAATAGTTATTTTAACTAAATCTAAATAAACACTAATTAAACTAATTCTGATTTGAACTAATTAAAACCACCGGAATCCCAAAAGATCTAAAATTCTCACTCATCAAAATCTTTTCATCTCTATCATCCCTCTCCCTCTTTCCATCATCATCATCATCAAAATCCTTCATCTCTATCATCCGTCTTCCACTCTCCATCTCTCTTATTCACACCATACTCTTGAGCAGAATAAGCCCCAATTGAAAATTGTGATTTTGTCAAGAAAATCAAATCATTTACTTGGTGTTGTCTTGATAAAAATATGTTCAAACAAAGGCTTAATTTTTGGGTTTGTTCTATTTTAGATGATTTTTAGTTTTGTTGGATAGTGAAATAACATGCAACTAGTATGACTAAACATAAATTTTCTCATCCTACAAATTAAAACTTTATATTAAAGTATGACAAATGATTTTACATATCTTAGTTCAAGGATTAGGAACTTGAAGGCCGATTTACATAGTTTTTTTGAAACAATAGCTCTTACTTGTTGTTTCGGTTTCTTGTTTCTCCCCCTCACTCCGAATTGTTTCTATCCTTTATTTTGTCCATTCTTTTGTTAACAATATATATTCTCAACAGGGATTATATGTGGAGAAGATGGCCATGGTTGAAGTTTGAAGAAGACAGATCCCTATGGTGTGGAGATGATAGAGATGAGGGATAGAGAGAAAGAGAAAAGGCAGACCATGAAGGTAAAAAAACTTTGATAATTGGAATTCGGATTGTATGAGATTTTTTGTGTGTGTCATTAATTAATTTAGATTAAAATTCATTTAACTAAAATTTATTAAAATTTTAAAATAACTATTAATGGAAAGTGGAACACAAAGTGGGACAAAAATGTGGGACAGAGGATCCTCACCCTCCACTGGGTTAGCAATGATATGCACTCTAGTCATACGTATGGATTTGACATTGAGGAAGAAAGGGGACGACGCATCGACTTCCTCTAAGGTTGGGTGAGTACCCATGTGATATTGTACTAGCAATATGGAACTGTCAACTTTGTTTATCGATAAAAGTGATGACCATCAGGTGGATATATGGACAATGAGAGAATATGGTATTGGGGAATCATGGACTAGTGACATTGTAGTTAGGAATCAAGAACTCGATTCCATCTACTTTATGCTTCTATTCCTTCTTTCCCATTACAACAACATGTTGGAACGTGAGATTATTTCCAGATTATAGCAAGCATAAACATATAATAATAATTTCCAGAATATATCATAAATTGCACAATATATAAACTAATTACAAAACTAAGCAGATCATAAACAGAAATTAAGAACAATAACAAAACAACAAATTTACAGAAAATTAAATGGACCTCAAGGATGATTTCGCGGAGATTGTAACAAATCTGGACAAGGCAAAAGTTTGACCTCTTTCTCTCAAACCCAATTTGCCCGGCTACCGCTTCAGACCCGCGTGGACAATGGATTCCCAAGGTACAACGTCCATCACTGGTGCCGCCTGGAAGGTCAGAAGTGCACCCCATTCGAACCTTGTGATATTTGCAAAACTCTAAGTGTTTGTGCCATGAGGTGTATGCAAAAGTTTTGAAGACCTTTTGGATGATTTTCACAAATGCCTGCAGGCCTTAATTTAAAGGAGAAAAAAAAATGAAGAGCCACACCACAAACAAGAGGGGGTTTAATTTTCAGCTTTTAAGTTGAAAGTAAGTGTGCAATTATTCTCTCAAATTTTATTTAATTAAATAAATAAAATCCCCCATTGCTTCTCATTAAGCAATTTAAATTCACACACCATCTTAATTGGATTTTCTCTCAAAAAACCCAATATTTATTATTTGAACTCAATTTCAAATATCTCCTACACAATGAGAAAGAGGGATCTAGTGATGTTCTGTTCACATGGTCAGAGTCTAGTCACCTTTGATCCAAGGACAAAGAGCTGCACTGAACTTCATTCCCAGCTTTTTGTCGCTCAGAACTTTTCCCTGAGTGGAATGTCTCTTGGCAATAGAACAGACTGTGCTTTGCTCCTATCAAAATTTGTATATTATCAATGTGATTTATGGTAATGGTTCGAGTAAAGACAATGCTCATTACAAAGTCACGGTATTTAACTTGTTATAACCATGTCAAATAGAGATAAACGTGTCAAACACCATAATCTATACCCTGTTCCTCAATGTATATCCTGTTGTATCAAAATGTGCGAGTTATACCCTAACTTTTGAAAAAGAGTGTATTTTGCACAATGATAAATATTCCATCCCAAATTAATGAAATGTAACCGTATATTCCGCTTTGTTCCCTTAGACGTAAGGTGTACATAGAACAAATAACAAAACATTAGGATGCACATAGCACAAACGACAATACATTAGGGTGCATATTATACATGTCACAATACGTTATTGTGTACACAACACAAATGATAAAATCAAAAATGGAATATTCTGTTAGTTTCGGATGGAATGTTGATCATGGTGCAAAGTCTTATTGAAACGTTAGGATGTTTCGGATCCATTAGGGTGCATAGTGAGAAACATGGTATAAGTTAGGGTGTTTGACGCATTTGTTCTTTCAAATATGCTATTTTTTTTTTAAATATGTTAGTAGGGGAATCTTCCTCGGTTTTCTCCTTTTCATGCACTAATAAAAAGATAGTATTTATGTGACAACTTGTGACGAAATCAAAAATTGACACATGAACCATGATAATAGTGATGAAATCAATTGACATGTCCTGATACGGAAACACATTTTTATAACGAAATGCAATCCTTTAGTGAGGAAAGCAAATGTCTTGCGATGAAAAGAGATTTATTCACCATCTATTTTTCACAATCAATAATTTTGCCCCCAAAACACTTTCTGTACGGGGCCTTCTACTACGAATCATCTGAGTCTTTCTTTGTGACGTAAGCTTTATGTGACATATGTGTTTGACTTTGTGTGACGACTTTTTTTGTCACTTTAAACGATAACTTTTGTAGTTGTGGTTTATATTTTCTTCTTTGTATAAGTATTTTTATTAAGTTATAGTGTTGGTTTGTAGAACGCAAAGTAGGTTATGATTTTATTTTTATACCAAAATATTACTATTATTTATTCACACAATTTAAAACCGCCACCCGCCCGCTCAAGCCGCCCAACCCGCCATCCGCAGTTTTTAGCTTTTAACTTAATCCGCTCGTGTTCACAAACTGATAACCCACATATTTTGAGTATAATCATATTTTCAGTGACAACATGTCCAATCCCGCCCACGACAACCCTGTTGAAAATCTTAAGAGAATATTGATAAGCATTAGTAAATTGTGTGATTATAATTGATTGGTCAACATTGACAAAAAGGGATGTTAGGTAATAATTCAACAAGGAACATGTGTTATTTGGGGAATGCTAAGTAATTATTTTATGATGATTACAAAGTTGCGATAGGTGCATGCCAAGTTACAACAATTTTGGTATGCGATGGGTTTGTGCTGAATGTTAATAATGTTTTGGATATTTAGTTCAAAATGTTCCTATTATATTTGTAAACTTATTAATTTTAATTTGTAGAATCAACAAGATTGAAATTTTTAACTAATTTGCAAATATCATAAGTGTCAAATGGTCTATAGTGATAGTTTTGATCTGAATTCGGTAATAGATTAAGTAACTTCCTTGCTGACGCACTTCTAAAGTTCGTGGCTCCACAATATTGTTAGTGTGCAACTCAAACTATAGAATACTGTGGGGAGCTGGGTTTATCTTTCTACACCTTTATTTTGTTTCGTTCAAAATTGAGGTAGGTTTTACAGTTAAGATGTAATAGAGAGCCAGACTATCAATAAGAAATAAGTTATTGAAACTTGAAATGGTGGGCCATTATCAAAGCTGGGGGAGGCGGTCAAACCATATATGATATTTTAAATTGAGCACAAATTTTCCACTTATTTTTAATACAAGTTTGATAATTATGGAGGAGCTAGGGGGTGAAATCACCCCCACATGCACCACCTCCCCCACCATTGTTTATGGGTATTTCTATGCATACCTCTTTTAGTAATTTTGTCTTAAGCCCTTTAACATGAATTATAGTTATTATGACTGAAGATTCGAGTTTAGTGTGATAATTTCATCTCCCTATTAAGAAGTGCATTTAGAAAGAGTTATGACTCTCAGAATGGTATATATGACTACAGGGACTCTCCATTTTATGAATTTTTGTGCTTGCTAAAACCATAAGTATGAGAGCCGTTCAAAAAGATTCTCCATTTTTTGAAAAAAAAGTTACCATCACTCAAAAAAGAATGTATGAAAGCTCTCAATTATATCTCATAGATCTTCTTTCATATTGAAAAATAGCTACTATTCTTAAAATAAAGTGATGAGTGAGAGTTATCATTATTGTTTGACTCATAAAAATGATTGATAAGAGGATGAGAAATTTTGAACAAGAAAATGTGATTTGATTGACAAAACTCCATATCCTATATCCATTGTTTTGAGGGCTAATTTTGATTACATCCGCATTCTCACTATTTTTCTGTCACTATATCTTTTTTCCAATTTTATAGTAAATGCAATAGTGTTTTTATTCAATTTGGTATAGGCTCATTATATCTTATTGATATTTTATTCTATTTGATTCGTGTTTGACGCGTCATATCATAGTCCGGAAGAAAGGTTATCTAATTATGATTATAGTTAGATTTTATTTCGCAGAATACTTGAAGATATAAAACCTTAAGATGTAGTAATGTAACTTTAGTAGGTTCAGTTGTAACCAATCAGAACATTAAACAAAAAAAAAAGTTAATTAAATTAAGACATTCTTTAGTTAGTAATGAATTCCAATTCTTAAGATCGGATAAAAGACTGATTTGTCTGTTTACTTCGAAAATACTTTTTGCACAGGAGTTATGGTTGTTCGTGCAACAGATAAACAAAATAGTAACTAAACAAATACACCAGTTTTTACGTGGTTGGGACAACTGTCTTAATTCACGAGGCTCCCACATAATACTTCAGACTTCTTTAGATATGCTAAAGTGAATTACACATACATGATGTTACTTTGATCCACTGACGACACTTCTACGGTTAAATTCCTGCAGCCATGCCTTTATTTCTCCTAAACAATCTGGTGGAAGATATCCTGCCTCGTTCGAACTCTCTTCGATCTTGTTGGACTCTTCTAGATAAGTTCGATCTTCACTTTGGAGCAGAGACTCACTCTTACCAACTATGAAACTTTTAATTAAATAAGGAATAAACCTTTTCCTTAATGGAACTCAACCTATGTTCTTAAAAGCGGACCGGACGTTCAAGCGACAGTTTAACTGGTTACTGGTTCGATAGGTTCAATCGGTTCGATCGTTGGTCGAACCGGTTTAGTATATTTGATAGCAAATATATAATACTACTTAGGCATAATAATAGGAAACGAAAAAAATACTTGTGTTGATCATCTTTTTGAGTTGTACAGCATAATAAAATATCATTTGAAATTAAAAAATAAAAGCTCTTAAAAACAAAAGCTAAAGTTCAAATCTAGAAAACTGAAATTGTCACCGATGTAATAATATGCAAATCTCTTATATATATATATATATATATAAAAAAACATTTTCATAATGTCAAACTCTAAGAATATAACTCAAATCAATTTTCAATATCACTATACGAATAAACAAAAGCAATTAAATAAATTAAAACAAGATAATTTAGTACTCATCAAAAAGCATTATTTGAATTAAACGATTAAGATTATAATCATCAAAACAAAAAGATTTTAGAATATATTTACGACCATATTCACTACTTTTATATTTCAGAAGTACTGTTTTGCAATTAAAAAAGTAAAGTAAAAGGTTTAGACAAAATCCATTTCGATTGAGGTTGAGATTCCATTCTCAGCATTCTCAGCGGTGGTGATGGATTGGAGAAGAAAACAAAGAAGGGAAACTGAAAGCTCTAAGGGGCGGAGATGGCGAAGCACGGGCAAAGCCGAAGGAGACGGAAAAAGAAAACGTCAGTCAAACTCAAAAACCTTAAACCCGCTTCTTTAAAACTGAAACAGACCAGAAAAAGAAATCTGAGCCAACGCTTCGACCGCCCATCCGGGTCGCAACCCGGCTGGTTCTAGGCCGGCTTTTGCCGCTTCGCTATGCTTCCCTCGCCACCCGGCCCAAACGGGCGGCGGCGGCCGGTATAAGGTCTGATTCGCGATCGAACCGGCCGGTCCGATCCGCTTTTGATAACACAGAACTCAACTTACAAAACTAAACTATGAACCTTTCGTATAATATGTATTACAACTTGCTCAAAGGTTATATGTTACAAATGAATCAGCTTCCTTATTATAGGTTCAACATTGGTGTGATCAGATCCAGCTGTTTCGACATCTTCCGTGTTTTATATCTTTCAGAATCTTCCTGATTGTATTCGGTCTTTATCTCCTTGCTAAAAGATCCTTAAAATAAGACCACATACACAAACTTAATCCCCAAGTAAATAGATCAGCTGAATATATCCAGAAATACAAATATAGGCTTTCCAAAGGATTGTGATATATGCAGAGCAAATATCCTAATCATAGAGCAAATTTTAGTAAACTCTCACTTTTACTCTTTCTATAAATTAGTATGCCTTTCATTCCTAGCTTTATATCCTTAATTAAAAGAATATTCAGCATGATTCCCGGCAAATATTGCTTAAATAAAGCAAAACATGACATATTAATGTACAACCAAATCAAATCTATAGTGTTTTCCCATAATACGATATCGCATTTTACTGTGTGAACTTAAATTAATCTTTAGTTATTAGTTTAAATAAATTAATATTTAAATAAACTACATGGCTTATTCAAAATTCATTTTTTAAAGCTTAGAATACTCGACTTAACTATTGAACTAATACATTTCTAAGAAAACAATATGATAATGATTAAGAATGTTTACGTTAAATTTGATTAGAAAAATAAGATATACACTATAAGAGGCATATATATCTTCTTAATACATGAGAAGAAGGGGGAAAAATTCAGTAATTATTTCATATTTGTTTCACAGATATAAAAACCATGATTGTTTAGAAGTTAAATTATTGAGGAAAAGAATGGGGAGTGCAAGACATACTCAACCACTGCAAAGGTTACAAATCAGCCGCTTAAGCAGTCCACAAGAAAATTATACCATTCGATACAAGAGTAGAAAAAATCCTTCCTATGACTTTTGAGCCAGCTCAAACTCTTAGCTTGTATTTGTTTAAGGATATTCTGAGGAACACCTTGCACACCTTTAAACATAGCATCGTTCCTGCTAATCCAGATGCACCAAATAACAATGAACCATAGACAGTCCCATCCTTCCTCTCCTTGTTCTTAACCCCAAAAATTGAGTGAAGTGTTTCTTTGCATTGTTACAACCAACTGTATTAAATCCCAACCAGCTAAAAGACCTCATCCAAGTGGTGTACATCACCGGACATTCAAAAAACAAGTGCACCAAACTGTCATCATGAAGGCCACAAAGCGCACAGCTAATAGAGTTGTCGGTGGGAATACATCTCTTACTAAGATTGAATTTGGTTGGTATTCTATCATGTAGAACTTTCCATGCAAATGCCATCATCTTTGGCGGCGCTTTGGAGTTCCAAAAAAGTGAGTACAATTGTCTATCATCACTAGACACCTCATGGTCTGTTGAGATTTGATCAATAGTCTTGTATGCAGATTTTACAAAATATAATTTTGTAGAGTCCAGCTTCCAAATCCAACCATCTGTTTTGTTCTCGATGGTTTGATGTCGGATATCAGCTCCACGAGATTTTGCAACAACTGATTTTCCCAGTTAAAAAGTCTTCGCCTCCATTGCCAATTCCAAGTCCAAACCCCTTGCCTCCATTCTCCCACCTCTGCAACATAAGCATCTTTAATAGTACTGATAAGAAAAAGTCTATTGAAAGAGCATTTTAGAGTTTCGTTTCTAGCCCAGACATCACTCCAGAATTTGATTTTTTTCCCATCACCAAGTGTCCTTTTTAAACCCTCTAAGAACCAGTCGGTGGACCATTTATCGTTGACCGTCAAGAGGTCCCTCCACCAGAAAAAATTATTAGGTGCAGCGGCTGTACGATGACGTGGTACAGCATGTGGTGGAGATTAAATACTATTCCTAAATTATAGGGAAGTAACTTCTCCACACCTCATCCCAACCATGCATTTATATAAATAACCGACTTACTGCACCACCTCATCGTACAGCCGCTGCACCTAATAATCTCTCCTCCACCAGATTGAGAAATTCAGCCTGCTAGAGATGGTAGCGGGCAACGCTTGGGATGGGTCATAGTCACCATATCTCGATTTAAGAAGTTTAATCCAGGGGGCATAGCCATCAGTAAGATTTCTCTAGCGCCATTTAGATGAGGGTAAACCTGTGACGGGTCGGGTACCCGCGGGTTTGGGTATTTTCCGACAGGTACCCGCACCCGGGGGTGGAATAATTTCGGGTACCCGAAAACTATACAATTTTCGGATTTTCGGGTACCCAAGACGGGTACTTCGGGTACCCGTTTTGGATCTTCTTCTTCCTTTTTTTTAAAAAAAAAAATTGTGAAGCCACATTGATTGGTAATTGATTGTCCACGTTAGCCTTTGTTTGATAAAATACGTTATCTTATGAAACAAGATCAGATTTCTGGCATTAAATATCATTAAAAGGATTGGGAAGATTATGATTAGTAAAGAAATATTTGATTGAAATTTTGAGAAAATCCTGGCTATATAATCTCGTAATTAGATAATTTGATACAAAATATAAACACTTCACTCCAATATTTTAGGAAATGATAAGGTAGTTATTATATTAGAAGATCTATTCCTATGTCTTGAAAATTATCCGATAAGTTGCTCCAATAAGCCAAAAATTCCCACGTTACTCCTCAATTTAAGAAAATGAAAAAGTTAATTGTATCAAATTTGCTCCACTAAGCCGAAAATTTCTACATTACTCCACCATTTTAAGAAATAAATAAGGTAATTGTTCCTGGTAAAATAAATGACAAATTGAAGAAGATCTTTTTTATATAATTGATGAATATAAACCAAAGTTATATATCAAGGTGACAAAAAAGTAACATCAGTTTTAAGTTTAAAAATGTTTTTTTATTATTAATAGAAATTCGGGTACCCGAAACCCGAAGGGGTACCCGTACTTGTACCCGTTTTGAGGGCTTGGGTATCGGGTACCCGAATGCCCGAAAAGCTGGGGGTTCGGGTTACCCGTTCGGGTATTTCACCCACGGGTCGGGACGGGTACCCGATACCCGAACCCGAACTCCCAGCCTTAGATGAGGGCATCATTGAACCATTCAATATTCTTAATACCCAATTCGCCTTCTTCTTTATTCACACAAACTGTCTCCCATCTTAGCCACGCGATTTTCCGATCTTCTTCTTTCCCACCCCATAAGAAATTCCTTTGGATTCTACAATCAGTTTCAGAACCCTTTTTGGTGCTTTAAAGAAGGATAAGTAAAACAAAAGGGTACTTGAAAAAACTGACTTGAGGATCACAATTCTGCCACCAAGGGAAATGTGTGTATTGCTCAATCCTTGTATTCTTCTTCTTAACGAGTTGATGACTGCCTGCCATGATTCAACTCTTCTGGGATTAATACCAACCTCGACTCCTAAGTATTTGAATGGAGGAAATCCGTATTTGTAATTCAGCACTATTGCGTGACCTGTCAAAATTTCTTCACTTACATTCAAACCATATAAGAGACTTTAATTAAAATTCACTTTAAGCCCTGAGGTAAGCTCGAAGATTCGCAAGATACTCTTGACTAAGCGGATATTTCCCTCTTTATTTTCACAAAAGATGACTGTATCATCAGCATATTGAACATGGGTAACCTCAAAGTTTCCTCTTCCAATCTTGAGTACTCCCGTCAACAAACCTTCTTGATGTGCTTTTCATATAATGGCGGCAAGTCCCTCTGCTGCAATAAGGAATAAAAATGGGGAAAGAGGGTCCCCTTGTCTAAGTCCTCTTTTTGGTGTAATTCTGATGTGGGGCTTCCATTGATGAGAACCGAGATTGATGCTGAAGAAAGGCACTCCTTTATCCATCCAATCCATTTTGTGCAGAACCCGAGGTGGTTCATCATTATTTCAAGGTATTCCCAATTCACGCAGTCAAACGCCTTCTCGAAATCCACTTTGAATGCAAGACTTGATTTCCCGCTTCTCTTTAAATCGTCAATAAGTTCATTAACGATAAGAATGTTGTCAGTGATATGTCTCCCTTGAATGAATGTTGATTGTTCCGGAGAAATGATTGAACCCATGACTCTTCCAAGTCTAATAGCCAAGAGTTTATCAACTATTTTATATGTGCAGCCAATAAGAGAAATCGGTCGAAATTCGTTGAGCGACTGCGGATTAGGAACCTTTGGGATGAGGACAATAAAAGATGGATTAGAACCCCTGGGCAGTCTCCCGTTAGCATGAAATTCGTTAACAAAACGGCAAATGTTATTTTTGAGAATCTCCCAAAATTTCTTAATAAACTTGAAATTAAAGCCGTCATGTCCGGGGCTTTTTGAACTTTCACAACTCCAAATTGCATCTTTAATTTCTTCTTAAGTGAATGGTCTTGTTTGAGATGCATTTTCAGCCAAGGAAAGCTTCTTAAAACCCATATCGCTTAAAAGCAGTCTATCCCAGAAATCCTCTGAAAACAAGGTTGAGAAGTGATTTTTGACCTCATGCTTGATCTCTGTAACACCTTCAATCCATCCCACTTCTGTTTTCAGCCCGGTGATGTTGTTTTGACCTCTCCTTTAATTAATACAGTGATGAAAAAACTTGAGTTTACATTCCCTTCCCTTAACCATTTTGTTCTTGCCTTTTCGAGAGTGAGACTTTCTTTAGAACGAAGTGCTAGACAAAGATTTGCAAACTGAACTTTTCGGTCCATAACTTCAGATTAGTTGAGGTCTCTGTGATCCGCCAAAATGTCAAAGCCATTGAGCTTTTCTTTTGCATCGCTGATGCGCTTGTCAATGTCGCCAAAAGAATTCTTGTTCCAATCCTTTATTCCAAGCTTCAAATTTTTAAACTTCTCTTTTATGACATATGCTCCCCATCCGGAGTAATCTGTGTGGTTCCAAAACTTATGCACCAGTGAATGGAACTCTTTATGTTCTAACCAAACATCCAGAATTCGAAATGATTTCGGCCCCCAATCAATGTCATCATTTTTAAGCAAAATCGTCTAATATAATTTATGTTTTTTTATATTTATATATAAATTGTATTTATATATGCGATTTAGATGTATGTCAACATTTTATGATTAACCCTTATAAACGCTTCACATGAAAAGATTACTACACATTCTTGCATCTAAATTGAATTCATTATTTTTTAGTTTATTTAGTGATGTGATTTGTGAATAAGAAATAAAATAAAGTGTACGAGAAAAAAACGAAGAAATTAAATCCTACCAGTTTTATCATATATGCTTATATTTTAAAAAACATAAATTAAGGTTGATTTTATCATTTCCTAAAATTAAGGGATGAATCTCCTTTAAATTTGGATGTAGTTTAGAAATTATGTAGCCATTTCTTTTGTTTTGGTTTTGGGAAGGTTAAAAATGAAATTGTTGGTTTTTGCTTGTTTAGGAGAGCTGCTCTTAATCATTTACCTTTCCAAAGATTAGATAAGTTAAGTAAATCTTTTCTTATCCTAAAGGACATAGAATTGCTTTCTAAGATAAACTATGCCTTCTAATAATGAAACACAATAACTCAGCAATATTTTAATCCTATTTAAATAAGTAATCCGAATACTGAATAAAGACGGATTAATTAAATCGTACAAAATACATTTTAGGAATTAATAAATCGTGAGTTAATTCAAGCAAAGACACGCGAACAAATAAACTTCCTAAAAACGTGGACTACTTAATTAATTAACTCTTGAAATTTAATTAAATCATTCTTAGTTAAATTAATTAAGATCACATGAGTTAATTAATAAATTATGAAACATTCAAAGATCTGAACAATATGAAAGAGTACAAAACTGATGTTGGAACAGGTAGTTGCCACATAGAAATAAAACAGTTTAAGTAACTATTTTGATAATATCAGAGGTAACAGACTAATAGGACATTTACATGGTCCTAACAATTATCTATCCTCAAATTGATTATCAACCTAATATTTTGTGTTTAGTTCATTATGATTCTATCTCCCTTCAGGGGCGGAGCCAGGAATTTGATTTGGGGGGGGGGGGGGGGGGGGGGGGTCGAAATCATGTGAAATATTTTTCTTAAATAAATGTATAAATTTTATTGTTAGTCTTTTTTAGTTAGTTTCAAAAATAATAAATTGTTGCAAAAACACAAATACTTTAATAAGCAGGTATTTAATAGATAAAGTTAAAAAAATTAATTCTAAAGTAATTTAATTATAGCTAAACTTGTAAAAGAATTAAAATATAAGTATATAAACATACACAACAATATTGTTTATAAAATAAAGATATTGAATCCACTCCTAAATTAGTTTTCTATTATTTATGTTCATTTAGACATTATAATCTCTATGCATGGTTAAAGAATATCTATCTTAACCTAAAAGTAAGTTAATACCAAGTTCTTAATTGGGTTATTTCTTTGATAAACAATATTTATCAGTAATCTAATATTAATTAAGAAATCATTTTTAACTTTGATATATAACTGTGTCTTCACCAATATTTTTTATCCAAAATAAATGTTTCATTGTAAATATTTTTTAGAAAAAGTTGTATCATCCTAAAAATAAAATATACACTCAAATATTATATTAAATGACCATTTTCTATTTTATTTCTATTTTGAAAAAGTACAATAAAATTAAGATAAATTCTAAAAAGTAGTAAAATAAGTTGTGAATAAATTATTAAGATATTAGGCAATTGAACAAGTGGAAAAGTAGGAAAATAATTGGGTATAAAGTAAAATTCCATTTCGAAAAGGAACCTCCTCCTTCCTTATATATTCAAGATTCTTCTTCCACTGATATATATCAATCTTAAATTATATCTATCTTTTACTCTATCCGTAGATATATTGTTACATTTATACTGCATCATGTATCAGTGTAAATCAAAAGTTTGATAATAATTATTATTCCTATTCTCCATAATTATCCGGTCCAAGTACAGAAGAGATCTACAGATTGAGATCCCACCCATAATTGGTGTACTTTAACCATTCATTTAATATTATAGTCCTTCTAAACTTCAACACATTTATTATATAATATATATTCACACATATGTAAACTCATATATATACAGAGGTGGGCGACCGCCCCTAATGGCCCCCCCCCCTTGGCTCCGCCCCTGTCTCCCTTGCGTCTGGATCCTAGCTAATTTCTAATAAGAAGAATTTTCCTATTATTGGCAAGAAAAGATGGACATAGAGTGGGATCTCTCTATAGGGGAGAACGGTTCATGGGGAAGCTGCTTAAAAACTGCTTGGAGTGGTTAATTAGTTGTTGCCGTATTTGAAGTGTTTTTTCGTTCTAGTATAGTTGCAACAGTTGCATACTCTTCTAGTTGCAAGTTAGTTTTTTAACTTTTGGTTCGACGTTTTGTCAATTTTATACTCATGTGTTAACCTTTGTTTTGCAGGTCCATGAATTTATTAAATTGGATTTAGTTTTCATCCATACAATTTTTGCCAATATAAGACAAACGAGGAGCATGTTAGGACCGATTTTATGGTCCAGATTATTTTTGCCATTATATTAACTAACTATATATTCTGGAAATTAGTTGACTTAGTCAAAAAGAATATTTTTTGTAGATTATATTCTGGAGCTCACCCTTTGAGGGAATAAAGAGATTTTTCCTTAGGAAGATAATTTGATATCTCATCTTTAAGACTAGATTTGGTTCACAGACAAATGGGAGAAAAAGTAAAAGCGAAAGAAGTGAGGACAAATAAGATTTTGCAGGAATATTTCTATGAAAAATGAAATAAAAATCTTTGTTTTCCACGCGTTTGGTAATATATATGTTTTTCAAAAAAATTATTACAGTTAAAGATTTTGTGTATATTATTAATAATCTATTTTTTAAATTTATAGCCTTACCTAAACCTTGAAGTACAATATTTAAATAATAGCCTTTAAATACGCTATATTTCTTTATTTTTATCTTTTTACTTTTAAATAATATTAATAGTGAATTCTAAAACTTAAATTATTATACTTGGAGAAATACCATCCTAATTTAATAATAGGTCTTACATGTAAAGGGTCTGGACCCATGATTCAAAATCTCCTTGCCAAGCTCCATTAAATACGCTATATTTCTTTATTTTTATCTTTTTTACTTTTAAATAATAATTGTGAATTCTACAACTTAAATTATTATACTTGGAGGAATACCATCCTAATTTAATTTATATTTTCACACGTGTTATCAACACATACAAGAAAAAACAACATAATAATACAACATGAATTAAGATAATTTAAAAGGTTAATAACTTTACCGAAATGTTTATTATCTAATGTAACCGAAATAAAAGAAATAGGGATCAATTCACCAAACTCCTTGCACTATACCCCTTGTTGCACTTTGGCCCTTATCCCTTGTTGCACTTTGGCCCTTATCCTTTTTTTGGCAACTTGCCAAATGTACTATGGATAAATAAGTACTTTGCCCCTGATCGAATTTCGGTGAATTTCTGCAAGAATTTGAATCGTGAATATGGGGGTTCATTAGGATTTAACCTCAAGTTCAATAAAATACCCTATTTTCCTTCAATATTTTGTACATTTTCTTAATTTTCAAACCTAGATTATTATAAAGCATAGGGTTTGGAAATTAAGCAATAGAACAAAACCTGAAGTGAAAATAGTGCATTTTATTGAATTTTAGGTTAAATAGTGATGAACCCCCCATGTCCACGTTTTGAATTTCGAAAATAATTAACTTTCGTGCACTGTTTTTTTACCAATCAATAGATGAGGGGGCAAATGCTTATTTACCCATAGTACATGGGGAAAGTTGCAAAAACAAAGAATAAGTAGCCAAGTGCAACAAGAGGTATAGTACATGTGGTTTAATGCTTTTAACTCAAAGATATATGATATCTATTCATATTTTATAAGAGCTCTGAACAAGTGAAGACAAACTATAAAAATTAAGATTTCTTTCGTGCGTTCAAATATTTTTCATATCATATCTAAATCTAGCAGTCTAGTTTGTGTTATAAGATTTATATAAGTACACGCAAAATACCCATAATAAAAAAGTAGAATATGTTGATCAAATGAGGAATACACAACAAGCGATTTATGTATTACTAGAGAAGATAAATATGACAAAAACAAAAAGATAATAAAATAATAATTTCTTATATTAGATGAAGATTTGTGGACAGTATAAACTTATTGCTCTTGATACTATAAATTAGAAGTTTGAATTTAAGTCTTTCATTTTTATTGGTGGAAAGATGGAAGTGGAAATTTCAGGAATATTTAAAATATGATGAATTATTCCTACCTATGTAGGAGGAGAATCAAAAGTATTTTCCTATCTTTTTTGGATATTTTTATTTTCTGGGAATTCTTGTGTTACGAATTGGCTGGAAAACAATTTATTTTGCCAGGAATGTGGTTTGAGGAGTATATAGACAAAGAAGGAGGTTTAGTGTTGCTAGGAAATAATAAACATTGAAAGATTGTTGGCATTGATTTAGTGAGGTTCAAAATCCATGATGCTAATACCGGATTACCTGAGAAAGTAAGATATGTTCTACATTTAAAGAGAAACATGGTTTCTCTTAAAAGTTTTTTCAATTCAAGAGAAATGAAAGGATCTTAAGGGTTGTAAAATGGTCTATGCAGGTGATGAAAGGACTTGGAAAGAATGACATGTATACACTACAAGGAGAGGTAGTTTTGGGATCTGCAATTGTTGGCTTTAATACAACACGGCATGAGGTGGAGCTATAACACAAAAGGTCAGCACATGTGAGTGAAAGAGGGTTGATTGAGCTAAGTAAGAAATGCATGTTGGGTAGCAAAGAGCTGGATAAGCTTAGCTTTTGTGAGAATTGTGTGTTTGAGAAGACATGCAAGAAAGTTAAAAGGTTTAAGCACTTATAATGGGTTATAGTTCAAATCTCCATTTTCAACATTTTTTGCAAAGAACATGGTATTGCAGTAGACAACAGTAGCAAGAACCCCTCAGCAAAATTGTTTAGCTAAAAGGTTCAGTAGAACCATCCTTGAGAGAGTGAGGTGTATGATTCATAGTGCATGACTACCTAAAGTGTTTAGGGTTAATCTGTTGTAAGATGGTTACTGGATAAAGATGTCCATCTACTGCATTCGTTTGAAAACACCTCAAGAAGCATGATCTTGACATGCTCTTCACTAAGAAACTAAGGCTGTTTGGATGTGTAGGATAAGCTAGAGCCAAGGGCATTAAAATGCATATTCATTGGATATCCTTAGGGAGTGATGGGATACAAACTTTGGCTACTTGAGGGTGGTCATAAGAGGTGCATGATTCATAGGGATGTGGTGTTCACTGAATTAGATATGGCTTCAATAGAAAAGATTCAGAGAACACCACTGAGAGCAACATAAAGAATAACTCACCTGAGAAATACCATTTTGAGGTGGAGTCAGAATATGTTGAAACACCACCTCAACCAGGAGCTTGGCTCCTATCTAACTCACCACCTGATGCACCAGAAGCTCAAAATATTGATGATCGACCAACTGTAGAATCTTATATGTTAACTAGAGCTAGAACTAGAAGGCAAACAAGACCCGCTACCAGATATGGATATGCTGATTTGTTAGCATATTCCGTAGTAGCAGGCAACAATATCTTAGAATAAGACCCAAAAGATTATAAAGTTGTTCTTGCTAAAAAAGATAAGCACATCGGGTTAGCATAAATGGAGGAGGAAATGAAATCAATAAGATCAAATAACATTTGGGATTTGATTAAGAAACCTGCATGATCAAAAGTAGTGAGCTGCAAATGGATTTTTAAAAGAAAACAAGGAATACCTAGTGTAGAAGAGGAAAGGTACAAGGTAAGATTAGTTGCTAGAGGGTTTACACGAGAAAAATGTATATATTACAATGATATCTTCTCTTAAGTGGTAAAGAATAAACCAATCAGAATCCTATTAGCTATGGTAGCAAAATTTGATCTAGAACTTGAACATATGGATGTAAATATAGTTTTCTTGCATTGAGGACTGGAAGATATAATTTTGAGAAGAGACCCGAGGGATGCGAAGCTACAAGGAAAGAGGATCAGGTTTGTAAGCTGAAGAAATCTCTTTGACTGTATGGTTTGAAATAATCACTCGCACAGTGGAAAGTTTGATGAGTTCATGAGTAGAATAAGGTTTTCAAGAAGCAAGTACTGTGTTTAGTACACATTCACCTCAAATGAACGCTTCGCTATACTATTGCTCTATGTGGATGACATTCTCATAGTGAGCATCAAGATCAAAGAAGTCTTAACTTAAAAGAAATTCAAAGTTTTTCGACAGGTTTTTATCATTAGAGGGATTTTAGATGTTAGATTAATGTCCTATGATTGTAATTCCTTATCACTGAATAACGTTTGAACTTTTGACTGAAGCACATTAAAATCTACGCATTTGGGTATTTATCATCTTACTTTTTAGTTGCAACTTCTCCTACTATGGTTACGTCTTTTAATTGAATACATAATCTGCCGCTAAGATCTAACTCTCTGAAATTAAAACCTTGTAAAATAAAGTTAGACGGTATTCCCAAATTTGAACAAAACCCTATTCCCAAATTCAAAACAAAATCATAGATGGCGATGTCCTTCCGAAATCTCTTGAATTCATTATTCAATCTCATTTTATTGTGTTTGAATTTTATTGCAGTGTCATTTACGCGAAGTATTCTCAACGGCTGTGAATCCCACAGTTCAGCTTCTGCTGTTGTAAGTGAGCTTCCCTCTTCGGTAATTCTTGAAATTCTTCTAAAACTTCCGATCAAGAGTATTTTCCAATGTAGACGTGTCTGTAAATCTTGGCAAAATATCATCTCCGATCCGTATTTTGCTAAGATTTATTCAAAAAATCCACCATTTACTGTCATTGCTCTCTCTCAACAACGTAGAGTAGCCGGCCCACTTTACCGTGAGACTTTCTATATTCTTGAGATAGGAAGAAATGGTGATGTCATTCGTACACCCTTTAATCCCAAGGCAATAAATTTGCCAAGAACGAGGATTTGTAGAATTATGGGATCGTGCAATGGCCTACTCTGTCTGGCTGAAATCCCACATCTTAAAACGGAGAATCTTGAAAACTATTATAATCGTAATAGCATTTACAACAATCAAACTATCTATGTTATCAATCCAGTGACTGGAGAACGTGTTGTTCTCCCTGAACTTCAAGGGGCAGAACACATTTTTGATGTGATTTTCGGTTTTGGTTCGAGTAGAGACGATGCTCGTTACAAGGTACTTAGGATCGTCATCAGATACATTGGTCAAGGCTATGAGGGTGAAATTAAAGTGGACGGAAAGATTTTCACAATTGGTGTTGATAAAAAATGGAGAGATTTTGAGGATTCTTCCATCCCTCATAATTTGTTTCCATGTGGGATTACCCTTAATGGAGTTCTCCACTGGGTTGGCCATGATACACATTCTATTCATATATACGCATTTGATATTGCGGAAGAAAGGGGACGACGCATCCCGTCTCCTCTTAGGTTGGGAGAAGCCCTATGCGATATTGAGCTAGCAATATTGAACGGTCATCTTTGTTTAACCGATAACAGTGATGAACGTCAGGTGGACATATGGACAATGAGAGAATATGGTGTTAGGGAATCCTGGACTAGAGAAATAGTAGTTAAGAACTCGATTCCATCTTCTGTATGCTACTATTCGTTCTTTCCCATTACAACGATGAGAAACGGAGATATACTGATGTCCTCTTCATATGGTGAGATGCTTATCGCCTTTGATCCAAAGATAAAGAACTGCACTGAAATTGAGGTTTGTAATGTTGAAGGTACAGTTACGTTTATGTTCGACTTCGTTCCCAGCTTTTTGTCGCTCAAAACTATTCTCTGAGTGGAACGTCTCTTGCCAATGGAACAGACTTTGTTTTGCTCCTGCTGAAATTTGTATGTTTTTGTCATAAGCATCTTCTTAGCTCTTATTTGAGCATGCTAGAAATGATACTTTGTTATATATAAGTTTGCCAGCAGCTAAATTGTTCAGTACTTTTTTGTTTTGGTGGGAATTCACATTGAAGCAAACCAACCTAAAATTGGCTCAATCCTAAAAATGAGAACTTTTTATTGGAATGCTTTTGGTTTTGTGAACTAGGGTCTTATTATCTGTCTATCTATCTATATGTATACATATAAATGTGTTGGATTCACATTGCGAAGACGCTTACAAGAACTCTTAACTGAACTTGAATATCAGCACAAAAGAAAATATTAATATTATATTTTTGATGAATTATAATGAAGAGATCTTTTCATCTTTTTCTTTTTTATGTAATGTTTACAATTTGACATATATTGTTAGAAACAGAGGATTTAAGAATAAAAGTAATAAGATGAAAACATCATGAAACAACTAATATTAGATCTTAATCTTAATCATATGCCAGATGTAATTTGTAAAATTAGTTATCTTAACGCTCTTATCTTTTAATTTATATCTTAAACCTAGTCATAACAAAGTACTTATACATCATCTGAAGCTTTTGGACTTGTTATCTGTTTCTCTCTCAGTATTAGCTACTCTCATACTTTTCCAAACTGCTATTTGAAATTTTGTCGTAGTGTAAATGAGCTGATTGTAAATCTCGGTACAAGGTCGTCTCTGATCCGATTGACGGAGAGTCTTTCTATTTTCTTGAAATTGGAAAAGATGATAGGGAAAAAATAAATCATCCAAAAACGCATTCTACCATGGTTACTATGAGGATCACATTTGCAATAATCTAACAATCTATGGTTTTCAATCAATCATCAAAAAAGAAAAAAAATATATGGTTTTAAGTCTAATAATTCGAGAACGTAAAATGCCGAGAAATACTATAGATGTGATCTATGGTATTGGTTAGAGTAAAGGCAATGCTCATTACAAAGTCATGGTATTGTATCTTGGTATGACCCTTTCAAATTCTGTTTCATGATTTTCATTTTCTTCTTCTTGTAGTTGTTCTTTTAGTTTCTATAACTGTAATTTTTTTATTGCTTATTTTTGTTTTATTTTGGTTAACTTATTTTTTTTTTAATTATCTTGTATTTAACTTTATAAATCTTATACTGTTACGTATTGAAGATTTTGTGATTTCTCTGCATTTTATCAAACTGAGTACTTCGTCTTTTATTATATACTTTAGTTTTTTTTTTTTTTTTTAAACTCAATGGTATATAACCAAGCCATTAGACAAAGAAAAAAGTCGGGATGCACACCCAGAATGCAAGTTCTACAGTTGTCTTTTTTTTTTTTTTTTTTTTTTTGCGTCCCACCTTCTGTCGCTGCAAGAACGTCGCCGCCCTCGCGCCTTGCGTGAAGGAAACAACGTTGGTGACCCGTCGTTAGAAAATGATAACTGATAACGAAGCTGAAGTTAGTTCATCAATTAAGTCAATTTTCCTTCGTTGCTATACACGATGAAATCATCCGGGGTTTAGAAATACGAGAAAGAACTAGTAGAGTTTGTCCTCGAAGAAGATTTTTGGTTAATGCGTTGAGTGAGACGGATCATTTTCATAGTGTGATTCAAGCAGATTGCAGTAATGAAGGTCCCATGACAACCATGATTCTTGAAAATCAAAATCACGTAAAATAAAGTTGGATGAGTTCAAATATTATGAAATTTAAGGGGCTCAAATGAAATTATCTCAAAATTTCAGGGTTGTTGCAATTTGCAACCTATGTTGCATGGATCCGGATACGACAATACGAGTACAGTAAGACATAAGTATGGCGATCCAGAGTTTTTAAAAATAGTGGATGCGGTACATCTTGGATACGACAACTTATTTTAATATTAATATATATGCATTAGTCTAAATAATTTAGTATATAATCCATCAAAGTTTAATTTATAATGCATCAAAAATTACTATAATGCATAAGATAAGTGTAATTACACAATTCATCTAATCATTCACTAAAAATGCTTGTATAACGAACAAGTACCTCATGTTGTTCCATATTCTGATAATGATGCTTATTCTGACATTCCTCAGCAGCTCAATAACAGCACAGAGTTTGGTGCTTCATACTCTTCTAATAACATACTAGATCAAGGTTTTTTCTAAAGAACATTATATCACAAACAATGTTGATCTTAATAATTATGGTATTGCTGATGTTTTACCTCCATGTCCTGATAATTCTACCTTTGCTATTGGTGATATACATGTTCCTTTCCATAACGAGAATATCATTCCTGAAACAGGTTTAGTACCTCATAACAATGATTCATCATCTACTGCTCCTCTAACTCTTATAGAATCTGCAACAAAATCAAATATTCAACCTATCAGAAAGTCAACGAGATCAGTTGCTCCACCTGCTTACTTGGAAGTCTATGACTATGATCTTCCAAAGTGTATTAATAAAGCTAACCTCATTGCTATTGACTGTGAAGTCAAAGGAAAATCTTATCCTATTTCATCTTATTTATCTAGTGATAGGTTAAGCACAACACAAAAAGTATTCATAGCTGCTACCTCTCAGATAACAGAACCAATACATGGATATATACATCCAAACCATAATCTCATTGGGTGTAGTGGGTATATAAACTGAAGTATAAAGCTGATGGCAGCATTGAAAGATGCAAAGCCTGATTAGTGGCAAAAAGTTACACGCATGAGGAAGGTCTAGATTACTTTGATACCTTCTCTCATGTAGTTAAATTAACTACGGTAAAACTCATTCTAGCATTCACAACATCTCAAAATTGGCATCTTCACCAATTAAATATGAACAATGCCTTTCTCCATGGTGACTTGAGTGAAGAGATCTACATAAAGCCTCCTCATGGCTATTGCAAACCCAGTGACACAAAGGTTTGTCTTTTAAAGAAGAGTCTTTATGGACTCCAACAGGCATCCAGACAATGGTTTACCAAGTTACAATGTTGTCTTCTTGCTTATGGTTACTCCTTTACGTCTCTGATTGCTCTCTATTTATCAAAAGAAATGCTAACTCTTTTACTGCTCTATGTGTATGTAGATGACATCATTCTTGTAGGAAATGATCTTGAAGAAATCACAAAGATCAAGAAGCACACTGTAAAAGACTTAGGTCAACTCAAATACATCCTAGGCATTGAAATTGCTAGAAGTCAACAAAGAATTAGTTTATGCCAGCGCAAATATGCCTTAGATATCCTAACAGAGGCTGGTTATCTTGGTTGCAAACCAAGTAAAGTTCCTATGGATTCTTCCCCCAGACTCACAACTGGTGATTCACCACTACTTGAAGACCCTGCAGCATACACGTGCTTTGTTGGAAGATTGTTATACCTCACAATCACTCGCCTTGATTTGAGTTATAACATTCAGTGCTTAACTCAACACATGTCTAAGCCTACTATTACTCACATGGCAGCTCCTTATAAAGTTTTGCGCTATCTCAAAGCTACCACAGGCATTGGAGTATTCTATCCTTCCACCTCAGAATCACATCTCAAAGGCTTTTGTGACAGTGATTGGGCAAGTTGTCCCCAAACTCACCGTAATGTGACTGGATAGCCATTTATTTAGGCCAATCGCTCATTTCTTGGCGAGCTAAGAAGCAACAAACAGTCAGTTGCTCTTCTACAAAGGCCGAGTATAGAGCTATAGCAACTACTTGTGAGGTCATATGGCTTCATCAATTACTTGTTGATCTTCACATAAAACAAAGCAAAACTCCATTGATATTCATAGACAACAGGAGTGCCTATTGCATTGCCAACAATCCAGTCTACCATGAGAGGACAAAACACATTCGAATTGATTGCTACTTTGTCCGAGAAAAAGTTCACAAAGGATTACTAAAGATTGTGCACATCTCTAATGCTCACCAAATAGCAGGTATCCTTACCAAACCTATACCAAGTAAAGCCTTTGAAAGCATGACGTCCATGATGGGTCTTCTCAATATCTACACCAATCTTGAGGGGGTCTTCTCAATTTTTGAGTAAGCTACGGTAAGACCGTTTTCAAGCCTTGAATTTAGAAATTAAGGTCTTGGATCTTCCTTTGAATTCCCTGTTGACTGATTGTCCCATTTAAGTAAACTAATACGATAATTTCGAAGAACATTCATAATATTTTCTCCCATGCACTCACTATCAATGCCGCCCCACGCTTCACAAATTATGTGTTCACATTCAGACGTTTTCATTCATTTAACCTCAAATATAAACAATATTCTTTGTTAAACCCCGACTATCGATATTTAGCAAAAGTACTTTCTAATCCGAATTTCGAACCACAATATGTGAAACATAAGTGTTTGGAATCATTCTTCCCAAATTTGGATTCACACGAACACAGTGAAGATAAGCCCCATATTGTGTTCGGATAAAATCTCTTGTTACACCATGTATGCTCCGTTCTGGAAATTCCAGGATCACTTAAACCACTTAGACCAAGGGCCTCTATAAAGTTCCAGATCAGCCAACTGGGTTTCTCTACCTCACCTCTAGATGATACAGAATTTTGTTAAAATCTGCATCACGCACTCACGATTTACATGCCATGGTATCGAGCCATTCTACAAGACACCACGCGGAGGTTTGATTAGATGAGTTGGGGCCCCATATAAGCCTCTGAGCCGCCACTTCAAACTATTATCTGTCTGGAACACTTCCATATCAATATGATTCCTTGAAAACTAAGAACCTAGATGTCAATGTCATTATGCCAAGGCCTGGTAAAAACCTTCGCTTAACCAATTGTCGGAACCACAATACTAAAAAGTTTAAGTGTAGCTTTAAGGATGTCAATCTTTCTTACATTAAGTTTTGCCTCGTGAATATTGTTTTAGGGTTATGTTTCCAGATTTTGTTACACAACCCATGAACTGTCCAATGAGAACCCAACCTCTAACAGTTCTGAAGTAAGATACTCATTGGTCTCAGTGAGTTAGCATTGCAAAACCCGATGTTGTCTAGTTTGTCCCATTACATAATAAACATTCTCACTGTCCCAGGATAGTTCCCTCTCTGTCTATACACGTTAGAATTAGGCATTTGTAGTTTGCGTTTCACGTACACTTTTCTTTGTTTCTTGCTGATTTATGACTAACTATTATCAAAAGAGGAATAATTTCATCTTCTCTAATGCCCAAGGTTGGGCATTCACATTAACAAATAACATGATGTCATGTATAAATGCTTGCCGATTGATCCTTCTTTTTCTTAATTCGTATAGAATTTGGCTCCTGGGACAACGTTGGCTATACCACGTAATGCCTGTTGTTCTTCCATCTTAACTTTTTCTTTTCTTGTGGACTGGTCTGGCCTTATCCTTAAATCTTCATCTGAACTTGCAGTTTTGCTAATGTCAATCACCTACTGACCGCAACCTTAAGATTTCTGAAGTCTGTCCTCTTAGTCTCCATGTACAGAGCAGAGATAAACATTGGTTATTTAACAAAACCACTACACTTTTTGTGTGATAGAAAACCCTGCCTTGCCAAGTCTGTGGGCCTCGAACCCACACAAGCCTCTTCCACTATGAGATTTTGCAGCAACAACTTATCTATGGTAGTGATCATATATAGTTCTGTCTACAATTCTCCCACGAGGCACTAAGCATTGATGCATGCCTGCCTCTTCAAAAACGTGTTGCACATGACTTCTTTGTCTTAGTCGAGGTTAACTAAATGCACTAGCCAATGTGGTTAATAGTTTATAAGGAGTTCATTGTGAAACGGCCGACTTTCGAAGCCATATCTTCGTAGCGCTTAATTGTGGCTTAGTAATATCCAATTTTACTCTAATCCTCATATTCCTAGCCCATGCACCCTCCGTATCAAGATCCTCAAACCTCCTGACCTATTGCCCATGAGTGCTACATTTTCTTTGGTCTAACGCACGACAAGAATATCATGATTGTAAGCATAGAAGTTGCACCTACTGAGGTTCAAATGGGGATATCTGCCTTAAACCCCTTGTGGTTCCGAAAACCTGTGCAAAACTCTCGTGTAGTTTGTTAATTGCCTAAAACTCCCTTGTGATTTCATATCTCTACACAAAATCCCATTTTCATGAAACTACAAGGGATTTTGTGCAAGTTAGAGAATTTTGTGCAGAGCTTATAAAACTACAAAGGGGGTTTTAGACAATTGTCAAAGTACAAGAGGGTTTCGTGTAGATTTTTGGAACCACATATGGGTTTTATGCATTTTCCGGCTCACATGTGTTGGATTCTCTGTCCCATCTACTAAATTGAAAGGAGGAGATCCTTGTCAAACGACCACGGACCGTCGACTTGGACATGCTTCATATCGATCTCATGGTAGTATTGGAACCTAATATGATGGCATTTTCATAGTGTATGTTCTCTGTCTCCGGTTCCATATTGGTTTCAAAATATTGAGTAGTTTTGTTTAATTTATTTCTTAAAAAGTCAGTGATGGCATTAATAGAGAGGATGGGGGGAGGGGTACAGGTGTTCATTTAGCATTGTACACGTGCCACGTGTTAGCATATAAGTGTTGCCACATCAATTGCACGAGGAAGAAAATATAAGATTTTCATTGTGCTTTACCACTATTTGTTGGGTGGAGAGATATTATAAAGAGAATGATATACTCTGGGGCAAATAATATTAAAGAGATAAGAAGATGTTTTCTAAAGCTTATGCATTAAAGCTTGAAATTTGAATATTGCTACACAATATTTTGGGCTAATTGCAACGAACCTCCCAATTTATGGGATTCGTAGCACTTTGCCTCCTGACCTATGAAAATGTGCAAAATGCCCACCAGCCTATTGATTTGTGTGCAACTTACCCCCTGATGTCAAATATGCAGACAAGAACTTAGAAACGTGTCCAAAGTGAACAATTGATCAACGACTCACGGGCCAAATTGCACCAAAATCAAAATGCTTTAAGATCCCTTAAATCCTCTCCCACCATAATGTTTGCTCGCACACATGGAACTCCACTTCATCCAATGTATATTACTTTTTCTTGATTGTCACACCAGTAATTCCTAATTAAACACTCCAGATCAATAATCGAAATCGATTGTGAGGTTGTTTGGGATTCTCAAACCCCACATAGTATAAGTTGGGATTGCTTGAAGAACTAACTTTATATAAACTTTCTGCCCTACTAATGGGAGAAAATTCTCCTTCACTCCTTGAACTCTATTTCATATCTAAGCCAAAAGTTATGTGAAGACTTCCCATTTTGATCACCCCGTAACACCAGGAATGCCAAGATACTTCTCATGATAGGACTTTTCTATTTTTAGAGTTACTGTGCGTTAAGACTTTAGCTCTAATAGGACTTTAGTTTTTTTAGAGTAATAAATTTTTAGAATTTTATTATTAAAATTATATTTTTTGTTCGAGGTAATGGAAAAATCATACCTTGAATTGTAAGAATTTGTGGATTACATCACAAATTGTAATTACAACAAAAATACACCATTAATTGTAACTTTTTTGCAAATTGCACCACAATGTGTGTTTGTAGATATTTTTAAGGATATTTTTGGTATGTTGGATTTTATTTAATTGAAATTTTTAAATTGCACCCAAAAAAAAACATCGTTACACACTAAAAACGTTTCTAACACCAATTTTTTTTTTAAAAATATTAAAACGAAAATGAGCCTTTAAATTAAAAAAGAAAAGGTTCAACTCTCTGCTCCATCGCGAGCTCTACTAAGTCTCCATTTTCAGGCAGCTCTCCTGTGAGTTTATTGTATAACATTTTCTGCACCATTTCATTGAAAACTTGTTGTGATATCTTACGAGCCGATGGCTTTTGGCGCCATCCTTCGCCAGATATCGATCGAGGTTGATAGTATTACTATACTAGTGTTAGTTGTTGTGTGTAATTTTGTGTAATGGAACGAGAGAGAGAATGCGAGGGATATATTTTGGAGTATAATTAGTATATACTCGATTATGGAAAATTCCATTCACTTCCTCTGAGGTTTTATCTCTCTCCATCCACCTCCCTTCTAGTTTTAATTTTTACATCCATGTCCCCTCAAAAGCTTAATTGTTAGTTCATGCTTGTGGATCAATGATGCGTTTCCATTTTGTGTCAAAAAGTCACTTTATAATTCATCTGGAACACTCATTCTATCATATATCTAATCTTGATCTTTGTAGTTATATATTTTAGATCTAGTGTAACAAACATCAAAATGAATCAAACATAAGCAACAAATCTCATTTGTAAATCACACAGTACCAATGAAAATCAACAAAGTTATCAACTTATTCAGCCTTGATGGAGCTCAGAGAAGGGGGTAGCTGAGGTGAGGGCGCCGAATGGGGTTAATTGGGAATGGAGACCTCCTATTTTAATTTTTCTCTATTTTTTCCGTTAATATTAAAATGAAATAAAGCTAAAAGTTTGTATACTAGAAAAAATAGTTTCAGAATTATGGGTAATATTTTACATTGTTAATTAACATATAATAAGATTAAATTAGGTAAAAGTTTTTCCTTATTTTATTTTTATTTTTTAATTTTAAATATAATATATAAAATTAGAAGAGATGGTTTAAGGTTAATTTTAGAATATTGGGTAAAGTTTTTGGTGGACTCTTGTTAACTCAGTAGTATTTAACGTCATAAGGGGTTATTGTATGGCTTGACGATACTATCAAAGCAGATTGTTGGAGCAAGAGCATATACTTTATTATCTCTAATTTACTATTCGTAACTCAAGAATATTAAAACCCCTTTCCTTGAATCTTGCAAAATCTATTTCTTGATTATTAATCATTGATTATAGCAATCACATTTTGGTTCAGCTAATTCATCGTGATCCATCCTCCTGCTCTATCAATTATTATTACAATTAAGAAACAATTCATTCAACTATTATCTTGGCAAAACTATTGAAACTTCTATTCTAATTGGTTGTATTAAAAAGAGCAAGCAAACTATTCAACAGTTAAATTTCATAGTACATATGGAATAATTATAATTGTATAACCATCTTAATTAGCCAAATTATTAGATTATTTCTAAAATATACTTTGAATTATATATTTAAATGAATAAATATGACTGGAATCATGGTTTAGCTTTAGTTATTTTTCTCATTCTTATTAAACTATACAAAATATAATTGGATTCAGGATTAAGATTTTAGTAGTGTAGTATAAAGTCAGAACAAACAAATTATGGTTAAGTTAATATTTCAAAAAGCGATCTTATGAATAAACCTTGATTTACAATTCTTTGTACTGATAATTTGTATGAGCTAGAACATGTTAAGTGAGAAATAGCCTTATTAAGAAAATTGGCTTTTATACTTGTAGTTAAGAAGGGTAAATTAGGAATATTCGGAAATTTGCTAAAGCTCATCATCAGCGTTACTATGTTACAAAATATTAAATAAGGATAGTATGTGTAATATCTCATATATGAGGGATGGTGTGCACAATTTATTCTTACTTAGGACCAATTATGTAGTTCTCCCTAGTTTTTATATAGGAGTGATCATGAGAAACATTTTTTTCCAATAATCATATTGGTTTAAAGAGAAGAAGATATGACATACTACATTAAATTTATACTTATTTTTTCACAATTTCTATGTCTTGCAGACATATTTTTACTACTTTTCAAATGAGCTTGTTCACTACTTTTGCTTAAAGTTACATAAAGTGACTTCTAAGAAAAAATAGAGAGTGTATGTTAATATTATTTAAATGATGTGTTTGCAATAATTAACGAGAATTGTCTTTTCCTTTTAAAGACTTTCTTTAACACTATATTTTCAAAAGCATTTTGAGAAGCAACCGAATCCAGCTTTTGGAGTCGTGCTTTTCTTCCAATCATGTTTTTACTGTCAATACACTATTTTAATAAACATTTGCAAACACCACCGTAATGAGATTGACCACTAGAATCCTTAAACATCATGTGCAATCGTGTTTTAATTACCAACTCAAATATATTTTCATTTGTTGTTGAGATTTTCTTCCGTAATAATATCAGTGGGACTCTCTTAGTTTTCCCTCATATATAGTTAAGATGTATATATACTTCTTTTGTTTTTAATTATTATTTTACAACGCCAACTACATTTAATTTTAATTAACTTAATTTTCGACTAATAAGGATTTTACATCATCTAGCTTATATATAATTTTAAGATTTGTACATAAATCTAGTTCTAACACCACTTAGAATGCAATCGGCTTGAATCTAATTACTACCCAAAATAAAATAAAATAAAGATCTGCTTGAATCTTGTTTGATAGAAAATCACCAATAAACGTGGGTTTTTCCATATCAAACAAGATTATTCTGTATTTTGTGAAGATTTTCTAATTGTATCACTATATCCCGTTCTTTTCGGGTCCTAGGATATCGAACTTGACTTGGTTCTCATACTTATAAAACCCCAATCATAAACTGAGTCGAAATTTGAAGACCTGATCGACAATGACCTCTCAAAATCACTTCTTTTCTTGTTTGAAAAATTGTGTAACAGAGCTGCCCTCTTCTACTGCTACTGTAATCCAGTCTTCTGGTGTAAAAGAGTGCTTGCCTGCTGCTGTCATTCTTGAAATTCTTACAAAACTCCCAATCAAGAGTATTATTAGATTTCGAGTCGTTTGTAAATCGTGGTACAACATCATCTATGATCCGTATTTTGCTAAAATTTATTTAGAAAACCCTCCATTTACTGTCCTCGCACTCTCTCAACACCTTAACATTACCTACCCGAGTGACGAGGGGTCTTTCTATTTTCTTGAAATCGGAAAAGATCGTAGGGTCATGCGTACACCGATTAATCCGAAAGCAACAAACTTTCAAAAGTCAGGGAGTTTGGCGATGAAGGGCTCATGCAATGGCTTACTCTGTTTAGTTCAAAGCTATATTCCCAAAATAGAAGACTTTGGTAACTATGCGGATCATGTTTTCAGTAATCAAACTGTCTATATTATCAATCCGGTGATGGGAGAACGTATAGTGCTTCCAAAGGTTGATAGGATTTCGGATGCTCTTGATGTGATTTATGGTATTGGTTTGAGTAAAGATAATGCTCATTACAAGGTCCTCAGACTTGTTGTCAGATATATTTTTGTGGATCATGGGTATGAACATAAAGTTGAGGGAAAGATTCTAACCATTGGAGTTGATAAAAAATGGAGAGATATCGAGGATTCTTCCATCCCTCGTCATTTGTTACCAAGTGGGATTAACCTTAATGGAGTTATCCACTGGGCTGGTCACGATGGGCGTCGTAATCTTATATATGCATTTGATATCCAGGAAGAAAGTAGACGACGTATACCACTTCCTCCTGGCTTTGGAGATGATGTAAGCGATATTGCGATAGGAATATGGAAGGGTAATCTTTGTTTAGCTGATAACCGTGACAAGCATCTTGTGAGTTTATGGACAATGAGAGAATATGGAGTCGTGGAATCCTGGACAAGAGATATCCGGATGATTAGACGGCTTCCTTGTAGTTTATTAGCAGTTATTCCCGTTGCGACAATGAGAAACGGAGAGCTACTAAAGTCCCATGGATATAGTCAGAATCTATCCTCCTTTGATCCAAAGACAAGGAAAATCATTGCACTTAACATCCCTAACGATGAAGGCAGACTTGACTTTTTGTTCGAATACGTTCCAAGCTTTTTGTCCCTCGAAACTTTTTTCCGAGTTTAATGTCTGCTCAATCGAACATAATGTGCACTGGATCTGGGATGACAAATTTTCAATTTCTAGATTGTCTGTTTATTTATTTAATCTTTTGATGTGTGTGGTTTGATTTGGTTCTTGAGTTAATAATCCTTGAGTGTAAATTGCTCAATGTTTATTCTTAATCAATGGCATTAGTCTTAATTTTATGTACAGTTTCAAGGTTGCTAAACTTACTGTTGTTCCCTGTTCAATAATCACAATAATAAAAGAGGAACAAAAATTATGATTTACCACACTTTAACATAAAATAGATATTATCTCGATTTGTCAATTGATGAAGGTTACCTCGATGCCAGTAATTAGTTAATTACCGGACAATTATACATATATATTCGTTGGGATGAGGCACGGACTAGGTCCGCTCTCTTAAAGACGGTTTTGCGCCCCTAGGGGGATTTTCTTTATCCGATGCAGTAGGCTATCGACACGTCCGCCTCCGTGATACAACAGCCCAACCTTCCTTGTTGTAACTTCGCTCAAAGTTTGCTCTACTTGAGGAAGTCAAAGCGTGGCCCAACACTTTTCTTTGCCCATAAGTTTTTTTCTCATATCACACAAACATATAATACTTGTACATATAGTAGGAAGAAGACTTGTTGAAAGGAGGATTATATTCCTCTATTTATCTCCATTGTTGAAAATGTTTTGCAAGACCACTATTTATAGTGTAAAACTCACTAGTCTTGTAACTCCAAAATAATTAGAGAATTAATATATAATATTATTATACAATATAACTATAATAGTATAAATATGTATTTTATTATACCACATAAATATGATGATAATGGAGGTGTTTTAATTCACACAATAAAAGGGTGGTTATGTGTCTCAACCTTTAATCTCATTAACACAAATATTTGTAACCACCATCACATTGACCCCAAGACAATAACGTCTTGTGATTATTCTCAAAATATTGTTTTTATTAAAATATTTCAACACTGACATAAGGTATACAGTACTAGTATGACATTGGATTAAGAATTGTCAGTGAGGAAACCTGTTGATAGAGATCGGAAAATTATGAAAGAGAGATTAGAGAATTATAGAAGATTAAGATAAAAGAAGAGTTAGAATCACAAGAATTTAGACGAGAATTAAAAAAATAAAAACAAGAATTAGAACTAAGAAAGAAGACAAGATACAAATTAGAAGAGAGAATTGGAAACAACATTTAATAATAAATAATCATAACAACTAGACTTAGCCCTCTATTATGGGCTATACAAAAGAAACTTATCAACCTACAACTCTTAAATAAAAGTAATAAGATAAACTAAAATCTTATTCTAATAACAACCGAAAATAAACAAATTCTAGCTAAGGTATAAGTCTAAAATCCTAAATATATCAAATTGTAGATTTTCATCATTCTATTCGGCTTGAAAAAACTCGCCCATAGAGAGTTTGCATGAATATATTCGTCAAGAAGTGTTGAAATCAGTGAATGCAACTTGATCTTTGAAATTGTTCAAATCAGGATGACCTTCACATCGAACTAGATACATCAAACCTCGATTTCTCGTGTCGTTCACAATATATGCCCTTCGCAGACCAATGATTGTGTAGAATTCAGCTTCAACACTGTTATTGAAGAAGTTGCATAACCTCCAGAAGCACTATCAGAAAATTCACAATAGTAATTTGAGAAGAAGTTAAATCTTTATTATTGAAATTAGGACTCTCAACCAATTCTGAGGCAAGTCCAACAAACTATCCTTGGAGTCAAATAATGGTGCATTTAATAACAAACAAGACTTAACTTTCATCATACAATCAATTTTAGATGCTAAGACATTTGAATGTTGCTCATATCAAACTTAGGTTAACAAGTGGGTGATGTAGCCAAAGTAAGCGCAATGTTTTCTTCATTGTGAGGTGACGCATGAGTGATATCAAAATCAGGGACATTTTTAATCTTTTAGGAGTATCACAAGTATCATCTAGAGATAAGTGTAGAGCTTTTATGGTCATGCTTTTGTCGGGAATCACTCTCAAAATTTCCTAATTCACTTTCTCGTGATACGAGTTCCCAACGAATTTTCTCTTTCAGGGATTGAAACCAAATTCCACTATGTTAATGAGTCTATCAAAAGATCGATCTAATGTACGTGACTAAGACATAATGATGCAAGACTTGAATAAAAGTCCAAAATTAAATAAAAAGAGTAATTAACTTTACCAAACTAAGTTGATGATTGTTCGTCTTTTTCCATTTGGGCCTTAGCTAACTCCAACGGAAATGCAAGTAAGGGTTCCTTTCCTTATTTTGGCCCAAACCAGGATTGGACTTCTTGATTGTTGATGGCAAACCAAGCGAGACTGGTGGTAGATAACAAAAACTCACTTCAGATTCTGGATGACTTAACTGGTTCGAGGCTTAAAGAAGAATAATGATTGGTTCGAAGGTGGAGCGCAAAGAGTTGTTGGGAATGGGAAGCAAATAAAATTCTGGATTCATGTTTGGCTCAGAAATCAAATCTAGAAACTCGATAGAGGAGGCTGTTTTTGATTGTTAGAGATAAAGAATCAACAATTGGGAATTTTGCAAAAAAGGTCCTCTAAGTTGGCACATCTGCAATTTTGGTCCTACTACTTTTTTATCTACAATTTTAGTCCTACAAGTTACTACGTGTCTCAATTTTGGTCCTTCGACCAAAATTCCGTCAATTTTGACCGGAAATCTCCCTTTTTTCGTTTAATATATTAAAATACGAATTAATTTTAAAAGTAAACAAAGAGGGCTGAATTGAAAAAACTAAAAAATGTAAAGGATCTAATCTAGATTAACCCTCTCATCAAAATCAAACATCTCTTCTCTCTCTCCGTAAAAACTCTCTTTACTTCTCCTCTCTCTTTCCCCAATTCCTCATAGAAGCAAATTCTTGGATGTATTTTCACGACTGCACTACGGAGGATTTAAAATAACAAAGAGCAACATCAACCAAAACTTTAATCTGAATCGACAGGGAATACGAAGAAACATAGACACACACTCTCCCCTGCTCTAACAATGCAAATTATCGAAGAATTTGGTGGTGTAATTTTGTAATTTAGGGTTAGGGTTTGTGGAATTGGGGAAAGAGAGAGGAAAAGTCAACAGAGTCTTTACGGGAGAGAGAAGAGAGGTTCTGATGAGAGGATTAATTTAGATTAGATCCTTTATGTTTTTTAGTTTTTTCAATTCAGCCCTCTTTGTTTACTTTTAAAATTAATTTGTATTTTAATATAGTAAACGAACAAAAAAAAAGGGAGATTTTCGGCCAAAAATGACGGAATTTTGGTCGGAGGACCAAAATTGAGACACGTAGTAACTTGTATGACTAAAATTGTAGATAAAAAAGTTGTAGGACCAAAATTGCATATGTGCCAACTTAGAGGACTTCTTTTACAAAATTCCCATCAACAATTTATGAAATGGGGGAATGGAGGAGCGTGTGAGAGTGGAAATGGAGATGGAGAAGAAGGCTTTTTGGATGGGAAGACCAGTTACTTGATAACATGTGTCAAAAATTACGCGAAGTTCAACTTGTGGAGAATAGAGAAGATTGTTGGAGATGGAAAGCTGAAAATTCAGGAATTTATTCAGTTAAGTGGCGTTCGAAAAAATTAGAGTTTCAGTAGCTTGTGAATCTACAGACATTTTGAGAGTCATCTGGCGGGCTTCTGCACCACCAAAAACAAAGATATTTGCCTAGAGATTAATGCTCAACAGATCGGCTACCAGAGATAATTTGTTTGATAGATGTATTATTATTGCTTCTAACTCCAGAATGTGTGTGTTATGCGGTATGGAAGAGGAGAATAAATATCGTATCTTTGGTGAATGTCGATTTTTATACAATATTTGGATGGCAATTCACGAGTAGGTGGGAGTTCAAACTGCGCTTCATAAGGACCCAGAGCGTAAATTGTATCAACGTCGTTTTCTACTTCTTAGTAGTAAGGGATGAAAGAAGGAGGATGTTTGTGGTTTGTGATAGTGTGGGTGAAATGGAACGAGAGAAACAATGTTTTGGCGAATGGTGGTGAACCAGATTCTAGAAGGATTGTGGTCATGGATGTGATCAAAATTCGTATGTGGACTTGGGTCAAGACCAGGATTTCTTCCTTCTCGTATTCTTTTTTTTATTGGTTTTGTAACCCCGACAAATTGTCTTAGATAGTTGGTGTACTAATGTTTGGGACAGCTGCTCTTGTTTGAGCATTTCTTATGCCCCTTAAAAAAATATTTCCTTATCAAAAAAGAAAAAATACCATAATATCAAATAGTTACTTTTTAAATTTAGCCTTATTATTTTTAATTACACCATAATAACTACTGATACCCACTTAAATTTTCCATATCATGTTTTCTCGTAATCTTTGTCATATTTGTATATCAATTAGGTACTATATATTGAATCAATGTTGTGTGACAGAAATCTTTTTGTACTTTATCCGTATATTTTTAAGAAAATTAGGTTTTACAAAAGGGAAAATATATTTTACATGTAATCTCGATACTTTTTCAGTTCAAGATTCTAATCAATTTAGTATATCTTTAACATAATAATATTATTATACTACAAAACATAAAAATTAGAAAAAAGAGTTTTATGTCGCATTTGCACATTAAAAAGAATTAGGAGTTCACTCACTTCCGGAAGTAATTCCGCATATCGTTTTTGCAAGTCTTTACCAATTCATTTGTTATGTGTGATGTGTCAGTGTCACAAATTCATGATATTAATAATTAGTATGTTATGACAAATATTTAAATTAATTTCATAAAAATATGTAAGATAAAATTTTAGATGCCCGCAGGTGCGCGTGCTACAAAGCCTAGTATTGGTTTAAAGAGAAGAATATATAACATACTACATTATATTAATACTTATATTTGGTTTACAATTTCTAGTTCTTGCAGATACATTTTCACTACTTTTACCATCACTTAGACTGATTTTTAAGTTTTAAGAAAAAGTCAATAGTGTTTGCAAATCTTTTTCGCAAAGCAATTAAAGTATTCATGATGTGTTTGCAATAATTAATGATAATTGACTTTTTTCTTGCAAAAACTTTTCAGTACGATACTGTCAAAAGCATTTTAAGAAGCACCTTGAATCCAGCTTTTGCTATTCGTGGTTTTTTTTTTTTTTTTTTTTTTTTTTTTTTTCTTTTAAACAACTAGAAGCAAAAGTCATTATTGCAAACATCACAAAAAATATTGAGGTTTTGGCTATTTACCTCCCCGTATTATGCTAAATTGGCAAATTACCTCTCGGTGTAATAAATACGCAACTTACCTTCTTGTACAAAGGTGTAGTTTCACTTGCTGAACTTGAGAGTGGGTATAGTTTTTATGAAAGAAAAGAAAAGACCATTTTATTATTTTTTTTATGAAAATATGTAGATATGTGGTTTAATACTTTAACTTGTTAAGAGAAGGAAAAAATAAATAAATAAAGTTATGATTTCATGATATGTGTGTTTTATAATTTTTTTATACTTTTATTTTTAATTTTTGAAAGAAATGTTATAATCAAATTTGAAATTACGAAAAGTCCATATTAGAAATAACAAGGGTATTCTGGTCAATAAATATAAAAAAATAGAATAAACAAATTTCAGGGAGGTGGTGTGGCACTTTTTGAAATCGCGTGAGGGTAATTTGCCTATTTATTCCCATGAGGTAATTTGGCTATTTGACATCACATAACACAGAAAGGTAAATTACCAAAAACACAGAAATATTTATATAGGTCCAATCCAAAAGTCGATAAACTCTTCCAAAATATAATTGCCAAAACCACTACAATAAAATTGACCCCAAGGGTCCTTCAAGGCTTTCGTAATATCAATGGGACTCAATCTCTTAGTATTTCACATCATCTAGCTTATATACAATATAAAGATACGACATAATTCTAGTTCACCTTATTTCCAACTCGAAAATAATATACAAGCACACAATTTAGTTTATGTGTTAAAAACCTCAATATTAAAATATGTCAAAGGAGAAACTATACTATTTCTTTAGTTTATTAATTGGCTTGTAGAATTAGTTGGAGAAACCATGAAAACATCTTGTATATTAGTGGTAGAGAATAATTAATCTTTTAATAATTAGGAAGGAGATGATATATACAGAACAAAATCTCTCTATACAGAGCAATCTATTATACCCCTTTTATATTAGTCATTCATTCATTCATTTTTTTAAACATGTTTTTGATTAGCACTATCTTTGGAAATATAATAAAAAAAAATGATATTTTCTTACTATAAATGGAATGATTATCTTTCTTTGTTTAACAATACTTAATAAATTATGTAAATAAATTACTTAATATAATATACTTAATTACTCTAACTTTTTATATATTAGTCCAAACTTTTGCTTTTGCTGCTATAAGTACCTAATTAGTTAAGGGTTTTATTTTGGGCAAAAAATTTTGGCAAAATTTGTAACCAAAACAGGTAAGTTCTAGTTTATTTATTTATGTGTTTTGGATATGCAAAATTATGGCTTTGGTGAATAAAAGTTGTTTTTCGGTCTTGTTTCTAACTAAATTTTCATAAGTATTGTTGTAAAGAATATTTCCTTCAGGTGTAAGACGCCTAACACTGTACATAAACATGAACTTAAAAATATTTCCACTTTTTTATAATTAATGAATAAACTAGACATATTAAAAATTTATAATATTAAACATGAATGGATATGGAATATACTTAATTATATTTTATTTATGTAACTTATTTACATGAGTTATCAACATTTGTTAAACAAAGAAATATAATCTTTCTATTTATAATTTAGAAATATAAATGTTTTCATTAGGTTTCCAAATATTCTGTCAATCAATGACATATATTAAAAGGAAAATGAATGAATAACTAATATAAAGAGGGGTATAACAGTAAACATTAACAAATTGCTCTGTAATAAGGGATTTTATTTTGTATATATCATCTCGCAATTATGAATGATTAACTAATGAAAAATAATATATAAAGGAAATTTATATGTTTGTACTCTTGATCGTATTTGATTGTGAAGTCTAAATTAGGAAGTCTAAAAGTTAATTAGGCATCAACACTTCTTTTTCTTTTCATGGGAACATTTTTTACTCTTATTTTATAGTTTTCCCCCTCTTATACAGTATGCAATCTGCTTGAATCTTGATTGATAGGAAATAATCAAATAACGTTGATTTTTCGTATCAAACAGGAATTAGATTTAAGATTTTTGTTTCAAGAAATCTTAATATTGTCAAAACTTGAGTCAAAATCTTATAGGAACTCCAATCTTAAGTTCATAATAGAGCTACGTACCTTATCGCAAAAACTGATAATGCCCTCCCAAAGTCTCTTCTTTTCTTTTTTTTTTTTTTTTTTTTTTATCAGCAAAATGAATTTATTTGAAAAAGGAGTATAAGTAATACTCCGGACCGGAGGTACAAAGCAGTTCAATAGCTAATACATTGTAACGGATTTGAAGACCATTCGACAAAAGAATACATGAAATTCGAAACTTTTGCCTTAAACCAACTCCACGAACGGACCTTAATAGACTCAACGACATCCATCACTTGCGGACGTATCCCATTGAAAGAGCAATTATTTCTAGCTCAGCCAGATTTCCCAAATTGAAAATAACCAGATGCACCTCCAATCCACTTGCTTGTGAGATCTAGGAACCAATCCACCTCCAAATCTCTTCTTTTCTTGTTTGAATAATATTAAAACCAGATTGAGTTGTGCTTCCTCTGGTGTAAAAGAGCTTCCCCCTGCAGTAATTCTTGAAATTCTTCGAAAACTTCTGATCAAGAGTATTATTCGGTTTAAATGTGTTTGTAAAACTTGGCACAATCTCATCTGTGATCCATATTTTTCCCAAGTCTACATAGAAAATCCTCCATTTACTGTCCTTGCACTCTCTCAACACTGTGAACTGACCTACACGATGGACGAGGGGTCTTTCTATTTTCTTGAGATTGGAAAAGATCGTCGGGTCCAATTAATCCCAAAGCAATAAATTTCCCGAAAACGGGAAGCTTAGCAATAATGGGCTCATGCAATGGTTTACTCTGTTTAGTTCAAAGCCATTTTCCTAAACAAGAAGACCTTGGTAACTATCCGGAACACGTTTATATTATCAACCCGGTGATGGGAGAGCATGTACTTCTTCCAGAGGTTGATAGGATTTCGGATGCTCTTGATGTGATTTATGGTATTGGTTCGAGTAAAGATAATGCTCATTATAAGGTCCTCAGAATTGTTCTCAGATATAATGGTCTAAATCATGGACATGAAGTTAAAGTGGAAGGAAAGATTCTAAGCATTGGAGTTGACAAAAAATGGAGAGATATTGAAGATTCTTCGATCCCTCGTAATTTGTTTCCAAGTGGAACTAACCTAAATGGAGTTATCCACTGGGCTGGTGACGATGGGCATCGTACTCTTGTATATGCATTTGATATTGAGGAAGAAAGTAGACGGCATATCCCACTTCCTCCTGGCTTGGGAGATGATCTAGGCAATATTTCAATACCAATATGGAATGGTAATCTTTGTTTAGCTGATAACCGTCACAAGAATGTGGTGACTATATGGACAATGAGAGAATATGGAGTTGTAGAATCCTGGAGAATACGTATCAAGTTAGGGAGATGGTTTCCTACTAGTTTATATGCAGTCATTCCCGTTGCAACAATGAGAAAGGGAGAGCTTCTGATGTCCCATGGATACGGTCAGAGTCTATTCTCCAATGATCCAAAGACAAGGAACGCCGTCGCACTTAAGGCCCCTAATGATGAAGGCAGACTTTCCTTTTTGTTCGAATATGTTCCGAGCTTTTTGTCCCTCAAAACCTTTTCCTGAGTTGAATGTCTGGCCAATGGAACAAAATGTCCATGAGGATTTTAAATTTCTGGCTTCAGCCTCTTTGTTGAGCATGGTTTGAATGATGCCTTTTCAATTTCTAGATTGTTCCTTGTTTATTTATTGGTACATGTGCGTGTGCATGTTCAAGATTCATAATCTTACATAAGGTATGCATTAATAGTGTGACTTGGAATAGGAATTATCTGAGAGGAAATCTGTTCACAAATGTGAACCAAGATTTCATGAAGTTTGAGTTCATCAACAATACACTATTCACAACCATGACGTACTACGTGTACAAATTAATCTCCGGAGTTAACATATTTTTCGTTCATTTACCTCAATACAAGAGAGTATATATTACAACCTAAACTTTATTTTATCAACAATCTTGAAACTGTTAGAAGGGGAAAAACACAATCTTGAAACTGGAAATTGCAAATAGCTTACAACTAAATGGAATAAAGACTAAAGCAGATTAAGATGAAGGATTTCTCTGAACTCCAACCTCCTAGTCTCAGTATAAAAAGTCTTATGTTTATTAGGCCAATATGTCAACCAAATCCAACCCTTTATCTCCCACTCCATACTTCTCCCCAAGCAGGTTTTGTCCACCTTCCAACTCACACTCTCCCCATACTCATCGCCAGCAAAAATCACCCCTCCTTGCCTTGTAAATGGCCTGTGAACATTGGAATACCGATTCTTGAACCAAGCATTGGGGTGAAGCATCGCAAATTTTGACGGTTTGGATGAGAAAACCTCTCTTCCATTCAAACTATCGTGAAGAAACCAGTTCAGGATCGCGGTGTTTCCATACACAGATTGCTCGAATTTCCATGGTTTCAAGCTGATTGTCACGGTTTCTCCAGCAGAAAAATTAACTCCCACGGCGTTTGGGGGCTCGAATGAAGCTTCAATGCCTTTCTCCACTCCAATTTCTCTTGTGGGATTCTCTGATGATTTGCTAACGGATATGCTTATTACGTTGGTTTGAAGGGTCGGAGTAATTTGTAAAGCTATCCGTGAAGGGAAGTGCTTTTCAGAAGCTCCAGCACCGCGTTCGCTCATGAGAGTATCCGTCAAGAGCTTGATGACATCACACCTGTTCCCATATTATAAAAAGAAAATAAACCAATTATACAATATCCATCACCAATTATGAAAGGTTTCAGTTTTTTTTTTCGCCTGAGTTTTGAATTTCTCAAATGACACACTTTGCATTGAGTAGAGCAATTACTCAGCTACTAGCTCTTTGTATCTAGCTTCAAATGTTACAATTTAGTTATGCGAACATACATTTTTATTATGAGCAAACTGCATTCATGCTGCTAAACAATCTTTACTTAGCAAGAATTTTCAAAAATTAAACTTTTTTATTACATAAAGTCTTTGTAATATAAGGTTAATGGCATACTGCATACGCCTTCTTAGTCCATCGACTCACAATATGCAATGTGGGCTTTAAGGATGAGTACAATTCACTTTTTTTCGTTTTGTTCACTGTTTCACATTTTTATTTTCTACTATCTTTCATGTTGTTGCTATTTCCTTTATACTTCAATTCATCCATTTCTTTCGTACTTATTATTTCATTTGCTTGAGTTTTTATCTCTTCATTTATTACTTGAACTTCTAGATTAAAATATGTAAAGGTATGAGGGCAATTAGCTCATGTAACATGTTACACTTGGACGCTTAAAACATGGTTGAGTGCAGTATGAATGAAAATTATAAGCTAGTTCTTTTTTTTGACATAAAAATGACGACAATGGAAGTTTTTTTATCCGATTATGCATAGACGCAGTTAACATGTCAACTAACCTTATGTTATCTGTATTCACCGTGACTTCAATCCACTTTTCTTGAACTGTCACTTTATAATTAAGCTGGATCACACCCTCGAGTTGGTGATAGTTTAGAGAGAACAACAAACGTTCATCAGGGGATGAACCACTAAACTTGTCGACTTTCATCGCTATCACTGGACAATACAACTGAACTTTCCACAACCCAAATGTCGAAAATGAGTAAGAAAATAATGGAGATGGAGCTTTAAGGACAACATGTGCCGCTTGTAGTTCTGAAATCCAGTTAGTTATCGCAAGATTAATCGAACGCATCCATTGTTCCTCAATATTAGATCCCAAAAGCCTCATTAAAAGTTTAGATACCCCTCTAGACTTTGGGCATGCGAATTGATCTCTAAGGATATTAAGACACGAAGCGCGTATATCTTTAGGAGCTTCATAGATGCAGACGATGAAAGTGAGGCTAAGAAACGAGAAATTGAAGATGTCTCTAAGATTGTCATCTGAATTCATTCGTGGGATTCTAAGTGAAAATGGACACTTATTCGAAGAATACATGAGTATATCTTCGACGATATTAGCCAAGATTGTTGAAATAGTGTCAACATCTAGTAACTTGTTAGGGGTGGACTTCATTACAATCTTTTTGGAGGTCCAAAGAAAGATTGGGAGATTATAATCTGCAAAAATAGAGAGGGAAAAAGAGGAGTTTTTAAGGTCGTTGATTGAAAATTTGAGGGAAGGTTGAGATGCAGATGAAGGGCATAAGTTCATAGAATTGATTGAGTTTGTTGTCCATTGAAGGTTTTGAATCCAGGAGAACACATCAGGAAAGGAACAAAAAGCCATATGGAAATTTACTTGTGATGTCTGTTTAAAAAATCAAAGAGGTTATTGTGGATATATATAAGTATATACAACAAAAAGCAATATTCTGAATGGCAAGAATTTCAAAAAGATAAAGCAAAAGAGAATCAGTGAATATGTGCAAGTAAAGATCTCTATATATTTTAGGAATATAGTCTTATTGAGTTGAGTGATTGGAGAAGAAAGTGTTTCCTCTTGGACAAGCCGTGCGGTGTACTAATTTCTTGTACAGAATTTTCATCCATAAACTTATGCAAATCATTTAAAAGAATTCTAAGTTTTAATGGCAAAGGGAAGTACTTCTATGAATGGAAAGTTAGACAAAGTGTTCAATGCATGGATAGTTGCAATAAAAACAAGAAACATCAGTTCGACAATTATTGGTTCGAAAGCAACTTCATTTCGGCGGCTTATTTACACTTTACATTGAGCTTGTTAGAAATGTTTAGATAACATTTTTTAATATTAAAGAATTGTAAATATAGATACGCTAACGAGATCATAGTTACAAGGTTTAAGTCTTATATAAGGCTTGGTTTAATTGAAATCCATCTGCATTGTTTGGAAATGAATTTTTCTTTTTTAGGAAATGGTTCCCAAATTCCACTCTCCACTTAAAAAGAATTTTTAGAGGAAACATAGAGGAACTCCAAAATTGTATATGATACTAGAGCGGGCGGATATATTAGGAGCCCCCAAGATTTCTAGACCAAATTTATATTATGTATTATGTATTAAGTAGGGATAAAAGCATTAAAACATCATATACTATGCTGTGATTGTATTTTGCTCCCTATTCTTTTAATTTTGGCAACTTGCTCTATGTACTATGGATAAATAAGCATTTTTCCCCTTGAGTCCAGATCCAACGGTAAAAAACGATGACATATGTCAATATCCAACGGTTAAAAATTACTTGAGGGGCAAAGTGCTTATTTATCCATAGTACAGGGGGCAGGGTGCAAAAATTAAAAGGATATGGGGCAAAGTGCAACATGGGGTAAAGTATAGGGAGTTTAATGCTTTTATCCCTATTAAGTATACATATAATAATGATAAAAAAAAAAAAAAAGAAGCCTAATAATTTACAAAGTCAAATTTAAATAAAACCAGGCAACAATATCTGTAGTATTAGGAAAAGTCATCAACCACACACATTCTCTTAAAGATAAACTGATTTTGAATAGTTTTTTAGCTAAAAAAAAAGTACTCAAGTCATGTATATAAAGTTTTAATTATATAAATTTGTTTCTTTTGTTGTTAATTTAATGATTACTAATGAATTACTTCTTAATGTTAATTTTACATTTGCACCATTATATACATTTGTTTTTATGTTGTTGTCTTTCATATTAAAACTTATGTATTACTAGTTTTAACTGCAGCAAACTCTCCAATCTATAGGGTCTGTTGCACTTTGGCCCCCAATCTATGAAAATGTGTGAAATGCCCCCCTCCCCCCAACCTATTGACTTTTGTGCGATTTGCCCCCTGATGTCAAATTTGACGGGCAACAATTTAAACATGTTTCCAAAAATGAACAGTTTATTAATGACTCAGGAGGTAAATCACACAAAAATCAATAGATTGGGGGGATAATTTCGCACATTTTATAGATTAGGGGGCAAAATGCAACAACCCCTATAGAATGGGGGGTTTGCTGCAATTAACCCTTATTTATATTACTTATATTAACTTTGATTTAACTAAACATGAGTCATTTCGCATAGGCTTTACTTTAAATTTGACTTATAAAAAATTATTTATTAAATTAGCCCTTCCTAGTTCAAAATCCTGATACAACCCTGCTAGAGCCTACTTAAGAGATTGTGATGCGGGGTATCTTCGTATGCTACTCCGATACGCCGCGTCAGACCAAGAATCGTCCAACTGGAACTCGAACAGAAGAATCCTTGGCTTGGTTCGGAATTACCTGCACTCAAACAAGGCACGTGAGACTAGCCGGTAGGCCCCGGCGTAGGCACTCCAATGCTTAAGTTAGTAAGAATGTAGACAATAAAGTCTAGAGAGAGAAAGCTCTGTCTTAGAGAGAGAAAGCAGAACTGAGAATGTGTACCTTTTTCCCATTCTGAAATGGGGTATTTATAGGAGTTCAATGGGCCATAGGTGGGCCTGGCCCATGGTGCATGTGCAGTCCATAGTAAGGCTGTGAGGTTGCGAGCCTGCATACCTCCGAGCCTGCGAGGCTGCGTGCCTGCGAGCCTGCGAGGCTGCGTGCCTGCGAGCCTGCGAGCCTGTGAATTGTTCCAAACCAGAGACTTAGTTTATTTTGGAGATTACCTATTTTAGGATTTTCGAACGTAACATGTGGCAATTTTGACATGTGGCGACTTGAGAGATTGACAAGTGTCGAGTACCAGATATGGTACATCAGATTGATATGTCTACAACTTAACTCACGTGATAGAATCGATAATAATTCAGGTTACACGTGAGGAAACTTGTTAACTTCTATCTAACGTTGCTTGTGAATGAATTTGAGTTTATATATATTAATAATCGTCTTTTTAATCTACTATCTTCTTTATCTACTTGATAATGTCTTTTAACGGAAACAAACAAGAGCCCTAAGTTTCTGGACTCTTTCTGCAATATGTTCTTGTCTTTTAATTGAGAGAATTTTGTTTAGACCGGTTTTTATGAAGAAAAAAAAAGGAGTATGCGCCCACGACTTTGACATGTGATTTGTTATATTATAACAATTAATACAAGTTAAAATATGCTCATTATACATAAACATAATCCTGACAAAGTTTTTTCCATCCGCTATTTATATGCATACGTGAAGGGTTGGAGTCTAAGTTTGAAATATATGAAATGATATTACGTTGAAAATCTTTTGGAGTTTAGAAATAATTTTAGCTTACATATTTTCACAAATATAAATAAAATACTAACTAGAATGCTTCTGGGAGGGGAACACCCTGAACCCCCTGCATGCATGCTTTCAAGTTTCAACTAGCTAGACAAATCGTGCGTATAAAACTATAGAATATATCATTGAATTCGGACCAAAGCAATAGGATACGCATATTTTGGCACAGCTTATCTTATGTTACAAGGAACTACATATTTTCTTAAAAGTTTTCAACCCAATAGAAGGGGAGCACACTATGTTAGCAGCCAAACTATAGGCTGCCACAAAAGGCTGCTTTTTGAGGTTACTTTCTTGAAGAATATTAATACTTCCGAAAAAGCTTTAGATGTGCTGATATGTCGCTATTGATGGGGCAGAAAATTCTCTAATTAATTTTTAGATTTTCGGGTCAAACACTGGGGGCGTGTACGCCAACTTACTAAATTATACTCCTTATAAACTATAACATAAATATCTATCTTTTCTTACTTCTTCACGCGAAGTAGATGATAAAGTTTAGAGGAACGTAACGCGATTCATTTAGTAAACAGTACGAATGGAGTAGATTATAATATCAAGGTATAAACTAATAAGTGCACCTACTCAAGTACATAAATGTAACCACTTTGGAGTATCTCTTACAAACCTTTCTTCTATCTTTCTTGCCTGATAAAAAAATTTAAATATAACTATATATAATGGTATGTTAAACATGGTGATAATTAATTATGTTTGTACTCTTTAACGTTTTAATTGTCCGAATACGATTAAAGTTCTTTTGAGATTTTAAAATCTGCTGAGACACTCATTGTAAGAAAAAAGCGCACTAGGGTTCCATTATTAAGGACAACTTAAACTAATATTTTATTTGAGTGTTTAATTTTGGAGCCAAGAAATATCTAATAACTTTGACTCTAGCGACGTTTAAGTATTAACGCCACTGATAGTTGAGACAAAGGAGAATATATTATACGGGAATTTTTTTGATATTTACTATGATACCTTTCTTTATATTAGTTATTTATTGATTTTCCTTTTAATATGTGTCACTGATTGGGAGAACCTTTATAAACATTGATGACGCCCCTTTCTCGCCGCGCTCGTCACCGGAGCCGTTCGCATGCCGGTCCCGACTCAAGATGCACCTGGGTTCGGCAAGCTCCCTGCTGCTCCGCCGCTGCCGCAACTATCCACGACCCTTGGGGGTTCGGGCTCCGTTCGCACGATCTCCCTTCAAACTGCTTCCTTGGACCAATCTTGAGCTCTTCCGACCTCCTTGGCTCGCGCCTTCCTCCCTAGGTGGGGCTATCTGTTGCTTATATCGGGATCAGTGATTTCAGAGGCGGAGTGTGTTGTGCTTCAGTTAGCTTTTTTGAGTTAGATTCAGTTGGTCCTCTTGCAACTAACCTGCCTCCCTATTTATAGGGCGAAGGAGAGGTTATAAGTGTAATTTGGCCCTGGGCACGTGTCACCGTGCATGCTCGTCCGAGGGTAATAGGGTATTTGAGTACCCTTGTAGAGTAGGGCACGTGGTGCCTGCATGCTACCCTCGGCGCACGGCGTGCTCCGGTTACACCTTATAATTTCCGAACCCACGCTCTTTATTGGGGAGGCGGGGCGGTCGAGCCCTGTGAGGAGGACAACGCATCCGAGCGAGTGGAATGTGACGTCGATTCTGACGTCCGACCCCCCTGGGCACGTGTCTTCGTGCATGCTCGTCCGAGGGTAATAGGGTATTTGAGTACCCTTGTAGAGTAGGGCACGTGGTGCCTGCATGCTACCCTCGGCGCACGGCGTGCTCCGGCTGCACCTTATAACGTCCGAACCCTCGCTCTTTATTGGGGAAGCGGGGCGGTCGAGCCCTGTGAGGAGAACAACGCATCCGAGCGAGTGGAATGTGACGTTGACTCTGACGTCCGACCCTCCCTTCTGGTTGGGGAAAAGGGACGGTCGCCACTGGTTGATGAGTAGGTGACATACGCCTGCATGTGAGGGATACGACCCCCCTCGGGGAATACATACAACATAGGATGTAATATAGTAAGTATTTAACGAAGGTACGGGGGTTAAAGAGGGGTCGATATACCTGGGGTCGGGTATCGTGCGAGAAAAGGGGGTAGTGAGGTGAGATAAGGTCAGAAGATTAGGCCACGTGGACGGGTACGATCCCAAGAGGGAGAGTATGCGTCATCATAAGTCCCCCAGTCTCTGTCGCAGTTCGCAGAACGTGGCAGAGAGTAAAATAGCTAGGGGCCTAATCATCTGACCGCGTGTCGGCCTCACTTCCTGATTTCTCGGGATTCCTCAAACTTCCTTCATACGCTGAGTCATACGTGTTATCCATCCGCGGTTATTGGGTTTCGAGCGGGAGTTATACCGCCTTTTTGCACGTCTATTTAGATTTTTTGCGTTGCGGTTCTGTAGGTTCATAACTTTCTGCCTTCTTGTAGCTATAATTTTCTTTGCTTCTTTTCATCCACCATCATTATGTCTGCCAACGCTGCTGCAACCGCCTCTTCCGGATCCACTCCTTCTGCTTCTCCATCTCGATCAGTGCCGTCTTCCCCTCTGGCAACTCGCCGCGGTAAGCGCACGGCTGCCTCTGCCGCTCTGGAGAGAGGGACGCCATCCAAAAGACAGGCGGTGAATATAAACGACGCCGCGAGTACCGCGACCCAGGCCACCGTTGACAGCTTACTCGCCAAGTATAATGTGGCGATGGAGAATGTGACGGTGTTGATCCCGGAGCCTTCGGACCGGGCGAATGATCCCCCTACCGGCTTCTTAACTGTCTTCTTTCCTCAAATCGAGGCAGGGTGGCGTATGTTTGTGCCGCCTCTTTTCCGAGATGTAGCCAAAGCCTTAGGGCTTTGTCTAAGTCAACTGACGCCCAACGCCTTCTCTATTATGTCAGGGTTCGAGATCACCTACCGGGGTCGAGGGCTTCCCTGTACGGCCGACCGCTTACTGGCCTTGAACGACGTGGGTGCCGGCCAGGTGCCCTTCTTTTATCTGACCCCTCGCTCATCTCAAGTTGTTCCGGGGGCGAGGATTCTTACTGACGCTACTTCCTCCAATGGTAGCTGGAAGTCCAATTTCTTTTTCGTAAAACCCCCGGGTCGTAACTGCGCGAGCTGGGGGGTGACGAACGCGTGGTCGAGCAGTCCTACGGAGTTGGATACTACCCAACTTGACCGGGTTCGACTCCAGATGATGGAGGAAGGGTACTTCCAGGCGAAGTACCACGTGCTGAAGTTGACCAAGACCCCAAGGTTGTTCGAGCTTTGTGGTCTTCAAGGAGGGGTTAGATCAACCCATTTTCCGTCTTTGCAGCAGGACCCTGAATTTTGTAAGTTTTATTTTCGCTCCCTCTAATTTCTGGCTTTCCTCGTTTTCCTTGTACGCTGACCTCCCTTTTTATGATCCATGTCCTCAGGTTCGCTGGTATCTACTTTGGCGGAGGCAGCCAAAAACGCGCCGGTGCCCCCCAAACTTCGTCTGCCCAATCTGTGGCGGGTGCCCAAGTCGCGGACGCTCCACCGTCTTCCCTTCCATCTCTATCCACTCCTGATAGAGAACCGGCTTCGGCTCCTCGCCCGGCCCCCAGGCTTAGTAGCGATGCGAGCTCAGCTCCGCCGTCTCCTGGCGGTTTCCATAGTCTCCGAGAGGACGATCTCGACCTCTTCCGTGACCCGGCTCCCGTTAGTCTTGACACCGGTTTTGACTGGGTCCGGGAATCTTTGTCTGCTTCCTTTGACTGGGGCGGCCCGGCTACTTCCCCTGCCGTTCATGAGGGGGTTTCGATCTCTCTGGCCTCTCACCCATCTCTCGACCCCCAAGGAGAGGGTGCAGAAGCTGCTCGTATGCCGGAGGGTCGGGGGGAATCCGATGCTCCCACGCCTTCTTCTCCGACTCTCAGGGATGGCTTAACGGGCTCGGTTGTAGGTTCACCCGGGACTGCTGACGTGGGGTCTCCTGTGACCCCTTCGAGCCCTCGGGATGACACGGCGCCCCAGCAAGAAGAGATCACCTTATTGAGGTCGTTAGCCGAAGGCGAGAGACCGAAGGCTAGGGGTGATGCAGGTGGTGCTTTGAGGGAGGCCCGTGGAGAGGGCACTTCTTCACGAATGGTGGTGAATCAATCGGATCGTCCTAGATCCGTTGAGCGTTCCCTTACTGAGGAACTGCGTGGCGTGGGTGGCGGTTTCGCCAGATTGGGCCAGGTGGTTGACTCTCTCGAGGTTGCATCGCTCCGGAACCGAGGGATCCAATGGTTGAAAGACCAAGCCGGTTACGAGGCGGTGGACGTAAGCCTTTATCCCTTTTTCCCTTGTCGATTTTTCTTCTTCCTTGTTTGTGACACGCTTCGCCTTTCCTTTATTCAGTTTAGCGCCCGCCAATTTTTGTTGTTGGAGTATGTCCACACTCTGGAGGGTCGGGTGGCGGAATTGGAATCTGCCGTTCCCGACTCTCCTGGACGGGGGGACTTGGAGAAACTGAGGTCGGACCATGCCCAGGTCTTGGCCGATTTGCAGGAGGCTCGGACGGCTCTGGAGTCCCAAATGAAGAGATGTCGCGAGTGGGAAACTTATGCGACTGGGCTGAAAGAAGAGCTGGACCGCGTCCAGGAACAGCTTCGGGAGGCTGAGAGGGTGAGGGATGAAGGGGCCCTGGAGTTGGTGGCTTTGAGGGACACCCTGGAAACTACTTCTCGGCTGCTGAAGGAGGCCGAGGTGGGGCAAACAAAGGCGGTGACTACCGCCGAGACCCTTCGGGCGGAGTTGGAGGAATGTCGGACCACTATAAGTGATCGGATCGCTGACGAGGTTCGGGCGGGTCAACTTGGATCTCCGGAAACAGCTCGTCGAGAGGTCCCGTCGGGACGCATTTGATCGCATCATTCGGTACATCGGTTCTCCGCTCCATCATGGTTATTTCCGGAAAGTGTTTGCTGCCCTGGTCATGGTTGGGTACAAAGGATCCATACAACAATTAAAAGCAAGAAATTGGATCGTACCTGAAGCTGACCTGAGGACTCTCTCTCCTCAGGAGATCGAGGTACCATCGGAAATACCGCCCGGTTCTCCTCCCAGCTTTGCCGAAAGGCAAGCAATCCTTGAGGCCTATCAGGCTAAACTCCCTTCTACTCGGATTGTCCTCCCGGAGGCCGGTGGGACGATATCCTGGCGTTCCTCTCCTAAGACGAGGACGAGAAGGACTCGGGAGATGGCCGAGGCGATTTTGGCTGGTGGGCCACTGGTGACTGGCCCTGGTCCTCCCGACTCTCGCCCTGCCGATGTTCTTGTTCCCCGGGTAACGGAGACAGCCTTGCGGATGGCTTCCACCGTCGGAGCTTCTGAAGTCGATGATGATGCTCCGACGCTAGAGGGGCGTCGTAGGTCGATAAGGGAGGGCAAGCGACCCTCCTGAGGGATGTTGTAGTCTAGGCCTCCTGTATTTGATTATTCTTTTTCCTTGTAGTTGTAATAATTCTACGATTAATAATATTTTTTCCGAGGTCTTCCTTTATCTCTTTTTGTATATCGTCTTTTACTAAGTTGCCAGTTCGGGGTAGAATTTCGAGGATGAAAAAATCGCGGGAGCACATCTGCTCCACGTGCCGTGGTTCGACAAGGATTGTTGTTTTATTCCTTGGAAGTACGTGCGAGGCTCCTCGGGTTCCCGTGAAGGCACCCAGGAGTTGTGTGGCTATGACCCTCGAGGTGTATTATAGGGAGCAAGTCAACCCATAATACTCCTAAAGGAATCGGTCGCCTTAGTTGCGTTGCTCGCGTGGGGCTCTGAGGTTCGTACTAAGACACCTCGCTTTAAAGCAGTTAGCTAGGGCCCTCGAGCTGTATTACGAGGAGCAAGTCGACTCGTGATACTTCTAAAGGGGCGGTCGCCGGTCAACAGGGTATACTTCACCCCGTTGCGTGTGTCGACAAGGGTTGCTGTTTTTCCCTCGGATGTACGCGTGGTGACTCGGAGATTCAACGGGACATCTCTACGGAGCAGTTGGCTAAAACCCTCAAGCCGTAAAATAAGGAGCAAGTCAACTCACGATACTCCTCAAGGGTTTTCTGCCGGTCAACAGGGCGTACCCTTAGCCCCTCGTTGCGTGTTTCGACGAGAGTTGTTGTTTTTCCCCTCGGAAGTACGCGTGGTGCTCAAAGGTTCAGCTGGACACCTCGTAGAGCGGGGTTTGATGTAACCCCTCGAAACGCTACCCAAACCGGTCAACTTTTCCTTAAAACCTTTTCACAAACGTTTTCTTCAACAGTTGCGACGGCTCGGGGAATCTCTTTAAGAGTCGCCTCGGATAATGGCCCTTCTTTAAAGGCTGTAATGGTTCGAGGAGTCTTTTCAACTGGCAATTCACAGCCCGCCGTTTCTTGGACCAACACGTCCCATCCGGCAGTTTTGATTACCGCGCTACTCTAAATGTTATTTACTTTAGCACGCATAAATTTTCTTTGTCATCATTAGTGCCTCGAAAAGGCACATTAGTAGCAGACGCCCCTGTATAGCTGCCACGTGTCTTTTCTGTCTCGTCTCTTATTGGTGTACCGAGCGGTATCAGCGCTTAAGGCGTTTTAGTTGTTCCCGCCCAAACTGAAGCGTTACTTCAAAGATTATAAATAAGCAAACTTACTTACCTTATTTCGTCACTTCATCTTCTGCATTCCGGCGATTCCTATCTTCTTGCTTCTTGCTATCTTGCTATCTGCTAAAAATGTCTTCCTCTGCTTCTTACTCTGAAAACATCTTGGGATCCGACGAGTCATTCTCCGAGGAGACTCCATTGGTGTTCCCTTCATCACCTGCTTCTCCACCGACTGCTCCACGGCCGAGCCCTCCTACTGCTACTCCTTCTGGGGCCGGTTCTTCCCGCATTCGTCGCAGCTCGCGGGCTGCGGCTTCCCGGTCTCGCCGGAGGACTATTCTTCAACTGGCGACTGACGCCCGTCGTCCCAGGGACTCTAACGAGCGGGTTCTCCTTCGGGATCCCGTTGCTGACGACATTGAGGTCTCCTTTGCCAACCGGGCTCCCTACAGGAGTCCAAGAGCCGGATTCCAACTGGCGGCTGCAGAGGTCGAGCCCATCCACATGATGGGCGCGGGGCTTGTCGGCTATGCCCCTTCTCTCGAGACGGCTGAAACCGTGCAGACGCTGCTGGATCAGCACGGTATTTCTGGGGTGGAGGTGAGGATTCTGACCCCTGAGGAACGAGCCTACGACCCTCCCGAGGGTTTTTTGACCGTTTACTCCGAGCAAGTCCGCAACGGACTTCGCTACTTTTTCCCTGCTTTTATGATTGTCATTTTTAACTTTCTGCAAATTTGCCCAAGTCAACTAGTCCCCCACTCCTACCGGTACCTGGTAGGTTTTATTCTTCTGTGCCATTATCACAACATTCCTTTGACCCCTGCCCTGCTGTTTGGGGCTTTTTCCCTTCGTCCAGTGAGACAGAGCTACCCCTTCTTCCAGTTGGTGGCTCGTTAATCTGTGAACTCTTTCATCATCCGCGTCTCGACCGCCTTCCCCACTTACCGCAACTGGCGGAGTTACTACTTTTTCCTCCGCCGACAAAGCGGGCCCTGGGCTGTGTCTTCTCGATGGGGGGTGAGCTACGTGGACATCGTCGACTTTGCTCCTAAGACCGCCTTCCTGGAGCAGCGAGGATTCTTTTCCGCCACCTATGACTTGATGTCGATCCTCGAGCGTCCTCGAGCCATGGTGATGGTGGGCCTCCAGTCCGGGGCCTCTTATCCCGAGGGGGCTGATATTCCAATGGGGCGAGGCACTCCCTTCGGTAAGTATCTCCCCATTATGCACTTCTTGTTTGGCAATGCTCTGATACTGATTCCCTTTTTTCTAAACCTTCTCTGGCAGGGGACAAGTTGGCCACGCACCTGGTGAATAATTCTTCCGCGAGTGCGGCTGGAGCTGTTCAGGAGATCTCTTCGAATGACGGTTCCCCTGCTTCCGTGGGCCGAGCCACCTCGGGGCGTCGTCCGGTGAACCCGGCCGTTGCTCCGGCCACCATTCCTTCCGAGGGGCATACGGCCTCTTCATCCTCTCAATCTGGACCTGCTCCTAGAGAGAACACCACCCCGCGCAGCCATCACTCCACGCCCCTCGTCTCCCACAGTTTTATAGCGGACCAGACAAGGGCCGGTCAGTCGAGGGACACTACTTCCTTCGATCCCCTTACCTCTGGGAATCCTGTTGCTCCCACCAGATCCGAGGCCCCATCGTCTCGTACTCCCGTGGCTCCTACGGGGGAGGGGACGAGTAGGGACCCCCGGTCTACTCAATCTATCTTCATTCCTCAGGGTTTGCGAGATTGGGTAGGTGGGTTCTTGGGGCCTGAGGAACAGGTGACCCTCGGTCAAGCGGACGGCGCTCACCTGTTGGCCCATTTATCCCGCAGCGCTCTCGACGTATGTGCTCTTTTCTTCTTTCTGTGTGTTTTCCTGTGGTATGTTTCTTTTTTATGTTGACCCTTTTCCTCCTCAGGTATTGTTCGTGGTTCGGGAGTTGGACAGCCGAGAGATCATGTCTTCTCGTGACTCCCATCAACTGGCGTCACTTCAATCGGCCCTGGCCAACTCGAGGTCGCGAGAGCGTCTCCTCGCGGAGCAGGCGAGGAACCTGAGGGACATAGAGGAGGACTCGCGGGGCTTGATAGACTCCCTGATGGCGGACCGGGCTAGAATGGAGGGTCTTCAATCGGACCTAGAGCAAGCCCGGGTACGAGTGACCGAAGTAGAGGCGGCCCTGGTGAAGGCGCACACCGCGAAGGAGGAGCTCGAGATCCGAATGGAGGCGGATCTGGCCGCGGCCCGTGCCGATTACGGGAGGAAGTTGGCTGAGGGGCTTTCGGCTGCTGCCCGTTCTTCTTCGGCGAAGAGGAAGGAGCCTGCGGGGCCTACTGAGGAAGACATCCAAACTTACATGGGTCGTGGCTACGATCTGTGTATGAGTGTGGTGTACAAGCTTCCGGGGGTTCTTCCGGGCATGGTGATCCCCTTATTTAGCGGGGCTCATCGCTCGAGGACTAAGCCTCGTCGCTCCCGAAGTCGCCCTCCAGTTCCTGCTTCTCCTGCGTCAGCTGCTCCCGTCTTCTCCTTGCCAACGGTACCCCTCGGTGGGTCGAGGAGTCCTCCTCCCGAGCGGGTAATAAGGGAGATGACCGAGGAAGAGTGGAGGGCAGCCATCCGGGCCGGCAAGAGGCGTCGGGAGGATCGCTGAGGAGAGGGGCGAAGGCCCAGGGGCACTGGGGCTTTAAGAATTCGGTTGTTTCTTTTTCTTTCTTTTTATCTTTTTTATCCTTCGCCTCGCTTATGGCTGGTAGCGGGCGAAGCGAATCATGTAACCCCGCCTTCTTTTAATGGAATTTCTCCCTTGGCTCTTCCTGTATTGTTTTATCTTTGTGCATGTGTGTAGTGTACATATATTATTTTTATTTTTTGGGGCTGAACCCGAGTAACTTCCGGGTTTCCTACGTATCCCTCGCTGTAAAATTGGGAATCAAGCCGCACGTAGTTCTCTAAGTTACATGGACTTAAGTAGATAATTTGACTGGGAAGTTTACAAGCTAATTTACTTACCTGGACCTGGTCCGTTCTTCGCTATCCTGAAAGAAAAGGGGGGTGTTGACTCCAATTTGCATCCAGCTATTAGGGGTAAAATTTCCGAAGGTTCAAGGCATGCCACGACCGTGGGTAGGTTCGGCCTTCCATATCCCGCAGCTGGTAAGTTGCTGCTCCCAAGATGCGAGATATCTGGTAGGGTCCTTCCCAGGCAGGGTCCAATTTTCCTACGGCTTTCGACGCCCCTACCCTACGCAGGACCAACTCGCCCACTTGATACGTCCGATCTCTTACCCGACGGTTGTAATACCGCGCCATGCGGGCCGTGTATTGTGCGCTTCGTAGCGCTGCACTTCGTCTTCGTTCTTCCAGGAGGTCCAGCTCCAAAGCCATATGCTCGTTATTGTTGTTTTCTTCGTACTCTTGCACTCTCCAACTGGTGGTGGTTATTTCTGCGGGGATGACTGCCTCGTGCCCGTAGGCCAAGATAAACGGGGTTTCTCCGGTAGAGGACCGAGCGGTGGTTCGGTATGCCCACAGCAAGCCTGGGATTTCCTCGACCCACTTTCCCTGATACGCCAGGAGCCGGGCTTTTAACCCCTGGAGTAGGGTGCGGTTCGTGACCTCGACCTGGCCGTTTGACTGGGGATAACCGACAGAGGTGAAGCGATGCTAGATCTTCCAGTGCTCGCACCATCTTGCAAGTTGGTCGCTAGTAAATTGCAATCCGTTGTCGCTGACAAGCACCCGAGGTACTCCAAATCGGCACACAATGTTGCACCATAGGAAGTTGATCACAGCCGCAGAAGTGATCTGTGCCATCGGCTCCGCCTCGACCCACTTGGTGAAGTAATCTACGGCCACTAAGAGGTACTTCTTTTGCCCACGATCTTGTATCAGTGGTCCAACAATGTCAATACCCCATTTGTCGAAAGGGCAGGGGACAAGGTTGGGCTCCCATGCGGCCGCGGGGAGGTGCGTCATAGTGGCGTGTTTTTGGCACTGCTCGCATTGCCGCGCGAATTCCTTAGCATCCTTCTGCATCGTGGGCCAATAATAACCCTGCCTTAGTATCTTTTGGGCTAGACTTCTTCCCCCGGAGTGGTTTCCGCAACTCCCACCGTGCACTTCCCTCTTTACATTGATGGCTTCCTCCTCGGACAAACATCGCTGATAGGGTTGTGAGAACCCCTTTTTGTACATCACCCCGTCTTTTATAAAAAAGCGGGTAGCTCTCTTTCCTAATCCACCATGGTGCTCGTACTTATCCGGGTTTACCAGGTACTCCTTGATTTCCGTCATCCAACCTTTCTCACCCTTGTTTTCCAGATTCAACACTTCTAACGTAACGTGATTTTTCTCCGATGATGTAATAGTAAGAAACGTTACCTGTCGGGTCTCGATGGAGTGCATGCCTGCGGCCGTTCGAGATAGGGCATCGGCTTCCCCGTTTTCGGCCCTTGGAATCTATTCGAGGGTGAATTCTTCGAACCTTTCCTGGGATTTGCGCACCGCGTTCAAGTACTCTTTCATCCTTTCATCTCTAGCCTCGTACATTTCCTTCACCTGCTGTACCACTAACTGCGAATCGCTGTGGACATGGATCCGGGTCATCTTTCCTTCTCTTGCCAACCTCATCCCGATCAGTAGTGCTTCGTATTCCGCTTCATTGTTCGACACAGGGAAATCTATCTTCACCGCGAAGGATAGTGTTTCCTCGGATCCATCATCGAGCGTTGGCTTAAACACCACACCTGCTCCTCCTACGCCATTGCTTGAGGAGCCATCGACATACACCTTCCAAATCCTCTCCGTATTGGCTTCCTCAAGGGCTTCGTAGGTTTCCACCATAAAGTCGGCTAATACCTGGGCTTTTATGGACGGCCGAGGGGCGTACTGGATGTCATATTCCCCGAGCTCCACAGCCCACTTCACCATTCTCCCCGACACCTGGGGATGGCTGAGTATGGCCCGTAGTGGATGCTTTGTGAGTATGGTAACGGGATGAGCTAGGAAATATGCTCTGAGCTTTCGCGCTGTCGTGACAAGAGCAAAAGCAAACTTCTCAATGGGAGAATATCGAGTTTCGGCATCCTTTAAGGTTCGGCTAGTGTAGTAGACTGGGAGGTGGTCCGTTCCTTCGGCTCGCACGAGCACCGCACTCACGACCTCTTTCCCTACGGCAAGGTACACGAAAAGCCTTTCCCCTGGCTGGGGCTTGACCAACAGGGGCGGCTGGAGCAGGTACCCCTTTAGATCGTCGAACGCCTTTTGGCACTCATCGGTCCACTGGAAATCCTTGACGTTGCGGAGCACTTTGAAAAAGGGAAGTCCTTTTTCGGCTGCCTTCGAGATAAAGCGATTGAGCGAGGCCATTCTTCCTGTAAGTCGTTGTACATCCCGAACTATAGCCGGGGCAGGCATCTCCAAGATCGCTTTGGCTTTTTCGGGGTTCACTTCTATGCCCCTCTGGGTGACAAGGAAGCCGAGGAACTTGCCTCCTTGGATCCCGAAGGAGCATTTGCGAGGGTTAACTTTTAATCCGAACTTGTCCATGATCTGGAAAGCTTTCGTCAAGTCAGCGTTGTGCTGGCTAGCCTCTTGGCTCTTTACAATGATGTCGTCCACATACACCTCCAGGTTATTTCCGATCATCGAAGTGAACATAGCGTTCATAAGCCGTTGGTACGTGGCCTCTGCATTTTTTATCCGAAAGGCATAACCAGGTAACAATACGTACCAAAGTCCGTGATGAAGCTAGTTTTTTCTTGGTCCTCCTCAGCCATCGGGATCTGATTGTACCCCTGATCTCCGTCCATGGTTGAGAGCAGCTCGCATCCCGCCGTGGAATCCACCAGCTGGTCGATGCTTGGCAAGGGAAAGCAGTCCTTCGGGCAGGCGTTGTTTAGGTCGGTGAAATCAATGCACATTCTCCATCGTCCTCCCAACTTCGGGACCAAGACAACGTTGGCCAACCATTCGGGGTATCGTACTTCCCGGATCTGATTCAGCCCAGTCAGCCTTTGTAACTCCGACTTGATCACCTTGTTCCTTTCAGGACCCATTTTGCGTTTCCTTTGCTGCACATGCTTGGCATCAGGTCGTACATCCAAGCAATGTTTGCATACATATGGGCTGATGCGTCCTGGAGGTCCTCCTACCCAGGCGAACACATGCTGGAAACGCTGCAGGGTTTTGAGGAGCTGTAACTCGATGGCCGGGTCGATGTTTGTTCCCATCTTTAGCTTCTTCTCAGGTTCTTCCGGGATGACCTGGACTTCCCTGAGCTCTTCTGCTGGGTATAGTTTTCTGGCTTCGATCTTTCGAAATTCTCCCTGACTTCGGTGATCACTACCCTCTTTTTCCTCTATCGCAGCTATCGTGTTTAGGCGGCATTCACGGGCTCGAGCCTGATTTCCCCTGACTTCTCCAATCCCATTCATGGTGGGGAATTTTACTTTTAGATGTAGGACCGAAGGCACCGCTTCGAACAGGCGAAGGGAGGGTCGCCCACAAATCACGTTGTAGGTCTTGGCGAGTGCATTGATGACCCAAAACTTCACTTCCTCCGTTCTACGCAAGTGTCCCTCTCCCCACGACATCAAGAGTGGGATCGAACCCAACGTGTCGCTCGGACTCCCATCAAAGCCTACCAATGGGACCTTTTCTGGCATTATTTGCTCCAGTTGGAGCCCAAGCGCGAAAAAGGTTGGCAAGAACATCACGTCCACCGAACTCCCGGTGTCAATCAAAACTCGAGCTACCTCAGCTCCATGTATCGTGGCTTGAATTACTATCGGGTCATCGTGGGGATGAACTATGTCCACTAGATCCTCCGGACCAAAAGTAATCGGGGGGGTGCATACATGCTAGTAGAAAAGACGTGGTATTTCAGACTTACCCGCTGCGTCTCCTTTAAGAACTTCCTCTTCCTTTGGGTGGATGAGGATGCCAAAGGGCCCCCCTCGATCACGTTAACGGTCCTGCCGTTCATGGGATTGCGCAGGTAGTTCGAAGGTGGAGGAGGTAAGTACTGGGGCGGAATTTGCTCTTCGTCTACTGCCCCGCCTTCGTATCTTCTTCTACGAGCCTGGGAATTTTCCCTCTCCAGCTCATGACGCTCCGTGCTTCGTCGTTCTTCCCGCTCCACTACACGAGACCGGTTGGCCTCTCGCTCCTCTATCGGTTTTCTTCCTAGGGGAAGATCTTTTCTTCTCTCAAGAAACTGGTGCAGGTACCCTTTCTTTATCAATCGCTCAATCTCATTTCTCAAGTGGTCAAACTGTTCCGTCTTATGCCCCCAACTTTGATGGAATTGGCACCATTTCCCTGTGTGACGTAGGTTCTCGGAGTTCCGCGATTGGGGCGGCCATCGTAGGTCGGGATGCCCCTCCATTACTTCTAGCACCTCAACGTTAGAAATCTTTAAAGGAGTTATCGGGATGGGCTCTAAGTACCTTTTCACGACATCGTGCCGATTGCGCGTGTCATCCCCTCGTCGATTCTTCGTTCGATCATCCTGTCCTCTTTGTCCGAGTTTTGCTAACCGCGTATCTTCGAGCAGCATGTATCTCTCCGCTTTCTGCATGAGTTCTTCCAAAGTACGGGCTGGATGCCTTACCAATGCTTCAGCGAATTCTATGGATCGGGTGCCCTGGGCCACAAACTCAGACAATATGTGGGGGTCTACATGCCTTACATCGATCACGGCGTCGGCAATCTTCGCATGTAATCCCTCAAGCTTTCCCCTTTTTCCTGGACCATGGTCATCAAGTGCCCTGCCGTTTTTGGGTAGCGCCGATTGCAGGCGAATTGCCGGACGAACAGCTCCTGGAGGTCATCGAAACTGTGGATGGATCCCCTGGGCAACTGGGAGAACCAAGCTTGCGCTCGCCCGGTCAGGGTGGATCGGAAAATTCGGCATCGGGCGTGGTCTGGCGCGTTGAGGATATCCATCATTGCCAAGAACTGGTTGACGTGATCGCGAGGATCTTTTGCATGCCGGTCACCCGTATATACCACCGGGTTAGGCAAACGCACGGACGCTGGGATTTTCGGGTTTAATATGTGTGGGACGAACGGGCTACCCCTCTCCTCTTCTTCCACTTCTCCATTTCTGTCCTTCTTAAAAGCTTGCACCTCCTTTCTTAATTCAAACAGCATATCGAATAAATGCGGATCGTTACCAGACATACCTGGATTAGGGTGGGGACCTCTGGCGTGTCCGGCTTCCATTCTTGCTCTTCGGGCCTCGTCTCGCTCCCGATAGTATTTGTGGACTCGAGCAGTAGTTTCCGAGGGCGGGACCTCTCTCCCTCTGGTTCTCCCTTCTTGTTGTCGCATCCATCGGGCGCCTCGTTCGGCGGCGGTTTCCAATAAGCGATCTAGCTCACTCATAGTCATACGTACTTCGGTGGTGGTCCCTCCGTCAGATGTAGCTGCGCGATTCGGGGATTCGTATGCATGCTGGCTGGGAACTTCTGGTGATGAGGAAATGGATTCCTCGGAATCTTGGGACGCCATTGCCATAACAGCTTGGGAAAACAAACGCGACGGAGATTGAAAACTGAGTATGTTGTCTACGGGATTTGAGCTTACCAGTCCCAGGTGCATTACTTGAGCTGCCTCAGAGACTTTAGTGACGTTCCCACAGACGGCGCCACTGATGACGCCCCTTTCTCGCCGCGCTCGTCACCGGAGCCGTTCGCACGCCGGTCCCGACTCAAGATGCACCTGGGTTCGGCAAGCTCCCTGCTGCTCCGCCGCTGCCGCAACTATCCACGACCCTTGGGGGTTCGGGCTCCGTTCGCACGATCTCCCTTCAAACTGGTTCCTCGGACCAATCTTGAGCTCTTCCGACCTCCTTGGCTCGCGCCTTCCTCCCTAGGTGGGGCTATCTCTTGCTTATATCGGGATCAGTGATTTCAGAGGCGGAGTGTGTTGTGCTTCAGTTAGCTTTTTTGAGTTAGATTCAGTTGGTCCTCTTGCAACTAACCCGTCTCCCTATTTATAGGGCGAAGGAGAGGTTATAAGTGTAATTTGGCCCTGGGCACGTGTCACCGTGCATGCTCGTCCGAGGGTAATAGGGTATTTGAGTACCCTTGTAGAGTAGGGCACGTGGTGCCTGCATGCTACCCTCGGCGCACGGCGTGCTCCGGTTACACCTTATAATTTCGGAACCCACGCTCTTTATTGGGGAGGCGGGGCGGTCGAGCCCTGTGAGGAGGACAACGCATCCGAGCGAGTGGAATGTGACGTCGATTCTGACGTCCGACCCCCCTGGGCACGTGTCTTCGTGCATGCTCGTCCGAGGGTAATAGGGTATTTGAGTACCCTTGTAGAGTAGGGCACATGGTGCCTGCATGCTACCCTCGGCGCACGGCGTGCTCCGGCTGCACCTTTTAATGTCCGAACCCTCGCTCTTTATTGGGGAAGCGGGGCGGTCGAGCCCTGTGAGGAGGACAACGCATCCGAGCGAGTGGAATGTGACGTTGACTCTGACGTCCGACCCTCCCTTCTGGTTGGGAAAAAGGGACGGTCGCCACTGGTTGATGAGTAGGTGACATACGCCTGCATGTGAGGGATACGACCCCCCTCGGGGAATACATACAGCATCAGATGTAATATAATAAGTATTTAACGAAGGTACGGGGGTTAAAGGGGGGTCGATATACCTGGGGTCGGGTATCGTGCGAGAAAAGGGGGTAGTGTGGCGAGATAAGGTCAGAAGATTAGGCCACGTGGACGGGTACGATACCAAGAGGGAGAGTATGCGTCATCAAACATAATTAAAATATTCATCTTTCAAAATTGTAAAATAGAAAGATTGTCTTTCTTGATTTAACAATAGTTAGTAAATTACTTGAAATAAGTTATTTAATAAAAATATGCTTAATTACTCTAAATTTAGATAATTAGCTGCTATCATGACCCAATTATTTAAGAAGTTTTTTTCCAGCAAACTTTTTCAATGAAATTTATCACAAAACACGTGAGTTCTAATTTATTTATTTACTTTTTTGATAAGCAAAAGTATGGCTTTAGTGAATAAAAATTTGTTTGTGTTCTTGTTTCTAACCAAATTGTCATAAGTACAGGTTTTAATACTTTTTTTAGTGTAAGACGTGAACACAATGTAAAGGAACATGAATTGAAGAAAAAATCTATTCTTTTTGTATAATAAATGAATAAACTGGACATTTTAAAATTTACATTGTTAAACTTTATCTTATTCTTAAAATGTAATAGAACAAAATTTTAAAACATAAAAATGAATTTGAACACTTAATTATATTTTTATTATGCAACTTATTAAATAAAGGAAGAAGATATTTCTATTTTTACAATTCGGAAAGGCGAATGTTTTAATTATGTTTTCAAATATTCTGCCATGCAGAGACATATACTAAAAGGAAAATGAATGAGTAACTAATATAAAGAGGGGTATTATAGTAAACAATAAAGAATTGCTCTGTATTGAGAGATTTTGCTCTGTATATATCATCTCTCATATTATAAAGAACATCGAACCATATTTATCGTTTTAGACATTGATTTACTTGACATTTATTAAAGACAAAATATCTATCTCTATATGTTCTATTTAGGGGTGTTCAAGACCCGCCCGATCCGCCCGACCCGCCAAAACCCGACCCGCCGAACCCGCAACCCGCATGGTTTAGTTTTTACCTTAACCCGCTCGTGTTGAAAAATTGGTAAACCGCAAAAGTTGGGTATGGTCACATTTTTAATTACAACCCGCCCGAACCCGCCCGCATACACCCCTAGTTTATATATTTGTAGAGGAATGAGGAGAACAAGGAAAGTTTTCGGAAGTTATATAGTTGTATGTTCATAATATTGGTATAATATACTTTTTTTTTGTTAATTTTTTGTTGTTTGATAGTTGTATCTTAGACTTTGAATCAATTTAAATTATTTTTGTAAAATTTACGCGGATAAAATGTTCGTTTATACCCTTATATTGTTATTTTAATTGAGTTATGTTGTAGTTTAAGTATTTTTATTAAGTTTTGGTATTGTTTTTGTTGTTTTTTAGAACGCAAAGTAGATTGTATTTTTATTATATACCGAAATATTACTATATTTTTCTCACAATTTCAACCCGCCACCCGCCCGCCACCCGCTCAACCCGCCAAACCCGCAACCCGCATGGTTTAGTTTTTAACTTAACCCGCTCGGGTTGGCAAATTGGTAACCCGCAAACTTTGGGTATAGTCACATTTTTAACGACAACCCGCCCAAACCGGCCCGCGAACACCCCTAATTCTATTTTAGCAGTAACTGACGATTTTGCATTACATTGAAGCTAATGCATTTTCAAAAAGCGTCTCCACTGCTGAAAGGTATTCGCCTCTATGAACTAGGATTTAATTTTCAGAAACAACTCCTTTTAATTTATTTTTTGCTGAATAACTCCTTTTAAATTTTGAAAAGCTTCGGCCACATAATTGGACTTTCAGCATGTAATTTCGGTATATCAATAAATATTAGTTTTTCTTATATTGGAAGCTATTGCAAAAGTTATTTTTCTCTCTGATGCTTGAGAAGTCATATCGAAAACTAAGGTGGTGTTTGGAAATGCTTATAAAAGGAGTTTGTTGGCTTTTGTAGCCGCAAAAGTACATTTTTAGTGTTTAAAATACTGACATTTGCTTTTGTTTTTTTTTTTTTTTAAAAGTCAGAAAAAGCACAAGCGGCAAAAGCATTGCCCAGGGGTGCTACTCCAACTGCCTTTGGAATTATGTCATTTTCAAAAGGTCCTTAAGAAGAAAAGTTATTTCTCATTAATTTTTGCAAACACCTAATGAATAGTTTAAGTGCTTTTTAAAAAGTTTTGCAAACACCCTCGACTTTTTATTAAAAGTCATATAAAGTGGTTTTAAGCAAAAGTAGTGAACAATCTCTTTTTATAAACATTTGCAAACATCACTTAAAGCAAATGAGACAAGTAGCCATTTATATGATATGAAGTACTCATGTGTATTTCCTACATTTATTCGTGATGTAGCCATCAGAGGCGGAGACAGGGGGGCATATAGGGGTCGTCCCCCCCCCCCCCCCCCCCCCAGCTCTACCCCACCCCCTACTGTACATATACTATTATACATATATTAATGCTAATAATGTTACATATAGTATATTATATAGTGATACTTATAGATAAATTTATAGATTAGTTTTCTAACTTGTCTGATACAATTTCTCCCAGAAATTTCCACTGCACCGCACCTGGAATTCTAGTTGTTATCAGTATGGTGCACTTGAATTCTGGTTGTAATCAGTATATATTTATATACACACATATATATATCGTGTTTAATATGGTTACTCAATCAATATACTTCTTACTCAATCTTTTTTTTTCTTTGTCATTTCATGTAACAAATAACATAAAAAGAGTGGTCATATAATCTAACATTTGAGGCTATATACTTCATTTTAGAACTATTTAACTTTTCTTAGATATCTTTGCAAGGAATTACATGCGACTTTTTTGATAAAGGGTTTGTGGAAACACAATTATATACTAAAATCAAACTTATTTTTAACATATTGCATTAACAATACACATGAAAGAAAGTATTCAATACTTTAATAATAATTTAATTATATTGTAATTTAATATCTAGCTTCTTAAATGCCACAAGAGTACAAACAACAAAAAACTCCCAAAAGCTATAAGAACACCTAATTTTATGACTTTTTTTTTTTCTGTATATATCCGAATTAATTTAGTTCTTTATGACTTTAGTTATTATTCTGTTACTTTTACTTTTATAATTTTTATATTAAATATCTGCTTCTTAAGGTACTTGTGTGTTCACATGATCCCCTAACCCAAATTCCTGGTTCCGCCCCTAGTAGCCATGAAGGACTATGTTCACCTTTAACAAAGAAGTTTAAATAATAAAAAAGGAAGTAGAATATTTATAGACTCGAATATATTCCCAGCATATTTTGTTTGCTACTAGCGAGAAAGTAAAAATTCGATTACGGAAACTTTGAGGATGCATGCATGCACAGATATGCTCATTTCTTTGTATCAAAGTCAAGCTAGAGAATCGTATTCTAAACCTAGCTAGTACATTTATCTATTCGAATAATGCTCCAAGCCGCAAAGTATTCCAAACTGTTGCCTAACAATGCTAATTTTTTTCTACAAACAATTTCTTTGAAAAAAAAGTTGAAAACGAAAGCTAATTCTATTGTCAGTATCATGACTAGAGCGATACAAAACTGAACTTTAATCACTACCGAAAATTCAAACTTTCGTGGTGGCTTGAAGGAGTAGAACTTGGTCGCGTGAATAAAAATATATTTATCAACACAATTCACTCACGAAAAAGAATCGCAAAAATAGGTGCAATCGAAAATCAACGACCCAGAAAACCAATCCATATATATATATATATATATATATATATATATATATATATATATATATATATGATAGAATAAGAGTCTCTCTGACCTGTGACCTAAAACCCTAACCCTAATTCCCCCAGCCGCCGCCCCATTGTCGGCCATGGCTACCGACCCCCCCTCTCCAGCGTCGGTCTCTTCATATTCCTCCTCTCGTCCATATCTCGGCTATTGCCAGGCTTGTGACGCTCAGGGTCACACCGCCAAATCCTGTCCTAATTTTCGCATCATGCCGATCAATCAGCTTGCTCAACCGCTGTCTCCCTGGAATAATGGCAAGGCACACACACCTCGAGTTCATTACTCGGGAAATACACCTGATTCCGGAAATTGGATTATGGATAGCGGTGCCAGTCATCACATTACTCCGGATCTTCAGAATCTTTCTCTTCATGCTCCGTACTCTGGGTCAGATAAGGTTATTGTCGGCAACGGTTCCAGCATGCCTATAACTCACATTGGTTCTGGTATTCTTTCTTCTCCTTCTCGTTCTTTTACTCTTAATCAGCTTCTATGTGTCCCGTCCGCTCGTCATAACCTTCTCTCTGTCTCTCAATTTTGCAAAAACAATAACACCACTATTGAATTCTCCCCCTCTTCTTTTTGTGTCAAAGATCCGCGTACGGGGAAAATCCTGGTCCAAGGCAAAACTAAACATGGTCTCTACCAATGGTCTTCTTCTCAGCCTACCAAGTCCACCAACCCTCCTCTTCTTGCTTTTTCTGGTGTCAAAGCTTCTTCCTCAGCTTGGCACAGTCGGCTAGGTCATCCATCTAGCTCAATTCTAAATAATATTTGTCTACTTTTCATTTATCCATAGTAGATGTTGCGTCACCTTCTTTAAATTGTAATGGTTGTCAATGCAACAAAATGCATAAACTCCCTTTTCATATTTCTACTGTTGTGTCGACTCATCCTCTTCAAATTATTTATTCTGATGTTTGGACATCTCCACTTATTTCTATTGATGGTTTTAAATATTATGTTGTGTTTGTTGACCACTTTACTCGTTATTCATGACTTTATCCGCTCAAACGCAAGTGATGTTTATCAAGTCTTTCCTAAATTTCGTGCTCTTGTTGAAAATCAATTTAACCACAAAATTAAAACCTTGTACTCTGACAATGGTGGTGAATATATTGTTTTATCATCTTACCTCTCTACCACTGGGATTTCTCATCTCACGTCCCCGCCCCATACTCCTGAGCACAATGGTATATCTGAACGTAAGCATCGTCACATTGTTGAAACTGGCCTCACCCTACTTCATCATGCATTTGTCCCCCTCTCTTATTGGTCATATGCCTTACCCGCCGCCACTTATCTCATAAACCGCATGCCTACTCCCCTTCTCTCTATGAAATCCCCTTACCAGTGTCTTCTTGGTCACAACCCCAACTATACTAAACTACGTGTCTTTGGGTGTCTCTGTTATCCGTGGCTTCGCCCATATACACCTCACAAACTTGCTGGTCGATCTGTCCCATGCGTTTTTCTGGGTTATGCACCATCCCAAAGTGCATATTTTTGTTTTGATCTTCTCACATCTCGACTATATGTTTCTCGTCATGTCCAGTTTGTCGAGTCTATATTTCCCTTTGCCTCTCGGCAACACTCTCTTCCTCCATCCTCTAGCCCTTCTCCGCATTTTTCCGCTTCTGACCCACCTCATACTATCCTACCAGCCCCGACCCCTATTGTTCAGGCCCCGTGCGCACCTCCGGGCTTCTCCATCACCTCGCCCGGGCCTCCTGCGGCGCCCGTAGTCTCTCTTTCGCCCGCGGGCCCATCTGCCTCTCCATTGGGGTCCACTCATCAACCGTCGGGCCTCCCGAGCTCCTCCTCATCCTCCCATGCAGCCTCGCCTGCATCCCACATATCGGCTCCTTTATTAGCCACTCCTTCCCCACCTCCGCCTCGCACTATAGTCACTCGCTCCATGCATAATATCTCCAAACCCGTCCAAAAACTCAATCTCTCTGCTTCCATTCCTTCTGTGGATACCGAACCAACGTGTGTTTCTCAGGCTCTTGCTCACCCGTGCTGGCGAGACGCCATGTCTACTGAGTTTATGGCGCTTGTTCAAAATGGTACTTGGGATCTTGTTCCACCGTCTCCTTCTCTGAATGTTGTGGGTTGCAAGTGGGTGTTTCGTATCAAACGTAACCCAGATGGTTCGGTGGATCGTTATAAAGCCCGCCTGGTGGCTAAGGGTTTTCATCAGCGTCCCGGGGTAGACTTTCATGAGACTTTTAGTCCAGTTATCAAACCGACCACCATCAGGCTTATTCTCTCTCTAGCTGTTTCTCAGTCCTGGCCCCTTCGCCAGTTGGATGTCAATAATGCTTTCCTTCAGGGTCGTCTGTTTGACGATGTTTTTATGGCTCAGCCCCCGGGGTTTATTGATCGTAATCGGCCTTCTCACGTTTGTCGCCTACACAAGGCGATTTATGGTCTTAAGCAAGCTCCTCGTGCTTGGTACACTGAGCTTCGGGATTTTTTACTCTCCTCCGGGTTTTCTAATTCTAAAGCGGATCTTTCTCTCTTTATTTTTTGTCGAGATGGTAATTTGGTCTATATTCTTGTTTATTTTGATGACATTATTGTTACAGGCAGTGATAGTTCACAAGTGGATTCCGTTATTGCGGACCTTGGCCGCCGCTTTTCCATCAAGGATCTCGGTCCTCTGCATTTTTTCTTGGGTGTTGAGGTTCAACCACACCCTGGTGGTCTCTTTTTGTCTCAGAGACGCTACATTCTTGACCTCTTAACCCGCTTCAAGATGGCATCTTCCCGGCCGGTCAAAACCCCTCTTGCTGCTACCTCTACTCTTCGTCGGGATGGTGGCGAACCGCTCCAAGATCCGAGTGTTTATCGGAGTGTTCTCGGCGGTCTTCAATACCTTTCTCTCACTCGTCCGGATATCTCCTTTGCTGTCAACAAACTGTCCCAGTTCATGCAATCCCCTGGTGCTGATCACTGGAATGCAGCTAAACGAGTCTTACGTTATCTGCATGGTACGCTTGATCAGGGTATCCTTCTCCGGGCCCGAAGCCCTCTTACTCTTCATGCTTATTCTGATGCTGATTGGGCGGGTGATAAAGATGACTACTCATCCACGGGGGCATATATTGTTTTTTTGGGTTCCAACCCTGTTTCCTGGAGCTCCAAGAAACAACAGACAGTTGCTCGATCTTCCACCGAGGCCGAATATCGCTCGGTTGCTTCCACAGCGGCTGAACTCCGGTGGCTTCTTTCTCTTCTCACTGAACTTGGTATTTCCATTCCGAGTCAACCAGTCATTTACTGTGACAACGTTGGTGCTACACAACTTTGTGCAAATCCGGTTTTCCATTCTCGGATGAAGCATGTAGCTCTGGATTATCATTTTATTCGCCAACATGTGCAGCAAGGTATCCTACGTGTTTCTCATGTTCGCTCTGAAGATCAACTTGCTGACTTACTCACCAAAGCCTTGTCGTCGGCTCAGTTCACCAATTTATGCTCCAAGATTGGTCTGTCTCTTAGCCATTCCATCTTGCGGGGCCATGATAGAATAAAATAGGTTATATTATTTATTTTATTATTTTTATGTAATTTAAGTATTCCTTACTAGACTAAGTCTACCAGGAAACCTCTGGTTAAGTATTCCTTACTAGACTAGGTCTACCAGGAAATCTCTGGTAATTTATAAATACTTGTAATTGCTCTTTTCATTATTCAAGCAAATATAATTCTCTACAATATATATATATATATATATATATATATATATATATATATATATATATATATATATATATATATATATAAATATAAATAAATAAAGTTAATGCTATTGTCGATATAAATAGAGCGATGCAACAGAAAAACTTATATTTTAAATAAAAAGGTTATCCCCGTTGGTTTGTAAGGACTAAGGTGCATATACTTATCATTGAAAATCAAAAGTGCAAAATATGGTTTTACCTTTTATTTGATTCGTTTAGTACCCAACTAGTTTGATCCATTTCGGTTCTGAATGGTATGTACAATATATTGCGATCGAGTCTGATAGAGAATTAGTGTTGGATATTTTTAATTCTAAATATTTCAGAGTAAACTAAATAAATAATTGTTGCTACACTCAAATGAGTTTTCCAACCTCCATATCAGCCATAATTTTAATTCTGTAACTCCAATATCAACTCCATGTACGTCATTATGGAATCAAAATTAATAAAACTGTTACCTACAGTGTAAATGGAAAGGGTATAGATAATAGAACTGCATGTTGAGCATAAGATCATTCAGTTGTTGACGGGATTATGTGACCTAAGATTTGAAATACGAACATCAACCCAACTTTTGACTAGCTGCTCTGATCGAGGCCTATAATATATCAAATTCAGTTTTTTTTTTTTTTTTTTTTTTTTTTTTTTGTTTTTACTTTATTGTTGGGACAAGGGTTTACTTTAAGTCAATTCAAGCCCAAAAACGCCATTTAAGACAATTTCGTGGAATTGCAGTTTTATTGCGCAATCTATAATTAGGATTTTGATATTTTTGAATTTGTTTACAATTATATAGCTCGTTTTCTTTATTATTCGAAAGCTTTTGATATATTATTTACAAAACCATGACTTTATTCGAAAGTTGGTGGATGCAAGTTTTTTTTTCTTTAAGAACACGTCTATGTTTTTCTATTTCATATTTTTATTCTGCGTCAAGTGGTATTTAGGAAAGGACTTTGCCTTTTTCAATGGTTGTGAGAGGCACAACTGGCTTATCCCTGATAATGTTGGTCACAGGGTCGCAATTGAGGATGTGAGGCAATTACTGGCGATTGAGGAATTAAGGCAGTCGATGGCAAGACTGGAGATGATGTTGCAACTAAAGCTTAACTTCTAGACCCACCAAAAACCAAAACACCAACCAACGTAGCATAGGAATGACACTCGAGTTTGATGATTCCAATATTAAGGATTTTGAAGGATATGCGATTTAAATAGATAAATCCTTAACACATTTGTACTTTTCTATTTCATGTGATTGTAATGTGTCATGTGCCTTTGAAATCCCATCACTACAAGAAAACATTCAAATAGTAAGTAAAAACATTTAGGACTCACATTTTGCCTGCTATATAATGAATAGATTAAGAGAATTAGCAAGGGATAAACTTGCATACAAATTAGCAATGAATAGTAAAATTTAGGAAGCATTGTTCATTAAAAAAATTAGCAAGCAGTATTTTCTTGCTATATGTACAATTTAGCAAGAAAAGTTTGCTTGCTACTGCAAGTGGGCCCAAAAGCATCAATGTAGTACAGTTTCGCTCCTCATTAACCCATTAACAACCAGCTCTAAAGCCAGGTAAAAAGACGCCTCAAAAGCTCCTCCGGTGGTGGATTGAAATGGAAGGCACCCTCGTTCTCAGGAACGGGAGCTAGGCATTGTGAAAGTATTCCGGGAGCCTGATAGAAGTTATCCTATTGAACTTTGGGGCCCCATAGGAAGAAACAGAGCTCATAAGGAAGTACAGAAAGAGCTTAGAACTCAAGAACTCAAAACAAGGTAGCTACGTAGCTCATAACTCATTAGCTCAGAAGGTAGCTCCTTACTCCATTCCTTCGATGACTTAGGAATGTTCGGAGCAGTAACTGCCTAAGAGCGTAACCCAGACTGCTTTCGTCTTCAGTTGTCTACCGTACTTGATCAGTCAAACTTGATTCCTCCTTGTGCCATTAGAGAAGTGCATTCGAGAAGGAAAGATTGCATCGTTTTGACCACCAATTGTCACGAGATTACTATGAGCTACTGAGTAGTAAGCTATGATCTTCTTAAGATCGATCTGTCTTAAAGTGGTCGAGGACCCATTCGAAAACAATTGGAGGATGACAAAATTATCACCGATTGGAATCCTATATTTTGATTCAACAACATATGAATAGTTCTTTGATTTTGATCAAGTGATTGTTCAATTCTTGCCTTGGAATAAATAAAAGAAAACGGATTGATATTGGTGTAATCCCACCCATTATCAGAAAGCAATGCTAAGACTGATGGATCATTCCTTTCTTCGATATATGAAATAGGAGATTTCGCTAAGTCAATTCTTAGGAAATCTCGAACCAAACAGCAACACGTGCTTGCTAAAGAACACATTTTTGGCAGTAAACAACTTTTTGCTTGCTAATGCATGTCAGGAGAATTAATGTGATACAAGTTAGCAAGCCGCACATGCTAAATTTTGCAAGCAACTTTTTGCTTGCCAAGTAAATTGCAAATGAAATCATACTGCCTTTTTCTTCACCCTTTCTTTTTGGCGAAAGTTTTTAAAATCCTTCAATTTTTCGTAAGTAGATTATTTCTTGCTAAACATTTTTATACTATCTATAAATCTCATGTATACACACTCCTAATTTTCACCATCTTCATACACTCTCTTCTTCTTCTTCATCATCTACTATCTTCTTATTTCTTCATTCTTCATGTTTTGTATTTTATATATTTTATAAATACAGTATTATATATGCACAAAAAGTCACTTCTTAGTAATACTTGCAAACACATAATTAATACTTTAAGTATTTTTAAAAATATTTAAAAAACAGTACTCCCGGCTTTTTATCAAAAATGGTGAACAAGATCAATTTATAACCTCTTGCAAATACTCCTTAATTATGGAGTTTGATTTACACACTCTAGTTTATCCCTATATATATATATAACCGTAAGACCAACTTTATACCTTTTTATGCTTTTGATAGGTCTAATGAATTAATTGGAGCCAATTACTATTAATATAGAATTTATGTATAGAATTAATTGGAGCCAAATTATACATAAATTCTATATTAATAGTAGAGAAAAATGAAAGAAGACACTTCCCTTACGGGACTGTACAATTACAGACCACTTTCACTCTTAAGAAACTTAATTCAGAAAACCGGTAACCTGTCTATCAGGAGCTTTGTAACTTTATTATTTATTTTTGTCAAATTATGGACATTAAATTTTACTTCAATATATAACATCAAACAACATTATCTCACCTCATTATAATTAAATACATACGAATAATATTCTGACTTTTTAGAGGTTGATTTTATACTTAATTTAGCATATCATTATTTCACAACAACAAAAAAAGTACAGATCGAGCTACGAACCATGAAAATATCCTGTTTGATTGTATCATACAAAACCATTTTATTACATTTTTCCAGCATAATATTTCAATATTTTTATGATTGAGGAATTGGTTTATATGTGAACTATAAAACATGTTCGACCTGTATTGTTATTAAATAATAATCATGCAAGTAAATTAATTGCAATCTTAGCTTGTTTAGTTTATTCCTCATTTTCTTACATTAAAAAGTAGGACTTTTGATATCATTCATACTATGGTACAATATGTCCATTAGTTATTTGATCAGAACTTTTAATTTTAATAATTTTATTATTTGGCCGAAAAGAATACGTCTTATTCATTTTTAAGTTAATCAGTAGATCAGTCTGTCATATCCATACAATTTATAATAGACAAGAGGGTAACAATTCTAATTAGCAAGTATTTAATCCTATGTCTTTGTATAACGAAAATGAGCATTGCATGTTGCAGAAAAAACTGTACATGTGCAAGAGAAAAATTAACAATCTCCAGCTTCTTTTTCATCTGATTCGAGCTTTATAGTTCCTGTACAAATCATGGTTGATGAATAAACACAACATGAACAAACAATCGTAAATCAGTCCCATATAAATGATTTACAGAGTTAAATGTTAGTACTTAGTACCGCAAAACTAAGTCTTCTCTCTATCTATTGAAATTTCCCACCTAACATCACCACTTGCATCATTGCCTGTTTCATGACTACTCACCACCGGCTTATTCATTCTACTCTGAAACTTATCCCCCACCAATCTCTGTTGCTGCACCACCAACACCGACGACGTGCTTCCAAAATCCGGCGACGCCAAAATATCGCCAACCACCCCTAGTTCCGGGCACTCGCTCCACGCCCCAAGCCCCACGAGCACTTGCGACGTCTGATGGTTTCTTCCTGCTATTAACAAATCAAAGCCGTTTCCTAGCCCTCTCAACGAGGCCGTTAGCCCCACGCCGTCCTTCACTACTTGCTCTTGGTATATAAAATTCGAATTTCCCGAGTTAGCCTGTCGCACCTCGTCAATAATGTGGTTGTCTAGCTTCCTCTCTCGAGGATTATCGCACCCAAAGAGAAGGAAACGAATGATCGTTAGAGTGACGTTCGCGTGTCTCCCCATACGAGCTCCGTAACATAGGGACTCTGCATCGTCAGGACCACCGATGTAGAGAACCGCAACATGGTACATTGATTGATTGTTCAAGATTGTTAACGACCCCGTTAACACTCCTCGGTCTACGAATATTCCGACAGTGCATGGTGCCTTGTCCATGATCTTTATGTTCATGTTCTGCCTTCCCCTGCTCACTAGACCCATTGATCCGTCGATTTCAAATTGTTTGTGAAACGGTACAATTAGAATAGTGGCATTTTGTTCTAAGGCGACGCGACAAACATCGTCGTGCATTGTTTGAAGCTGAGAGATGGCGCTGAACGTTTGCACGGTTACGCAACTTTCGTTGCATAGTTCGTATTGGCGTAAGGCGTTGATTATGTGTCTTGATTTGGAGTTGGTACGTTCTAGAGTTTGCGTTGATTGATGAGAAACGAGCATCGGGGTGGCTCGACCGACGATCTCGATTTGTAGGACTGCTAGTACGGCAATGGGACTGTCTTGTGTAGCGTTAGAGGCTTCGAGAAGGTTAACGATTGAAGGTATGTTCTCTTGGTCTTTGATGCAGACGAGTATTCGTAGCTCGGCTTCGCGTTTGGAATGTTGGATGGTTCGTCTCTTAAAAGGAATGTACCGTTTTGAGGGATTGTGGAGTAGCTTGATGAGAGGGGATATAACTGCTGTCACTGCAACAACTGATACAATACAAAGAGAAAACTCTTGATCTGTTAATACCTGTATTTAAAAAGAAAGAAAATTGAACAAAGTTAGATTTAGCAACAGAAAGATATTGTTAATCCCCTCGTCATATAAAAGGATATTTTGTATTTTTATGGGACAAAGATTTTCTTTGTAAGATAGATATGTGGTTCTTGAATTATGTTTTATTTCTTTAGAAATATATTTTACGATTACGTTTGAAAAATATCGTATCGGAGTGTTTGGAATGAATAGTCCATAGTATTAATATTCAGTTTTCCATAAAACTTACAGAAGTGAATTTGATCATACGTACCAAGCTATCCCTCCACAGGTTGAACACGATGAGCTCCATAACGCCTCTTGTATTCAACATAAGACCAATCACGAAAGAGTCTTGAAGGTTTATGTCCAAGTACCGCGATACAAACATCACAGCACCAATCTTCACAATGCACGAAACGACGACAATAAGCATGACAATCCACAAAGACTGCAACTCAATCTTAAAAAAGTCCGTTTTTAACCCACTGGTTGTGAGGAACGCCGAGTAGAGAAACTTCCCCACAAAATAATCGAGTTTCGATATGATTGATGACGCTATAGGAGAACTGTCGGGCACCATCAACCCGTAAACCAATGGTCCAAGCACAAAATGTTGTCCAAGCATCTCACTAAACGATCCGATTGCAAGATTACCGATAAAACACCAGAACACATAGTTTTCCCCTAATGATTTCCCAGTCCTCATTCTCTTAACCGCAGTGTCCATAATTGGCCCAACCAGAAAAACCAAACTAATAATAAAAAGAAATGCTGATATAATCGATAAAGACGACCTCAACGGATCACCGTGGGATTGTAGTATCCCGAAAAATACAACAACGAGTAGTACACCGATAAAGTCGCAAAACATGGCTGCGGCCATAACTGTGCGCCCTATAGTTGTGCTCGACATTTTGAACTCGACGAGGAGGCAAGAAATGTTTGGGAATGCAACCAAACACTGAGATGCGGCGATATATGGTAGTGCATGTGCAAGGGACGCATCCATCTTGACATGGGATTTGAGGACAAAAGAAAGGGACACAGTTACCAATATCGTAAGGAGCGTTGAGGTAATGCCAAGGACCATGGCATGCTTTCCTGGGTGAATCATCGACTTAGCGTTCGATCTTACACCTATGGCGAATAGAAAGAACATAAGCCCAAATGCTGAAGCTGTTTCCAGTGTTACGACACTTCGACTCGGGAACAAAATGTTTCCCATGATACTTTTGTGTCCTAATAGTGAAGGTCCAAAGAGTATACCACCCTGCAATATGCACATTCACTTATGTAACATGATAATTAGATAGTTTATAAGTTTATACATGAAGAAATACATGAGATGTGATAACGAAAAATTCTTACAACAATTTGTGCGACTATAGATGATTGTCCAAGGGGCTTGAGGCATACATCAATTAACAGAGATGTTAAGGAGATAAGAGAAAGTTGCAGAAGAATAAGAGGAAGAGCATAATCCAATGGACTCCTATGCATCCATACTCCAAAGGTTGCAATGTAACTTGTGTATTGACATACAATATTATCATTCACAGAAGATACATCATCGATTTGCTCCATATCCATTACAATCTAGCAGTATGTTCCTTTTATTTTGTTTCTTAAATATGATACTCTATACATTTCCCAGTTTTAGAAGTAACTGGTTGAGGTGATAAGGCAGTAAAAAAGTAGACAAAAAGAAGAAAAAGATAGTGAAAACTAAGGCATATAGATGTACGCACACATGCTCGAGTTGTAACAGTTGAGCATAATGGAAGGTCTTCCTTAAGTTTTGGTGGCAATAAAAGTTTGTTAATGGCAGATGGACCATATTTTAACATGTTGTATTAATATAGACATGCTTTTCTTTTCTTTTCTTTTTTTATAATAATTATGTTTTTGTTTTCTTGAGTACTATAAACGATGTTAAGTGTGATGAGTTTACAATATTTCTTTTTTATAAGTAAAAATAATAATTTTACATAATCTATAAGAGTGACTGTCATTGAGATTTCTCATCCTACAGACTTTGAAGATCTTAACTAATAATTAATCAATTGGATTCAAAATTAAAGCATATATACACGATTGAAATATCTATACCATGAACCTAATTTCCCTTTTTATTATTTTGTATATTAAATTTTTGTATCATTTAAAATTTTTATAATACCTTAAAATTATAAAAAAAAAAAATTATATGTTAAGCATAAAGAGATTTTAGGTTTTCAAGAAACTTGAAACTAAATTATAAAAATGCTTTTGCTTTGAAATTTAATTAATATAGAGGGTACAACACTTTAAACTCTCTCTAAAAAACACACTTTGAACCCCTTCCCCACCTATCGGGTGTTTCATAGTGTGCCCCCTAAACTACCCCAAAAAAAAAAAAAAACAACACCCCCCCCCCCCCCCCCCAAGCTATTTAATTTTGTGCGAAATGGACCCCAAATCGTTGATCTACCATTTGACTTGGACACGTGTTTGCATTTTTGTTCATTGGATTTGGTCTCACAGGCATTTCTTATATTCTCAATAGGTTTGGGGGATTATTATCTCTTTCATGTAGTTTAGAGGGCATTTTTGTTCGTTGGATTTGGTCTCACAGGCATTTCTTACATTTTCAATAGGTTTGGGGGATTATTATCTCTTTCATGTAGTTTAGAGGGCACATTGTGAAACACCACATAGGTTGGGGATTTAAAGTGTTTTACCCTAATATATTATAAAAAATTAGTCATATACATTAAAATTTAATGAAAATATTATGATGTTCGCTTTAATAAAATTAATTTTATCTAGAGACTTTTAGAATAAATGTGTACGAAAATTTTATTACATTACATCTCCAGGTAAAACTTAGTAAATATGAAGTACACCAAGTGTTGAGTATAAAGTACACTAAGCCGGTGACAAAACTGAAGGTTAATCAAGATATCACCATGACATCAACAACTCGGATTGTTATGTAATATGTTCATTAGTAGGGGATTTTGTTTAGGCTAACAAATCATATATAATCACTTAAAAAGTAGAGGAGTTGTATATTCACCGAATAAAATGATCATAAGATCACAAAGGAATTATATAAAACCTATGAAACTAAATATTATCTAAACAACGTAAATATCTAAATAGAAATACAAACAAATATTACAATATTTACTAAAAATATATAAACTAAGTCACGTATTTGCAGGAGATATGGTTGGACTAATACGCTCCCGCAAAATAAGGGTACCATCGCAATAGCTATTCTGGAGCGAAGAAGTTGAAAGGGAGTGCAATGAAGAGCCTTCATACGGAGATCAACTAACTGGTCCTTGGTGGAGAAGTGCGAAACATGAACTAGCCCTTTAGCGACAATATCACAAATGAAATGGATGTCAACCGAAATATGTTTCATTCTTGAGTGAAGAATGGGATGGAGGAGAGATGAGTCGCCCCAATGTTATAGCAAAAAAGAGTCAAAGTAGTGCGAAGCGACAAGCGAAGCTCCAAGAAAAGGTTCTGGACCCATGAACCTCAGAAGTGGCAGAAACATGAGCACAATACTCCTCTTCACTTGAAGAGAGTGCAATCGCGTGTTGCTTGCAAGAGCTCCAAACAATCGGGTTATCGTCCACGAATAAAATAAACACAGAGGTGGATGCAAGATCAACAGGATTGACAGCCCAATCCGTATCAGAAAAGCACGAGAACCGGAGAGGTATGGCAATGGCATTTGAGCAAGAGACTATGATGCAAGGTACCATTCAAATACTGAAGAACCCATTTGATAGCACTCCAATTGTTTTTGATGGGATGAGAAACAGATTGAGCAAGACGATTGACAACAAAAACGATGTCGGAGCGAGTGAAAGAGAAGTACTGGAGCTCGCCAATCGCCTGGTGATAAACCCGTAAGTCACAAGGGGTGCTAGAGTCCACAACAATGGTCGACCACCGAATATCATCGGTGTGGAGAGTGGCTTCACCCCATTCATCTTATAACGATGCAAGATGTCATGGATGTATATATGCTGCGATAAAAGAAGACCCTCACGACACGGAATGGCCTCAATGCCAAGAAGAAAAGAGAAGGCACCCAAATCCTTGAGCGCAAAGGAAGAAACAAGCTCGGCAATGATGGTAGAAATGGGACGAGAATCACTGCCATTGATGATTATATCATCAACATAAACCATGAGATACAAATGAACCGCATCATGGTGAAGAATAAACAGAGGTATAGGAATGAGATTGATAAATCCCAAAGCAAGAAGCACAAAGCTAAGGGCACGACACCATTCTCCGGGCATCTATTTACCATCCAAGGACTTGTGCAACTGGCACACGTGAGAGGGTTTAGTTGAATCCAAAAAACCATGTGGTTGTTGCATTTAAAGCATCTTAGATTAATACCATATAAGAAAAAAAAAAGCATTATTTATTTCGAGTTGCCAATTAGGCCAATCGTGCATCAATGCAATAGTGAGAACCGAGCTGATGGTGATGGGCATAACAACAGTGCTAAATATCTTAGTATAATCTAAACCAGGCAACTGGTGAAAGCCCATCCATGACAAGTCGAGCTTTGTACTTATCAATAGAGTCATCAAGTTTTCTCTTAAAGCAAAACACCCATTTGCAACTAATAATGTTCGTGTCATGCGTAGGAGGAACAAGATCCCATGTGCCATGCCGAAGAAGGGCGGTAACTCATGAGACATGGCAAAGCACCAATTCAGATCCTTGAGAGCCAAAGAGACACAAGCAGGCTTAATTAGAAGATCAATCGGGTGTCGGGTTGCCACAGACACACGTTTCGACTTGTGAATGTCGTTCATGCCCAAGTGATCATAAAATGAGTGCAAGTGGGTTCAGCAAGGGGTGGCAGAGTGACAATAGGAGGCTCAAATGGCATGACCGACGGCTTAGAAACGAGCAACAGGTCAGCTTGGCGATGGACATGTGGCGGCATGGGAGTGATCAAGTTATCCATCATGCAGCATGAATCAGATGTGGATGGGGTCGGCTACAAGGAGAACAAAGCGCTACCCGAAAAATGTCTTCAGTAAACTAAACATGAGGAGAGATAAATAGGCATTTATATGTCGAATCATAGCAACGTTATGCACTCTACGGAGTAGAGTAACCAACAAAGATATAGGGTCGAGATGGTGGATCACGTTTTTGTGCTGCATAGGGACGAAGCCAAGGAAAACAGATAAAACCAAATAGACACAGCTAGGTATAGTTAGGAGCCCGATGAAATAAGAGCTCGAATGGACTTTGTCCACCAATAACACGATTCGGAAGCCGATTGTATAAATAAGCCACAGTTTGGAGAGCATAAGACCAAAATTCAATAGGAAATGAGGCATGATGTATAAGAGCACGACCATTAGCAACAAGTTGGCGATGTCGCCGCGCAGCAGTACTATTTTGTTCTGGCGTATAGAGAGCGGTTGTATACCATATGATGCCATGAGAAGCAAGATAGTGACGCTAACCTTTGAACTCACCACCATTATTCGAATAATTTTTTTTTATCTTAGCATCAAATTGTTTTTTAACCAACAAGTGAAATCGGGGAAAGATGTCAGCTACTTGAGACTTAACGATGTCAGCTACTTGAGACTTTGTGTAAAGGGGATACAACCAAACATACTTAGTGAAGTGATAAATGAGAATAAGATAAAAACGAGAGCCATCCACTGAAGGGGAAAGCGAAGGACCCCATACATCAGCATATATAAATTCAAGACAACAAGTACTATGCAAAGATGTATCAAAAAAAGGTAATTGCTGACTTTTATCAATGTCGTAAGAAATACAAGAATTCTTAAAAGTCTAGCATGCCGAAGACAATGGCAGCCAAAATTTATTGATAATGCTAGTACTTAAAACAAAATTAGGATGACCTAGTCGGCTATGCGAGCAAGTCAGAGATGTGCGAACACCGAGATGCGCAAAAAGAGAGATGGGACGCGGCTTAATATTCATGTTGAATATCCCATTTTTACACGGGCCTCAAAGTAGCTCCATCTCTATTCCCTGTTCCTTCTCAGCAAAGTAAAGAGTGTGAAATCCAATAAAAACATTGTTAGCCAATGTAAATTGATGAACAAGCAGCAAATTTTGGCGATAATGTGGGACGCATAAAACATTAGATAGAGTAAGAGGACGAGACGGGTGATTGAGAATAGAGAAACCAGTATGAGAATTTTGAAAGGGGTTTCCATGACTTAAAGAGTTTTCATATTATGCTCCTTCCAACATCTGACATATATACAGAACATCGACTTAAGAAGCACGAATACATATAGTAGCTTCCCCGGGAGAGGTATGAGAGTAGTATTAGTAAGTTCCAAGAGGGTAGCTGCCTATTGTAGGAGTTTCTGACATGAAGGGACACCAGCAAGCTTCTTACTGAATGTAAACAAAGTCTAGGAGATGGAACCAACTCAATGGAATTAGGTATTTTATGTGATTTCTAAAGTGACCGAACGAAGTTAAGGCAATACCGTACACTAACAACTCATGCAAAGGTGGTAACAATCAAACAATTCAAGAATCATGCACTGATGATAATGAAGATAAAGGAACACTAAAACGGGCTTGGGAAGCCATAGATGCAGGTATCTCCCGAGTGTTAAGAACCGCAATACAACAAACCTTCTGACTCCACTTTCGCACGTCAGAAGACTGATCTCACCATTCTTCATTTGCCAAGAAAATAGTGTTTGCGTTCCCCTCTCTAGATACATGACCAATAGTGTTCCGTGTTGTGCCAGCCGCACCTACTGCAAAATCTCAAAACATCTCAGTTTTCTAGCTTCTTAAAACACATCAATGCAATCAAGATTGCAGCATCCACTTCAATTGCGATCTTGTGGAACCCGATTTCCTAGAAAAGCTAGAGATCCCTGAGAAGCCCCAAGATTTCCGCATTCATGTGTGTAGCATTCTCAACAAATAATGAAACACTTGAATGATGCCTTTGTGCAAGTTCCTTAATACTCCACCTCCGCTGCCTCTCATGAATTTCCTCTGTAAACACTCATATTCAGCTTATATTTTTGGGTTATGTCCACCAACCTCACCGTAGCATTTTGATCGAAGAACCTTATTTCTAAAATTTCGACAACTTGGCTAGCTTTTAGTCGCCGACCCGACTAAGGGTATGTCCACCAATCTCACTATAATTGTATAGTTAATTATCTTTAAGATAACATTTCTTGCATCCACCCTTTTATCTCGATGCTTAGAATCATTACGAACTTCCATAGAAAATAAATGACCATAAATGAAATTAAACCTCTAATATGGCTTCATTTATCCCCCTATGGTCCATGATCCGTAGCCTCAAGAAACATGCCAACGTGAGACAAACCAAAGTAGAAGTCTCATACCTACGCTACTGCCTTTTTGGACCATACTGATCTATGCTTTTCTCTTTTCTTTTTTTTTTTTTAACAAAAGGAGTTTTTATTTTTCAATGATGTTATTATACAAAAATGCTTGGTCTACTTTGCTGTTTTTTGTGACTTGCTTTGGAAAAATAGGAACAATATTACTCATGGATTAACCTCTATGTTCAAGATTTCACTCATTTTGACTTAAGGTTTGTTGAGGATCATTGGCAAGCTCAAAAGAAGATCTCAATATGTGTTGCAGGAGTCAATCACTTTTAAAATAGACTTGTGCTTAGCTGGAAACGCAAACTGTGATGTGACCTTGAAAGGTGGTAGATCTCACATCTCCCTCATTGTTCGTAACACCATCTGTACTATTCTATTCGCTTAGCAGATTTTCACTATTGTATGGAACCTCTTATGGCTAAAGCTCTTGCTCTTCTCCATCCATTCCAAAGTCTCAACCATTCCAAGATCCACAAGGCCGGTAAGGAGTCTGACTCTCTCACTGTTATTGCTACCATAAATGGTCCCCTTGCTAACTTGCCATTGTGGATTGGTCCTCTTGTCATCAAAATACTTCTGGAACTTTTGCCCAAAATGGCGTTTTAAGCATATAAGTAGAAGTGTTAATTTTGCTGCCCACAATCTTATACAGTGGACTCTTTTTTAGTAATTGGTCTAAACATTTCATTGAGCAAATCCTACCAAATGTTTGTTTTGGTAATAGGAGGTTCCGATTAACGAACTCTTTATACTAATTTCTCCTACTAATATATTTCTGATCAAATCAAAGAAAAAAATAATTGTTTTCAATACATGTATTAGGGGTGTACAAGACCCGCCTGACCCGCCGAGACCCGACCCCCGCAACCCACAACCCGCATGATTTTATTGTTAACTTAAGCGGCACGGGTTAAAAAATTGGTAACCCGCTAACTTTGGGTGTGGTCATTTTTAGAGCGACAACCCGCCCGAACCCGCCCTTGCACACACTTACTATTGATTATTGTTGATTGCAGCTAAGTACAAGATAATATAGAGTGGGATAACCATAACGGGGAGTGGTAAAATATTGCAATTGATATAAGAAAGTTCAATTCTTTAGTATAAAAACATAAGAGTTTTGTCTTCCACTAAAAATAATGAAATATGGTGTGGTCCCCCTTCCTTGGGTTACAGAGGGCGTTATCCTTTGATTTGATAGTAGCATTTTTCTCACTAATTTAACCCGCAACCCCCATGGTTCCATTGTTAACTTAACTCGAACGGGTTGAAAATTGGTAACCCGCTAATTTTGGATATGGTCAATTTTTGAGCGACAACCCGCCGGAACCCACCTTTGTACACCACTAACATGTATAAAACTCTGACACTTGGAGACAATTTCAATCCCTTTTTGTTGCATCCTTTTATCCTCAGGAGTGAATTGCCAAACTAACACTTTAAAAAAAATTAATTGCCAATCTAACGCTCTTGAAAAAATAATTCCCAAAGTAACACTTTGAACCAGATATTCCCATTGTAACCTTTCTTTTTTGGTAATTGGTTGTCAAAAATAACACCAAATTACAGATCATGTGTATTATACAAAAGATTTTGTCATAATCATCAGAGTAAATTCACATAGCAAATTTTAGAAACATTAAGCACGTATGAAAAGGAAAATATTGATTAAAAGTTCAATGAAATCTCAGATTTTATACTGTATTAATTTAATTTGAAATAACTTGAATTCAATTATACAATTTTTAACTTATAAATCTCAAATGTATTTAAGCTAATAAAAAAAAAAAGGAAAACGCAAATGCGAAATTCTGAAGTATCAAAGCTTACGACCTGTGGAGTATTTCTGAAAAGAAAATTAATAATTTAAAAATTACTTTTCTGTGATCAATTGTTATTTATTAAAAATTTAAAAAGAAGTAATTGTCTTCCTGGCACCGCCCTCCACCCCGAGTCCCCAACCCACCCATCACAACCACCCATCTGGTCGCGCAGTAAGGTCAGAATTTCATCTGTTACTATTGGAGCTCTATCTCGTACACTAGATCTCGACAGAGTCATGCACGAAGTCGTTCGATTATTTTGTGAATAGCGGCGAAGAACCATCATCAGCTGTGGCGATGGATGGTTTGGTGGGTACTGGTGGGGTTGGGGGAGTGGGTTCTGGGGGAGGAAGACGTTATTCTTTTTGTATATTTAATAATATTTCTAATATACATATATATATAATATATATATATATATATATATATATATATATATATATATATATATATATATATATATTAAGGAATGTTTATGTAATTGAGTGGTATATTGGTAATTACCTAAGAAAATAAAAGGATTAGAATGAGGATATTTTGTTGAAAGTGTTAGTTTGAGAATTATTTTTTTAAGAGCGTTAGATTGTCAATTACTTTTTCTAATAGTGTTAGTTTGGCGATTGACTCTTACCCTCAGCATCTAACACGCCTGTTAGTTAGTTTGGGGAAAAATCATTATTAATTCTTCCAAAATTCAACTTCTGTAATTACATCAAACCTTAGGACCATAGCTGCAATTTTCCCCCAAACCAATATGGCATTAACCTTCCTCCGGAAGTAATGACAGCGTTAATACCACTTGCCGACGTAAAATGCAACACATATAGCCGTTGACTTTAAGCTTTTTGTAATTTTTAAAGTTGTAACGTGCCTATAAGGGGATCTACATCGGGGGAACAATAATGGCAACGAAAAAAATCAGACCATGGACCAATGAAACCCAGCCAAGTGTCAATCTTCCACCATAATTGGCTGATAAAACCTAAAGTTTTACTCATTAAATTTGGACAAATAAAAAAAGTAGATTCTTTACCCAGAGAAAAGAAAATCTAATATACAATCCAATCACGTCAAAATAATTCAACTTTCATTAAGCCCCAAATCAAATTGCTCCTGAAGAAAAAAATAAATAAAAAAAATATCTAAGAATTTAAAAGATAAGAAGATTTTGTAGATGGGAAACGCTTTGAGATTATTATACGGCAAATGCTGCCAGCCGTCGACGGACTCCGACTCACACGGCGTCGCCGCCTTGGCCCATGATCTCTACAACTTTGAAATTACATCACAGGTACTCTCATTTTTGCTATTATTCAATTTACACCACTAAAATTCAATTTTAAGCCATTTTAAAAATTGGATCTTGGACCCAGATATTTTTCTGTCTTTTTCCTACTGATTTGGGATTTTTGAGCTGTAATTAATTATGGGGTTTTCAAGAACCAGTGCTTGAGTTGAGTTTTAATATTTGAATTTGGTTTTTTACAATATTCTTGTTAGTTATTTGTTGATGTTGTTATTGTTTTTTATGTTGAACTTTGAAGGTCCCTCAAGGACTTGGCAAACATGTTGTCTCCTCCAAGAAAGCTCAAGCCAACTGGTAAGAAACTTTATGTTAATATCATAATTCAGCTTATAAACTCATTCTCTCATATGTACACTTTTAAATGCTGTAAATTTTCAAAACCTTAATGGGTTTCTCCTTAATTATAGAAATAGTAGGGGTGTTAAAATATCCTGGTAAAGTTTTAAGTGCTGAGAACAAGAGCTGCTGTTATTTTTCTTAATTATCTTCCTTTGCTCCCACTTTGATCAAAGGTATAAGAAATTGTCCGACGCGTGGAGAGAAACGAAACCGCCGCCTAGAACGCCTGAAGAAGCATCAAGGCTTGTAATCCAGACGTTGAAGAGACACCAGAAAGCTGATGTTGAGGTTTCCGAAACAAAGATTTTCACTTTTTTTTTAAGCTTGTTTACGTATGAATTTAATATCGTGTTTTTAATCGTGGGTGCTTGATTTTACAGGGACTGTTGGCTTTTTATGGTCTTCCTCTACCTCATTCTTTAGTTGAGCTTTCTAGTGGAGCTCCTCCGTCTCAACCACACGGGCTCAAGTTCGAACTGCATACTCTTCCTGTAAGAAAAGATGTATACTTTTTTTGGAAAAATATTCAGCAGAAAATTGTCTCTATATGTATCTGATTAAGAAGTATCGACGGTTTATAGGTTGATTTGAAGGCCGTCGCGGATGGAGATACAGTGACGGTATATGTTAGCACAAATGATTCCAGGGAATCTTCAAATGTTCCGAAAGAAGTAAAAGCTGCGGCAGTTCAACGCTCCAAAGCACGTGCTCAAAGGAATTATGACAAAGCTGATGAACTTCATAAGAAAATTATCGATGCAGGATATAGGTGAAGACTGGTTTTGGGAAGTGTTATATTTTTGTGTTTAGAAAATTAATGCTGATAACGGATTCTAACTGCAGGGTATTAACAGTTCAGAATGAGGATGTTCTTGCTCGTAAATATCGCATAAGATTGAGGTGTAAGAACTTTGTCTTATGTCATTGAAATTCATTGGATGTTTCTTGTGAAATGTTATAAAAAGGTTAGATAATAATATTACAAACGAAATGTCACAGGGGAATAGATGCGCCAGAGAGCAAAATGCCGTATGGGCAACAGGCAAAGGAAGAACTGGCCAATATCGTTCAGAACAAATGTTTAAGAGTTCTGGTGTTCGATCAGGATCGTTATGGTCGTTGTGTCGGAGATATATATTGCAACGGTATATTTGTCCAGGTACTCCCTCAGACTATAATATTTCTTCGTAAGCAAATCAAAAACAGAAAACCCGTTGATCATATAATCAAATTGTTAACATTTTTGCTCTATAGGAATCAATGCTCAAGAAAGGGCTGGCATGGCACTATAAAGCCTACGACCACCGCCCAGAACTGGATACGGTTACTTCTCTATCTATCCTTGTTAACATGTAGTACTACTTCATATATTTTTAAACTCGTTTTCTCAAATATCTGCATGTTATCCAGTGGGAAAAGGAGGCTCGGGCAAAGCGGGTCGGACTATGGGCGTCGCGGAACCCAGAGATGCCATGGGAATGGAGAAAGAACAGGCGTGAAGGCAACTGAATGTACTATACCATAATAAGTGACTGAAAACATGCTGATTCTTGGATAAGAAGACCAAGTGATATGATTGTACCATTACTGAAAGACAAATATGTGTCAAAGGACTCAGGTGTACCATTCATAAATTGTTGTAACTTGTAAGTTATATATTTACAGAAACCTTCTTTCGTATACACACTTTATTGTAAAAGTTTCCCATTGTTTTTATTGGACTATCAGCCTTTCTATATATGGTTCTTTATTAGTATTTAACTTTTTTAAATTTTAATAAGTTATTCCTCTATATGTGTTTCGCTTAGTTTGTAAATACTTATAAAAAGAGCTTATTGGCTTTTACAGCCACAAAAGTACACTTTTAGTGTTTGAAAACACTAACTTTTGTTTCTGCTTGTCTTTAAAAAAGTCAATAAAAACACAAACAGCAAAAACAAGGACAAAGGTGCTTCTCAAACTACTTTCGAAAATATGTTATTTTTAAAAAAATAAAATTAAAAGGTAAGTCATTCTCATTAATTTTTGCAAACACCTAATTAATGTTTTATATAGCCTTCTAAGAGATTTATAAACACTCACGACTTTTAGTCGAAAGTCACCTAAAGTGACCTTAAGTAAAAGTATTAAAAAAGCTCATTTTATAGGTGTTTGCAAACACCATCTTAGTATATAACTATATTTATAAATTGATTCATCAAAACACCGGTTAATCCATTCACAAAAAGGGTGGAACTCGCTTTTTATTTTATTTTTGTTCAATTAATCTACTAGTTGTTGTCGACATTAACGGCGGGAGGTGTATGCCCAACTACCTAAACCTCAACTCAAGTAAAGTGTATAACTTCATCAAACTTCTAGATGTGAGAGTATACATAAATTGCACTTTACTCCATTTAACAGTGTCATTGTCACTCTACATTTTATTCTCTAGATCGATTGTAGAAGTTAGCTGATGTATTATATACAAAGCGCGTTTGGTTGTTCATTGAAACCATTAGCGGAATTCCATTTTCTTTTTTGGTTTAATATGAATAAAATATAGCATGATCTTGTCCCTGATAAATTGCAACTTTATTTCTACTTAATGAGCACCTCATAATGTTCTTCTGCAATTTTAATCTTTAGTTTTGCTGATATAATTAAATTACTGATTGATGCATGTGAACGTGATATAGGTGGTAAGCACTCTCAAGGGCAACAAACCCATTTTTCGTCTTTCTACATAATCAAATCAAGTCCATGGTTGGTCAATGAACCTTTGCCAGCACTACGTTAAGTATCAAAGAAGTGTCGATCACTTCAACAAAAAAAAGATAAAGTATCACAAAGGGACATCTCTTTGATGAATAAATACATGGAATATTACCTTGTCAATAATTGGCAATAGCATTTTTTGTAATGAGACCATCCAAGCAGGATTTATATTTAATCGAGGACGAAAATAAATTCACATAATGTCAGAAGAATAAAATTGTAGAGAAAAAAACGCCAAATTACTAACCGGATGAAGGCAAACCACTATATCTGCAAGTTATAGAAACAACTGTATATTTTCTGATTATGCAAAATTTAAGCGCCTAAGTTTCTGATGTATCACCCTAATACTCTGCAAAAGATATTCTGTTCAAATCCATCAGCAGTACTGATTTCCCTACTATAGATTACATCTTAATCAGAATTTGCAAACTATGACCTGATCAAAGGCCAAACAACAGCTATGTAAGGAATGCATTTAGCGACAACCAACAAATACGTACAAATCACATTTGGAAGTCAAGTACCTGGAATGAGAAAAGTAAGACGAAAATTCGCTTGTTTTATATGGAAAATGCCACTACACATACCGAAAGCTTGCACCACCACTACAGAAGTCTAGCAATATAAGTGCGCTGCGGGGTGAAGCACAAACTTCTGCCGTGGAAGAGAAATATTTCACTAGTACAAAGCAGAAGCGGACCTCCAAATCCCCTAGTATAGAGTTGGCAACAAAAAATCAACGGTAGTATCAGATGGTCAAGCCAATTGTTACCATAAATAAATGGGACTAGGACAGATGAACCCCTGTTAGCCTAAAGCACATGTTGGATCTTGCACCAATTTATTCTCGTTTTACTAAATTTATATGTGCATGAGCTAATAGCAAATGACTCATATGTTAAGTCAAATACGCAAATTGAACCTATGTGAAAAAATTGCGTGGCAGATTGAACCTATGTCAAATTTGTGCATCTTTACTTGTAATGACTGAATACTCCGAATATAAAACATATTCACCCAATGAAATAATTATTTCATTCTCGCGAAACCCTGATTGGGACCTGGACCTTACTTTTCCTTTTGTATTTTAAGGTGGACAAAAAAAAATCTATATTATGAAGAGAAAAATGTAAAAATATTTTTTCCCACCCCAAAACTGAATCATATTCTCAATTTTCTACAAGTGAACAACATTCTCACACATATTGGTATTTCATTACCTACAAAATACAAGAAGGGTTATGTGCCACTTATTTCAACAGTGGAGTAAGTTCAAACCTCCATATCACAGTTCTGCTGCCAAAATCCCAACATACTATATCAATGTTCAATACTCCGCCTACGACAGGAGATATTTTGTGAAACCTTAGGCATAATTTTCGATCAAATATGTCTATTACCGCCAAATGAATTGAACAGAATTGCCAAAACTCAAAACCTAAACATTCTAAAATTTTCAACGCTAAGAGAAAAAATCATTGCCTAAAAAAAAGAAATTGGAATATCAGGATTTGTTCATGTTAGCGAACAATATTGTGATAACGAATAAGACTGACATATCTGTGAGTCTGTGAAGATTGAACTATATAAACAAAACTGTGGAGAACCATAGAAGAGGGTCCAGTCATAAATTGCACAGGTAGTGGCCACAAAAAGTATTGAACGTTAACAGTAGAGCTACAAGGAGAGGGTCACCCAGATGACATGATAAGCACTAGTTAGAATTGGGAGGATTATCTTGTGCAGCGGCTGCACTTAGTAGTGCAGTAAGTTCAGTTTTTGGACAATCCACGGTGGAGATGGGATCAGATAAAGCTTAGTATCCATAACTTAGGAGACCCCGCAATGTGATCTGATATGTTGCACTGAAACTATGTAACAGCTACGCAGAATTAATGTATTTTTTCCTAAAATTATTGAGGTTTCTCAAGGGGCACGGGAGAAAAGATACATTTAAGACTCAAATAAATGAGGGATAGGCTTTTCTATATTGAGTCCGTCTTTTCAGGACAACTACATGAAAAAAAAAAAAAAAAAAAAAAATTGAATGGGATTTATATGGCTTTACCCTATTGAGTTGTTTTTGGCATACTTGGAGATGAATTTCTATATTTGCACCACAGCACTTTTCAGCAGAGTGATTCAAAGACCTACAACAAGAGCCGCAAGGTTACTACCCGTAATTCCGTCAGCTCGCCTGGGACTTCTTATACCAGTGCAAGAGAAATTCTACTTAGTTTCTCTACTATAACTTGTTTGCTTACTGCACTTGAGGATCAAATATAAGCTGATACATGGATTGACTTGTTTACCGCATTAGCACTTGAGCAGAGCATGTACTAACATAAAATCTCTAAACAAGTACAAACAATTTTGAACTTTTTTAATTGACAGAACCAACTGGTACCTAATTTTAGAGAGAGAGAGAGAGAGAGCACAAAGTCCAGCACCTCTAGCGAAAGAGAGGTTAACATATTGTAACGAACTAGAATAGTCATACAAAAAAACAAAATACAATGTTAACTGCAGAAAAACGAAGAGTTACTAGTTTCTGGCCCTGCATTCACAAATTTCATTGAGAAACTTATCCACTCCAATTTCCTTTATTTGTAACAAAAAAAATTTCCACTCTGCTGAATAACTTATAGAGATCGGGAAATTATGAGAAAAGATATTAAAGAATAACAGAAGATTATAGCAGAAAAAGATTATATTACAAGAATAAGAACAAGAATTAGAAAGATAAGATGAAGAATTAGAACTTAGGCAAGAATTAGAACAAAGAAAGAAGAGAAAATGCAATCAGCAATAATAATAATAATCAACCATAACTTGTTCAACAATAAGACATACCCGTCTATTTATCAGCTGTACAAAAGAACCTACCAAACTAGAACTCTCATTAGTTTTACCTTCTTATCAAAATTATTACTAGGCATCCTCAATTTTCTGCTGCTAGTGCCTCAGGACATTTTGCAACAGCGTCATTTCAGTGTCTCCGCTACTTCCTATACAACTGTTGATAAGTCCATGCTCTATTTGACACCAAAGATGGACATTTCGTATTATCTAATTTGATGGAAAGGTCATCATAATTTGGATTGTTGATGTTCGTCATTGCATTCAAGGGGATTCCCACACTAACGAGTACCTTCATGCAAACTCTTTGGGGGCGAGTTTTTTCAAGCCGGGAGGATGATAGAAATGAAGAATTTAATATATTTAGGATTTTAGAATTATACCTAAGTTAATGTTTATTTATTTTGGAATTTGGATGTTATTAGATTAAGATCCTAGTTTATCTTATTACTTTATTAAGAGTTCTAGCTTGGTAGGTTTCTTTTGTATAACCTATAAATAGAGGGCTAAGTCTTATTGGAACAAGTTATGGTTGATTACTATTATTATTGTTGATTGCAATCTTCTCTTCTTTCTTTGTTCTAATTCTTACCTAAGTTCTTCTAATTCTTGATCTTGTTCTTTTAATTCTTGTTATTATTCTTCTAATTCTATCTTTTCCTATCTTAATCTTCTTTAATTCTTCAATCTCTTTTCATACAATATCCTTATCTCTACCAATAACAAGTGTGCATATAATAGACTTGGAGAGCAAACATACAGAATGAGTAATCCAAGTATATTTCGGTGTAAATATTCAAGTAAACTTCAAGTTAAATTACTTAACAATCCCAGAAGCAGAAAGAAAATACACTCACTTGGCTAATGTTACAGGTATAAAAGTCATCTTATCCTATTTGGCATCTTCCTTGACGTCCTCAGAATCTGAATCACTTGCATTATAGCCTTTAAAAGAAAAAAGAAAAGTTCAAATCAAAGAAATGAAAGAATAGAATGAAGAAATGTAAATACTAAGATTTGAGTAGATAAGAAAAGAAACAGACGGCATACCTGGATGCTTATCACCTACTTTCCACACTGAAGACCGGCTTTTTGATGCCCTACTAATCCACGCTCTTCCCTAAAATCAAAAACCCACACAATTTAAACTACTCACACAAACCACAGCCATGCTACAAGTGAAGTCCCGCCTTACAAAAACTAATATCCACATTTTTTTCTTTGCTCATGAATCAAGTAAAGGATTGAATTTGCAGGAGGTTAGCTGAGCTAAGTTCCTATGACAGTTAAAACGTAATAGTCCAAGAAAAAAGTTGATAAACAGAATAAAACCCAAATTAATGTGGTTCTCCTAATAAACAAAGAAAAATAATACCCAAATTTTCTGAAATAGATTTATGAATACCATAATACTTATAAATTATTATTTCGTCGATCATGATTATTCAGATCTATCTCATTTCGTGTACGATCATGCGGATACCACATCTAATCTTAATCCACATGAATAATAAGATGTTTTAAAAACATGATAATCACAAACAAACTATATAAAAGGGGACAAAGAATTCCCCTCATGGTGATTCAGAAAGTTCCTAACAATACTAAAATGATTAGTTGAAGAATCGCTTAAGTGAAAAAATTTGAACTTTTATCTTGCACGTAATCCTCGACTATGTGTCGGAAAGGTATTTTTTTATGACTGAAAACTAAAATATATATAGAAGAGAGAAAGGAAATTGCAACTATGATTATTTAAAAGTTCGTTTCTATTACAACTCCACCTTGATGGAAGGTGGAGACTGAATATAAGGAAAACCTACTTGAAAATCCGGTCCGCTCCTCATATATTTATGTTAAGCCTTTTGGCCATCACAAAAGCATTATTAAGATTTAGGAAACACATAATATTAGGAATATAGGCAAGGTGAGAGAATCTCAAATTCTCCGTTGAAGAAGTTATTCCCTTGATCGTCTTCAATAAGACTAGGAACTATCACAATCACAATGAATTGAGGTATTCTTTTGTCTCTCCTTTTACTTAATCTATTCCTGATTATCATGTTGTTCAACTTATCTTAGGGTTCATGTAAAATATGATTACATGTTGCATTAGAGCACAGATTGACGAATACATTATCGTCCATGAAATAAAATATATCTGTCATCAAATTGACTGTGTATTATGCTGCTGGTAGTTTAAGATAACCACGTCAATAGAGTTAATTCCGTTGGTAGTTTAAGATATGAATCATCAGTTTGTTTGAAAATTGAGTTCACAAATGATACCTACTTAGCTATCGTCTACCTCCAAATTAACCTATGCTGACATAATTTTCTAAAATTAACAATATAGCTGAATTTTTCGAATCTCCAGCGATTTAAACTATTCATCATAACCAGATGAACTATATAACTTTATATTCATATTAAAGAAATTTAATGTGTTAATGCTATTAAGGTTAAAGATCCTCATAATCACAATAGCCTTAACCAATTAAAGACCTTGATTTGTTATTAGTTGATCAACATATGAATGAACTGGTTGCCCGCAGTTATTCTAAAATCATATATTTTTCTACATTTTATCAACAACAAAGAAGTAATGTACACGTAGGCCAAGAAAATCTACGGATTTCTTGTGTGTCTAATTAAAGCGATTTATATCATAAATTATGCATGTTAATATGACCTCTAATAGTATTATTTGTAGAATTTACGGTGACTAACCACAGGAGCACTATTTTATCTTCTCGTGCATGTTCAAGCATTATGTGTTGTTTATGTCTTTTAAAATCCTTAATTAAGATATGTTATATCTGTATAATTGTAGCAATTTTTCCTGCTCATTCTTCATCATTTATCTCATGTCCGACTTCTCACGAGAACCAACTTCAGAAAATGGAATGAGAAGTAGAATTCACCTTAAGAGTACTCGAATTGAATAGGGCTCTTAACACAATAAAATCAGCTCGTATTACTCCTTAAAGCTTGGGAGAAGTCTGACAGGGTAAGCATTTTATTTTTATGTATGAAAACCTTACAAACATCAAAACTTCCCTACCTACATCGGAAAATGCTAAGGATCTCTTACAAGCAACAGAAAACGGCTTAAGACTGCAGAGAGATGCCATGCCTAGAAACTTACGGCAGATTCTAGTACCATCGATGACAGATGTTGAATGCATGATCACTACAATGAGATGACTCTCGACAATTCTTGCAAATGACAACAGACAATTTTTTCATGACAATTTTATCCTAATTCTTTGAATTCTTACCACCTGTGTACATATCCTTCTAATTTCATTTCAACGCCATTAAGGAGAAGTAGTTGACATGCTGGGCAGATGTCAAGGGTAACCCAAGACTCACTCGTTAGAAATTATTGTAGATATTTAAAGGGGACAAAAAGTTACATACTCCCTAAAGAAAGTCAAGAAATCTAAAATGGTGGATTTATAGATTCAAATGTTAGTAAATATTCAAACTCTAGACACTGCAGTTTTTGTTACATGCATCTCTTAGTTGGAGGTGCAGTATCATGAAAAGGGTAAAAATCTGAGTTGCTTTGTGCATCTAATATGAGGCTGAATACATGGCATAGCATTTGAGCTTGCAAATCAGGGAGCATGGCTATGCAATTGTCTCTCAGTTTGGGTCTTTAAAATTGTCTCTCAGCTTTGTCTCTAAGTCTTTGAGTATGTAATGTGACAATTAAACCGCAATTTAACTCTCCAAACATTAAAAGATATCTAAATGAGCAAAACACGTAGACTATAATCCGACACTGAGAGAAACTGTTAGAAGCAAAAAATTTGCATTTATAACTTAGGTACATTCGTTAGGGATGAGATGATTTCAGGTATACATGAAAGGACTATCTCCAAAGCCTTTTCAGAAACCACTGACAATATGTGATTTGAAGATAACTTCTACTTATTTCTGTTCTGGCATTAATTTGTGCTTGTATTTTGACCTTTCCTTAAGCACTTAGCGGACTTTTGCATGCTCGCTGTTTTGTTATCAATTGTGTACACATTATTCTTGGATATATGATAATAGATTTCGACTTCTTCAAGAGATTATTTGAAAAAACTTGTTAATAGCCTAGTTATGATAGTCGCCAATGACGTGGTACATGACATGGAGTAAAATGATGTGACCACCATGACTGTCATTAACTACTAGACTAATCAAGGCACTTATAACAGCCAACTAAATAAAGTAACAATGTATGTGTGCCTTATGATTACTAATGAAAACCTTAATAAGTACTCCTACCAACCAAATGGGAGACAGTAAAATAATTACTAAAAGGTCCTTACTTCACCTTTTCCAATCCATAATGGTTGTCTAAGAGGAAACGTCCTCTAAGGATGCATGTTAGTACTATGTATTAGTTATTCAACAGAGCCATTTTTTCATTAAAAAACTAGGTTGATGGATGATGGAGAATCTAACTGTAATTGAAATTTTCGATTCTCTTCCGTCCTATATATATATATATATATATATATTATTATTATTATTATTATCCTTTCCGGCCAACACAAAAGCATCATTAAGAAAAATATATAAGAGGATTATAGGCAAGGAGAGAGAATCTGAAATTCTCCATTATAGCAGTTCTTAACTGAACAAAGTTATGAACCTTCATAATCATAAAGAATGGATGTATTCTTTTATCCCTCCTTTTTGCATAGTCTACTTGTGATTACGATGTTGTTCAAACATGTTAGGGTTACACTCCACATTGTACACCAACTCTTTGAAGCCCTACTAATCCACGCTCTTCCCGAAAATAAAAAATCCACATAAATTTAGACAACACACAGAGACCATCGCCACGGTCAAAGGCTACGCCCCTTTCTTACGAAAAAAACCAATATCCCAATCATTTTTGTCGTTCATGAATCAAATCAACGTTTGAAATTGTGGGAGGTCCATTGAGCTCAAGCTCCTATCACATTCAAATACCATAGCCTCCAAGGAAACAAAGTTGATAAAACAGAATATGCCTCCTTCCCATAAAATTATGACTACTTAAACTCCTTTCGAACAACAGTCATCCGATTTTAGTTACAACTTACAAGTCTAGACTAATCCGAATTTCGACACGCAAACGGAGTCCTGAATATACCACCACTCCCAAAAACAAAACAATCAAACTACTAAGCATCCAACAAAAGCATATACACCAGCAATGATCTAGTCGTGGCACCAAGATAAATTATTAAAGATTTTCCATAAAGTTCGAATCTTTAAGCACTTAAACACACACAAATACACCAAACATAAAACCAAAGAATCAAAATTTAAAAAAATACCTTCTGAGCATCTCTTACAACACCATATCCGCTACAATACATCTGGCCCACGAGGACCTGCATAGCAGTATCTCCACCCTTTGCCTCTTTCAGCGTGTCGCTAAACCACCGGCTCACGCAGTCGCTCACCACCTCCGCCAGCGGCCGCCGCCCCGAGCTCTCCGCCGCCTCCATACGCCGCCTTAATTGGTCGGGGGACGAAACGGGTTCTTGTTGTTGTTGGGCTTTGGATACGGGCTTTATTCGAATGGGCTTGTTGTTGTTATCGGTTGCGTTTATGAACCGCGCTAATTGTTGGAGTTTTCTGGTAGGAGATGAAGATGATGATGATTTTCCCATAAAAGAGTTGGGAGGAGTGCGAAGACGATGAGTTCATTCAAGTATAATTTATGTATGCGGTTAAATGGCAATAATTATTTAAGGTGTTTGATTATGTGAATTGGGCTAATTGGGATAATACAAGGTTGGGTCCACTATGACCCATATTAGAGTTTGTTGAAATTGGGTTGGGCTTAGTTTTAAGTTTGGAGTTGCATTCGTCTTCTTTTGGAAAAGAAATATTTTATAACAGTCGTTGTATTGATGAAGTGGTGCAACCAACCGTGAAGATGAGAATATTTACTTAAAATATAGGAACCAACCATCGCGCAATCTCATCTCAATCGTGTATTTACACCAATAACGTACTTGTGGTGCGACCCCATCGTGAAACGATTGCATGAAATAGTATATTCATTATTTTTTATAGAAGCGGCGACGCATGCATGGTTTTATCACGTGTTCCCAGCCACCTTGTTCTTTCTCGAGACATGAATATCTTACTTTTCTAGTTAAAAAGTAGCGGCTACTTACGTTGCATGACTACGAATACGACAATGTGGATATGGTATGGTATGGGTCCATGGACACGAACTTGTTGAAAGTAGTAAATATTATACGACGGAGATATGACTATATAAATTTTTATTAATATACTTTTTACGTATTAGCATAAATGAAAACAACAAAAATTGGAGTCTTAAAAATGACATTGTATTTAATATGACTTGTCTTAAACTCCAGTAACATACTAACATAAGGATTCATTTATTCTTAAATTATATTTTATTTTACTTTATTTCTATTTTTGGTAAGTTTTTGTATTTCTGTTAACTAACGGCTCCCAACTGTTTCCGTTTATGGAAAGTCGTTAGATGCCGTTTGTTGTTTCTGTTTTTCCTTTCGTTTCTTATAAATAGTGAAGTTGAGACTTTTCAACTCACTTTGTTACTTCAATTTCTTCGGATCACACAACAAAACACTCTGTAACACAATGCGAATCGTTTAATTCGATAATCGTCAATTCAATATTTTGCTTCAATCAAATTTGATTCGATTGTTCTTCACTCGGTTTTGTAAATCTTGATATGGTATCATTCACCAAATGATCGATCCGTCTTCCGCTGTGATTATCTCCTCTGCGAATTTCTAGGGTTTGATGTTCTAAATTTTGTTTCGATTTTAGGATCATCTGTTATATTTTCTGCAATTTTTGATCCGATTGATCGAAATTGATTACTCTTCTGCAAATTCTAATCGGTTGATTGAATTTGATTATGTTTGTTATCTGTTATTGATCATACTCGCTCTATTCTATCTGTTTCTTGTGTTAATTTGTGATATTGATCATGTCTAATCCTCGTAAGAATCCTTTTGAAGATTCGAGTTCTGTGTATTTTTTGGAAAATAATGATTTCTCTGGTTCTGTGAGTGTTTGTGACATTTTGAACGGTGATAACTATATCTCTTGGACAAAAGGCATGGAAGTTGCTTTAACTATCAAGAACTAAATTTGTTTCATTGATGGAAGTTTGCCTATACCTGATGATGCTGATAAAACTTGTTGGATAAGAGCTAATGGTTTAGTGTTATCCTGGTTATTTAATTCTGTGTCCAAAGAGATGCGTCATAGTTTACTATACTTTACTTCTGCTCTTGATATCTGGTTAGAGCTTAAGACTCGGTATGATAGAGCCGATGGATCTAGAGTTTTTCATCTGCAGAAGTCTCTGTCCACAATTTCTCAGGGTTCTCAATCTGTGACTGCTTACTATAATGTGTTTAGAGGCCTTTGGGATGAGTTTGTCAATCATAGACCTGTTATTGGCTGTTCTTGTGGGTTGTGTATCTGTAGTCAACAAGGATATGTTGAAATTACAACAATTTGATTATGTCATGTTCTTTTTGGTTGGTTTGAATGACTCTTACACCAACTTGATGAGTCAGATTCTGTTAACCTCTCTTGTACCTTCTTTATTCAAAGTTTACTCCATTATTCTTCAAGAAGAGAGTCAGAGATCTTTACATTCTTCTACTGCTACTGTTGACCATTTGGCTATGTTTACAAGATCCAAACCTACTCAAGATTCTTCCAAACAAACCTGCTGGTAGTCCCCCTTATCAGAATAAGTTTCAGAAGGGTGCTGGAAAAAAGGACAAGAAGAAGTTGTCGTGGATAGGTGTTCTCAGCTCATAGGCTATCTCCCAGGGTGTGATGGACCTACTGGAAAGAGGGCTCCACCTTCAGCTAATAATGTTACTACTAATGAGGATACAAACGTTTATGTGTCACAGTTTCAAGATGATACAGAAAAGGGCTTGATTGAAAGATTCCTGGCATTCAACAAGTCACAAACCCCTGGAGCTGCTCCTAGCGCTGCTGCACAACCTTTTGTTGCCACTACTACAATTGGTTTATTTTCTATCTTTGCTTTAAATTCCAATTTAAAACAGGGTTCTAATTCTGCTGCACCTTGGATATTAGATAGTGGTGCCACAGAGCATGTGTTATGTGATTCTGCGGGAAAATTGCAAAAATGGTCCTTTAAAGTGGCCTACTTGCAAAATTGGTCCTCTAAAGTGGCAGTGTGCAATTTAAGTCCTCTAAAGTGGTTAGTGATGCAATTTTGATCCTCCGAGCATAAGTCAACGATTTTGACTCAAAAATTGGACGAATTCTTCAATTTTGACCCTTAATTTTTGGATTTTTTTTCATTTCCACCCCAAATATTTTCAAAAAATCACATTTAAACCCTAAAACATATCAAAGCATTTATTGTGTAAAATTTAAGTTAAACATATTTCAAACATTTGTTTTTTGTGTTTTAAATAAGATTTTACAATTGTCTTCATTTAGTACTTCAATAAGAAAAATATTAAGAAAGAATTAGAAAAAGAAAAGAAAAATCATCTTCTTCCTTAATTCATTTTACGTTTCTTTTCTTTTATTCTTTCCTTAACTTATTTTAATTGAAGTTGAAACCAAAGAGCACTTTAACTAAAATTATGTAAAAACACAAATTGTATTTGAAAATATATAACTTCACAAGGTGGCCATGGTACTTAATTATAAAAAGTAATATCTAAGTAGGAGTCAGGTTAAAATTGATTTAACAAAATGATTGTTTTAGGCTTTTACTAACTGGTAAAAGAAGCACAGAGAACACACTTGTTCACTGAAACAAAAAAGTAAAGAACAAGTAATTAATGTTTATGAACTTACATGAGAAACTAACAAGGAAATAATATAGGGAGAATGCAAATAGCAAGAAATCAGATAGAAGACAACTAGTGAGTGTGAGTATGAAACAATGAATACAAATAAAAGATTGTGTAAAAATATTAAGAAAGAATAAAAAACAGAAAAAATCATCTTCTTCCTTAATTCATTTTATGTTCCTTTTCTTTTATTCTTTCCTTAACTTATTTTAATTGAAGTACTAATTGAAGGCAATTGTAAAATATTATTTAAAACACAAAAAATAAATGTTTGAAATATGTTTAACTTAAATTTTACACGATGAATGCTTTGATATGTTTTAGGGTTTAAATGTGATTTTTTGAAAATATTTGGGGTGGAAATGAAACAAAATCCAAAAATTAAGGGTCAAAATCGAAGATTTCGTCCAATTTTTGAGTCAAAATTGTTGACTTCTGCTCGGAGGATCAAAATTGCATCACTAACCACTTTAGAGGACTTAAATTGCACACTGCCACTTTAGAGGACCAATTTTGCAAGTATGCCACTTTAAAGAACCATTTTTGCAATTTTTCCTGATTCTGCTCTCTTTACTTCTAATGTTAGCAATGTTAACATTTCTATTTCCTTACCTAATTCTAACACTACTAATGCTACTTTAACAGGAAGTGTTACCTTATCTAATGGTTTACTTCTTCAGTCTGCATTCTTAGTGTCTGCTTTCAGTTTTAATCTCATTTCTGTTTCTAAGCTAACCAAATTCTCTAATGTGTCCTTACACTTCTTCTCTGATAAATGTCTTTTGCATGAATCAATCACCAGGAAGATGATTGGTTTTGCTAGAGAGCACACTGCACTTTATATTCTAGATTTGTTTCAAAACAATAGTTCTTCTGATTGTAATACTCATGCTTGTCATAATAGTTCTGTCTCTAGAGATTTATGGCACAGTAGACTAGGTCATGCTTCGCATAATAAGCTTTGTAGCATTCCTCAAATTTCTATTTCTTCTACCGCTCAGAATTATCCTTGTGATATCTGTCATTTAGCCAAACAGAGAAAATTGGCTTTTCCTGTTAGTAAAACTAATACATTGGTTCCTTTTGAATTGATACATTGTGATGTATGGGGGCCCTATTCTGTTAATGCTTACAATGGTTGCAAATTCTTTTTTACTATAGTTGATGATTTTACTCGTTGTACGTGGGTTCATTTTTTGAAACACAAGTCTGAGGTTCAACAACACATGATTGAATTATGTGCTTTAATAAAGAACCAGTTCTCTGTTAACATAAAAATTATCAGAACAGACAATGGAACTGAGTTCCTTCTTAAAATTTTTTATGATGTTAATGGTATTGAACACCAAACCAGTTGTGTAGAAGTTCCTCAGCAAAATGAACTGGTTGAACGCAAGCACCAACACCTTATACAAGTTGCTCGATCTTTAAAATTTCAATCCAACTTACCTCTTAAATATTAGTCTCATTGTATTGCAACTGCATCTTTTATAATCAACCGCTTGCCTTCACATGTTATTAACAATAAAACTCCTTTTGAACGGTTGTTTAATAGGCCTCCTGATTATAACATTCTCAAGTCTTTTGGTTGTCTTTGTTTTGCATCTACTTTGGTTGCTCACATGACTAAATTTGAACCTAGAGCTCAAAGATGTATCTTTCTTGGATATCCTAGAGGAACAAAAGGATATCTTCTGTTGAATTTAGAATCTTCTAAGATCTTTATCTCCAGAGATGCTGTTTTCTATGAAAATAACTTTCCTTTTAAGAGTTTAAAGCCTGCTCTTCTTGAGTCTCATGTTATTAAACCTCATATATGCACTGAATCTTTCATTGAAGTACATGATTCAGTAGCACCTCTTCCTCGAGAGCCTGTTCCTCAACCTGAACCACTTGCTCCACCACTGGTTCCAGCTGATGATGCTTCTTTTGTGCATACTCCAGAGTTGGATCATCATCACATGGACTTTTCTGATGTTACAAGCTCCAGTACTACAGCTCAGAATAGTCTTGAAAATGCTCTACGAACAGAGCATTTACAGTGTATTCCTGATCCTTCACCTCATGTTCCTTCTGTTATTTTACCTGAAGTTCCTTTATCTACTGATATTATACCTACTGATGTTCATGTTGTTAGGAAATCAAGTAGAGTTGTTAATCCTCCTGCCTACTTGCAATCTTATGATTTCAAATTGCCTACTTCTTTACACAAGAGCAATATGTTAACGACAAATTATCCTATAGAGAGCCATCTGTCTACATCTAAACTTAATTCTCATCATAAAGCTTTCACTGCATCTATATTTGCTATATCTAAAGCCAAGTCTTTTACTCAAGCTAACAAATATCCTGAATGGAAACTTGCTATGCCAAAAGAGATAGAAGCCTTAGAAAAGACACACACATGGGAGTTAACTGATTTGCCTACAGGTCATAACTGTGTTGGTTGTAAATGGATTTACAAAGTTAAACATAAGGCTGATGGTAGCATAGAGAGGTACAAAGCTAGGCTAGTAGCTAAGGGTTATACTCAAGAGGAAGGTCTATATTACTTTGATACTTTTTCACCAGTTGCTAAGCTAACTACTGTCAAAGTCTTATTATCTGTTGTTGCATCTAAGAGTTGGTATTTACATCAATTTGATGTGAACAATGCGTTTTTACATGGTGACCTTGATGAAATTATTTACATGAAACCACCTCCAGGCTATTGCAAGCCTAATGACAAGAGGGTTTGTTTATTAAAGAAAAGTTTATATGATTTAAAACAAGCATCTAGGCAGTGGTACACTAAGTTGACTGATTGCTTGCTTTATTTTGGCTATACTCAATCTATCTCAGATTGTTCTCTGTTCACTAAAGCTACATCTAACTCATTTACTGCACTTTGTGTTTATGTTGATGATGTTATAGTTACAGGAAATGACATGACAAAGATCATAAAACTCAAGGAACATCTGGATAACAAGTTTACTATTACAGACTTAGGAGTACTAAAGTACATCCTAAGAATTGAAGTGGCTCGCACCAAATCTGGAATCAACATCTGCCAAAGGAAATATGCCCTTGACATATTATCTGAATCAGGGTATCTTGGATGCAAGCCAACATCTACTCCAATGGATTCTACTACAAAAACTAAAGATGCAGACTCTCCTCCTCTTGATGATCCTTCTGTCTATAGAAGATTGGTTGGAAGGTTGCTGTATCTTACTATTACTCGCCATGACCTAAGCTACAACATTCATTGCCTTACACAGTTCATGTCAAGGCCTACAATCACACATCTTGTTGTTGCTCATCGAGTTCTTAGATACCTCAAAGCTACTCCAGGAGCTGGTTTATTCTATCCATCACAGACAGAACTTCATCTTAAGGCTTTTTCAGATAGTTATTGGGCCACTTGCAGTGATACAAGAAGAAGTGTCACTGGTTTTGCTATCTTCTAGGGTGACTCTTTAGTCTCTTGGAGGGCAAAGAAACAACCCACTGTCAGCAGGTCATCCACATAAGCTGAATATAGAGCCTTGGCAACCACAACTTGTAAAGTTCTTTGGTTATCTCAGCTATTAAATGATCTTCACATCACTCAACCAAAGACTCCTCTCCTCTTTACAGATAACAAAAGTGCGTACTGCATAGCAAACAATCCAGTGCACCACGAGCGCACAAAACACAGCTAAATCGATTGTTTTTTTTTGTTCGAGAAAAGGTCCATGAAAAGCAACTCAAGATTATTCATATTTCAAATGAGCATCAGCTTGCTGATGTTTTCACCAAACCTTTGTCGCTCAAGCCGTTCTCTCACAATATTTTTAAGATGGGGATCATTAATCTTCACGCCCATCTTGAGGGGGGGGGGGGGGGGTCTTAAATTATATTTTATTTTACTTTATTTCTATTTTTGGTAAGTTTTTGTATTTCTGTTAACTAACGGCTCCCAACTGTTTCCGTTTATGGAAAGCTGTTAGATGCCGTTTGCTGTTTCAGTTTTTCGTTTCGTTTCTTATAAATAGTGAAGTTGAGACTTGTTCAATTCACTTTGTTACTTCATTTTCTTCAGATCACACAACAAAACACTTTGTAACACAATGCAAATCGTTTGATTCGATAATCATCAATTCAATATTTTGCATCAATCAAATTTGATTCGATTGTCTTCGCTCGATTTTGCAAATCTTGATATTTATGCATCTTTCTGAGTCTCGTTGTTTATTCGATCTTCCAACAAGCCCTAGATTTCTTAGAAACCTAAATATCTAATTTTGAAATAAAATTTGAGGTAATTGATGATAAAGAAGATGAAAAATGAAGAAACAAATGTGGTGAATCAGTTTAAGTGATGGTGAGATGGCAGCAAATTTGTGATAGTTGGCAACATAAGAAGAAAAATATTTGATTAAGGCTTGGTAAAGAATGGAGGAGAAAGAAGAGTTTTTTTTTCTTTCCATTTTTTAATTTGTAATTTGCATTTGCTCTGTGTTTAAGTTTTCAGTTTGACTTTTTTTAGTTTTTTTCTTTCAAATTTAAACGCTTATATATTATCGTTCTAATCAAGAAAATTGAAACTTTGAAAAAATAGACCTTGTCGTATCTTTGTCGTGTCCTATACATTCTTCAATCGTGTCGAATACATATTTTTGTATGTATATCTATCTTTAAAATTACAAATATGCCACGTAACGTATTCGATATTCGATATGTATGTTATGCATATTAGCATCGTATCCATATCTACAAAGTATCGCATAATGTACACTGTGTATTTTTAAGTATCTTTGCAACATAAACAACTACATATTTGTGTTTAAGTGCGACTTAATCATATTCCTTCAAGGGTTTGGTTATGTTGTTCCAATCAAACTGGTAACTGAAGAGATAGAAAGTGAAGTATGTCACATTTTTGTGGGAGTTTTTAATTGCCTATCGTTGTTCCGGAGGCAGTTGAATGACATTTTATAAGAAAATTAGAAAGTATAAAGAAGAAAAGAACAAGAAACTAATCCCTTTTGATAAAAGGAAAGAGGTATCTTACATACATCTTTTAAATAAATTAAATCGGGATTATCTTTGGGGCAGTAGAGACGATCTTCGGCGACTTCACCTTGTCAATTGGAAGACTGTATGCTCGCCGAAGGATAGAGGTGGTCTCGGATGAATGAAAATGGAGGAGATGAATTATGCCATCCTCATGAAACTTGCCTGGGAGCTTTTACTCAAACGGGATACCCTTTGGGTTAAAATTCTCCTTGCAAAATACACTGCAGATTCTAATATTTTCAAGGCCTCTAAATCGTCCTCTTGTTCTCCCATTTGGCGACAAATTCACGCATGTATTGATAAACTTCGTGCAGGTATTAAATGGATAATCTGTAATGGAAAGGTGGCACGTTTTTGGGTTGATTGGTGGGTCGGCTCTGGCCCTCTTATTAATTCTGTTATCCATCCTATTTCTGATGAGTTATTGGAACGTACTGTTTCGGATTACGTCGGGGTAAATGGACAGTGGCTTTGGTATTCTTTTCAGCATTTTCTTCCTTCTCCCCGCCTCGCTGAAATAGCTTGTGGTTTCTACAATAATCTTTGTGAGATCCCTAATTCCCCTTGCTGGGGTTTTACAAGTGATGGTATTTTTACGGTGAAATCTGCTTGCGAATTTCTTAGGCCCGATCTGCCTCCTCGCTCTTCTACTTGGAATCTCGCCTGGTCTCTCCATACACGTCATCGCATCAAAACCTTTATTTGGTTGGTCATCCATGATAAGTTTCTCAGCAATGAAAGGCGTGTTCAAAGACATTTATCTACTGACGCCTCTTGTCCCCGTTGTTCTTTTAATAACGAGTCGATTTTGAGATTGCCCTCAGAGTCGTGATATTTGGATAAATTTGATTCACTCTTCGGATTCTCACAGATTTTTTCAGCTTCAACTTCGAGATTGGCTTTACGAAAATCTGTCTCAACGAAGAGCCCTCTCGGATCATTATATTCCTTGGGCAAATGTCTTTGCTACTACCTATTGGAAACTTTGGAACTGGCGTTGTAAGAAAGTGTTCGAGAATCAAGATATTAGTACTCTTCGCGCTGTTAGTTGGATTAAACAAATTGCTACTGACGACATGGCGGCTTGGGTGAAGCTTCGTGCTCTTGAACATCCGAGTCAAACAAAGGTTGTGCGCGGTTTATCTTGGACTCGTCCTCAGCAACGCGTCATCAAAATTAACGTCGATGGTAGTGCTCTTGGGAACCCAGGTCAGCTTTCTTGTGGTGGTGTTGCTCGTAATTGTGACGGCAATTGGATCTTCGGCTTTACTTCAAACCTGGGTTTCGGTTCCATCACTTCTGCGGAACTGTGGGCAGTCTTTTATGGCCTTTCAGAAGCCTCTAAATTTGGTTTTCAGCATATTATTCTCGCTAGCGACTCCAAAGTTGTTGTTCATCTCCTTAATGTTAAGGTCTCGGACGTGCATCCTCATCGCAACCTGATTGACTCTTGCCACGCTCTCATGCGCAACTTCCTTTCTTGTGTGGTTCGTCATGATTTTCGGGAAACTAATACTGTTGTGGACAGACTTGCAAACTTGGGGCATTCTTTTCCTTATGGTTTCCAGGCCTTCGATCGCCCTCCCCCCTCTATTTCACCCTTTATTATGTTTGATTTAGTTGGTGGTACTAGCCTCCGAACCATTTCGGAATAGGCTGTTCCCGGTTCCCCCTTCCTTTGTTATGTAAAAAAAAAAAAGCATCATACCTTCAACGTATATTCTCTTTTATAACTTGTCAACTAAGCAAAATACGTACAAAAGAACAATTAACCCTACAACTTCGTAAAATATGTGCGACTTACCACCGGTCAACATTTAGTCCAAACTTCACAATTTTTTTTGAAGAAATTAGTTTAGTGCCCCATGCACTAAGGGTCAATTAGTCCCTTCAGTAAGCTTATTAGGTTTTAAGATAACTTTACTTTTACAAGATTAGATTGAAATTAGTTACAAAATGAGAGGAGAAGATGATGGTATATATCATTTGGAAAACTGCACCCAACTATGAATCTACCGAAAATGTGAATTTTAAGAAAATATGGAAAAATCTGAAATGGTATGAATTTTAGTCAGATTCGATGAGTTTTCTAAAAAATGGAGAAATACTCCAGTACCCACTCTCGAACTGGTATGAAGAAAAAAAAAAGGAAATATTGTCGCCAAGCTCGATGAAGAAGATAACGATGACGACAAAGTATCTAGAAAACGTTTTAAAAGTGCAAATTGTCCCCTAGTCTTTTTTCAAAATATATGAACTATCTTCTAATATGTACAGACTAGACTGTCTCCTCACCGATGAAAATATCCTTTAACTCATCACGTGATGGCATCTTTCGAGAAATATTATGCACAATTTGATTTGAATGTTGACTGAAGGGCAACTCGCACATATATTGAAAGAGTAGCCTCCTTTACTATATTTTGTATAATTAAGGGGAGACTCAATTTTGATCCGTTAATAGTCACTCAGAAATTTCGTCTCCAACGTAAAAACTTTTTCACAATGGGTCCATCGACCTCAAATTCACTTAAACTTACTGATCGAACCAATTTTATAGATTCTCTCAGTTTTTTCCTCTAAAAAGGGAAAATAAAAAACCAAAAAACTTAAATTAAAAAAAAAAATAGTGGTTCACAGGACAGTCACATCTCCACCCTTGAATTTTGAAGTTTTATATCGTAATTTAAAAAATATTTAAAGTAAAACTACAAAATAAATTATATTTTCACATACAACTAATTTATCATTCATTAACTATTATTAAAAGAGAAATAATGTTAAAACTTTAGTTCTAGTTTATTTATCTAATCTATTTTTTAGATTATAGGAATAACTAAAGCTGTAGATCCAATTTAGATCGCACCCAACTTAAATTACAGATATCTTTAAAGTAATTGATCACTATTCAAAGTAATTGTTAACTATAAACAAAAAGAAACAAGAAGTCTTGATCGTCTTTTTTTTCCAAACATGGCCCTAGCTTGTGTCTATATTTTGCGGCTAAATGTTCAAATTTTGCGACTTGTCTTTAACTAAATTGTGAAAACATTACAAATGGTCCTGGATGTTCAATTTTTTTATTATTCCTCAATATTTATAATATAATTTACAACTCATTACATATTTAATCGAATTACTTTACGTTAATTATTTTAGGATGAACAAAGTTGTCAATTGACGAAAATAGATATAACATCTTTTAAATCATATTCAGTTCAAAACTCCAATCATGATGTTTTTCTTCTAATTCAGAAACTTAATAAAGTTCTTCTGTAATGTTATATTATAAGTGTGAAAAAAAAATAGTACGTGGCATATCCTAAAGAAAAACTGTTAGCTCTCCCACTTTTGTTTTATAACTAATTCATCACTATATTTTATGTGTGTGAAAAAAAGTTTAAATAGATAATTCATGATAATATAATCTACATATATATATATATATATATATATATATATATATATATATAATAGTCTACCTATATAAATTAATTTAATCAAAACGTAATTAAACTAAAAACCAATTTTAGATACGCGAGAACCACGTCTCATAATTGCTAGCAGTGTTTATATGCATGTTTAGAAACGAAACAATCGCCATATTAATGTGATTATGTGAATATGTGAGTTACTGTGACATGTTTCGGCTAAAAGTTCCTAACTTCAACATCAGTCAGAGTAAATTGGTTGGCTTAGTTGTGGAAAAAAGTAGTATTATATTGATTACGCAGCTATCTATGTCCTACCGACCTACTTATCTATGATTGACAATAATTAGTTGTCCTCAACGGAATCAATATAAGATATTTTGAGTATATTGCATTAAGTATCTATCACGTATAATTTTCTAACCGGTAAATATCTAATTCTGTAATTTTAATTGTCCTTATAGCTAGTAACCACGTTACGTAATTACCTCCTCATTGCGAATCATCCACGAAATGGCAGCAAAATCCATTTTGTACCACGTATATAAGGAAATTACTTCATAAGAGATTATAACTTTAGACGACGTTATCATACCGAGAAAAAAAATTATAACTTAATTCAATATGCAAGCAAGAAATAAGTATTTGTTTTAATAATGTTTTCACAATGTTTTAAAACTCTCTTTAATTATGAAAAAAAAACACTTTAACGTTAAATTTGTTTGTCAAAGTACACATACGTGCTACAAGAATACAAGGCAATGGTGTCAAAAAAGTTACTCATCATTGCTATATTTTCAGTGAGTATTGATCGATGGCTACAGAAAGTTTTGTTACCAGCTTTTGTAACTATTGGCCTTGTAGGCATAAAGTTATGTCAGCAATGGCTACAAATTAATTAGTCACCAAAAATGGTGTCAAGAAAATCACTCACCATGTAGTGTCAAAATAATATGTAGCCATGACGTGGGGTCAAATGCATTTGTAGCCATACAAATTAGAATAAAAGAAAATAAAAAATTTTTAAAAAAGGGTGGCGTCCAATTTTTTGGACGCCACGCTTTTTCGTTTTTTTTTTTAAATCGTGGTGTTAGAATAATCTGACACCACGATTGTACCGCGGTGAGTGAATAATCACTCACCACGGTTTTTAATTTTATTTTTTAAAAAAACCGTGGTGAGTGAATAATCACTCACCATGGTTTTTTAATTTTTTTTTTAAAAGAAAACTGTGGTGAGTGATTATTCACTCACCACGGTTTTCGAAAATTTTTAAAAAAAAAATTGGTGGTGGATTTACCGCCACTTTTTTGCCAAAATTTCAAAATTTTCAATTTGGTGGGCTTTTTCCCTTCATTTCATTATATATACATATATAATTAATAATATACCAACACACACAAATATATATATATATATATATATATATATATATATATATATATATATATATATATGTTATGTAGTGTGTAAAATATATAATATATCTATATATACATATAAACACACAAATCAATATATACATATATTATATAAACACCCAAACAATACATAACTAATATAACACTCAAAAAAAAAGAGTGATAGAGGAGAGGATTTTTTGGATTTTAGAGTGAGATTTTCATATTTTTTGAGGGAGATGAGATGATTTTTGGATTTTTTGAGGGAGAGGAGATGATTTTTTGATTTTTTGAGGGAGAGGTGAGGATTTTTGAATTTTTTGAGGGAGAGGGGAGGATTTTTCGGATTTTTGAAAAATCCGACAGCATGTCAGTCGTCCGAGCAATCGGACGCCATGACATGTGATAAGGGTAATATCAATTGGAGGGTAAAAGAGACGTGTAATAGTGACGTGTATGGTAAATAAAGGGTCGTATCGAATAAAATGGGGGTAAGAACGCACTATTCTTGAACTAAGTGTTCGTACGAAGCGTACTTCGATCGGAACTAGGCGAAATATTGCGGAAATCCTCTCTCTAAAGTGCTGAATTGTGTTATGTTTTCCTTGGTGAAATAGCTCAAGCAACTGTGATATATATAGGCTGCCGAACATAGACGTGTGGCGTCTTCTAATTGGTCGCTAAGACCGCTCGTTAATGTACCTCACGAGGAGCCTCATTTAAGTTCTGCCCACCTCATGGGTCGTATTCAATATAGCTCATTTAAGAGCCGCCCGCGTCATGGGTCGTATTCAATGTGACTCATTTAAGAGCCGCCAACCTCATGGGTCGTATTTAATGCGCCACATTTAAGGGATGCCTACGACATGGGTTGTAATTAATTCTCGTCTGACAGTCGCCGACCAGCTCTGACACCAATAAATGCTTGGTCGTTCTCATAAATGCTGGATCGTAATTTCTTGGTCATTCGACCCTCCGTATCTGACTCTTTCTCGAGACGACCCAGATTCTTCGGTCCGTTCTCGGGTCGATGATATTACCATCGTGACTTCTGGTTTTACGGTTGTAATTATTCGGACCATTATCAACATGCTTTTTCTTTTTCTTTTTTTTTTTAATTTGTTATTTCAATGTTACCGTTTTTTCAAGTTTGAATCAAACGGTAATTTTCTTTTTTTTTTTAATTTGTTAATTGTTACCGTCGTGCGATTTCTTGTTTTTTTTAATCAATTGTTACCGTTTGATTCGAAATTTTGAATCAAACGTTAAATTTTTTTTTTATTTGTAATAAATTACCGTCGGTAATTTTTTTTTTTTATTTGTAATTGTTACCGTGCGATTTTTCTTTATTTTTTTAATTGTTACTATGAAATTTATAGTTAAATTACTAATTATATAATAATTGTTATCAAAGTGTTAATTAATAATGTAATCATGCCATTTAATTAAACTACAAATTTAATTTTTCTATGCTATCCTAAATTTTAGTTTTATCCTAAATTCAATAATATTTCTTAACTTTTCCTAATTTTTAAAACAAAATCCAACACTTTTACTAAAACTATCCTAATTAAAATGAAATTCTCCGAATTACTACTAATTATAGAATGAGTACACATGTATAATCATGATTTATCTAGCTAAACTTAATTACTAATTAATTTTAATCAAATTACTATGAATTTTACAATTTTATTACTAATTATACAAAAAATTGTCCTAAAAGTGTTAATTAATTACTAATATAATCATGAGAAGGAAAAGAAGAAGAAGAAAATCTAATGGAAGCATGACATACGATTTTTCTGATGCGTGTCATGGTGTCAGATTTTTTTGACACCACGTGGCATTCGAAAAATCGGATGCCATAGCCAATTCTTTTTTTTTTCTTTTTTTTTCTTTAATTAAAGCATGGCATCCGATTTTTTGGATGCCTGCCATGGTGTCAGATTTTCTGACACCACGTGGCATCCGAAAAATCGGATGCCATTGCCTATTTTTCATTTATTTTTTGTTTTATTAAATCTAACGGTCTAGATCATGCATTTTTGCATGATTCGGACCGTTAAATCGTGGTGTCAAAATTATTTGACACCACAATAAATAAATGGGGTCAAATTATTCTGACCCCATTTATTTTGCATGGCTACAAATTATTTTATCACCATTGTATCCAATGGTGACTGATTATTTTCACCCCATGCCTGGTGAGTGATTATTTTCTCACCATTGCTAGCTACAAATTTTTTGGACTCCATTGATTTAAATTCAGTTGCTACATGGCTACGGGTTTTAATCACTCACCATATTTTTGACACCATTACTTTGTATTCTTGTAGTTACACAAAAAATTCGAATCCCTGAATATAATTATCATTATTGATGTGGTCATCTGAAAAGAAATGAGCTAGGTTGAGTAGATTTCAGATGATGATAATTACTAATTAATAATACATTCTATTTAAAATTTGACAAGTAAGAAAGAGGTCTTATTTTAAAATTTTGTGATTTTGTGAGGTCTTTCATTTATTCTCTTAATTGCAAAATAAATATATAATCCAAAGTAAAGAATTTACTTTGTTTTTGAAGGGAAGGTAAAGAATTTACTTAAAGACTTGAAAAACAATTTCAAAATTACAGGGTTATTTTTATTTTTTAAAACATAGGTTATTAATTCGCAATTTTTCTTCTTCATCGTCATAGAACAGCTATTTACCTATTAAGGCTTGACGGTGGAGTTTTGTTGTTATATTGATTAGTTGTCCAAACATCTCCGGATGTTTCTCGATCATATTACCTTGTATCAACTTGTACACGCATCTATTGTACAAAAACTATACATGCATCAGGTGCTTCCGTGCTTCTAAGGTTATTTGAGTATTATAATTAACATAGAGTGTGAATTGCCAAACTAACGCTTTTGAGAAAAATAATTGTCAAACTAACATCATTAAAAAAATAATTCTCAAAATATCACTCCATAACATTGTATTCCTATTCTAACCTTGTAGTTTGTTAATTAATAATCAAAGCAATCCTTCGTTTCTTATTTAACAACTTATTTGTTCTAAATGTAGACAAGATTTATTAAAAATATTAACCCATTATTACTAAAAAATGAAATTCCTTAATTAACTCATCCTAGACGCGTAACAACCCCTCCCCACCCACCCCCCTCCCCAAAATCGTAAACCCTCCATGGATTTCACCCAAGAAACTTTATAATTCTTCAATTCAGACACTTTTCAAAAGGAAAAGAACAAACAGTGTGAAACTCAATCGCCCATCTACAGGAAAAGAGACGAAGAGTGATGTCCTATGATTTTTAATTTAGTTTTGATGTCGTTTTTCCTTATGTAATTAGATGGACTGGTTTCAACTTTTATTCATTTGATCTTTACAGAACTTTAATAAGATGGATGTTATCGGTCTTCGGTGAAACATGGTGAGATAATATGAGATTGGGTTTGGCGACGAAGATGACCAATTTACTTTTATTTTATTTACTTTTTAATTAATATTAATTGTATGGAAACTCTTTCCTAGAAACTTTCTTTTTAAAAAAAATTTCACAAGTTTGCTATTTTCAAAATAAAATAAATGTGATCTTTTACCACGTGTCTGTTCTTATTTCGTTGCTTAATTTATAATACAAATTATTAAATTTAGAGAGAATCTTTTTATGTTTTAAGAATTCCTAGTTCACATTCTGTATGTTCTTTTTATGTTATATTAATAATTTTAATATGTGAGATTTCTTTGAACATCAGATTTATATCTATATTTCCATTGTACCTTTTTAATATTTCTAATTTGCTATAAATTGCAAACGTTTTTTGTATATTCAGTCAATTGCATTTTTGGTATAATTTTGCTAATTATTTGACAAAAGGAAAAGGTTAGTATGGGAATGTTCTATTCATTAGTGATGTTTTGGGAATTATTTTTTCAATGATGTTACTTTGGCAATTATTTTTTTCAAGAGTGTTAGTTTGACAATTCACTCTAACATGGAAGTGTAAAAATGTAATTATTTTAGAATAAACTATGCGCATGCAAATATTAAATTACAAAAGATCAAAAAAAAAAAATCCTACATAGTTCCATGAACCCTACAATTTCGAATCCTTTGTTGGCTTCTGGTATTTGTATGCATACACATATGTCTATTATATATTAAAATAAATAGTCAAAAAAAGAACACTAATGACGATGTACTCATTAGTGAAACTTCCAATTTCGTTGAAAATATTTTTTGTTGGTGATACTTAAGATCTTGTTGAAAATTAAATATCACAAATATCGGTGAACGTTTCTGTATTATATAATTTTGTGCGTGCACATTTAATATTTTCTTATTTTGCATAAGTAAGGTGCTGCAAATGGTAGGTATAATATTTAATTGTATCTAACTGGTGAGGAAGTGCAACCTTCACTAGTTAATCCTGCGTTTGATGTGGACAACGACGTAACACAGTATGGCACTGGTAGCTAGGCGACAGCCTTTTATATTTCATATATATGTCCACATTCTTCAAATTATTACACGGCTGGCTCCAACAGCGACTCACGAGTAACGACACATGCCGAAAGTCCTGTCCCATTTTGTGATTAAAATCTTACATCTCAAATACAGCACATGTTGAATTTATTTTGTGCATGCCCCTTAAATAGAATTAAATAGTATAAACGGATCAAACTAGAATAGTTCTTAACAATTCAAGATTGTTAGAAGTTATAATAATTTGTTAGCTAGTTAAATATATTGTTAGGTTGTTAGTGATATAGTGAAGTTTTGCTTTGTATAAAAGTTAAATTGCTCTTGTATCTCATTAACATTGTAACAATGCTTCATCATCAATAAACATTTGCTCTCCCCAATTTACATCAAGTTTTGTTCATCTTGGTTTCATCTTCAATATTCAACAATAAACTTTAACACACCACATACCCTAAGTGAAAAATACTTGCCCATACCAAGTTTATGGTAGGCCTTGTGACTATAAATGATTTATGAATTAAAACTTGTATAAATATTACTTCATGTATTTAATATTATTATCTTTTGGTGACGTGACAAAATCATAACCACATAATTTATAGTCTAAGTAGTATCCTCTTACATGTAGGTCGAATGATCATTGAATTAATCATTTATGAAATAAATAGTAGGAAAGTTTATCATTTATTTGGATAAATGCTCCGGTGCCATCTTAGAATCTAGAATCCTCATGTTCTTGTTAATTAAAAGCTTTACTAAAGAAAGAGGAAAATAATTATTAACATGCAAAAGTCAGAATTTATTCTCAATGTAAACCAATCGCAAAAAGTGTGCGTGAGTGTTAAAAAACTAAAAAGACGTTTTAACTAATAAAAGTTAGTACATGAAGACAGCCTTTATATTTATACTAGATTATAGGTCATTGTCGTTCTTCATTATATTCAAATGTTATTATCGTGGCCTATATAATTAAATTGCAAAGAACAAAAAAGAATTTATAATTCTTCAACCATCTTAATGGCATTTCAATCATCAAAAGTTATGACTAATTAACGAACGACCCTTCACTTGTGGGTGATCCAATTGTTTAGATTATATATAGACCGTATTTTTAAATCATACTTTTAGCATTATTTTAAAATATTGTCACATGAAATACTTTATATAGTTTTAGCCACATATACAATGATCATAATAAAAAGAAAAAGACATATCCTAATTGATGACGCATACTCTCCCCCTTGGGATCGTACCCGTCCACGTGGCCTAATCTTCCGACCTCATCTCGCCTCGCTACCCCCTCTCTCGCCCAATGCACGACCCCCAGGTACATCGACCCCCTTTTTATCCCCCGAACCCTTGTTAAATATTTATTATGTCATATCCTATGCTGTACGTACTCCTCGAGGGGGTCATATTCACCACATACAGGTGTACTTCACCTATTCATCAATCAGTGGCAACCGTCCCTCCTCCCCAACCAGAAGGGAGGGTCGGACGTCAGAGTCAACGTCACATTCCACTCGCTCGGATGCGTTGTCCTCCTCACAGGGCTCGACCGCCCCGTTTCCCCAATAAAGAGCGAGGGTTCGGAAATTATAAGGTGTAGCCGGAGCACGCCGTGCGCCGAGGGTAGCATGCAGGCACCACGTGCCCTACTCTACAAGGGTACTCAAATACCCTATTACCCTCGGACGAGCATGCACGGAGACACGTGCCCAGGGAGGGTCGGACGTCAGAGTCGACGTCACATTCCACTCGCTCGGATGCGTTGTCCTCCTCACAGGGCTCGACCGCCCCGCTTCCCCAATAAAGAGCGAGGGTTCGGAAATTATAAGGTGTAGCCGGAGCACGCCGTGCGCCGAGGGTAGCATGCAGGCACCACGTGCCCTACTCTACAAGGGTACTCAAATACTCTATTACCCTCGGACGAGCATGCACGGTGACACGTGCCCAGGGCCAAATTACACTTATAACCTCTCCCTCGCCCTATAAATAGGGAAGCAAGTTAGTCATAAAGGCAATCTGACTCTCAAGCACAACACACCCCACCTCTGAGATCACTGATCCCGATATAAGCAAGAGATAGCCCCACCTAGGGAGGAAGGTGCGAGCCGAGGAGGTCGGAAGAGCTCAAGATTGGTCCGAGGAAGCAGTTTGAAGGGAGATCGTGCGAACGGAGCCCGAACCCCCAAGGGTCGTGGATAGTTGCAGCAGCAGCGGGGCAGCAGAGAGCTTGCCGAACCCAGGAGCATCTTGAGTCGGGACCGGCATGCGAACGGCTCCGGTGACGAGCGCGGCGAGAGAGGGGCGTCATCAGTGGCGCCGTCTGTGGGAAACGTCACTAGAGTCCCTGAGGCAGCTCAAGTAATGCACTTGGGTTTGGTAAGCTCTTACCCCGTAGATAACATATTCAGCTTTCAATCTCCGTCGCGTTTGTTTTCCCAAGCTGTCATGGCAATAGCGTCCCAAAATTCCGAGGAATCCATTTCCTCCTCACCAGAAGTTCCCAGTCAGCACGCATACGAATCCCCGAATCGAGAAGCTACACCCGACGAAGGGATCACCACCGAAGTGCGTATGACCATGAGTGAGTTAGATCGCTTATTGGAAACCGCTGCTGAACGAGGCGCCCGGCGTATGCCACGGCAAGGAGTGAGAACCAGGGGGAGATGGACCCCGCCCCCGGAAACTACTGCTCGAGTCCATGAGTACTATCAGGGGCGAGACGAAGCCCGAAGAACGAGAGCGGAAGCCGAACGCGCCAGTGGTAGAAGAGATCGACCCGCTGAAGGGCGACACGCCAGAAACCCCCACCCAAATCCAGGTACGTCTGGTAGCGATCCGCATTTATTCGATATGCTGTTTGAATTAAGAAAAGAGGTGCAAGCTTTGAAGAAGGATAGAAATGGAGAGGCGGAAGAAGAAGAGAGGGGTAGTCCGTTCGCCCCGCACATATTAAACCCAGAAATCCCAACGTCCATGCGTTTGCCTAACCCCGTGGTATACACGGGGGACCGACATGCAAAAGATCCTTGCGATCATGTTAACCAGTTCCTGGCAATGATGGATATTCTCAACGCACCTGACCATGCCCGATGCCGAATTTTCCGATCTACCTTGACCGGGAGGGCGCAAGCATGGTTCTCCCAATTGCCCAGGGGATCCATTCACTGCTTTGATGACCTCCGGGAGATGTTCATCCGACAATTCGCATGTAATCGGTGCTACCCGAAAACTGCAGGCCACTTAATGACCATGGTCCAAGCAGAAGGAGAAAGCTTGAGGGATTACATGCGTAGATTCGCCGACGCTGTGATCGATGTAAGGCATGTAGACCCTCACATATTGTCTGAGTTTGTGGCCCAGGGCACCCGATCGGTAGAATTCGCTGAAGCTTTGGTAAGACATCCGGCCCAAACCCTGGAAGAACTCATGCAGAAAGCTGAGAGGTACATGCTGCTCGAAGATACGCGGTTAGCGAAGCTCAACCAGAGAGGATATGACGATCAAACAAAGAATCGGTGAGGAGAGAACACGCGCAATCGGCACGATGTCGTCAAAAGGTACCTAGAGCCCGTCCCGATAACTCCTTTAAAAATTTCTAATGTTGAGGTGTTGGAAGTAATGGAGGGGCATCCCGACCTACGATGGCCACCCCAATCGCGGAACTCAGAGAACCTCCGTCACACCGGGAAATGGTGCCAATTCCATCGAAGTTGGGGGCATAAGACGGAACAGTGTGACCATTTGAGGAATGAGATTGAGCGATTGATAAAGAGAGGGTACTTGCACCAGTTCCTCGAAAGAAGGAAAGATCTTCCCCGAGAAAGAAAGCCGATGGAGGAACAAGAGGCCAACCTGTCTCGCGTACCGGAGCGTGAGGAGCATCGAAGCACGGAGCGTCAGGAGCCAGAGAGGGAAAATTCCCAGGCTCGAAGAAGAAGATACGAAAGCAGAGCAGTAGACGAAGAGCGAATCCCGCCCCAGTATTTACCTCCTCCGCCTTCGAACTACCTGTGCAATCCTACGAACGGCAGGACTATTAACGTGATCGAGGGAGGCCCTTTGGCATCCTCATCCACTCAAAAGAAGAGGAAGTTCTTGAAGGAGACGCAACGGGTAAGTCTGAAATACCACGTCTTTTCTACTAGCATGTATGCACCCCCCCCTCCCCGATTACCTTTGGCCCGGAGGATCTAGTAGACATAGTCCATCCCCACGATGACCCGATAGTGATTCAAGCCACGATACATGGAGCTGAGGTGGCTCGAGTTTTGATTGATACTGGGAGTTCGGTGGATGTGATGTTTTTGCCGACCTTTTTCGCACTTGGGCTCCAGCTGGAGCAAATAATGCCGGAGAAAGTTCCATTAATAGGGTTCGATGGAAGTCCGAGCGATACGCTGGGTTCGATCCCACTCTTAATGTCTTGGGGAGAGGGACACTTGCGTAGAACAGAGGAAGTGAAATTTTGGATCATCAATGCGCTCGCCAAGACTTACAACGTGATTTGTGGACGACCCTCCCTTCGCTTGTTCGAAGCGGTGCCTTCGGTTCTACATCTAAAGGTAAAATTTCCCACCATGAATGGGATCGGAGAAGTCAGGGGAAACCAGGCTCGAGCCCGTGAATGCCGCCTGAACACGATAGCGGCAATCGAGGAAAAGGAGAGTAGTGATCACAGAAGCCAGGGAGAACTTCGAAGAATCGAAGCAAGGAAACTATATCCAGCAGAAGAGCTCAGGGAAGTCCAGGTCGTTCCGGAAGAACCTGAGAAGAAGGTTAAGATGGGAACAAACATTAACCCGGCCATCGAGTTACAACTCCTCAAGACCCTGCGACGTTTCTAGCATGTGTTCGCCTGGGTAGGAGGACCTCCAGGACGCATCAGCCCATATGTGTGCAAACACTTCTTGGATGTACAACCTGATGCCAAGCCGGTGCAGCAAAGGAAACGCAAGATGGGTCCCGAGAGGAACAAGGTGATCAAGTCTGAGTTGCAAAGGCTGACTGGATTGAATCAAATCCGAGAAGTACGATACCCCGAATGGTTGGCCAACGTTGTCTTGGTCCCGAAGTCGGGAGGACGGTGGAGAATGTGTATAGACTTCACGGATCTGAACAATGCGTGTCCGAAAGATTGTTTCCCCTTGCCTAGCATCGATCAATTAGTGGACTCCACGGCGGGATGCGAGCTGCTCTCAACCATGGATGGAGATCAGGGGTACAATCAGATTCCGATGGCCGAGGAGGACCAAGAAAAAACCAGCTTCATCACGGACTTCGGTACGTATTGCTACCTGGTTATGCCTTTCGGATTAAAAAATGCAGGGGCTACGTACCAGCGGCTTATGAATGCTATGTTCACTTCGATGATTGGAAATAACCTGGAGGTGTATGTGGACGACATCATTGTAAAGAGCCAAGAGGCCAGCCAGCACAACGCTGACTTGACGGAAGCTTTCCAGATCATGGACAAGTTCGGACTAAAAGTTAACCCTCACAAATGCTCCTTCGGGATCCAAGGAGGCAAGTTCCTCGGCTTCCTTGTCACCCAGAGGGGCATAGAGGTGAACCTCGAAAAAGCCAAAGCGATCTTAGAGATGCCCGCCCCGGCCACAGTTCGAGATGTACAACGACTTACGGGAAGAATGACCTCACTCAACCGATTCATCTCGAAGGCGGCCGAGAAGGGACTCCCCTTCTTCAAAGTACTTCGGAATGTCAAAAATTTCCAGTGGACGGATGAGTGCCAGAAGGCGTTCGACGATCTGAAGGGATACTTGCTCCAACTGCCCCTGTTGGTCAAAGGAAAGGCTTTTCGTGTACCTCACCGTAGGGAAAGAGGTCGTGAGCGCGGTGCTCGTGCGGGCCGAAGGAACAGACCACCTCTCAGTCTACTACACTAGCCGAACCCTAAAGGATGCTGAAACTCGGTACACTTCCATCGAGAAGTTTGCTTTCGCTCTTGTCACGACAGCGCGAAAGCTCAGGTCATATTTCTTAGCTCACCCTATTACCATACTCACAAAGCACCCACTGCGAGCCATACTCAGCCATCCCCAGGTGTCGGGGAGAATGGTGAAGTGGGCTGTGGAGCTCGGGGAGTATGACATCCAGTACGCCCCTCGGCCGTCCATAAAAGCCCAGGTACTAGCCGACTTTATGGTGGAAACCTACGAAGCCCTAGAAGAAGTTAGCGATGAGAAGACTTGGAAGGTGTACGTCGATGGCTCTTCAAGCAACGGCGTAGGAGGAGCAGGTGTGGTGTTTAAGCCGATGCACGAGGATGGAGCCGAGGAGACGCTATCTTTTGCTGTGAAGATAGATTTCCCCGTATCGAACAATGAAGTGGAATACGAAGCACTACTAATCGGAATGAGGTTGGCGAAAGAAGGAAAGATGACCCGGATCCATGTCCACAGTGATTCGCAGTTAGTGGTACAACAGGTGAAGGGAATGTACGAAGCTAGAGATAAAAGGATGAAAGAGTACTTGAACGCGGTGCGCAAATCCCAGGAAAGATTCGAAGAATTCACCCTCGAACAGATTCCAAGGACCGAAAACGGGGAGGCAGATGCCCTATCTCGTACGGCCACAGGCATGCACTCCATCGAATCCCGACAGGTAACGTTCCTTACTATTACCTCGTCGGAGAAAAATCACGTAGCATTAGAGGTATTGAATCTGGAAGAGAAGGATGGGAAAGGTTGGATGACGGAAATCAAGGAGTACTTGGTGAACCCGGATAAGTACGAGTACCATGGGGGTTAGGGAAGAGAGCTACCCGCTTTTTATAAAAGACGGGGTGATGTACAAAAAGGGGTTCTCACTACCCTATCAGCGATGTTTGTCCGAGGAAGAAGCCATCAATGTAATGAAGGAAGTGCACGGTGGGAGTTGCGGAAACCACTCCGGAGGAAGAAGTCTAGCCCAAAAGATACTGAGGCAGGGTTATTACTGGCCCACGATGCAGAAGGATGCTAAGGAGTTCGCGCGGCAATGCGAGCAGTGCCAAAACACGCCACTATGACGCACCTCCCTGCGGCCGCATGGGAGCCCAACCTTGTCCCCTGCCCGTTTGACAAATGGGGTATAGACATCGTGGGTCCCCATGATTCAGGATCGATGGCAGAAGAGGTATCTCCTGGTCGCCATGGATTACTTTACAAAATGGGTTGAGGCAGAGCCGATGGCACAGATCACTTCTGCGGCTGTGATCAACTTCCTATGGCGCAACGTTGTATGCAGATTTGGAGTGCCTCGGGTACTTGTCAGCGACAACGGATTGCAATGTACTAGCGACCAACTTGCGAGATGGTGTGAGCACTGGAAGATTCAGCATCGCTTCACCTCTGTCGGTTATCCCCAGTCGAACGGCCAGGTCGAGGTCACAAACCGCACCCTGATCCAGGGGCTAAAAGCCCGACTCCTGGCATATCAGGGAAAGTGGGTCGAGAAAATCCCAGGTTTGCTGTGGGCATACCGAACCACCGCTCGGTCTTCTACCGGAGAAACCCCGATTAGCTTGGCCTACGGGCACGAGACAGTCATCCCCGCAGAAATAACCACCACCAGTTGGAGAGTGCAAGAGTACGAAGAGGACAACAACAGCGAGCATATGGTTTTGGAGCTGGACCTTCTGGAAGAACGAAGACGAAGTGCAGCGCTACGAAGCGCGCAATACACGGCCCGCATGGCACGATACTACAACCGTCGGGTAAGAGATCGGACGTATCAAGTGGGCGAGTTGGTCCTACGTAGGGTAGGGGCGTCGAAAGCCGTGGGAAAGTTGGACCCTGCCTGGGAAGGACCATACCAGATATCCCGCATCTTGGGAGCAGCAACTTATCAGCTGCGGGACATGGAAGGCCGAACCTACCCGCGATCGTGGCATGCCTTGAACCTTCGGAAATTTTACCCCTGATAGCTGGATGCAAATTAGAGTCAACGCCCCTCTCTTTTTTTCTTTCAGAATGACGAAGAACGGACCAGGCCCAGGTAAGTAAATTAGCTTGTAAACTTCCCAGTCAAATTATCTACTTAAGTCTATGTAATTTAGAGAACTACGTGTGGTTTGATTCCCAATTTTGCAACGAGGGATACGTAGGAAGCCCGGAAGTTACTCGGGTTCAGCCCCAAAAAATAAAAATAATATATGTACACTACACACCCGCACAAAGATGAGCTAACGATACAGGTAGAGCTAAGGGAGAAGTTCCATTAAAAGGAGACGGGATTACATGATTCGCTTCGCCTGCTACCCGCCATAAGCGAGGCAAAGGATAAAGAAAATAAAAAGAGAAAAAAAGAAACAACAAAATTCTTAAAGCCCAAAGCGCCCCTTGGCCTTCGCCCCTCTCCTCAACGATCCTCCCGACGCCTCTTGCTGGCCCGGATGGCTGCCCTTCTCTCTTCCTCGGTCATCTCCCTCATTACCCGCTCGGGAGGAGGACTCCTCGATCCACCAAGGGGTACCGTTGGCAAGGAGAAGGTGGGAGCAGCGGACGCAGGAGAAGCGGAACTTGAGGGCGACTTCGGGAGCGATGAGGCTCAGCCCTCGAGCGATGAGCCCCGCTAAATGAGGGGATCACCATGCCCGGAGGAACCCCCGGAAGCTTGTACACCACACTCATACACAGATCGTAGCCACGACCCATGTAAGTCTGGATGTCTTCCTCAGTAGGCCCCGCAGGCTCCTTCCTCTTCGCAGAAGAAGAGCGGGCAGTAGCCGAAAGCCCCTCAGCCAACTTCCTCTCGTAATCGGCACGGGCTGCGGCCAGATCCACTTCCATTCGGGTCTCGAGCTCCTCCCTCGCGGTATACGCCATCACTAGGGCCGCCTCTACCTCGGCCACTCGTGCCTGGGCTTGCTCCAGGTCCGACTGAAGACCCTCCATTTTAGCCCGATCCGCCATCAGGGAGTCTATCAAGCCCCGCGAGTCCTCCTCCATGTCCCTCAGGTTCCTCGCCTGCTCTGCGAGGAGACGTTCTCGCGACCTCGAGTTGGCCAGAGCCGATTGAAGTGATGCCAGTCGATGGGAGTCACGAGAAGACATAATCTCTCGGGTATCCAACTCCCGAACCACGAACAACACCTGAAAAGGAAAAGGGTCAACATGAGACAAGTATATTAAAATAAAACGCAGGAGGAGGAAAGAGCACATACGTCAAAGGCGCTGCGGGATAAGTGGGCCAACAGATGAGCGTCGTCCGCCCGACCGAGGGTTCCTCGCTCCTCGGATCCCAAGAACCCATCCACCCAGTCTCGCAGACCCTGAGGAATGAAGACGGATTGAGAAGACCGAGGGTCCCTGCTTGTCCCTTCCCTGTAGGAGCCGCGGGAGTATAGGAGGATGGAGCCTCGGACCTGGCGGGAGCAACAAGGTTCCTGGAGGTAAGGGGATCGAAAGAAGCAGTGTTTCCCGATTGGCTGACGCCCGTCTGATCCGCCGTAAAACTGCGGGAGGCACGGGGCGTAGGGTGACGGCTGCGCGAAGTAGAGTCCGCCCTAGGAGTAGCCCTGGATCGAGAAGAAGAGGAAGCCGTACCACCCTCGGAAGGAATGGCAGCCGAAGCAGCAACCGGGTTCACTGGACGTTGTCCCGAAGCGGCCTGGCCCTCGGAAGCAGGAGAACCGTCAGTCGAGGAGATCTCCTGGACAGCTCCGGCCGCACTCGCGGAGGAGTTATTCACCATATGCGTGGCCAACTCGTCCCCTGTCAGAAAAGATTTATAAAAAAGGAGATTAGTACCAGAGCATTGCCAAATAAGAAGTATATAATAAAGAGATACTTACCGAAGGGAGTGCCTCGCCCCATCGGAATATCACCGCCCTCGGGATAAGCAGCCCCGGACTGGAGGCCCACCATCACCATGGCTCGAGGGCGCTCGAGGATCGACATCGAGTCATAGGTGGCGGAAAAGAATCCTCGCTGCTCCAGGAAGGTGGTCTTGGGAGTAGAGTCGACGATGTCCACATAGCTCACCCCCCATCGAGCAGACACAGCCCATGGTTCACTTTGTCGGCAGAGGAAGAAGTAGTAACTCCGCCAGTTGCAGTAGGTGGAGAAAGCGGTCGAAACACGGGTGATAAAAGAGTTCACAGATTGACGAGCCACCAACTGGAAGAAGGGGTAGCTCTGTCTCACTGGACGAAGGGAAAAAGCCCCAAACAGCAGGGCAGGAGTCAAAGGAATGTTGTGATAATGGCACAGAAGAATAAAACCTACCAGGTACCGGTAGGAGTGGGGGACTAGTTGACTTGGGCAGATTTGCAGAAAATTGAAAATGGCAATCATAAAAGCAGGAAAAAAGTAGCGGAGTCCGTTGCGGACTTGCTCAGAATAAACGGTCAAAAAACCCTCGGGAGGGTCGTAGGCTCGTTCCTCAGGGGTCGGAATCCTTACCTCCACCCCAGGGATACCGTGCTGATCTAGCAGCGTCTGCACGGTTTCAGCCGTCTCCAGAGAAGGGGCATAGCCGGCAAGCCCCGCACCCATCATGTGGATGGGCTCGACCTCCGCAGCCACCAGTTGGAACCCCACTCCTGGGTTCCTGTAGGGAGCCCGGTTGGCAAAGGCAACCTCAATGTCGTCAGCAACGGGGTCCCGAAGGAGAACCCGTTCGTTAGAATCCCTGGGACGACGGGCGGCAGCCGCCAGTTGGAGAGTAGTCCTTCGGCGAGACCGGGAAGCCGCAGCCCGTAGCTGTGACGAATGCGGGAGGAACCGGCCCCAGAAGGGTTAGCAGTAGGAAGGTTCGGCTGCGGAGCAGTCGGTGGAGAAGCAGGTGATGAAGGAAACACCAATGGAGCCTCCTCGGAGAATGACTCGTCGGATCCCAAGATGTTTTCGGAGTAAGAAGCAGAGGAAGACATTTTTAGCAGATAGCAAGAAGCAAGAAGATAGGAATTGCTGGAATGCAGAAGATGAAGTGACGAAATGAGGTAAGTAAGTTTGCTTATTTATAATCTTTGAAGTAACGCTTCAGTTTGGGCGGGAACCACTAAAACGCCTAAAGCACTGATACCGCTCGGTATACCAATAAGAGACGAGACAGAAAAGACACATGGCAGTCATACAGGGGCGTCTGCTATTAATGTGCCTTTTCGAGGCGCTAATGATGACAAAGAACATTTATGCGTGCTAAAGTAAATAACATTTAGAGTAGCGCGGTAATCAAAACTGCCGGATGGGACGTGTTGGTCCAAGAAACGACAGGCTGTGAATCGCCAGTTGAAAAGACTCCTCGAACCATTACAGCCTTCAAAAGAAGGGTCATTGTCCGAGGCGACTCTTAGAGAGATTCCCCGAGCCGTCACAACCGTTGAAGAGAGCATTTGTGAAAAGGTTTTAAGGAAAAGTTGACCGGTTTGGGTAGCGTTTCGAGGGGTTACATCAAACCCCGCTCTACGAGGTGTCCAGCTGAACCTTTGAGCACCACGCGTACTTCCGAGGGGAAAAACAACAACTCTCGTCGAAACACGCAACCAGGGGCTAAGGGTACGCCCTGTTGACCGGCAGAAAACCCTTGAGGAGTATCGTGAGTTGACTTGCTCCTTATTTTACGGCTTGAGGGTTTCAGCCAACTGCTCCTTAGAGATGTCCCGTTGAATCTCCGAGCCAACCACGCGTACTTCCGAGGGGAAAAACAACAACCCTTGTCGAAACACGCAGCGAGGGGTGAAGTATACCCTGTTGACCAGCGACCGTCCCTTTAGAAGTATCACGAGTAGACTTGCTCCTCGTAATACGGCTCGAGGGCCCTAGCTAACTGCTCTAACACGAGGTATCTTATTACGAACCTCAGAGCCCCACGCGAGCAACGCAACTAAGGCGACCGATTCGTTTAGGAGTATCATAGGTCGACTTGCTCCCCATGATACACCTCGAGGGTCATAGCTACACAACTCCTGGGTGCCTTCACGGGAACCCGAGGAGCCCCGCTCGTACTTCCAAGGAGTAAAACAACAATCCTTGTCGAACCACGGCACGTGGAGCAGATATGCTCCCGCGATTGTTTCATCCTCGAAATTCTACCCCGAACCGGCAACTTAGTAAAAGACGGTATACAAAAAGAGATAAAGGAAGACCTCGGAAAAGATATTATTAATCCTGGAATTATTACAACTACAAGGAAAAAGAATAATCAAATACAGGAGGCCTAGACTACAATGTCCCTCAGGAGGGTCGCTTGCCCTCCCTTATCGACCTGCGACGCCCCTCTAGCGTCGGAGCATCATCATCGACTTCAGGAGCTCCGACGGTGGAAGCTATCCGCAAGGCCGTCTCCGTCACCCGGGGAGCAAGAACATCAGCAGGACGAGAGTCGGGAGGACCAGGGCCAGTCACCAGCGGCCCACCAGCCAAAATCGCCTCGGCCATCTCCCGAACCCTTCTTGCCCTCGTCTCAGGAGAGGAACGCCGGGATACCGTCACACCAGCCTCCTGGAGGACAATCCGAGTAGAAGGGAGCTTAGCCTGATAGGCCTCAAGGATTGCTTGTCTTTCGGCAAGGCTGGGAGGAGAGCCGGGCGTTATTTCCGATGGTACCTCGATCCCCTGGGGAGAGAGGGTCCTCAGGTCAGCTTCAGGTACGATCCAATTTCTTGCTTTTAATTGTTGTATGGATCCTTTGTACCCAACCATGACCAGGGCAGCAAACACCTTCCGGAAATAACCGTGATGGAGTGGAGAACTGATGTATCGAATGATACGATCGAATGCGTCTCGACGGGACCTCTCGACGAGCTGTCTCCGGAGATCCAAGTTGACCCGCCGAACCTCGTCAGCGATCCGATCACTTATAGTGGTCCGGCATTCCTCCAGCTCCGAAGGGTCTCGGCGGTAGCCACCGCCTTTGTTTGCCCCACCTCGGCCTCCTTCAGCAGCCGAGAAGTAGTTTCCAGGGTGTCCCTCAAAGCCACCAACTCCAGGGCCCCTTCATCCCTCACCCTCTCCGCCTCCCGAAGCTGCTCTCGGACGCGATCCAGCTCCTCCTTCAACCCAGTCGCGTAGGTTTCCCACTCGCGACATCTCTTCATTCGGGATTCTAGAGCCGTCCGAGCCTCCTGCAAATCGGCCAAGACCTGGGCATGGTCCGACCTCAGATTCCCCAAGTCCTCCCGCCCGGAAGGGTCGGGAACGGCGGACTCCAATTCCGCTACCCGATCCTCTAGGGTGTGGATGTGTTCCAGCAACAAAAATTGGCGGGCGCTAAACTGAATAAAAGAAAGGCGAAGCGTGTCACAAACAAGGAAGAAGAAAAATCGACATAAGGGAAAAAGGTAAAAGGCTTACGTCCACCGCCTCGTAACCGGCTTGGTCTTTCAACCATTGGATCCCTCTGTTCCGGAGCGATGCAACCTCGAGAGAGTCTACCACCTGGCCCAGTCTGGCGAAACCACCACCCATGCCACGCAGTTCCTCTGTAAGGGAACGCTCGACGGATCTAGGACGATCCGGTTGATTCACCACCATTCGTGAAGAAGTGCCCTCTTCGCGGGCGTCCCTCAAAACACCACCTTCATCACCCCTAGCCTCCGGTCTCCCGCCTTCGGCTAACGACCCCAACAGGGTGATCTCTTCTTGTTGGGGCGCCATGTCGTCCCGAGGACTCTGGGGGGTCACAGGAGACCCCACGTCTGCTGCCCCGGGCGAACCTACGACTGAGCCCGTTAAACCATCTCTCAGAGTCGGAGAAGAAGGTGCGGGAACGTCAGACTCCCCCCGACCCTCGGGCAAACAAGCAGTCTCCGCATCCTTCCCCTGGGGGTCGGAAGAAGGATGAGAAGTAGAACCCCGAGGGGAAGAGGCCAGAGAGATCGAAGCCCCCTCGTGCACGGCAGGAGAAGTAGCCAGGCCACCCCCGTCGAAGGAGGCAGGTAAAGATTCCCGGACCTAGTCAAAGCCACTGTCAAGCCCGAGGGGAGCCGGGTCACGGAAGAGGTCGAGATCATTCTCCCGAAGACTATGGAAACCGCCAGGGGACGGCGGGGCTGAGCTCGCATCGCTGCTAAGCCTAGGGGCCGGACGAGGAGACGAAGCCAGCTCCTTATTGAGAGTATGCAGAGTTGGAGGAGAAGACGATGGGGTTTCCTCGACCCTGGTATCCGCCATGGGTTGAGAAGACGAGGCCTTCCCTCGAACGGACCTGCCCCCCTTAGGAACTTTAGGGGGCATAGGCGCGTTTTTTTGGCTGCCTCCGCCAAGGTGGACACCAACGAACCTGAGGACATGGATCAGAAAAAGGGAGGTCAGCGTACAAAGAAAAAAGAGGAAAGCCAGAATTAGAGGGAGCGAAAGCGAAACTTACAAAATTCAGGGTCCTGTTGCAGAGTCGGAAAATGGGCTGACCTAACCCCTCCTTGAAGACCGCAGAGCTCAAACAACCTTGGGGTCTTAGTCAGCTTCAACACATGGTAGGCGAAGTACCCTTCCTCCATCATCTGGAGCCGAACCCGGTCGAGATGGGCAGAATCCAACTCCGAAGGACTGCTCGACCACGTGTTCACCACTCCCCAGCTCGCGCAGTTACGAAAAAGAAATTGGATTTCCAGCTACCGTAGGAGGAGGTAGCGTCAGTAAGTATCCTCGCCCCCGGAACAGCCTGAGAGGAGCGAGGGGTCAGATAAAAGAAGGGCACCTGGCCAGCACCCACGTCATACAAGGCCAGCAAGCGGTCGGCTGTGCAAGGAAGCCCTCGACCCCGGCAAGTGATCTCGAACCCAGCCATAATAGAGAAGGCGTTGGGCGTCAGTTGACTTAGACAAAGCCCTAGGGCTTTGGCTACATCTCGGAAAAGAGGCGGCACAAACATACGCCACCCTGCCTCGACTTGAGGAAAGAAGACAGTCAAGAAGCCGGTAGGGGGATCATTCGCCCGGTCAGAAGGCTCTGGGATCAACACCGTCACATTCTCCATCGCCACATTGTACTTGGCGAGTAAGCTGTCAACGGTGGCCTGGGTCGCGGTGCTCGCGGCATCATTTATATTCACCGCCTGTCTTTTGGATGACGTCCCTTTCTCCAGAGCGGCGGAAGCAGCCGTGCGCTTACCGCGGCGAGTCGCCAGAGGGGACAATGGCACTGATCGAGATGGAGAAGCAGGAGGAGTAGATCCGGAGGAGGCAGTGGCAGCGGCGTTAGCAGACATAATGATGGTGGATGAAAAGAAGCAAAGAAAATTATAACTACAAGAAGGAAGAGGGCTATAAGCCTTAAGAAACCGCTACACAAGAAACCTAAATAGACGTGCAAAAAGGCGGTATAACTCCCGCTCGAAACCCAATAACCGTGGATGGATAACACGTATGACTCAGCGTATGAGGGAAGTTTGAGGAATCCCGAGAAATCAGGGAGTGAGATCGACACGCGGTCAGAAGATTAGACCCCTAACTTTTTTACTCTCTGCCACGTTCTGCGAACTGCGACAGAGACTGGGGGACTTATAATGACGCATACTCTCCCCCTTGGGATCGTACCCGTCCACGTGGCCTAATCTTCCGGCCTCATCTCGCCTTGCTACCCCCTCTCTCGCCCAATGCACGACCCCCAGGTACATCGACCCCCTTTTTATCCCCCGAACCCTTGTTAAATATTTATTATGTCATATCCTATGATGTACGTACTCCTCGAGGGGGTCGTATTCACCATATACAGGTGTACTTCACCTATTCATCAATCAGTGGCAACCGTCCCTCCTCCCCAACCAGAAGGGAGGGTCGGACGTCAGAGTCAACGTCACATTCCACTCGCTTGGATGCGTTGTCCTCCTCACAGGGCTCGACCGCCCCGCTTCCCCAATAAAGAGCGAGGGTTCGGAAATTATAAGGTGTAGCCGGAGCACGCCGTGCACCGATGGTAGCATGCAGGCACCACGTGCCCTACTCTACAAGGGTACTCAAATACCCTATTACCCTCGGACGAGCATGCACGGAGACACGTGCCCAGGGAGGGTCGGACGTCAGAGTCGACGTCACATTCCACTCGCTCGGATGCGTTGTCCTCCTCACAGGGCTCGACCGCCCCGCTTCCCCAATAAAGAGCGAGGGTTTGGAAATTATAAGGTGTAGCCGGAGCACGCCGTGCGCCGAGGGAAGCATGCAGGCACCACGTGCCCTACTCTACAAGGGTACTCAAATACCCTATTACCCTCGGACGAGCATGCACGGTGACACGTGCCCAGGGCCAAATTACACTTATAACCTCTCCCTCGCCCTATAAATAGGGAAGCAAGTTAGTCATAAAGGCAATCTGACTCTCAAGCACAACACACCCCACCTCTGAGATCACTGATCCCGATATAAGCAAGAGATAGCCCCACCTAGGGAGGAAGGCGCGAGCCGAGGAGGTCGGAAGAGCTCAAGATTGGTCCGAGGAAGCAGTTTGAAGGGAGATCGTGCGAACGGAGCCCGAACCCCCAAGGGTCGTGGATAGTTGCGGCAGCAGCGGGGCAGCAGAGAGCTTGCCGAACCCAGGAGCATCTTGAGTCGGGACCGACGTGCGAACGGCTCCGGTGACGAGCGCGGCGAGAGAGGGGCGTCATCACTAATGAAAAATCACCCACCCATTGAGCTTGCTATACCAACTTTCCAGCAGGGTGTTAAAATTGAACCAGCAGGCAACATCTCAAAAAAGGGCCTATCTTCTTTCAAAATTGCAGATAAGTAACTGCAAGTTTTAAGTTTTGGGGCACTTTATATGTTACTTTCTTTATATAGTGGTCTTCTTATCAATTGTCATTAGAGAAAAAGTGCCTATATATCCCTAGCTAGCCTTATAAAAAGTTGAAGAGAGTATTTTATTAGCAGAGGAATATCTAATAAACCAAAATATGAAAAAGAAAGGAAAAAAGTTGAGTTAGAAAGTGAAGGACATGTCACAAGTCACAACAAAAGAATGGACCATACAACACCCAATGTTAAAGAAATTGAATGTGCTTTCCACTAGGGAAAATATCATGACTTACTCGATAATGAATGTCCGAAAACATCTTTTTACTTTGTTATTCACTATCTTTTGTATAAGGTTTTCATCTTTTATGTTTTTTTTTTTTTATCTAGATGCTTAGATCCTCGTAGTTGATTAAGTTATTATTTCCAACTATTTACAGAATATCACAATTGTCTCAATGTATATTATGATACTTTCTTTATTTCGTAAACTTTATATGTTATACTGTCGTGCACCTCAAGAAGAAGCTAGACATAATGCCCCGACTAGTAAGAAAGAGGGACGAAAAGTCTTTTTCAATCTACATTAGGGGGCAAGAGATTAAGTTCATCCACCACTGTAGGTTCTAAGTTTACCTAGTACTTAAGCAGGGATTCTTTAGATTTTGATGAGTCTGAAGACTTTGACATCTTACAATAGTCGAAGCAAAGCAATAGGCTCATCCAATTATTTCTCATATTGCTCGTGATTTACTAACAACTAAGATGTCTATAGTTGTATCAAAGTCATATGTAAAAACTTGCTAAAGAACCACATAAATTGATTAGTACCTGGATCTGTCGAATTTTGTATAATATAGAAAAATAATTTAGATCAGAGATATCGAGAAGAGAATCTCAAGTTGCACCAAATGTATACACCACATAGGAATGACAATAACTCATTACTTTCGCGGGCCTACACCTTTTTTTTTTTTTTTGTTGAAATATTAACCTTTTTATAATTTTCAAGTATTTATTTTAATTTTGTTTTATTACATTTAACATTTAATTATTTTATTAAAAGAAACGACAAACGATCAGGGGCCGGTTAGGTAATCCAGGCCAAAAATAATGGCAAAGTTAATCGACTTGCTCCACGTTTAAATCGGCCATCCACAAACATCTAGCCATGACTCATGAGATATTAGCGACAAATTCTTTTGAACTTTTTGACATGATTGATGTATATGGTGACTTAATCCCTCACATCAAATTATGTTTTATAGTCTAATTACATCGTTCAAAATATTTTGATACATAGTATAATTATATTTTATACATACTACGGAACTATAGTAACTAAATTAATATACATTTACAAAAAAATTGCGAACTATTAGTCATTAAGATTTTTCTTGATATTATTAATAACATTATTAATTAATCCTTTTCCGTCTTTTGATAAGCACTGAATCTTCCGTGTTGTATACATTTTTTTACCATAATACCGTTTTTGTTTATGGAATTGTGCTCCACGACTATTGTTTTTGTGTACGTTTTTTAAGTTCCCACGCTATTAGGTTGAATATGTCAATTAGCAGAAAATTGATATTCCGTATGAGATATGTCTACGTATCGGAATCAGGATATATGTTCGTTGGGATACCGTGTTTGAAAAATTGGGAGAAATTGACATATTTAATAAACTGCGGTAAATTACGATTATCAAATGAACAATTTGGACTTGTTAGAAATTGTTAAGTTTTCTAACTTTAAAATAGAGAGAAAAAAAAAAAAAAAAAAAAAAAAAAAAAAAGAAGAAGAATAATAATAATTACACGACTATTCTCTATACACAATAGCCTAAAGGTGTGAAATTACTTTTTGGATAGGTAAAAAGAAAAACTAGTGAAACGAGTTTGTAAGTAACATATATAGGAAGGAATTTTTAGAAGCAACAAATTGAAAGTATACTACATTATCTCTATTTACTAATGACGGTGCGTGCATGTGGACGTGGTTATTAACTTACATACTAATTTAAGAAGTTAGGATGGGCACGAATAGAATTCTAAGTGATTTCGTCATATACACTGACGTACCATATTTCGATATACACAATCACTCGAAACTTGTCATAATCTAAATCTGTCACATATCACCTACCATATATTTCACTAAGTGAGAGTTTTCTCTGTTTATACTTTTACTGACTTAAACATCAGAGTGGTTTTAGCCGGACACCGTTCAAGTTTACGTGTCTTGTTGAGTGCAGGTTCTCGAACTAACTGACGATTCCATAGTACAAGAGGCGGACGGGCAATTCTTGGTCTGACGTGGAGTACCCAAGTAGGCAACGAAAATACCCCGCATCATATTTTTTTTTTAACAAATTAAGATATGATTAATTGGAACTTTAATAGTTTTGATTGTGCACACATTTTATCAATTTGTCTTGGATCAGGTCATATTAACGACACTTCCGTTTGAACTTTCTGACATGATTGATGTTTATCGAGTCATTATCTCTTAAATAGATTCTTAGGTGACAGTTTAATTACATTGTGCATAAATTTCCAAACATTTGATACATAATTTAACTATATTTGAATAGTGAAAAAATATAGTTACGATATTTATATCCATATAATCGATCTAAATAATAAATAAAAAACATTAATGTTATTACTACTGACGTGGTCAATAAACATTTCCCATATTTTGATTTAAAAAAACCTCAATCTTCAGTCATATCAAGTTGTACTATTTTATTTCATATAATACCGTTTAATGGTCTTCTGAACGTGCTCCACGGATATTGTTTGGACTTATAGTATATATGATGTATATTATTTAAGTTCACACGCTATGAAGTTGTATATGCCAATTTGCAGAAAATTGATATTTCGTATCAGAAATGTTGGGATAAGATGTTCGAGATTGAAAAGTAAACATTATTAAACAAAATTGTGCTGAACCTCGAAAATTGAAAAATAAACATAATCAATAAAACTGTGCTGAATTATGATAGGAAAGTATCGGACACATAAATTACATGTTAAAATTGTATAAGTTTCTATTTTGAAATAAAAATTAGAAAATGTTAATAAATAAAAATTGAAAAAAAAAAAACTAAGATGCCGCCAGTTCAATTTGAATAAACGTAAGTTTATCTACGTGTTTGATATATTTTTTTTCCTTCAACTTATTTTTGTAATTTATATCTTAGTTTATATATTTCTCAAACACGAATATAAGTTTCTGCTAATGAACAACATTTTCAAAGAAGATAAAGTATTTTACATTTACAAAATATAAAGAGGAATTGATTGTTGCTTTTTTAGACGAAAGGATAATTATGATATGATAAGGAGGTTTGCGGTCAAAATTCCATCTTTAAATTTTGATTCAAATTGCATCCCAGGTTGTCGAAGAAAAAGCTAGACCATGATGATGACATGTAAAATGTAAAATCATTTTCAGCTACTCGCTGTCAATGGAAAAAGGGTTCTCCTAAGCTCGATAGATAATTAGATATTCAACGATTATAACATATAAGTTGACGAAAATTGTGATAATCCAATGAATTTATAAATTGAAAACAATCAACTTGATGAAAAGGTTAATAAGTTGATGATGTTGTGCTAATCCACAACATATCAACTTGATCAAACGATAAACGATAATAAGCTGACAAAAAATGTACTAATCCAATACATTTACACTGACGCTCCAATTGGTTCCGCCAAAGGATAAAATAATGAAAAGTTGTATTTTTCAAGTGATGGTACCGTACTGAAAGAAAATTCTGGATAAAATAAAAAACTTAGGAACATCTCTTGTTAATCTTTGTCTAAACTTTTACATTTCTCCATATTTTGATTTTGTCCAAAATTTATCTAACACTTTATAGCTAATATTTATGGAACTCTAAAATCTAGTCACTTTGATTTCTCTCCGATGAGTACTCTTTAAAAAGAATTTTTTGATCTAAAAATTCATATTTTCACCAACTTAGAAGCTATATAAACACTTCTAGGGTCTCTGTTTTTTTGTTTTGGACAACTTTTTGAACTATGATGTAATACCTTTTAATTTAATTTATTTTTCTTATTCTAGTTTTTTTTTATCATCTTCAATTGTTTTTTACTATTTTAATTTAATCTTAATAGCTAGAACTTGTAAAGTTAAATATATATTAAGATAAACTAGCATTACATTGCCTTTTTTTTTTTCTCAAGAAGTTGCAATGTTAAATGATGATAAGCAAGTGTATTATGTTGATATTTTTCTTTCCGGGGAACCAATTAGAGTTCAGAACTTGATCAAACTAGGGACTTGATCAAACAAATAATAAGTTGACAAAGATTGTGCTAATCTTAGGAAGGAACTTAAAGAAATAACTTCTAATTTTCAACACATGTCTAATGAATATTTATCTTTTAATTTCGAATGCGACAGGTTTTTTAAATACAAGTCATCAACATTTATCCGGTACTATAACCCACATGTCCAATAAATATCTCTTTAATCAAATTTTGCTCAAAAGTTAAATTTTTTCCACAAGTAATTTAGAAGAATTCAATTTGTAGACATTCACTTAGTACCGACAGCTAAATATATAAACCACAAAAATAGTAATTTAATTAATTTACATAAAACCCTCCCAGATCCATTATCGTGTAAGTAATTAATAACACGTTTCTTTGGCCGATTCATTAACAATAAACAAAAAATAAATAAATAAACCCATTCAGTAAGTAGCCAATCAGTTAATAATAAAACATATTTTATTGATGAAACTGAAAACGGAACATCACAAACGCAATCCAAGTCAAACCAAACCATCGTCATCAAACGTATGGTCTTAAAAAAACAAATAACAAACTCCACCAAATCAATCCTATCCGTCAAATCCCAAACACAATCCAGATCCAACGGTACTCCCTCACCCCATACAAAATTAAAAAACCACACACACACACACTTATTATAAGTTATTATTATAATTATAGCGCGAGTACCAAACCGGGCACGGACTTTCCGACCCGACCCGGCAGACTGCTCTCCCAAAGCGAGGGACAGTTCCTACGTGGCACAATCCCGCAATCCGATTGGTCGACGCGCGTGACAGTAAGCGACGTGTTCAAGTACTCTCTGACCTGGGTAATTATCCCATCCGTCACGGTCCACGCGTGCACCCAGGCGATCGACAGCGATTGGTCGAACCCCTCCGCCAAGACCGTCGATCCGAAGGCGGAGATGCTGTGCGGCACGAACTTGAAATCGTCCTGATTATTATCTCCTGTGAGCAGGCGCATCAAAAACTGGTGCGTGGGCGGGCCGTGGAACCACCACTCGAGGTCCGGCGCGAGGATCTTCTGGATCGCTGCCACGTGGCGGGCGCTCAGGGCGTCATACAGGGCGGTCACCACCCCTCTGTTGAACGCAGAAGAAGAGTCCTCCTCCAGAGTTGACTGAGATATCGCCAGTTGTTGGTTAATGAGACCTCAACAAAATTGAATTTGGGGATATTTTTTAGAGAGAGAGAGAAGATGATGTGGTGGAGAATTTGGGGGTGATTTTGGGGAGTTTATATAGAGATTTTGGGGGAGGGTGTTTTGGGGATTTGGGTTAGGGTTTGGAGGGTACAATTGGAAATAGAATGAGTTTTGGCGTTTGTGAGTACGTGGCGGGGTGTGATTGGTTTGGTGGGTAATTTTGTAGTTCTGTGAAAATCAGTTTGGATTTAAGTGTTTGTTCCAGTCAAGCCAACCAGTTTGATTCTTTGAACCCACCAGCTGGACCGTGTGCACTTTTGTTGACTGTATTTTTTTTTTTTTGTAATTTTAGAAAAAATATTAACAATTAAGTAATATTGTTTTCCAATTTTATTTCCTCGCAATTGTTAAGTATTTTCAAATATGTGGAAATAGTTTTAGGTAAGATGTAAAATATGAAACTTATATAATATTTTATAAATCTCAATGTTTTCTAGAAATACCTTAACTAATTTGTTTTTGCTTTGTAATGTTATATTGTTATTAATAATATATACATTTATTTTTTAAAAATAAAAACTAAATTTGTGGGGCTTACAGCTCAGGTTAAGCTACTCTACTTAAAACTTAAAAGCACAACTTACACTCTTAACACCTTTTTAATTTCAGTAGTGTTAAATCCCACCTAGCCTATGAATTAATTAGTCTTCACTAATAAACGATGACTCGATAGCCATTACTTTAAAGTATTTTATATTAAACACTTGCTGAAAATATGGTGCATTTAAAATTCCAGGGGCTTCACCAAAGACGCGCATCATATCCATTTACTCAAATGTACTTTATCTAAAGTTATAACTTATAAGTAATGTTATTATTTGGATATTTAACGAAATGATATAGACATAAATTATTTAAAATAATGGATAAAACTGTTAGCTTTATTTTAATTCAATCTGGCCTTTTACTTCTTGGTTAAAATGTGGGTGGGTGTGAATATGTTCAACCAACTTTTCAAGCCATTAAGATATACGTCTTACATCATTCAATACTCTCTCCTAAGTTTATCCGCTACACTGCTAATTACTTTCAAAATTGAATAATACTGTCTTTTTATATTTGAAATTATTTGCAGAGGTACAAAAATAAATATTAAAAACACACGAGAGTATGCCACTCAAACAATCGAATATCGATTATTGAACTGACCAACTATTCAACTAAAACAAAAGAGTTTAGGGATAATTACAGCTACACCCCTGAGGTTTGGTGTAATTACACATACCACCCCTGTAGTTTGAGAAATTACAATGACCTCTCCTGAGGTTTGAAACCTTACACAAACCTCCCCTCCACCATTTGGGGGCATGTTTGGATATCATGTATGATATTATGATGCTTATTATACTTACATGCATCCTCGAAGTTTGGTATAATTATAAAAACAATCTTTGATTTCTTGAAAAATAAAAATATACTCCAAATAATTCTAGAAACTACTATATTATTGACTAAAAATATAAAAAGTATTTAAAAAATATTTAAATTTGAATTAAATTTCTGTTATTTTTGTTAATTTTCATTGAAAAGGCGAATTTTTGCAATTAAGTTTTCTATTTCTTTTCTTATTTTCAGCATGGAGATGTTATTTTTTACAAGTGTTTTGTGTGTGTGTGTGTGTGTGTGAGAGAGAGGGATAACCTATGTTCTTAAAAATGGACGGGGCGTTCAAGCCTGCTTGATCGGTTCAACCACTAAACGAACCATTCTCAAAGAATTCAGGTCAAATATACCAAAGTTATACAATATTTAAAAATAATTTTGTATTCATTATATTTTCATGTTATTCACCACGATAAATTTAATTTTTAAGAATCAGAAATACTAAATGTATTCTAACAAACAACTTCCATGTACAAAAAGAGTATTTAAATGTATAATTAATACAAACATCAAATAAGAATTATTATAAATTATGAATTTAAATAAATATCTAAAGTCGTACTCTAAAAATAATTATAAATTAGGGTCCAATTTTCTTCACTAGTATTAAAGTAAATCTGGAGAAAATGAAGACATGTTATATATATAATGCATCATATTCAACATTAATTAAGATTTTACGATTCTTCTATTGTCAAGGGAAAATGCTAAAGGTATGTTCAACCTTTATCTTTATTCGAGTTTTTTTTTCATTTAATTAACTTGACCATCTAGTTCTCTAATCTTGAAGGTATCAATAATAATTACACATATTTAAATAAAATATTATGATTAAATTTAAAATTAAATATTTTTGTATTTTAATTTAGCAAATATAGTAGTTTCTAAAATTATTTAGAGTTATTTTTTTTTCCCAAACATCAAAGATTGTTTTTATAATTATTCATACATGATATCCAAACATGCCCTAAATGGTAGAGCGGAGGTTTATGTAAGGTTTCAAACCTCATGGAAAGTCATTGTAATTTCTCAAACCACAGGGAAAGTATGTGTAATTACACCAAACCTCAGGGGTGTAGCTGTAATTATCCCAAGAGTTTAAAACACACATCTCGGGGGTTGTGGGGGTGGGACAAGATTTTGACTCCAAATTCCCAGCTGCACTAATTTCTAAATGACAGCATGGTATTGATATCATTAAAATAAAATAAAAACTAATATGTGATATTCTATTATGCACAAATATCCACATGAACATAAAAATTTCCTCTAATTATGAATCTTCCATTTAGAAAATTTAAAAGTTAATCTCAACCTTCTATCTTATCAAAAAATCTAGCTAATTTTTTTTCTACAACTATAAATAGGGTCTTTATCAAGAAGAAAAATCACAAGTTAATGTCAAGCATTCATAGAGCAAAGAAGTTCTGCAAATTGTCTCCCTCAAAATTATCAAGCTTCAAGGCGTTCAAGCAAAAACTCGAGTTCTTTATCACAAAGATCGGAGAATTCTCCCTTTGATATGTCATCAAACTGCGAGGCCGTCCAAAATCATTTTTTAAGATCGAGATTTCTCTAAAGAAGATCGAGATTCAACAAATTCAAGAAGTAAATATTCAAATTGCGCGTTGCAAATATCAAGTCAAATCAAATGTTAATTTGGAATCAAGCTGTAACACCCTCAAATTAATGTTTTTCCAAGCTGAAGTCTTTGTTGGCGAAGCTCAAACTGAAGATTTGCTCTAAATTCTGAAATCCTGAAGATCTTGTTCTCGTAGAAATGAGTAAGAGGAATACTGAAAATTGTAATTCTAAATTCATTCAAGCTAATATATATAATATATCATATTTGTACTAACTTTTCTTGTCTTTTATTTATAAGAACTCAAAATTTTATCGCTACAATGACATTATAATTAAATAATTTAAGAAATTGTAAAACTAGAATAATACTTAAAATTTCTCAAACTCCTTAAAATCCTTAAAAATTACTTAAATTTATGTAAAATTCCTAATTTTTAATTACAATTTTACTCAAAGTAACTAAAATTCCTAAAATTACTTAAAATGACTAAAAACAATGCAATTCCTACATTTACTTCAAACTAAAATTACTAAAGCCCCCCCCCCCCCCCCCCCCCCCCCCCCCCGTTTTAAGTCCCTAAGATAAGTCAAAATAATTAAAAATCCCTTAAAAGTACTTAACATCTCTATAATTAATTTAAAGTAGTGAAGATTCTTGAAATTACTAACATCACTAATGTTACCTATAATTACTAGAAATAAAAATAAGTACTTTAGGTCTCTAAAATTACTAAATGGCTCAAATTTCACGTGTTTGCCTAAACTAAAATACGACTAGCACCCGACATAGATTAGATTATATAGCTCAAGAGGTGCAATTTCTGACATGCAAATACGAAAACAAAATATGAATTATACAAACAATAAAACTCACAGTTTAACTGATTAATTTTGAAATAAAACAGTACAACTCATGTATTAATTGATTAAGAATAATAATATGTTAATTCGTGAAAATAGACGAATTTTAGGATGAATGTTTCATTACAGAAGCTCAAAGATGCTCAAACAGGTATAAAAGAAAAGCTAAAAAATGCGGAACAATGGTAGAAGATGGTTAAAACCTGAAATATTTTAGGTTTACACTCCTATCCATCCTGTATATTGTCTTTTTTCGTCCCATTGCGGATTTTGCGTCCCTACGTTCAAAAAGTTACCTCGTTTAGGTATGAAAAAATTTGTATCTATAAGTAAGAAATGTTCATGTTTAAATTCAGGTACATATTTTTTGTCCCTACAGTTCATGTTTAAATTTTTATAGCGTCGGGAAACGGTATGAAAAACTGCCCCCTAATTATTCACCTTAGGAATGGACTTTGTTTCCGTCCTTCAATTTCTGTCACTATTTGGCGCATTTGATATAGTGTTATTGTAACAAAATCAATTCAATTTAACCAAAAAAATCAATTCAATTTTACTACACCAAGTTTAAACACCACGTCTATATCTCTGTCAAATCATTACTTGCAGCCTATGTTGCACGGACAATTCAAAAAAATGAAAAATGCACTGTCGGACACGCTTAGGACACGGACACGCCTCAGACACGCCTTGGACACATGTTCGACACGCCACCGTGGCGTGTCCATAATTAAAATAAATAAAAAATATATGGACACGCGTGTCGGACACATTTTAAGGGCGTGTCCGACACGCCATGGACACTTTTGGGGTTTTTTTTTTCTTTCTCTAAAGACCTAAAACTTTAGGGGTATATGAAATCAATTAGAAATTAAATGATTAAACAATAAATTTCCAAACTAAAATATGAAAGTCACGATCAAATCCTCAATTTTCCAAGTAAAGAAGATTTCAACAATACCCAGAAACTTTCTTCATCTGTAAGGGTTGCCAACTGCCCAATTTTGGGGTTAGATTTCTCCTCTTTCTTTCATCATTTGTTTTAGCTTGATTTTTTGTGTAACTCTATGATCTTTGTAGTTTAATTCGCATTTACATTTGAGACTTGAGTTTGTATGAATCTTTTATCTTGTATTTGAAATATATATGCTTGATCTTAATTTTTGAGTAGACTCAAAAATATTGTTGATAGGATTTTATTATTATGGTATCGTCATATATTAATAAAAAATCTAAGACGTGTCTATGCCGTGTCGTGTCCTAGAGATTTTTAAAAATCTGTGTCGCCGTATTCTTATCGTGTCGTATCCGTGTCCCCGTGTCCATGTCCGTGCAACATAGTTTGAAGCATAGCATATTGAGATCTAATTCTAATATTTCTTTAAAAAGTAAGTCAAATCTTTTCTTTCTTTATATATAATGATAGAAATAGCCTGAAAGCAAAATGTGATCAAAAGAGGTGACCGGTTTTTGTGAAAGTCTAATTGAGAATTTGGGATACCATAACTTGAATTAAAAGGAAATCATGTGTGAAAAAAATGTGATGAGAGAAGGTCGCCATCTTGCGATTATTCTTTCAACGATTCAGTGGAAAATTAGGAGACTCGTCATCATAGTATATAAACTAAATGACTCGTACTTCAACGATATTAGTAATATGTTTACTATATGTTCACTGGGAATATATTAAACTCATCTCAGTTATTCATACTGTGCAATTTAATCACTTTATTCTCAAAATAAAAAGAACAAAATAAAGGGCTTGTCGTATGACTGGAATTATCTAACCAGTACTGGCAACTCCTAGTGACCTTCGGCACGCGCATGTAGTATGCTGTTAGATACACACGTTGCAATTTGAACCAAACCGAAGCAACACGTGGAGTACAGAAGGTGAGGCCCCTTTTTAGAGAAAAAAATTCAAATTTGTCCTCTAGACTCCAATTTTATTTCTCTCAAGTAAAAATAAACAATTTTAGGTTTCTAAAGCACTTCAGATTTAATTTTGGTCCGATTTTGTCAAAAAGGTCATATTCTATCGAAAATTACACGTCAATCGCACATGTTCGCCCGAGCCCTGAATGTCACGTGAGATTAAAAACATGTTATATAAAAAACGATTTCTCTGAAGACAAAGTGGTTTTATCTATACATCTATACTATACTAAAAGGGGGAGTTTTTCTCCACCTCCTTCTCCACGAAAAGACCTTTTTGCCTTTCTTAAATTTTGTCATTTTCCACTATATTGTTTGTTTAAAGAAATAATTTATAATCATTTATAAAATTCTTGTCTATTCTATACTATACTAAAAGGGGGAGTTTTTCTCCACCTCCTTCTCCACGAAAAGACCTTTTTGCCCTTCTTAAATTTTGTCCTTTTAAACTCCATCTCCTTTTTCCTAAAAAGACCTTTTTGCCCTTCTTAACTCTTGTCCTTTTCCACTATATTGTTTGTTTAAAGAAATAATTTATAATCATACTATACTAAAAGGGGGAGTTTTTCTCCACCTCCTTCTCCACGAAAAGACCTTTTTGCCCTTCTTAAATTTTGTCCTTTTAAACTCCCTCTCCTTTTTCCTGAAATATACTAAGGTGGTGTTTGCAAATGCTTATAAAATGAGCTTGTTCAATAATTTTGCTTAAAGCCACTTTAAATGACTTTTAATAAAAAGTCGGGAGTGTTTGCAAATCTTTTTAAAAAGCTACTTAAATAATTAATTAGGTGTTTGCAAAAATTAATGAGAAGTAACTTTTGTATTTAATGACCTTTCAAAAATAGCATAATTCCAAAAGCAGTTAGGGAAGCATCCGTAGGCATGCTTTTGCGGCTTGTGCTTTTTTTGCCTTTTTTTTAGATAAGAAAAAGTAAAAGTCAGCATTCCAAACACTAAAAATGTGCTTTTGCGACTGCAAAAGCCAACAAGCTCCTTTTATAAGCATTTGCAAACAGCACTTAAAAAGGGGAGTTTTCCTCCACCTCCTTCTCCACGAAAAGACCTTTTTGCCCTTCTTAAATTTTGTCGTTTTAAACTCCCTCTCCTTTTTCCTGAAAAGATCTTCTATACTATACTAAAAGGGGGAGTTTTTCTCCACCTCCTTCTCCATGAAAATACCTTTTTGCCCTTCTTAAATTTTATCCTTTTAAACTCTCTCTCCTTTTTCCTGAAAAGACCTTTTTGCCCTTCTTAAATTTTGTCTTTTTCCACTATATTGTTTGCTTAAAGAAATAATTTATAATCATACTATACTAAAAGGGCGAGTTTTTCTCCACCTCCTTCTCCACGAAAATACTTTGTTGCCCTTCTTAAATTTTGTCCTTTTAAACTCCCTCTCCTTTTTCCTGAAATATACTAAAAGGGGGAGTTTTCCTCCTTCTCCACGAAAAGACCTTTTTGCCCTTCTTAAATTTTGTCCTTTTCCACTATATTGTTTGTTTAAAGAAATAATTTATAATCATTTATAAAATTCTTGTCTATACTATACTAAAAGGGGGAGTTTTTCTCCACCTCCTCCACGAAAAGACCTTTTTGCCCTTCTTAAATTTTGTCCTTTTCCACTATATTGTTTGTTTAAAGAAATAATTTATAATCATACTATACTAAAAGGGGGAGTTTTTCTCTACCTCCTTCTCCACGAAAAGACCTTTTTGCCCTTCTTAAATTTTGTCCTTTTAAACTCCCTCTCCTTTTTCCTGAAAAGACCTTTTTGCCCTTCTTAAATTTTGTCCTTTTCCACTATATTGTTTGTTTAAAGAAATAATTTATAATCATTTATAAAATTCTTGAAAAAATTATCTAAAGCTAAAAATGAAAAGGAACATATACAAATATAGACGCTTAGGAACTAGGAAGCCAATAAGAAATAGCTTTTAAATGCATCTTAAAGTAAAATAATTACATTCATTTATTGTAAATCTATACTATACTAAAACGGGGAGTTTTTCTCCACCTCCTTCTGCACGAAAAGACCTTTTTGCCCTTCTTAAATTTTGTCATTTTCCACTATATTGTTTGTTTTCTATACTATACTAAAAGGGCGAGTTTTTCTCCACCTCCTTCTCCACGAAAAGACCTTTTCGCCCTTCTTAAATTTTGTCCTTTTAAACTCCCTCTCCTTTTTTCAGAAAAGACCTTTTTGCCCTTCTTAAATTTTGTCCTTTTCCTCTATATTGTTTGTTTAAAGAAATAATTTATAATCATTTATAAAATTCTTGAAAAAATTATCTAAATCTAAAAATGAAAAGGAACATATACAAATATAGACGTTTAGGAACTAGGAAGCCAATAAGAAATAGCTTTTAAATGCATCTTAAAGTAATATAATTACATTCATTTATTGTAATATCTATACTATACTAAAAGGGGGAGTTTTTCTCCACCTGCTTCTCTATGAAAAGCCATTTTCGCCCTTCCTTAATTTTGTCCCTTCCCCCTTTTCCCTCCACCTGCTTTTCTGTGAAAAGCCATTTTTGCCCTTCCTTAATTTTGTCATTTTGCACTATATTATTTGTACTGTCTCTCTCTTCTTTGTGTCCATTTATTCACCTTCTCTCCTCCCCCCCAAACATTATATGCTGCAGGTTTTTCTCCTGCTTCGTGAGTTTGCTCTCCTCCTTGTGCTCATTTAATCTTCTTCCCCACCACCCCCTTTATTATATGCTAGAGTTATTATCCGCATTCAAAGTATAAGACAATTTTAGTTATGTATATCTGTAAAATTCTCCCTTCTCTCTCTATTCCTACACTATTTAAGGTACAGTCCAGGCTATCTGTATGTGTAAAATATATATAAATAGGAAGGATTTTGTCCGTCAATCTTCATCCTTCCCATTATGCCCCTATAAATTTATATTATTCAACCTGTTCAATTTCATGTTGCCAATTTTACCCTGGTCTTTCTTGCAACTTACGATGTGTGCGATTAAAATATTATTTCTCTCTCTTCTTGTTTAATGGCAGCCGCATATTTTGTTTTTCTTTTCCCAATTTTACCATTGAATCTTGTTGCCAATTTCTCTCTCCTCCTATTTTATGAAATACACTTTCTCTCTTTGTTAATACTCAAATCTCACTTTTTCTGTCTAAATTTACGCATATCTTCTTTCTTTCTGAAATTCTCTATTTTTTTTTGCAAAATTGGAGAAGAAACCTTTTTTGAAACGTGGGGAGCTGGGAGAAAACCGCCGACGAGGATGTTGTGGGGTTGATGGCGACTGGGTGGCCATGAAAGATGGATGCGAGAGATTAAGATGCCATGGATTTTATATTTTTTTTAATTGTTAATTCATTAAGAAAATACGTTTATATTTTTATGGCAACAAATGTGTAGAACCGTGAATCCTCACCTAAAATGTGAAAGTTGAAAAAAGAGAAAATCTATTTCTAAGTTTGAAATACAAAGATATATATTTAGTAGTAAGTTTTATAAATAATTTTGTAATTTGATAAAAAAAACTTTACCTGTTTGAGAAGGAGGTTTGATGAAGATGATGTTTGGAATTTGGAGGAGCCTGCAAGTGGGATAGTGAAAAGAAAAAAGATTAAAAAAAGAGAAAAATAAAACAAAATCACAAATCAAGAGATTTTTGATAAAATTAAAATAAAGGTTATTAGGAGTTATCACTACAAGAAAATATAGCAATGAGGTCAAAAAAATTACTCACCATTTCTATATTTTCAGTGAGCATTGATAAATGGCTACGGAAAATTTTGTAACCAGCTTTTGTTACTATTGGCCTTGTAGGCATAAAGTTATGTCAGCAATGGCTACAAATTAATTGGTCACCAACAATGGTGTCAAGAAAATCAGTCACCATGTAGTGTCAAAATAATCTGTAGCCATGACGTGGGGTCAAATACATTTGTAGCCATACAATTAGAATAAATCATGGTTATATATGTGTATTCATTTTAATCAGGTACATCATGATTATATATGTGTACTCATTCTATAATTAGTAGTAATTATAAAGGATAGTTTTAGTAGAAGTGTTGGAATTTTGTTATAAAAAATAGGAAATGTTAAGAAATATTATGGAATTCAGGAAAAAAAAATTAAAATTTAGAATTAAATTCTTTGCCACCGTTATTATTTTTAGCTTTGAATATGTTTTAAAATAATCAAATAAGTAAGTAATTAAGATTTGTGGATACAACAGAATCTTCTAAATTTGTAAAACTGGAGTTCACCTTGAATGGAAATAAATGTTGACGGACAATTAATATTAGTATACCTTAATTATGCAGAAGATCCCTTGAATTATGGATACCATTATGGAATTAAACAATAAGATTTTGTGGATTTAGATTAGGTAAGGGTAAAACTGAAATTTTGGACAATTTTACTTAAATTAGTTCAACTTCAAGTATTTTATTTTTATTCAGTTTAACAAAAAATAAGTAGAAACAAAAATTGAAAAAAACAAATAAAATTAGATCGTCTTCTTCAACAGATCGCTCCCCAACCGCCCTCGCGACGCCTACTTGCCGCCTACTTAGGTTGCACCCTCGTGGTGACGGGATTGATAGTGAAAAAACGAGGAGAGAACTAGGGGTAGAAGAGACGACCATCTTCAGAGATTTCTAGGGTTTTGAGGAGTGTGAAGGGGAGAAATTAGGCGGAAGAAGGTGTGTGATGGAGGGAGATGGTCGAGCGATTTGGTGGTTGTGGTGATGAATTGTACGCTATCGTTGCAGGGGAATTTTGGATCGTATCTTGCGCATCCACAGATCGCTCAAAAGGTCATAATTGGCTTCGATATAGCTTCAATTTTGGGTTGTTTGGTTCGGCGCACAATAAGTCTCCGACCATGGCCAGCTAAGGTTGGTGGTTGATCGGCGTTAGAGAATAGAAAAAGAGGGAGAACCTGAAGTTTGCGTGTGAAAATGGCGTGAAATGTGGCGTGATCTGGGCCAATCAAATGTGGCGTCCGATTTTTTGGATGCCACATGTGCTGTCAGATTTGTCTGACAGCACGCATGGCATCCGAAAAATCGGACGCCATGCTCCCTTTTTATTTTTTTATCTAATTTTTTTAATATTTAATCTAACGGTCCAGATCATGCATTTTTGCATGATCCGGACAGTTAAATCGTGGTGTCAAATAATTGTGACACCACGATTTAAATCAATGGGGTCAAATTATTTTGACCCCATTTATTTTACATGGCTACAAATTATTTTGTCACCATTGTGTCCAATGGTGACTGATTTTTTTCACTTCATGCTTGGTGAGTGATTATTTTCTCACAATTGCTGCCTACAAATTTTTTGGACTCCATTGATTTAAATTCTGTTCCTACATGGCTACAGATTTTAATCACTCACCATATTTTTGACCCCATTATCTTGTATTCTTGTAGTGTATGTAGTCGAATCATTATAGCTGTTGGATTGCTTCAAATGTCCTTTGCCACACATAGACTATTCTTCTTATAAATTTAAGCTTCGATTGGGTCTTCCGAGCTACAATATGGCAGAATTTGCAATTTTTGAAGGTTACGGAACATTAGGTATATCTTAATACATATATATATATATATATATATATATATATATATAGAGAGAGAGAGAGAGAGAGAGAGAGAGAGAGAGAGAGAGAGAGAGAGAGAGAGAGAGAGAGAATACGACATGTACAATATGGAAATGTTCATGTTCATGTTTGTATTTGTATTTAATTATATATTTTTTTAAATCCAACAACTAAATTTAAAATTACAAAACTACTAAAAATACTTAAAGTAGTACAATTGTTAGACGTAACAAATACACGAGGAAATGTGTTACCTTTTGAAAGCACAAGGGACATTGTGCCAATTTGACAAACAAGTTACCAATTTTCTGTAATTAGTTTAAACATCATGATAGGAATTGTAAGTAATTATCCCAAATTGAAGTATAAAAAAGAGATATTAAAGAGTCCTTTGCAAAATTTTAAATATAATATTTTTAGTTTGAAAATAATATCCTCAGTTTAAAATTAGCCCCAAGTGCCCGGGCAACAACATATTTTGTGAAGCGTGGTTGCAATTTGTTTTTTATTATTATTTATAATGTAAAAAAGATGACTCCCCTCTTTTTTTGCCATTCAAGCGTATGCTCGTGATATTTATTTACTATTTGACTTAAGACTATATCGTTAAGCTTGTACTTGTTACATAATCACACGCTAAGATTAATTATTAGTGCGTAACATATATGTATTACATCATTAAATAAGAAGATTGCAATTGAATATGGTTTTAGTATAGTAAAGAACAAAATTCTTAAAGATAATTGTGTTTGTCTTTTTAGAGTTTTGACGAGATCGTGGTAGTTATGAAAACAATAAAAAATAACTCTGAATGAAATTCGCAATGAAAAACTTTCTGACATCTATATGAAGTATTGATAATACAATATTTAGGCAAAGCAATTATGCATACCAAAGATAATCGTTTATGATTGAATTCGATGTACGTGCGTAGCACGTGCTTTTTTCCTAGTATATATAAATGGGAAGGATTTTGTCCGTCAATCTTTCATCCTCCCCAACATGCCCCTATAAATTTATATTATTCCAACCTGTGCAATTTTCATGTTGCCAATTTTACCCTTGTGTTTCTTGCAAATGACAAATGTAATGATTAAAATATTATTTCTCTCTCTTCTTGTTTAATGCCAGCCGCATATTTAGTTTTTCTTTTCCCAATTTTACCCTGATTCTTGTTCTCCAACCTTGTTGCCAAGTGTACTGCAACTATTAACAAGTCTTAGACTATAATCTCTCTCCTCCTATTTTTTTGTAACACACTCTCTCTCCTCTTTGTTAATACTTAATACTTAATCTCTCTTTCTCTGTCTAATTTTACGCATCTTTTCTTTCTTTCTTTCTCTAATTCTCGATTGTTTTTGCAAAATTGGAGAAGAAACCCATTTTTGAAACGTCGGGAGCTGAGAGAAAACCACCAACGAGGACGGAGTGGGGTTGATGGCGACTGGGTGGCCATGAAAGATGACTGCGAGAGATAGGGTTTAAGGAAGAAGATTAAGATGCCATGGATTTTTTTTTAATTGTTAATTCATTCTGAAAATACGTTTATTTTTTTTATGGCGACAAAGGTGTAGAACGGTGAATCCTCACCTAATACGTAAAAGTTGAAAAAAAAAGAAAATCTATTTCTAAGTTTGAAATACAAAGATATAAATTTAGTAGTAAGTTTTACATAAATAATTTCGTAATTGGATAAAAAAAAACTTTACCTGTTTGAGAAGGAGGTTTGACGAAGATGATGTTTGGAATTGGGAGGAGCCTGCAAGTGGGATAGTGAAAAAATAAGAGAAAGAAATAAAAAAACATTAGGTAAATCTTAATATATATATATATATATATATATATATATATATATATATATATATATATATATATATATATAGAATACGACATGTACAATGTTCAAGTTTGTATTATTTAAATTTTTTTTTTTAAATTCGACAACTAAATTTGAAATTACAAACTACTAAAAATACCTAAAGTAGTACAATTGTTACACGTAATAATTGCATGAGGAAATGTGTTACTTTTTAAATCACAATGGACATTGTGCCAATTTGACATAACAAGTTACCAATTTCATGTAATTAGTTTAAACATCATGATAGGAATTGTAAATAATTATCCCAAATTGAAATATAAAAAGAGACAATAAAGAGTCCGCTGCAAAAGTTTACATATAATATTTTAGTTTGAAAATAATATCTTCAGTTTAAAATTGTTCAAAATTCGACGTAGAGAGCGCAGAAGCCCCAGGTGCCTGGCAACAACATATTTTGTGAACATGACGCAAAATTAGTCCCATAACTTAAGCGTGGATGCAAAAAATATTTTAATTTTATAGTGTAAAAAAGATGACTCTTCTTTTTTTTTTTTTTGCCATTCAAGCGTACACTCAAGATATTTATTTACTATTTCAGTTACGACTATATCGTTAAACTTGTACTTGTTACATAATCACAGGGTAAGATTTATTATTAGTGCGTGACATATATGTATTATATCATTAAATAAGAAGATTGCAATTGAATATGGTTTAAGTATACTAAAGAGCAAAATTCTTAGAGATAATTGCGTTTATCTTTTTTAAGAGTTTTGACGAGATCGTTATAGTTATGGAAACAATAAAAAATAACTCTAAATGAAATTCGCAATAAAAAACTTTACGACAACTATATGAAGTATTGATAATACAATATTTAGGCAAAAAAAAACAGCAATTAATTCGCATGCACGTTCTGTGCAGGTGCTTTTTTCCTAGTTATTAATAAACTCCAACACCTACCCCTCCCTCCACCCGTTTTGATCCCCGAATTCCCCGCAAGTCAGCTCGTATTGTGTTAACTTCCTAGGGCCATGCATCAAATAGTCATTTAATGTTGCAAGTTGTCCGATTTTTTTTTTTTTTTTTTTACAATTTGGATTGATTGTTAAAAGGCGCAACATCATATTGCACCTTCAATTTATTCTTTTAGTATATTGCACATTACTTTTTGTAGTTTTCAGCGTTTTGTTACTATGGTTCTATGAAATACTAAAAGTTGAATAATTAACACTTTAAATTATAAAGCATCATGCGACTACTAATTTGAATGAGACACAAGATATATATGTTGAACTTTTATTATTTTCTTAACTTGTGTACTGAAACAAAATAATATACTATCAAAAATCAAAATTTAAGTACATCACATAAAGTTATATGTTATTTAAGATTTAGAAATTAAAAATTTAAGTACAGCACATAAAATATTTATGTTAAATTATTTTCTTATTGCCCTGCCCTTATATTATAAATGAAAAAGCGTGAAAAACAGAGTGCAAAAGATGTGCCCCACAAGATAAAATCAGTTGAATATACGTCTCAGTGAACATGTGGAAGAGATTAACGGAGAGTATTGATTGTCCCAACGAATTCAAGAAATTAGAAATCAGAAGTTTAATGAGTTATTTTCGATTTTTTTTTTTGTTTCATGCAAGTAATATTAATAAAATCTATATGATGACACAGCGAATTTCCGGACCTGTCACCATGGCCTGTTCAAACGCCAATTTCGACCTAGGATGACCGTGGATCCGGCAAGCTCTGGAATCTACGAAGGAAGAAAACCTCTTTGTTAAATGTTATTAGAAAGCGAAATTTATCCATTTTCGGATGATTGACCGATCTTACAAGAACATAGCTCAAACATTGCAAACCAATGGGAAGATAACTCTAATTCCTATGCTGTGAGCACTTCGTTTTCATTTTATTTGTTCTGTGCATAAAAGTTTCGCAATATTTGTACATATTCATATAAAAATACTAAAATTTCATTTTTAGACCAATGAAAACGAATTAGAGCAAATCATCTCACATTATACTTTTTAAAAACTTTTCAGAATATCTCAAAATTTTATTTAACATTTAGCAAGTTAACACACATTAGAAATGAGAGATTTTCATCGATGAATACAATCACCAAATAATATAATTAGGAGTTATTTGTAATACCTTAGTAACTTATAGAAAACATAGACCATAGATATATAAATTATTTTTAAACAAAAGAAACGCAATTTTGCAATTTATTCCTTCTATTGGAACTAAAAAGAAAAACACGAAAAGTACTTCGTCTACACTTCCTGCGGAGTTCCATTGTTGTATTTATGTCATTTTTAGCATTGTTTCCCTATTTCTTGTAATTTGCCTGTCCCGCCACTGTGCTAAATTCAGGGGCGCAGCCACCCACAAGGCTTGGGTGGGCTCCGGTCCGGGGTCAATTTGTGGCAAGTTTATATTTATATGTAATTATAGCTTAGCCTATGAATAATTCTTTGAAGATCAAGTAAGTCCTAATAAGAAATATGAAATTGAGGTAGCTTAATTTAATATATTTGTTAGCCCATTTGAAGCCAACTTCATTAAATTAGAAGAGCATTTTATCCCAATATTAAGCCTGTTTTGCAGTAGCATTAATTGTTATACAAAAATATATTATAGCAAACTTACAAGAAAGAAACCATGTTTTTCTCCTGAAATAAATAGAAATTTTGTTTTCATCAACTCTGAAACCTCACTTCAATTTCGAGATGTCACCAAGTATAACTTCGTAATTCTTTTGTTTTTTTTTTTCTTTTAAGGAATGTATCCCTAAACTTTTCTATAGTATTTTTTCTATATATTTATATACATGAAAGTCTCTATTTTTGATTCATCATACATATATTAGTAGATAGCATGGTTGTTTACATTAAAAACAATTAATTAGTTAGAGAGTACCTGTGTCGATTTGATAATTGATAAATCTTATTTTCTTAATCAAAAGGTGCAAATGCAACAGCCTTTTTATTCAACTTGTTTAATGATATATATTATTTTTTAACATGATTTTCATTTACACATTTGACATTTAAGTATTTTTAAAAAATACATTTTTATTCATTGCACTAAGCTTTTAGTAGCCCAGGGTAAAAAAAAAATTCTAGCTCCGCCCCTGGCTAAATTACTCTGTATTTTCAGTAAAGTAAATGCTATATATAGCATTTCTCATTCTTTTTTTTTTTAAAGAAAAAGAGAGAAAAATTTTGCTCGGCATCTTTTATGCTATATTTTAATAAAACTCAAATGTGGCATTGCCAAGACTTTACTCGGTCTGAGATAGATCCTGGAGAATAAAGAAGAGCACAATTGAATAGTGTAAAATATCAGAGAGAATGATGAAATGAAATCGTGTATTATTCAACTGAGAAATGAGTTCGTTACACTTAGTTAAATACAAAACAGAATTAACAAACTAACTAACTAACTAACTCACTTAATTACATTGCTGAGCTGGCACTTAACTAACTAATTACAGTTAAGACCCTATATGCTAACATCCCCCCCTCAAGTTGGAGCATGGTGAGCTTCGCGAATGCCCAACTTGAAACGCCATTGAGTGAAAGCTGGAGCAGCTAAAGGTTTGGTGAAAAAATCTGCTAACTGTTGGTGAGAAGGATAATGTTGAGGCAGAATGAGGCCAGATTTGAAGCAATCTCGTACTACGTGGCAGTCAATGTCGAGATGCTTGGTGAGTTCGTGGAATACTGGATTGTGTGTGATATGTATTGCGGCTTTGTTATCGCAATATAGGGGTATAGGAAGCTTGAGTGGAACAAGGAGCTGCCTGAGGATGAAACAAATCCATTGAATTTCACAAACTGTGGAGGCCATACTCCTGTATTCTGCCTCTGTGGAAGATCTAGAAACAGTGGTTTGTTTCTTTGTCTTCCAGCTTATAAGTGAGTTGCCAATAAAGATGCAGAAACCTGTCAAAGATCTTCTCGAATCCATACATGATGCCCAATCAGCATCACTGTATGCTCGAAGAGAGAGATCAGTTGTATGTCCATAGAAAAGGCCAAGTGAAGGTGTGCCTTTGAGGTATAAAAGTGTGGAGATAGCTGCATCCCAATGAGCCTGGCGTGGCTCATGCATGAATTGGCTCAGTTGGTTAACAATGTAGCACACATCTGGTCGAGTCATATTTAGATAAAGTAACCTGCCTACAAGCCTCCTGTAGCGCTCAGGTTCACCAAATAATTCACCAGAATCAGTGAGTTTCAGGCCTTTCTGACAAGGAATAGGGAGATGTTTAGCACCTGTGAGACCAGAATCAGCTAAGATGTCAAGGATGTACTTGCGCTGATTGATGAATAACCCACTGGAAGAACGCTGAATCTCCAAACCAAGGAAATATTTGGCAGGACCTAAATCTTTAATGGTGAAGGCTTTGTGCAGAAAAGCCTTGACCTCTGTGATGAGTGAGGAAGAAGGCCCTGTGATGAGAACATCATCCACATAAACTAAGAGGGCAAGAAATGTGGAACCAGAGCCTTTGAGAAAGAGGCAATTGTCAAAAGGTGACTGTGTGAAACCATATGCCACTAAGCTCTTGGTAAACTCCAGATTCCATTGCCTTGATGCCTGTTTAAGGCCATAGAGGGATTTCTGGAGTTTGCATACTTGACCAGGAAGAGCTTTATGATAACCTTCAGGAGGAACCAAGTAAATATCCTCATCCAAGAATCCATGGAGAAATGCATTATTGATATCCAGTTGAGAGAGATTCCATTGAAAGTGAGCAGCAATAGCTAATAAAATCCTCACTGTGACAAGCTTAACTACAGGGGAAAAGCTGTCTGTGTAATCCAAACCAAAAACCTGTGTGTATCCCTTTGCTACAAGGCGAGCCTTGTATCTCTCAACTGAACCATCAGGGTTGTATTTCAATTTAAAAATCCACTTACAACCCACTGGATGTTTACCAGGGGGAAGAGAAACCAGCTTCCAAGTGTTGTTTGATTCTAATGCAGAAATCTCAGTTTGCATGGCTTGAACCCAGTGAGGGTCTTTACAAGCTTGATTGTAAGATTTTGGTTCAGAGATAAAGGACACATTAGCTAAAAAATCAATGTAAGATGGAGTAAGATTAGGTGGAATATGATAAGGAAAAGAAGGAGGACAATGAAAGGAAGAAGCAATTGAAGGTATAGGAGCAGAGGTGTAAGGTGTGTCAAGGCAATTAAGAGTGTAGTCCTGAAGCCAAGTAGGATGTTTATGCTGTCTTGTGCTTCTTCGAACTAACTGAGAGGAAGGAACAGAAGGAGAAGGAGCAGGAACAAGCTCAGAATCAGTAGAAGAAGTATCAGAGGAGGAAGGAGGAATAGGATCAGCATGATCTGTGGTATGTGATACAGAATCATCTGAAGAGAGTGAAGAAGTGTCAGGAGAAAAGGAGAGAGGAGAGTCAAGAGAATCAGGAGAATGTAAAGGAACAAGGGGTAAAGGAAGTGGAGCAGGATCAGAATCAAGAGATGAAAAAGGAAAGGATGTTTCATGGAAAATGACATCCCTGGAGATGATGATTTTGTTGTTTGTGAAGCAGAAAAGTTTAAAAGCCTTTTGTCCTGGTGAATAACCCAAAAAACAAGCTTTAAAGGATCTTGAATCAAGCTTGTCTTTGTGAGGTTTGGTATTGGCATAGTAACAAAGACAACCAAAGACCTTTAAAGTGGAAAGATCAGGATTTTTAGAGTGAAGTATGGCATAAGGAGATTGCCAAGTTAATTGTTTTGAGGGTGTTCTGTTTATGATATATGTAGCCATGAGAATGGCATGACCCCAGAATGAAAGAGGGAGATTAGCTTGGAATAGTAAGGCTCGAGTTATTTGGAGTAGATGCCTATGCTTTCTTTCAACAACTCCATTTTGTTGTGGAGTGTAGGGAGTGGATTTCTGATGAACAATGCCAAGATTTGAAAAAAGGTAGTTGCAAGTAATATTAGTGAATTCAGAACCATTATCTGTTCGAATGGTTAACACTTTGGCATTGAACTGAGTAGATACAAAGGATAGAAAGTGAGTAAGAGTAGAAGGAACTTGTGTTTTATTTTGTAAAAGAAATGTCCAGGTGCATCTGCTGAAATCATCCACTATGGTGAGTATGTAATGGGCATTTGAGACAGTGGGAACTTTGTATGGTCCCCAGAGATCAATATGGAGGAGAGCAAATAGATGGGAAGAACTGGAAGTACTAAGAGGAAAGGGAGCACGATGTTGTTTTGCTCTATGACAGACATCACAAGATGTAATATCAGTAGGTGCATTTGATATATCAGTTGAGCATGTAGAGTGTTTAAGAGCAGTAAGTGGTGCATGACCAAAGCGCATATGCCAAAGATTGAGCAAAGCAGTAGAGTTTTTATTCAAAGTAGAAGAATTCATACAATTGGCAATCAAACCAGAAGATACAGAATGAGAAACTGAATGTCTACTAGCAGAATTACAAATAGACAAACACTTAGCAGGATCAAGAATGTATAAGCTGCCAACACATTGTCCTTGTGCAAGAACCTCATCAGTCTGTAGGTCCTGCAAGAGACAATGAGTTGGGAGGAAGGTGAACTTGATATTTGCACTCTTTGTTAGCTTAGAAACAGAAAGTAAATTGAATTTGAAGTCAGGCACATGAAGAGCAGATAGAAGAGTGATATTAGGAGTAAGGTTCACATTGCCAATGTGTTTAACAAGCTTTATAGAACCATCAGGTAAGAAAACAGGAGTAGGAGTAGTAGTAGGTTTAGCATGAGCAAATGAAGCAAGATTTATAACCATATGATTTGAGGCTCCTGTGTCAAGAATCCATGAACCAAAAGTAATAGAATCAAGGGTGAAAAGACTTAAGTTCATACCAGCAAAGTCACCAAAGTGAGCAAAGTTTACACGGCCAGCATCTTGATTCATCATGCTATTGAATGCATCCTTGTTCATGAGACTCTTCATCATAGTGAGAAAATCAGCCTGAAAAGATTCTGAAGGAGAAGAGTTAGTAGGAACAACAGAAGAATTGTCTATGATCTGTGGTGAATCCACAGAATTGGCCATGAATCTAGAGGCAGGTGCCTGCTTCTTATCCTTTAAATCCTTGTACCAATCAGGTACACCAACCAACTTGAAGCAGGAGTCCTTGGTGTGACCAACCTTCTTGCAATGATCACAGAACCTGTCCTCAGATTTCTTCCTCATATCTTTAGAATTGCCTCCATAGTTAGACTTAAAGTGTGCAGAATTACCAGATCTAGTAAACATAGCTGAGTTCTCTTGAACATCAGTGATGGATAAGTGGATTTCTTTCTGTTTTTCAACACGCAGAACCATGGCATAAGCTTTCTCCACCAAAGGAAGTGGTTCTATACCTAAAATTTGGCTCCTAACAGAGTCAAACTCATCAGATAATCCCATCAAAAACTGCATAAGTCGTGTGAGAGAAGTAAAATCCAGTGAATGGCGTGCAATATCACAAGTACACAGATTAGCCGCATTACAATGACATGAATTAGCTGGAATCAAACAGCTTAATTCGTCCCACAACTTCTTCAACTTAGTGTAGTACTGTGACACATTAGAATTTCCTTGAGATATAGAAGAAACTTCTCTCTGTAACTGATACAAAAGCGGTCCATTATTCAATCCATAATGTGACTCAAGTTGACTCCATAGATCAAAAGCAGAGGATGCAAATAAGAAAGCATCAACTAGATCTTTAGAGATAGAGTTAAGGATCCAGGCTGTTACCATACAGTCGACTCTGATCCAGTCTTCATATGTAGGATCATCTGGTGCAGGCTTAGCAACAACACCATTAATGAAACCTAATTTCCTCTTCGCTCCAAGTGCGATCTTCACCGAGCGACTCCAAGGCAAATAGTTAGATATTCCTATCAGCGGAATTGTAGTTAAGTTCATGCCAGGGTGATCTGACCCTTGCAAATGGAGAGGTCCGTCGCGCGAACGAGTCACCAACTCCGGTGTATCCACAGCGTTCGACATGATCGATTGTAACAAATCCGATCAAAATTGAAGAGAAACAGAAAAAACTAAACCGATTAATCGGTGTAAATTGCAGAGAATAGCACTCGATTGCAGCAAATCGAGCGAAAAACGAAGCAAAATAGCTCAATGATGAGCAAAATCAGGATCGGTGATGGCGATTGATACCATGTAAAATATCAGAGAGAATGATGAAATGAAATCGTGTATTATTCAACTGAGAAATGAGTTCGTTACACTTAGTTAAATACAAAACAGAATTAACAAACTAACTAACTAACTAACTCACTTAATTACATTGCTGAGCTGGCACTTAACTAACTAATTACAGTTAAGACCCTATATGCTAACAAATAGAATGAACTATATATACGCAAGGCATATTGATCAAGTCAACTTTGTGCTTCAATGCATGGTGAAAATGATAACTTTGAAACCTTCAATGTATGCACTTCAATCATGACATTGACAATATACTATTATCATCTTTTCTGGCTCGTCTCTAATACCTTGAGTTAGTCCATGTTTCCAAAAGAGAATGAAAAAGAAATAGATTTTTTTCTTTGGTCTTACACAAAGTACTGGCAAAAGAAATAGAGAACTGGCAAAAAATAGTTGAAGAGTTTGCCAGGGGTTATGTATGGTATGTTAATTGCATAAATACAGTAAGGAACAAAAAAAGGAATAGCATATGATTTCTTCTAAGATGGAAAACTAACTATGAAACATTAAAAATAAGATAAATCATCTGACCACTTTTAAACTTAACAACGATTCCAAAAAACATCCTTGGTCTAGCTAAATAAAGTGCGTTGATCGAATAAAATAGCAAAGTCAACTAATTCCTGTCTCAATTCAAGACATCTGAGCAGCGAGACTTGGCCAAGACAACGTGCAAGGACGGTATGAACTTCCGGCCAATTATCGTTTAACTTAATGGCCAAATAAATGGCTTCTTCTTTAACAATTTAACGCCAAATCCGGATTATTATTTAATAGAAAATCTCTTGATTTATATGCTACTCATGGCTTCAATGCATTTACCAGCTCCTATATATTCACCAGTTAACAATTTACCCTTCAAACAAATTATGGCTGAAGCTTTTATACAAATGTTATTAGAGAATCTAAACTCCCTGATTCAAGGGGAGATTGGATTGATTATGAGTGTGGACACTGAAATGAAGAAGCTCCAAAGCACTCTCTCTACAATCCAAGCAGTGATGGAAGATGCCGAGGCGCAACAACTGAAAAGTCATGCCATAAGGAATTGGCTCTGCAAGCTCAATGACCTTACCTACGAGATCGATGATATATTGGACGAGTGCTCCTCCAAAGCTGCAAAAATGAAGCACAACAATACAAAATACTATCCTTACAACCCCAAATATATTCTCCACCGTCGCAAAATTGGGAAAAGGATGAAAGAAGTGACGGAAAAATTGAACGTTGTTGCTGAAGAGCGCTCCAAATTTCACTTGCGCGAAATAGTTATCGAGAAACAAAGCAATGTTATTACCACGCGTGAAACAGGTTCTGTTATAAATGATTCTGAGCCTGTTTATGGTAGGAACGACGAGAAAGAAAAGATCGTGGACATTTTGGTAAACCAAGTGAAAGACTCTCAACAACTTTCTGTCGTGCCCATTGTTGGTATTGGAGGCCTTGGTAAGACCACCTTGGCACAACTAGTCTTCAACGATCTTAGAGTGACCGAGCATTCTGGTACAAAGATTTGGGTATGTGTCTCTGATAATTTTGATATAAAGACTTTAATCAAAGCAATGATAGAATCTGTATATGGAAGTGGAAGTGTTTCAAATTTACAGAGATTGGATACCCTACAAAGAAGGCTTCGTGAGTTGTTAAACCAAAAAAGGTACTTGTTAGTATTGGATGATGTCTGGAATGAAGATCAAAATTTATGGTTTGATCTGAAAAATGTCTTGGCATGTGGCTCAAGTGGAGCTTCAATCATTCTCACTACACGTATTAGAAAGATTGCTGAGATGATGTCAACAATTCCAACTCAAGCATTAACAGGATTGTCGATAGAAAATTGTTGGTTATTGTTCAAACAACGTGCATTTGGAAAAGAAGAGGAGCAGTATCCTAACTTGGAGGAAATTGGAAAGCATATAGTGAATAAATGCGTTGGCGTTCCCCTTGCTGCTAAAACGCTAGGAGGCCTTCTCCGATTTAAGCGAAAAGAAAAAGAATGGTTTAATGTGAAAGAAAGTGAAATATGGAGCTTACCACAAGAAGTGACTTCAATTTTACCAGCTTTGCGATTGAGTTATCACCATCTTCCTTTGAATTTGAGGCAATGCTTTGCTTATTGTGCTGTCTTTCCTAAGGACACTGTGATGGAGAAAGATGAGTTGATACGATTGTGGATTGCTCATGGGTATGTTTCATCGAACTAAAAATTGGAAATGGAGAATGTTGGTGATGGAATATGGAATGAATTGGTTTTGAGATCATTTTTTCAAGAGGTCATCATCCGGGATACGATAACAACATTCAATGCATGATCTTGTTCATGATCTCGCCCAATCCATCTTGGAGAAAAAAGTTCCTGGAGTTCAAGCTAAGAGCAATACTGTACGTGCATGCAGAAACAATATCCGTGAGGTAAATATGAGAACGTGTTCTATGGCATTTCCTACAAATTCTCTTTCCAACATGGATTTTTCTTCCGTAATCAAAGAATTCAGTAGTTTGAGAATCTTGGTTGCGAGATCATTAGAATCGCACTTACCTTCTACAATAGGCAACCTACACCATTTGCGATACTTAAATTTGTCAGATACTCCAATATGTAGTCTTCCTGATACAATATGTAGTCTTTGGAATTTAATGATTTTGAATATGGAAAGTTGCCGTGAGCTTGTGCGTTTGCCTAAGCACATGAGGCGCATACAAAATCTCCATCATGTTTATCTGGCGGGTTGTTGGTCATTGAGTGAGGTGCCATCTAAAATTGGTGAACTGACTTTTCTTAAGACATGGTCTGTGTTTATAGTGGGTCATGAAAAAGGTAATCACCTCGAAGAATTGGAGTTCTTGGATCTTGGAGGCACGCTTCAAATTAAGCACCTGGAGAGGGTGTCAAGCCCTATAGAAGCAAAGAAAGCAGATCTAGATGGAAAACAAAATCTCTGCAAGTTGACATTAGAATGGGAGGAAGAAGTTCCAGCAAATTTAGGGGAAAACGAGTATGAGAAAATGCTAGAAGTCCTTGAACCTCACCGAACTCTTGAAGAGTTAGAGATTGTGGGGTTCAAGGGCAAGCAATTTCCTTATTGGATGGAGAATTCAACTCTAGAAAACTTAGTCCTGCTTAATATACGGGACTGCCGAAATTGTTTGCATCTTCCCCAAGGACTGGGAGACCTACCTAGCCTTAAAACCTTGTTTCTATGGGGTGTTGGTATGGAGTATATAATTGAGAATGATGTTAATTCAGTAGTACTGAAGCCAAAATTCCCATCACTTGTAGAGTTATACTTGCATGATCTTCCGAATCTAAAAGGTCTGTATAAGGAGGAAACATGAAGTTTCTTTCCAAATCTTCATACTTTAAATGTTCAGGTTTGTTTCCGGTTGAAATTTCCACACGTACCATCTCTAAAACTGTTGCAGTTAGTAAGTTGCAGCAGCGTGAATGTAGCATCGATCTCTAAGCTTCTCAATCTAGAGGAACTTGATGTGTTGAGTTACAAGGAAGGAGTAGCTTTTCCATTTGAAAACCTCCACAACTTAACGTCTCTCAGCTTTAACCGTCTTACTAAGCTGAAATGCCTAGGGGAAGGTTTGCAGTTTCTCACATCATTGCGACAACTATCTCTACGTGTGCTCCCAGAGCTGAATTCACTGCCAGATGACTTGGGCAAATGTACATCTCTATCGCATGTTTATATCTATGACTGCCCAAAGCTTGAAACATTTCCAGATAGTGTAAAAGAACTGCAGAATCTCCAACGGCTCATAATCGACGATTGCCTAGAATTAGAGAAGTGGTGCGAAAAAAAGATGCGGGAGGGTGACGATTGGTACAATATAGTTAATATTTTAGATGATGCACTCTCATCTTCTTCTTGTTCACCGTATGACAAATGTATATATTTTGTTCAATGACATGAACGGATCTCCGTAGGATAAACGCGGGGCTGCTCTCTTGCTTTTTTATGCAAATGCCATTGAGAACATTTGTCGATCTTGTAATCCTGCATGTTGGTGTTGGTTGGTTTTACTGATATGTTCTTTTAGACTTTGAATTGAAGCTCGATCTGTTTTGTCTTTTCCAAATGTTGGTCAATAGAATTCAGCTCACACCGCCTAATGATGCCTAATTCCTATGCTGTGAGGTCTTCGTTTTTATTTTATTTGTGTTGTGTTGAAAAGTCTCACCATATTTATATATTTTCATATAAAAATATTAAATCTCATTTTTAGACTACTGAAAACAAATTATAGAAAATTATTTAATAATACAATATTATACTTTGTAAAAACTTTTCAGAATATCTGAAAGTTTAATTTAACATTTTCCATGTTAACTCTCTGATCCAAAAAGACTACTAATTTTTATAGTTTGAAATATTACATAAAGAATCAATACAATATTTTCTTTCTGTAGATCTAAATATAAACTTTTCCCTGTTTTATGAAAAATATATCCAAACTTAAATTCAAGATTCTTTATAATACATTATGCATCCAATAAACACTGAGACTGAGAGTTGAGATTTTCTGTCTATTTAAGACCAATAAAAAGTACATTACAGCTTTGCTTGTATATTTTATCAACGCAAATTTGTAAGTTGTGGAATATGATTGGAGTGAACTATAAAGAAAGGGAAGATTTTTCACACAATGAGTACAGAATTATTTTGCTTACTTTTTCAATATTTAGCGAATAATTCTTTTGTTACGACTAATGGATTGTCACGGACCGAAGTTCATATATACAATCAATGCAGAGAAGGATATTAAAATATTGTGGTACAAGTGGTTATTTTAATTTTGGGATAATAGCGTTAAACCCCCTAAACTATACCCCATGTTGCACTTTGCCCCCTGTCCTTTTATTTTTTGCGACTTGCCCCCTAAACTATGGATAAATAAGCACTTTGCCCCCCGAGTCCAAATCTAACGGCAAAAAATGTTGACACGTATTCAAATCCAACGGTGAAAAAGTGACTCAGGGGGCAAAGTGCTTATTTATCCATAGTTTAGGGGGCAAGTCGCAAAAAATAAAAGGACAGGGGGCAAAGTGCAACAGGAGGTATAGTTTAGGGGGTTTAATGCTTTTATCCCTTTTAATTTTTAGGTTTTATAATGAACGGAACTTGTTCGGTGAAGTCCCAAAAGAGATACGTTTTGTATCCGCAAAATCAACCTGATCGTGAATCACCTTCACTGATGACAGCCTTCCATTGCATCTTGATCGCAAGCATCACCGCCAGGCGCCAGCCTCGCTGCAAGAGTCTCATGGTTATTTGCAATGACCTCTAATCCAACTTCACCACCCGTCGAAATTTATCTTGACGTAATCATGCGGTGGTTAAACCAGCTGTGGAAGGGTCCAAAGCGTCAACTGATTGCAATCGTTTAGAATTTGCAACAAAAAGAGCATCAAAATTAATTGCAAATTGACCATCATTTCCTGGATTTGAAGCCTTGTCCGCCAGGGAACATTCGATTTCTAGTACTACAAATCGCCCACATACAGGTAGACCTCATGTCCATTTTATTCAGCTTTGACAGTATGTTTCTCACCCATGCTCCGACCAGGTTGCAACAGTGGAAGATGTGTACCGCAACTTCACCTTCTGCGCCGCACAACACATGTAATATCCACTCCCAACCTTCTCTTAGCGTATTACCCTTAGTTGGTATGATATTTTGACACACTCTCTTGGACAGAGTAGTTTCCAGATTATATCCCATTTGAAGCTGGAGCATCCTTCTATAACAATCCTTGATTCTCAATCAGGTGGTACGCATTCTTTACGCTGAATTTACTGTTCTTCGTATAATGCCAAATCAACCTCTCGTTGTTTCCTCCGTCACCAATTGGTATAGATAGGATAGTATTTGCATCCTCCTCCCAGAACCATTTTCGAATAAGAGGTACACTCCACCATCATGTCTCAGTATCAATAAACTAAACTTACCGTAGCGTGAGCATGATTCACTTGAGAAGGTGCAAAAGAAATATGGAGATGTACCTCCCATCTCATTCCTTGTTATCTGCATTGTTGGAGATATTTGGAATTGAGTCCAAATACCCTGACCAACCTGCATCTCCACGACTATGAGGGATTGCTCCCAAGTTGTGCATCTAGAATCGAACTTCGTGGATTTTGCTGACATTTTTTTTATATATTTAAACGAGCATTTTTTGCAAATTATGAATAACATAGACAAAAGTTTATGTACACAATCTAAAGTCTAAACTACAGAAAAAGGAGACTGAAAAATAGTATTACAAGTAATTACTGTATTGTCTAGATTTTAATTTACAAACACTAAAGCAAAATTCTATATAGAAAATGAAAAAAAAATAAAAATAAAAACGTAGAACAAACTCCATTATCTGAACTCTGAAGACGCTTTTGGACGCTGGTAAAAAAAAATAAAAGAATAAGTTTGTATCAAATTTCAACTCAATTAAGGAAAATGTTGTTGGAAAAGCAAATGGTGGAAAAATAGACAAATGAAAGAAGCGGCTAGCATGTTAGTGTGTCATCACTCACTTTTGGAATTGTGTTGGTTTGAACTTTGAAAACACCTTTTTGTAGTGCAATTTAGTCCTTCCATTGGATTATAGGCCTGGCAATGGGTAGGGTCTTATCCTACCTTTACCCTGAAATTAGAGTGTGAGTCTGAACCCTTATCCTACCTACAGGGTAAGGACTGGGTCCAGACCCTTACCTAATGAAAATTTAATATAAGGGTCTGGGTAGGGTAAGGGTAAGGGTCTGACCCTTACCCTACCCTATGGAATTATTTATTTAACTTAAAATCAGGGTAAGGGTAAGGGCCAACCCTACCCTTTTTGACAGGGTAGGGTAAGGGTATGCATGTCTGGGTCTTGACAGGGTAAGGGTAATGGTAGGGTAAAGGTCCTGCCAAAAAAAATTTGACAGGGTATTGACAGGGTCTGGGTAAGGGTAGGGTAAAACCCTACCCATTGCCAGCCCTACATTAGAACTAACTAAAAACATGAAGTCATGCAAGGAAATTTCACGAAAGACGTTTTCATAAAATGGGAAACAGCGTCAAACGGTCAAATTTAGAAAATCACGTCCTCGCATGGAACTGCAAAAGATTCTATTCATCACAGTTGCAATACCAATGCCTCATACTAAATTTTAACAGCATAGAATATAGAATGATTTAAGGTCGCCTCATAAATTGTAAAAAAAAAAATTACCACTTCAGTAAAATATTATTGGCTTATAGCAACTGAGCCAAAGTACAAATGTGCCAATGCATTACCACTTCAGTAAAATTAAGTCTGCAATAATTCTTATCTTGTAGAGTTTAAACCGATCAAAGCGTTGTTAACACACCAAATATGAGTTCAGCAAACAAAATCGTATCGAAAACGATCAAGAAAAGAGTGATCGGATCGAACAAAACCAAACAGAAAATAAGCAGAACAGAGTTAGAAAAATTTGCCAGAAAAACACGCACAACACACAGTGATTTTAACGTGGTTCACGTTTGAATCAAATCGATTCAGACCTACATCCACAAAATGGCTTTTACTAGAACAAGTGTATGAGAGAATAATGCTGAAGAAATTACAATAAATCGACTGAAAACTGATGCGCACAAGTGCCTTAAATAGGCTGCAACAGTCAAAGTAGAAAGTTCTAACTAACTTTCAACTAACTTTTAAACTGAAGCCTTCCAGATTCGGTTAACTTTAACTAACTCCTTCTTAAGCTAATTAAATACGTGCTAACTTCCTCTAATTCCAGCTGTTTATGAATGAATTCCTCACAATTCTCCACATTGGTTCATACACTGCTCAAAACACCACTCAACTAGCCTAAAGCCAGGCTAAACCAGCTTGACAAGCTATGCATCCTTCAGCTGCACAAGCTCCAAGCAGTAGCTGAATTTCCCACTTGGCAACACTTTGGTGATCATGTCATCAAGATTGTGCTCGGTTGCAATCTTTTGAATCAACACCTCTCCTCTTGAAATGATCTCTCGAACAAAATGTAACTTTATGTCAACATGTTTTGTTCTCTCATGATACACTTGATTTTTAGACAAGTGTATAGCACTCTGGTTGTCACAAAACACTATGATGACCTTTTCTTGAACCTTCAGTTCCTTACATATCCCCTCCAACCACATTGCCTCCTTAACAGCTTCAGTTAGAGCAATGTACTCAGCCTCAGTTGTGAATAGAGCAACAACTTTCTGCAGACTTGCCTTCCAACTTATAGCTGTGCCAAATGCGGTGAAGATGTAACATATGAGAGACTTCCTAGTGTCTAAACAACGTGCATAATCAGAATCCACAAATCCCTCAATAGCTATCCTTTGATCCTTAGCTCCACCATAAACCAGAACCTTGTCAAGAGTTCCTCTGATGTATCTCAGGATCCATTTCAAAGCTTTACAGTGCATTCTTCCAGGATTTGCCATGAATCTGCTAATGATGCTCACTGCATATGCAAGATCAGGTCTTGTGCATACCATAGCATACATTAATGAGCCAACTGCATTTGCATAAGGAATTGAGCTCATGAACTCCTTATCTTCTTCAGATTTTGGTGCCTGATCACTGCTCAATCTGAACTGCTGTGACAGAGGTGTATTGACTGATTTTGCTTTAAACATTCCAAACTTCTCCAAGACTTTCCTCAAGTAATTCTTCTGAGACAAGTATAGAACACCTCTGACCCTTTTCCTGCTTATTTTCATGCCAAGAATCCTTATTGCAGGGCCAAGATCCTTCATTTCAAATTCACCTTTCAACTGACCCTTTATGCTTTCAACTTCACTTCTGTTGTTGCTTGCTATGAGTATATCATCCACATAAAGTAGCAAGATAGTGAAAATATCTTCTGAGGTGAACTTGAAATACACATAAGTATCAAACTTGCTCCTCTTGAAATCAACTGAACTCATGGACTCATCAAACCTTCTGTTCCACTGCCTTGGAGACTGTTTAAATCCATAAAGAGATTTCTCAAGCCTGCACACAAAATCCTCTTTTCCCTTGACTTCAAACCCTTCAGGTTGCTTCATGAGTATGATTTCATCAAGTTTTCCATATAGGAAAGCTTTTTTCACATCCATTTGCTCAAGTTCAAGGTCACACTTTGCAACTAGAGCTAATAGGATTCTGATAGATCTATGCTTTACCACCGGTGAGAAAACATCATTATAATCGATTCCTTCTCTCTGAGTGAACCCCCTGGCAACCAATCTTGCCTTGTACCTCTCATCCTCAACACCTGGTATCCCTGGTTTCTTCTTGTAAATCTATTTACAACTCACAACCTTTGAGCCTTTAGGCTTCTCTGTCAGAACCCAAGTATTGTTTTTCATGAGAGATTTCATCTCTTCCTGCATAGCCTCTATCCATCTTTTCTTGTCTTTACTTTTCAGTGCATCTTGGTAATCTTTAGTCTCATCCTCAAGTACATTACTTGCTGCAACTAGAGAGTAAGTTAGGAGATCAACATATCTTTACCTACTTGGAGGCTTTATAGGCCTTTTGGTTCTGTCTCTTGTCAGCATGTATGTCTCCTCTTCCTGCTGATTTCCTTCACTTTCATCCTCTGCATCATGAGTGTCTTGTTGTTCATCTTCATGTAGAAGCCAATTTCCAACTGTATTCTCTCCAGAATCCATGGTTGGCTCCACCTCAAACTGAAATCCTTCTGTTTTTTCTGTACCTTTAGCAGGTATCTTCTCTGTAGTGTCAACCTTCTCATGCTTCTTGTGTGCCATTTCAGATTCATTGAATACCACATCCCTACTAATGATACACTTCCTGTGTCCATCTTCTAAACACCATAGTTTGTAAGCTTTCAGACCTTCTGGATAACCAATGAACATGCACTTCAATGCTCTAGGCTCAAGTTTGTCTTGTCTGACATGTGCATAAGCCAAACACCCAAACACTCTGAGTCTAGTTAGATCAGGAGCATGACCTGACCATGCTTCTTCTGGAGTTTTCATGTTTAGAGCCGATGAGGGTGATCTATTTATCAGGTAAGCAGCTGTCATCACAGCTTCAGCCCAGAATGCCTTTGGTAAAGATGCATTGTTTAGCATGCATCTCACTCTCTCAAGTAATGTTCTGTTGAATCTCTCAGCCAACCCATTTTGCTGTGAAGTACCTGCAGTTGTTCTATGTCTAACGAAGCTATTATTCATGCAGAAACTATTGAACTCTTCAGAGCAAAACTCAAGTCCATTATATGTTCTTAACCTCTTAACCTTCTTCATTGTCTGATTTTCGATCAGAGTTTTCCAAGACTTGAATGTGGCAAACACTTCATCTTTTATTTTCAAAACATAAACCCACAGCTTCCTAGAGTAATCATCAACAAGAGTTAAGAAGTACCTGGTACCAGAATGTGATTGAACTCTTGAAGGCCCCCAAAGATCAGAATGTATGTAATCAAATGTTTCCTTTGTTCTGTGAACTCCTGTGGTGGATTTCAGCCTGCATGACTTGCCAAGAACACAATCTTCACAGAAACTGAGCTTCTCCAGTTTATCCGAACCCAACAAGCCTTGTTTACTGAATTCTATCAAGCCTTTCTCACTCACATGACCCAACCTTCTGTGCCACAATTCCACTTTTGTCAATGGTTTACTTTCAACTGTAGCAACAGTGCCTTTGCTCACTTCCCCTTCAAGAAAGTATAGGTTATTTTTCCTGTGCCCTCTCATTACCAACTGAGATCGTTTCTTTACACTTAACACACCATTGTGACAGTGATACAGAAAGCCTTTCTTGTCAAGATCACCCATAGATATCAAGTTTCTTTTCAACTTTGGTACATATCTCACCTTCCTAAAGAGCCTGGTTTTCCCATCATGTAACTTGAATCTCACAGATCCAATTCCCTCCACTTTACATGGTTCATCATTTCCTAACAGTACAATCCCTCCTTCTTTCTCTGCATACTCTTCAAACCATTCTAAATTTGGTGTCATATGGAATGAGCACCCTGAATCCATAACCCACTGCACCTCAGTGTTATCATCTGTCACCACCAACACATCTGCAGACTCATAGCCATCTTGTGCTATAGCTGCATTCCTGGATTCATTTCCTCCATTCTCAGGCTTCTTCTTAAGCCTCTCAGGACATAATCTCCTTATGTGTCATTCCTTGTGACAATGATAGCACTCCTTTGAGTTATTGTCACCAGTTTTCTGTTGTTCTTTGTTTTGCTTTTTATCAAACTTGTTCTGTTTCTTGGACCATTTTCCCTTTACTACAAGTCCTTCTCTTTCACAGAGTTCTTAGAGTCATTTCTATAGTTCAATTCTCTTGAGTATATAGCAGATTAAACATCATTCAAAGTCAAAGCCTCTCTACCATAGATCAAGGTATCCCTGAAATGACTAAAAGACTTAGGCAAAGAACACAACAACATCAATGCCTGATCCTCATCCTCCACAGTAACATCAATGTTCTCAAGATCCAAGATCAACTTATTAAAGTTGTTCATTTGCTCCTCTATTGATTTATCTTCTGACATCTCAAAGGAAAATAGAGCTTGTTTAAGATAGAGACGATTTACCAGTGATTTAGTCATGTAAAGGCTCTCAAGTTTCAACCACACGCTTGCTGCACTTGTCTCCTTTGAAACCTGCCTCAAGACTTTATCCCTAAGACTCAAGATTATAGCATTGTGTGCTTTTTCCAACATAATCTTCTTTGCATTTTCATCCATGCCTTTATCTATGCTTGATTAATTCAGAGCATCAAGAAAACCTTGCTAAACCAACAATGCTCTCATCTTCAGACGCCACAAATCAAAATCGTTCAAACCAGTGAACTTTTCAACATCAAATTTGGCCGTTGCCATGTTCAACCGATTGATCTCGCTCCATGCTCACCGCACCAATTTGTAGAGTTTAAACTGATCAAAGCGTTGTTAACACACCAAATATGAGTTCAGCAGACAAAATCGTATCAAAAATGATCAAGAAATGAGTGATCGGATCGAACAAAACCAAACAGAAAATAAGCAGAACAGAGTTAGAAAAATTTTCCGAAAAAACACGCACAACACACAGCGATTTTAACGTGGTTCGCGTTTGAATCAAATCGATTCAAACCTACATCCACGAAATGGCTTTTACTAGAACAAGTGTATGAGAGAATAATGCTGAAGAAATTACAATGAATTGACTGAAAACTGATGCGCACAAGTGCCTTAAATAGGCTGCAACAATCAGCCTCAAAGTAGAAAGTTCTAACTAACTTTCAAACTTTTAAACTGAAACCTTCCAGATTCGGTTAACTCTAACTAACTCCTTCTTAAGCTAATTAAACACGTGCTAACTTCCTCTAATTCCAGTTGTTTATGAACTAATTTCTCACATATCTTTGTATTTATAACATCTATCAATAATTTCAGGACCGCATGCAACGAAAGAATAATATATTAAGAAACTACTTTAGTTCGGGGGCAAGTAGTATAGTACCTTTTACTATATTTTAAATTATTGTCCAAAATGTGTATTCTGTTTTTTTTCTTTCACGGGTAACAAAGTTCATATGCAGTAGAGGTTTCAGTTCAGTATCAAGCTACCTCCCTCTGATATTCATCTTTTGATACTTTACCATCAAAAAATATTCCTCTAAATTCTTGAATTCCAAATCATCCATTATGGCTAAAGCTTTTATACATATTTTGTTAGAGAATCTCAACTCTCTGATCAAAGAAGAGGTTGGAATTATTATGAGTGTGGACACTGAAATGAAGAAGCTCCAAAGCATTCTCACTACTCGAGCAGTGTTGGAAGATGCCGAAGAGCAGCAACTGAAAAGTCATCAAATAAGGGATGGGCTTCGCAAGCTCAATGAACCTTACATACGAGATCGATGATATCTTGGATGGGTGCTCTACTGAAGCTGCTAATTTGCAGAACAAAACTAGCAAATACTCTCCATCTAATCTGAAGAATATTCTCTATCGTCGCAAAATTGGAAGAAGGATGAAAGCAGTGATGGAGAAGTTGAATGTCGTTGCCGAAGCAGAGTTATTACCGCGTGTGAAATAAGTTCAGTTTTGAATTACTCTGAGCCTGTTTATGGTAGGGATGACGAGAAAGATAAGATCGTAGACATTTTGGTGAACCAAGTGAGACACTGTCAGCAACTTTGAATTGTGCCCATTGTTGGTATTGGAGGCCTTGGGAAGACCACATTGGCTCAGCTTGTCTTCAACGATCCTAGAGTCGTCGAGCATTTTAGTACCAAGATTTGGGTATGTGTCTTTGATAATTTTGATATAAAGACTTTAATCAAAGCAATCATAGAATATATAACTAGAAGTTCTTCAAATTTAGAGACATTGGATACCCTACAACGACACCTTTGTAAGTTGTTGAACCAAAAAAGGTACTTGTTAGTACTAGACGACGTCTGGAATGAAGATCAAAGTAGGTGGTTTGATTTAAAGAATGTCTTGGCATGTGGCTCGAGTGGAGCTTCAATTGTTCTCACCACTTGTATTAAAAAGATTACTGATATGATGTCATCAGTCCCAGCTCATGAATTGACAGGGTTGTCGATAGAAAATTGTTGGTTATTGTTCAAGCAACGTGCATTTCGACAGGAAGACGAGCAATATCCTAACTTAGAAGCAACTGGAAAGCATATTGTTGGGAATAAGTGTGCTGGCGTCCCTCTTACTGCTAAAACACTAGGAGGTCTTCTCCGATTTAAGCGTAAAGAGAATGAATGGCTTAATGTAAATGAAAGCGAAATATGGAACTTATCGCAAGAAGAGACTTCAATTTTACCAGTCTTGCGATTGAGTTATCACCATCTTCCTTTGAACTTAAGGCAATGCTTTAGTTTGCTTATTGTGCGGTCTTTCCTAAGGACCATTGGATGGAAAAAGAAGAGTTGATTCGATTGTGGATTGCTCATGGGTATATTTCATAAAACCAAATTTTGGAAGTCGAGGATGTTGGTGATGACATTTGGAATGAATTGGTCTTGAGATCCTTTTTCCAAGAGGTCATCATCTGGAATACCAAAACCATATTCGAAATGCATGACCTTGCCCAATCTATCTTGGAGAACAAAGTTTCAGGAGTTCAAGCTGAGAGTAATATTATTTGTGCATGCAATAATAAAATTCGTCAGGTAAATGTGAATCAACGTTCTATGGCATTTCCTTCAAGTATTCTTCCCATTATGGATTTGTCTTCCATAATTAAGAAATTCAGTCATTTGAGAAGTTTGGATGCAAAGGGACCAGGAATATGTGAGTTACCTTCTGCAGTAGGCAATCTACACCATTTGAGATACTTAAATCCGTCAAGTAATCGGCTTCGTACTCTTCCCAATGGACTATGTATTCTTTGGAATTTGAAGATTTTGGATCTGAATTCCTGCAAGTCCCTTGTTCGGTAGGCTAAGCACATGAGGTACATGCACAATCTCCATCATGTTTATTTGGAGGGTTGTTATTCCTTGAGTGAGGTGCCATCTAAAATTGGTGAACTGACTTTCCTTAAAACATGGAGTGTGTTTATAGTGGGTCACAAAAAAGGTAATCACCTTGAAGAATTGCAGTGGTTGAATCTTGGAGGCACGCTTGAAATTAAGCACCTGGAGAGAGTGAAAAGCTATGCCGATGCAAAGAAAGTAAATATTGTGGGAAAACAAAACCTTCGTGTGTTGCAATTTAGTATGGGAACGGGAAACTCCAGCAAAATCAGGGGAAGACGAGTACGAGAAGATGCTAGAAGTCCTGGAAGCTCTCCCAAATCTTGAGGAGTTAGAGATACGAGATTTCAGAGGAAAGCAATTTCCTCATTGGATGGAGAATTCAACTCTAGAAAACTTAGTAGAGCTTAATATCAAGAGTTGCCAAAATTGTTTGCATCTTCCCCAAGTTCTGGGAGACCTACCTAACCTTAAAAGGTTGAAATTAAGGGGTGTTGGTATGGAGTATATAATTGAGAATGATGTTAATTTAGTAGTACTGAAGCCAAAATTTCCATTGCTTGAAACCCTTTTCTTGTATGATCTACCCAATCTAAAAGGTCTGTTAAAGGAGGAAACGGGATATTTCTTCCCAAATCTTCATACTTTAGATATTGATCGATAGGATTGTTTCTCGTTCAGATTTGACCCCCCGTACTTCGACTCAAAAATTGTTATGCATAAAGAATTTCTTTCACAAAGGATCTTCCATCTCCATTTTCCCATCAATGCTTCATTCATCCATTCAAAGTTTTTGATGTTGAGACCGCCTTCTTCTTTCTTGTTGTAAATCTGCTCCCATTTAACCCACGCCACTTTTTTTCCATCTGATGAACCTGTCCACAAGAAGCTTCTTTGCATATTAGTCAGCTTGTTCAACACTTTCTTGGGTGCAAAATAGAATGAGAGATAGTAAAGAGGAGTTCCGATGATCGCAGATTTTAGGAGAACCACACGGCCAGCAAGAGATAATTTATTACTACTCGTCCTATTTAACTTTTTCTCGAGTTTATCAATCATCGGCGCCCAAGCCTCAACCCTTCTGTGATTAATACCCACCTCGGTGCCCAAATATTTGAAAGGAGAATCTCCAACCTGACATTTCAACATGTCAGCAAAATGAACCAGATTATTTCTTTCAACATTAAAGCCAATTATCGAACTTTTATGAAAATTGACTCTAAATCCAGACATCATCACCAAAATGGAGAATATACAACGTATAGCCCAAATATTGTGAATGCTTGGTTCAGTGCACAAAATTGTATCGTCGGCAAACTGAATGTGAGAAACTCCAACTCTATGTCGCCCGACTTCAAAGCCTTTGTGGAGGCCTTTCTGAATAGAAGCTCGAATGAGGGCACTAAGACCCTCGGCTACAATCAAGAAAAGGAATGGTGAGAGAGGGTCACCCTGCCTCAGTCCTCGTTCAAGCTTAAATTCTGAAGTTGGGCTCCCCTTCACCAAAACTGATGTTGTTGCCGAAGACACACACTCCATGACCCAACCTCTCCATTTTTCACAAAATCCCATCTTCTCCATAACATTGTCAAGGAAGTCCCAACACCCGATGTCATATGCTTTCTCGAAATTTGCCTTAAACAAAACACATGGTTTTTTTCATTTTCTTAGCCTCTTCAACAACCTCGTTAACGATCAACACACTATCCGAAATTTGACGCCCTCCAACAAAAGCAAATTGTTCCTCAGATATAACCGCATTCCGAACTTGAGTTAATCTATTTGCTAGGAGTTTTGCAAATACTTTGTACATGCATCCAATAAGAGAGAATTGTCTAAAATCGTTCAGCCCTTGCGGATTCTCGTTCTTTGGGATAAGGACAATAAACGAGAGGTTAGCGCCCCTCACCAGCTTCCCATTCTTGTGAAATTCTGAAATAAATCTAATAAAGTCAGGTTTTAACAAATCCCAAAAATTTTGAATAAACTTAAAGTTAAAGCCATCTGGTCCTGGACTCTTGAAGCCATCACAACTCCATACCGCTTCTTTAATTTCATCTTCGGAGAATTCTTTGATAAGAAACTCATTTCATGGCCTTTCAATCTGTCTAAACTCAACGTCTCTAAAGCTTGGCCTTCTCCATGGACGTTCAGAAAATTGATGAACAAAATGAGTTTTCACTTCATTCTTAATCTCCTCGCACTCCTCTACCCATTCACCTCTGACTTTGAGCCCATGGATCTCATTGCATTTCCTTCTTTTATTACTGCAACGATGGTAAAATTTTGAATTGATATCTCCATCTCGGGCCCATTTGATTCGAGCTTTCTGGTATAACAAACTCTCTCTTAAGTGAATCAGCTGCCATAGTTCTCCAAAAAGTGCAGTCCTCTCTTCCACTTCCTCAACATTTAAATCATCTTCATCGTTCTTATCATCTAGCAGTCGGATCCGTTTCTTGTTGCTCTATATTTTCTCATGGAGATCCCCAAAGGTATCTCTGTTCCAGCCTTTCAAACCTTGTTTTAAAGATTTCAGCTTTTCCTTAACTGCAAACCCACCCCATCCTCTCACTGTAAAACTGCTCCACTGAAATTTGACAAACTCTCAGAATTTCGGGTGCTCAAACCAACTGTCAATAATCCTAAAAGGCTTAGGGCCCCAATTGACCACTCTATCTTTTAGTATAACGGGGCAATGATCCGAAATTGATCTCTCGAGCCCCCATTGAGAAACATTTGGCCATTGTGTTAACCAATCGTCAGAAACTAAGAATCTATCAAGTCTACTTGTTGCTGACACATTTCTTTTATACCACGTGAATTTTGTGCATGTCAAGGGAAGATCATTAAGCTCCATATCCTCAACAAAACTTTGGAACTCGTGCATTTCAGAAAATTGATAATTCACTCCAGTGCCCCTTCTCTCGTGTGGAAAAAGAACGGCATTAAAATCGCCAACGACACACCACTTGCCCCCTCCTCCGGTCCTTCTTTTAACATCGATCAGAGAACTCCAAAGGATTCTTTTTTCCCTCACTTGACATGGCGAGGAAACGTTAACTATAAAACATTTACAATTATTTTGCTTACACAAACATGATAACACAATATACCCATTACCAACCGCCTGACTCTCCATTTCAAATTTTCTCTTGCTCCAAATAGTGAGCAGACCACCTGATCTACCATTTGAGGCACAAAAGCTCCAATTACATTCCTCTAAACCCCATATTGCGAAACAGTCCCTATCTTCCACTCTTTCCTTCTTTGTTCCTTGAAGGCATAGAATATCAACTTTATTTTTTCTAACCATGATTTTCAATTCCTTCTTCTTAGCTTTGCCCCCCAATCCCCGAACGTTTAATGAAAAAATTATCATAGGTTACCTTTTGAATCCCCTCCCTTATTAATTCCTTGATCAACTTTCTCCTTCATCAGTTGATGTCTTTTTCCCATTTCCTTAAGTTTCTCAATAATTTCATTATCATTTCTCGGCCCATAACTCCAATTCTCAAACCAAATTTCTTCTGCTTCCCATATAAAATTCTTTTTGCAAACCTTCTCATTGCAACTGATAACATTACTATCACTAATAGGATTACCTACCTCAGCAGCCTCACCACTGCTCTTGTCCTTCTTCTTCGGTCTTCCTCTTCAACTTCTTTGTCTAATTGTGTTATCATCATAGTTTTTTTCTTTTTTTTTGCCTTCACATCTTGATTTTTCTTCCTTCTCAAATTCTGATTCCATTGCAGCCACAAGAGTATTCGAAGAGTTATCATTTTGCTTATCATTCATCTTTCCTTTCTCCAAATTATCTATCTCGGTCTCGCTATTGTGTGTTTCAGATCTTGCACTTTCATTTTGCTTTCCCGTTTCTTCCATTCCTCCGGTGCGCACTGATTCATTCTCAAGTATTTGGGTCAACGTTTTGGGCCTACCAAGGTCCCCATCTTGTTCTCTTTTTTCTTTAATGGCTGAAAACCCATTATCCTTTAGAGTCAAGAGGTTTCTCCGGTCCAGCTTCTTTTCTTTCAGCAATTGGGTTACTAGACAAGTTTGGTCCAAGTCAGGCCCATCAACATTTTGTTCCTCATCTGCTCGTTTACTCTCATTTTATCCTTTAATATATCTTGACTTTTCCCTCTCGCCTCATCATTAATATTTCTCGTTCCCTCAGCCAACATCTCCATTACTCTTCTCTCTTTCCCGATAAAACCATCTCGAACCAAGAGTGTTGACTCCTCCACTTGTTCCATGTCATCAGAGAATTGATTGTCGTTGTAGGCACTTAAATTTTGTGCCTAATTAAATAAATGCATTAGAAAGTAATTTAATTTTACTATTTGAATTTTGGAATTTTACTAAATTAAATTCCAAAAAAGAAAATAGTTAAGTTAATTAATTTTCTAATATATTCTCATCGACCAATGAGATGATGCCATGTGTCAAAATGAGGTAGAACAAATTTCAAGTCCTTAAAAATGTTAAAATAAATTTCAAGTCCTTAAAATAAAAGACAAGAAAAGTTAGAACAAATAAAATTTATATTAATTCAAAAAGATATGGGGTTACAATTTCAATAATCCTCTGATTCTTTTCTAAAACATATGAACTTGAAAAACTTGGTAGACTTCAATGTGGAGTTGATTTTGATCTCTTCCATGTGACTTTAATTTGAACTTTGATTCAAGGGCCTTTTGAGCTTGAGCTTGATCTTGAATTAAAGTTGAACTTGAATTGATATTTGAGACGTACAATTTGATCTTTGTCTTGACTTCTTGAATTTGTTGAATATATTTGAAGTTCGATCTTCTTCAGCAGAAGCGCGATCCTCAGAAACAGTTTTCCAACGGCTTTGCAGCTTGATCTTGAGCCAAGTGAGGCTTTCTTTAATCTTTGTGAAGAACACCTTTGATCTTTGCGAAGAACACCTTGAATGTAATGAACTTGAGGGAGAGCCAAGTGAGGCTTTCTTCTCTTCAAAATATGATATTTTTGTTGTGTCTTTTCCTTGAGTGAAGACCTCTATTTATAGGTCTAGAAGTAGAGTCTTGATAAGATCAAGAGATGAGGTGGAAGCATACTATTGGTTCTTCTATTTTCAAGATAAATACAAATTTATTTTTGTATTTATCAAGAAGTAATTAAATAAAACACATCATATATGACACGTGTCTTGATTTGATTGGCCATATGATTGAATATTATTTAATTGAATTGAACACCTCATTTTGACACATGACATCATCTCATTGGCCGATGAGAATATATTTGAAAATTAATTAACTTAACTATTTTCTTTTTTGGAATTTAATTTAGTAAAATCCCAAAATTCAAATAGTAAAATTAAATTAATTTTTAATGTATTTATTTAATTATACACAAAATTTAAGTGCCTACAAATGCCCCCTCGAGACTTGGTCATGAAATTCACGCTTTGAAGTGGACGAGTCGCGACTATATTGTCTTTCTTTTTTTTTTTTTGGTCCACCTAAACCAAGCACACATGATTCTCACTTTAGTGGTTTACCTAGAACAAAACACCAGATTATTCCTTTACTCATCTTCTCCAGAAAGTACGAATCCTTGCACTTTTGCTTCTTTCTTCGATTCAAACCCTTCATCAAATAGGAGTCACATAAGAATAAGGCAAATCAAATCTACTCCAGCATGATTAGCATAAAGCCCCCAAATCTCGCGATTTTACCTTGAATATCACAAATTCTTGCTAGTTTGATATTGATAAAACTACAATATTAGTTCTTGAGTCCAAATCGAATTCAAATTCTCCCTTTCTTTTCTATATATATGAACACATCAGCTTTTCTTTTCTCATCAGCTTTTCTTTTCTTCTTGTTCGAAGGAAACTGTAAAGGAAGACTTTTTTTTTTAATTCATGAATAGCGAAAGAAAGAAGTCAAATAGCCGGTTTCCGACCACAACCATTCTTCGAGTTACGTCAAGTGTCAAGTATATCAGCCACACGACTGGGCAGATAATTCAGAGTAGCTTGCGTCATCAACCCGATAGAGCGACTCAATGTGCTGATGACGTGATCAATTTGCTTAGGATTAAACTTGGAGACTTGAAACAAGAACTGGAGTGAAAAATTAAGGGCATGATCCAGAACTTGAAGCCGGAGCACTTTCAGCAACTTCATCGACAAACATCAAAATTTGATAGAACTTCGCTTTGAAAGCTCAGAGAAATGGCCATCTTATCTTGCACTATCGAAGAGCCTTTTTGCTCGTGTTCAGGAGACTTGAAGACTTGAGAAATTTGCAGACCTCTTTGCTCGTGTCTAGGAGATTTGAAGACTTGAGGAAATTTGCAGACCTTTTTGCTCGTGTCTAGGAGATTTGAAGACTTGAGGGATTTTGCAGACCTTTTACTCGTGTCCAGGATACTTGAAAACTTGAGGAAATTTGCAGACCTTTTTGCTCGTGTCTAAGAGATTTGAAGACTTAAAATAGGGAATTTGCAGACCTTTTTGCTCGTGTCCAGGAGACTTGAAAACTTGAGGGAATTTACAGACCTTTTTGCTCGTGTCCAGGAGACTTGAGAACTTGAGCATCGCCAGGGAGTCATGATTTTTTTTTTTTTAATATGTAAATAGTTTATACTCATGTTAAGGAGTTTGTTGATAGTTTATGCTCTTATCAAGGAGTACAAGAAGAGACATTTAATTTGAAGATTTTAGATAGTTTAAGCTCGTATCAAGGAGCATATTGGCAGCAACAAAATTTGATATCGCACCCTCTTCGTCATCACTTTTTCCTATATCATCTTCAATATTGGGGACTTTTGTTGAATATTCTTCTTTTGCAGATTTTAAACTTATCTCGATGTCATGCGCTCGAGTTGCCAGTTCTTCAAAGTTTCTTGGCTTGATTCCTTGAAGGATACAAGAAAGAGCCCAATTCATCATTGAATGCATATTTCAATGGCAGAAGTTTCGGACAACTTTTCTTTGCAGCTTAAGGATAAATTTCTCCATCTATTGACATATTCGATCACAGGTTCACATTCTCTTTGATGTGCATTGGCAAGCTCAATCATGCTTACAGTGCGGCGAGTGCTATAAAAGCGGTCGAAGAACTTAGTTTGCAAATATTTCCAACTATCAATGGAGTTTGGCTCAATGTTAATATACCAGTCAAAAGCAAAACCTTCTAAGGATCGCACAAATTGTTTAACAAGAAGATTTCCATCAGTTCTAGCACTGCTGCATGTTTCGATGATGTGAGCAACATGTTGTCGCGGATCTCCCTTCCCATAAAATCTTTGAAATTTCGGAGGTTGATAACTTTCAGGAATTTGCAATTGTTCAATCCTTTGAGTATATGGCTTCATGTAAGATTTGAATATTTTAGGTTGAGCTTTGTAGTTCTCTGCAACTTCTTTGACATAACTTTTCAATTGATCAACAGAAACAAGACCTTGGGAAGAGACTTGGATTCCTTATCTTGGGATCACTTCGGCCTCTAAAATAGCTCCTTCAAAAAAATTTGGTTGCATGCTTTGACCATCGTTCCTCAAGAGTTTCAACTTTTGGAGATGAGAGGAGCTTTGAATTTCTTGGCTTGTGATCAATTTGGCTTCTGAAGTAGCTCCTTCAAGAGAGTTTGGCTTTATGCTTTGATCGTCGTTCCTCAGAAGTTTCAACTTTTGGAGATGAGAAGGGCCTTGAACTTCTTGGCTTGATATATGTTCTCCATCTTGAACTTTGTCAATGACCTCTTCAGCATTTGGATCATCTTCCTTTTGGAGCTCTAGCTTTTGAAATATATAATCCAAGCGTTCTTCACGTTTATCCGTTTGTTTGGTGAACTTCTCAATAGCTTTGGCCAATGCAGCAACTCGCTCTTCCACTAAAGGTGATTGAGTCAATCCCTCGGCTTCATGCCTTGCCCCCGGTACAAGTGGAGCTTTGATCATCAATTGAGATGAACCTTCACTTCTTGCCCCCATTGACTTGTCCATTACTAAGCAAGAGTTGGCTTCTTGAGACTTGCTAGAAAGATATGAGAGGTAGAGATTGTCCCACTGGGCGTGCCAAAATTTGTTGCTATGAAATTTCAAGTCCTTAAAATAAAAGACAAGAAACGTTAGAACAAATAAAATTTATATTTATTCAAAAAGATATGGGGTTACAATCTCAATAATCCTCTGATTCTTTTCTAAAACATATGAACTTGAAAAACTTGGTAGACTTCAATGTGGAGTTGATTTTGATCTCTTCCACGTGACTTTAATTTGAACTTTGATTCAAGGGTCTTCTGAGCTTGATCTTGAATTAAAGTTGAACTTGAATTGATATTTGAGACGAACAATTTGATCTTCGTCTTGACTTCTTGAATTTGTTGAATATATTTGAAGTTCGATCTCTTCAGCAGAAGCACGATCCTCAGAAACAATTTTTCAACAGCTTTGCAGCTTGATCTTGAGCCAAGTGAGGCTTTCTTTAATCTTCGTGAAGAACACATTTGATCTTTGCGAAGAACACCTTGAATGTGATGAAGTTAAGGGAGAGCCAAGTGAGGCTTTCTTCTTTTCAAAATATGATATTTTTGTTGTGTCTTTTCCTTGAGTGAAGACCTCTATTTATAGGTCTAGAAGTAGAGTCTTGATAAGATCAAGAGATGAGGTGGAAGCATACTATTGGTTCTTCCACTTTCAAGATAAATACAAATTTATTTTTGTATTTATCAAGAAGTAATTAAATAAAACACATCATATATGACACGTGTCTTGATTTGATTGGCCGCATAATTGAATATTATTTAATTGAATTGAACACCTCATTTTGACACATGGCATCATCTCATTGGCCGATGAGAATATATTAGAAAATTAATTAACTTAACAATTTTCTTTTTTGGAATTTAATTTAGTAAAATCCCTGTGAGTACCGCGCCCCACGAGTCACAATTCGATCCGAGTTGGTCCGGTGTTGGTCACCTAACAAACTCAACTCAGACCGAACTATGGCTCATAGGAAGGGGTCTCACTGACCAGGATCAAAACCATAACATTATAAAATACTTTCACTTTAAATACAGCGGAAGTCTTTGGAATACAAATAGATTTTACAATTTCAAAATGACTTATATAAAATTAAACACTTAACAATTTTGCAAAGTTTCCAAAATGCGGACTTGTCAAACTTTCGTTCCATCCATGCTGCTATACCAATCTTGTTCTGAGAAAGGGACATATAGGACAAAAGAGGAGTAAGTCTTTAATGACTTAGTGAAATTCTTAGAACACGACAATAATCAAACAGTAAATCAGAACAAAACGAACAAGAATGACCAGAATAGTTACATCTGCATCATTGAACTGAAATTATCGGTTTAACGATGATACTGGAATATTCAGAATAACGAGAAATGAACTTGTGCAATTACATATAACAGATCCAACCTTAACTCCCAAAATTCAACCGTATACCTCCCTACGAGGAGCTACCTCGCAACAGAACAGAAGACATGCTCGAGTACATGTCAATCTAACACGCGGGTCACAACCAACTCCTGGCTGCAAGCGGCGCTTAGACAGAATGGGTATTAAGTTGAAATACTTAAACTGACAGCCCTTTGCTGCCCAGCAGTAAATCTTCTCAATCCCTGGGCCCAACTTCCCAAAGGCGTCCCAATGGGTGAAACAGAATTATCAGATGAGCTAGTAAGCCGGACAATATCCGTTGCTCGTTTTTTGAGCTACATAGGCCAAACATAGTTCGTTGCTCGTTGCACAATTCAAGAATCGATAGGGTGATCATGGTACCAGGATAATTATGATTATGAAGAAAATTTCCAATTATGAGTTGAATGAGTTTTGATTTAACGATAGGCAAGAAACTAATTATGAAAAGAATTAACGATTATCAATATAAAAGCATTAAAATGGTGATAGAATATAGCTCGTGATTCGAAACAAAGAATCACAATTGTTATGTCCAAGTTTCTCAGAGCCGGATGCCAAACAGGATTTTGAATAAATCAGAAATCAAACCTCACCTTTTACCGTAAGGGAAATTCTTGATTAACGTCGATAATTGCAGAACCTTAAATAAATCAAAAAGATATATCAATTGTTTGCTCATAAATTTACAAAAATAAACATATATTTTCAATATTTGTCATATTTAAATAAGTTCAATTAAATATCTAATTATTGTTAATCTTAGATAAATCCCTTATTTCTATTTTAACTTTAACCATGATGTAAAATTATAACTAATGAGATTTACCATTTCAAAGTAACAAGTTGAAGACTAGATCAGTTACAAAATAGTAATTAAAGTCTCCATTTCTAATTTATTAACAACATATTTGATATTAATATATACATATGCATCAATGCATATTTAAACCCTTTTTAAAACAATATTTTGTTAACAATATTCTTGTAAATTACTTATTAAATAATAATCTCAATCCAAAAATTTTACCATGATCTTAACATTGAACAAATACTTCAGTAAGCCCTTGAATAAAATCATATCATATATATAACTTTGGTAAAAACTAATTTTCTTATAGTTATTAGTATAAAATTACATAATATTGCATATATCACTAATAACAATTAAAATAAATTGTAAACATTTAGATCTAATTAAAATTAATGTTTTCAGAATACTTATCATGCTAATAAACTAGATTAGATGATTAGATCACAAGATAAACACAATACTTCAATTAAAGTTAAAGAAATTGAAAGATCAACCGTAAAACAAACTACATGTCTTCTAAATGTTGCAAAATCCATGAAAATTATTAAACATGATTATAAATTATGATCAACTGATCCAACATCATTATTATTATGTAATGAGTCCATATTAATGATCAATTTCATGATTTGTGTAGCTTTTGCAACATATATTGGTTAATCAAAATATTTATGCAAATATAAGACAGAAAACTGTAGCAATCTTAGATTCACCTTCAATCGGACTTTCAAACGATATAATAATCTGAAATTGGTTGAGGAGTACAATCTTAAACATCCTTGAGAGTATGTAGTTTCAACATCAGATCAATAGGACAAGGTTTGGTATTTTAAATAAATCATGAAAGATAGGAGCTGTTTTCGGATTTTCTGGACAATGGTACGTATTTCTAATTTTTAGACCCCTCAAACGACTTTGGTTGAAGAAGGTTTCTGAACATGAAAGTTAGCTTACACAATAACCAGTATGTGGTAAAAATTTCAGAGAAAGACTCGAAGTTTTGATATGGTTTTCGGCCTTCTAAAGTTTCTGTACCAAAACTGGCAGTTTTGACCAAACTCGGTTTTGAGGATTTTTAAGGACTATAAAGAAGGCTTAAAGGACTGAAACAATTGTTCTAGAAATCTAAACATCAAGAGGAAGAACTTTGCAGAAGAAAAGAAGAGAAGATTCGGAGAAGAGAGGTGTGTGAAAATTGTTGAAGAGAGCCTCCCTTTTATAGGTGAAAATTGGGAGACAAGGATTAATTACCATACCCTACTCTTTTTTATTTTAATCCAAGCTAGGCCACCCTAATTATGAAGATGTTTCCAGGCCTTATCTGATAGGATTTTATAAGAATAAAATATTAGAAATATCTAGCATAAAAGACAAAGCAAAGTTACCTTTTCACAATTGTAAAAGTAAATATACCAAGATTTACCATTATCAATGAATGTTTGGATATTTTAAAACTAAAAGGGACCAATTTGAAAGTTTTGATAACTCATTTGGTCTTAAATAAAATATACATGATCAATCATAAATTTTTCAAAAGGAGTAGGACGAAATTGTAACTTTTCAAAACTTTTGGGGTCAAAATCATATTTTCAAAAAGTTCAAGGACTAAAATGAAAATTGGAAAATTCTTTTATTTTCTTCCAAATTTCAGGGGTGTTATAATCCCAAAATTCAAATAGCAAAAATTAAATTAATTCCTAATGCATTTATTTAATTAGGCACAAAATTTAAGTGCCTACATTCGTCGCCCATCGGAAAATACCATGACCCATCTGACTCCGGTGCGTCATCATCGGAGATCCAATTTTTCTTCAAAAATTTCTCTTTCCCAATCCTAGACTCCCTAACGATCTCCATATTCTCTAATTCTCTTACTTCCTTAATGATTCGGATTGCAAACACCTAGTTATTGATTTTTGCATTTACCATCCTGCAAATCCAATCCAAAGATGACGTTTCGATGAGCACTCTCGCCCTTGCAAGTGATTCTTTATTCTTTGTCACGTCGTCGGTTCTGATAAAGTCCCCAATTACAGCAGTTAATTTTTTGAAAAAACTCATCATTCCAGGCTTGAGACGGTACCCCTTGACATTGAACTCATACCAATCTCTTCATAGCCACCTCTTGCTCTGACCAAGGTCTGACCCCTTCAGTGATATTCTTCCACCATGACCTATCTTCCTTGATGAAATAAGAAATCTCATCATCTTCTGTCGAAGTTAGAAGGAACAATATGCCGCCCATGCTCGTAACCTCGATAGCAAATAATCCTTCTTCATACATTTTGTCTTGTAAAGTTTCAAGATCCTCAATTCTCTTCACGTATCTCACAAAGGCTCCTCTGAGCCACATGCCATTTTCCTCCTTTGTGAAATACTGAATTTCACTCCATTTCTCCGTACTTCCATCTCTCAAAATCCTTTTTGAGAGACTTTTCAGCCTTCACCATTACTGCATAACTTTGATCTCCTTTTGTCTTCTTTTTCACCCAGATTTGTTTCTTTTCATTTCTATCCCACCTTAATTATGTCTCTCGTTTGCAAACTTAGCAATGTTTGCTCTTAGTTTGAGCTCCCCGATCCGAATTGCATCGATTTGTTTTTCGAGACTCCGAAGATCTTCAACGTCTTTGAATCTCACAAACCCAAAACGCCTTCCCCACATATCTCTTTTTGCTGGTATGCACACAACGCAAACTCTCCCATATCTCATGAATATTTTCCAAAAATCTGTTGCTTTTCATCCCTCCCGCAAGTTCGTGAAGAAAATAGCGAATTATCTTCTTTATCGATGCATGCATCACTTTTCTATTTAATCGTGTAAAAACTTGAGATAGTTAAGGTTTAAATCAAACTTCTACCACATGCTTCATAACTTCAAAACTTAATTTTCTATGCAAAAGATAAATTGAAATTACTGTTTCTAATATCAAAAGAACTTTATAATGGAAAGTTTTAACCAATTTATAATCGATCGAGAACCAATAAATAACTTTTATCTTTCAAATAAAAATGATAAGTTTATTTAAAGATCAAACATAGGAAAATTATACTAATACGGATATAATTCTATCACTTTGAAAGAAATATACTGTCTACAAAATGTTTGGGGCTGATTTGAAAATAATATTGGACTAAATTGTAACTTTCTGAAAGTTTTTGTGGTCAAAATCTTATTTTCAAAAAGTTCTTGAACTAAACTAAAATTTTAAAAATACTTTTATTTTCTTCCAAATTTCAGGAGTGTTACCGGAACTCACTGTCCAACAAAGCTTGAAACTGTAGGCCGGGCGGATTAAATTTAAGGGCAAGAGGTTGAAGTCTGTACATTTTCTTGCAACGTTTTGCACATTGTCTTTTAGGTCCCTTTTAATTGTTATCAATTTTCAGTTTAATGTAGTGTTCTTCATATGTCCATATTATTGTTTAGGTATACTTCATATATTCATATATGTTCTTGTTAATGTTCATATGATGTTCATGTTTTCTTGAATGTATTTGTTGTTTGATCTTCCTTTTATATTATATTTGGAATCTACTTGTAATTGTTTGATTACATTCTAGAAACTAAACCAACTTTCTTACATATATCAAAACTATTTTCTGGAATAATACATCACACACATATCTTTCATCAATTATTTGAATTCAAAACTTCCGGAATCACCATGTCCCGTACATCACCAAGTTAAAAATAATAGTTGAAAACCAAATTTACTCAACAATTTGGCACTCGGGAAATTCGCTAGCAGATGTTGACTTGCAATAGTCATAAGTCATGTACTGATTTCTGGCATTCTGGTACAACTCTCTTTGTTGTGGAGTGAGTTGCCAATTGCTTGGTGCGTTCCATTCGTACTCCCCAGAGGAACATTCGATCGGATTAGGGTTTGTGGAACTGCAGCCTCTAATATCAAATCCACGATAATTTGCAAAAAAGGGTCCTTTGCTCCAATCCACGGGTCCAAGCCAACCCGTTCCGTTCCATAAGGTTGCTACTAAGTTCATGGGGAGGGTCGGGTACTTGACTCCATTTTTCTCGAGGTTTTCGAATACCCTAATGGGTAGTTTGTCTACAAAGAACCTGGTTAGAGGAGGGAAATTATATGATTTAGTATATGCATTATTTACGTAAAGATTGAAGGAAATAGCAACACATAAAATGAAACAAGCATATATATAAGCAATGATATTAACAGATGAAAATTTGAGACAGGATAAGTATGGCATTACACAATAATGTTTTGGTTCCACAGAATCTCATAGTCATGAAAATCTAATGTGGGATCAAACCAAAGGTTGAACTGTTGCTCTCTGTTCCCCGAATCTTGGGCGAATATATTTGTATTAAGTGTATAATTCGCTCCATCGTTCCCTAACAACTCAAAATCAAGTTCGTCGTGGTTGCGTGCACCTTGTCCATTAACACCATCTGAAGTTAACTGCACAACAAAATATTTATAAACACACATGAAAATTTAAATATTGGACATTGACTAATAGTTGAAATGTGATGTGTGCGTTCCGTGGTGCCAATCAACTTGTACTTATATTATGAAAAAACAAAAGGCTAAATGAATGTAATACTATCTTGTTAGTATTATGGTCCTCTATATGTATATTATAAATAAATTCTACGTCGATGAGAGTTTTCTCGTAATGAAAGTCTTGAATGTCCTTACATAAAATGTAGTTACAATTCCTCTAGAATTCTGAGGAATCTTGACGCTCATTAGAAAATGGCCAGAGCCAAACGCCTGTTTTGATCTAAATCCACCTCCTGATTCACCGAATGAAAATTAGAAGAACACAAATTTAAAATTAATCTTGAGCATGAACTAATTGGAGCATAAATAATCGCGATCAAAAATTAATACCATAATGTCATGAGAACTAAATAAAACGCAACCTGAGTATTCGTCGATTTTAATTTGAACTTGACTTCCTTCTTCGAGAATACTAACATGATCACCTCCCCATGTAGGATAATAATTTTGATTAAATGGAACTTCTGCAGCTTTGCTGCTAACTATCTCACTAACGAGTAAGAGAATGGCACAAAAACTAAGATAAAGAAAATCCATGAATAAAAAAAATTAAGATTTTAGTAAGTAATATTTGTATGAGTGATTGATGTAATGAGGAAAATTGTAGTCCTATTTATATTACGAATTATTTGATCATAATCCAACTCTGGGTTAATTTTCTGCATCCATGCAATAAAGTAACAAGGATTTCCATAAAACAAATGTTGATCTCCTTACATAAATGAGGAAATCGTTTACATGGATATATACTAAAGGGCTTGCTACATACGAACTCAAAAATCTAAATCTATGATTTCCTACGACAAATATGTATGTTCTCTAGGTTTGAATATGAAAATCAACAGATTGCAAATGAGCATAACATAATGTATGTATAAACTGGGTTCGAATATTACTTAAAAGAGACTTTTACTAAAAAGGAAATAAAAGCTGTCATTGGTTATCCTACACAATACTTCATTTTAATTTTAAGTGCATAACCACATTGATTTTAGCTACTGACGTGAACAAACCTTTATTAGTTATACGGAAACGAATTTAGCATGATTTTTTCCTTCACATATCTGAAGTAGCATGGTCCCCATATGATAAGACAAACGGTTTCTAGAAGCTAATTGGCAATTTAATATGTAAAAAGAGGTCGTATTTAGATGTTCGGAAGAATCTCCTTTAATATTGTAATTAAAATATTAATTATAGATAGCTCCACCACATACGTAATATCTCAATATTGATTTCACACATGGAGGACTACTTATTTCGGTGTCATGATAATTGTGATTACTATCATGATGAACGGATTTCCTTTCTAAAAGTCTCAATTTGGTCCCTTAAATCTTAGAGTTAAACAAATTGTTTCTAAAAAGTGAATCATAATTCATTAAAGCAAATAGCGAGGACATTTTTTGAAGAAAATAAAATAAAATAACTTGCGACGACTCATCGAGGTTAATAACTACAACAGGATTTAAATAAATTGATAAATCCGATAAACATGCTATTGTTCAAACTTCATAGAATAAGTTTCAGTGGAGATGAGATTTAGACTTATGAACAAGTACTTCCACGTTGCTTTTCTATTAACAATAAGAATTATAGAGGTTATGATTTAATGTAGGTGATTCCAAGTTTAATTTCAAATTTTATGTCATGTCACTAAAATTCTTTACTACTTAGTGAATTTAACCGCTCGTGGTACAGACTAGAACTCTTTTGTTGTTCAAGTAGATCGACGATGATAAACATTCTATCCCTTTTAACCTATCTCTAAATGCAACTATAGACCATGCAATAATTTATCAGGAAATACATGCATCGGTAGGAATTAAAACTAAAGATAAGTAAGAATTTGTTTCGATGACGATGAATAATTTTTCTTGATTCTTTCCTGATTGGTAGGCCCATGTGCATGTTGAAGCTATACCTTTTGTATATTGTGTTTGTATGGAAGTACTCTTGTGTTGATGTATCTTTTCATCTGTCTTGGTGGTTTTACTTTCAGTTCTAAAGACTTCTATTTATAGGTTTTGTGCTTGTCTCTTAAAAAAAATTCATATGTCTGCTTTTTAGTTCGAATCTTGCATAGGCGGATTTGTGCTTTTGTATAATCAGGAGATTTAGTATATAATTTCTCATAAGGAGTAAGTCCATTCAACACTTTAGAAGGCAATCTATTAATAATAAAAGCTGCAGTTGAAACACAATTACTCCAATATTCAAGAGACAAACCAGATTGAAATCTCAAAGCTCTAGCAACCTGCAACAAATGCTGGTGCTTTCTCTCAACCAGCCCATTTTGATGTGGTGTTTCCACACAGCTTCTCTGGTGTATAATACCCAAGGAATCATAAAAATTTCTCAAAATAAACTCTGTGCCATTGTCAGTCCTGATAGTTTTAATCTTAACATTGAACTGAGTCAAAATCATTTGATAGAACTGATTAAGTTTTTAACTTGACATCACTCTTATGCTTGAGTAGAAAAATCCATGTTGCTCTACTGAAATCATCAACTATAGTTAAAAAGAACATGTAACCATCATGGGAAACCACTGAAAAAGGTCCCCAAACATCACAATGCACAAGCTGAAAAATATGAGAAGAAACAGAAATACTCAATGGGAAAGATAACTTCTTCTGTTTGGATAGATGGCAAATATTACAGTTGCTGATAGAATGAGACTTAGGTAAATCAATAGTGGGAATACCAGAAAGCTTCTCTATAGATGGATGTCCTAATCTATTGTGCCATATGGCAATAGAGGAAACAACAGAATTACACTGTATTTTATTCAAAACATCAGTAGTAGTGTTGAGGATGTAAAGGTTCTCCTGCAATCTAGCAGAACCAATCATCTTCTTCATGATTGTGTCCTGCAATATGCACCAGGAAGAAGAGAAAAATAAAGCTATGGATGTATGCCCTGTTAGCTTAGATATAGATAGCAAATTATGAGTAAAGCTAGGGACATACAACACATTAGACAGAATAATTTCAGAGAAGAATTTAACTTTGCCTATGTGAGTAGTAAAAGTGTGACTATTGTTTGGTAAATGGATCAACGGATTAACAGGAGTAGGAGGCTCAATGAATTTATCAATATTGCAAACCATATGGTCAATAGCACCATTATCCAAAATCCAAGAATTTGCAGATTTCAAAATATTCTTAGTTTGAGAAGAAAAAACATAAGAAATACCAGAAACAGCAGTAGCTGCATAGTGTGGAGCATCTGTAGTAGGCTGAACAGTGGATGGATTTGGAAGAGAAGCATTTTGATACATGCCTTGAGACTTTGTATAAGCAAGGAACTGATCAAAAAGTTCCTTCTGTGATGGCAAAGTATCAGCAGCTAAACCTGAAACAGGAAAATCACTAGATTCATTAGCATTGGCAGAGTTAGCTGAGTGATTTGGTGGAGGCCTCTTTCCAGTAGGACCATCCCACCCAGGGGGATATCCTATAAGTTGATAGCACTTGTCAATAGTATGACCTGTGTACCCACAGTGGGTACACTTCAGTTTCTTCTTGTCCTTGCCACCATAAGGTTTGAAAGGTTTGTTTCCTTGAGATTGACCTTGAGTAACAAAAGGCTTGTTTGGAGCATTCCTAGTAAACATAGCCATATCATCAAAAGAACCAGTAGTAGATATGATGTCTCTCTGATTTTCCTCCTGCATCAACATTGAGTATACCTTGGACAAACCAGGGAAAGGACTAAAAAGCAAAATTTGACTTCTCAAAGCACTATAAGTCTCATTTAGACCAATCAAGAACTTCAGAGTGCAATCATATTGCTGCAGATTTATCATGGTCTTGTTAACATTGCATACACACAATCCACAGGTGCAAGCCACTTCAGGCCTTTGTGCAAGAAACTCATCCCATAACATCCTAAACTTATTATAGTACTCAGTAATGGACAGATTGCCTTGAGAGATTGTAGATAATGATTTCTGCAACTGATAAACTCGGGAACCATCAGTGCGTGAATATCTAGTCTTTAACTCAGTCCACAACTCAAATGCCGAAGTACAATATAACAAACTCTGTCTTAACTCTTTTGAAACAGAATTCAATAATCAAGATAACACCAGATTGTTTGCTCGGATCCAGCAAACACGATTCACAGCATCAGTTTCAGAGGGAATAGGCAATGAACCATCTATGAACTTGATTTTATTCTTAACATTCAAGGCAATTTCAATGCCTTTGCACCAAGAGATATAATTCTTGCCAGTAAAAACATCACCAACTATTGCAGAACCAGTTGAATCATGTCCTCCTAGAAAATATACGGAGGAAGAATCCTCACTAGGATTACGAGTTGTAACAGGAGTATTAACAGGAGGAACAACAGTATCTGAAGGATTCGACATTATCGAGATGAATATGATCAAATCAACACAAAACAGACAAAATCACCGTAGTTTTGATCAAACAAACGGAGCATAATCAATCAAACACAAGATTGCAGAGATTAATCGGTGAAAAACAGAGAAATCAATCGATTAAATGTAGGGTTTCGAATTCAGCGAATTCAAACCGATCAAATTGAAAACTAACCAAAGTATCGAAGATCGCAGCGGAATTAGGATCGATTTGGATCGAATGATACCATATTGAACAATCGAACTTGACAAAATTGAACATGTATTGTTGAGAGAAAAACTCATGAGAAAGATTACAGAAAAAGTGAATCAGAAATTCACCTGAGTTTAACTTATATAAGGGGAGCGGAGAAGGTGATTACATCAGCAGTGAACGAAACTTTCCTATTAAGGAAAGTCAGGTTGTTAACGGTAACAACCGTATTTTAAAATAATACTAAAAATAGAAATAATTAATTTAATAACTCTAATAATTGTCTTTAGTTGGTCTTGGTTAAGCACGGCTTTAAAGCGAGTTAGCACTAGATGCACCCTGGACAGGACTATTCATGGTCCAATTAATCGGACCGTTTGATTGGATATTGCAAAACTGGTTTAACCGTTAGAACGGAAAATCCAAATTGTTAACCGGTCCGTTGGATGGTGTCTGGTAAATGGTTTAACCGTTAATTAATGGTTCGATTAACGATTTTCGACAAAAATCGTTAACCTTTTTTTTTTTGAAAAATAAAATTCAAAAACAGAAAAAATGCACAAACTATCTAGTAATACCAAAAAGAAAAATGTAGAAATCATCCACATTTCATCCCTAGTGTCAATACATTCACAACGCATCCCTAAATTAAACCATACACACGCAATGCCTCTATAATCATCTGATAACTACGCAATGCACAAATCAAAAGTATCTAAATATTGTTAACCACCATCAAATATTTAAAAATATTCATACACAACTTAAAACAAGGTCATCAACAAACATTAATTTGGATAGTTCCATTACATCCACAGATCACAATATTCGAAACAACATAAATACATAATTATGTTTTCAAAGATAAAGATACATATCCTAATGTTTAGATACTCAAATCACCCGCCCCCTACCCATCCTTTCTATGCTCCTTAGCCTACAATTAATCTCACCTATTTCTAAAGTATGAATGTATTTTCTTTAAAATTAATAACGGTTAATGGTTTGAGTCGTTAAGCTAATGGTCATGTTAACATTTTAACCAGTAAACCGTTAGGTACTTTTTCGCTGACTACTATAACTAGACTGTTTGCGAACAATCCTGTTACAGTTAACTGTTAGCTAACGGTCCGGTCTACTTAACCATTTTGGACCGGACCATGAACACCCCTAACCCTGGTTGTGCATAATTAGGTCATCAATGTCACATGGCATGAGTCACACTAACGTGCCGCTAATTTCCCTTCTCTTGCAGTCAACATCTAGTCCTCTTCCCAACAATGGGGTGAGGGAGGTGTTAGACAATCCTTGCAATATTCTTTCTCTTTTTTTTCAAACTCCATCTTAAACATAGAAAATACAAATATGAGGTAAAAGTACTAAAAAATGCATGCAGTTAAGCAATTTAATAAGTTAAAAGGGACCCCAAAAATGAGTATTCTATACACACACCATCTCTAATATTTAAAAGGTTTATCATTGTTTTCTTAAAATATTTTTTCTATATGAACACAATTATCGGGGACAACTCATTTTTCGTTGATATTAACACATCAATAACAATTTAATAGATGTTTTAAATATAATATTTTAATGACAAGTAGTTTGTCATCAATAATTTATTATCGAAAACAAAGTAGTTATGTCGAGCAGTTAATTATTAGCGACAAAACTTCCTTTTATGGCTACACTACAGTATACATATTTTGTATTAGGAGACTAAAAAAGAGGAATTTCATCGTTAAGAAAAAGGAAATAGAGTAATGGGATACTTCATGACATGGGTAGAAAATCTTATTATTTATTCTCTCACAAACACATTGGTTTATTATAAAAGTCTACAGATGAAAAGTAAAACTTGTAGTTTTTTACTTTAATCAACATCAAAAGAGTCTTGGAGAAGATGCCCCTGCAACAAAACTTTGTGTATGTTAGGTCCGGATTTTTGAAGAAAATAGTGGTTTAGTAGAAAACGTGTTTTAAGACATATGTGCAAAGACATTGTCAAAGTTTTGTAAACATCAAAGAAGCTTTATCATAAAAGGAGTTTTAATTTTGTTGAGATTGTTCATACAAGGAACTCATGGTAACCTAAGTTGACAAGTTGTTCGCTTAGAAAAGGTTTTCTCATTTGACAGAATTGCAATATTTTTTTTATTTTATTTTACGGAAAGATGGGCTAGGATATTGTGATGTCTCAACGGTTCATGCATAGGTTAGATCGAATTGAGAAGCAGCCTTCTGAGTACGAGAAGATGGGATGAAGATAAGGAAAAAAGATCTCTTCAGAAATTCAAAAAAAATTATGTATATGTCGAATATGTCAAAGATCCTGCTAAGATGAAATCTATAACTCGAGATAGAGTCCAACCTTATTTAGATTATGTTGTGCTATACAAATACAACACCACAGCATACATATAATATAATTAATCCTTGAAATATACACTATCGCATCATTAATTATGCTTCTTGAAGGTGTTTGAGAATATGTGTAAAGGATTTTCGTGTCTTCACAACACATCTGAAAATTGTTCTCTCGTAAGGACGTATTGTGCCGCAGTCGAATGTTCCAATAACAAGATAGTGCTTAAGACGATTAGGAGGTTTGCACTCACAAAGTCAAGCAGAAGGCTCACAGTAAGTTGTAAGAATGAATCATATATAAGTTTATGTGTTGTATGACGTTTATTTGTATGCATGTTCAACGACTTTATGAAACTAATAATCTGGATAATTTATTAAAACTTGGTAAAATATTTAAACGGATATTTCAGTATATATTAGTAACTAACACATAAGGAAGTTATGATAAGAGAAAATAAAAAAGAGTAGACAAAGATTCAAAGATACCAAAAGTGAATGGAAGAAAATGTTAAATACATAAAGTGGTATCTATATATAGAAAGGATTGATCATATTTAGGGAAAACAATTGTCCCCGAGGGTTTTGGCAGAACACTAAATTTTTAAAAATGATGTTCAAGTTTCTGTATTAGAGATGGTATGTTGACGGTGATCTTCCAAAAATTATAAAATGTTTAGGTTCAACAAATTTGTCCCAAAAAAGTTCTTGCTATTAGCAACAAGAATACTTTATTGTCGAAAACTATCGAGGGGCCGGGACATCTTCCATATGAGTAGGGTCACTTTGCTCACATGTGTGTGGGGCCAGCCACACATTTGAAGGAAAGTGGTACTAATATTATGGGTAGCTAAGATGCACCCCGAGGGGCCACTATGTTGCTTCGACATTGATTTTATTTGACTTTTTCTCTTCAGACTGTAGCCATTTCTGAGAAAATATTATAGACAAATTATTTGACACTAACAATGTTGTTTCTTCCACACTTTCCCTATCTTCTTCAACATTTGTTGCAAAAATATTCCTCGGACACAAGGTAATAATTATGATTGTACATGATTAATGTTTGTATGTGGTGTGCTAAATTTACTAAAAAAAAAAAAAATAAGCAAAAATAAAAATTATCGTGTTTTTTTATAGATTTTACTATGTATAAACAATATCGAAGTTGAATGTACGATAAATTGAAAGAACAAATTTCATTTGTCTGAAGAATGTGAATGTACATGCCTGAACAATATGACCAGGGAGAGTAGATTTCTCGTTTTTCCAAAACTTCATTTGTATTTGGTCTAACTGCAACAAGACCTTCACTTTCACAATCATAATTAAGAGTAGTATAAATACTGCAATTCTTCAACCAGGCTCAACAAAAGTATATAACAAAAGAAATAAACACACTCAACAATCAAATAATTACATACCATATACATTCGCATGATATTGCGAAATACTGTAACATGCCAAAATTGTTGTGCTGCTAAATTTCTTCCTTACGAATAACTGAAGGACTAGGAGGTGTCATTGTCTCATCTTTGACATTTAACAGCTCTTCGTTTCTCGATGAGATTGAGGAGTTGGCCTTCGTTGTTTGTGATGGAAAAAGGCTGTTCTGAAAAGGAGAACTTGGACGAGGTTCACACTGAAACTCTCCATCCTCACGAGCCACCGGAGATATCGACAAAATCTCATCTTTTTCCTCACAAAACTTATCTTCCACAATATTGTAAGAATTCCCAGTTCTTACTTCCTGAGCTAGAGAGCACCAACAGCAAAAAAGCCACAAAGCGAAATCCGCTAAAGCCGGTTTACCACAACAAAAATTGTACGACGGTAAATTAAATCTCTTTCTCATCTGAATTCTCCAAAACCCGCCATAGAGTAAACCGAAAACACAGAGAAAAATCCCAGTGACACCCAAGCCCGCCCTCACCGTCTCGTTGTCAATATTAACAGCCGCAAGATTGAAAATCCAAAATGGTGCCAAACAAAATAGAAGAAAAGTCGCAATATGAACATACATGTTGCCAAATCCAAGTCTTTCCATATTCCATCCAAAAACACAAAAGCTACAGAATAATGAAAGATAAGCTAGTGAAATGTCGTCCCAAAAATCAAGAATGCCTCCACTCCACCGTGGCCGAGTCTCAGTGGTTTTCTCCTCATCCATTAAAGCGAATGAGAATCTCTTTTTAAGTGATCTTCTCCTTAATAGATCTGGTCTGTTACTACCATCAGTACTAATAGTAGTTTGTGATTCTTCGTCTATCTCCGGCTCATAATCTTTCCCAAGCGGGCTAAGCATCGCGTAAACTCCAGCAACCGCTGGTGCAGCAATGGCAAACGACATAGATATTCCAATGGCAATAGGAGGTCTCTCTGACCTCCGATAACCTAAATTAATGCCACATGACGCATATTGAGCAAAACAATTAACGTGGAGTAGAACCACGACCACCATCATGTGTGCCCATTCGTTGGGTTTATAACTACCATTCTTGCAATAAATTTTTCGGAGTTTGAGAACATCTTCCGTCCTCCATCTCACAAGTAGCACAAGGTGAAGTATTCTTTTCGGGTGTTGGTACAAACACATGAGAGTAAACAAAGCATTAATAATCTGATTATTGAACTCAAACCAAGCATTTCTCTGAGACTTACTTGGCAGAGCGCGATTCAACATTCCCACCATGACCATGAATAGAATAGCACCGGAAACGGCAACACATACCATCCAAACAAAAAGTGCTATATTCACAGGTTCCCTTATCCATTTTTTGCACATTCCCCAGAGATTATCCCAATCCATTTTTTGAGAGAAGAGCCGTTGCAATCGTTCTCGAATATGGGAGCTGCTAGAAGAAGGTATGGCTCGTGAAACTTCGTCCTTTCCCTCAGCCATTCGCTGAAACCTGGCTGATGCTGAGGCCAAATTGCTGAGCTTTAAGAAACTTTGACGTCTAGGAAGGGCAGACGGACCATTAGTACTCCCGTGTTCCGAGTTTTCATCAGTTACCACACCCCTTTGAGATGTTGAATTGTGGAGAGGGGCGTGACTCGTGACTTTACCGACGCTAGATTCCTCCCCTCCAACACTATCCTCGCCATTATCAGTCGATACCATTTTTTATTTATTCTTTTCAATATTTCTCACAACCTATAATGTTGGAAAACATTGGATTCGTTTTGCTTTGTCAACCAAACATCAGAGAGCTGTAAACACCAAAAGTTGTCTACATGTTACTGAAAATTCACTGTAATTAATATACAAAAAACCATGTTAAAACTACAAACACCCAAAACCCAGAAACATTTTTCTCAATTTTCTTCCCAATAAACGCCAAGTTAATCCTGGATACTATAAACATCCAAAACAACGATAAATCAAGAACTATCCATAAGAATATTCTTAAATTCTACAATCATTTCATAACATATGGAGACAAATGGGCCGGGAAAACATGAAGTGGGTATCTCCATGTGAATTCAAGATCATACTCCATATACAAAATTTGAAATACATAGTAAAGAGAAAAAACATACCAGAAGGGGCATCAATTCTTCTCGAGTAAAGACTGAAACTTTGATGTGAATTTTAGATGTTTTAGTTTCAAAATGTAAAGATTAATCAGCAGCAGTTAGTTATGAATATGATGTTTTTTTTCCTTTTTGAGTTTTGATGCTAATTTCGAGGACAGCACAAGTCCAAGTGGCGAAAAACTAGAGGACACTGTAAAAAGATTAAATAAAAGTGCCACATTTTTGGTGTAATTACAAGAACCTCTCAAATATTGAGAAACCTATAAGAATGTGGATGAAATTGTAGATGGAAACATAATGTCGTAACTTTATTTTTATTCTTTGTCAATTAAAAGTTTCAAAAGTGTTAGTATACAATTATAAATATACTCTACTATTTCAAGTTTGATTAATACAATTTAGGATTTTTTAGATAAGATTAGAAGGAAACTACCATCAAAGTACTTTTGTTCAAATGTCAAATATAGCTAAACAAATAATAAATAAGTTTCTTTTCAAATTTTGAGTTGTTAAAAAATAAAATCTCTTTAATCTTTTTTAAAATTAGTTTTTATTTCAAATTCATGAATAAGAAAAATATATCTTTTGGACATATGTTCAATTTTCTATCTGTTGATTAAAACAAAAGAATACTGCATGATAATTTCAATTCTAAGATATTATAAAACTAAGAAAAAGAGAAACTTTTAATTAAAGATAATAAAGAAAATTAGAAAATGAAATTTGAAGTGTTTTTATTTTATATTAATTTTTTGGTCACCCTCAGAGTATAACTGACTTTTAATCAGTTTTGTCAATCACGTTCAATGACCGTCAATTGCAGGAGATATTATTATAAACTTTTTGAGAAAAAATTATGTAATTACACGAAACCACAAGAACCTAGCTATAATCCCCTCCCAAGAAGATAACGTGAATAAGATCCAAAACATTTAACAAAACAATTATAATCGCATATTCGTATAGAAATTCAAGATTCCAAAGTTGCTATTCGAGTTACCTGACGATCTACCAAAAGACTGCGCAAAAGAATTACGAAAAAGAAAATAAATTAACAGTTATTTTTTCCTGTTTTATTAAGGTACTTTTGTCGCAAAAATAATTCATCTATGACTACTAGTTATAAACTCAACAATATTATATTACTTGAGTTCGTGTTAACAAGTAACAACTATTTATTCAACGGAGTCAAATAAACTTTTGGTGTATGGAAAATATTGTTGAGCCAAAAACTAATACTTAAAGACTTTTTTTCAAGTTAATAATCAAAATAGTGATGATGCATACATGTCTATCATTTTTGTTTACTCACTCTACTCATACACAATAATGAAAAAAGAAATCCAACATTTTGGCAATAAAGAACTGTTTTTTAGTCAAAGAATCGAAGCAGTATAACTTAAGGTGTCCAAAAAATATTGTTCAAATTTTTTTTTTTTTTACTTTGATAGTGAGTATTATGCAATTTTTTAGTATGTCTAGGAGAGCATTTGTTATAATCATTCTACATATAATTTATGATGAAAAATAAAAGCAGCATTTTTTTCTTTTTCATTTTATAAAAATTAAAACAAAAGGTTGAGTACTTGTATACTAGTCGGTAGAAGCGGGTGGTGATTGGGTATGGATTAGGAATAATTGCATTTAGGACTTGGCCAGCGAAAAAGAGAGGTTCCAACCTGAATGTGATGTGCTTCTACTTTTCCATTATTAATTTAGATTTCTTTTTCCTTTATTGTAGTTAACAAATTAATAATAGTTCGTTCATTCAAACAATTCATCGATCATCAAAGAGTCGACTAATGGATGTATTGGTTGTAGAATCTGAAGTATTTACATAAATTTTCTCAGAGTACTATAGGTTGTTTATATCTTGAATTTAATTAGATTGCATTTTTAATGTAATCATAATTTGACACGACGAAAAAAGTGAAACATCATGATCTAGCAACTTTTTGAAACAAAAATTTCTATTATTTTTTGTGAGCATAATTTTCTATCAGCATGTTGCTATTGAACATAAAGATAATAAAAGGGTTTCTCTGCGAAGACCTACTTTCGGGTTAAATTTATTATCTAATTTGCAAAATGATATGCAAAGGTAAATGCGCAGAAATTGAAGCTTTTACCTGTTTTTCATTAATTTATTTTAAAAAATTTGTAAGTGATTTCAAAAGTTATATCAAATTATATTATGGCGGAAAATTTTCTAATAGTCAAGAAGTCTAAACAAATATCGAAAACAATATTATTAAACCAATAGAAAGGCATGATTCATGTTTTAGATAACTGAGAATTGCATTATTAGTTGAATCCAACCCATTTCATACTTATTAATCGAGTACATCAAGGTATAGACATATTACCACATGATATTATAGGTTCGAGATAAATCATCATGCATAAAATGAGAAGCAAATTTATAATAAAATCGATTATAACCAGCTTTGCCTTGCCTGCCCTTTATAGTAGACTACAGATAGGAGGCACTTATTCATTCCAAACAATTCAGTAACAAAAATCATGTTATTTAAATGCAATCATCATATTAATGCCAAACAAGAAATGAAGTTGCAGTACACCCAAAAACACCCCAGCAGTACCAAAAGCATAATGATACAATACCATCAAGAACAAAGTCAGTCATTAGAAACAAATCACACCGAGAGCTGTCAAATAAAATTTGATTTAAGTAAGATCATCCTCCTCCAGCTCTTTCGACTTCAAGGCTTCCTTTACTCTTAATAGAAGTGTCGTCTTCCAAGCGTCCTAAAATAAGATAATAATAAAGTTATAAATGTGACGACCAAGTTATTTCGAAATTTAAGAGCAAACATGGGATGGCGTATGCAGATTTAGTTGAATATGATCAAGCTACGTATTACAACTTATTAAAATAAATCATCTGAACCTGGTTCGAACTAATTAAGGTAGGCCATAATGAACCAAATCAAATATTATCAAGTCAAGCATATGAACTGACTCTCTTAATCAAGTCATTCTGATTGAGCAGAATGTTTTTGTCGAATCCACAACCATATCTTTCTATATATAACCTCAATCCAAGTTTTATTCAATTGTATTTTCCTTTTTCTTTTCGATTCTTTTATCCTAGGTTGAGAAGACCTACAAGGCTACAAGTCATACTAGTACATCTGTAGACATCACAATGGATTTTCTAGCATTATCTCTTCTATATGTACTTAATGCCTTAACGTCGAATATTTGATACATATGTTGCCCTATGCACTATCTCACAAGTCTTGTTCAAGATATTGCTTCTCTTGCAGTTGAGCACTTAATAGCTGGCTCATATATCCAATCTGTGCAGAATATTTTTCATTGTAAGAACCCTCCACCGATCCCCACCCCAAGGTGGCTAAATGCACTTGCGACAAAGTCTAGCAATTATACCAGTTCACACAGGAGATTGATTAGGCATGAAAGCATCACTAGCAATTTCCAATTTTAAAATTTCATCTTTAAACCCATGCACCCCCAAAATGAACTATGTAACTTAAAACAGAATGAATGAGTCACTTCAGCAACTTCCCAAGCCAACATATAACAGATTTGCTCCCAGCATTATAAAAGCAAAGTGAAGAAATAATCAAATGACAAGGTGGGAGATAAAGAACATCAAACAGGAAATTGATGTTTTGGGCACTGATCAATAATAGTTACACTGAAAGGCCGTAAATTTATCAACTCTACAACTAAACCAATTTCACAGTATCATGAAATACAAAATTGCACAGTTAATCCATAGTTTTGTACCAGTGACCTCTACACTTAATTGAGGAAAGTGTGAAGAACCCAAAAGATATTGGAAATGATTTAAACTTTTCTCGAATTAGAACTATCGGAATGCTTACTCTTACCTTCATCTATATGAATCAACTTGAAGCAGAATTGTCAAATGAATGACATTGCAAGCAGCAAATTGACAACATAAACAACAAAACTCATAATTTCAATTGAAAAAGTTCGATAAAAGGGTCGATCAAAAGAAAAAGAGGCAGCAAATTGACTGCATTAAACCTACAAAACTTGAGTTCCAACATTATAATAGCATATAAAAGTCGGTGTTTTCATTTTTCATCCTCTCTATCCTCACTAAAACAATCCTTAAATTGCAAAAATAACACATGTCCAGAGTATCATCTGGTTCTTATGTCCCAGAAAATAAAGGGTAAGCAAAAGATAATCCGGATTCAAGGATCATAACCAGCAAGGAGTCATGAGACATGATTGTTATATAGAAGAACATGCAAGGTCATACATAATAAGTTATGACGAGAACAATTGGCGTCAGATTTATTAAAAAGACAGGGTTGGATGAGTTCAAACTCAGCTCATAAAATATTAAAAGTCAAACCAAAAGAGATTTTACAGCTCCATTTTCTCTTACCAGTTGGGTCATGCTGTCAAACTCCTTGACGGCATCAGTAAACTTTGAAACATCTTCCTCATCAAGTGCAGTAGCTAAATCCTGTAATCAACGTGTAGAACAAGTAACTTATCAGGACATAGTATCACTTACAAAGTCCCTGCAAGTGCAAGGATACAAGACATTATCATCAAATAGCATAAAAAATGTGATAAAAAGAGGTCTAAACATTCACAGAAATAACATAAGAGATGAACGCAGAATGATTCTTTCAGTTTAAAAGGAAAGACAGACCCATTAGCCAAGCGTGGATGCTATGCAATCACCCAAGTGGACTAAAGCAAAGAAGAAAGAAAACATAAGAATGCTTGAGAGCCATGACATACCGCTAACAATTTATACTCGCGTGTTCCAGAAAATGTAGGATCCAAATCCTGCAAATGAAGGAGAAAATATGATTGGATAACTAATGTATAAACATATAATAAAGTTGCAAATCTGGAGAATTTTTACACTTCTTTTACAATAAAACAAAGGAAGCACCTGGTATCGCTCTAATGCATTGGTGATTGCAACAACATCACCTTTGCAAAGCTGGCAGATTCCAGCATTAAGAAGGTGCCCTTTCACCCCGTACTTCAATAAGTTGTTACTGAGTGAGTGCCGTGCAATCTCTTCATAAATCTCAATAGCTTTTGGGTATCTGACAAAATAGTGAGCGATTAAGTTTTTCAGCAGACAGTCAAAATTTTATCTAAAACACCAACCACGTGCTATCTTTTACTGAATAATAAACTCAAACTTAAAAAGCATCATGTCTTTGGGGTCCTTTCTTTGTATTTCTCTAAACAGCACTAAATTTTAATCAAGAGAAAGCTTGAGAGTTGGAGGGGATAAGAACAGCGTGATTAAGCATTGGCCAAAGAACAGGAAAAAGAATTCCTATATAAAACAATATCCTCCGCAGTACTTGAAGACCAATCATCAAAAATTCCACCCCAAAATTGAGCCCAAATTTGTAATAGATGGCAACTTCTTCAGTAATGAATGTGCAACTATGATTTATCAACAACAACAAATTGAACATAGATATTAAGACCAAGAAAAATGAGGACAAGGCTGAGAAGAGGTACGAGTGAACAAGAGTCTGATCATTCAGTAAGATATGGTAGCCAAATATGCCCATGTGCAAGTTACATTTACGTAAGCAAACATATATGGAGGTCAGCTAAAAGGAAACAGTAAGCACCCTATACATTCATGGCCAAGGACCCACGTTCTTAGTGCACGGCAACACTTAATCAACCTTCTCATGGAAATTATCACACTATAGAATGGAAGGTATAATCTATGACTATTTCATTATCATCAAGCTTAAAAGCAAAGCTAGTAAGTGGAAGTACTTGATAAAGCTTCTGTTATAAACACAACAAAAACGTTAATATAGATTATGTAACTATGCAGCAAGAGCAGGCAGATTTAACTGTTCGATTTGAGCAGCAAATTGTGCAATTTTCTGCTTGCACTGATTTGCTGATGTCGTCACTTCTTCACTTTGGAAAAGATCAGCAGCTTTCTCATAGTAGGAAATTGCTTGTTCCAAATTCTGTTCTTGCTCATACAACTCAGCTATTTCCTGGCAGAGTGAAAACCACAATTACTGTTTAGTGTCTATTAAAATGAGGTAGAAACATTACATATCCATTTTATTTCTTGATCTTTTACCTTGTAATATCTGGCAGACATATTAAGTCTTCCAATATCCAGAAATAAATTAACAGATTGCTCCAGGCATGATATTGACTCTGCACATTGTACAAGATAGATTAATGGAAAATGTATATGATATTAAAGCTCCAATGGGGAAAATAACAATACAAAGGACAGATGATAACTTGAAAAGGAAGTAGAAACAACAAAAACTTAAAAACGAAAGCAAATTTAGATGACATCTATCAGATTCAAAATCATAATAAAAACTTTTCAAGATCTGATTCTGATAAACAGAAGGTTCACTAAACTGAAACTAAAGTGGCACTACAACGTGGACAATAACAAAACAACAAAGAAGCACAAGTAATATGCACAAAATTTCACAAGGAACTTCTCCACTTATACACGAATTGCTGCTCAAATCTCTTACGACCTTGTGTGTCATTTCTTCTGCCACTCTCCAATTCTATTTATGTTCTCGTAAGACTAAATCGTGCAAAGAGGTAATAACTACAATTTCCTCGAGTTTGCTTCTACATTTAGAAAGACAAAATTAATATACACGAAACGACACAAAAACTTTGAGATAGTAATTTTTGTTCAAATTGTAAGACCCGTGTTATTTCTCGTGCCACCACCAAACTGTATCTTGTGCAGCTGGTCAAAATCTTAAGGTCTCCTGAAAACGTAGCAACAACCAAGAAATGAAGCACACACACCACTACTTGATGTGGAGACAAGTGTGATCCAAATCTATTATGGTACATGACGGCGGCAAAAAGTAACAAAAAACAATTTGTCATAAGAAATTTGAGTCACACTGCATTACTATCCATGGCTAAAACCGGCAGCATTATACCAACAATTCAACAGAAACAACAAAAATCGAGAAAAACACCAGATTATTTTTTTCACAGACCTTTGATGTTGGTCTTTTTGTAGCAGTGAGCGGCATCTGCATACGCATTAGCAGCTTCGTGCTTGCTATCCAACTGCAAACACGAACACATATAAGCTTAAAACGCCAACAAATCTAAATGCTGCTAAATCACAAGTCAAAAAAGCCAGACCATAAACTTACCTTCAAGTGACAGTTAGCCAATTTAACATACGCCGCTCCAGCCTGATCCCCTGAAGATAAACCACAAGCACAACAACAACATCTCAAATCACTCTAAAACGAAAATTAACAAGGACTCAAGCGGCGAATTTTCACGGATCGATTGATTTTGAAGTGTAATTCACACACAAACAAACGATCTTCTATTACATCGAACAATTAGGTCAAAATTGAATCGATACTGACATGATTTGGCGAGCTTGAAGGCGTTTGCAGCTTTATCGAACAACTCGGCGGCGTCCTCGTGTTTGGAGCCGAATATTCCCCAGCCGCTGAGCTTCTTCTCGGCTTTCCTCTCGAACTCCTCTGCTCTTGCGATGTGATCTCCCATTTTATTTTGTTTTTTCTTCAAGGAAGAGGAAGAAGAAAATGAATTTTGGAGTTTTGAGGTGTGGCGATAGCACAAAGAGACTCGGTTTTGCTATTGTCATATCTGTTGACTTTTTGACCAGCGAATATTATTATTAATTAATCAGAGCCCAATAACAATAATAAGCAAAGCAAAATCTCACGATTTATTTTCATGTCATTTGTCAATTTACTTATCTTATATTTATTGAATAATAATACTTCTCTATCAAATTACGGGAGGTGGCAGAAAGATGACAACAATGTGGTTTAAGTTTGGTGCGTCATTGTTCTTTATACAAATTAAAAAGTGATATTGTTGTTGTACAAGGTTTTTGTTGCAATTTTATTTAGCAATGCTTCCACTTGTCTTGTTTCATCTTATAAATATGTAATTAATAACTTAATAATTTATATCCCTCCCTGGTAGAGGTAGGTCGGAGGGGATTATGTTGTTCCACCCCTGCATAATTAATACACATAAAATAACTGAAATGGAATTATACAAGATTTAAAAACTATTGTCATTTAATTATTGCGTAAAACACTTGTTGTAGCCTCGAGTCCTAACTTTCACGTGCTAGAAGAAAGAAGCAAAGGCACTCAACAATGTTGGCAGGTAAAATGAAAGTGACGATGTAACCGCTTCACAATGCATAAATAAATATTTTCATGTTTTAAAAAGAGTGAAAATGAGTTGTTCTTTTGATGTTTCTTTCATTATTGCCATTAAACAGATAAATCAGAAACAAAAAGGAACATATCCAAAAGTGAACTAATCCTCTCACTGAAAACCAGAGATACGGAGGATCTCAACTGAGGCCAAATACCACAAATTACAAAAAGCAAAACTACTGTCAACAGTTGTGAATATCCCACTGCTTAAGTGTATTGAAACATTATATTTTCTACACCGGATTAAAATAGTAGACGAAAAGATTGTAATAGATTAGAAACTGCTCTTCTCCTTTAATTTAAAGCAAGCTAACGATTTCTCCAAACTTGAAACAACGTAACAATGAGGTAACTCAAAACCACCCGCCACTTTGTAGTATTTGTTCCGCTTTGACTATAGGTTCCCTCCGTGGTTAAAAGAAGTCATCTTACTTCCTGCGAGATGCACATAAACATCACACCCAGATTAGAACACCAACACGTTCTGCTACATCTATTCAAGAAAAGAACATGACTTCACAGTTATGTTGCATAAGAGCATAGCCGTATCTTTGAAGTAACTAAACTAACTCTTCTCCAGTTTTTGCACTTACAACAGTATTACTCACATGAAGCAAATATATTAATCTTTTTTTTCTACTCAATTTGTTACTCAGACGCCAATAATGCTAAGTTTTACATAGTTCAATAATCCTGACCTGCAAATTAATTCTGCACAACACATGTTTTAATTTTTATCAGAACGTACCAGGCACAGACTAAAGTTTCTGCGTTTCCATCAAAAATATGGAGACCCTTGCCTGACTCGGTAGAAAAGAATACATAATATACATTTTAAGTGGCAAGGAAAAAGTTGAATACATAATACACATAATCTCCTTGCTTGTAACAATGTAAGAACATTTCTAAAATGTTTTGAAAACGCCATAAGACATTCTAATATTTAGCAGCACGAAACACAGGTTAAAGACGAGCAGGATTTTAACCAATGTTGCACAAAACCATGTTAAAACTGATACGGAAAAAGTGCAGCAGCTATCTGTCCTTTCTATAAGACCAATATACTTTATAAACTAAAAGAACTAACAGAAAACATAAACCACAAAAGTACTTAAACACTTCCAATAGAGACCTCAAGTTCAAGCATTTAAGTCTAAGGCAGCTTAACTAACCTGGAACTCTTCTTTGACGGGATAACTAATCCTCTCTTCTCCAAGCTTTTAAACCGATCCCTGACAAGGGTGCAACATCCCTAGTATAGAAACATTTACAGATTAACCCAGAGACCGTAAGCCTCTAAAGTGAAGTTCAGAAGTATTATTGATTAGCGAAGTTACAAACCTTCAATTGACGAAGCGAACCAGTTTTCTCTTCAGATAAGAGCACTTGGACTGGAGCAGGCTCAAATCTGAAAAAAAGAAATTCCAAGCATACATAAATTGTTTACAAAGGTATTAACATTCAGATCACAGAAATGGCCATCTCATTCCAACACTTTTCGTGAGGGACTCAAAAAGAAAACATAAATGTGTTTATAAATACATACTTGTACTTTCCCAAGCGAGGTGGACGAACTTTAAGTCTTTCCTGTTTAGCAATAGCCCGCCGAAGATGTCTGTTATGTTTTTCTTCATCCTCTTTTGCAATTTCTTGCATTATATCCTGCAAGCTATTTTCGAAAACACTCGTTAGACAATCCTGCAATCACAGAGAGTAGAATAAAAACTTGGTATATTTGAAGAATGTCAATTTAGGTACCTGTCTATGTCCTTTGAGAGTTCTCCCACTTTTTTGGCCTCTGCTTCAGCTTTCAGTCGTTCCTTCCGCCTAGCCCTCCGGTTCAACTCAACTCTTGTTACCTTTTTGGTTTTATGAGACCTGTCAAGTTTTCAATCACAAGTACGAATTTTATAAAAGGTAATCGGGCTGACAATCCAGTTTTTGGATAGAGGGTTCATAGGGCAAAGAAAGAAAGGGATGTTAAAGATAACAAAAACGTGTAATGCATAATATTTCCTAAATTGGCAGAGTATTTTAGGGAGAGTATACAAACAGGTATCTTAAGTCAGTTGAGATGAAGAAATATTCCTTAATGATGGTAAACCGTAGTAAGTTAATTCATTGGGATCATTTTTCATAGACAACTTTATCTGAATTACATATGAAAAAGAAAAATACTAATACAAATCTTGAAAGCTGCATTGACTCTAATTATTCTTGTAGCATAAAGGGAGAAAACATTGATGGATGTCAAAATTAAATAGTATCTGAAGCATACCTATTCTCTATATCCACATCTCCACTCTCACTAGGATCTTCTTTGTCACTATCGTCATCAGAGCCACCACCCGCCTCAAGAAAATATTTCTGACATAACATTGGAAACAATGCCAAATGTGAAAAGAATATATCATAAGAAAATAAGCGATAGCAAATGAAGATGGAGGTAATGAGTTTGATTAAGGGATACTAACTTCTTCTTCATCCATTGCTTCCCCAGGAACAATTAAAGGAATGGGCTCAGGCCCCAATTCATGTTGATAAATTTTCTGCATTTCGTCTGCAACAGCACGAGCTAATGCGTCCTGAAAAGAGAACCAACAAAATAAGGCTCTGCTATATTAAATCAAAAAAAAAACCCAAGAAAAATAAGATATCAGCAAAAAACCTGATGGCTCTCAGGGTGGGGATTGAATGAGCATCCAGGATGTTCGACTTCGACAGCAGGTATAATGGAAGACTTTGGTGGTTTCTGTTTGATGAAAAATTGATTGTTAGTCCACAGTACGCTGCAGAAAGTGACATTCTAATAAACTTAATTAAAGAATTTCAATAGTGTGTCTATGCACATCGACTAACACGACAATCCAATATAATTTTTCACAGACAAAATATTATTCTACTGATGCCTATTTTCCTAGGGATGAGTGTGCGAGAAATTTCATCTAACAGATACAAGAGGCAGATGATAATTTACCTTTTTACTTTTGGCAAACCGGCCTGCAAGGGTAAAATTACGAATTCCATCAGAACTCTCATTGAATTTCCACGAATATCCAATATACAAATGCAAGTAGCAGAAAAGTAGTACCTTTTTCTCCCCATATGTCAACCATGGAGGATTCATTTTCACCCTTGTCCTGCAATAATTAGATAGAGAGGATATGCTTTTAGAAAAACTCAACTAGTTAATAATTTTTTCAATAATAATCACCATGAGTGACGTACTCCAGCACGCTAGTTCTAACCTTTAGGCCATCATCTTCACCTGTTTTGGTGTTTTTCTTCGATTTCTTCTTCTTTGGTACAGAGGACGGAATGGGTTGAACGAAAGGATTTCTCTGCAACACACTATCACATCGCAGTACTTTCTCTCTGCTTTTCTCAATCTTTCGCTTGACAGAGAGATCTGTACGACACGTTCAGTTTGGTTTACACAAAAAACATCTTATGAATCCACGAAATTCAACTTTTATAACATTTGCTCAGCAAAATCATTCATCGCAAACTCTACTTCCCTATAGCTGCCCTGTAACTACAGAACCAATGTCGATATAACACGCGAGTATGTACAGCAGCATTTGACATATTCTCAAAATTATCTATACAGATATGCCATCAAGTAAATTGAAATAGATACGCAATATAAATCCCATTACAAACTAAAACGAATATGTCAACAACATAATCAACATCAACGAAATTGAATAAATACCTCTGGATTTATCAACGAAAAAGAGGGATTCATTTGAAACATCAGCAACAGAACCACCAGCGAGTGCGTCTTTGGTTGATTTTTCGAAGTAATCCTCAAAATCTTCGGTGCTAATGTTGGCCCTCCATTCCTTTTTCCCTTTTCTTGAGCTTTTCGATTTTTTCTTCCCCATGGTTTCTACTTTCTCTCTCTACAGAGGCAAAATTAGGGTTTTTTTCGAGTGAAGAGAGGGTTAGGCGAAGAAACGTAAACCCTAATTGGCACGTGTGGCGCCAGTATATATGTATGTGTATATAATCTACTAGCAACCGAGTGCACGCGGGTACCGTGTGCAATGTTAGTTTGGTGTTAAAAGTTATTTTCGGTGCAAAGTTTTCACTTTATATAATTTATGTTATTGGTGAATATGAAATATTGTATATCAATTAATTACTCTTAGGTGTGCCTAAAATAATACAAATGAATTTTCAAATAATAATTTACGTGTCAACTTTTAAATTATTTAAATTTAGTTGTTTAAGAAAAGTTCCATGTCAAAATTGATCAAAATGTCAAACATAAAAGAAATGTTAAAGTTACAAATGATAAAGAAAAAAAAAAATCAGACATAGAAAGAAGAATCAAGTTTCATTTATCTGGCACCGATTAGCTGTTCCAAAAGTATTAAATCTTTCACTGTAACAATGCTTTGACTTCTAAAATTCTGTCAACAAAATATTATAAGGTGTAAATAATTAAAAGACTCAAATCACTATTGTTATAATCATAAAAAAATAAACCAATCTTGTTATAACAATAAGAAATTTTTAGACGCTGTTGAAATTAATTTGGAATTAGAACGTGTAGCTTCAACTCCAGCAATATGTTATAACTCAATCATATCTTTACTGAAAAGCATGGATCAAAATTTCCATACGTTTCCTCAAAAACCACCGAAACGTTTCCTTTTTTCACTTAGTCTAAACGAAACCCAGAAGTAGTTTCCAATTTCATTACACCTATAACTTTTACGAAATTTTTGAAACACATCGAAAAACTTTCGAAAAACTACAAAATGTTTCTAATATTTAGGAGACCGAAACTCACATCGAAGCAGAAACTTTGATCCATGCTGAAAAGTAGGATTTTACTTGAATACTCCTAATCTGACATCAGAAAAACATATGAATAGAATCATCAAAATTGTGTTCTATTAGTTTGGTATTTAAATGGTAAAATCAAAACAATAAAATATAAATAAATTTTATGTTTACAACACAATTCGACAACATAATAAGAGTTACAAATGTAAAGTGTTTTATTGTGTGTATAAGAGATAAGAAAATGGGAATTAATAAAAGGTTATTTTATGGACAGGTACTGCTTGTTTGAGAATTATAGGAATAGAAGAGATCACACTTAAACCTTACAGATTGTTGAATATATGCCTAAAGTTTCAAAATATTGCATGAGTAACACACAATATTCATGTCAAACATAATAGTTATGAAACATTAATAAAACAAACAGGAAAACAAAATTTAATTCAAACACAACTGTTTCTCTATTTATGAAATAATGGGGATACATAATTAGGAGAATGACATAATTTAATTTACAGAAGTTTACTAAGAAAATTAGAAAATACATGAATTTCACGAAATCAACCTCAGGCTCCAAGATAGTTTCTTGGAAAATCACAGCCAAATTCAGCAGAAAGACTCCCCTCAAATGCATATCTAATAATCATTTGTCATAAAAAAAGAATAGGATAAAATATTAGAAGGGAAAGAATTGTCATTAATCACATAAAAATATTAAAGTAACTTGGTTTGCTTATAAATGTGAACACAATATTGCATATATATCAAACACCCAAGTCCACAATCCAAAAACTAATTTATAGTGGTGAATGAGAACATTTGTGTAGAAAAAAAATGTAAATAGTAGAAAGCACAAAATGGACTCGTGGCAGCCGCACCATGATTTTAGGAGAAAAACATTGTTAAGAGAAAGTAATTTCAGATATTAGATAGAATACATGAACCAAGAAAGAAACAGTAAATTTGAAAACAATAAAAAACTTGTAAGTTTAAATACACTTCCTATAGAAATATATGCATATATATACACACAGCATAGCAGTACGTACTTCCACCAAATTAATACATCTTTAGATTGTTGTAATTACTGAAATTGAACTTTTGGCAAATGTACATATCCATCCACACGCTTGAGGTAAAAACCTGCCACATAAAATAATGAGAAGAAGCAAATAGAAAAAAGAATGAACTCAAACAGAATGAACTCAAAAAGAATGCCACATAAAAAAAAATTACCGGCATTTAACGATGACTGAAATGAATCCCAAAGCATAATACGTACTTGAAATACTTGAATTTCTCAAACTTCAAGCATGTTTTGATAGGGAAAATGAGTTAACATCTCTCTAAAATCCAAAAATTTTTTGGAATTAAAAAAGAATTTCCAACCGATACTTGTTAGCGGTGAATTATGGAGATGATGGAATGTTGTTGGAGTTGGATGTGCAGTTATTTTTCAAATAAGCTCACAATTAATAGGAAATAAATTGTAAATTTGATTTGAGACAAAATTACTGAAAATGTGGGGAAGTGGGGAGTGAGGATTTAAGGTAATTCAAAATTCAAATAAGCTCACAATTAATAGGAAAAATATTGAAAATTGGTTTGAAACAAAATTACCTAAAATGTGGGGGAAGTGGGGAGTGAGGATTTACGGTGATTCAAAGTTTCAAATAAGCTCACAATTAATAGGAAAAAAATTGTAAATTTAATTTGAAACAAAATTACCGAAAATGTGGGGAAGTGGGAGTGAGGATTTACGGTAATTCAAAAATGTTGGAGTAGAAGTTTGTCTTTTGGTCCGATGGTCCAACAACCACCTCAATATTAGTATAGTTTTCCAAATTTATCCTTAAATTCAGTTATGAAATTTTAAATAGTCAAAAATGATAGGGACAATTCTGTAAATCAATTAAAATAACTACTATTTTGTCTCACAAAATGAGTTCCCTTTTATATTAGTAATAGATACTATACTAAAAGGGGGAGTTTTTCTCCACATGCTTCCCCATGAAAAGTCACTTTTACCCTTTCTAGATTTTGTCCTTTTCCAATTTATACTAGGGATAATATCATTCACACCCATGAGGTTTGGTGTAATATCAAAAACCTCCCCTGAGGTTTCAATAATATCAGTGACACCCCTAAAGTTTGAAGTAACATATCAGATAGACCCAGCATTCCTTTTTTGCCCTTGCTCTACCTTAACTATAACCAACTTGTTATCTTTTGAAAAGTGTGAGTTTTTCGTATGTGGTTTGGCTAAAATATTTCGATTTTGATTGCCAAATTTAGAGGTTTCTATTCCAAAATTAATATCGATGTCCTGCTTGTTACGGCTTTGTGTAAAGCAATTTTGATTCTAAATGCCAAATTAAAGGCCTTGTTATTCAAGGGGTTACGAATCATGCAAATTTATTTTTTGGTATCTTATGGTTTAAATTTGGAAGCTTATCAAGGTTGTTGGACTTTTATATTCAGTACTATTCTCGAAAATTTAAGCTTCAGATACTGTTCCTATATGGAAGTACATAATTTGCAAAATAGTCCCTTAAAATTGCAAAACCAGTCCCTGTAATTGCAAAATAGTCCCTTCAATATTGCAAAATAGACCCTTGAGTTCGTAACATCTTCAATCCATCACCGTCACACTCTAGAGGCAGAACCACCGCCCTTATCCACCGTGAGCATCCCTCGTCTATACTATACTGTATATATAAATGGGAAGGATTTTGTTCGTCAGTCTTTCATCATTTCCAATATGCCCCTATAAATTTATATTATTCCAATTTTCATATTTCCGATTTTGCCCATATCTTTTTACTTTCTCCATAGTTAGAAAAGGAAAAATAACATTCGCTCCTGTCATCCGCCGCCTCTATTCTCTGTACAAGTTGCACAAACTTCTCTCTCTCTCCCTCCTTCTCAACGGATTGGTTCATGGTTTATTTTGGGAAGGTTGTTGCGCCGCCGATGGCGGTGGGCGACTCCTTCGGGTGGTTGTATTGACGGAGGGTTGGTGGCGATTGATGGGGAGGTGGGTTGGGATCATCGGTCGTGGGTGTGTACGTGGTTCGTGAGAAGGTATTGGGAGAGTGGCACGGGTGGATGGCGATGAGGTGGAACCGTTGAGCGGCTGGGTTGGGTTTGCAAGTGGAGAGTGAGAAAAAAAATCCTCAAATGACGAAAAAATTAAAATCAAGAAAATTTTAATTAAAATAAATAAAAAGTTATCAGAATTTTTAGGTGATATGAAAAAAACGAAGAACTATATTTACTATTAATAAAAATTTAAAATCATTTTTTGCGGACATTTTACTTAATTTGCTTTCCAATAAGTTTGCTTTATTTGACAATAATTACATGTTTTGCCAAACTAAAAAACATATACTTAAATTAAAATAAATATAAAATTTCGTCTTAAACTGAATAAACATGAACTATGAAGGTGTTTATCTATAATCTAATTAAAGAGAGGTGTCTTTGTAATCTTGTAAACTTCAACCTGGATCCTTTGCATATTTTAAATAGAGAGATGTCTTAGTGATTACAAATCTTTATAAAGATTATGAGATGTTTTTGTGATTTCAATCTTTAGAAAGATTATTCTCAAAATATATTTGGTTGATTTGTTATTCTAATATTAATATTTTGACCTATCATTATTACATTATAATTTTGAATCACGAATCTTGCTTCTAGCTACTGTGTATAGGTTTATGTTGCAAAAAGTATATATTACGAATGAATATTGTTTAATTGTCTGATGTTTTACTTCCTAAATATCTGATCATTCAATTGGATTACAATTAATAAAAAGGTTAAATTGCGTTATCTAAGACTAAACACACACGTGCGAAGCACGTGCCCTTGTCCTAGTATATATATATGTGTATAATCTATTAATATTAATATAAATATAATAAAATAAAATAAATAAAAAGTTGAGTTGGTCGAGTTCAATTACTCAAGAAAAATAATAGGTGCTTATAGTCAAAAAGGGATAAATATATTTATCAAAACTGAGCCTATAGACCGTCAAGTTATAGTTGTGTTCTATGATCAAGATAATGTAATACTAAATTTATAAGAAATAAAGTTAATACATAAAGTAATTGTGGTGGCCACAAAGTCTTAAAAACATTTGTTTATTGTAAAAATGGTTTAGCTTATTAATTTACAATTATGTGGGAATAATATGAGTATTTAAAAGTAAATGCAATACAATAAATAGATGGATTGTTATAAAATAAGTTATGCCTCGAGTAGGAATTATATTATGATTGTAAATTGTAAATTATGAATTTGTAAAAACTGTTAAAAACATGATCGAGTAAGTGAATCAAAAGATAACATCACGAATTTGCTAATCAAAGGGTTGAATAGAGATCAAGACCAGTGTTTAAAAAAGCACACTCGGGGCATGCTTTTGGACTCGCCTCAGGGCAAATTGAGCTAAAACGCCATGAGGTTGTTGCCGAGGCGTAACCCTCCCCCCTCCCCCCCCCCCCCAATTTGGGGCGTATGCCTCGGGCAGAAAAAGCGTCATCTTGGGACGCAAAAGGCGTAAGCCTGAGCGTGAAAGGCACAAAAAGGGAAGAAAATAGTTTTTTTTTCTATGATTGTTTATTCGTAGTTTGCCCATAAATTTCTTATTTGGTAAAATTATAACTCACTTTAGTAAAAAAAAAAAATTATATTATGATTTTCAATACATATTTTTATTTTTTATTTTGTAAATTCATCTTTTGTTTATAAATTGTAGTTACATGTGTTTAATTCAATATACATGCCTTGTGAATCTATATCTATTATTTGATTATTATTTTACTTGAGTTTTCTTGTAACTATTAAATAGATTCAAAATATGTCGAATATATGTGACTACCGCATGAAATATTTGTATGAGACTTTAGGTAGTGTGTGGAAAGTAAAAAAAATTAAAATAAGATTATTTTTTTCTCTATTCTATTTGTAATTGATATTATCTCAAATAACTTCTAGAAGTTTCCAAATATCTTAACTTATTATATTTGTTTTTATGTTTTCTTTTTATTATATTAATATTAATATATATTTTAAAAATATAAATGCTAAAATTTGTGGAACTTACGTCGTGCCCCAGGGCTTACGCCCCCCGCCTATACAGAAGTAAAACGCCATGTTTATGCCCAACGCCTTTTAAACCATTGATCAAGACATTGAAAGCAATGAAGTCTCAAGCCTAGCATAAATTGAGACTAATACAAAGATTAACTCAACCATGTCGACTGGAGATTCAAAGGTCATGGTTGAACGGGACAACCTAATTATAAAACATTGTAGGATCAATGTGTGGGTTACCCATTATGAATTTTCAATGTGTAAGTTAATCTATAGACATTTTAATGATCTTTATACATCGGAAATTTGAGCGGAGTAATGCGGGTTATCCTTAGTTAAGAGATCACTTATGTAACACAGAAGAGGGTTTGATTCTTATGAGAATTGTGGGGGTTTAATTCTCTAAAGACTTTTGTAAAATCAGGTCTATGTTCAAGCAATTAAAGGAGCATAAACCATGAGAATCGAAACTATGTCTGATAAATGCCTTTGTCGGTTATGTCATTGCTAGCATAAACGACAGACAATTTAAGAACGTCGCGTCTACTGATCAACTTGCAAAGTAAATTTTTTCTCACGAGGAAAGGTTCAAAGACGCGTCCTACCTATCCTATGCAAATATGAATTGTAGAACTTTATTACCAACTTGGTCACACATTTCAACCCCCCCCCCCCCCCTCCACACATTGTTGCTCAAATCATGAACTGGTGAATAGAATGCGCGTGGCCGCTTTAAGGCAAAATAATATTTACTAATTCGCGCTCTAAGATTTGTTAGTGCGTGCACTAAAAAAACGCTATGTCACGCTATAAGTTTTCTTTAAGTCTTGACTTAGTGATTCTTAGTGCTAGACGTAACAACTACTAGTTCGCGGATTAGTCACTATTAAAGCTCAAACTGTCTTTCATAAGTGTATCTCAGCCCTTTTTTGGTAACTAAGAGTTGTTGAGCATTTTTTATCCCATAAAATTACTTACTAAAAGCAACAATAACAGAAGGAAGTTAGTCTCTTATCTTTCAGAACCCTCGATCAGAAAAACAAGAAAACCCTTATTTGGTTTCTCCCAAAATCCATGACAGTATGTAAAAAATCTGTTGAAATCTCAAATAAAATTGTACATTAAACTCATAGCCAAGAAATAATTCTCCATTTGTTTTGAGTGATTTTGAAGTTACATGAGTTTTTTGTCTTCCTCTACAATTTGTTGTTTTCTGTTTGGAGATGTCTTGAAATTCTTACTGAAAAATATTACAAGCAAGAGATAATAATTTTTGGGAATGTTCTCATCGTCTTTTCCCTGTCTCCTCTATTTCTTTTTCTTTTTCTTTTTCTTAGATGAAAATTTTGGTAGATTACTTTTGTGTCACGTACAAAAAGGAATTTATTTCGTGTTTACTAGTTTCATTAATGTTGTGGCGTTTGCAAATGCTTATAAAAGGAGCTTGTTGGCTTTTGTAGCCGCAAAGCATGTTTTTAGTGTTTGAAATCTTGACTTTTGCTTTTGATTGTCTAAAAAATAGTCAGAAAAAGTACAAGCCGCAAAAGCATGCCCAGGGGTGCTTCCCCAACTGCTTTAGGAATTATGTTTTTTTAAAAGGTCATTAAAAAAAAAAGTTAGTTCTCATTAATTTTGCAAACACCTAATTAATGATTTAAGTAGCTTTCTAAAAAGATTTGCAAACACTTCCGACTTTTTATTAAAAGTCACTTAAAGTGGCTTTAAGCAAAAGTAGTGAACAAGCTCTTTTAATAAGCATTTGCAAACACCACCTACTGTAAAAAAAAATATTCATTCTTTTTTGTTATGCTCACTTTTATATCGCTCAATAATTAATCGAGAAACACCAATTCAATAAGAAGCATACGTCTTATGGAAAAACATTAAACCAAGAAGAAGTACAACAAAGAACATATCCAAAACTTTTACTCTTTACATGTTGCTACACTACTTTACATGCATTAAGCTCATGAATCATGATCATAAAAGATGTGTACATTTACAAGATCATTGTGAATGAAAATTATAGCTCGACAAAACTTGTTCAAAACTGATATAATTTCATTCGCATCATTTGTATAGTTTAGCTTATGTTCTCATCGCACAATATCAGTATTTGTCGAACTAGTTATTCGATTTATTGTCTCTATGATTTGAATAGGAGCATGTGATAGTTTATAACGTGTTAAGATAATGTACAGTTTCTTTGCTATATTTTTGACAAAAAATTAATTTCACTGAGTTACACTATACATTCAATCATATAAGAATGAGTAGAACTAGTCAAAATGAAGAAGCTTCTAGTACAACAAATGAAGATATTTATGCACTCCGTTGAAGAAATATCTTACTGTGGTTGGAGATAAAAGACATAATAAGTGGGTATGCAATTTTGGTTGTAAAGAAGATGCATACATCAGATCATATTCTCGGATTAGAGCGCAGTTGATTGGCTTGAAGAAAGGAGAGAAGACCCGGGGAATTGTTCTTTGCTTGGTGTTGTCAACAACTGATAGAGAAAGAGTTAGAAAAGAAGAGGAATATGCACTAGATGTGTTTGGAGGAGACTTGCGCAAAAGGAACGTACCAAATGTTTCACAAATAGCACCACCAGGAAAGTGTCCATGTAGTGCGAATGTTGTTAGAGATGTTCCAGATGTCCGCAAGAGATAGCACTGATACAAGAATCACTAGATTCTTTTACAGTTGTGTATATCATTTAATGTGGCTAGACCTTCTTTTTGGATAGATGCGGTGAAAGTTAATACATGAGGCTCCTAAAGGGTACAAGTCCTTAGAACCACATTGTTTGATAAAAGAAAAAACTAGAGTGGAGAATTAGTTGGTTGTTTAAGCGAGATTGGGCATAATATGGGGTTTTGATCGTATCAGATGATTACTCGAATGTTTGAAATCAACCTTTAATCAATGTTTTGGCCGTTTCGGAGGTAATCATGTTTTTCTTACATCTACATATTGTTTTGGGATTAAAAAAATGCTTCATACATAGCTGAAATACTAGAGAAACAATAGAAAGTGTTGGGAATTACAATGTTGTTCAAATGTTAACCGATAATGCAACTAATTATGAGGCTGCTGGTAAGATTATTATTGATAGGTTGCCTCACATTTTCTGATATGGTTGCATGCCACATATATTGAGTCTTTTAGAGAAAGATATTTCAAAATCATCGCATTCGTTCTTGGCTTTTATTGCAAGTTTCTATGGAGAGGTGAAAGAAGTTGTTAACTACATAAGAAATCGCTCATTTGTGCTGCAAATTTTTAGAAAGTTCTATTCTTCGGGGGTGATTCGGGTGAAAAAAACCTAGATTTAGTCAGCATTACATGGTAATAGAAAGACTTTATAAGTTGAAGAACTATCTAATTACAATGATTTTAATAATGAGTGGGAGGCAATTAGAAAAGGAACCACGAGGTCTAAGTTAGCTCATGACGATGTCAAGAGAATAATATATGATGAGAACTTTTAGAAAGATGTAATTTGTGTTATCTTTCACTAACCAAATTTGGAGAATGATTATATTTTGTGATTCTGACAAATGTGTACTTAGTGAAGTATACCAAAGGATGGAAGATATGCTAGGTTGCATAAAAGAAGCATTATGTGATCACAATGAATTGAGTTCACAGGTTATAACTTTCGTCGTGAGAAGGTGGAAAGAATGAACTTACAGTTGCATACACTGGCATATCTGCTTAATCCATATTACTAATCAGATGCATGGTTGCAAAGCTTAGGTCCATGGAACCAATGTTCTTAGAACCGGACCACTCACCGAACCGATGACCTTAATGGTTACAGGTTTTACAGGTCGAACCGATCTAACCACTGGTCTAACCTGTATACAAAGTCAATAACCTATAAGATAGTCAACGGTTATATTTTGTACTATATTTTCTTAACATTCACAAACTATTCACAATTTCATACTAAAAAAAAATACATATGTCATCACAATTCAAAATAACTACAACATAAGATTAAACATCACACTAGTACACGATATTCATAATATAAATCAACTTAATTCGAAAACAAAAAACATATAAATACTCAAATTCGTGAAATTACCAAAACAACAAAACCCATTGAACGCGACGTTCATATTTTGCTCCAATTCTTATTTCACAAGAACAGAAGTAAAGAACACGTCCACCAATAAAAGAATAGTGAGACGCTGCTAAAAAAGAAAAGCTGCTTACAGTCGCGGAGGAGCAGCGCGCTAGCTGACGGTCGCGGAGGAGTGGCGGCGGGTTGGCGGTCGTGGATGAGCGACGCGGGGAAGGAGGAATGAAGATGGATTTGGAGCTAGGGTTTGTGTCTTTTGACACTTTGTGAGCGGGCAATTATTTTTATTTTTTATTTTTTATGGGAGCACCGGTTTGAATTGCCAAAATCGGCTACCGATTTTCGGGCGGTTCATACCAGGTCGGTTTCCATCTGGTTCTAAATGGCAAACCGGACCAGAAGAGAGGCCGATCAGCGATCGAACCGGTTCGACCGGTCGGTCCAATCCGGTTATGAGAACACTGCATGGAACTGAAGACGAGGTAAGCCTCATGCAGATTCTTTTGTGCAAGGTGTATATTATAGATGCTATTAGAAAATTAACAACTGCACAAGATTCATCTTTTTTTTGACAATAACTTAGTGATTTCACTTATGATGGTGGAGTGTTTGCCAAGCCTAAAGCAGTTGAAGATAGAAAAAACAAGGGCAATGAAATGGTGGAACTTATATGGTGTTGGAAGCTGCTCCATAACTTTATTCACTTGCTATTAAAATATTATCTCAAAGTGTGAATAGTTCTTGTGTAGAGAGGGTGTTGAGCTCATATAGTTTCATCCATAGCGTGAGCAGAAACAAGTTAAATTGTGACCAGACTGAATCTTTAATTTGTGCACTACAACAAATGAATTTTGACAAAGTTTCATGAAAACTATGAAAATAAATACAATAATTGGGATGTCCACGCATATAAAGACTTTCTTGAAGATGATTTATAAGCTATTGAAGATGAAGAGTTGGATGCCCTTCAATCTACATGATATATAATTAGTAGTTATTGCTTATCCTTCTCCGTTCCGAAGCTTTTAGTACATGTGCACTCATTTTGTGGACTTGGGACTAAATCAAATAGTTTTTTAATACTATATCCAAGTATTGTTTTTATTTTCATAACAAACATTGAACAATTAAAAAAAATAACAACATTTGGTAATCAATTATGTTGCCCCAATTACAAACTACATAGGGGGCAAAATGTAATGAATGTAATTGTTAGGGTGCAAAGTGCAAAAATCAACACAGCCTACTTGTTATTATTATCCCGCCATTTATCACACACAAAAAAGCTTCCTCTACAATTCTCTGGACCTCTCTCTCTCTCTAACAAACTCACACACAGTTGGTTGCATTTGAGAGTGAACAAAAATGGAGAATCGAAAGAGAAAAGCCTTATCGGACATCACAAACGCTCACAATCTCATACCAACTTCGATCCTACGCAAGCTTGTTGCCAATTCCAATTCCAATTCCAATTCTATTTCAAAACCACCCCCAAATCGCACAATTAGGTCAAATTCGAGTTCCGATTCTTCGATGATCAGGTCCCACGCCGCGAGTATTGGATCGTCCAACACTAGTAGTGCCTCGCGAACCGTTCAATTTCGAACGCCTCCTCCTCGTGTCATCTCTTCTTCTACAGGTATTTTTGCTGTTTTTTTTTAATATGATTTTACTGTTTGATGTATTGCTGTAGTAGAGTTGATTGGTGATTTATGTGGTACAATTGGAGTTCATTATGCACTCGTTTTTGGATTTGATTAGAAACCATGGGGAAGAAAAAATCGAAAAGCTCAAGAAAAGGGAAAAAGGAATGGAGGGCCAACATTAGCACCGAAGATTTTGAGGATTACTTCGAAAAATCAACCAAAGACGCACTCGCTGGTGGTTCTGTTGCTGATGTTTCAAATGAATCCCTCTTTTTCGTTGATAAATCCAGAGGTATTTATTCAATTTCGTTGATGTTGATTATGTTGTTGACATATTCGTTTTAGTTTGTAATGGGATTTATATTGCGTATCTATTTCAATTTACTTGATGGCATATCTGTATAGATAATTTTGAGAATATGTCAAATGCTGCTGTACATACTCGCGTGTTATATCGACATTGGTTCTGTAGTTACAGGGCAGCTATAGGGAAGTAGAGTTTGCGATGAATGATTTTGCTGAGCAAATGTTATAAAAGTTGAATTTCGTGGATTCATAAGATGTTTTTTGTGTAAACCAAACTGAACGTGTCGTACAGATCTCTCTGTCAAGCGAAAGATTGAGAAAAGCAGAGAGAAAGTACTGCGATGTGATAGTGTGTTGCAGAGAAATCCTTTCGTTCAACCCATTCCGTCCTCTGTACCAAAGAAGAAGAAATCGAAGAAAAACACCAAAACAGGTGAAGATGATGGCCTAAAGGTTAGAACTAGCGTGCTGGAGTACGTCACTCATGGTGATTATTATTGAAAAAATTATTAACTAGTTGAGTTTTTCTAAAAGCATATCCTCTCTATCTAATTATTGCAGGACAAGGGTGAAAATGAATCCTCCATGGTTGACATATGGGGAGAAAAAGGTACTACTTTTCTGCTACTTGCATTTGTATATTGGATATTCGTGGAAATTCAATGAGAGTTCTAATGGAATTCGTAATTTTACCCTTGCAGGCCGGTTTGCCAAAAGTAAAAAGGTAAATTATCATCTGCCTCTTGTATCTGTTAGATGAAATTTCTCGCACACTCATCCCTAGGAAAATAGGCATCAGTAGAATAATATTTTATCTGTGAAAAATTATATTGGATTGTCGTGTTAGTCGATGTGCATAGACACACTATTGAAATTCTTTAATTAAGTTTATTAGAATGTCACTTTCTGCAGCGTACTGTGGACTAACAATCAATTTTTCATCAAACAGAAACCACCAAAGTCTTCCATTATACCTGCTGTCGAAGTCGAACATCCTGGATGCTCATTCAATCCCCACCCTGAGAGCCATCAGGTTTTTTGCTGATATCTTATTTTTCTTGGGGTTTTTTTTTTTGATTTAATATAGCAGAGCCTTATTTTGTTGGTTCTCTTTTCAGGACCCAGTAGCTCGTGCTGTTGCAGACGAAATGCAGAAAATTTATCAACATGAATTGGGGCCTGAGCCCATTCCTTTAATTGTTCCTGGGGAAGCGATGGATGAAGAAGTTAGTATCCCTTAATCAAACTCATTACCTCCATCTTCATTTGCTATCGCTTATTTTCTTATGATATATTCTTTTCACATTTGGCATTGTTTCCAATGTTATGTCAGAAATATTTTCTTGAGGCGGGTGGTGGCTCTGATGACGATAGTGACAATGAAGATCCTAGTGAGAGTGGAGATGTGGATATAGAGAATAGGTATGCTTCAGACCCTAAACCCTAAACCCTAAAAGAAACCTAACTTACACACCTAGTATAAGATGGACATGTGCGCCTGTCCAGTGACCTTCAGCCAGGCAAATGCATGTACGAATGATTCCTTTTGGGTGACCTTGAGTTAGATTTTCAGAATTTATTTCCTGCTTTCATATCCTTTCATCATGTGGAAAATTTTTGAGCTCATACAGTGTGTGCATTATGTGGCTGTGCAATTTTTGACATGTTATAGATATCTAGTCACTAAATCACTTGTTCTAGATGGGCCATGTTGGCTTCTTGTTTGCTTGAACCAAGCAATGGTTTATTCCTCAACTGCAGCTGGCATCAGAATCTATTTTCCTTTTTTGCTGTCGGTTTTAATCCTTTTCTTTAATTTTGAAGTTATAGTTTGTGCATATGTTGACAGCAACTAACTGCACCTGTATTTTTCTTGTAAGACCGTGAACCTCTTTTGTGCTATAGATCTTTTGTGTTAATAGAGAAGTTTTGTATTTTTGCAAGTTTAGTTATTTGATAAGGATAAATTATTTAACTGTTCTTCGAGGAGTTGCTAATCTGGAATCTGTTCCTCTTATTTTGTATTATTTAAGAATAAATATCAGTTTTATTGTGCATCTAGGACTACGAAAAAAAGTTTTTGAGCATCAACCGATGATTGTAGTCATATCATTTTTCTTCACAAATCTTACTAATATCCATTCAATGCTTCTACTTTTCAGTTTTGATCTTGATGAAGCTGGAGAAACTAAATCTTCTAAGTCATGGACTGATCCCACTCCAAAAATGAGAAAGGTTTGTGCAATTTTGGCTGTAGTGAACATTTAGTTCTAACTTTGTGTTTCCTTGCATGGTACTATCATCATCATCATATGTTTTCTAGATGTGCTCTCTCTTCAGAAGTTGCGTCTCTATGCTCCATGTCAGGTTATATAGTTTTCTAGATATGGTCTCTATTCAGAAGTTGAGGCGCTATGGTTCCATGTCAGGTTTTTTAGTTTTCTTCTAGATAGAATGTAAAATTTGACATGTGTCTCTGTTCATTTGGAGTTTATAGTGAAAATTCAGGTGGCTGTTTTACTGGTATGTCAACTTTCCAGAATGTTCAAAATGACAAGAACCACATAAATTGAAATTAGTGCTGAGTGCTGACCAGGTCTTCATTTAAGCATTGATTATTTTGTTTTGCTATTTGATATCATAAACTAGAATTTTCCTTTTATTAGTATGACTGGCTTTTTACCCTTGTATGAGATTTAAGATGTGAATGTTGCCAATGAAGTTTGTTACCATTTCGAAATTTTGAGTTTGCTTGATGATAACTTCCTTACATTGGGTGATTGTTATATGTGGTCCAAGATGGTCTTGGTTATATTTCATATCAATTTGTTTATATATGTAAGGGATAATTACGGCAAACCCCACAACCTATTGTGTCTTTTGCACTTTACCCCCTAACCTATGAAAATGTGCGATATGCCCCCGAACCTATTGTTTTTTGTGCGATTTGCTGATATCTTATTTTTCTTAGTTTTCTTTTATCAAAAGAATTTCATTTTTGATACCTAATAATTAAAATTGTTTTGCAGAAGAGGTGCTCAAGGGAAAAGAGTCCGATGGAATTGCCTCAAGACTTTATCCAACAGCAGAAAGCATATTTTCAAGATATTGATGCCTTTGAACTGCAAGAAGAGGAAGCTTCAGAAGATGAGGTAAAATAGGAAATGAAAAAACAGTGCTAGGTAGCAGAGTTAGTGTTTGGTTTTGTTGAGTTAGGTAACAGAGTTAGTCATACCAAGCATATACTTCGTTGTACAGTTACAACAGGATCCGTTGATTAAAGTTACACGTCTCTTATCAACTTTTTATTCTCAAATCATGAATTAGATACTACTAACTTTCTCAGTTAAAATACATTGTCTCTGTACTGATCTATTTTGCCTTCATTTGTATATATTAGAATCTTCTTCCATTGTTGTGTTCCGTAATCGTCTCTTCCTGCATGCTGTTTTACATTTCTTTTTCTTTTCTTCTTCTCCGGTGTGCTTTTACTGCTGAAGGATATCATACTACAGCTTGAACTCTTAATCTCTTTTATATCATCATTCTCAACGACTGCACCTACTTAGAACTTTGCTGTACATTACACGATTTTGTGTTTATGAAGTGCCAAATGAGCGTATTTCACGGTCATTGTCATTCTGTACAATCTTTAAGTAAACTTTCTCTCGTTCTGAAACAGTATCAGAGGTTAACAGTTTGTGCTTTGCGTCAATTTCACTTAGCACAGAAAATGAATTTGTGGATACCCCATTGAAGACAAGAGGTAATTGTGATCTGCAAGTATGAGATTCAGTGGTTGAGGCCACATATATAGTATTGTATACTGTCAATCTTCATCATTTCTTGGTCTCTTGTTTAAGTGTTTTTCTTTAATTTATTTAAAACCTAAGTATTTTACTTTAGTTAACTATGCGGGCGCTTTATAAGGGTTATCTGGATTAAGGTTGCGGTATTGAAATAAATAAGTAGAAAACGACTCTTATTAGAGGTTCAGGGATTAGCAAAGAAATGTCGGTAATTGGGATATATACTGTTAAAGTCCAGCTTGAACAAAAGAAGTCAGATTTGTATTAATTAAAAACTACGCCTTTATCAAGTTTGAAAATCAAACTCCTAAATTTCAATATTAAAGAATAAATTTCCAGACTTTTTTTTTTTTTCTAAATATACTAATCCGATTTGAATTATTAATTAATTGTATTGCAACTGGTTCAAATTATATCTTATGAGGAAAGTATACATTTGTTTGCAACAAAAAATAGTGGCATTGTTGCCTCCATAACTATAACATGCTGCAAAATTAACAGAGGCGTTTGCTACTCATGTTTACAATAGCTGAAATAGAGGCAATGCTCTATTTTCAAACAATAGAGGCGTTTGTGCCTCTGTTTACAGAGCAGGAAACAACGCCTCTATCTTCTGTTTAAAGATAAAAAGTTAATTTTATAAGACCAAAAGTGAAATCCGGCCTTTTTTATTTTATTTATTATTATATATGTTTTTAAGAAAAGATGAAGGTTTTGACCAATCAGAATAATTTGCTCATACGTATCATCAGAGCTGATATTTTTAAACTAATCTCCCACGTGAACATGCATGTAGGTTTCAGAGGATTAATATACTCTAATGAAGTATAGATTCATACAATCTTTTGCTGATTATATATAGCTGTACCAAATAAAATCTTTATGACATAATTAAAACAATATATTAACAGGAACTGATCGATGTTGAGTCAAAGGATAAGATAAAGTTATAAACCATGAGAAACATGATATCGAGAAAATATATATAAAAGAATATTAACATACAATCTTTGTCATTTAATCGAAGTTGAAATATAGCTGGAAAAAGAATCCGTGTAAAAGTATACAGTAGGCCGGTAACGTTGTTGGACATGATATGTATAAATTGACTTTATGGCTTGACATTTTTTTTTTCCTTCACATAACTAGTGAGGACTTGGTCAAACATAAAAAATCCTTTAGTTATTTATGTTTGTGATTTCCCTAAACCATATTGGGGATAAGTTTTTGCTTCCGAATGGAATACAAAATATTACTATATGCAGGCAGGCATGCATGCAGCTATATATAGTAGAAACATATTCTGCATCATACTGATTGAATGTTGAAGTTTCGTAAACCAATTAAGGCATGATACATAAGGGGTGTTATGAGGATTTGCGATTGAGGATTTGGCAATTTACCTCTCTGTGTTATGTTAATTTGACAAATTATCTCTCTGTAAAAAATAAATAGGCAAATTACTTCCCTGTGATTTTAAGATTTGGCAAATTACCTCCTTATATAGGGAGGTGTAACTCACTTGCTCAAATTTGAGAGTGTGAATGATTTTTAGGCTAAAAAAACAATTATACCCTTTATTTCTCAAAAAAATTATATAAATTTTTGGTTTAATATTTTAACTTGTTAAAAATGCAAAAATTAAAACTAAAATTTTAAAATAAGTTAGATTTGGTAATATGTATGTTTTATAATATTCTTCATACTCTTACTTATAAACTTTTAAGGAAAAGTTATAATTAAATTTGAAATTACAGAAAAGAAAATATTAGAAATAATAAGGGTATTTTAGTCATTAAGTATTAAAAGTACGCTAAAAAGATTACAAGGAGGTGGTGTGCCAATTTTTAAAATCACGAGAAGGTAATTTGCCTATTTATTTTTCATAAGGAGGTAATTTGTCAATTTGACATAATACAAGGAGGTAAACTACCAAAAACCCTTTTTGATATATTAGAGGGGGCTCGGTCGATAGGCTTATTGAGTCAATGTTGTAAAGTGTTTCAACAACATAGATCATGGAATATCGACCTATTGAGTCAATGTTGTAAAGTGTTTCAACAACATAGATCATGGAATAGTACGGGGTTTAAATAAACTTTCTAAAAGAAATAGAATTACCATTAATTGCCAGTGAAGATTAAATTATTGCTTGTCCTTCAAAATTAAATATATTGAAAAAACTCAAATTTTACCTTTAACTTAGCATAAGGACTACACAAAAATGAATACTAGTTATAATTACACTCTCTAAATGTTGGATTAATTAAAAGCAATTCTCTGAAATTCAGTTTATATATAATAATACCTCTAATTTTCAAAATAAAATAAATTAATAGACTGTATATGATTGAATTATTTATAAAAATACATATCGTAAAGTTTTACAATTTACAAATATAAAAATAATTAATTTTTCCCGTCATCTGTTTTTCGTACGCCGGCCAATCTATAACAACATATCCGAACACGTTTAAGTATTCAAAGAATCATTAAAGTGATTGTGATGTGAAATTTGATTAAGAAATAATGCGATAGTTTACCGAACCTCAAGAAATTAAACTATCTCGCAGTTTCGGTAAAGTAAGTCTCTTTCTGGAACAAGTATCGTGCCAAATTTCTTCATCGTTTACTTTTTTTTTAGTTCAGTTAAATTGGGGTCCCTTTGTTGAATTTTAGCTTCACCTAATTACTCCATTATCATCTAGCTTAAATATAATGCTGTTTTTGTTCCACACAAATATTTACTAAGGAAATTCCTCTTTAATTTTTTTCTTCTCCCTGAAAATACAAGAGTAAATTTCCTACCATTCAACTCGGCATATATATACCAGCTAGCTGACCCTAAGGACATGATTAGTTTTTTTCTTTAAGTACTAAATAAATTGAAGATAATATCATTGTAAGTAAAGCTTTTTCTTATTCTATCTTCATTGAATTGACAATTTTGTCCTTATATGTTTAAATTAAAATGTTAACACTTAAATGAATTATATGGTAAGTAGGGAAAGCGGAGCTAAATTGAACGTTAAGAAATCAACATGATATGATTTAAACATGAATGACTAGACCATTTGTATTGTTTTCCCAATAATCTGAGAAACTCTAACTTATTTTGTTTTTATATCACTGTTTAAAACACATGTACGCACGAAAAGAAAATTTGTACCCGTGATAATCGTTAACTAGAAAATAGAATTAAGTGGTACACATAGCTTTTCAGATTTCACAAGTGTAACAAAATGCTGATAAAATCACATAATTAAAAGCTGTATCAGAATTGTAATTTTCAGTTACTCGAGAACTTAACATGCGAAAAGTCGTGAAGAGAATTTGAGGCTTAGAGTGTGAAAGTCAATTCACATCTGGAAAGATTAAGTTGGATTAGGTTTAGACGTTTTGTGACTAACTTAATCCTGCTAGCTTTATCAGTTTGACTCACTTAAGATTACTTTTATTGATGATAACTTTACGTATAACGTTTTTTATTCAATCAGCTATTTAGTTGTATAATAAAAATATGATATATTCAGAGTTCACGTCCATCGTTTTTTTTTTTTGCAAAAATAGCTTCACATGCAAGTTTACAGAAATTTTTCGTCCAAAGGTGGAAAGACGCCTTGAAAATTGAAATAGTAAAAACGAAATAATATTTTTCCGCACTTAAAACATTTGACTTAGAACAATGCAAGAGCTTGTTACTGTCAGTTGCGGTCGTTTACAACTCCTAATAAATGTATGCTTATATTATAATTGCTACTTAGTAGCGAACAACATCATTGGTTAAATCCTGCTTTCAACGACAACTTTAACTAATGTTTGCTTAATCACAAAAGAAGTCAAAAATTTCAACTCACGTCTGAAAAATGATCCTGTACACTTTTCTCTTTATTCTTGTTTTCATTAGATCAAAAGTCTATTTCTTCCTTTCACCCTCTTATCACACGTCTTCACCAAATCATTATACTATTAGTGCTTCTTATAGACACTTTGTTGACAAATTTTATTGACAAGCCCCAAATATTTGAAATATAGCATTCAGGGATTGATATATAGACAAGTTTTTGTTATTTTTATTATAAAGAAGGCATATTAATATGTTACTGGCAATTAGTGTTTTGAAAGATGATGAGCGTAAGACACGTACATGGTTTCATGAGCTAGCGGTGGAGCGTAATCTCAACAAATAATGATATTTGAAATTTTAAAATATATATTGTTAAAAACAAAGTTATAGACATACTTTACTTTAATATAAGCTGCATATAAGACTTTCCCATGAGCCAAAATATTATAAATAAAGGATTAAAAACCCACAGAAAAGATGATAATAAACTCATATAAATGATTAAAACATATTGAAAAAATGATGAATTTCGGAATTATTAAATATCTATAAGAATATCAAATGACTTCTAATACACTTTTCATTTTTTTTTATAAGAATATATACTTTTCATTAATTTATACTGTAAACATATTCCTTCTTAACAAAATAAGAAAGAAAAGTTAGAAATAGATATACAAAATTGAAATATCGTAACACACATTTTTCGACCTAACAAGAACCATTCTTGTTTTTTGGGCAATAAGCTCATCAGTTTTTTAGGGGCCATTTGGACGTACGTCCAAAATTATGGGGCATAAGCCATTTGAAAATTAAGGACTAAAGAGTTATCCGAGACGTTCTGCAGTCAAAAAGTTCAACAACAAACTATAGAGCGAGTATTTTGATTTTAGAGCACTTCTCGCAATCACTTCTTTAAAGCGCGATGTTAATCATCTCTAACATATAATTGTTTCACTCCCGAGAAAACATAATCATTAAAAAATGTTAAAGGTTCTTTTAATTCGATATCTCTAAACAGCACGCAAGCTCCAATCACATTTGCGAAATGTGTTAGATGATCATTATTACTCCAGAAATGTCTCATTTATTAGCTAATAATTACTTTATTTTGAAACTCTGAATTGTTACATAGGCATATGCAATTCAAACCATTCATTATGGATATCACTTTACTTTAAGATTACGAATTAATCATGATTGCTTACTGAACATACGAACCGCTAATTTTATTAGGTAAAACACACAGAGCTCATTTTGTCCAAATATTGCAACATTTGGTTCAAGTTGACGATCGAAGTTGAATTTTTGAGGAATGTGCCAGCAAATAATTTCTTTTGAAAATCTTCTACCAGAATTTTCCCAGTCCATCGATGCAGTACGTACATAAAAATAGACACTTGCCTAACAAAGTGTCATTTTTTGAAATTTTGTAAAGCACAGTTGTGTGAACAAGAAAATTGTTTAAAAACTTCTAAATATTCCCCGACAGAGGTAGTAACAAAATATTAAGAACATTCGTAACAAACTCTACTGTTGATTGTTTAACCAAAAAATACCCTTCTGTTGATAGCTTAAGCCTGTCCGACTGTCCCCACAAGCACACGATACTGTTTTCACCCATTAACATAAAAGTTGTAAAAGTCTTCTTTCATCTATAGTCATAGCGCGCGGTTGTGGTAACAATTATTTTGTGTATTTAAATTTGAGTTTATCATATACATATAACAAATTACAATTATTTGAATGATTTGTTAAAACTATAGTCATAAAACCTAATATTTAGTTTAGAGTCACCTGTAAAACCAAGTCACAGTTATGCGAAACGAAGTAATAATCTATCTTTGCGGTTGAAAAGTTGGTAAAAGAAAAAATGTTTAAATACGAGATATTCAATTTATTCTTAGCAATCGACTATCTTCAAGAAGATTTTATACTTATTTTTTTTTTCCCTACGCGTAACGAATTAGTAACAAAAGATACTTCAATTTTTATGTTGGTACGTAGGACTTTGGTTACAGAAAAAAGTAATAATTAATGTCAAAACAATTGTTTCGACTGAGACTTGTCGTGTGTGAGCCTTCTATACTTCAATGTATCTTTTACTAAATTAAAATGACTGCGTCAAGACTCAAGATTATAGATAAAGTAGAAAGGATGAATCTGTTTTTAATATCATTTAGGCTCAATTTGATTCTCAGGGAAAATGGGAGAAAGGAAAGAAAGTTCCGAAAAATATTTTCTTTTCCGAGTGTTTGGTAACACAAGAAATTTTAGGAAAAGAAAGGAAATGAAAATATTTCTTGCCTAAAAAAAAGTAAAGAAGATTGTAAAATTTTTCCTTATCCAATCTTCACATTTTCTCTTAAAATATAGGATCAAAATATTTCTAAGCTTTAATTTTTGTTACTCCTACGTAATATGTGGAAAATTTTCTCAAATTTATATGTTCACCAATATAAAATAGAAGACTCTTATTTAAAAATTAAATATTATCTCCAAATTATATTATACATAGACATGTAAACACACCTACATGTGTGTGTGTGTGTGTCTATATATATATATATATATGCAACGTTTATTAGTATTTTCGTTGTATTATACGATAATTATTTTTTCTCTTATCCTACCATGTAATATAGTATTCTTTCATCTTAAATATATTAGTTTAAAAAGAGTATAACTATATTAGCAATGTATTTAATAAGTTTAATTATTTCAATGGTATAGAAAATTTACCAATAAGGAAATATTAAAAAAAAAAACACCAATAGCTTGATGAATGCCTTTTACAATGTCCTATGCAATGATTTAAGTTTTAAAAATGAAATTAAAAAAAATTGAAATCTATTTGCACAAAATCGCTTAGTATAACAATTTTCATGTAAAATTGATAATGATGCCACACACATGGAAAACGAAGAGAAATTTTATTTTCCATAAAATATTTCCTGAAAAAATCTATTTTCCATCATTTTTCCTCATTTATTTTCTTTCTCCCTCATTTTTTGGGAGCCAAAGTGAACCTTAAGAAAAATGGATTGAAAAACTTGTTCTTCGCGTAAATAGTGCTATTCCTATTCATGTTGACTTATCGAGAATAAGGCCTAAATAGAAGACATAATATCTTTAATTTTTTTTTAAATTTCATCTAGATATTGTTCTCGTTCTTAATCAATGAAATTCATGTTACACATGGTGCCAATATAGTGATACGTAATCTAATAAAGCTTGTAATAAAACCCCATATTAAGCTTTTGACATGGTCATTTTTTCTCCAACGTTGAATTGCCATGCAACGTAGTCCACGAGTTAGGTAACCTGTCCAGCCCAATACCCAGAGAAAACACCACATAAATCCTCTATATATACTTCACTTCTCCATCATCTTTTCCACAACAGAAACAAGTGAGAAAAATAAAATTTATTTTTTAACTTGTACGAAATTAGTTTTATCTTTCAATGGCTTCATCTCCTTCTTGTTTCAAAAGAGCCATGGTCACTTTGGCCATCCTAGTTTTTTTCCTAGCAAGCTCTTCAGCTCAACTTAACACTAATTTTTACTCAAGATCTTGTCCCAATCTTTATAGTACCGTAAGAACTGCCGTGCAATCTGCAATTCGAAATGAGGCACGAATGGGCGCTTCTCTCCTTCGCTTGTTCTTTCACGATTGCTTCGTTAACGTAAATTTCATAATCCTTAATTTTTCTCCTACCTCAAACAATTGTTTGTTATTAATTATAGTGTTACTCATTTAGGACTACATTTTGAGTGCAATGCATATTTGATTCGTATTATTTTCTACATGATATATTTGATATCAAGTAATGTACAAAGTTATAGACTAGTTTAGACTAGTTGTCGTCAACCAGCTAGGACCCATCATCTTTTAACTCGTACAAGTTAATATCTTTTAACGCGTTACCTTTCCGCGTTCCAATTTTAATCCAAATCCATTTTGACTTGCACGTTTCTAGTTTCAAGTTTCAACCACAAAGACACAAACACACTCCTTATTTGTTTTTTCCAATCTATTACTGGATTTATAATACAAAACCAAATAACATTCAATAAACTACTAATATAAGTACCTTTTTTTTTCTCATGAAAGATGAAGCCTGATCAATTGCTAGTGGTTACTATAAAGACATTTTAGAATTTATTTGGAGACTTGGCATGCTGAAAGTTTCTTGTTATATAGGGTTGCGATGGATCAATTCTACTCGACGACACATCTTCATTCACGGGAGAAAAGACGGCGGTTCCGAATCAAAACTCGGCCCGTGGTTTCGACGTAGTCGACAACATTAAGTCAGCAGTGGAGAGAGTATGCCCCGGTGTCGTCTCATGCGCTGATATATTGGCCATTGCTGCTCGCGACTCTGTTGTCATCGTACGTATTTAAATCTAGCTTCTACTAGTACTATTTTTATTTCATTCAAAAAAAATCAAGCATTAACTTATACTCAATTCTCTTAGTAAAAAACAATCATTTTGTAAATCATTAACATTTACTGAATACTTAGTTACACCAAAAACAAAACTTTGTTACTATAGATTATTAAATTTTGCCAAGTCTACTAACATATTATTTAAGATCTGATTAATTAATTAATATTAATTGCAGCTTGGAGGGCCGCAATGGAGCGTGAAAGTGGGACGAAGAGATGCGAGAACAGCAAGTAGGAGTGCTGCAAACAATGGAATTCCTCCTCCAACCTCAAATCTCAATGCCCTCATTTCAAGATTCAGTGCTCTTGGCCTCTCCACTAGGGATTTGGTCGCCTTATCGGGTAAGTTCCTTCATTTAAGGTACTATAATTAGGATAATTTTCTTATATGAAAAAGTGAGTATAGTTTTTCAATATATATTCTCAACTTTGACGACGTGGACCGGTTTAAAACATTAAGTAGGTCATGAGGTCCATTAATATAAAAACAAATAGGTAATTAGTCTCCGTGTTGTGTTATGTTAAATCGACACATCATCTCACTCCACGTGTAAATTTATACACGCATAACACTATGTGGACCCTTTTTAAAATCACATAGAATAAGTTGTCTATTTTGTTAAGGTAACGTATGTTATTCCACGTAACACATAGTTAAAATGTCATTAGCTAAAAAAATATTATAAAAACGAAAAATTGTTCTTGGAATTTAATTTCCTAAAGACTTATTAGATATTACACGACATAACAATATTTTGTTCAAAAAAAACAGGCTCCCACACCATAGGACAAGCGAGATGCACCACCTTCAGGGCTCGCATATACAACGAAACGAACCTAGACGCTTCACTGGCTCAGACAAGGCAAGGCAACTGTCCTAGAGCCAACGGCACCGGCGACAACAATTTGGCACCGTTGGATATCCAGACCTCCACGGCCTTCGACAACAACTACTACAGAAACCTCGTCAATCGACGGGGTCTCCTTCACTCGGACCAGCAGTTGTTCAACGGTGGTTCGACTGATTCGATTGTTACGACTTATAGCAACAATCCCAACAGCTTCAACTCGGACTTTGCCGCGGCTATGATTAGGATGGGTGACATTAGTCCTCTCACGGGGTCGAATGGAGAAGTGAGGAGGAACTGCAGGAGGACTAACTAATTATGTTAGTTAGATTAATTGCTTTTCATGATGAGTTATATATATTCATCGAAGATCAAAGTTGGTTTGAAATATGTTGATTGTGTGTGTGTTTTTTGTTGTTGTTGTTGGTTTTTTCTTTTGGTCTTTGTGGGGGTGTTTTTCTTGTTTAAGTCTTATGGTTTGTCATGAAGGTCGTCGGTGGCCATATCATTATATTAAAGCAGTGTGTTTTGATTTCTTTCAGATATATTATTAACAGAATTGTTTCGTGTTCCATTCACGCGTATTTTAGACTTTATTCTTTAACGTATGAAAACGTGCAATATCTCCTAACTTATTGTTTCTTTGTGCGATTTGTCCTCTGATGTTCGGTCTATCGAATAAAAGTGCTGACACGTTTCTAAAAATAAACGATTGATCAATGACTCGAGGGACAAATTGCACAAATATCAATAATGTGAAAGGCATATCACACATTTTTATAGATTATGGATAAAATGCAATAGACCTTAAAAGTTTTGGGATTTGCTACAAATGCAATTAACCCTTGAACATATTTATCTCTTAGTAACTTTGTGAATAGCTTATAACAATAAAAGTTATATTAAATATACGTCTAATAGACAAGTAACACATTGTAGATGCCTCCAAGTGTTTTCTGTTTTACGATGTAATGTATACACTGGTCTGTTTTAGACTTTTAGTAATGAATGTTCTATTAAATGTCCTTATTTAAAAATTAACATATGCAAAGAAAAAACATGTATTCTATAAATTATTCAGATGCAGAAAGTCACAGTACGTACCTAAAAGGGTTTTCTAGATTATTGATTGGTGTTTTTAGAGTTTACTAATCTTTTGCAAGTTATATCTTGAATTATCATACACTTTCAAATTTATAGGTGGTGTAAATAAAAAGTCAACTACTTTAAAATATAGGATAAAAAACTTTACTTTCAACAGAATACTAAATATCCTCTCAATTTCCTGCATTGAGTTGCGTCCTCAAATTAACAGAAAAAAGTTTCTTTTTGTTTTTTTTTTCCATTTCTATTGTACTAAAATAGACAGGGTATTGGCTCTTCTTTTACATGATTTTTGTTTTAGTCCACTGCATGGGGTTTTAAGATATCATCTCTTCCAAGAAAGTGGGTCATTTTCCGCCTCATGATTTTTCGTGAATTTTGATCTTTGAAAAAGAAAATACCCATTACTTTTCGACTTTATTGGATATATTGTTTAAATATAATGCATACAACAGTAATAATCATTGGAGGACTTAGCGGGAAACATTGGTTTTATGAATATATTATTTAGACATCATTAAGCTTGTGTAATTAGGTAAATCTTTAGAGGGATCGTTTGAAATAGCCAAATAATATACACTGGCTTCATGTCCAGATTTTAATTTAGGCCAATCAGCGCACCAAGGTAGTTTGGTTGGGCTGATTTCGTACTGAGTAGTCCACATTTATTATGGTTGATCTCGTGTTGGAGGCCTCATTGAATGCGCCCCAATATGGACAGGTTTGGGCTGCATAACACGCATTAACCAATTTAGATGCAAAATATTGCAAATTAAGAAAAAGATAAATAAATTCAAATTCCATAGACTAATGTCAAGACAATGAGTTCTCCGTAGTATTAATTCGGTTACATCCTAAACTTAGAAATAGAAACGAAGAATTTAGCTCTTGATAATACGAGTAAAGTTACATAGATTGAGTAATAATATAAATTATAAAAGAAAGGGAAATAAGAGGAAAGAAAAAATTCAGATTTTGAGGTCATGTAACTTCTTCTTTTTCTTTTTTAACAAAACATGCAACACATGTACAAGTCTTATCAACCCAAAATACCAAAAATAGCCCCAAACTCGTACCTTTTGCTCTCAGTGGTTGTGGCTAGGTCCTGCCACGAGGTAGCTTTGGCGAGTTGCGCAACATTGTTGTTTTATCTTTTAACCTTATTGCCTTTTGTTAGATATTCGATCCCCAAATGACTTTATTTGCTAAAACTAGACCCTCGTGGCTATCTATGATGTATGGATCTAATTCCTACCCAAGCAAAGAAACTCTAGATTTAAAGTTGTTCACTTTTTTTTTACTCATTTAATTTTACTCATAATCAAAAAACATAAAATGAATGCAAAAGCAACTCAAAATTAACAAGAATGAACAACTTGACTAGTGAAATGATATGCCACTTGACTAGTGAAATGGTATGCCGGTCATTAGCGTTTTACATGCTCGTCATTGATGTCATGAACTAACCTCTGTATGAAAGAACATGGTACGATATTTTTTACATAATAGGAAAATAGAATAGGTAATCGGAATTTAAGGAGATGAGAATGTATATTAAATGTGAGAGATAACACGAAAAACAATTGAAATGAGGAAGAGTGAAGAGAGAATAACGAGAGACAAATATATTTTTATTCATGCCTCTGAACCTTCTCATCAAATATAAAAAGTTGGTGGTTTAAAAAAAGTAAAAAAAAAAATTAAAACTATATTATTAATATGAAATGAAATACTAGAATAAATAATGTTATTCTTGCCGCAAAAGCCTAAATGTGGCACATTATATGTCCACATGTCTCTTGAGTTGACATGATCATGATATTAGGGTCTATGTGTAATTTCGTATTTGATTCAAATTATATTAATTTATAACTATTTAGGAAGTGTTTGGTTGGGGGTATGATGATAGATTAAATTTTTAGTCACTCCTCATCTAGTGCACACTTGGAGTGATATTTCGAGCGGGCTTTTCGTCAAACGCGCGCTAGCCCGGCACTGTAGCAGACTATTCCACCTTTTTTAATCTCACCCCCCCCTAAGATTATTTAATCTCGGTTTTGAAGCAATTGTGTCCCACTTGTGAAAATACACTTTTACCCCCCATTTACACGTGTTGAAAACGTAATAACAAAATACAATCGCGATTTTGGGCTTCGTACATCACGTTTTTTCAGATCTAAAACTATACAAAAAAAAAATTACACTTTCTTCTTTTCTTCGTTTGCAGAACTAGGGTTTGGCGAATTTAGGGTTCTTCTCTTCGACTGATTACACATTCTTCCTAGTAAGAATTTCGTTATTATTTCGCAAATCTCGTAAAAACTCGTTTGGCCGACACTAATCTTCTGTTAATGTAGGTATATCGCTTCGCAATCGAGTTGTGCGTGAGGTTTGGGTGAAAATTGGACGAAGATTTCGACAGGTATATAGGTGCGTCCAAAATCAGTACTTATTTTTTGTGTTAGTTTATTTTTAGGGTTTCTATTACATCGATTTTAACAGTTGTGCTTTTGTTAGGAAAAATCGTTCGGGTTTCAGCGAGGATTCAAATTTTTCAGAATAGTTTCTCAACTTTTTACTGCTGAAAAAGGTAAAGTTATCATAAACAATCGAAAATATTATTCTAAATGAAGTTATGAGTAATCTGTGTGTTTGAATGGAGTTATTGTAAATGCCATGTCATGTCATGCAAGTGTTGGTATAATCTGTGTGTTTCAATGAATTTATGAGCTGCATTTGTTTATCTATGTACGTACTCAAGTTTGTTTCGACTGATTGTGCATCGATGTTAAAGTGTGGATGTTAAGTTTTTGTAATACAAAGACATGTTTCAGGGAAGTACCATTGGGAGAAATAGTAGGAATGATTGCTTGAAGATCTTGTTTAAAGACTAGGATTTATTTTTTAGGGATCCCCTTTCATAAGAATTTTTATACTAGAGTCGAAACATCAAACTAAAGTTTATAAAATTATGCTAAATGTCATCTGTATAAGAAAAAGTTAGTTTTATATTCTCATGAAGATGATCGATGAGGAGACATTGATTAATAATTATAAATGGTAACTCGAGGTCATAAAGAGTTGTGTTAAGCTAAGTTGAAAAACTTAATATATGCAGATGTGAGTTAAATTTTGTACCAAAGCTTCTTGATTTGAGTTGACAAATTTATACTTGTCATCAGCACCTCAATTAGATGGTTTGTGATGGTTTTGCACATAGTGCTATACATTACATAAGTATGTTGTGACCCTAATATTTTGATACAAACATATTTGTTGTGTGCCAGATGGATCAGCGGCAGAAAACACTCCTTTTAGTACTTTTGCAGTTAATTTTGTTGAGGGCAAGAATTTTTATGTTTATGATGTTGTTTCACAATCACCAAAGACAAATGAGGAATAATGGAAGACGTAGGGCAATTAGATATAGTCTAATTTCTAAGATGGGGGCTATAAATAGGCACATGGACAGATTGACGGGATTGAACGATGTCCACTGCTTGAGTCAACTTAGAATGGACAGATATTATTTTAATAAACTTGTTCAATTAATCAATCACACAAGTTAATATATGAAATAACGTTTATTTCCATGCGCTAAACTTTTTGTTCAAACATAATATACTAGGGGTGGCAATTTGGATTTGGGTTCATGGATCTACCCAAATCCAACCCAGATCTATTGGGTTGAATCTGCCATGTAATCATGGCAGATTCAATCAAGTTGGAACCAGAGGTTTTGAGACAAATGCAAATCTGCCTAAGAGTCATGGTAAATGTGGCAAAATTTAAGTTGAGAAAGGCATTTGTTCTTAGGATCCATGGATTGAATCACTCTAACCCAAACTAAGTTGAATCTGTTGTAGATCTAAGGTGTCAAATCCACTTCCAACTTGGATTGATCAAAACCAGAACCATTTAAGTTGGATCCAAACTCAACTTCAATGAACCATTTGCCACCCCTATAATATACGTACAAATGAGTGGAATACAAGCGGAGCAGTGGACATATGATTATGAGCTCCTATATTGTGGATTAATTTGAAAGCTCGTGTTTCGTTCATTTATCTATTGACATCACTGTACTACTCAAAAGTAGTTGATGTTGTATTTCTTTTCTCATAGATATAAAAGGGACGTGATGCATATTACGAGTGTTCTCATATATAGTCATGTACAATAAATTGGTCATCCTTAATTCTATATGTGATCTGCAGGTAGAATCAGCTACCAGATTAATCACATGTTAAATGTTTAACTTCCATTATCATAAAACGTCTTTTACCATATTCATAGTCAAAATTTTGAACTTGGCATTCAAGACAAATACTTTCCAATTAAAACAAGGAATTTCGTATTTTCTAGGATTTCATTCAATCTAACCACGTTCAAGCTACTTGCTCTTAATCTTTCCAAGGTATAAAACAATATATTGTGGAATCCCATGGCAACACGATGTCAAAGTTGAAAGGGAGTTCATGACATCAGAAGTCTAAGAAAGACAACAGATTGACATTAATATCTTGACGACCATCAATTTAAAAAATTGAAGATATCATTTATCAATAACATTCGTAATACAAGTTTTCTACTCATTTACCATTTCGGCTGCTTTGGAAAGATTGCCTACAACAAGGTTGGATAAGATGTTTATAAAGGCACCATTTGTTACTATTCAATTTTATTTTTTTATTAGCATGTTACCTATCATGGGTTGAGTTGGATGAGAAATTCCTAATTCTCACACAATATATCAAAAATAATAAATAGAAAATCAACTTGAAATGATATATTCTCTTTACTTGATATGCCTTCCAACCTTTATATAAATTATATGTATAAGAATGTAAACATTCTGTGACGCTACATTAGCTGATCCAAAAATATCTGCCATTTCAGTTATGAAGATGTACTACATTCATGATGTGATCAATTGATAGCATTGTGGAGATGCAATATCATTAATTTGCAAGTGTACTAATCTTAAGTAATAAAGGAAAGTAAAAAGTATTGCCCGAAAATTCGTATTTTGCAAAGAAAGAGAGATCAATCAGAGTACTAATCTCATTGTCTACTTTAACTAATCATATGTAAAATAGAAAAGTAAACGATATAAACTTTTGAGAGATTTTGATAACAACGAATAAATACAAAATAATAAAACGTAGGAAATTAGAGGAGTTAAATTTTTGTTCAGAATTCAAGTTTATTTGGAGACTCGATTAGTGCTCATCGACAAACACATCTAATCATATTTGTTATAATTATTACGAATCATTGAGTTATTGTTTATTTCAACAATGCCTAATGTTGTTTGAAATCGACTAGTCATGAGTAAAACGCCTTTGTTACTCAGTAGAAACTAGCAAATAAGACATATCGACTAGCTCTTCCGTGGTAAATTCTACGGGGTTATGGAAACCGAATGCACTTGTACTACAAAGAGAATGAACCATCTGTTATTGTAACTTATAGGAATAGAAACTAAACTGATAAGCACAACAAGCAATGAATTACTTTTTTAATGTAACAAGAGAACCGTGTAAGGTTTCTTACGTTATATTGATAAACTAATTTCAAATCGAAGCAGTTGGTGCTAGTATTTTTGTAAGAAAATAACATAACTAAAAGTCGAGTTTAGAGTGACAATGGACCTAGGCTTTTATAAAATGGCATTACTGGTAATGATTGTGTGAAATTGCACTCACCTTGCTAATTTTTTTTTTTTTTTAAAATGAGCTTGTATCTAATTTTGTTACATAAAATTCATTGATTAGTCCGAATTTGTAGTTTCAAGTACAACCATAATTTGTTGAAATCTCACCAAACTATCATTAGCACAATCCCCATAGTTTGGTACTTTAAGTTCTTTCCTTTTTTTTTTTATCAGCAAAGAAATTCATTAAGAAGGGAGTATAAGAAATACTCCAAAAATACAAAGTTCAAAAGAGATTACATGATACAATGAAGATGATTAGAAGACCATTAAACGAACGAGTATGTAAATCCTGAAACCTTTGCTTTAATCCAACTCCACGTGTGCACTTTAATTGATTCAACGACATCAAACTGAAGACGATATTTTCCATAAAAAAAACACATCTATTTCTTGTGATCCAAATTTTGCCAGATTGTAAAAATCCAGATACACCTCCAATCAATTCTGACGCAGAACGGATGCGTGCAATCGACACACCAACGTGTAATCGACAATAAACTGGAATCCACCAGCAAAATTGGGATAAAATCCGAATTTTATTGAATAAAATATAAAGTCTGCCAAACAATAATGAAAAATAGAGTATTTATATGTCTCTCAAAACCCTAAAACGATATAAGGAAAATAGGAACTAGAGTTCAACTCAAATAAGGAAAACATAAAAATTTCTAAAAATAAAGCGACATAAACTTGTAAGGCTGCGCAGCTGCCTTAAACGAACGAATTTGGGCCCGAGATTAGCTAGTACGGGGGTTCCCCCCGGTACAAAGTGTAGACGACTCAAAGACGTACGTTTTGATATGCTGTGGGCCCGAAGCCGATAACCGAGTCAAAAGTTATGCCCGTTTTCGTGTGGGCCTGATTTTGTCCAGCTTTTCTTCGAAATTCAAAGCCTCTTGTTCTACATCAGTCTCCCCCACTTCAGAAAAACTCGACCTCGAGTTAACTTCGGGATAAAACGGTTCATCATCATGGAATGCATGTATATACGCCACATTGAATGTCTTGGATATCGCCATAGTTGCCGGAAGATCAACCACATACGCATTGTCATTTATCTTCTTCAATATCTTGTAAGGGCCATACTTCCTCGGCTTGAACGTGCCAATAGGAAACCGTTCCTTCCTCAGAAATATCATCACCTGGTCCCCTTCCTTGAATAATTTTTGACGCCTCTTCAAATCAGCTGCCTGCTTATATTTCGCATTCTTCGCTTCAAGTTTCTCCTTAACCTCTGCTTGAACATCACGAACTTGAGTCGCCAAATTTTCTGCTTCCGTGCTCGCTCCAGCCACTTTAGGTAATTGTGCCAAGTCCAATGCATGTCTCGGAGGTTGTCGGTAAACCAAGGAAAACGGAGACTGCCCAGTTGCTGAATGAACTGCATTGTTGTAAGCAAATTCTGCCTGCGCTAAAGCTACATCCCATTGCTTCGGTTTGTCGCCACAAATACTTCGAATCAAATTCCCCAAAGTACGATTCAAATTCTCTGTTTGACCATCGGTTTGGGGGTGTGCTGTGCTGCTAAACTTCAGATTCGTGTCCATTTGCCTCCATAAAGTGATCCAAAAATGACTCAAGAACTTTGAATCTCTATCGGATGTAATGGACTTCGGAACTCCATGCAGGCGCACTATCTCCCTAAAAATAGCTGCGCGACATGAGCTGCATCAGATGTCTTTCTGCAAGGAATGAAGTGTCCCATCTTCGAAAACCTGTCAACAACAACAAAAACAGAATCGACTCCACGTTGAGTTCGTGGAAGTCCCAACACAAAATCCATCGCAATATCCTCCCAAATAGCATTCGGGACTGGTAAAGGCATATAAAGTCCCGTATTTTGCGCTTGCCCCTTAGCTGTCTGACAAATATATCACTTTCGAACAACCTTGCCGACATCCCTCTTTAATTGAGGCCAGTAGAACCTCTCTGCCACACTGCTTATGGTTTTGTCTCGCCCCAGATGTCCGCCTAATCCATCCCCATGCAAATCCCGAATTTGTTTCTCCCGCAACGAACTCTTGGGGATGCATAGTTGATTACCACGAAACAAAAATCCATCAGTGACATGGAACTCACCCAAAACTCGCCTTATTTCACACTGCTCCCAGATTTCGCCAAAATCCTCATCATCCGGATATAATTCCTTCACAAATTCAAAACCCACCACTTCTTGCTGCATAACAACTAACAAGTGTGCTCTTCGACTCAATGCATCAGCCACTTTATTCAACACGCCAGGTTTATGATTCAGAACAAAAGGGAATTTCTGAATGTAATTCGACCACCTAACATGCATGTTACTCAAGTGTTTTTGACTGTTCAAGTATTTCAGAGCTTGATGATCCGTATGCAACAAAAACTGCTTCTGAAACAGATAGTGTTCCCAGTGTTTCAACGCCCGAAAAACAGCATAAAACTCCTGCTCATAAGTACTCCACTTTTATCGTGCGTCGCTGAGTTTCTCACTGAAAAATGCAATTGGCCTCTTCTCTTGAGATAAGACAGCCCCAATACCTACTCCACTTGCATCACACTCTACCTCAAATAATTTGTCAAAATTTGGTAAGGCTAACACTGGAGTCGAACACAACTTCTCTTTAATTTCAACAAAAGCCAACTCTGCCTCTTCCCCCACTGAAACTTTCCCTTTTTCATACATTCAGTGATAGGAGCTACAATACTACTGAAGTTTCTAATAAAACGACGATAAAAAGTCGCTAACCCATGAAAACTCCTAACTTCAGTCACAGATTTTGGTGTTGGCCAGTCTCTAATGGCTCTTATTTTCTCATCATCAACTAAGATACCATCAGAACTAATAACATAACCCAAAAACATCAATTTTTCAGTCACCCAACTACACTTTTTCAGGTTAATGTATAATTTATTTTCATCCAAAACCTCAAAAACATATTTCAAGTGCTCAACATGCTCCTCTTTACTTCGACTATAAATCAAGATATCATCAAAGTAAACAACCACGAATTTCCCAATGAAAGGGCGTAATACCTGATTCATTAGTCGCATAAAGGTGCTCGGGGCATTGCACAATCCGAACGGCATCACCATCCACTCGTAAAGTCCATCCTTCGTCTTAAACGCTGTTTTCCACTCATCTCCAGGCTTTACTCGGATCTGATGATAACCACTCCGCAAGTCTATTTTTGAAAATAGCTTGGAACCCTCCAACATATCCAGCATGTCATCCAACCGTGGGATTGAAAAACTGTACCGCACTGTTATTTTGTTGATGGCCCGACTATCCACACACATTCTCCAGCTACCATCCTTCTTTGGCACCAATAATGCCGGAACTGCACACGGGCTCATACTTTCACGAATAAAACCTTTCTGCAGTAATCCCTCTACTTGTTCCTGCAGAATCTGATTCTCTTTCGGACTCATCCTATAATGCGGTAGATTTGGTAGGCTCGCCCCGGGAACCAAATCTATGTGATGCTGAATATTCCGCAAAGGGGGAAGGTCATTAGGTAGTTCATCCGCCACCAACTCATGGAACTCCTCCAGAAGCGGCTGCACGACTTCAGGGATAGACGTTTGCTTCTCTTCTTTCATAATCGCCCTCAAAACTACCACATGAACCTCTTTGGCTGTTTTCAGATCAGCCACAAATTCACTTTCTGATGTCACCAAAGAAACCAACGGTTGAGTAGTTGATTCAACAGGAGTCGTGTTTGAACCCTCACCGTTCTTTGGAACCATCGCTATCTTCTTGTCACCCCAGTCAAAAAGATATATGTTCTTTCTTCCCTTGTAAGTAATATTGACATCGAATTGCCAAGGCCTCCCCAATAACACGTGACTAGCATCCATATCAATAACATCACAAATCACCTCATCTTTGTAATGTCTTCCAATCGAAATTGGAACTCTACAAATTGTAGACACGTCGACCTTTGGCCCTTTCTGAATCCACCCAATAGCATATGGTTTAGGGTGTTTTTCAGTCTTTAAGCCAAGATACTCCACCAATTTTCGGGACACGAAGTTCTCGCAACTTCCACTGTCCACAATCACATTGCACACCTTACCCTTGATGCTGCAGTTTGCCTTAAAAATATTATTCCTCTGAGATAGATCCTCCACTTTCGTGGAACACATCACGCGTTGAATTACGCAGTTAACTCGTTCTCCTTCTTCTTCCGCTATTTCAGCATTCTCTAAATCATCAGAATATTCATCCTCATCATTGCCCTGTTCAGTTTCCTCATGATCCTGATCAACCAATCCCACGGACCTTCTCTGAGGACACTCATTAGAACGATGACCGGGTTGATGGCACCTGTAACATTTATCCCCTGTCGGTCTAGCATATGGATTTGGTGGTCTCTGCGGGGGTTTGCTCGGGACGCCCTTTGGTGGCTGATTGGTTGTCGGTGCGGCGGGTGTTGGTTTGTTGAAGCTCGGGTTAGGGATTGATAGCCTCGCCTTATTGGCAGAAAAGGATTCACCAGTATCCCTCCTAAAATTCGTGAATCTGCTCGTTGTTTTCTCCATCATCTCCGCTTTCAATGCCAGATTCTGAGCCTCATCTACCGACCATACCATCTGTAACCCTATTTTCTCCTGAATACTCGGTTTCAATCCACTGATGTACCTGGAAACCTGTTGAGCATCCGTTTCCTCCAGATTATTACGAACTGAAAGTCTGCACCACTCATCTGTGTATTCAGCCACTGATTTATTCCCCTGAGAGCAATTTTGGTAACTCTGGAAAAGAAACTGCTCGTAATTAGGAGGTAAAAATCGCCCCATCATCTTTTCCTTCATCTTTCTCCAGGAACGTATCGGAGCTTTCCGGTGACGCCTCCTGTCCGCCTGTAACTTTTCCCACCAGACAGCAGCCCCACTCTTAAGCCTGTAAGCCACCAGTTTGACTTGTTTATCCCCAGCAACTTCAGCGAATTCAAAGAAGCGTTCCACTTCGGAAATCCAATCCAAAAATTCTTCAATATGCATCTTTCCGGAAAACATTGGAATATCTCCTCGGAGTTTGAATTCACCTCGGGGACGATCCTCTGTATCTCCATCAATTCTAGGGTTAGTAATTCCATGAGCGTCTCCTTCCGAATCATCGCTGCTGGAATTATTGAACTCAGGTGTTCGTCTTCCCCTATGCTGACGGACTTGGTTTTGATTCTGATTGTTCCTAACGATGTTTTGATCCATGTTAGGGTTTTGGTTTAAGGTCAAGTTTTGCAGGACGTTCTGTAACTGCTCAAACCTCGCCTCAAACCTCTCTGTGATCCGCGTTAGATCCGTTTGAAACTCCCGTCTCAGATCTTCGGCGTTCAAACTCCTTTGACCAACGTCATCGGAGGAATTTTCATTCGTGCCTCTCCCAGCCATCTGAACAAGGCAAAAATCCTTGCTCTAGATACCACTTGACGCAGAACGGATGCGTGCAATCGACACACCAACGTGTAATCGACAATAAACTGGAATCCACCAGCAAAATTGGGATAAAATCCGAATTTTATTGAATAAAATATAAAGTCTGCCAAACAATAATGAAAAATAGAGTATTTATATGTCTCTCAAAACCCTAAAACGAAATAAGGAAAATAGGAACTAGAGTTCAACTCAAATAAGGAAAACATAAAAATTTCTAAAAATAAAGCGACATAAACTTGTAAGGCTGCGCAGCTGCCTTAAACGAACGAATTTGGGCCCGAGATTAGCTGGTACGGGGGTTCCCCCGGTACAAAGTGTAGACGACTCAAAGACGTACGTTTTGATATGCTGTGGGCCCGAAACCGATAACCGAGTCAAAAGTTATGCCCGTTTTTGTGTGGGCCTGATTTTGTCCAGCTTTTCTTCGAAATTCAAAGCCTCTTGTTCTACATCAAATTCTCTTGAGGGAACTCGGAAAAAGCCCAAGAAATTGCAGAAACAGTTTGTTCGGATTATTCACCAACGCCGTTTCAATCCCAAGCCATTCAAATATTTTCATCCCCATACCATACACATAATGACAAGAGCAGAAAAGATGGCAATCGTCTTCATCATGCAGATCACAAAAAAGGCATGCAGACCCGTTTCCACCATGAATAATTGCCCTTCGTGCAAGATTACACTTAGTTTGTACTTTATTTTGAATCACTCTCCAAACAAGTGTTAGCATCTTCCTTGGTGCATCAATCTCCCACAAGGTTTTAAAAATCTGATCATATGGTTCGGGTAAATGCAATGACAGTGATTTGTAAGCAGATTTAACCGTATATCTTCCATTGCTTTCACCCAGAACTAACCTTTGCTTTAAGTTCTTTCCTAAAATTTAAGTAATTACAAACTATAATTTTTAGTTTTATCAGAGTTTCAAAAGGAAAAGGCGTTGGGCGAGGTGTTCAATGTCTGCTGGGGCAAGGCGTAAGCCCCACAATTTTTTTTTATATATTTGTTAAAATCAAAACATAATATAATTATAACTAATAACTCAGAAAAATCATTTTAACTTTATTAAGTAATGTTTAATAAATAGTAGAACTAGTTAGCCGTTTTCAAAAAGGAAAGGGCTTAATTGAAAATATTATTAGGGTCTTAAACTAAAAAAAAAAACTGAATAAATATAGTATTAAGCTAAATTGATGGACATAATTGGAAGATGTGTGTTTATGAGGGTTCTCCACATAAATTTCTCATTTAGTGTATACAAGCATTACGCCACCTAACCCTTTCTCTCACGCGCTCATGCATAACACATATGAGAAAAGTAGATGGAGGGCTACACTTAAGAGTTCAGAATAACCAACTTAAAGAGATGAGAAATAAGCTAGTAATTAAATTAAGCTTGCAAAGTTTTCAACAAAAAAAATAAATAAATTTAAGCTTGCAAAAGATGAAACTCTGAAAAACAACAAGAGGAAGAAAAAAAAAGGTAAAGAATCAGCAGTGCCTAGTGCTAACAGCGGCATGAACTCAGGCAAGAGCGGTGGCTTACTCCAGCAGGGTAAGGCGCAACTAGGCGTAAAAATTGTGCTCCGAGTGTATGCCTCTAAGAATGGGACATACGCTTTTGACAATCATCTCAGGTTGTTTTCCGGTCGTCCTACCCCGAGCCGCGTCTTTGGGCGCAACTCAGAATTGCTCTTTAGAATGGTGGTTTTCATACAAGAAATAATCATTTTAACCAAATAAAAATTTTCAAAAGCTTTTAACCGTTTCAAGGTTTAATAAATATGCAAAGTTGTTTTGGTATAGAAATACATATTTACTTATTGATTTCTTTCAATTATATCAATTATCTACGCCACTTTAGGTTGTTCGTAGCAACTCTGCAAAAAATTAAACCAAGTTTTGGTATTTTTTTTTTAAATATAGTTTGTTGATGAAATAAGTGGAGTGTAGACTTTATGCATAAATTTACTTAGGTGAATTTCATCAAACTTCTACTCATGTTACGATGCATCTTGCATTTTTTTTTCCATTTTCGTCGAGTTTAAGTTAAATTGAAATAAAAGAAAATCAAGATATGTCACTAAATCATAAATCCCTTATAAAATAATTTCCCTAAAGGTATTAAAAAATTAAGAGCCTGGAGATTGGATAGGCATGCAACAATTTCTTGAAGCAACGAAATATACATAATATAAAAGAAAGTGAGGTACTGTTGGCCTGTTGGTGCATTTCGAAATACAAAAAAAAAATAAAAAAATCAAAGAGAACAAATTAATTACCTAAAAATGAACTTAGATTGTTCATAATTTGAATGTCTCTCATGAATTTATGACATCTAAATATGTCAGTAGCTTATCAAATTCAAGCTTTCACACTTTCGATTTTTAACTAGCGAAGGACCATATTATCGACGACATGTTAATGTTTGGGCTCGCATCTCAATATATTGTGCACTCTGCCCATATTTTGTTCCAAAGTTATTGAAACAGGCAGAGAAAACGTTGAAAAGTTATGGGTAATATCACTCACACCCCCTGAGGTTTGGTGTAATATAGTAACACCCCTTAAGGTTTGAATAATATAAGTGACACCCCCTGAGGTTTGATTTTTAGGGGGTGTCACTTTTAAAAGGACACTTGCACCCTTTAATTTAATATTACAAAATACCCTTCAATAATTAAAATACACAAGTACCATTTATTGTTAAGTAATAAAACCAAAGAAAAATATAATTAAAAGACACAATTTTTTTATTTTTTTTTGTCCTTTACATTTTGTTAAATCGTTTGTTTTCTTATTAAATCAAAAATCTTATTCTGGTATTAGCAAAAGAAATAATGTTTTGATCTGAATACTAACGTATCCCAGTCAAAATTAATTTGTGTTAATTCATAACTACGAAACAATTTTTGTAGGTATAATAATTGTTTATAATGATGTTAACTTTATATTCTTGACGTATTATATAGAGTCATTCCTGGAGTTTCAGTAATATAATTCATACTAAGGAAAGAACCACCTAATCTTAAAATGACTAGGGTTACAAATGACTTTTTTTTGTCTTCTTATTATTAAATATAGGAATTGTTTTAATTTATGCAAGATGATCAACGATATTCTTAGTTGATATTATTATTTGAAAAATAAAGGGTACTTGTGTCTTTTATTTTTAGAAGTTTTAGGTGATATTAAACTAAGGGTACAAGTGTCATTTTATAAGTGACACCCCCCTGAAAATCAAACCTCAGGGGGTGTCACTGATATTATTCAAACCTCAGGGGGTGTTTCTGATATTACACCAAGCCTCAGGGGGTGTGAGTGATATTATCCCTTATATTTACTTACATAATGGGTTATCATGTAATATTAGAAATATCTTGAGTGTTTAAGAAGGATAATGTAAGAAAGATCTAGAATTTGTAGGAGTCTCAAAAAGTTAGTAAATTATTCAAGGAATTTGTAAAAATTTTAAGAACTTAATTGTAGTCGTTAGATAAAGTTGATCACATCGTCTGTTAAGAAGGTGGGCTTCCATAAATAGAAGTAGTGACTACATTTGTACCATCCAATAGTGGAATTTTTGTAAAAATGGTACCATAACTTTTTCATCTTGTAAAAATAGTCCCATAACTTAAATCGGTCAATTCTTGGTCCCATAACTAAAATTAATTCCCAAATTAGTCCCTTCGTTACGGAAACAACAAAAAGGTTTGATTAATGCTGTCCGAAACAACTTGCCGGGTTGTGAGCATCGATTTTGTGTGCGACACCTTCACTATAATTTGCAAGATTTTGGGTACAAAGGGCTGCCGACAAAATTAGCCCTATGGGCAGCCGTCAAAGCAACGACCGAGCTGGAGTGGGAAGCAAAATACGGTGATCTTATTGACTTTGACGAGAAGTTGATGGCATGGTTTGCCGACAAGCCTCCACATCAGTTGAGCGAGGCCTATTTTCGAACATATCCTAAGTGTGATATGTTGCTTAATAATGGATGTGAGTCATTCAACTCATGTATCATGCCGGCTCGACACCTTCACAGTCTGTCTATGTTGGAGTGATTGATGGAATACGTGATGAAACGACATCAGAAGAATAGAGATCGCGCAAAGTTGCTCTGGAAGGATAAATTGTGCCCAAAACTTGATGAAATCTTAAAAAAGCAAGCTGTAGATTTGGGTGATTGTTTGCCGGTGAAGTCCGATGACTTTAACTACGATGTGTGTTGCTATAGCGAAGGCAAATTTGCTGTTGACCTTAAGAACCACAAGTGCGGGTGTCGTGGGTGGGATTTAACCGGAATTCCTTGTGTGCATGCCATGAGAGTGATATGATCGATATGAAAAAGATGGGAAGAATTTGTGGACAAGTGTTATCACGTGGACACATATAACCACGTGTACGCTCCCGTTGTCATGCCTATGAATGGACGAGAATTATGGAGTAAGAGCTTGCGTAGAGCCCCAATCCCCCCCTCGTAGAAGCTGTCGTTGGCAGGCCACAAACTGTGAGACGACCGCAGTCCGATGAACCGGTCCAAAAGGGCAAGAAAAGAGGTCGAGGGAAGCCACCAGTTGTTAAACCTAATAACAAGGTGAAACGATTTCAAAGAATCGTTAAATGCGAAAAATGTGGGGTGCAGGGTCACAACTCTGCCACTTGTCCTTTGAAAAATTCTGTTATAAGTTGCATTGTCCTCTACTTTAGTTTTTTAGCACTACGAATATATACATTTTACTTAACTTAAGTATTTGACTAATACAACTTCTAACTTATTCTGGTAACTTATTTCATTGGGACAGAGTGAGGTTAATCAAGAGGCCCAGCAAACTACAGCCACCACCGAAGCCACACAAGTAGTGGTAGATGAAGGGTTAATCCAGAAACCAACGTAGGGCGAAGGATCATCGCGCAAAAAACTGCCGGTGAAGAGAATGGTAAAAACCGTTAATTTAAAAACATAACAAATGTGTTTTAGTTAGAAATTGTTAGTTAGTTCACTGATTATTTATCTCTTATTTGTGTAGGACAAGGGTAAAGGTAAGACAGTCAACCGTCCCTTGAGTGCTCCTTTTAAGGCTCCTTCGGCGGATGTTCCGAACAAGGTCCTATGTCCTTCCATAGCATGGCACAGGAGACTGCGAATGTAAGAAAACAAATGATAAATCATAATTTACATGTATAATTTAAGTCACAAATCTAATATCTTTTGAAAATCCTCAATTTTAGGTGCGCGAGAGTGTATCTGTGAGTCATAGCACTCATCCAAATGAGAATCCCAGATCATTTCAAAACAACTCGATCGAAAGACCAACACCACCAAAATCCCCACCACATAATTTGTTCGAGAGCTCATTACTAGTGCGACAATTGCTACAGCAACATGCAGAGGGTACGAATATCAAGCAAAATATTGGAACGGTGAATATAACGGGGACTACATTGAAAGTGAAGGTGGAACGACAAGCGAAGAGAGCCACCAAGCCTCAAACTGGAAAACCACAGACGAAGGGGAAAAAATGACTGAATTGTGTTGTTGTTTTTTTATGGTGCATTTGAGTTGTTTTGTAAGGATTGTTGAACAATTCAAAACATGGTGTACTGATTATGTTTTGTTGACAATTGCTTTATGTCATTTGTCATTAAGGATTATGTTGTTGAATACTTTATAGATTATGTAGTTGTTGTGAACGAAGATGCTGTGGTTTGTTGAGCATGTATTGAATTGATTTTCGAGCACATTTTGATGAATTTTAGCATGTTTTGAGCTGGTTTTTGAGCATATTGTTGAATGGATTGTGAGCAGTTATTCGCGGTTAAGTTTTTGCCAAGAACTTTAGCAGGCTTTTGGGCTGGTTTATGATCAGGTTTTGGGGCAGATTTCTGAGGAATTTTCCAGAAATTTTAGCATGTTTTGAGCAGGTTTTTGAGATGATTCTGGAGTATGTTTTTGTGCAGGTTTTAGATTGATTTTTTGGGCAGTTTTTTAGCATGTTTTGAGCAGGTTTTTGGGCTGATTTTTTAGCAGTTTCTTTCACTTTTTTGAGCAGTTTTTTTAGCTGGTAATTTGGCAGGTTATGGAGCAGTAATTTTCAGACTTTTGAGCACATTATTTAGGAGTTTTTTGCAGGTTATTGAGCAGGTTTTTGGGTAGGTTTTTTGGGCGGTTCATTTAGCAATTTTAGACCAGATTCTCCAGACTTTTGAGCAGGAACTTTGCTGGTTTTGGCCAGATTTTTCAGACTTTTGAGCACTTATTTTTTGGCATGTTTTTGACAAGTTATATTCTGACTTCTCATCAGATTCTTTAGCAGTTATTTGAGAAGGTTTAGAGCAGATTTATGCGCTGATTTCTTATCATGTTTTCATCAGATTTTTCTCATCATATTAGCACATTTTTTTCCAAGCACCCATATAGCAAACAGGCCCATAAAGCACACAACTAAATGAAAAAACCGTTTTAATACAAAACGAAACAGAAAATCGATTTAGTTCAATACAAAGCAAAACAAATAAAATGACAACTTCAACCAATGATTGCAGCAATAACACCAACTACGACTACAAAGCCAAACCAAGTTATATATATATATATATATATATATATATATATATATATATATCAATTTTTTCAACTCCCCGTTTTTCCTCTTCAACTTGTATATCTTCTTCTTCATCATTTCTTCCATCTTCTCGACTTTATTGTTAGTATTCTCAATACATTGTTAGTTCCTTCGTAAGATTCGTCAATTTCGTGACATCCATCTCTAACCAACTTATGTTACGTGTTGGTCGCTCCGATGCGGAATTTAAAGTTGCCTCACTTTCATTTGAAGAATTTGGAGGGTCTTGCCATACGAAGAATTTACACGGTGTCTGCAAATTAATGATGATTATTGGTAAATAATTAACAACATTACAACATTTAAAATTAGTGAACATAAATTAACCGAAATTTTGTAAAACATAGTTTAACCTAAATTAGCCTTAATTGCGTTACTAAACTGTTTTAAATCAACCAAAAACTATAAGCAACCAGAAATTGTAGTTAAATCCACCAAAAATGATTCTCAATTTACACATACATCACTAACAATTCAGGATAAAGTAAGAGAGCAATACCGTAAACCCGTAATTGGGACATCCGTGAAATCGCCGCCCTTTATTAACTCCCGTCCTTGCCACCTTAAAACACGCTGTTTTGCCGCATTCGCACTAGTACGGTGAAGTGAAGGATGAAGATGCCATTGTTGAGTGGATAGATTGAGAACTGGGGAGGAATTTAATGGAATTAGAGAGTTAGGGCTAGGGTTAGGGTTAGTTCGTTCTTGACAAGAAATTTGGGGAATCTTTTTTGATTTAAACGGAATTTTCTAAAGCAGATTTAAAGTAGATTTTTTAAAATCGTTACAGACTTAAGAACATTTTATCACTCATTCCATTCACCTCGCACGTGCCAATCTTCAAATGACGTAATTTTCGCGTCATTATCAGTATATTTTAAAAAAAATATATAGCTCCGTCTGTTTCCGTAACGAAGGGACTAATTTGGGAATTAATTTTAGTTATGGGACCAAAAATTGACTGATTTAAGTTGTGGGACTATTTTTTCAAGATGAAAAAGTTAAGGTACCATTTTTGCAAAAAAATCCATCCAATAGTTGAGATTTCTATTGCTTAATATACAATTTTCCTTATAAAGTCTCTTGTAAGCCAATTTACTTTATCGCAGTCTTTTCTATAACTGTCAGGTGTAAGGATTACTTGGTAACAAACACGTTGTTTCTAGACAAGTGTGGCAAGTAGTAGACATACTTAAGCAAAAAAGTCTGAACAATAGTAGTGTCAAATCCTTCTGAATCTCGACCATCAAGCCTCGATGAAGTAATTCAAAAAATAGATCAGACGAATGTTCACTGCCACCACACTCTTACAACCCAGTAATCTTAGTGAAGTCACTAAGGAATGAGCTATCTTAAACTATGCTATTTAGCATCGAATCCCAATAAATGTGGGTTGACTGATCACCTCGTATTTTAGACGACAAATCTTGCATACGCTTGTTTAAGCACTAATCTATGTAAACAAGAGGTGCTTAAGAATGGATTAAACAAGGAAAAAGGTTACCCTACATACGTCATCAATGCCAAAACAATGGCTCGATTTAAGATTCCCGATAGACCCCACCTCACGGAGCATGCAACTGAAAGTTGTGTCTTTGCAGTACATCAGACATCACGTTTTGCCATAGTTAGCTAATATTAGATCTGAGTTGCGTGACGTCGAATCGAGTCTCCATGAAGTATCAAAGACATCGAATCGAGTCTCCATAAAGTATCAAAGACAGAGTATGGAGGAGATACAACCTTAAAAAAACTTTGTCATGAAAAAATGAGATGTCAAATCACACTGGTTGAGGCTCAGTCACTTGATTCGGGTACCACTGATAAGAATCCAATCAAAATTTTCCAACGGAGGAGATTCAAGAAGATAGGTTTAGAATGTTTCCTAGTATTTTTATATAATTTCATAATATTTTTGATTTAATTGGATTAGGATGTTATCGTTTTGGTAAGTTAGGAATCTAGTTCTTATTTGCTTAGAGTTTTAGTTATGACAAGTTTTACTGTTTACCCTATAATAATGGCTATGCTTTGTTATTAAGACACTTTTGCTTGTTGTTTAAAAGAAAAACCCTATCATTCCTTGTCAAACTTGGTTGTTCTCTAGCTCATCTCTAGGAATTAGGCGGATTAAATTGCTATCAAATTGGTTCAATTGAATTTCATCTTTAAAATTCTTAAACGGCATGGCTACTAGTTCTAGTTCTGACTATCCCGCAACCAACAAAACTAATGCGGATATCTATAATTTGCTTAAATATTAAAATCCAAATATATCAATATATCACGAAATCAATTGACCCAATGTACAAAGTATTATTCTAAAGGCAAAAGTTGTTTATGAAATTTCTTTGCCCAAAATCCAAATATATCAAGATATCAAGGAATCAATTGACCACAATTTCAAAGTATTATTCTAAAGCCAAAAGTTGTTTATGAAATTTCTTCATCCAAAGTTTCAATTCATCATTTTGTTTCTAAAAGCCAAATATATCTGAAATGTCTCTTCTCAAATTCAAGCTTAATATCAACTTCTCAAACCTAATAACCTTCATAATGGAGTGAATAGTCCATCAATGATCCAGAATGAATATCTCTTTGTAATCAACACCTAACATCAATAATTTGATCCCAAAGAAAAATCATGGCCACACGAGAAATATTTCTAATTACTTCTTCAAATCAAAATTTCATTCATCAAGATCAATACTTTATGTCAAATTGAAAATTGTAAGCCCCTTTCTTGGAAGAAGAAATATTAATACTTTTAATGGTTTTGAAGAAAAATATGCAAGACAAAACGTAAATTGACATCGTTGGTACAAAGTTTTGACAAAAACCTTCTTGTACGTGTTAGAATCAAACTTTTCAATTTTGAACATGGTAATGACCATAAAAACACAAACATAATTTAAAATAAGTCAATCATTATTCAAAGTACAATATTACAACTTAACTAAAGTAATGCCAAATTCAATCGGAGAACCAAAAGTGGAACGAGTATTACTAACCCCACAAACACAATAGCAATTTTTATGGTGTTTATTCGTCGTTTAACAAAAAAATAAGATAAAAAATAACTAAAACTACAATAACAACTAGGTAATTTTTTTTTGTTTGGTACATTAAAAATAAGACAAGATGAGTGTGAATTTTGTGGAATAAAATTTGTCAATGTATAGAAGAGTGTTGGGCAATATAGCCAATTATAGCCATTGGGAGTGGGAGAAAAATTAAAATGTGGAAATCTTGTATGATTTGAACGGTATAATGAACCGAAAAAATAGTTTTTTAAGGAGATAATGTTTATTTGCATAAATGTGTTTATCTTATAAAACTAATATGTGATTTCTTATTTCGAAATATGAATAAGACATCAAATATGTAAAAGAAATTATTTATAGTCAAAACTCTAAAATAATGAGCAATGACTTAAAATTTTTACTAAGTGTTTCAAAACATAAGCCGAACATAGTTTGTTGCTCATTGCACAGTTCAAGAATCGATAGAGTGGTCATGAGATCATGCCAATTATGATCGTAAGTAAATATGTGATTATGAATTAAACAATAGGTTTAGTTTAACGATAGATAAGAAATCTGGTTATGCAACGAGTTAACGGCTGAATGTAAAAGTAATAAAATGATGATTAAATGTTGCTGGTGTTCGAAACAAAGAACCACGACTATTTTGTACAAGTTTCTAAGGGACGGATGCCAAATGATGCTTGAACGAATTAGAAATCGAACCACACATTTCATCGTACGAGAAATTCGTCATTAATGTTGACAATTGTTGAACCATAAATAAATCAAATGGACGAAAATAAATTGATTGCTCATAACTTACCCCAAAAAAAAATGTGTATTTACTTGATTTAGTATTTATTAGATTTAAAGAAGTTCCATTTAACATCTTGTTATTGTTATTTTTTGTTAAATACCACATATACCTATTTCTATTTTAAATATGACATAAAAATCTTATTACTGAGATTTATCATGACAAAGAAAGAGGTTGAAGATTCACTTAGTAACTTAATTATTATTAAGACATCCATTTCTAAATTAGTAACAACATACTTAATATTAATAAATATAAATGTTTTCAATGCATAATTAAACCTTTTAAAACTATATTTCTTTACAAATCGATATGTTTTTTTTTTTAAATAATAATCTCAACCCAAAGTTTCACCATGGTAATAATCAAAGAAACTCTTCTTCAAGCCGTTAAATAAATCATATCACATATTTAACTTTGGTAGAAAACTATTATGGTTGTAGTTATTAGCATAAAATTGCATAATATTGCATATATTACTAATAACAAAATAAAAAGGCTATAAATATGTAGATATAACTAAAATAATATTTCCAAAATACTTTTGCTCTGCTAATTAGATTATATGTTTAATTCACAAGATAAATACAATAGTTCACTAAAAGTTGAAGTAGTTCAAAAATTAATCGTACAATACTACATATGTCATCTAACTATTGCAAGATTCATGGATAATGTTAAAAATGATTATAAATTATGATTAATTGCTCAAACACCATTATAAGTATGTATTGAGTTAATATTAATCATCAATTTCTGAATTTAGATAGCTTTTGCAACTCAAAGTGGTTAAAAATTATACGCAAATCAAGGGCTAAATACTGTAGCGGTCTCGGTTTTACCTTCAAACAAACTTTCAAGCAATATTTTATTCCGCAATTGGTTGTGATATTTGACTTTTAACATCATGGAGAGTATGCAACATGAAAAACAGGTCAAAAATTATAAGATTCGGTATTTTAAATAAATCATGAAAGCTAGAAGTTGTTTATGGATTTTCTGGACAATAGTATATATCTACCTACTTTAGGCCCCTTAAAACACTTTTGTTGAAAAAGATTTCTATAAAAGAAGTTTTCTTACATCGTGGGAAGTATGCTATTGTAATATTAGAAAAAAAATATGGTTTTTGATATCATTTTGGACTCTCAAATTTTCTGCAGCAAAACTGGCAGTTTTGATATAATTTGATTTTGAAGATTTTTAAAGAAGAAGAGGAAGGTTTTTAGAGTCTTAAATAAGTTTTTAGTAATACATATATCAAGGGGAGAAAACTTGCAGAGGAAGCGAGAGCAAATTCGAAGAGGAATGATGTGAGGAAATTGTTGAAGATGAAGACTCATAGTATAGTCAAGGACAATGTTATGTTATATTATGCATACCCCATCTTTGTCCCATTTAAATTTTTTTATTTATCTTTGAATATGATATATTTACCAACACTTGCTGTATAGTCTATATAGAAGTTGTAATTTGGATATTATAATTAAAATATTATTATTATTTATTTTATGCATTTATCCTTTTAAAATTTGACTTCATACAAAAAGAAGAAAATTAAGTTTAAATCAAACTTTTACCAATGTAAAAGATAATTAATATACGTATTTCTAAGATCAAGAAAAATTCATAATGAAAATATTTAACCTTTATTTAACTTATAATTGGTCAAGAACCAATGTATAATTATTTTCTTTAAAATAATTATGATAAGTTCATTTAAAATCAAACTTATGATAATTATACTAATTTGAACATAACATAGTTACTTGGAAACAAATATAGTTTCTATAAAACACTTGAGGAGGATATAAAAATAACCTTGGACTAAATTACAACTTTTTCAAGAGTTTTAGAGGTTAAATCTTATTTTGAAAAAGTTCAAGGACTAAAGTGAAATATCAAAATGACTTTATTTTCGTCGACATTTCAGGGGCATTACAAGCAAACTTAATGCTTATGACAGCTATTAAATATCCAAAAAGCACAAGTTGTCATTTATGTACCTCTTTTCCTCTCAATAACTCCATAGCGCCAAAACCCCTCTTAAAAAACTTCATAGATCTGCCACTTGGAATATTTTGAAATATTGAAAAAAATTTCGCTGGAGATAATATATGTAAGTAGAAATTCCTCAAGTAGTTGAGGTCCTATACGATTAAAGTCTCGGTTTGAATCAAGAGTTCTTTGACACGTGTCTTACATGGAAATTCCTAATAAGTAATAAGAAGTGTTAAGATATAACAATCTTTTGTGTGCATGTGTAATGAAACAAGAATTAACCTTTTCTACTTGGCCAAGACAAAATATCATGGAATATGTTAACCAAGTCTTTTTTTTTTTTTTTTTACATAGAGTTCTTACAGTTAGGAGAATGTTAGTTTTTCAGACTTTATTTTTCATGAACATGCAACTTTATACAGTTTATACCTTTTAATTTCTCAATGAATTGCTTAAAGTCTATTTCTAATACACCAACCCTCTTCACGCTACTTCTCATTTAAATGATAAAAAGAAAATACAAGATTTGTGCTTGGCCTTTGTAAGATTAACTCATTTTCTAAAAAGGGTATTTTTCATCCACCTCCCTGAGGTTTCAAGCTTTGGTAAATACCCCATGAGGTTTAAAATTTTGGCATATAACCCCTTCCTACCTTTGACCGTTAGTCAAAGGTTAAATATGATCGCAATTGTGTAAATTTTTTATATAGATAGTTTATCTTTATTTTTTCTTAAAATATGTGATATTTTTCCTTATTATTACTATACTTGGGTTTTAAATATCTTTAAGTTCTAAAAAATTCACTCACTTTTGATATTTAATTCATTTATGAAGATACAATATATTTATTGTATTTAATTTAAAATAATACAATAGTTATACAACTTAAGAATTATTAAGTGTTTAGACAATATATGTTTTTTTTTTCTGCTAGTTATCTAAATATTAAAAAGTGCAATTATAATATTCTTCACTATCATATTACAAGTATTTTCTATTTTTATATTAATATGTGACGAAATAAAATTAACATAATAACATCAACACTTCAATGAGATATTTAACATACCCCAACAATTGTACATAGTTAACGCAATGCGCATAATCACTAGCAAATAATGCAACAATTTTGTAATTATTAAATATATAAATAGATTTGTAATTTCAACTAATGTCTAATGATGCTAAAAAAGTATATACTGTAAAGTGTATTTTTGTGATCTTATCAAATAATTGGACAAGCTTCTACATTTCTTAACTAATTGAAGAATTTTTTTTGGAAATTTATAATCATAAATTTGTTAAAATAAACCAATAATTCAAAAATATATAAAATATCAAGCGAAGTTAAATAATTGGATGGTGAAAATAAATGAATTTTAAATATATTTCTATGAATGAATGAAAAACTAAAAAATAATGTCTAGAATTATTTGAGAGAAATTACACAAATGCCATCATATTTAACCGTTGGCTAACAGTCAAAGGATAGAGGGGGTTATATGCCAAGAATTATAAACCTCAGGGGGTATTGCCAAAGTCTGAAACCTCGGGGGATATTTGCCAAAGTTTGAAACCTCTAGGACGTAGATGAAAATTACCCTTTTCTTTAATCATTGTCGTATTGGAGAGGTGATTAGGTGAATATGAACGTGTACAGTAGTAGGTGACCCACAATGTTTTTCACGAAGTGTACTTTCTTTATTGTTCATTCCATATTCGTGAATTTAGAGATTAGCTAATCAAAAAGGTTTGTTGGTTGGATTGTCTAGAGCATGAAGAAAACATATGACACAAAAGCAGATGCCATGTGATGCAGTTCGTGTTTAATTCTATTTTCGTACTAATCCTCGTTCACTATCAATATCGATATATATGAACTTATAATGTTGCATGCATTGGATCAACAGTTACTCTAAGTTCAAACACTTCATAAAAGTTCACCCCAAAAAATATATTTTTTAAGTGAGTAGTATATTCTACTATAATGATACATGTTTACGTATAAAAGACTGTGTGTATGTGAATTTTATAAGTACCAATCAAACTACAACAAACACACTGTTATACTATCTAAGGTCAAGGTGATAAAAGACACATTTAATTTAGAGTTTTAGCTTTTGATTTTTCTATTCATGGCTAGCTCCTTGATGAATTATTTAGTGGGAGTAGTCTCTAGACTCTCTACTGAGAATCCTTATTGCTTATGTCTTAAAGTTATAAAGCATCAAGTAGGTCTAGGTTATTTTTGTTGTAGAATGGCATGTTACAATAACTTAAGCTCCGCAAGGCTCTTTCCTTCAGATTTTAAGGATATGCACAGTTGGCAGGATGTTCTTTCCGTTTACTTAATTTAATATTCTAGATTTCTTGCACTTTACTCTTTTGAATCGTTTGTTTGCTAAATGACTTTGTAGTTTTTTTCCCATTGTGTCTTATGTTTCTGTTTGTGCTTTTATTCCTGTGCAGATTCTGTCGACCACGCTACTTTTTTTTTTTTTTTTTTTCTTTTGATAGGAGATCATGCTAGTTAAAAATGTGTTCCACGCACTATAGCAAAAGGTGGTCGTTATAATGAAGGATCTCACATTAGTAAAATTTTATGATATTGGGAGTTGTCATATAAATAGTTGAATGAATGTGTTCATGCCCAAGGGTAGTAAAACAATGGTCAAATTAGATTTTAGATAGTTTACGTTCCTACTACTTGAAATGTTGCAGAGAAACTTATACGTATACTGCGAGTTGTCTCAATATATATTTTATTTAGTACGATAAGTATAACATCCTACTTAATTGACATCTAAAATTAAGTCCTAACAATAATATACATTCTAAGCAAACTAGAAAAATAAGAAAATCAATTTATTCTAGTTCCTTAAGAACACCCCTTCTCTATCCCCCAAAATTTGATTTGGGTTTGTGAAGAAGCACCAATTTTTCCGAAAAAAGAAAAACAAAGCTGATGTCAATTTCTAGAGAGCGTCTTGATAAAGATTCTGGCAATTGATGATCAATAAATAGGTGAGAAAGAGTTATTGCCTGAAAACATAAAGTTTAGGCATGCACCTATGTTAGTCTTTGTTTGATTAAGAGATATCATTTTTTTTTTTTTTTTTTTTGGAATTTGGAATTTGGATGTCACTAGCGCTATCAGTATTAAAGATAGTAGGAATGTAGGATCCCGCTGAATAAAACCAAGTTTAGCAAGTAACTCATGAAGCCAAAATAAATTGCAAGCATACAATGGACATAACACGACATTTGAACTAGGTGGAAGATCTAGTATGTAAGTACAAAATCTTATTTCTTGAGTTTCCATGAGATGGGTGAATTTCTAAAAAGTATACACCAATAAGTAATAAAGTGACGAGTATAAGCAAATCAATAGAAACCGGCATAATTATTGACTGCCATGTCTATAAATCTCTAATAGAAAAGAACAACCAATGTTCTGAAGTGATCTTACGATACTTCTGTAAATTAGATCTCATGGAGCTAAAGATGGCAATTGGGCTGTGCCGGGTTGGCCCAGCACGGATTCGCCTGGCTCGTGAGCTAGGCGTGCCGGGCCGTGCCTGGGCTGTGGCAACGCGGGCCGTGCCGTGCTGGGCCAGATTCGCGCCAATTCGGCCCAGCACGGCCCAATTGTATTTTTTTTTTTACTTAATATTAAGTAATAATATGGAAAAAAGTTGTTGGAAAAAAAAAATGCTGGAAAAACTTGTGCACAAATATTTAAAAAAAAAAGGACTTTCTTCATTGAATTCTTGTAAAAAGAAGAGAATTTTACAGTTTAACATTGATGATTTATAATTAAACTAAGTACTAACTAGCAAACTTTTATAAAAAGAGGTAAACTAACAATTGTATTCTACCAAAAAATACAAAAAATGTGAACTTAGAAATAAAAAGGGATAAATTTTAGCATTAAAAGGGCTATAAATTGAGCTAAACAAAAAAACATAAAAAGTGAACTTCAAAATAAAATCATTAAAAAAAACATAAAAGGTTAACTAAAAAAAATATGTTGCAACTTGCAAATGTTCAATTTAGTGGATATTTGTAAAATCATATGGCATGGTTGCGTCTTCATTATCGTCATCTTCATTCGTTCCCAAGACCATTTCAACCTTCCTCAAATTTTTTTCTCTGTATTGTTGGTCGAGCATGTCTTTCCAAATCATGCAAAACTTTACACTATCCGGTTTCAATCTGTTTCTTGCGTCCGTAAACACACGATGACCTGCACTAAAAGCACGCTCCGATGCAACTGTAGACATCTGCGAACTAAGTAAGTCTTTGGCAATACGAGCCAAGACAGGGGTTACTGGCTCGTTTTGTTTCCACCATTTTAGTATGTCAAATTTTTTGTCCACTTTTTGAGGTCCTTTTTGTACAAATAAGTTGATTTCACTATAATTTCCTGTACTTGATTGGTTAGATTGTTGGCTTGACAACAATTCGTCAAAAATAGTAAAACCACTACCTCTAGAAGCATTAGTAGGAGATTCTTCCATTTCAACAGATGGAGCATACATGTCATGTAAACGATAAAGCATATTTAATATTCTAAAACGTTCTGGAAAATTGGAGCATACATGTCATGGAAAATTGGCGCCTGAAATTTTCAGGCGCCTGATTTGATTGTTGAATTCAGAACGGTCCAATTTCAGAGAAATTGGACCGTTTTGAATTGTAGCCGTTGCAAAAGCAACGGCTACATTCAAATGGTGCAAATTGCACCAAATTGGTGCAATTTGCAGCAAAAGCGTGGCATTGGCGTGGCCACAATGCCACGCTTTTAGCAATGCTGAATTGCTGACCCACCTTTTGGTGGGTCAGTATTCTTGAATATTTTGGCCCAGCTGCCAGCTGGGCCAAAAAAAAAAAAAAATAAAAGGGGTGGGCCCGCGTGGCCCACTATTTAGCGGGTCAATGCGTGCCGGGCCGGACCGGCCCAGGCACGCATTTGACTGGCCCGCATGGCCCTGCACGCAAAATAGGCGTGCCATGCCGTCTTTTTGGCGAGCTGGGCTGTGTCGGGCCGAATTGGCACGGCCCAGTTAACATCTTTACATGGAGCAAGCAAGAACAAGTTGACGTTTTGAACTGCAAAGAAACATCAAGTCTAGTGATTGTCAGATAGTTTAAGCTTCCAATCAACTGTCACAACAGAGATAAATCTGCAAGAAGCTCATCCTCGGTTATTGCGTGCTTCAAGTTCATCTAAGTACAAGTTAATATGACATTCTCATTCCCATCCTATAAACCAACCAACTTAAGCACATATTGAGTATATCGATGTTGATGAAGACTGGTACCAGCAGGTGTAGAGTGAACCTCCAATCAATAGATAAGGTGTCCAAGATCTTTCATATGAAAGAACTCTTGAAGATGGTGCTTCAACTACGTAATTAAGTAAGTGATTATGATGATAATGCAATCCATATAGACTAATAACACCACAAGGCTACTAGTAGTCTTCTGTAAGAACGAAGAATAGTCAAAATGCCTATGAATGAAGTTAAACTCGATAAGAGTAGCACGAAACTTGTCCAACTGAACGTGAGGTACTCGCTTTGATCCATATGGATCTCGTCTTAAACGAGAAACATTATAGGAAGCTGTGGTGGATATATTAAGGGGGAGTTATATAAATTTCTTCATTAAGATCATCGTGTCAAAAGACTTATCTAACTACATTTAATTTGAGAATTCTCCTTTGAAAAGTTACAACAATCAAGATAGTTTTAACATTTGTCATCTTCGTCACAGGTGCAAAACTTTCTTCGTAAGTCACTTCATGCTCTTGCTTATTCCCAAAGAAAACTAGTCAAGTATAGTTATCCAAGAAACCATTCGACCAATATTCAGTGCATGAAAATATTACACTAGGCGAGTTTGACATGTAAAGGATAAGAAAAAATAAACCATGTATGTATTAGAACAAGTCAATAAGAGTTATTTATATGTATATTCTCGTAAATATTATCTGTATTTAGTTTGGTAATTAGTTTTGAATAGCTATCGTATAGGATTCTTTTGTACGTGTATATATTAAACTCTCATTCATTCAATAAGATTTTATGATTCTTAATTATCTTATATGGTCTCAGTAAAATCTTATCTCTAACAAGAACTCGATCATGATATCTTCCGGCTCATACACCCCTATTATTCCTCTCGTCGTCGTCGTACCATCAGTCGCCGCCATTGTGCCCGTGTCGTACACACCACTCGCTTGCCCTTTGCTGGCTCGGGTGGCCCTCCTCATGATCCGCTTGTGTCGATCACCGCTCACACGCATCTACATCTATAACTCCATTCCACTAATTACACGTTGTGCAATGCACAGGTTCGCCATCTCTTTTACGGGTATGACCTCTTTTGTTTTTCGGATGGATCTATTCCGCGTCTGCTGCCCGGCGATTCTTCAAATTCAATCACTACTTACTCTCAATGGACGAAATAAGACTATCTTCTTCTCTCGGCTCTCTTTGGATCTGTCTCGGCTGATATCCTTCCGCTCATCTCCACCTCTGCTACTTCGGCTGATGCATGGCGGATCCTTCAGCGTCTTTTTGCTAACCGCCCTTGCTCTCGAGTTATGCAACTTAAGGAGGCCCTCTCCACCATGACCACTAGCTCTCAATCTGTATTGAAGTTTTTACATCAAGTTAAAATTAAAGTTGATGAACTAGCGGTCATTGATCGCCCTATTTCCGATGGTGACGTTACCTTGTACGTCCTCAATGGTCTTAGTGCACCATATAGGGATATTGTGGCGTAGATTAATGTGTGTGATAACCCTCACTCCTTTGCTGCCTTGCACAAGAAACTTGTTGCACATGATGTCTACGTGCGTCGTCTTGAATCTCAGGTAGCCTCTCTTGTTGCCACGACTTATACTGCTACTACTTCTTTTACGGGTCAACGACGTTCTCAAAATTCTGGCAATGGGAACCTCAATAGGAATGGTCGGGGAAATGGTCGCAATGGTTATCAACATTTGAAGCAACCCCAACAATATTTTTCTCAACAATCGTTCCCTTCACCTCCTCCAAATCAATAGAGTTCGGCAGTCAGGGCTCCAATCGTCCCACGATCGTGTGTCAATACTTTGGTATACCGAGACACGGAGCTCGCACTTGTCGTCGAATCCAGTATCTGGTTGCTCACATGGCTGCCTCACCACCGCCTCCTTCCTCAGATTGCCAGAATTGGCTTGTCGATTCGAGTGCTTCACAGAACCTAACGTCGAATCTTCAAAATTTATCGGTGCACTCTGAATATGATGGCACTGACGAAGTGGTCATCGTGGATGGTACATGTTTGCCAATCTCCCATATCGACTCGTCTACTATTTCTTATTCTTCTCAAAATTTTAGACGTGCAATAGTTTATATGTTCCTTCCTCTCGTCGTAACTTATTATCGGTGCATCAATTTACGAAACATAATAATGTTACTTTGAAATTTTATCCCTCTTATTTTTTTGTCAAGGATCGGGATACGGGAGTGTGTCTGATGCGCGGGGCTTGCAGTACTGGAGTCTACCACATTGTTTTTCCTTCGGCAGTTCGCCCTTCGTATTTGGCTCATGTTGGAGAACGAGTGAATAAAAATCTTTGGCATAGTCGATTGGGGCATCCGTCGACCAAGATTAGTTCTTTAGTTGTTAACTTTTGATTTACCTTGTAATTCTTTAAATTCTCCAGACATTGATGTTTGCAATTCTTGTTTGAGTAACAAGAGTCATAAATTGGCGTTTACTGTTGGAAGCAGTGCTCAAAATCATAACAATAACATGTAATTTCCAGATTGAATAAATACACATATGACATAACGGATTCCAAAATAAACAAGAACAACAATTGCTGAAAATTAAACAAGAATGCAGAAAATTAAACAAGAATAACCTCAAACAGCTTATGCAGATTTCCTTGAAGGAAAAAGACGAGGCAAGGGTTTCACCCTCTGTCCTTAAGATCAATATGTCCGGCCTTTAGCTTCAAGTCCTCCCGTGAACACTAACCTCCAAAGATACAACGTCTGTCGCCTGAACTAGCTTCTGAAGCAAAAGCTCGTCGCTCATTCGAACACTAGTGATATTTGCAGGAACTCTCTATGTGTATGCTATGATTTTATGCAGAAAAGTTTTTGGATGGATTTGCCTTCTGCAGAAGGTCTCTATATATATGTGAAAGGAAAACCAACAGCCACATCACATTAAAAGGGGAGTGTGTGTTTATTTTCTCATTTAAATATTAAAATATTATTTTAAATATTTAATTACGAATCTTATTAAAAATAAAATTCCACATTGTTTCTCATTAAGCAATTAAAATTCACACACAATCTCAATTGAATTTTTCTCCAAAAAATTCAATATTTATATTTGAACTCAATTCCAAATATCTCCAACATTTAGTAGTTCTAGTTTACATTATGCCCATCCTTTGGATAATGTTTATTGCGATGTGTGGAGTCCCTCGCCTTGTACATCGTCGTTATTATCTACTATTGGTGGGTCATTTCTCTAAGTATTGTTGGTTTTACCCGATGACTCACAAGTCGCAGGTTGCGCCTATTTTTTGCCAATTTTATCAGCTTGTGGAGAAACAATTTGGCTTTCCACTCAAAATAATTTATTCGGACAATGGTGGTGAGTTTTTCGCTCTTTGCCCCTATCTATCCGACTCTGGGATTAGTTGGTTGTCCACGGCTCCACACACCCCACAACAAAATGGCACAGTTGAACGTAGACATTGTCAAGTTGTTACAATGGGTCGCACTATGTTGACTCGTGCCAATCTTCCGGCTGATTTTTGGGAATCAACCTTTAGCACAACCGTTTATCTTTCCAACCGTCTACCCACTCTTATGCTCCAAGTTTGATCTCTTTTGCTATTTTATTTGGTCATGCTCAAAATTACCTCAAGCTTCGGATTTTTGGGTGTCTTTGCTTCCCGTGGCTCCACCCCTGCCGTCCTAACAAGCTTGATTCGCCGTCTCTTGTCTGGGTTACTCCACTTCCCATAGTGCTTACCGGTGCTATCATGTGCCAACATGTTGAGTTTATATGTCTTGCCATGTCCGATTTGTGGAGTCTGTATTTCTCGGTTTTTCCAACACGTCTTCTCCTTCGGTTTTAGCTCCTCAAACTTGCCATGTTCTGCCGCCATTCTTACTGTCTCCATCTTTCACCTCTAGTTCATCCTCTCGGCCTGTTGTGACTCCAGATTTGAGTCCGGCTTTGCCTGATGAAACTCGGCCTTCTCATTAATCGGTTGCCTCTGACATTGTGGATCAATAGTGTGATGCTCCATTGCCTATTTCTTCACTTCGGACTCATACAATGTGCACTCACGCTCAAAACAATATCTTCAAGCTAAGTCCATGCATCTTGCTACAAAATATCATGTTGATGATCCCCTTGAGCCGACGTGAGTGTCTCTAGCTCTTAAAGATCTAAACTGGCGAGATGCAATGGCCATTGGATAAACGACACTCATCAAACCTGGTACTTGGAACCTCGTTCATCTTCCTCGTGATAGGAGCGCTATTGGATACAAATGGTTCTTTCGCATAAAAAAAAAAAAACCAGATGTCACAATTGACAAGTATAAGGCGCGCCATATTGCTAAGGTTTTCATAAACGCCCCGACCTTGATTTCAAGGAAACTTTTAGTCCAGTTGTTAAATCGGCTACCATTTGATCCATTCTCTGTCAACTCTTCATGGTTGGTCTCTCCGCCAATTGGATGTGAGCAACGCCTTTCTTCACTGTGATTTTTTGGAAGATGTTTATATGGTTCAACCTCTTGGCTTTATTGATGCGTCTCTCCCCTCACATGTTTGTCACTTGAGAAAGTCTCTTTACAGGCTCAAACAAGCACCTCGCGCTTGGTACTTGGTGCTTAGTGCTGCTCTAACCTCTTTTGGCTTTGCGCAAACTAAATCCGATACATCGCTCTTTGTTTACAAGGAGGATGGTACTTTTCTTTATGTTCTTGTATACGTTGATGACATTATTGTCACAAGGACAAATTCCTCACTCATTTCTCGCCTCATCTGTGTGACCTTGGTTCTAAATTTGCGGTCAAAGACCTTGGCATGCTTACTTATTTTTTGGGAATTGAAGTGTTTAGTTGTCGTGAAGGACTATTTCTCTCCCAACACAAATATATTGGTAACATTTTAACTCGGCATCACATGGAGGGTGCAAAGCCGTTTTCCAAACCTATAGCGGCTTTGCATTCTACCCTCACAGCTGAATCTGCATCTTTTTCTTCCATCACAGAATATCGTAGCATTATTCGTGCGCTTCAGTATCTCACTCTTACCCATCTCAACATTGCCTTTGTTGTCAATCGTCTCGCTCAACGCATGGTTGTTCTTTCGGACTCATATTGGGCAGCTTTAAAGCGTGTCCTACGATATTTCAAAGGCACTATTAGTCATGGCATTTTGTTTTGTCACTCGGATTCCCGCTCCCTCTCCGCCTACTCGAATGCTGATTGGGTTGGTGATTCTCTTTCCGATGCATCTACTTTGGCATATATTATCTTCTTGGGGAGCAATCCAATGTCTTGGTCTTCGCGCAAACAACGTGCAGTTTCCCATTCTTCAACCAAATCTGAATACTAGTGTTGGCAACTGTTTCTGCCAAGGTACGTTGGTTGCAACATTTGTTTTGAGAGATTGGCTTTCCGCTGTCTTTTTTGCCATAAGTCTTGTGTGACAATCTCTGTGCTATCCGTTTCTCCCTCCATCCGGTTCATCATTCTCCAATGAAACATATATATTTTGGTCAATCTGTATTTTTTTGTGACTTGGTCCATAAAGGTTTTCTCTTTGTTTCGCATGTTAATACACTCAATCAGCTTGTCGACGTGCTTACCAAACCTCTTCATCGTTCTCGATTTCAGCTACTTCTTTCCAATATTGTCGTCGTCGATAGGACGTCAATTTTGAGGAGGCGTATTAGACCAAGTCAATAAGAGTTATTTTTGATAGAACAAAATAGCTTATATTATTTATTTTATTATTATTTTGTATTTTAGTATTTCCTTACTAGACTAGGTCTACCAGGAAACCTCTTGTAACATATAAATACTTGTAATTACCTTTGTGAATATTCAAGGAAATATATTTTCTCTACATGGTATTAGCAGTCTTCTGACCTGCGACCTCTCTCTCTCCCCCTAACCCTAATTCCATCGCTAGCCGCCACTCTCCACCGCCATGTCGTCCGATCCCAACTCCCCGGCGACGGTCTCCTCCTCCTCTTCTTCCGACTCGGTGCCTAATCCTCACGAACCCTCAACTCCTCTCCTTGCCGTGAATCTAAATCACTGCATCAAACTCACCACCACGAATTTTCTTTCCTGGCAACTACAGATTGTAGCTACTCTGGAAGACTATAGTCTTGAGGGCTTTCTTGATGGACCCTATCCATGTCCGCCTGCTGTTCTGTCCTTTGATAGGGGAGACGTTCCAAATCCGAAGTTTCAGACTTGGAAACGTCAGGATCGTCTTCTTTTTTCTGCTCTCATCGAAACCCTGGCGGCTGATGTCGTTCCTATGATCAGCCGTACTAGTACTGTCAAAGATGCTTTTGATACACTCGTCTCCATCTATGCAATTCCTACCCGGGGTCACATCAAGAAAATCAAGACACAACTCAAGCATCTGACAAAAGGTACTAAATCCATCTCCGAGTATCTTCATCAGGCTAAAAAGTGTTTTGATGAACTTGCTCTTCTCGGAAAACCAATGGATCATGAGGACTTTATTGACTCTATTTGTGATGGCCTGGATGAACAATACAAAGGCATTGTTGACAATGTCAAATATCGTGATACTCCGGTTTCTTTCGCCGCTCTTCATGAAACTCTTCTTAATCGTGAACTCGAGCTCCTCGCCACACAACCTAGGCTTCTCCCAACCCCTGTTACTACCAACTCAGCGGAGCAACATTCTAATGGTGGTCGTGGGCCCAGCGGTCGCGGCTCTCCTCACGTCGGTCGTGGCGATCACTCAGGCCAATCCCATTCTTATCTCGGTTATTGCTAGGCTTGTGGTGTTCAGGGCCATACCGTAAAAATTGCCCCAGTTTTCGTATTATGGCCAACTCCCAATCGGCCCCACCTCCTCAACAGCAGTCTGGCACGCCGTGGCAACCGCGTGGCTCCTCTCCTTGGAATGGCTCCTCCACCGCACCTCCTCAGGCTCACTATTCTGCTAATGCTCCTGACTCTGGTAGTTGGATACTGGATAGTGGCGCCAGTCATCATGTCACATCTGATCTTCAGAACCTTTCTCTACATGCACCGTAATTTGGGTCGGATGAGGTTTGTCGGCAAAGGGTCCAGCATGCCTATAACTCACGTTGGTTCTGGTATTATTTCTTCTCATTCCCGTTCATTTAATCTTAATAAACTTCTTTGTGTACCCTCTGCTCGTCATAATCTTCTCTCTGTATCTTAATTCTGTAAAAATAATAACATCACCATCGAGTTCTCAGCCTTATCTTTTCGTGTCAAGGATCAGCATACGGGGACAACCCTGGTCCGGGGCAACACTAAACACGGTCTCTATCAATGGTCTCTTCCAAGCCTTCCACGTCTGTCGACCCTCCTCTTCTTACCTTCTCTGGTGTCCAAGCTTCTGCTTCCGCTTGGCATAGTCGGCTCGGGCATCCCTCTAGCACAATTTTAAATTCTATTTTATCTGTTTTTCAGTTAGATACTTTGGGTGCTGTGTCACCTTCTTTCAATTGCAACGCTTGTCAGTGCAATAAAATGCATAAATTACATTTTCATGTTTCTACAATTGTGTCGAATCATCCTCTTCAAGTTATTTATTCTGATGTTTGGACCTCCCCGATTATCTCTATTGATGGTTTCAAATATTATGTTGTGTTTGTTGATCACTTTACTAGATATTCTTGGCTTTATCCTCTCAAACGAAAAAGTGATGTTCATTAAGTTTCGTGCTCTAGTTGAAAATCAATTTAATCATAAAATCAAAACACTATACTCTGATAATGGTGGTGAATATATTGCATTGTCCAATTTTCTTGCTTCATCTGGCATATCTCATCTCACGTCCCCGCCTCATACTCCTGAACATAATGGCATCTCTGAACACAAGCATCGTCACATAGTAGAAACTGGTCTTACTTTACTACACCATGCGTCCATTCTTCTCTCATATTGGTCATATGCTCTTCCCACGACCACTTATCTCATAAATCGCATGCCTACTCCTCGCCTTTCTATGAAATCTCTGTATCAGTGTCTTCTTGGCCTTAATCCGAACTATTCCAAATTTCGGGTCTTTGGCTGTCTCTGCTACCCCTGGCTTCGTCCTCATACGCCCCACAAACTTGCCGCTCGCTCTGCTCCCTATGTCTTTCTGGGATACTCACCATCACAAAGTGCTTACCTCTGCCTTGACCCTATTACCTCGCACCTCTATATTTCTCGCCATGTCAAGTTTGTTGAGTACATCTTCCCGTTTGTCCCAACTTCATCCTCTACTACTCATGACCCGGGTCGTTCTCCATAATCTCCTTCTTCCGACCCGCCCCACATCCTCATATCGACCTCACCGGGTTCCGCGGTGCCTAACCCTGCCTCCGCGGCCTCGACATCCCTCTATGCGGCCCCGGGCGCGCGCGATAACGCACTCGCGTTGCCTGTCGGCCAGCTTCTCGTCTCGCCCCGCGCCCCTCCTGCGCCCGCGGGCGCCCATAGCTTGCCCTCTCATACCTCTCCTTCGCCCTCTATAATTCCTTCTCGTACCATGGTCACCCGTTTCATGCATAATATCTCCAAACCTATCCAGAAACTAAATCTTTCCGCCTCTCTTCCTTCCTCCCCTGATACCGAACCAACGTGTGTCTCACATGCTCTTGCTCACCCGTCCTGGCGAGACGCCATGTCCACTGAGTTTATGGCACTTGTTCAGAATGGTACTTGGGATCTGGTTCCACCGTCTCCTTCTCTTAATATTGTGGGTTGCAAATGGGTCTTTCGGATCAAATGTAACCTGGATGGTACAGTGGATAGGTACAAAGCTCGTCTGGTGGCTAAGGGGTTTCACCAGCGCCCCGGTGTTGACTTTCATGAGACCTTCCGTCCTGTCATAAAGCCGAGCACTATTCGACTTATACTTTCTCTGGCGGTTTCTCAGTGTTGGACACTTCGTCAGTTGGATGTCAACAATGCGCTCCTTCAGGGTCATCTGTATGATAATGTCTTTATGGCTCAACCTTCTGGCTTTATTGATCGTGATCGACCATCTCATGTTTGTCGCCTGCGAAAGGCGATCTATGGCCTTAAGCAGGCTCCCCGGGCTTGGTACAATGAATTAAGGGCTTTTCTCTTATCTTCAGGGTTCTCTAACTCTCAGGCGGATCCTTCTTTATTTATATTTCGTCGTGGTGGTCTCCTGATTTATATTCTGGTTTATGTTGATGACATTATAGTCACAGGTAGTGATAACTCTCAAGTTGATTCTGTTATTGCTAGTCTTGGCCGCCTATTCTCCATCAAGGATCTTGGTCCTCTTCACTTCTTTCTGGGCATTGAGGTTCAACCTCATCCTAACGGTATCCTCTTATCTCAGCGTCGGTACATCCTTGATCTTCTGACTCGGTTCAAAATGGCTGCCTCTCGTCCTGTGAAAACTCCGCTGGCCGCCACTTGCCAGCTCCGCCGAGATGGTAGAGCCCTGATCCCTGATCCGAGTGTCTATCGGGGTCTTCTTGGTGGTCTTCAGTATCTATCTCTCACTCGTCCGGATATCGATCTCCCGGTGTTGAGCAAGGGAATGCTGCTAAACGTGTTTTACGTTACCTACATGGCACACTTGATCAAGGTATTCTTCTTCGGACTCGGAGTCCTCTCACTCTGCATGCTTATTCTGATGTTGATTGGGCTGGTGATAAAGATGATTACACTTTTACGGGGGCATATAATGTTTTTCTGGGTTCAAATCCTGTTTCCTAGAGCTCCAAGAAACAGCGCACGGTTGCTCGGTCTTCCACTAAGGTTGAATACCGCTCGGTTGCTTCCACTGCGGTGGAACTCCGGTGGATTCTCTCCCTTCTCACCGAGCTCGGTATCTCCATCCCGCGTCAACCGGTCATCTATTGTGATAATGTTGGTGCTACGCAGCTATGTGCCAATCCTATATTTCACTCTCGCATGAAGCATGTTGCTCTGGATTATCACTTCATTCGCCAGCATGTTCAACAGGGTATCCTTCGTGTTTCTCATGTTCGCTCTGAGGATCAACTTGCTGACTTACTTACCAAGGCTCTTTCGTCTGCACAGTTTCTCAATTTGTGTAACAAGATTGGTCTGTCTCTTAGCCATTCCATCTTGCGGGGCATGATAGAACAAAAAAGCTTATATTATTTATTTTATTATTATTCTGTATTTTAGTATTTTCTTACTAGACTAGGTCTACCAGGAAACCTCTTGTAACATATAAATACTTGTAATTACCTTTGTGAATATTCGAGGAAATATATTTTCTCTACAATTTTATTTGTATACTCTAATTTAATTTGGTAATTAGTTTTTGAATAACTATCTTATCGGATTCTTTTGTACGTGTATATATTAGACTCTCATTCATTCAATAAGATTTGGTGATTCATAATTAACTTAATAGTATAAGTTCATGAAGCGCTTGAAGTTCCTCTACCCTAGCATCTTTCAAACACGTCTGAGTAGAAGTATGTGAATGTAAAGAAGGCACAACAAAACTATATATGGTCACCAGAGTGATTTATAAGTCACTGGTAGGCGATGCTCGAGGTAGGGCATTGTAGACACCACTGACAGGAGGAGCGAGCCGTCAAACGATGGCCTTACGCCCCATTGAACACGAACAATGTGAGGGACTATGATGTCAACCATCATAAACTACTCTTTTCGGGGATCTGTTTCATCGAAGTAGGTTGATTAAGTAGGTTACACTCCTTCATTTCACCTCTTTGGAAATCCTTACCGCTCTTCTTTAACTAACTCTTCAGTGTCTTTGACCTTAGAAGACAAATATTGTATTAAGTATTAGTTAGCTAAAAATATGCGCTGGGATACCCTCCACCCTCTCTTGTTCATATATATTTATGAGTCTGTGTATGTGTGTGGGCTATTTGAAATGTAATTTAATGCAGTTTTGTAACTAAAATGATTCTTTTCTTTACATATATTGCTCCAATTGTTTCCATAATTTTTTCATAAAAAGATTTCGGTGACATATATTAATTTTCTAACCTTAGTTTTATTTTTTCATATGTGTTTGGGATAAGAAAGTTGTTAGGGAAAAAGTCAAAACTTTAAGAAAAGATCATTTCTTTTGAATCTTATTAATAATATATTTCTCAAAGAAATACTCATGATTTTGATATTAAATTGTTTATAGTCTATTTGTATGACTTATGGCTTGTATTTGTTTGTGTAGCTTAATTGGTTAGTCTTTCATAAAATAATAGATAATAATAGTTATATTTTATATATAGTTGGTTTTACGATTTTTTGTTTTAATAAGTATATGCATTATTAAGCTAATTTTGTATTTAATGATGTGTTGCTACTTCAAAAATAATTAGTTATAAATAGTACTCATGTTTATATATATACAAGAATGATAAAAGCAACTCGATAATCAGATTTCAAGTTCATAATATATAGTAGCGGATTCCTGTTTTAGTTGGAGCAAATCTTACTAACTTTTCATTCCAATTTCTTTATTGAGATATATTTCAACCCTTCAATTATAATCTTTGGCCTCGCCCTTGTGTATAATATCATGATCGATCCTTCCTTTTCATCATGATGAGTTCATGAAAAATTACAAAGTAACAATTAACAAGAAATGAACTAAACAAAACCTGTAAGATATCTTCTAATTTATAACCTTGCCCCCCACAATGGAGAAAACCACTTTCTTCACACTTTTTATGGGGTAAAAATAACCCTTGGACCTCTTCAACGAACTTCCCTTCCCTGGTCCAAAGCACAATGTTGAATTAGGAGAAGTATTTCTTCCATTCTTCGACGAATCCGACGAAGAAAACGACGAAGATGGCGAGAACGAGGGCGAGTCATCATTTACTACTTTCTTGGAAGTATTCCTCAAAAAGATGGAGTTATAGATTTTGGAACTTCTCGAGTGCTTCTTTTGCAAGGAGAAGTTACTCCTTTGGGGGCTGAATTTGTACGAGGGCGGGGGCGTAAGCGGCGGAGGAGGGCTTTCGCAGAGTGGATGTTTAGGTGTGCCCGGCTGTGACTCCCATCGGAACGGAACGGAGCGGGCGGCATCACCGTAGTATGACACCCTGAAAGATGCATCGCCCTGGTTTCCTTTATTGGAATGAAGCCTGGCGAAGAACTTGTTATCATCAAAGTTAGTGTGAGGGCCACTATTTTGTATTGATTTTGCCATTTTTTTGTTTTTTTTTGGAGGACAAATGAGAAGTTTCAAACTTTCAAGATCTGAAGTGGTGTGGAGTTGAAGGAAAAGGATTAGGGGAGTAGTTTAGATTGGTGTGGCATTGGACATCGTTTCCTATTAATTTGTTGGAGTGAGTTGTGGTGTTACATTGAGGATGTCGAGATATATAGAGATACCTAGAGGTACAATAGTAAAATATGTATATTCTGCTGAATGTGTTTTTGTTTAATTAAAGCTATAGGGTATTGAAAATTCTATGTACAATTTTATTGAGAATTATTTCGTGTATGTTAATATTGTACTCTCTGAATAACGTCCCAATTTGTACAACAAGGTTTGACGATTTAGTAATACTATTTGGAAGGAATATTATTGTTTAAATTTGGTGTATGGAAAACTTATGGCTTAGACTATTCTATAAATTTAAAGTTGTGACCACAACATTTCCAATTATTGAGATTACAACTTTATAATGACTGGTAATTTTATATATGGGGTAATAGCAAAAGCTACTCCTTTATCATTCTTAATTGGCAAATAACACCTTCTATTATCTTAATTAGCAAACATCGCCCTGTTTTATTTAAAAATTAGCAAAAAGTCCCATGCCATCATATTTTTATTTTACTTTACAGGTAATTAACAATTGTTATATATTCATCTAAACTTTATATCAAAGGTATAGTTATTCAAAAATATATTATAAACTTTCTTATCATTTTCTGGTGGTATTCTAGAGCTATTTAAAGATATAACAAAAATAATTAATACCATTTTTGTTTTTACAGATCTAGGAAGTAATTTAATTTTCAAAAAGTTTGATAAGAAAAAATATGTTTATTATAAAATTTGAACCACATTAATCTTTATGAATCAAATAAGTACAATAAATAATAAACTTTATTATCAGTTTCAGTACGTGCAAATTAAATAAGTGTACTAGGGGGTTTTCGCTAATTTTTAAACAACACCTGGGATTTTTTACTAATTAAAAAGTGCAGGGGTTATTTGTCAATTAAGAATAACACATGGTACTTTTTGCTATTACCTCTTATGTATATGCCAAGTCTATATTCCTGGTGTAAGAATCCTAGAGTTTGTCTTGGAGTCGATTTTAGCTTCTGAACTTTTGTAGAGTATCTCTTCTCCTCTGTTTCTCTCAATAAAGTTTCTCTTTTTGCTGATAAAAATAAAAAGAAAAAAACTAGCCAATGTAAGAGTAATGATATATGGGGACAGGTAATTTCAATTTAATATTTCAATTACTTCTCTTCTAACTTTTGAGATGCAAGAGCTATTTTTTACTTTAAAATATCTTCTTATGTGTCGCCAATAATACTTAGAACGAAGTCTAGCAGGGAATAAGGTTTTTTTACACGAGTATAAGTAGATGTGAGATTTGAACTTAAATTATTTTCTTTGCATAGTTTTTTGCCCTCTAATAAGTGACCACGCCATTTAGAATCTTAATTTTCAAAGAAAACAAGTCATGTAATATTCTATAATTTCTAACATATATTTGGACCAGATAAGTGAAACTTGTTGTAGTTCTTGCGATTATAATTTTATACTATCTTAAAATTCACAGTATAATAAACACTGAATATTATAGGAATAATTACATGCATGTGTACACTCTTAAGGTTTGAGCGAATATAAAAAGATATTCTTTGCCGTTTGAATAATTACAACTACATCTCCAAAAGCTTTTAAAGACATTGTACAAGTAATGGTATATCTATACAATTTTAAAATTAGGGGTTGCGAAACTTTGAGAAAGCTTAAATATTAAGGTCTGTCCATATAACTTTTTGAACATTGTGTAATACTTCTCTTATTAGACCAGATTTTATAGGTTAAAATGTGATTATAATACATAATCTTAGAGAGGCCATCTGACGGAGAATATGCTCAGTGATTATAGAATTCGGCAATTACGTACATCGAGACGATGTTGACTTAAATCAAAATAGAAATATGTATATACGAACACAATAATATTGTTCAGAGTGCATGACTTCAGATCATTCAGGAGGGGCCATATGGATTAATAAGGTAGTATCATTTGCCTCAAAATTATATAATATTTGTTGCAATTTTGGCCGGTTCTACTTTCTTCATATTTCTTTATTAATTTATCTTACTTCAATTTATTTTTGTTATGGATGACATAAACCATTAAGTGAGTTGTGGGTCTCGGCAGATCCCAACCATTTTATGATTTTATAATGCGATGAATATATAGTAGTTAGGATAAATTTGGTTACATGTGACCATGCATGTAACAATTGGGATTTTTTAATGTAAAAGTGTAAACCACCCGTGATATATTAGATTCTTAGAAAGCAAACAAAAAAAAAGAAAAAAAAATCATGTCTATTTTCCAGATCTTTTTTTTTTAGGAAAAAAATATCCCACACAGTTGTGTAGGTGATATCATCATAATTTGATGCAACAGAATCGGTCTTTTTCCTAATTAAAATAATAAGACAAAAGTGAACCTCTAAAAATGAAGATAAAAGGAAAACAAATTAAAAATGAGAGATATATATAAGTAACACAAAAAAAAAAAAAAAAACTTGCTGCCGATAATAAGGAAAAACTATTAGATATTATGAGAATATATATATATATATATATAGGTTTCTCAATGGGTAAGAAATTTTGTTACTAGTAATGCGTGTACTAATGAATATAATAAATATATTTTATAACTTGTAATTTTTGTCGAGAAACATGGCATTGTCATATGCAATTGTTAAGTCGCATTCTTAAGTCATAACTATGAAATGAACACGGTTCACTCCTTTGATGACACGATTAATTATCTTGATTTGCACCTATAAATTGTTGCATTAATGTGGTCGGCTAGACAAATACCTATAATGACAGTACTATTCGTTGATAGATCACAAATGGATAGCAGAACATTATTATTTGCACAGTTTTTCTCTGTCCAACAATAATGATATATAGTATCAATTATATGCTGTAAATTGAATTATTGAAACTTGTACTATTTCTAATTTGTAAATGTTTATTTGCATTTCCGATCAGTTTTCTGCTAACATTGGTTCTAGCTGTAATAAAATATAATCATTGTGTTTTATACCTCCACTTCAGATTGGTCTAATTGTAGTGAAAATCAAACCAAATCAACCTCGTTTATTCTTTTAGAGTAATCAATGTTGTTAAAGACATTGGACGTAAATCAAGCATTCAGACTTAGAAGTGGGGTGTAAGTCTCGAACATACACCCCATCAGATTTATATATATATATATATATATATATATATATATATATATATATATATATATATATATATATATATATAAAGACTAAAAGCTTGGGTTAATATATTATAAACTAGTATTTATGTTCGTATAAAAGTTTTAAAACAAATTTTGGTTACACATTTATATAAGGTGCATAAAATAGTTTCCTAATTCTTCAATATATTCTAAATATTATAAAATTAATTGATGATTGCAAAAATTAAAAATTAATATATTAAACAAATAAACCCAACGCCAAAAAAAATAATGAAAAGTTTGATTTGTTCTATTAAAAACTATAGAAAAGTATGGTTTGAGAGCTTTAATTTAAAATTTATTATAAGAATATTAAATATCTCTTAATATACCTATTTCTTATGTCATAAATATCTCTTGATTTGACAAAAAGGTTTTAAAAATTAGTCCAACGTGTTTTTTTAAAAATAAATATATTTAAATTTAATCGAAACACAACTTTTTCGTAGCACAAAAAGCAATAAACTCTTTCAGACATATTGTTAGTTCCACCTAAATTAAACACTAAACACGTACCGTTAATGAATTCAAACAAAGCTTTATGTCTCTTGTTATTTTGGAATTCGGCTCCCAACTTCGGGCAAAATGTTAGAAGAGAATTCATACCCCTCGTATTAATTAAATTGTGAATTGTTGTTTTGTATAGATTTCAGTTTGCTAATTTTTCTTGCTGCTTTCCTGATTTTGATTATATCTTATAGTTTGTACTTTCAATTTATTAGACCATATTTCCACAGTTTTTGCTTGCTCGCAATCATGAATAATCAGTTTTAGCGCGTTACCTCTGTACTCGTCACGCACATGTATTTTCCTTTCGATCAATAATTTTAGGTCACTTATTTAAGACAAAGTATTAACTTATATTTTTTTCCGACTGTGGTCAGGAAAAATACTAAAAGGTTATATTCACAGAAAAACATATATAGCAAAATCAACCATCTAAGCATTTTATACGCAGCTCTCGGATAAACAAAGATTTTTTCCTGAAAACATTGAGTGAAAAGGTCGAAGTCAAGCTCGCTAAATCTTTCTTGGTGTATGTTTGTATCATACAAATTGCACTCTTGCACGCATTAACTGTCAGAATAGGAAAAACTGAAAATTGTAGAATATGTAGATCGAATTTATGAATATATTAAAAGTTTGTAATATCTTGACATAACAAAGCATAATCATAAAATCTACAAAATATGCACTAATTACATCTGACGAGAATTTCGGTACATCATCTAATTCCCGAAAATTGTAACTGTTTTTGCTTTGTGTCAATTTACTTAACTTCCCCTCTGCGGGGATCTAGCTGAACATTAATAAAACTATTACATATTTAATATTAATTAAATGGAAAATTAAATACTCTATAGTCAAACAATTATTTTGAATAAGTGGAAAATTTTGGGTTACACGAACAAAAGAATGAAGTGAGAATGTGCCGTTTCCCCGGATAGGACGGCCGCCCATCTCCTACCACGTGCTAAATTCCCAGTTCAAAGGGCTTCCCCACATGCTATTTCGATCTCCGTTACGGCCTCACGTGTTCTCCAATTATTGAGTCATATAAAAATCTTAAAAAGCATAATTAATATTTAATAGTTAATATCTCGAATATTGAAAGGAAAAAAAGAAACCATTGAGTCTCGTGATGTGGTGCTGTAAATCACTTGGTGGCTTGGCCTGTAAATGCCTTTAGAATATGACACTATTTCTATATAGTTAAATTTTATACAACAATCAATCAATCGTCAATCATATAATCTTACTCATTAGAATAGACTATATAAACTTAAAAGAGAATCACGTCAAATTATATACATGATTTTTTTTCAATACAGTTGAATAGAATAAATTCACTTTGGTGGTGTTTTGCAAGAGCTAATAAAAGGGGTTTGTTCATTACTTTTGCTTAAAGCTACTTTAAGTGATATTCAATAAAAGGTCGGGAGTGTTTGCAAATCTTTTAAAAAGTTACTCAAAGCATTAACTAGGTGTTTGCAAAAATTAATGAAAAGTGACTTTCTTTTTAAAGACCTTTGAAAAATAACATAATTCCAAAAGCAATTGGAGAAGTACCTATGGGCATGCTTTTGCGGCTTGTGCTTTTTCTAACTTTTTTTTAGACAAGCAGAAGCAAAAATCAGTATTTCAAACATTAAAAATTTGCTTTTGCGTCTGCAAGATCCAACAAACTCATTTTATAAGCATTTGCAAACACCACCTTAGTCTTCTAAACTTCATGTTGGTTTGTGTAACATCAAAATACGAAACTTAATGCGAGAATAAGAAGATTAGAAGTTGAAGATGCTTTCAAAAGAATGAAGGCAATATAGTTGTTGGTTACCTACAAGTCGAATTGCTTTCTTAGGCTCTTTATTTGCTAGCTTGTACCTCTCAAAGCTTGCTTCATCATAGTTTTTCTTCAAATTTTTGTAGTGATCCCGTTTGGTCTAGATCGTTATCTCACATCTTCGCTTCACCATGGTGTGTCTTTACCTGGTAAATAACTACATATGCATTCAATGAGAATGTCTTGAGCTACTTCTTTGATACTACTAGTCATTTTGATCCAAGTTGTATCTCCTCATCCTCATGCTTCTAATCTATTTAGTGTATAATTTGATCAACGAAAGCTTCTTGTTTAGACTCTTAATTCGTCACCACTTAATTCTAGAATCTGGCGTATATTTGTCTTACTAAGTCCTTGTTGCATCCTAACATCCAAAATTAAAGGTTTGTGTTTCATTACACTTTCACCAGGCACTATCTTACAATCTAGACAGTGCCCTCTATGTATCCACCTAATCAAGAAAAAATCTATCTTACTCCTACTCTTCTTAAGGTCTCTCTTCTTAAACTAAGTGTTTGCTAAGATCAAATTATAAAATAAGTAGTATTAAATTAGGGCTACTGATGAGTCCATTTTGTACTATTATTCATATGTCAAATAAACTGTTTTATTTCATGTTCCTTGAGTGTTTTGCTTGTTTTCCTTAATTTTATTGTTTAGGAGTCGTTTTGGTGAAAATGGATGAAAATGAGCTAAAAACAAGAATTCTGGGCAATTCATGTGAGCTGAAAAGCGAAGGAATGCGAAGAGTAGCAATCGCTTGTGAAAGCGATCGTATTGACTTTGAAGATGAAATAGAAGCGATAGCTTCAGACTAAACAATGACGCAACCCTAATTCAGCACCCACCGCATGCGAAATTAAAACGATCGCTTAGAAATCGTTTTGACTCAAAAAAATAGGTTGTGAGAAGAACTAAAGAGTGAGACTTTCTAAGCTACAAAGAGAGAGGTTAAAAGACTTAAAAGAGAGAGTCAGAGCATCCATTAGAGACAGTAGTAGATAAAACTGGAGTCGAACTTTGGTAAAGATCTTAGAAGAAGGAGAAGAACGAAGAAAAAAAATTGTGCTTGAGTTGATGTTCATTAAATATTCGTGCACTTTTACTTTGTTTTATTTATTTGGATATTGCTTGTTATTTTTGTACGTTTGTTTGAACTAGATTTTTGCTTTAGTTTATCCAAGACTATGGTTTATTTTATTGATGTTCTTATGTTTACTTTAATCATGTATAACTATACCCATCGTCTATCATGAGGCGATTGAAGTATCTGGGTGGAGATCATGTCGAGATGATTGTTGAGATGAGTGTGTGAGGAATAATTAAATTGAACTTATAGCTTGAGTTTTATGTTTTATATGCGTCATGAACACATAATAGATTAGATTCTTATGGCATATGTGAAAGCCGAACTCATAGGATAAATCTCATAGGTTATAAAGTTCCACATGTCGTGTGATGATAGCGTCTAAACTAGAGCCGTGGGTAATTCACTGAGATTAATGCATTTGGAGGAATATCGTACAAATAGTAACATTTCGAATTACTGAATGGTGTTTTCCATTGCGTGAACCCATAATCATAGGTTTTACTTCATAGTTTAATACATCTCACACACGAGTCGATCATAATTCATCTCAACAATGGCTTGTCTATGAGTCTCTAATCAATATATGTCCAAAGAAACTTAGTCCTTACGATACCATTTTTATATTATTGATTTAAGTCTTTATTTGTTAAGTATTTTAGCTCTTAATCATTCTAAAATCCTATATATATTTCATTTACATTTTTCGTCTTATGGGAACTATGAAATGTGACAGCTTCATAGTTATTAATCTTTGTTTGCATAAATAGATTACTCAACAGTTAAAATACAACACATTTATCCCTTGGGTTTGATATTTGTGGGTTATAATTTACTTTCATATATTACTTGCACCCGTATGCTTGCTGTAAAATTTGCCATATAGGGTTTGGGCAGGTCAGCTACCTGTCTTATTCTTCTCTCCAAAGCCTAAAAAACCCCAATAATTTTTTTTTGAACAAAGTGTTTTTTGGTAATAGGTATCTTTCTCTCCACTCATCAAGATCCTTCCAAAAACATACTCTTACTAGCATAGTGTAATCCTACTTGTGGTGTATAAAAACTAAGTATTGAGAATCTCATCGCCTTACACAAGTTTAACTAGTAAAATCCTATCACACTTTCTTCTAATATCCTCGACCTCCTTAAAAAAAATTATATATAGTGATCAATATGTCATTTATGCTCAATCTATCCTAGTGTAAAATAGTAGTTACAACTCTGACCTTTTCACATATCCATTTAGTTTCTTGCACACACATGATACTAATGCTTCTAGTTATGACTTTAATTACTAACTCGAATAATCTCTATGTGAGCGAGCCGACTCAATGTTCTAAGCTCTTAGACTATATTCTCTACCCTCGCCCACCCCAAAAGGTGAGATGACCCTGACTAATTTGACACTACACCTGGATGTCGATGTTGTGTGTCACTTTTGGACAACGATCTAGCAACCATTACCCATTTTAGGGTTTATGTCTTAGGTTCAATAACCGATGACATTAGGTACAAGACTCGTATAACATTTTGCTAAATAAGAGGACTTAAATGAAAAGAGTTTAATTTTGATCGCTTGAATTTAACTTGCTTTAATTTATCAAAATTTCTTTCAGTAAATAATGATTTTTCACGTCTACATCAATATAACCAATATTATTTCTTAGTTGAATACTTCTAATTTTTTATCACTAAACTTAACATTCAACACGTACATTGTTATGTGCGAGAAGAAAAAACATCGAGTTCAGTCGATTATAACAAATACTCAGTGGCGTTCATTTACATAGTTCAATAATATATAAATGAATTCAATAGTGAATGTTGTATATCATCATAATTGAATTATAGATCAACTAGTGCAATGACGTCTAGATCTTTACATTCTTATACAAATAATTTTTATAAAGGATTCTGGCACAAGAAAATAAAGAGCATCTGTGAAGCCATTAGCCAATTATTATTTTTTATATTAATTGGTGGTCATTCAGATGTTGATCTCAATCCTTCATCTTTTATAATTTCTTAATTGTCAAAAACTCTCAGTTGTCTTAAACATCGTGATGTTGTCTCATCACAACATTAACATCCTATCTTAATGATCAGACAAAAGTAGTTTGGAATGTGACTGGATTGAATGAATTTTGAATTACACGATTCTTCTAATTATAATTGACAAGTACATGTCTTGGTCCGAGTCTCAATTGATAATTTGATTAATATATGATCAAGAAAAATTAATACTTTTGGAACTCAAGTATTAAAAAACGGATTAGGAGTGTAATAGACTTTACCTATTATAGCAACTATAGTATAAGCATGGTCACTATAACTTACAACAACTATACAAGTGGACACTCGTAAATGATTCTGAGTAACTTTTATTTTATATATATGAGGACGAGAGTGCAATCTTAGATATTTAGTTATATTTAGTAACTTTGTGATATTGGAGCTTTGGATCATAGGCATGGATCAAAGATTTGTTTCGACTGTATGTTTCGATACTTTAAATATTAGAAACGTTTCACAATGTTTTGAGATCTTTTCGATATGTTTCGAAGATTTTGTAAAAATTGTGCGCACAATAAATGAAGGAAATATTGTATGTTTCTTTTTTATAGTGTCAAAAATAGAAACGTTTCGATAGTTTTCGAGGAAAAGAAAAGAAACTTTGATCCACGATCATAGGTTCACCCACTCCCTGTTACGCCCCCAAAAAAGAAGTAAATTCATAATCCCTAAGGCGCGGAATTAAAACAACCAAGAAATTAAAATCCTGAAAAAAAACACTAAGAGTGCTAAAGACATCAACAAAACCAATCATCATTAATTTACACCAAAAACTAACTGACAGTCGGACGATTCAACCTAGATTCTTAAACAAAGACAACGACACTCACATTACTAGCAAGCTTTAAACTAATACAACTGTTTGGACAACAAGGGTATGAACATGGGTGACTCTACTCCTGCGCGAACATCTCTGCAGTCTGCTCAAGCTGGTCACTATCTAAATCTGGAAGGAAAGACAATATAAATCTAATGAGATAAAATCTCAGTGAATGTTCACGATCGTGATTTCAAAGACAAATATTTAACTGTAATAGCTTGGATAGGGTGAAAGATTTAAAGCAAGAAACCAAGTGATAACTTGTAGTAACTAATAATAGCTTTGAAAAATATATGTGTTTAATTTAAGTTAACTTTGATAGAAAGGTTAGTCTTTTATGATGATAAGTGTCTCCATTTATTTTGTCGATGTCGTCACCCCATATCCCCTGTACGATCGTGCCTTATCTCCCTGTGTAAGGAACTACCTTACAATCTGAAAGAAGCACATGCCATGGTACATGTGTAAAACCTACGACCCAACAAAGATAACAATGACCTCCCGTTGTATCCAAGAGGTAATGGGCCATGGGGGCATGAGACTCAACCGGCTAGCCCTCTGCTGCCCAGTCTTACCCCAAGCACACCCCAAGCCAACGTTGGATCCAACAATCTGAACAAATCGGAACATAAGAGAATGACGGGACATTAATCATTATAAATGACCGTAATACTTTCAATGAAATTTTAACATGTCACATTCTTTCATAAATGGTTGCGTAACTAAATATAAGTACGTACATAATTGTATATGCATCCTTCCATTTTCTTTCCAAAAGTAAGTAATAAGTTTGTGACACTCACCTGATTAGGACTGCAAGGATAACAGGATACTCGAAGCTAAGCCGAACTACCTATTGGTTAAATAAAATATCAATTACAAAATCACTCGACTAGGTTCTAGTAAGTAAAGCAAAACTCTATTAGTACTTACTAATTTTAAGTTAGATTAGACAAGTCTAGCAAGTTTCACAAATTGCTAGTATATGATATACATATATATAAGACCATAAACAAATATACATGTTTACTAACTAAACAATATACATGTAATTAATGTATATAACCTCTAACTTAAATTGTTGTGAGTTATGAAATGACATTTCAATCAAAGTGCATTCTCATTTTGTTATTTCTATGTAATAGTTGCATCTATAATAATGAAATCATCACATAGCCGGCTATTCATGTTGATAATAATAAGTGTGATTTAATTGAGATTTTAAGCTTTGTTACAACTAAATTACAAGTCATGTTTCCATTCATCTTACCTTATGAATGTATTATTGATCTCTTAAAACATTATAATCCTTGTGTAAATAAAGCCTTTGAACTATCCTTGTTTTCTATTTACAAATAATTAATAGACTGAAAAAAAATATTCCTAATCTAATTACACTAAAATCGTTCCACTACTTCATAGATGTCATAATTAAATCTAAGTTAATATGCTTCACTAAAATATTGAAAGAGAAGTAAAAAAAAAAAAAAGTATAATACCAGCACCTATTTTCGTTTTGCCTTTGCTCCTCCCTTTTCCCCTTTTCTTCTTCTTACTTCTATGCTTTGGAGAGTTTATGTAATAGTATAATAGGTATAAGTTATATATATTGATGAGAATGAGGTGTGAGGAAAAGGGGCTGTCTGGTGGCAATTAAAGAACAAGGCTAGGTGGCAATTTTATTTGATCCCATGCATGCATCTTAATGTTTTTAATTATTCAAACATATCTAAGTATATATCCTTAGGTGTATGTACATAGTTATTTGACTTAGGGTGAGAGAAAGACAAAGACACACACTAAAATCTCTTGTCTTCCTACTTGACCAATCAAACAATTCCATGTTTCCTTTTTTTTTTCAAGGTTCTTAAATTACAAATATATAGATATATATGATAAAAATTTATAGGACTAAAAATTAAAATTAAGGATGTTAGACTCCCTGACTGTTCAAACTCTTCTCTGGATTGTATATCTTAACCCAAGTCAATTTAGTGTATGTGAAAATACATTTTATTACTTTGAATAATTAATATGATCAGTTCTTTTTTCTTTTCTAATAATCCAATCATTTATTTGGTAACTGATTCAAGTGATAAGTCGATTATTTATCTTACTACTTAAAAATCTTATTTAGATTAAGGATTTATAGAATTTAAAACTTCACAAACAGAGTTATTAGAGTTTAAGATTTCATGATTTTAATTGTATACGCTAAAATTACAATTTAATCCATTTGATAGGAAAAATAAAGGAATTTAGTTGAAATAATGAACTTAAATGTCTACACTAACTTCAGGTGAAACTCGTCCCATATGAATTTAAAGTAGAAAACAATTTTTTTCCTTCTAGAAAGTCGTTTGAATTGATATTCGCTTTGCTAGATTAAATCAATATAAAAAATTACATGATTGTTACTAGATCAATTCCCAAAACTTCATTCATCACGATGGTCTAATACCAACTTGTCAAGAGAACTTCCAAACGAAATTCACAAAAGAGTTTATATTATAAGACGTGCCAAGATTTTACGGTAGCCATGATAAACTTATGTAATATTACAACATTTGAAGTTGTAGCAAAATTGATCCAATAAATAAAACTTATGTAAGTGGGAAAATTGATAGTGTAAGGTGTTATTTGCAAACTCTTAAAAACAACTAGAATTTCCATTTAATTTTATTTAAACACTTTAATGATGTTTGGTTAACAAGCTAAAATGACAAACACTTTTTCAAGGATAAAACACTCACAATGTGAAAGTTGCTACTAATCAACTTTTAGCTTGTAGTGATTATGTTTAATGAATAAAATTATAATTTATGTCAGCTATTGGGTTTTTCTTTCAAATAACCTCCGCTTATGGCGAGGTTATAGATTTTTTTTTCAGACACCCTCAACTTATGTCTTAACAGAATTTAACAGCTTTAACTTAAATTATGAGTTTTTGATCCTGAAGAAGAGTTTACAACAACACTAAAAGATGGTAACTAAATTAACCACGTTTGCTTTGTAACTGAATGCTCAAAATAAATATACTAAATGTACTATTAACCAACAATCATACTTTAATACATTTTATTCTTAAATTTCTGATAAACATAAACTAAATGTTGGCGATCTCCAAGGTCTAGTGAAGTTATAAATGCTTGTTAAGTACAAGATGTGCTAATTTTATTAAAATACACAAAAGAACAGTTACAAGAGTTTCCAACATCCGTAATCTGTTAATGGAATCATGGATAAAAACCTTCCCCGCATTTTCTCGAAAATCACCGAACTACTTTTGCTTTTGACTTTGTCAAAACGAACCTAGAAGCATGTTCCACCTTCACCACATCTACAGTTTTTACAAAATCCTCGAAACATATCCAAAAACTCGTGAAAAATTATGAAACGTTTCTAAATGTCTAGCAAATCGAAACACATATCGAAACCAAAACTTTGATCCATGAATGAAATAAAAGTTGAGAATGAAGGAAAAGAGTTTTGTGGGTCGATTTCATAAGCTAGTCCTACTCGATTATAATCTTATAACCTTAGTAGTCAAACATATAAAATTTAGAGAGATTGGCAAATTACCTCCGTATGTTATCTCAAAATTGGCAAATTACCTCCATGTGAAATAAAAATAGGTGTATTACCTACGTGTGTTCTTAAAAATTTGCTCACTGCCTCCCTATACGTTTTTTTGCTGTACTTTTAGATGAAAAGACTGAAATACCCTTCAGTAAATGGCTTGGAATTGTTGACCAAAACCTATTTTTTTCCTCAAACTTTCTACGCGTAAGAAAATTTTTGAAACCCTTTCCCCAAAATCCAATTCTCACGTCCCCATCTCCGTTTTCTCTCAATCGGAGAGCAATTTCCAGCCGTTTTCTGGTGCTAAACGTGGTAACAAGTTCATCTCATCCTACTCTGTTACTAACCCAGAAAAAAATCGATCTACCCTACACTTGAACAAACCCTAGATTCAATCAATCATCAGTTAATTCTTACAAAAATCGATCAACCCTAGCTTCTCGGCCATAAAATGGTGCTTCCGTTGCAGTTAATTAACACCGGTGATGAGGTAAAAACTCTGGCTAGTAGAAAGTTTCACGCGGTATTTTTTTTAAAGTGAAGAACTTTTTATTGTGTTATTGGAAAAAACTCTAATGAAATGTGTTGATATATTTTTATATACTTGTGTGATATGAAAGGTTTATATGTTGTTTAATTGGTGCCATTTGATATTTTTTCTATGAAAGCGAGATGTGAGCATGCTGTACTTTTAAATACAAAGGAGCGGGGTCGTCTTTTGTTTTGTCGATTTGTTTAGTTTGTGGTCATTGTGTTTTGAGTAAAATCATAGTTTGACAGTTTTGTCAATTTGTTTAGTTGTGGTCCTTCTGTTGTGAGTAAATTAATAGATTAAAAACCATGAGTGTCAAAGTAATTGGTGGACCTTCATATCAGATAGGAAAAAAGGTTTAGTGGAGGCTTTGAGAGAGTTGGTACCCAGCAGTGAACATCGATTTTGTTGTCGACATATGTATGACAACTTTAAAAAGAAGTTTAAAAATCCTATATTGAAGGATCTTTTCTGGAGAGCTGCATCTACTGTTGATATCGTGGAGTTTGAATTGTGCATGAAAGAGATTGGAAAACTTGATCCAAAGATTGATCCAGAGATTGAAACTGTTGTAGAGTTGTTAAGAGAAATACCTCCTCAACATTGGTGTAGAGCATTTTTCTCTACCGATTGCAAGTCTGATACATTGGTGAACAATATATGCGAGTCATTTAATAGCTACATCCTTGAGGTAAGAGACAAGCTAATTATCACAATATTTGAGTGGATTCGTGAGAGGTTGATGACGAGGATACAAACAAAGCGAACAGGAATAGAGAAATACACAGGTATAATTAACTTTTTCTTCCTAAGAGATCAAATTTCATGATAGAACATAATTTATGTCACCCCTCTTGATTATTTATCATGAACCATTTGTCCAAATATATTGAAGAAGAAGATGGATAAACAAACAATGTTAGCAAGGAGTTGCAATGCAATGTGGTGTGGCAACAATGAGTTTGAGATTGACCAAGATTTGGACAAGTATATGGTTGATCTCCATAAAAAAACTTTTAGTTGTGGGATGTTTCAATTAACAGGAATTTCATGTTGTCATGCCATTGCTGCTATAGATCATAAGAGAGTAAACATGGAAGATTTTGTGGATGAGTTCTTCAAGAAATCGACCTACATGAATATATATGAGCACATAATTCATGGTGTTCAAAACACTACATTGCTACTTGTATTGAACCCCTTAGGCCTCCGAAGTTCTTAACCAAAGTAGGTAGACCGAAAAAGATGAGAATGAGAGGTCCTGCTGAGAAAGAATGAAGCAACTCTACAAGAAAATGGCTCACTCATAATTGTAGCAATTGCCTTCAAGTAGGACATAATAAAGGAAGTTGTCGCAATCCAACTCCTCGTTAATCTAAGCAACCATCAACCAAATAAATGCAAGTACTAATATTACTTCATTTTCAAGGTTGATATGCTGCTGCTTTTACCATTTAAAAGTTGATATGTCGTTGTTTTGATTATATTGCTTCTGCTTTTGTTGTATTGCATATGTTTGGTTGTTTTCAATGCTGAAATGACACATATTGCTGATTTTTTTTTGATGTATTGCTATTATTTTGGCTGTTTTTAATGCTGAAAGGTTGTTTTGATGTTGTATTTTGTTGTACTCTTGATGTTTTTGGCTGTATTGCTGCTATTTTTCTTGTATAGTTGTTGGTCTGATTGTGTTAAATGCTGAAATGGCTGATATTGATTTGTTTTTGTTGTATCATTGTTGTTCTTGCTGAAAAGACTGATATTGGTGTTGTTTTTGTTGTTTCAAAGCTGATATGCATGTTGTTTAAGTTGTTTTGATGTTTTTTGCTGTTTCATTATGATGAGACAGATATTTTTGCTGTTGTGGCTATTTTTCAACAGAGAAGGCAAAAGAAACAAGTTGATTCAAATTCGCAGAACAGAAGACGACGAAAAAGCCTCCAAAACAACGACATGCAGCTGCCACTCTTAGTTCAAGAGCGAAGAGTGTCGATTATGCAGTTCAAAGTGCACAACCTCCTGCTGAATGTAGCCAAAATATAGTCCAAAGTGCTCCAACTGTGAAACCAAAGAAGGGTGCATCATGATTGACAGGCTTTTGATAATTATGAATTGTTTCCATAAAATCTTTTGTCTTTTCATGTTTCACGACAAACTAGTGTTGAGAATTCGCGGTACTTGCTTTTGAATCGTTTGATGTCAAAAACTTGATCTATTTGATATCAAAAACTTGATTTGGGATATGTTCATTTGTAACAAGCTTGAAGTTGATTATGTTTCTGTGAAACAATTTATTTTGGCGAAGTTATGAGGTTGGGACTTCTTAAAGTGATATGTATTTAGTGAATATTGTTGTTTATCACGTGTTCCGCAATTTTATGATTTTAATTTTGAATTTCTTATCTATATAATCACCTCAAAAAAATTAATTGAATCTATACTAAGAATAAAGTCCTTCTCTAGGAAAAAAAATGGACAGTCATAATCACCTCTAAAAAACATCCTTGTTGATTAGATAAAAATTGGTTAATTATTATTTAAAAAAAAAAATAAGTGGTAGTTTAGAAGTGGTGATAGCGTGTTTGTCAACTTTTCATTTGGTTTGATTTTATTTTTTTGTAATTTAAAATTTAAATTAAGTGTTTTTTTTTTACTGTATAAGTATTTTAAACTTCAAAATAGAAGGTATATGTGATTTTTTAAGATAAAGGGGGTAAGAAGTCTTTTTGAGGGCCAAAAACCATCCCCAGTCGCATTAGAAAGCGAGTGAAGCACACTCTCGTAGAGAATGAGGTAATTTGCCAAGTATAAAATACACATGGAGGTAATTTGCTAATTTATTTTTCACGATGACGTAATCTACCAATTACAGATAACACAAGGAGGTAATTTGCCAAAAATCCTAAAATTTACACAATTTTTTTTTTACCTAATGGCAAATTCATACCACGAATTGTACGATTTTTGCAGATTACACCGCAAATTGTAATTGCAAGCAAAGCACACCGCAAATTGTAACATTGATTGCAAGTTGCACCACAATGGGTGTTTGTAGGTTTTTTAAAGGGTAATTTCGATATTTTAATATTTACTCGATGGAATTTTACAATTTGGTCCCTCATTTAACCCGTGTCATTTTTCTCTTTAATTTTTTTTTAACGAACGTGTATTCTATCTTTAAAAAGAACAAAACTTAACCGCCAATTTAGGAGAAAAAAGAAGAGGATCGTCGCTCCACCGCCGGCGCGTGATCGCTGCTCCTAAGACCGGCGGATTTCAGGCGTCGTCTCAGGTGAGTCGTGGGGTTTAGGATTTAAGACGCGATTTCTAGGGTTTAGAGGTTCGATTTTTTTCGCGATTTAGGATTTTGAATTTTCAAAAATTATTGCGATTTCAGGGTTTTTTTTTTCACAAGATGGGTTCGACTTGGAAGAGAAGGTCTGGAACGTGCGACTGGGTTCCTGATTTACAAAGGAAAATTTATGGTAACTTCCCTTGGTTTTTCTATGATGATTGCAACCTTATTAGTGTTGCTTTCTGGAAAGATTTGATGCTTTAGGATTCATAATTTTAATACGAATCTAGATTACTTTAAAGAGCTTTCCTTACTATAATGTTATTTGGATTGCTTTAAGATTCATTATTTTAATGATGATAGTAAGGCTTCTATAATCTTTGCAATGCCTCGTACTATCACGACACAAAACATAAAACATCATAAATTGGCTGTTGAGTTTTGTCTTTTTTTAAAGATAGAATACACGTTCGTTAAAAAAAATAAAAAAAAATTAAAGAGAAAAATGACACGATTTAAATTAGGGACCAAATGAGGGACCAAATATTAAAATACCGAAATTACCCTCTAAGAAACCTACAAACACACATTGTGGTGCAACTTGCAATCAATGTTACAATTGGCGGTGTGTTTTGTTTGCAATTACAATTTGCAGTGTAATCTGCAAAAATCGTACAATTCGTGGTATGAATTTGCCATTAGCTCTTTTTTTTTTTTTGATTTAATCCATGCGTGCTCACATGATGGTGCATAACAATTTGATTGGTCTAGATAGGAACACATATTTTCAGATAAATCAAATCCAACCCATTAAAAGCCTGCTTCAATATCTGCCATATGTCTGTCCAACTCTTCGAATAATAATTTATACAACCCAACCGGCCCATTTCGAATAATAATTAACAATAAATAGCCCAATAATAAAACTAAACCCAATTTCTCACATATAATAATAAAATATATAACCCAAACAAACAAATCTCCCTCTTATTTAATTTTTTCTTGTTTGTGTGTCTGTTAAAAAAAATGGAGAAAGCGCTGAGCTTCACAAGCTCCTCTTCCTCTCTGCTTCTACCCCCTCACACAGACGCACGTCGTTTCCCTCACATCTCTCAACAAAACTCAGATTATCGGTACCAACAACACTTCTTCTTCTAACAATTTGTTTAACTCTTAATTCTAATTTTCTCAATTGATGATATTCATTTTATCTATGAACAACAGAGGCTAAAACGGTCGAGCTCAGAGCAACAACTGCGCCCTCAAGAATCGTGCTTGGTTATTGTTGACGAAGGCTGTTGGGCCGGGCCCAAATGGGCAGCAGCCCAATAAGCTATTCACGGAGGAGGTGATTGGTGCTGAGTATGGAGAAGGGTTTGAGACGTTTAGGCCTGAAGGTCCGTTAAAAGTTGATGTGGTGAGTGACCATTTTTTTGCTTTTTGTTGTTAAGTTATTATAAAACGTTTATTTTGTTGTGGGGTTTTTATAGTTGGCTTGATTGTTGTGTGTAGGACTATTTGAACGACAGGATGGAAGAAGGGTTTCTTCAAAGGATTCGATACGCCATGAAGCCCGACGAGGCTTACGGTCTTGTATTCTCTTGGGATAATGTTGTGGTGAGTGATTTTTGGGCGTGTGGTTTTTCGTCGAGGTTTATGTGTTTTTATCCCCATGCAAGTGTATGGAAGCTGCGTGTCGTTTGTTATATTTTATGGGATTTTTTGGATGTGGTATGGTGTTCGTTTATTGTATGGTAACGTAATAGGTTATTGAGGCGTCGTGTTATTTGGTCAGTAGAATAAAAGTGCTGATCATAGGAGGGAAAAGTTTGTTTCGGAAAACTAATTGTACGCGAGCTGGCTCTTATGGCTCGTAGTGAGAGAGTATATTACTTCGTATAAACTTCTGTTGATGGTTTCGATGTGGGGGTTCTGTTGGGACTTGGAGTGGGTTGGAAAAGATACGTTAGCACGTACTTAGACGAAACAACTCATGGTTCCCCTGACTCGGTCAAGTGAAGCCTGAAAAGGACACGATGTTGACAAAATGAAGTAGAAAAAAGGGCACGCTGCCCTTTTTGAATAGACATAAAGCCTCTCTCAGATGTAAAACATGGAAGGATTTAGTGGGAAAGAATGAGCTGTGTTTCATTTCTTCTCCGTAGCTCATGGTATCATACCAAGTATCATACTCTGCCGCTGAAAGTTTTTATCCGATATGATATTTTGTGTTGCACACTATTCGAGAAAGATATGGTTAACAATTTCATTTTTCTGGTGGCTCTGTAGACATCTGGCTCAACATCTTTACTGCAATCGGCATATTAGCACAAAGTCATTATAATATCTCAGGGGGTTAATGGAATAATAAGGATGGATTCTGTACATTTATAAATAGATGCCTGGGTTTGACCATACTTGGCTGAGTTGGTGGTTAAAGTGACCTAATCATACTCCATCAATTGTTTTGGGCAGCTAATGTTATAGGTTTTTTATGCAAAAGGTCTGAGGATTTTGGCTTCCTGAGAGTAGCCGCCTCTCTCCATGGGTTCCTGATATTGTTAGCATTGTGTATGTAAGGGCTTGGAATTAAGGACTCTCGTGTCACATTTCACCATTGGAGTTCGATTCCATGATTTCTTTTGCAGGGACTCCCATTTTAAAATTATCTTAGTTGAAATTCGACCCACCTTTATAAGTTTAATTTTCCAAATTACTTGTGCCTTATCAAGCAATCTAATTGTTACTGCATCACTGTGGTTGCGCCTCCTTAGTGTTTTAGTTGTTGAACGAAAAAATTTGAAATAGAGCAATTGTTATTGGCTTCTCTTACGAATTTAAGTTACTTAGAATAATTACCCTTATTACTCAATCTATTTCAAGATATTGATGATATATTCTCTTATAATGAACGTGCTGCTCTTTGATTATTGCCTTAACAGGCAGATACTCGAGCTTTAAAGTTGCAAGCCTGGAAGCAACTTGCATCTGAGGAAGGTAAGTGTGATTGCAAATTTGGTCCTCTTACCTTTCGCCAGTTATTGATAGCATACTTTTAAAGTTACAGATTTAACAGGTTCACTGGATAAGGTCTAAATCATAATATTGCATACTAGTTAAAGAATTAGTTATTGAATATCTATATACCTTCTGGATTTGGCTGGACTTGGAATTTCAAGTGAAGATGCATGAACTAACATTAGAATCAAATCCTTTTGCTAGGGCGTATCTAAAGCCTGAACCATATAGTATTCTAAGGAAGTGTATCTCCAAAATTTCACTATTGCATGAGTAGCTGAGTTTTAAAAATAAAATATCCACCCCCCCCCCCCCCCCCCCCCCCCCCACCCAAAAACAAGGAACAAATGACATGTTATACAAAAAGACTGGGCTTTTTTTATGAAGCCTCCTCTTCAGCTTAAACTTGGAAGTGAACTTTTTCTTAGCCTTGGCTGTTTACTAGTCATACGAAGCTAGTTAGTGCATGTTTAGCATGGGCTCAAACGCACTGATAATTGGTGCTTAAGTTGTGTTCTGATTATTTAAACCCAGAGACTCTCTTTATTTTGTAGTGCATGAGAAGGGTAGGCTTTTATTCAGAAGACAAAACAATAAGGTGTTTCAGAAGCATGTAATATAGATTTGGTATTAATCATTTAGTTGAGGTTTGATTATGCACTTTGGTACGATGACAATGCAATGCTTCAGAAATTCCATATTGATCGGGGACTGGATAAATGTTGGTGTGCAGGAAAAGAGATTCCTGGGCATGGCAATATGCAAAGGACTCTTGCTTAATGCAGGTGCAGATCATGTTCTGCATAAGGTTTGGGAATGCAAACTGATTTTACATCTCATTTCCTTTCTCTCCAATAATGATATTTATCAAGAATGTAAAGCTCTATTTATGTTTGGTTAGCT